>CM023485.1:26565143-27842643 GCA_013339685.2 Hyalomma asiaticum | reverse complement strand
ATTAAAGGGCAAAAGAAAAAAAAAGGAGGGAGGGGTGAGGGCATGGTAGAGGAGCAACGGAGATTTTGCTTGGGAGCGAATTCGTTCTGTATCTTCCCGCTGATGACTAATGGCACAGGCAGCGTAATTCCTTTTGCGTGCGGCGATGGAAATCAAAAGCAGCGTATCTGACCTTACATCGAGTTCCGGGTATACCAAAACGCGCGGAGGGGAAAAAAAATGTCTGGCAAAAGACGCCGTAGAACCAAAAATTTAGCGGCGGGGCAGTACTCCCACGGACATCAAAAACGATAACACAGAGGATATTAAAGCGAGCGAAGCGGTGATTAGTCACCGTTAATGGCACTCAACTTCGACAAAACGGGGGCACACACAACACGAAAAAAACTTACTTTCCGACGTCAGGGAATTCCTCGGCAATCTATAGGTACACAACGTTGATGTTTAGCCACGTTTTTCCTTCTTTATTTCGAGTCCCCTTCTCGCCGCCGATGGTGTCTGTTTAATTGTTTAGCTGACTCATCGCTGCGCTTCTCTGTCTTCTATTTAGCAGTTCGGGGCCTTGCCTCCTCCGGAAAAAAAAAAAAAAAGGTGAAAGGAAAAATACAAAAGAAAAAGAGCAGGATCCCAAATAAAATGACGGTCGCAAAATATTTTCGGGCCCGTTTACGGAGAACTCTTATCTACAACAGCGTCAGCGAACCCCATCGCGACTCTCTCCTTCTTTCAATCTTTCCGCCACCCTGCCGGTGTTCGCCACTCTCCGTCGTCGCCTGCGTGCTTGGCAAAAGGAGAAAGAGAAAGAAAAATGAAAATTAACAAATAAATACCTTGCTCTTATCAATGTACCGAACTTTCTTTATGTATTGCTTTGGGCGCTTCAGCTCATGTGCGTTCCATAACGAAGACATATTTCTGCGAGGGCAAAACTGTCAGAGGAGAAAAGAGAGAGAGCAGGGAGGGAGAGAAAGAAGAGCGCGTGGGGGAGTCGGAAGGGAATGGGATGGGAAGGAAGGGGGGAGGGAGGGGGGGAGGCGCAGAGCATGTAGGATGTGAAACTGGCACTTCCTGGTTCGACGTTTTCAGCCCCCTCACTATGTTCTTTCCTTTCATTTTACCTTTTGTCTTCGTTCGATGATTCGCTACGGATCCGTAAAACTCCGTGGTATGGCGAAGAGTAATTAACGCTAATACATTATCTTCTCTGCCACGTACAACTTCCTCCTTATCGAGCTGTTTCTGGGTGATAGCCCGGACCGTGACTGGCTGGCGGACGGTCTCGCCATATTTACTTGCTTATCTTTCATAAGGCAAGCCTAATTTTCGCGAATGTCGCGATAACAGGAATCATTACGTTTACTTCGCTATTTATTTTAATATAGCATTTTTTTTTGCTATTTACCTTAGTTCATTATCGTAGCAAGGATGAAAACCTACGTTAGCTTCGCACGAACGTGTACTACTGAATGGCTGAGAGACGTTACGCTTGAAATGTCCGTCATGCTTCCGTAAAATGCTGCGTGAGGTGTTCAATGAAATGTCTCACTGATGCCTTCCGAGGTGCAACTGTTGGGTGAAGCATGAACGCTGTAGTCCTGCAGGTATATATATATATATATATATATATATATATATATATATATATATATATATAAAGAGCGAATCTAATTTTCGCTCACTTCCTTGCTTCCCGCTGTCATTTAATTATGCGACTTCCAGTCCCTTGCTTACTTCTCATCAAAGGTGATTTACGGCTGTCTCGGGTGAACGCCAGTCACTAGATAAAAAATTGCTGCTCGCACCAGACCATAACATCATCATAGTTTCGTCAGCAACTCTCCCCCTAAGCTTGATGGCCACGTAAGATCAACCTTTTCTGCCATCTGGAGCCCCCTTCACGAAACTGCTTCATTGTTAGGCGTCTGGTTAGGAATTTACAAATGATCATTTAATTTTTCGAGAACCATCAACCTAATGTGACTCTTAATTTCAATGTTGACAGAATTTGATTCTTGTTTGAGTTAAAAAGAAAAAAGAAGATAAAGCTCACTGTCACTTCTTGCCTCACGTAATGTTTGATGGCGCTTTGACACGCGTTACTTTGCAGCCGTCCGGGCAACAAGCTATTTTCAGAAAAATGAGTAAGAAGACACTTATGAGAGTAAGTTTGCTCAGGATATGATTAAAATGTGTATTCGGACTGTTCGACAGAAGCTCTGCTGCGCTGATCGAATAGGCATTCAGTGGACGTAGCGTTGCTGGCAAAAGTACACTATTTTCTTCTTTCTTACGTTTCTGTATCTACCTGATTCAGTAAATGGCGCTGAACCACACCTTTGGCAAGGGCCGCAGAATATAGGGCTTTACTCCCTTCCTCCTCTAAAACAACTTCTCATCGAATAAGTGGAGGGTGTCCAAGCGAGCTTATTTGGCTCTCTCTGTTTTCTTTGCTGTGTTCCATTTCTACACCCCTGTGGACATTTCACGATCGAGTTAAAATGTGTTCTTTGCTTTAACAAATAGTACAGTGTTCCTTTGGCTAGCCAGTTTGTACATTGAGGACATAGGGCTGATAGGACAGAGGAAGCAACAGGACATGCGGGAGCCCTGCTATTTCAATTGTGATTATACTGAGGGAGTAAGGCTACTCATTGCAGCACATTTAGGGAGGAGCGCGGCTCGGCGTCCGTGGTGACTGAGCGGGAGGAGGGGGCAGATATGAAAAAAAAAAAAAAACATTAGTGAAGCTTCCACTAGCGTCGCAATGTTAGCGAAGCTGATTGGCACTTCCATCAGCTTCTCTGCTTCATTCGCTGCTGATCCGGACCCATCAGCAGCAAGCTGATGGGTCCGTGTTTGCCTCCCCGCACTTCGTTGCACACCGGCATTTCGCCACCAGCATTTCGTCGTGGTCCGAGGCTTCGGGGAACGCCTCGCAAAGCACTGCGAGGCCCCGCGAACGCTTGTCAACGGTTCGCACCGAGCTCGGCGTAAAGACGGTTGCGTCGAACCACAGATGGTGACAGACGCGACACGCGTGTCCTCGGCTTGACGCCGGCCCACCCCTACGCACAAACGCATAGTTTTGCGAGACGCTGTACACCGGACAAATCGACGCACACTGTCTTTCTCTTCTTCTTCTTCTGCTTGCACGTGCAACACGATGATGATGATGATGATGATGATGGATGATGATGATGATGATGATGATTGTGGTTTTGTTAGGAAAGGACGCTAATTTCTGCAGCCCATGTAGGGAGCACGGCTAAGCGTCCGTGGGGGTGGGGGAAAGGATGTGAAAGAGAGAGAGAAAGGCCGTAGTGGAGGGCTCCGGAAATTTAGACCAGCTAGGGTTCTTTAACGTGCTCTGACAACGCACAGTACAAGGGCCTCTGGCATTTTCGCCTCCATCGAAAATGCGACCGCCGCGGCCGGGATCGAACCCGCGTTTTTTGGGTGGTAGCCGCGTACCGTAACCACTACACCACCGCGGCGGACCACGTGCAACACGCATACCCTCCAGCCGCAGTATTGCCAGTGTAGTAGTGTTCTGAGGAGAACGCCGTAGCGGAAGGCTATCGAAATGTTAACCACCGGTGGTTCTTTAACGTGCGCTGCCATCGCACAATACAGAGGCCAGTATGATTTCGTCTTCGTCTAAGTTCAACCACCGCGGCTGTATTTCTCCCGCCGCGTCCTGTAACACCACGTAGCGCACATCCTCTAACCTTCCTCGTCCCCATCTCTTCAGCCGTCTGACCTCAATTACTGCTGCGTTATTTCGCTGCAGGATGATACGTACTGGATCGATGACTACCTTTCTTGAGCCTTCTTGATCGTAATCTCATTTTCATTATCCTGTGGCGACCCAGGCTTAGATTATCAACAGGGTTTCTGTGGCATCGTTAATGAGATTTATTCGCCGTAATTTACGAAAGCGTTACGGTACTTAGTGGTACCATGGCGCTTTTAAGCGTGAACAAGATAAACAACGATCGTGCATGCGTTAACCTAACCACCACAGAACGTTAACACCGAAGTGTTCGCGAAGAAAAAAAGAAAGAAAATAAAAGTCCGGAGATTTCGGCGTCGTTGGGATGGTCGATAACGCCGGTCCGTCGCGTTTGTGATATGCACAGTATTGCCTTTTTGTTCTAGTACCCACGGGAACTTCACTCTTAAGCTTTATCATCAGTATTCCCGAATGAACACCAAACATTGTAACGAGATGTACAACAATACGCGCTGCCTTGCACAAGGGGATATTTACTCGCCTTTTCTGCCAATGTGCTCACGTGAGATAAAAAAAAAAAAAGACAACGTAAGGGACGATTACAGCCTCAATTGTTGAATTCTCACATACGACCCTACCGTATTCGAAACAGGAGCATGTCTATTCACAAATAAGCAAATACCCAGTTTTCATGCTAATTTCCTTCAGCAATGCCTCTGTATTTTACAGCATCACAAAGAGCAATATCGTCCTCTTCTGTACTGCTAACGTAAGCACTACACAGTTAGCCCTAATTAAGGGCCTCTGCACTGGAGGTAAAGTGAATTGTGGCGCTGTCGATAAAGAACACGATAAAACCATGTCTGTGTCTGGTTGTTTACGATGTAATTCCGCTGTCAGGCTTGCGTACTTATCCAGGCTCGGAAAAGCAGCCGGGATATTGTGGTTTCACCGGATTAGCAGCCGAGATGAGCACTAAAATTAGCGGGCCATAAAGTGCAGCGTGCACGTGAAGAAAAACCACTCGCTATACACGTAAATTCACAGATGATCTTAATAAGGTGAACAAAGCACTGGTACTTTAAAAGTTTTTTTTTTATATAACGTATGTTTTCTTTTTCAGTCAGCTTAAGGTGTTTATGCGTTACGATGTAAAAAAAGATGTGTTCTAATCGTTGCCCTTACCGTGGCCCTAAAACAGCATCAAAGCAGCGAAGTTTGATATACACCGACGATTTCTCGTCACTCATCCTAAATAATCATGAATTCGTAGTGACTGAAGACACATGGAAGCTGCACAATGCTCTTACCCGCTTCACTCCCTCTAAATAACATAGTGAGAAAAAAAAAACAAGCAATTTTATTAAGCGCGTAGACAAACAGAAATAACCTTCTTATTTTTCTGTGGGTTATTGGATGGAGATCCCGCCTAGATTACGGTCAGAAGATCTAGGAGTGGCACGTAGATCGTAAGTATTTCATAAAATCTTGTTACAATAGCCTGCAGCAAAAGTGTTGAGCTCGGCAGCGAGACGCTGCTATTATAAAAATTTTTAGCAAAACGTTGGAAGTTATTGCTTTAATGCCATCGCCTTAGAAACTGGCACTGCTTTTCGTTGACTGCGTGCTTCTTGTCAGTTTAGCATTATGGTAAGCCTAGTGAGTGCGAGTGAAGAAAAAAAGAAAGGAATATTTGCTTCAGAGATGCTGCACGATTTCTCACCGTCAGGTTCTGAAAACAATTCCGAATGGGTGACATTAAACTCTGCATGTACAAAGACCATTAAAGGGTATTTCTATTAAAGAACTTTTTACTAGCCAGTCCGGATTCATTCATTCATTCATTCATTCATTCATTCATTCATTCATTCATTCATTCACAAACGGCGGCCTCGTCAAAAGACAGCCTCTCCAAGGAAGACGGAAACGTGGTTTGCGGCTGCCTTACTGAAGTGCAGGTGGAACGGCTCTAAACGTGGCTCTCATATGCAAAGTTGCTGCTCGGCTGACAGCCGACGTTCGCTGAAGCTTACGTTTCGGGTGCACCTGCTAGTGTTTCGCGAGGGCCGGATGCCGCGAGCTTCACGGTACAGCGTCGTTTCGCAGCCGCTTGTTCGCGAAATGCGATGCTTGTGACGCTTCGCCGCATCATTTCTCCACGCGTGTAGCCTTTCGCTGTCACTCGGCTGGTTATGCGCGTCGTATTCGTTCGACCTCGTCTCGCTTGTGGTTTCGACTTCTCGAACGTATTCACTTTTGCGGAGAGCGTTTACGCCGGAAATGGGAGACTTCAGAACTAAACTACAAAGTGCGTGAAAGGAAAACATGAGTGTTGGTTTGTTTCAGGCCGTTTTCGGATGATTAACTACGACATGTAGAGGCTGTGTTCAACGAACGCCGCCGTGTATCTATAAAGAGAGAGAGAGAGAGAAAAGAGGAGAAAGGCAGGGAGGTTAACCAGATATTAGATTCCGGTTTGCTACCCTGCGCTGTGTTACACGCGTGCTGTGTTACACGATGACTATAGCGTAGAACTCGCTTTTTTTCTTGGGGTTGTGTTAAACAATCTAGGCCACACACAGTTTTTTTTTTATTCCCGTCTACGGTGGGCGTATTGCGATGTGCACGAAATGCAAGAATACCAGTTTAAATGGAGCTTGAAGGGACGAGCTTAATCACTCCGTTTGAAAACCACGATATGCTTATTAAGCATGCCGTATAAGGGAGGGCTCCGGGAATTGCGACCGCCTGGACTTCCTTACTGTGCGCTGACATCGCGGAGTGCACGGCCCTCTAGCATCACGCCTTCATCGAAATATGACCGCCGCGTCCAGTGTCGAACCACAGTCACTGGCTGTAACCACTGTAAACGTAACCACTGTGCCGACGCGCTTGGCTAATAGGCAAGCTTAAAGGAAGCAAATGGTTGCATTTGGTTCTTTGTGTATCTGACACACGGTCTTCTATCGTTTTTTCAATGTAACCCCTTCCTCAGAACAAAGGGTAGCAAACCGAACACGTGTAAAGTTTACACCAGAGATGGGCAAAGGTACTTTTGTGAGTTTATAATAAGTTACTGCAATAACACGACTGCTGTCTCTAACGCGACAGCTGACATTTACATCTTAAAACACTTCGACACATTCGCAAATTGAGCACTAAATATCTGCATGCACAATAATGCTCGCATGTAAATTTTTTATCTCCGACTAACATTACATGAAGCCGCTATAGATGACGCAAAAAATGCGAGCGTGTAAACTTTAATAAATTCGTCGAACATTACATGAAGGAATATATATACGGGTCTTTTGAGCAAATCGTCTTGACAGTACGAGTCCAAACACCACACGGCGAACGGTTCTTGAAATCGACGCAAGAAAATAGGCTCCACTATATCGGGCACGAATGGCCTTTCATTTTTTAATCTTTTTCCTATTTCTTTCTTTTTTTAGCTGAACAGCAACGTCGACGCAGTGCGTTGGCTGTTGCTCTTGCTGCTTGCGCTGTTTACACAGACCGTCGATGCCATCGGCAAGACGTGGACGCGAGTCATCCGCGGTGCCAAGCAACACACCGAAGAAGCTCGCGCCGTGGCTGCGACCGGAGCTTCCGCGTTAAAGAGGAACGAAGAAGGTAGGGGCGGCAAAACGGCTCGAGTATATAATATACACCCACAACACGCACCATGTGCAATCACACGCGTCGCGCACTAACGCACACATGCACGACGGAGCGGCGCCACCGTCGGCAGCGGACCGAATAAAAGGACAACACGCCCAGCACCGTGGCACGCATATCAGGGAAGAGGAGAGAGGTGTGCCTGCTCGGCGCGAACTCCATTTGGGAGGCGCGCCTCTGAGCCCGAAAGTCAACAGCCGGCGCGCAGCGCGCGCGCGAAACTAAAATAGAAGCGATAATGCCGCTTGAAGGATTAAGCGGACTATACGGTCGCGCACGCCGTCGTCCCAGCCTGTCGCCCATTTTGTGCGTTGTATGCACAGGGCTTCGGCAGAGGTGTGCGGGGGCGAAGGGGAGGTTGAACGAGGCTGTGATCCCGGCGACGGGTGTTCGGCTCGGAGCTTCACGTCGGGCGCGCGATGCGGAGAGCTCTCTTGTGCCAGATTGCGTGGGATCTCGTGCCGACGCCGAAGCGTGCTCCACGCTCACGGGGATACACGACCACCCGTTCCGCCATCTTCCTCGCCTTTCCTCCTCACTCGCCTAACTTACCTGTATATGCCCCGTAATTAGATGAGGTTTCGTCGCCTGTCCACATATATGTTCGATATATGTTGCTCTTTGCGCACCACAGAGGCGGTGTTATTATTTCTGGGGCTCTTTTTTTTTTCCACCTGCGTTTCTCTGTGGGACTCGAGCAGAATGTAGAGAGCGAGCTTACACGAAGCGAGGGATTGCAGGCATGTTTTTGGCGCCCACTTCCTTTTTTTCCCCTTTTATCTTATGCAGAGTTGCACGAAGCGCGGTCACGGGAATGTGGACCGCCACGCGGCGCAGGCAGGCAATCAGAGCGCGCACTCCCGCGCGATATGGCGCGTCTTTCGCTTGCTTGCGCTCTCTTCCTCTCCAGCTGGGTGACGGGAAAGCCGCGGGCTAATTTATGAGAGCACCGGTGTGCTGTGCTGTCCATAGGCGCTGCTACAGCGGCAGTCGGCGAACATGGCGTGCGGCGGCAGCGGTGGAAAGAAGAGGGGTTTGGGGGGGAGGTCAGTAGGCAGACGGAGATGCGACGGCGAATGTAAATTAGTCCCGCGGGAGGGAGGCGCGCGACGAACGCGGCAAACGCTGGCACAGCCGCGTCGCAAAACGGTCAGGTAGACAGCGATAATGGCGGCCGGAGTGCGCAGGCAGCCAGGTGCGTTTGCCACAGTCGCTTAAACTTCGCGAGTACGTGCATGAAGGGTATGAGCTTTGTCGTGAGGGTAATGTTTTGTGACGGCACGGCCCAGGGTATGTCTGTCCAGCTGTATCGGCTCTCTCACAAACTACTAAAATTTAATGTATGCGATGAACAGTACTCGTTGTATAGTTAGCAGGTTTTTGGATTGCACTTGACACCCAGGTTCCTTGTTGGAGAGCGACATTGCTTCCTTTTGCTGCTTGTACGCTCAGATTGATTCATCAAGCAGCACGTGCTATGCTAACGTCTTGAAACAGTAGTCACTGCTATTTATCCAGCTTGAGACCGTCTACTAAGCCATCTGTTAGTTCCTAGCACGAACAGTCATGCAACAATGAGCATTACTTGGCGAAATTGAGCAACTTTTACCGTATCTATCTATCTATCTATCTATCTATCTATCTATCTATCTATCTATCTATCTATCTATCTATCTATCTATCTATCTATCTATCTATCTATCTATTTCACATATAATTGCAATTGCACACCTAATACAAAATAAAAATGCCGTTTGTCGCAGATTGCGATTGAAATGTACGTACAACAACCACGCAGACACAGACGAACACACTGGGATCTCAGAAGGCAGCCTTCCAAGCGGTAAGGAAGTAAGGATCGAACACGGGCCCCGAGGTGCGAAAAAAGCGCGCTACCACTAGGCTACGGCGGCTCCTTCCACGCGGAACTCTCGGCAAAATAAACCTATTGCACCAGCGGCTATGGGGATCGTGCTTCTATAACGTCAGTTGCGCTTCTAACGTGTGTTAAACGCAATCACAGCAATAAAGTAAACAATGTGTGTGTTCTACTATCACTCGGCATGCTTCTGACCAAGTTTGCTCGATTCTGTGAGAATCCTTCAGCGAATGACTCTTGTGATACGCACATCAACTCATCGTAGCCTGCATTTCTTTTCGACAGAGCAGAAGTTCGTGCCCTAAACGTAAGTGTCAACGTTACATCGTACCATGAGCTACTATTCAGTCGCCACGGTGCTGACGACGTTCCTGGTTAGTGCATACTAAACGTACACCCACTCATGTTCTTTGTACAATAGCATTCATCCACTTGGGCTGGATGTCAAACACTTCGTCATCGGCAATTTGCTCTCTAACAGCTTCGCTTGACACCGATTCCCACAGATCGTGTGAACTGCAGAATTTTTTTTTTCGTTTAAGGGATTCTCGAGGACCTACACTGTGAGAGTTCTTGGCGAGCTAACGTGAATATTGGGTCAATAAGTGTTACTGCAAGAAAAAAAAAACGAAGCAGCCAGGGCATGCATAGCGCCAAGAAACGCACCTTCTTTTACGTATTCTATTGGCGCTTCCCTGTCGAGATAAGATTAAATTACTCACACAGATATAATGCACAGGCAAACGAGGTGTACCTGCTACACAAGCATCAGGCATTTGTGGTATCGGGAAGTTATACAGCATCCTTATACTGGTTATGCTTGTAAGAAAGATCTAAATGTAGATAACATACATATGGCGTGCTAAACGGCGCAGATGTTTTCGCTAGATAATGAAATCGAACATACACTTAACGCGAAAGGCGAAATGTAGGTGCATCTGCCCCCTACCTCTATGGAAAGGTCTGTTCTTGAGTTGGGGAAAGGGATCATCAGCATTTTTATTTTTCTCGAGTAGGTACTTATCTTATGCTTGGTTGTAGTGTTCGGCCTATTTGCTTTTCCTCGGACGTGAGTTAGAGACCAGTGAAGTAGGCGTCTTCCTGGGCATGAATCCCGTATCAGAAATCCAAGGCTAGCCTTGAACCACTTGTCCCAGGCGCTCACACACACACACAAAAAAAAGCGCTTGATGTCTCTGAACTTTTGGCCGCGAGGATCCCAATTTGCCTTCAGCTTGCCGCTGGCATTCCCTGAGCAAGCACATTAGTCTGGGAGCCGGACCTTTAGCGCGATCTATCATCGTCGTTTCAGCGGCTTTGTTAGGCAATGTCGGAGCGTGAACCTTGGCAACCGGCCAGAATCGCTGATACGTGCATGTTCTGCGTGTTGCACGCAAGTTTTCGTGTCTGTGACCTTGTCATTCACGACTGTTGAGGCGTGGGCTGTTTATCGCTGGATGACGAAACCTTGCAGTCTTTTGGATGTGTTTCCTGTTTACGGCGCCTGCCCTCCGCCAATGATTCTGTTCAATATGTTGACGCTGCGTTTCTTGCTTGGCCGCGTGTGGCCAATTTCCTAGTTGCTCAACTGGAAGAAAAAGAAGCCCACTCTCTAGCGGTGTTATTTGCAAAGCTAGCGGCCGGTAGCCATAGCTCAAAGGGCAACATACATGGCGGTGAGTTGATCGTTGGGGCTTGTTGATGGGCTAGGGGGTTCAGTATCTCAGTAAAGTCGACTCATGCACCGCGGAGAAAGAGTGAAGCGAGTGTCTGTCGTTTTCTCGTAACGCCGTACGAAGTTCACGCTGCTAAAGGAAGCTGGGTTTGCGACTCCATATTAGCAATAAAACAGTCGAAATTCTTACGGCAATGAAAAATAAACGTTTAAGATAAGATTCTTTCCCTCTCGTCCTAACCTCTGCCCTCTCTAGTGTACCTAAGTGTACGTGCGCTTCATGGAGAGCTTTTATATACCCCAGTGCGATATTGCATGTGATAGAGTGTAGCTGCAATTCATAAATAAAATTATACACAAAGAAAGGCTACAAGTTGAGTCTAATTTGCTGGAACATTGGAAATCACGGTGAATAATTATGACTGCGTGCTCTTCTGTGAACGCAAATCGAGAAGGGAGTAACGATATAGTGCTCTTAGATGACAATGAAATATATATATATATATATATATATATATATATATATATATATATATATATATATATATGTATATATATATACCAAGTTTAAGCCATGGCACTTAAGTCATGCATGTGAGCCCAAATACACTTACTTTTCATACAGCTACAGGAAGTGTAACGATGGCCAGGTATTTGTAAATTCTTGGCTGTCTAGGTTAATTTCACTCGCTTTCACAGAATTAAGAAGGAGATTACCTACGTCCATGTACTTAGTGCAAATTGCGGCGGCAAATTTTGCAAGTCTAGTTTCGCAAGAAACAAGGAAAGAATTATCCTACAATAAATATTCTTTATTTCATTACGCCTACCTTGCTACCCTATTTCCCGCTGTCTTCGGCGCTGTTTTCCTCTTGTTGGACTCTGTTCTGTAGCTCCAACAGACCACCCCCCACCGTCCATAGCAATTACACCGCACCGAAGGATTTATTTTCAATGACTGCTTGGAATTTGCAATTATTTCTTTGAATAATCGTATAATTTTGTGGAACGTATTGGGGGAAGTAACGTTTACGAGAATTACGAGACATGTCAATATAAGAATGGCCTGCCCAGATTTATCTTCTCTTGCTTAATGTCGACTACCATATTAAGTAGCTAGATATCTGTGTACGACACCCCCCCCCCCCCCCTCTCTCTTTTTCCTGGCGTTTTCGCTTATTGTTATGGCTATAAATTTTTTCATCGATTCCGGCGCTGCATCTGATACCTCTTTTATTATTTATTGGCCTCCAGGCTTCTGCTTTACATATGAGCATAAGCAGAACGCGATGGTCGCATGATTTGCTCTTCAATGTTCGGAATAACCTGTCAGTCATGATTTCATGTTCGACATTATATATGCTTCTCTGTAAGTTTTTTTTTTTTTCCTAAATTTAACTTTCGTAGTAAGGGGGTGTACCCTCTCAGTAATCGACCTGAATGAAACATACTTTTCAGTATAACACACGCGCCACCCGTTCCGTAGGCGGTCATTTTCCTTTCGCATAATCGCCGCCATAGATGAATCGCTCGCGATCACCATTCCAACACGTTTTTCTCCTGCTGCGCCCGCCGTAACGACGGCACGGCACGCTTGCGAGGCGTCCTACCGCCAGAAGGAATTGAGTCGATTAACTATGACACTGGGAGATCGAAACACACGCGCACGAGAACCTAGTTTCCAAAAGCCACCACATAAAGTCGAAAGGAAGAGCAAACGAACAAGCCAAAAGGATATCCCGTAAGGGACCTACATGGTTCGCAACAGAGCAGCATCGCGCAAACCGCTTCGTGCTCCACCGCCATCTCCGGCTACCGAGACGAGAGAGCCGTAGAAGCAACAGCGAGCACGAACAGCCGGCACGCGCCAGACCTCGACGCCCCAGTGCTCACGGAGAAGGGAAAAAAAATATATCGGCGTATGATCGGCGGGCGTCTTTGTTAAGAAGCGCAAGCGATGCATGCCACCGCGAGCTCTGGCCTCTCTCGCACCGCGCTTCGCCGCTTTCGTCAATGAGCCAGTTCCGGTGGCTGCGGCTGTGTCTGCGATACGGGTGTACGGTAGTTTCTCACTCTCCATCGCTCTCTCTCTCTCTCTCAATGCGCGTCCGCTTCGGATGGCCGACCAAGACCCCGCGAGCACGGCTATCCCTCAATTACGAGGGGACGTACAGAGCCGTAGGCCAGAAAGCCGCCGCGCACAGCAGGCGCGTGCGTGCGTGTTCTTCCGCACGGCTCTGTGGCGGCGGGATCAGTATACGATGATCCAGATGAAAGGATTGCGCGAGGAGACTGCGGGGTGTGCCGGCGAAGACAGCGAAATCTGGCATCATTAAGGAAAGGCCGCTGCAGGCTCACTCTCTCTCTCGGGAGTCCAGCCGAAAGATATTCGAAGGCGCAGGCACCCCCGTCCCGCCATTACCGAGGCGCGCCTGCGGTAATATCGGGCCAAACTAAGCCCGCGCGCTTTATTTCACTTCTGGCGCCCGTCGCCTGGCTGCTGTGCATCGCCCCGACACCCACTTCTACTTACTGCTCGAGTCGACGGGTCGTCGAAGTGCGCCGCGTGAAACAAAGAGACCGTGCTTTGGCTGAAAGCGTTCGACAGTCTTGGTGGTAGAGACTAGAGGGGGAAAAAGGGGGGGAGGGGAGAGGGCAAGTCTATTTACTCGGCATTTGGTCGGAAGGAAGGTCGGCGCTGCTACAGCGGGAAGTTTGTTTTGACAGAGTGCTTCCGACGACCCGAAGCCGCGTGTCGACATGCCACGCCCATCCTCGTCCACACACGTCCCCTTCTTTCCTCTTCGGTGTGTGTGTGTGTGTGTGTGTGTGTGTGTGTGTGTGTGTGTGTGTGTGTGTGTGTGTGTGTGTGTGTGTGTGTGTGTGTGTGTGTGTGTGTGTCGGCGGTTTCGCCCACTTGCGCGCGAAGTCGAAACCGCGCGACACTCACCGCTGTCGTCGTGTGCTAGCGGTGTGGCTCCGTCGTCCCCAGGTTTGTAAACACCGCTCCACGGAAATGGTCGGCACGCGGAGACGAGATAGAGGTGTCACGTGGCAGACCGTTTCTATTCATGCGAAAGCGCCTGAAGTCACGCCCTTTTACGCCACCCCGTAAGCGCGGTTTTGCTTTCATCCACGTAGCGCTGTTTTGCTATGGCACGCGCCCATCAGTGAAGATGCGATTCGGCGTGTGCTATATATCCTCCGGCGACGTCCTACGTGAGATGGATGCGCGGGGCGCGACCGAGTGTAGCGAGTTGTGCGCGCTGCACTCTTTTTTTAGTTTTATTCTGACAGCGTCTGGCATGCTTCAAGAACACTTTGACATAGAAGACAAGCTGATGGCACGTGGCGGCGAAAAGAGCTGCTGCGGTGTCGCCATTTTTTTTTGTTTCGTTGCTACTTTCTAAAATAAATATACAGAGGTGCATGCGGCGATGGGCGTAGGAGCAAGTTTATATTACTCGGAAAGAGGAGACAGGACATTTTTAGAAGAAAACGAAATGGTGCGTAAGAATAAGAACATCCGAAATGCTTTGTTCCAGCTTGGAAGGCGTTTGTTTGGCGTACCCTTAGAAGGAGGGACATTGCAGTGCAAAAATACTATCAGATATTTTGTTGGCGATGTCAAAATATGCGGCAGGTTGGGGTCTTGAGAATGAACGTGAATAAGATTATTACGAAATCTGTTACGAAACGACAAGACAGACAGGGAAGTATCTGTTGAAACAGTCATTCGGACATTCGCGATCTCGAAACAATCGTGCAGAATGTGTGAATGCCCATTATGATTTCCTGTACCTAGCCATCTGAGTATATAGTTGTGGAAATTATTTTGTATATCTTCCTTAAGTATATGCCTGTGAAGCACGAAAAAAGGACGCAGGGACGAAGCAGAGAAACACTAAGAACAAACGCTGAAGTGCTTGTTCTGCGTCTTTTTACCGCTTCACAAGCGTCAATAACTTGCAACTAGACCAGCTAGGTGTGTTGAAAGCAGAAAGTTTGGGCATGCGTAGTGAAATCGATTTAGTGGGTCCCAGACAAAGAGGAGAGGAGCAAAGGACAAAGGAAAGGCAGGGAGGTTAACCTGGGCTGAGCTTGCTACCTTGCACTGGGTAAGAGGAGCGAAAGCTTTACAATAAACGACAGAGCAAAAAAAAAAGCGAAATACAAACAAAAAGATTCACAGCATATCCACGGAGTGAATGATGATGAGTGGGCGAAGCTCCGGAGGTTCATCGTAGATCGTGCCGAGTGCCGGATTAATTTAGTTAACGCGCACGCTACGAATCCTTATGGTTCAACTACGCGCAAGTGAAATCTCCCACCGGCACTTGATTGCAAGTCAAGATCCAGTCAAGATCCATATATATATATATGGGTGGCCGGTGAACGGTTCTCCAGCGCGAGCAGTCGGTATTTTTCAATCAAGAAACTCTCTAGAAGACGCTGCCTGCGTCAAGCTTGTCTCTCGCGGGTGAGGGCGCGTTCTCCTTCTTTGCGAGCTGGTAGCGCGTTCATCGAAGAAAGAGGGTTTCCATAGTCAACGCGCGCCTTTCGCTCTCTCTGTCTCTCTCTCTCTCTCACAAGACAGCAGATGGAAGAGTGAGAGAGCTCGCGCGCCGGGAGGCACGCGCTGAGGGCGCGCCTCCCACACGCGCCCTCCTAGTAGCGCGTTCCTAGTAGGAAACGCGCTACTACAACGGACAGACAGACCCAAACCTTAAGGAGTTTCGCCCCTAAAAAACAAAACGAAACTGCAATGTTGCGTACGTAGTTGTAACTACATACTGCCTAGTCCCTGAAAGCACCGGAACAACTAATATCAACAGCTGCTCATAATTCATTTGCCCTACAGCACATACTGTTCGGCTGGCCTAGAACGGCGTAAAAATTTGACAGCCCGAGGGTGGTGCCACTAGGTACGCAACGCGGATGCATATAGCTTCATGGGAAGAAGTTCACTGTGACTAAAGAGCCTCACATCTGTTGAGCTGAGGCGTTTTATTCTGTTTTCTTTCTTGTTGAATCTCCTGTCTTCCACCACGGAAACAGGGTGCGACCTACATAGCGCGGTATGGCGAAGAATTTTCCACTTCACCGAGATGTAGCGTCCAAAGGAAGTTCTTGCTGTAAGCGGGACGTTGACAGATGTCATTGTGTGTTTCACATTATGCGTAATTACATTTGTTTGTACTTGGCTGCTGTGCGTAGTCGTACGTATCCACTATGCTCGCGCGCGTACATGAATAGTGGGTGCGCGCTTGGTGTGCGCGCGCGCGTACTCACTATTCCTACGTGAACTCCCGCACTGAACTCCGGCACTGTCGGACTGCACAGGGAAGACGGCTCTTGCGTTGCCAGCGTGTGTCTTGTTAGGATTTCCTCGCTTTTCCTTTTTTTTTTTTACCTTTGGTTTGGATTGATAAGCGAGAAGGAGTAGTTGGTGCCGTACTAAAGACACCAACCCTTCCTGTCCATCATCTCAACAGAAAAATATCTTTTCTGTATACTGCTTTCACAGGAGAAACGAAGCTGGCAGGCGTCATCCACGGTGCCATCAACGTTTGCACGCAACAAAAAGGGAACGACTATTTGTCATCGCGAAGGCAGTCATAGGTTGTGTGTAAGCTTTTTGGTTTTTTTTTACCTGTATATTCACGCCGACCTTCGAAAGACTTCTTCAGATATGCGCTATACGGAGTTAAATACAACAACAATTTGGGGAATTCTGGTCTCCTTAATAAAACAGGGAAAAGGTAAAGCACGCCGACTCACCATCATGTCGAAGGGAGCTCACGGAGCCGCACCCAACTAAACGTTGACGCGGAAGGCCTTTCATATTTTTTCCCGAAGATGCCGAGATGGAGTCGGGCCGACAAAGAAGCAACAACCGAACAATGAGATGGATTTGAACTGATTTCAGCCTGCACTTTCGCTTTCCGCTGCCGGGTCGTTGTTCGGTTTTCAACACCTGCTGCCACGTCTGTCTCGTGCCTTCGACCTGCTTTTTTTCTCTTAAATCGACCAAGGTTCAAGGGCCAAAGCTGGAGGTTCAATAAATGAAATTTTTTTGTACACAGAAAAAAAAAACAAGAATACCGGACAGACCGTGTCACATCTGGCGTTGCATCTGAATCATTGCCTTTCTTTTTTTGTGGACTCGCCAAGGCGAGGATACAAATAGCGTACATTTGGGAAGGGGCTTGGATCATTTCTTCTACAACTCTCCAGGCGCCCGATTCTTCTCTTGTAGGCCCATTTCTTTGTTCTTGTTTGTTTAACTTCTCTTTTTTTTTTCTTGTAACCGAAGGGTGTAGAGGAAATAGAATTGTTCACTCAAAGTGGATTGGCTACCACCTCGTCCCCGCCCGTTTTTATACTGTACTATTACCCGTTTGTTCTTGAAGTAAAGCAACATATCTTTGTTTATTGCTCGCAGTCCTTTCTTATGTGAGCAGCAAGGGCTGTCGCTGAATTTCTGTATGTTACCTTACATAACGCAACTATATTTGAAACGCTCAAGTCTTGAGTGTAAAACTACCGTTCCTGCAGTTGCGTTAAGCTACATACCCTGTGAACGCTACAAGCACAAAAAAACTTGCCTTCCAAATATTCCTGCAGTGGTTTGAGGTTTGCACAGAAGAGCGGTGGAAAAGTAACTCGTTTGGATGCCAGATGCGTGCGCACGTAGCGAATGAACATTCTTCCCCTCTATAGGAGTAGAGTGGGAGCGAACGCAGATGCATAGACTCCTGTCGAGTTCCTGCACAGTCACTTTTTATGAAACCATCTCGTCAGACTTGTCGGAGCTGAAAAAAAGTAAACAGCGGAACGAAAGGACGAAATTGTAGTGAAAAGGAATGCATCACGCTACGCTCATGTCGCACGCATAGCGCGAGTTCCAGGTCCCTTGGCTTACTCTTTTTGAGACGTTGCCTGGTGCCTTCCTGCCTAGATCATTGTAATTTTTGTGTACATTTCCCCAACCGAAAGGAATAGTAGGCTTGTGCTATGCAATTCCTCCCGCTATTGTACTTTGTAGCAGAGTTGCACACTTGCGTCATTGATCTTTTTATAGCCGAATGTCGAGTACGTCGATAAATGTACACCGTAAAAGCCATTGTACGTGCGTTCAAACTACGGTAAGGTTATTCGCCGAACGCCTACGCCTTCTGCATAGCGACAACAGACATCAAAGCCTGATGTGACCATTGATAAAAAAGAAAAGACAATCCGGCGTCTTTTTATGCGGCTTTCCACAATGCGATAAGCAAAGAGGATCCATTTTGAACGTGCTCAGTCAAATGGAAGGCTGGCCCCGGTCCCAATAGAGAATTCTACTCCATCGACGGGGCTTAACCTCGCAAGTGCTGCAACGCTAAATGATAACCTACCGTCCTTTATGACCAATTCTAATTGAAAAACTGTTCTTATCTCATTCCTTTTGTGCGTTGTTCTTTATGCACTTTCAGTACACACTTTTGCCCACCACACCACGGGATAGGAAACCAGGCTATCGCATGTCGTTAACGTCCCTATTTTTCAGACCCCTTTCTCTCTCTCTACCTGCCTATTATTTTTATAGAACGTCGGCACCGTGAAATAGCAGGACGCACCGGGTTTGTAAATATTCCGCTTCTGCTTTCGTCGCATTTAAAGAATGAATACACGCATAAGTTTCAAATAATCTGGGCATTGAGCAGCCCGGACGCGGTGATAGCTGCGATGGTGCACGCCTTTGAATCTCATGTCAATAGTGGCATACGCATGAATGCGATCATATGGTCTCGTATTTACCGCCGCATTATGACAATATATTATGCGACGACGCTTGCGCGGATTTGGTACTTCCGCTTTTGTCCAAAGCGATCGGGGATCTTGCTTTATGATGAGGTTGCGTGTTTGGAGTCGTGACGAATCATATTGAATGGTGTATCGCATTCGGTACGGCACGCATTGGGACGCGTGCTCGACACACACACACACACACACACACACACACACACACACACACACACACACACACACACACACACACACACACACACACACACACACACACACACACACACACACACAAATGGGCGCAGGTGTGCCAGACCACGTCCGCCTTGCTAAACGAAGCAAATAAAGGGCTCACATGCAGACAAAGTGCGCTATACAGTTGATTGAACGCGTCACTCGTTGTATTCATATAAACACAGGAAACACGCTTCATGTCGGCATACATTTCATGTATTCATTTTTTGAGCAACTAAGGAGGTGTAGACCGCAGGGCAATACGCATATATGCCGGTATAGTGTGCGAGGATCGTTATGGAATAATAGACGATCGCTCGTGCCTGCGCACAGTACACAGCCATGGCGTATCTCGCACAAACTGTGCGAGTACGCTTTAACGATAATTTTTAAACACCTAGAGAATGATAACTGCCGTGGCGCATCCGGTCGGCTGCGAGCAAACTATGCGAATGAGGCAACGCGTGTTACTCATAGAAAGGCGTTAAATTTGGCCAGCCTTCATCAAGCTACATATAGAGGCTGTTCGGCTATACTTTCAAGCTAGATATAAAGTAAGCCAAATTCATAATTACCAGTTACTTATTGATTTTATCGGTTAGTTCGACCGATAGCTGTTTTTTTTTTTTTTACTTAGGTAGGATATGACTCTCCTGAACATTGCGTATGCGAGCCCCGTAACACGGTCATCTTGAACGAGACCGACATTCAGTTTAAGGAAGACACGTAAAACACATTTCTACTCAAACCCATCGCTCTCTCTCTCTTCACTTTCTGTTCTTCATTTTGCTTACGTGCACGAAGAAAGAATATTGCATGGTGCGACGTGACCTCCTGTGTCCTCTATGTATATTTCAGCTTGCGTATATTTGTATCTGCACTTCCTTTAGGATATATTGAAGTTCGATCTTGAGTTTCCGGAACAGCGAGAAATATTCTTATTCCAGAATTTTTCGTATGATTATCGGCATAATTTCAAGGGAGTAAGCGTTATAGTCAACCACATAGCGTGACTAAGCGTGGCAAAATGCCGGTGGGGTCTGCACATGACTGGTATAGCGAATATGTACGAGGTATGTGCCAAACAGCTCTTTGCCGAGCGTAGCAATGCATATTATAACACAGCAAGGTGGTGGGAAAGAGAAGTGAGAGTACGGTGGAAAGAAAGGAGGAGGGGAGAGGTTAAAGCCTGACATAACCATACGCAGTATGGTATAGTAAAGGCGTGGCAAAGAGGAGCGAGTGTAAGAAAAAAGGAAAGAAGGAGAAAGGGTGAAGCATGACAGCCATGTACAGTCTAGTATAGCAGGGGGGGGGGGAGGTGGAGAGAGCGAAATGTAGAAAGATATAAAGAAGACGGAAGAAGAAGAAAAAGTTGAACGAAAGAGGACACACACACAAAAGAAGAGGTGAAAATACATGAAGAAAGAACTCAATCTGCGTTCGCAAGGTCCTTGTTCTGGCTTGCCAGCTATGCTGTTTACTCAGACTGCACAGGTTGATTGATTGATTGATTGATTGATTGATTGATTGATTGATTGATTGATTGATTGATTTGTGGGGTTTAACGTCCCAAAACCAGCTCTGATTATGAGAGACGCCGTAGTGGAGGGCTCCGGAAATTTTGACCACCTGGGGTTCTTTAACGCGCACTGACATTTTTTTTGATTATTTATGACGGGGAATAAGTTTGTTTGCTTTCTGTGAACTTGATTAGCAAAGAAAAAAAGGTTACACCTATAAACCTCATTTCGGCGTCTTTCGCTGTATTGTAAGTTGTAAAAAGTGCTGCGTACGCAGGGCTTTTATTACCAAAGGTCGACGCAATAAAAGCAGAAGTGAAACTGCCTGTTTTAAAGCCAGAAAGGATGTTACTCTACGAGGCTTTACAACGAAGAAGAGCTCTCTTGAGAGAATGTCGGCTCTGAAACAGTAGGTTACAGAAACATAGGCCCAGCGAAATCAACTTTTGTAAGGTATAGCATCATGGCAGCCTAAGTGTTTTGATAATAGATCTACTCAGCTGACAAAAACATCTGAAAGCAGATGAATGTTTGAACTCCGACAATTTGTGTGTGTGTGTGTGTGTGTGTGTGTGTGTGTGTGTGTGTGTGTGTGTGTGTGTGTGTGTGTGTGTGTGTGTGTGTGTGTGTGTGTGTGTGTGTGTGTGTGTGTGGCATCAAGAATGAATAAAATTTGCCTAAACCATTCACTTGGGAGTAGGTGTTCTCAATCAGTTTATGGTATTGCTCACGTGTCAATAAATATTAATTATGACTGTGCCGGCTCCTTTTCGCATTTGTCACTGTCGCTGAAGTTTTGCCTGATGTCTTCACTGAAGCAGAAATGAAATAAGGTGGCGCCTAATTACGTTTGGGAAATAGACCAAGAGCAGTATGTGATTGTAAGCTGAACAAAGTGCGATGTGTAAGCTATCACTTGCTTTGTTTGACGCTTATAAAATTGTGGAATCGCTTAGTTTGACATTCCTCCGCATGACATGCAACCTACGCCCACATATCTGTGGGAAGTTCGCTGCCCGACACTGAATGAAATGTGCAAAATTGTTAACATTACATGAAACCTGATCATTTCAAGTGACAAGGAACAATGGGCGATTTGGTACATAACTATGTTCGATGTTGCCCCGAAAAAAAAAAAAAACGCCATACGAAAAAAAGAGGACAAACGCCAGCGCTGATAATTTCAGTCATTGCGATGGATTACACGCCTGCTCTATATATAAGGAACAGATATAAAACTTATGGGGTCATAGGCTGCTTGGCAACGATTCCCATTTAAGTTTCTCTGCTTCTTTTCAAATAAAAACAGCAAAGTCGAACGATAGTGCGATATGGACAAAAAGGTTATAAATAAGAAAAATATCTAAATAATTATATTATATTAACCTGAAATCATATTAACCTAAACTGTGACTTCTACTTCCCACCTCCACTTAAATACCGCCATAATGAAGTCAATAATATATGTCCAGGGAAATCCACACCATAACGAAGTTACTGGTTTTATTTATCTTTTTGTCTCCAAGATCACAGTACCGTATATCATCATGTGGCGTGCATTCTGGTTAAATTGATTATCGCTACAATTTTCTCGCAATTGTTGCAGGATGACAAGGTTAAGAAGAAAGTGTCGAAGCGTTCATCCGTAGCAAACGAACACATGAGTAGCAAAAGATTCCTTGTTCACGCCGTCCGTTGTCCTATCCTACTCGATCACTCTCTCATCAGACACCATCAGTGAGACAAAGAATGACTGCTGACTACGCTGCCTCGCTATGCGGGAAAAAGCACAAAGAATGTTTCAAGAGAAAGAAGTATGGATACTCGCGCCGGCTCTTTTTCGCATGTTAACGCTTACGAAACCCGTTACCCTTGCCACGAACATCACTATAACGTATTCTCGTTATAATGACCTTCAGTATAGATTAACAGGTTCCATTTTAGTGAGTAGCTTACTAAGCGGAAACAGTTTGCCCGTTCCTGTTATGTCAACCTCCGCTCTCTGTCTCCTTTCGAAAGTAAACAGACCAGTCAGTAAAAATATGTGTCAGTTTTCCACTTAAGTATAAATATTTGTCCTTCATATGTGACATATGGCTTGCACATCGAGATGAAGTGCTCATGGGGCGTGATAATTGATGCAGTGCAAGCCCCCTAGCCGGATGCGAGTCGCGTGCTTATGCGAGCCTCTACGTTAGCTATGCATAAGGATCGCGTTGTGCAAGTCATCTTGAATAACGCGTCCGTTACGTTTATTAGTAACGTTTGTCACGGCTTCTTCATGCTCCTCCCGATGATTATTCTCCCACGATAATAAAACGAAATAACATAACGATTACATTGTGTTACCACGCTTTCGAGTGCTCCATTATGGGCTGGAGCGGCACTCCACCGCCATTATCGTTGAGATCGGCTGACACTACATGCTACAAAAACAGTTGCAGACTAGAGGGCACGAAATATCGCTGCGGTACATCAATACTAGTATAGTGCGTCGGTCATGATACACAAGAACTTATTATGAGAATACTGAACGTTAAAACAAAAAGCCATTGTTTTCTTCGCTGGAACACCATCTCGAGTGAGCATCACATCGACAGTCACATCATGTTTGTTATTTCTTCATGCCATTCTCCCTTGAGGTTAGACAATCAATGTGAAAAGGGCAAAACCAATGACAGCAAACATTTTTAGTATAACCATACCAATCAAGTTAATAAAATAAAAATGCATCTCCTAGGCCACTTAATACCATCTCGCCAGCGGATCACGCAATCATTTTTACCTACTTGCCTTGCCATCTATTAATATTTTTCTTCTCAAATTTAGAAAAAATACACAAGAATTGGTACTTATGAAAGACGATATATGCCAGTTAACCGACATGAATATATGATTATTAAACGTGACTTACGGGATAATTAGTGCATATCAAAATAAGATGCCACAAAGGAGATATATCGGCATATGCCGGTGCCTAAACATCAGGCTCAGGGAACATGTCAATTCTCTGAAAGCTTCGCCGTACTTTAGTTCGAAGTCAGCGCTTGGCCTGTAATGTCTTTCTTTCTTTGTCATCGTATTTGTCAGCGCTTCTGATTCAACATGAACACGTACAAACTCACCCAAATTTCTGTTCTTGTAACATTTCGTATTTGATTACTGCTAACGTTAACGTCCTCATCAGTGCCTTGCCAGTGTTAAGACTGTTCTTGTGGCTGATACGGAGGTCGCGGGATCGAATTCTGTCTGTGGCGGCTGCATTTCGGTGAAGGCGAAATGTCGAGGCCCGTGTGCTGTACGATGCCCGTAGGGAGTTGGGTCGAAATTTCGGGAACCCCCCCACTAAGGCGTCTCTTATAATCATATCGTGGGTATGGGAAGTTAAACCACTGAAATCAATCAATTGCTCTTGTGTTCAGGTCTCTCAATAGCTAGCTCCTCATACTGCATAAGGAACGCTTATGGATCAAGCTTTATGTCTACTAAAAAAATCGGACAATAAGGTTATGGCGCCGGCGTCAAATGACACTTCTAGTTCGAAAAACAAGACGCACCCTTCGCGTACTAGGCCGCATGTTGACACTGAGAGACATTTTTCATTTTTCGTCGTTAGCGCTAAACTATGTCGCGCATGGCGATACGAGCGGCAAGGCGTAACGACCGCGCATTCTCAACAGTGGCGTCGTCTCGCCAATTTACCACTGCCTCAACAACTTGTTATGACAGTGGGACAAAAAAAAAAGAAAGTGAAAAGAGCGCAACAATAGAGTGAAGACTTATTCCGAGCTCTGCGGGGAATTGTTGTCGGTCTGGGGCAGTTATGAGAAGTACAAAGGTAGAAGAGAGGAAGAAACGGTAAACAGCCTAATAAACACAAGCGCGATAGAAAAGAACAAGCAATTGCGCGCGAAAGCAGCGCTTCTCACACAGAGTGTGGGAGGAGCAAAGTGCGATCGAGGAACTAAAAGCAGCGCCCTGCAAAGACCGCGTGTTGATAGAATGACGGAGGCCGTCGTTATGAGGATATCTGGGCGAGCGCTGAAAGCTCGTTATTTTCTATTAGCTCCTGGCCTGAAGATGTAGCTTTGCCGCGCTCTACGGGGGCTGGCTGCAGCCTCCGTGGAGCCCTTCCCAAAACGACCAACCACCCCCGGCATCCACGCCAGGATGGACGCCTTGCCGCCGGGCGGCCGTGCCAAATCTCGCGCAGCTGAAAACAGAAACACGCACGAAGCTCGCTCTGCCCGCAGAGAGAGAGAGAGATGGAAACCCATTGAGCGATTAGGCGTCAAACAACGACCTCTTTGCGCAAACGATTGCGCCGGAGGAACAAGCGCACGCACTGCGAACGGGCACGTACACTTGTCGGCTCGAGGTGTGCAGGCTCGTCTATTATGCAAGGAGCTCCTCTAATAGCAGCGTGTTCGAACAGTTGCCAGGCTGGTTATTGCTTGGCACGTAGCGTCGAGGCGTCCTCGTTCCGCGGCAGATGCACAGAGAAGACTTTCGACGCGCGCGCGTGCGAAGCTTGATGTGGATTGGCAAATTAATAAGTCGAGTTCATGCTTTCCTTAGGGTTTCCATTAGAAGGTGTGAAGTATGTTTAAAAAAAAAACGATGTAAAAGAGGCTCAAAGAAAGACATCAATGTCTAGGAAATGCGTAAAGGTTTTCTATTACACCTGGAATAAAAAAAAAAGGGGGATCTGTCGATGGAATGTTTCAACTTAAATTTATTGCAACGAACGTACCGGTATCATCGTGGTGGAAGCAACTTGTAAGGATGTGCGCTTATACGAGGGCACATTATGCGATATCGATTGGTGGGGAATGTTGTATTTTGTAATATTTAATATCTACGCGAGGTTTAAACTCTTTCCATGGCAGAATCCCTTCTTTAGAAGTGTAGCCGTCTAACTGGTTGATTGCGTTGGAAATAATAATAATAATAATAATAATAATAATAATAATAATAATAATAATAATAATAATAACCACTAGTGAGGCTACAGAGGGCTAGCAAAACGCCTCTAACGGCTTGACAAAGTCCAGTGCCCCGGAAATATATCAGCACGCTGCAATGTGAACAGTCCCACAGAATACCCCGATCCATCGCAGTGGTCAGAGGTTGCCGTGTATCCGTATACAGAGTGCTCAGACGTTGGAAAAAGCAAAGTTGAACTGTAGTCCTTTATATACGCACACGGTTAGCGTCTTCTCGGCTAAGTCATGTGCGAAAAAGGGCTTAAGTTTGCATTTAGGAAATATAATTGGGCTTGGTGATAGAAAGGTTCATTCCATTCAGACGAGGGGCATCGGCTTCGAGAATACAAAGCTTCCAGCCAACGTTGGTCATAGAAAGTGGTATTTGAAAGTTGGCCGTCGTCCTGATGCGCTGAATGGACAGCTTTATCGGCCATTTTGCTGCCGACAATCCCACATAACTTGGTCTACAATGAAATATGATTTGGGGCCTTTCTCGGATAGGTGTTGTATCGTCCCTGCCAATTTGTTATACCAGCTGTTCTTGCGGAGTACGGCGTGAGGCTGACAGTACGGACAAAAGCACCGCCTACGCGTCCCTGAAAAACCTACCATTAGTGTTTGTTTGATCGTCATTGAAATGCGGCGTGGTAAGAAACGCTGTGACTTCTGCGTGCATCGATATTGTTAGATGTGACGTTTCCAACTTCATAGTGATGACTTTTGTTTCCATCACAGTGGGGTGTAACCGCTCGGCAGAACGGAGCTGTCGACCAGTGTGTTGTAGGCTTATGCCTGAGGAGCGAAAGAACGAGATGGCTGACCACTAATCGACACCAGAAAAGAACGACAGCCTTGGCTTCACGTTCCACAGCCAAGCGCCTACATTGTTAACAAAAAAGCTTTTTATGCAGGGTCCAACAGGGCCACAGTGACGTCATTTCCGTCACGGAAGTGACGGAGTAAAATATAGAAATATCAACGATTTTTTTCACGCGGGCGCGCGCTACTCCATTTTGCATGCTGCCCAAGGAAGGCGCTGCAATGTGTATATGATTTCGTTTGTCCTCGCTGTGGTGGATGTATACGGGGAGCTCTCTAAGAACCATTGATGACTGGTCTGTTTTCTTCCAAAATATCAGAGATTGATAAGTTGCCACCTGTTTCGGTGAGGTGCCATAGAGGAGTCGAATGTCTGCTGGATGGCCTTGAAACTGGATGGTATGTAATGATTCACAATACGTACTTATCGATGAACATAACTTAGTACGAGCTCTACCTGTAGCTACAGGGGCTGGATGGATGTGGGGAGTTAGGGCAAGATGTCTTTCAGGTTTTCTGTGTGATTGAATTTTAATGAGGCATTTTGTGCGGTGACCGCAAACGATTGCTGTAGTTATACCCCTGTTGACAAACTAAGAAGCAGATTTAGACGAAGTCATAGTGCATGCGCCTACTCCCAATATTATTGCTTTTAATGGTCCCCATCGCCTTGCGCAATCTTAGCGTAGTAGAACATCTGCTCCTCTTGTTAACCTTTCTGCCTTTGCTTTCCTCGCCCCCCCTCCCCCGCCTTTCTCTCTCTCCCTCTTGTCTCTCTCTCTGTCTGTGCGTGAATATGCCTTGCGTCAGCTGTACACAAGCTTTACTTTCGTGTGTTTCCGCCTCCAAATAGTACAGCCAAGGTGAAGCGCAGTGCTCGAGGACATTCTTCAAAATTTTCTAGCGAATAGCACGAAAAGAACTAAAGGCATCGTACACTTGTAAGTAAAGTATTCTTGCCACTCTTACGCTGCGCATATCATTAGCGAAGGCAGCTCGCAAAAAGAAAGAAGCGCTGACGAACAAGATTTGTGAGTTCAGCTCCACTTTGCTAGCGTCAGCGAAAGCTTGAAAAAGTGAGACAAATAAGTTTAAATATGAGAATAATGTCTCAAAGCACAGCTCATTGGTAAATCCTTGTCAGATACATGAATAATCAATTTTCGAACGGCTCTGGTTTACGAGGAAAAGGATACATGATCAGTGTAGGAGAAGGAACTCTATGCGATCATATTGAACTGTGTAATTAAGTAAATGATGCAGAGAAGATGAGGCTATAGGGATAACTTATGAAAGAAATCGGACAGCAAGAAAGCAGGACTTAGGAATGCCGTGTGAGAGGGAGCAAGCACACAAACGCGATAAAGAACGTCACGGCCGTTTTGCTTTAGGCTGGAACACACTGAAAAATAATGATCTCACCTCTCTAGCAGGATATATATACTAAGCTCTGTTAGCGAGGCCCTTGATGTTGCGCCTCTAACACATGCATGATGTGCGTGTGTTAGTTCACGTGCACCTAATCATATGTTAGCAAAGAAATCATCGTTTTCAGCGGGGTTTATTCAATACACTCTTAATACATTTCGGAGATATAGAACAAAAGAGAAAAAGAAAAACCGAGTCACGAAAGGTGCGCCGCTGGAACTGTCTCAGTAGACTCGTTGTCTGTATCAGTAGTTAACGACATGAGGCAAACGAACGTCGAGCTAACAAGGTCTAAACATTTGCGCTTGAGTGAGGCCTGTGATCAACGCGCTCCTTAGCGCAAGAGGGTAGAAGGTTGGGCTTGTTAGTCTGCTAACGTATTTGGTAGAGCGTTAAATGACAGAGACAGAGAAACAGAACAAGGCAGCGCCTACGCTGTGGGTTCTGTATTTTCGTATTTATAGAGCGTTGAAGTGCCGGGAAACTCCAGCAGACTCGAATGGTCGAATACGGAAGTGCTCAGCGTCGCTTACAACGCAATATCGGCTGGCAGAAAACCACGATGCGCGACGCCACGACTATGTTGTAAAAACGAGCGTTCCACTCGACAGCGTTTACTATAACCAAAACGTGAACGGCACATTACGCTGTCGCACTTACAGTCAAAAGTTTCCGCCGTGGAGGAGCTGGTTAGAAGAAATTGCTTCCAATGCACGTTTAAAAAACTCCAACCAGTACCAGTTTTCGCGCTTACCAGTGATCTTAATCTTTTGGGCGGCCAACACGACACTTTACAAAACCGCTACAACCCAAGCATGCGTATAAAGGTGGAGCACAATACAAAATGTTTTAGCTTGTCTTCAAGTGGAAACCAAGGTTTTCCCGACCATCTGTACAAAAGCAAATGCGATAGGCCAGCGTGTTCGGCTTTGTGATTTTACTGCCGAAATATACGGAAGCCGTTGTAGCGTACGTGCGCAACAGGAAGCAGGAAGTGCAAAGATGGCTGCCATTCCTGCTTCTTCTCTCGAATGGAGTCTAGAATACGCGCTTCGATCGAAGGCAGAAAAATAGGAATAAGGATAAACGAAGTGTCGAGCCTATAGAATCGGGCGAAAATCTTCTTCCCTCGGAATCGCACAAAAGCCACGCGCGTATATTCCAGTCCTCGGAGAAGCCAAAAAAAGATCACTGAGGTCAGTACATGGATTTGTTTGCGATCAATTCCGTTCCTGCGAGGTATATTTCATGGGTTTTCACCCCCCTCCTCTCCGGATTCGTTCGCCGCGGATCTCTTCTCTGCCTCGCGCAGGAGAGATGCTGGCTGCGGTGCGAGAAAGAGTAAAGAAGGACGACATGGAAAAGCGGTGACTAGAGATGCACTGGAGATGCCTTGCGAATGCATCGAACGCAGTGGTGCGGGCGATACGCCTGTTCGCATTGCGACGGCTCATAGTAAACCACCACACGGTCTAGCGATTTCGTATTCGGCGCATCAGTTCCAGCCAGAACTGCCACAACTAATGCGCGCAGCGCGCCTGCATATCTTGTAGTTCCTGTACCCTTGTGAACATTCCATGAAGCAACTAGCTAAATGAAATTAGAACAAACGGAGCAGGTGATATCGGCAAAGTGGAGAATATTGACTCGTCTAGTCGGCCTCATAACTTCAAAGGCGCTGTCGCAACCGCTTTTGAAAATGGCGCGCGTCCTTCAAAGATTCGCGAGAGAACAGTTTTCGCAATTCTGATATAATCTCTCGCGCACCTGAGCTTTTGTTCAAGTAGAGCGAAGCACGCAATCCGGCTAGTACTTCCGCGCTTGTTGCCGTAGTGAATAAAATCTCCTCTGTCGATGGATCTATAACAGAATCACAATTGCTGCCTAGGCCCCTACTTTCTTGAAATACAGCCGCAGTGCCGCATGGTGGTATGGACGTGACGGGAATAAACAGTTATTTTTATTTCGCCTCTGTTCTTTTCCACGCGTCATTAAGTTCTACAACCTACCGAGATTCAGAAGCTTCAGAGAACACATTATTTAGTGTGATGACCACCACTTTCATATGCTCAAGAACACCAGCTCCGTCAAACAAAACGCAACCCGCGATTCACTTTTGACTTTATACTATGCCTTGTATTTTTTTTTCTCCGAAACAAGCATTTCCTTTATTTTGCGCAGGAAGGGGCTCAGCGTAATGCATAAGCCACATTAATGATTCGCGCTGTGCCGTAAAAAGATAAAAAATTATGAGTGGATATATTTATTTTCGTCAGTTTCAAACGCAGGGCGAGAAGTTTAACGCCAAAGTGGAAATCTATTGCGTCATTATGCAAGGAGCGAAGAAAAGTTCTTTTCCTTCTTTTTTTTCTTAAGGCGACTTGGAAGGTATTTTCTCTTTCGCGACAGCCATCAGTTCGCGCTCCTAGTTTGCGGATAATTATTTTCAAAAATAAGAGAAAGGCTGCAACTGTCATTGTCCCGACACATACATAAACATTCTTTACGGAGAATTTATGTATGCCCCGCCACGATTTATGCAGTATCTGCGCTTGAAACAGACGGGGTCGCCATGACACTTTGGTAGGGGAGGGGTGAGCAGGCGAGATTTATGACGTAACTCTGAACTTAGCAATTCGCAGCGTAAGCTTCTACAAGATGGCGGCTCGATATTTAAATTCATAGCTACTTGAATATTATACTTTTACACTTTTTACCCTTACTTCGAGTACAGGAGGTACAGGCTACAGAGAATACTTTCATTTATGCCCTCTATTTTGGCGTGCCTCCAAAATGCCGAAACACTTTTCAATCAAATCTCACACTTTCTTGTGTTCTCCACAATATATCTCGCAACATTTAAGATATCTGTCTTATCGCACAAATCAATGTTAAAAGAACAAGCGAAACGTGAAATTCGAGGCGTTCGCTATAAGGTGCCGCCTTCAAGATTGTGTCCATGCTTGGTCGTTTTTCTTTTGCCTACAAGAATGAGTTTTGTGCGTTCCGTTTGTTTCCTTTTCTTTCTTTACGTCGTTTGATTAAGACTTTCAGTTAGTCAGAAATTTAAAACAAAGCATTACTCCCTATTTTTGTTCATTATTCGCGAACTTGGTAGAAACGGCGAAATAATAATGAAAAGTAGCATATTTGAAGCTCTCGTAACTGCGCCAACAGAATCCTCGGGCGCCTGTCAATTGCTTTAATGTAGTTTGAATTTGTGAATAGGCTTCAGAAATTTCGCTCGGGTCGCATTGCGAAGGAATGGAGCACGTTATCTCTAGCGGAGATATAACCGTCAGCCTTAGGAACTCATTGAGCAACCTATCTCGTTTTGTGCGAATGAGAGAGAACTGCTGCTTTACGTGTTTGACGTTAATACGCCCGAAGGGCTTCGGTAGCGCAGACGGCTGTCATCACACAGACAGTCGCGATAATTTTTAGCACGACGACCCGAAAAAACAGAAAGAAGGCTTCGATTTAGTTGGAATGAAAGCAACGTCTAATTCTCGAGGCACACAGTGCCAAACTAGATTAAACATCGCCTTTTTTGTGTGTGTTACTCTTGCGTAGCTACGCAGTCGCATCACGTTATTAATGGCGGGAGTTTTCGATCTCAAGACGTATATTTCCTGTTTCTTTTCCATCTTTTTGCCTCTTATAAAATTCTTCTGCAGTCGGGACGAGGTTTCATCATGGTTATGAAAGCTGTCGCAATTTTCCTTTTGTGTATCTGTGTGTGCCGTGGCTGTTCTCTTGAATGTAAGAAAAATAACAAGTGACCAATATCTGCTTCGATAGAGTAACACGCTTTCATGAAGGTGTATAACTGAACCATCCTTTTTCTTTTTCTTTTCTTATAACGGACGGTGTCTTTATTCCTCACAGATCCGCGCTTTGGTGTTGAACTCCGCGTATCTTCTCGAGAGCTCGAATTATGCCATATATGAATCGGCTGCAATAATCTCGTGTAAGTTGGATGAATGCCGGGTGCTCTGCAATAACTGAAGCGACTGGATTTGCATTTCATATTGAGCTCACAAAGGAATCGATAACTGGCCGAAATGACAGTGAACCCAGTTGGAGCTCATGAAAGAGTTCACAACTGACCATGGATCGTACTTTTATAAAGATGCATGCGACTTGTAATTATGAAAAGAATAACTTTAGAACATTTTATACAATGACTATGTCTTAAGCTATCTCTATATAAAAGAACATAAGGTGCTTGATTCATGGCAGGCAGTGTTGGCGACGAAAAAAAAAAAGAAATAATTAACTTCCGGGTTCCTTTGAACCCAGGATTCACTATGCTGCAGTCATATCAAGGTTAACGAAGAGAAAGCGGGACAAACGCACGAACTACATCTCACAAAACTAAGACAAAAGTAGGGCACTTAAAAATGAGATAAGTATAGAAGACGGAGGCCTGCTCGTATACAGTGCACGTCGTTTCCTTCAACGTCTACGGAAATGGCCCTCATAACGCCAATGAGGAGTGTTTATCGCGCGGCCATAGTTCTTAAGTAATGGACCACGGCCCATATGAGCCGCCCTTGCTCAGTGAGCGAGGAAGCACGTCAGTTAAATTTTCGGTCCAGACCCCATTCCCTTGCCCCACGTCGGGTAGGGAAGACGACGGGCTTGCAAGAAAAGGCAGGAAGTAAGGAGAGCGGAAGAAATGAAGGCCGTGCTGAGGCGGAAGGGGAGGAGGAAGTACTGGTGCTGGATGACTTCTACACGCACACTTTGCCCGGGTTCAAGTGCTCCCTCCTGGGGCGGATAACGGGTCGAGTGTTTTTTATCGCAAAAAAATGCGCTGCCTTCTCATTGTTTCCGAGCGGCGCCGCGGTGTGTAGAGGAAGTGCCTGTAGATAGTTCACGTGCCCGCATGACTCTCCTTATTGTTGTTACACAAACGCCGAGTATCCGTTAGCGTCCGCCTCTGTTAAGGCCCGTTTAAGCCTGGTTATCTGACCACGCGTTCGTACGATACCGACGATACCGTATGAGCATTGAGTTTAGTACAATAACTGACGTCATAGCAGGGGTAGATACGCGGAAGTAGTATATAGGTTATGGCACTCGTAGTAGATGCAATTTGCTCGCAGAAGCCACCAGCTAAATGTAATGACGGCGTTCATGTTAGGTCAGTATCATTTTACAGACAGCCTTGACCTTGCCCAACCGTGCAAAATCATACCGCGAGCAGCTGTAGTCTACATCACTGTTCTGCCCCGCGTAATTTGCTGTCATTGTTCTCATGACAGGAACCATTGGCCATTGTTTGTGACGAGTGAGTCCGGCTTTCGTAGTTAAAGTTGCTGTAGACGTCGGCTATCAGTCTAAAAGAAACGCGAGCGTGTGTGGTTCAGCACTGAGATGGGGAAGAGAATGATTATATGATCTGTACTATATCATCGAAGGTCAACCGTAATCGGGGCTCAGTTAGGATGTAACAGTTAGTTTAAAAGTTTAACAATGACTGCGATTGAGGGGTGCTTACTGACATTGCCTGAAGTACAATTCCACTTGTTGGAAGACAGGCGCATGCTGTGGAACAAGATAATTCGGTAAACATCAATCAATGAATTAATCATTCAATGAAAAAACTGTATCTCCATCAAAAACAAAAATCTTCCTCACGTAAATAACGAACAAAAGGAGATGAAAAGAAGGCGGCAGGAGTTCCGGGCGGCTAAAACATTTTAATAAGCACCACTGGCTTATAGATGACATATATTATAATTAGCTTCCGTCACATCTTAAGAGACCCCCTGTTCCACTGTTAAAATAAAAGGAAAATATGTTATCCTTCCTATACCGGATCAACTCTAAGGCCTGACGATGAATGCACTAAAGATAGATAATTGATGTGTCCTACTGCTGGCGATGTAGACGAAGGATTAGACAGTTGGTGTTTAGAAGCGCAGCATAGGCGGTAAAATTCTTTCGTACTGCAGGTTGCATTTCTGAAAGTTAGCATTAAGATATATTAAGGTTGTACATCTTCTAGGCCATAAATACACGGTTAGACGTGCTCAATTATTTAGGGCAGATGCTCAGTTCGCATTCCGCAGAGGACAATGCGTTATGCACATATACATAAATAAATGCCTCTCTCAGTGAGTGCTCGTTTCATAACCATTTTTCTTCGTTATTTCTACTAAGGAATAATAACAACTATGAATCTATGAAACGCCCACAACGTATTCACCTGTGCCAAGACGAAAGATAGACGGCTTAAGTTTAGGTTAGAGATTACGAGCCGGCTGTGGACTTATCTTATTTTGACGTCTATGCAAGCATGCGACGTTCCTGTGATATTTTGCTCCTTTCTCAACAATTTATAAGCACACGTTCTCACACGTGCTACATTTCCCGGCGTTCCTCGAAAAATAAAAACTTTGCACTGTCTCGAAGTAATATGTCTTGCTTGTATTTATGTAATTCTCAAAGTAAATATGACGCCCCCGTTATTCTGTCAGAACTCTGAGATGCGAATTTACAGCATTTACAGATGCATTACAGCATGTTCGAGTTCCATATGCGCGGGAACTTCAGATTCGGGAAAGAACCCTAAGCGACCTCGTTTGGCGCTAACCTTATTAAAACGTCAATTCAAACGTGTGAGGAAGGAAATGCTAGCGGGGTTACTTTCGTATAAAAGGCTAATCCTGAATAAATGCCCGTATTGCTTAGCTGTGACGTTATCAATTACACGGGCAGAACACTTGTGCTGTGTAAGAAGGAAATATACAGTAAAAGATGAACGCATTCGACATCAATATGCCTGGGAACGTCTCATTCTGAAGTACAGCGTCATCGGCCAGTTTGGCTCTAATCTTATGGCATCAAGGAAAAAGTGCCAGAACAGGAGCGTTTGGTACGATTACTTCCGTACAAAAGGCCAAGCCCGATCCCGCATTACTCGCCTGTGACGTACGCAATTACATGGGCACAGTAAGTGTGTTATGCAGTATGTGTACAGTAGCACTGTGTAAGTGTATAGTAGTAGTACGTACTAAAAAGTTGGAGAATTCTGCCTATATAATTGTTACTTTATTAAAAGTGAGTACTGTGTTTTCCAGTGCATATCTCCAAGAAAAGTGTGCCGTGCGAACAGTCTCTTGTGCGGTCTTTCTTAGTCATCCAGTTGCCGAACTATCTGCCGGCACAGTAGGGGGGCGGGCACATTGTACATCCCTCCATTGAATGGGATCCACGTGCGCCATTTGGAGTGCTCGGCTTAGCTCTTGATGAGCAGTTTGAGCCTTCCAGCTCATTTGTTTTCTCCACAAGGTTTCGGGGGAGAAGGTAAAATGTGCCTCTGAGATCCGGAGGCTAGGTCACCTCGCCTCCAGACCTCTGTTTCTATTGCATGCATACGTTTGTCTAGATGTTTTCTTCTGGGAACTGTTTTCCCAGCAGTACTTTTGGCTACTGTCTTACGCGACTGTACTTTGCTGTTTGGTTCACCCTGCCTGAGCACAACTACCAATTCGGTGCGGAGGCGTTTTGTCTGCTTTCTCCTTAGCAGTCAGTGGAGAGCACAACGTTTGCTGATTGGGAGAAGGCTCGTAAAGGGAAGTGGACGGACAAAAGGGCCTCAGGCAAAGGGAAGTATGGGGCTCGCGTTGCATCAGTCTTTCTGCAGCGAGAAGTAAACCTGGCTGTGCCCCCCAACCACACGTGCATATAATATTCACTTCTGGTGTTTTACGTCCCACAACCACGGTAATATTATGAGAGACGCCGTAGTGGAGGACTCCAGAAATTCCGACCACCTGGGTCTCTTTAACGTGCATTGACATCGCGCAGTACACGGGCCTCAACATTTTGCCTCCATCGAAGTGCAGCCGCCGCGGCCGGGATTCGATACCGCGACTTTCGGATTAGAATCCGAGTGCCATAGCCGCTTGACCGCCATGGCGGTGACATCGTGGTCAAGTAGTCACGTTTTTACTCCTAAAAGCTTCACGCGGCAATATGGTTCAGCATGTTGCTTCTTCCATTCTTTCACTCGAGTCGTTATTTTTGCGACGTGGACGTGAGTTCGCATTGGTAACACTTGTTAATTATAAAACAACACTCAGACGGACAGAAGAAATCAAGATAGACGCTGTCATTTGTGTGTGCATGTGTCATTTCCGTGCTGTTTTTGAGAATAATCCAAACCCACTTGCCATTTGTGTACCTTGTTAATTCGACATAGCATTTTCCGTTGAGTTGCGTACCACCTATAAGAAGTCACTTCTACATATCTATTTTCCTGTGACCCAAGAAAAGAAGAAAAACTTTAATGACATGCAATGACCTCCTTGTCAGTCTATTCACAATAATAGCGCCTTGAAAATTGTGTTCTTTTGTTTCACGCATTCTTCCTCTAAATATCGAAGCGCTAACTTTCGACCGGGACAGAATGGAGAAATGCACTCTGGGACGTCATGAGCTTCTCCCTCCCATCGTCGAAGCAGCGTCGGCGTATCTTGAGTAATAATTAGCCAGCCCCGACTAGCCCCGAAACGGGCTTTATGTTTCACGCAGTTACAACGATAAGCGGATGAATGTGCGTGAACAACTTCACGCATACGAATTACAGAGCGGGTACGTACACGTAAGATAGATTGATGTGCACAGCATAAAACACACATGCAAGTAAAAGAAGCAGCAGCAGGAGCGTTCCTTGCTTTGTGATAATGTGGGCTTTTGTGCGACCGCTGTGTTTGGATGAGTGATAAACCAGCTCAGTTCGCGGATATATAGATAAAGATAGGTCAAGTTATGCCTACGTTTCATTCTGTAAGGTATAGGAATAATCTGCATACCAGAGAACGCGAAAAGGACGTCGTCTTGCAGTGATGGAATATATTTCCGGTCGAATTGCGCGACAGGAAGATTCAAATATGAGATGCGGTTATTTTTTATTCATGTATTCTTACGACTTTTTAAAACTCTACAGTTACGCGCAGTGAATCAGTCCTACACGCGAGGTGTTTCAAGTTAGGCCACCTATAGATCTCACTCTATATCTAGGAAGGTCATTTTGACAGAACGCGCATACTGTACGACCCCACAAATGAAGATATCTCACACCGGATTTTGTGACGTCAAACGCTCTCGCATTCATTGAAAAGATAGCACTCGCTCTCGCGGCGGGAGCAGGAACGAAATAACGCGTCTAGTAAATAAGTGGCGATGGGATTTCGTTCTCCAAACCAAGTTTTGGTACCTCTGCGCAGACGTGGTGTCGCAGTGAAACACAGTTAAGGGAAAAACATAGTAGTTTGAGTAGAATTTAGAAGTAAAAAATAAAACAGCGACTGGGTGGCGGGGCTACGGCTTAAACAGCGCGTTTCCCGGCTCTTGGAGGCCCGCGAGCTTCAACTTTGACATCGCCGTCGAGCGCGCACTGCAGCTTTCGCGCTTAAACCAAGAGTTATGGCGAGTAGAATGGATGCGACGCGTAGATGCCTCAGCGCCGGAAAAGAAAAAGAAAGGATGCGTTCTCGCGAACGCAGCAAAGTATGCGCCGTACTCGCTCGAATCTTCGAAGCGCCGAACAATGAGGGCGTTGCGCGCTTGCGCGTCGATCTAGCGCCGTCCGCGCAAAAGTAAACGAAGAGGAAGCGGCGAAAAGATAATAAAAAGACAAGGCCTGCAGCCGTCCTGGCGGCCACGATAAGAAAGAGAAAAGGAAGTGGTCGTTGGTGTCGCCCTTCGTGTAACTGACAATTTACGAGCCTTTGGAGAAGGAAGGCGAAAGAGTTAGACTCGGCGTGAGGATGTGTGGTTGAGAGAACTTGGAGAAAGGGAGGTGGAGGGAGTTAGTGCGGAAGAGGAAAAAGGGGGTCGAGATGGGGGAGGGGTTCGTAGTAGAGGTGACGGCAACAAGAAAATATCGCGGCGAAGAGGTAGCGAAATGCGACGGTATCCATAACACAATTTTCTCTTCCCTGTTCGGTTCGAGTTCACGCTGCCGAAGTATATGCGCGAAGTTTTTTTTTTCTTTCAATTCTCGTTTATGTGTCTGGCGCGCTTTCGTTTCGTCGCGCGCGGCGCTATTTATAGAGATACCTGGCAGAATGTGCTTTTACATTACACGAACAGCGAAAGAGAGAGACCTCTCTAACGTGATAAACGCGGTAACACGATAAAGTTTCCGCTTCTGCGGTGGCGACATGTACGTACACCCTGTACGAAAGAAAGTAACGAATCAGAGCGAAGAGAAATAAAGGCGGACCACCCGGGGATTACAGGTGAAGTTCTCTTCGCTGGATGAACGACACTATGCTGCGGACATTTCCTTCATCTCTTAATTTATATTTTCAGCACGAACGCGAAGCGAGTTTCATACCCTTAGTGCGGCTCTCGAAACTGCATAATTAGCGCACGCGGCGCTGAAAATCGATCCCACATTATTTTGCGATTAGGAACGCTAGCTGAGATTTTGTATGTACGGTTTCGCTCGCAGGACACGTCGCAACGCTTCAGAGAGACAGCTGATCCGCCTAGTCAACAAAGACGTCCCACGGAAGGAAACAAAACCCGCCACTGTCGACAAAATATGGCGAACTAGAGGACGAACGAAAGAGAAGGAAGCGTCCTGATGTAAACCATAAGCACAATGAAAGAGGCGCTTTGTGGCAATAAATTTATGCGCGCAAGGACAGCATGGTACGCCATAGGAAACTAAGGTTCTGACCTTTTACATTGTGCGTGATCTCCAGCAGTGAGACGTGCTGGGAACGCTAAATTTTAACCAAGCCAGGCGATCTTTCTATTCCGTGGAATTCTCAAGACGGCTTAGAGTTTTGTGGGTTCAAACGCGTTTTTTTTTCTCTCTTTAGTAAACTCAAAATAGCAATGCCATTTTCTCTTCTTCTTTTTTTTTTGGGGGGGGGGGGGGAGTGGGGGGGCATTGAATTCATAGTTTTACCTTGCTTCTTTCATGCGGCCATTTCGGGGAGCAGGATCCTTTATAATAAGGTACGCAGATGTTATACAGAAAAATAAAATAATAACAACACTGGAGGAAGCCACCTCATGCGCTACCGGCGTCGGATCTTCGTTTGAAAAGCTTGGCGTGTGAACACACAAGGCTAAAAGAAATGGAAAACAGCTAAAACATGGAGTCCTGACACGCTACAGTTGGGGATTTAGACAACGGCGCCTCAGTTGAATACGTTCCGAGCGATTGCGAGGCTCAACTTATGCGTAGCTTCTTATATTATCATATATATGCGTGGAGTAAGGGATGGAGGTAAGACGAGAGAGCGAGGGAAATGGGCCACGGAGTTAAACAGCGCGCCCTTTTCGTTCACCTCGAGGAAATGGCCCAAGTCGCATTCGCAGAATGGGAGAATGCGGGATTTGTGACACACACACACGTACACACACACACATTTTGGGGCAGCCAGGTCGACCTCATATGTTTGATTCCTGGAATCCAAGTAGCTTCTTTTACCCTCAGTGTTGCCTCTTTCCTGCACAAACCTAAAATTTTCCAGCATTCTCAGGCACTTGATGCCAGGGGCCGAAGAAGCTAAAGCTCCGGACGACGCTACAGATGCGACCTCCCGAAATCCCCTTTCTAGGAACGCCAGAATAAATCGGGCCATTTGCGCGTACTCACGCGCCCTCTGACGCCAATTGCTCGCGCGACACAATACGTGAGCCGGCAAGGGCCCCCAGCTTGAATAAACAAATCGGCGCGCTAGACCGCAATGGCCTGTCTGCTTCATTGGCTCAGGTCACCTCCCCGAAGTCGATTCTCAAATCGATGCTGATTCCAGCTGGAAGGCAAAAGCGCGTAAAAGAGAGGCGCGGAGATGGCGGCTCTTTCCGTGGGCTTTTTTTTTTTTTTTTTTTCTGAGGAGATCGGCACGAGTGGAGGGCTGCGGAACGTACTGCTATAGATGTGCGAGCCCGCGAGCACACACAGACACACACCAAATATGCGCAAATACCGAGAAGGAAGCGGAATGATCTTTCTGGAAAAGCGGTCAGACAAGGATGAAAACTGACTCTCGGGAGAGGACGCGTTCCACAAGATTGAGTACGGAAAAGGAGGCCATCGGACTGCCGGGGCGGCGTATAGAATAGAATGAAGCGTCATCGTATAATATTTCTTCTCCGAAAGGAGAAAAAAAAAGGTCGTCGTTCTTGGCACGACCTAGCGCCCAAGGCGCTGTATACTTTACGCAAAAGTTGAAGGAAGCTCATGAGACCCGCATCAAACGCTACCCTTTCCTTTCCCAGATATTTTGTAAGGAGGAAAACAAATATCAAGAAGAGTCAGTCTAGGGAACCATATCATGTGTCCTCAGCTCCGAAAAGGAGGAGCGTGGCGACTGGTCAGTAGGTTTTAAAAGCGAGTACAGTGAAATACCAAGAAACAGTAAAGGGTGGCAACGCTGAGGAATCTGCAAATGTACAGAAGAAATCCTCCGCCGATGGGCTGCCGCAGAGAAAAGAAAAGTCGGTGCAGGCTCTCGCTGCCGCCACCGTCAATAAACCAGCGCGCGCTGTACTTTTCTCGTCGATAGAGCCCGTGCACGGGCAAGCGCGTCGGTGCACTTCTCCCTGAGCTTCTGGCTTCTTCTCGCGCAGTGCCCTGTGTGCGCCTCAGAGGGCTCCCATTCGCGGATCCAAGCGGCACGGAGACTCCCTCAAGTGGAGCGGCGGGGAACGAAGGGAAGTGGCACTAAGAGATGGTGCCGGTGAGCCTGCCCGAGAACTACACCGGCGCACTTTTCCTTTCCTCCCGATTCCTGCAGAGAAAGTGTGCTGCAAGGTACCGGAAAAGAAGCACGTAAAAATAAAGAAAAGCGCAGAGAAACGAAGAGTCGAGGGCCGAAGTGAGGCCGAGAAGCAGAGCGATGTTCAGTCGAAGTAACAATAAAACAAATAGCTTGGAGGCCGCGGTACCTCTGCAGCGTTGTAGGGGAGAAAGGCTTTCGGAGCAGCGGGTTGAGAAGAGGGATGGTGCGGCAGGAAGAAGCAAGGCCGAACGGAAGAGGTACGGCGTAAGAGGGCGAAGGACGGTGTGGGAGAAGGGGGGAGAAGGCGAGGCCGGAGTACAGCGGCAGCGAGAAACGTGTGCTCAGCGGCATCGCGCCCCGCACAAATCCGGAGCGGCGCTTTTCCCGATGGCCCTTGAAAATTGTTCCCGGGATTCGGCTCATTTTGTTCGACGACCAATTTGCCGAATTAGAGCCGCAGTTAGGGAGTACGAGGGCAGGTGGGAAAGGAAGAGCACAAAGAAGACTCCCTGGCGAAGGGAGGAGCCGCCGACGAGAGCAGAAGAAACGGCACGCTGGCACGGCACGGAGCGGAACGCACAGCCAGTCTTCCCGAGGAGCGACTCGACAAGCCCGAAAGAGCGCGACGGAAAGGAGTCGCCGGCGGGCAAGGAAGGGAACTGTCTGAGTGCTTTCCCATTGACGATCCTGAGAATGCGAAAGACTGAGCCACTGTACCCCGACCCGTGTACCCCGACACGTAGTCTGCGAGAAGCTGCGAGAAGGCGGACTACCTCGTTGTGGGATTGTGCCACTTTTGAGTTGCCTTTTTCTTTGTCTTATGTGTTCTCATGGTCTGATAACAACGAAAATTAGGACCAACGCAGCAGTGCGCTTGCACTAGACACGTATACGTTCTCTCCCCTTTTTAAGCGTCGCTCGTGTACAGGCGTGGTTTATATGTCGGCTCGTAAAAAGACGCATCAAGCCGATCTAGGATACAAGCCTTTGCTATCATGCTCACTTTTGAACTTGGCATCCTACAGCCTTTTGCGGAACTACGCCTTATTTACCTCTGCGTCCGATGTGTGTTATATGCTTCTCCGTTTCACGATAACTATTTATTTGTTCGTTGTTGTTTTCTCGCTCCCGTTAACTGTATTTTGGTGTTTTCGCTCGAGGGAGAAAAACAAGGCACGTCACGATCGACTGATGCTCACGCTTCAGTCGTTTGATGCGACATGCACCTTAGAATTTTTCCGCTTCTTTTTTTTCTTTAGTCGCTGAAGCTTAACAAACTGTTTTATCGCAGGTGCCTACGAGATTTTCTGAAACGCTCCCTGCGTAAACTGTTTCATAACTTCCACACCAGCTTTGCCTTCGGCATGTGCTTTGCATGTCTGTTTTTCTGGGTCTTTGCAAACACCATTACATTTACCTAAGGTCTTTCGAGTATCGCAGTCGCGAATGTAAAGGACATCGTTATCGCTGATGCATTAGGATAGGTTCAATTTTGATGGCGTGAGGGCAGTAATACGTTACGTAAGACAAGTTACTGCTCAGCTGAACAAAAACAGATGCACAGGGGAAAAATGGAGGCTTGACGTGACGAAAAAATTGTCGAAAAGTTCTAGTCCGCGAGAGGAAATATTGGCTCTCGCGACAGTCACTGTTCGGTAACTGTAGTACGAATGATAACGTAGTGTTGTCATTATTGCTTCCCATGTGTGTTTAAACAGCTGCCTCATCTTGATTACACACAGTGATTACCCTATAATTGCGGCTTGTGCCACCTCACGATAGGTGAAACGCTATTTCCAGGTAGTAAGTGCATGCTGTTGTGTAGCGTTGTAAAGAATGATGAAAGAATAATGAACATACGCTGCAGTAAAAATTGTGGACGTCCCTAATGTTCCCTTAAGACGTTTTCACGCCATCCAGTGAGACTTCAGGCTATGTTTACGCTTACGACCTACTTAAATGCAACATGCATCTATCTACCTTTATTTACAGCTGAACCCTCCCCCCCCCCTGCCCCCTCTTATCGCGATATTCTGGGTAGGTCGCGGGTTCGAGCCCAGCCATTCATATATAATATTAAGCATGTAGACGCGTGATCTGCTCAAGAGTCAAACACCATTTTGGTAACTATATTTTCGGCAGAGTTAGGGCTACTTTTCCTAGGAATCTCTCGCACTGACTTAGACGACCTAAAAGCCCAAGCCAAGAAGTCTGGTAGCCGAACCCGGAACCACAGGCAGTTGAACAACGCGTGAATCTAGTTTGGAATAGACTGTAAGGATTAACATCGAATCATGTAAAACTCGTTGTTGCTCACATTTAAGGCTTAATGGAAGCGCAAAAACACGCAAACACAAGAGTGTTATGTGTTTTTGTGGCTCGTACTCTCATACCTAATGAGGGTGTGAGCCCCAGGTGATTTTACTATTATATATGGTGACGTAACTAGCGACCATGCAATTTTATTGGTGTCACGACCTATCACTCATGAGTCGCACAATTCTGACCTTTCATACCAATTTCCATATACCAAATAATTTAGACGCGAGTTTACGAGCTTTTCTGCAAAATTTTATATTTTTCGGTATGTATAGCCTCGAGATCACAAAAGGTCAACCTCCAAACTATACGCTTGTGACTCGTCTGTAGCCCGTCTGCAGCATTTCGAACACACAGCTCCAGTGCCACCCATAATATAATCGAAAAAGCACTGAATGCGTGTGACATTACAGGCGAACACACCGATAGCGCGCTTCCGTGTAACGAGACGGAAGCTGTAGATGATATGCAACATCCAACGAAGAGATGGACAAAAATGAAAAGAATAATTGATGGAGTCACTAGAAAACTCACGTGGTAAAAACGGTAATTAATATATATATATATATATATATATATATATATATATATATCAGTTGGTAGAGCATCGGACGCGACATCCGAAGGTCGTGGGTTCGGGTCCCACCGAAGGCAGGTTTGTCTTTTCGTCCACTTTAATTCCTTTCTACTTTCTCCACAATTAAAATACCACAAGTAACTTCCCCTATGCTTTCCTAGGCTTCATTGTCTGTTTGCTCATTAACTTGTTTCTAACAAATAAAGAACGAGCCCTTGACCCCTTCCATTTCGTTATATATATATATATATATATATAGAATCAAAGGGTCACGTTGAAAAAACATAACATTTATTACGACGTTTCGGCCGCGAGACCGGCCTTTCTCAAGCTTCTACTACAAATGGTACGCACAAAGTCTACATGACAGTAACGGGGAAAAGAAAGGGAGGGAGCATGGCTGAAGTTGAAAGGGGGAAAAGACGAAAGGAAGAAAAGGGGGAGGGGGGGTGGTGTATGGAAGAGTGGTGGCGGCCTTGAAAGCCCAAAGATAAAATTAAAACCACGTGTTTGACGTATACCGAAGTAGAAGTTAAATGAGGGAAGGTGGAGAAGGAGCGGTTTCGGCGCCGCCGCTTTGAGTCACGGGAGCCGTGCATGTAGCCATCAGCTCAGCCCTCTCCTCAGGGCACAACACGCAGCTCCAAGAAGCGCGACGCATGGAGGGCTAAAGAAAGCCAGATGTAGAAAAACTGAGAGCTGTGGCGGCCTGTAGCAACAGGAAAACTGCCTTGGGAAGCTAGAAGATAAAGGAGATACGGGGTGAGATAAAAGAAAGAAGGAGAAAAAGGAGTAGAAAAAGAACGAAAGAAATAAAAGGAAGGGGAGGGGGCGGTGGGCGCGTGGACGCCTGTGTGAGGTGGAGCACAGAAACATTTGCGATACGATGACAGTAAGGTGCACAGTCACAAATACAAACAAAACGGGCTCAGCTGAACAGCCAATACGGATAAAAGTGCGCAATAGAAATATACAGTAACAGGAGAAACAGAATACCATTGCGAGTGTCTTACACAGCAATTATACATACGTATATGTATGGAAACATGCACTAATACACAGACGTATCTAAACACACCTACATACATACACACTCAAAGCATACCTATATATATATATATATATATATATATATATATATATATATATATATATATATATATATATATATATATATATATATATATATATATATATATATATTAATTTTTAAGGAATGTTAATTTGCCGACGGTCTCGTTAAGCCCGCCAGACATAGTGTTGAACTTGTGTATTAGGTATGATTCACACGCCTCCCTGTCGTAATGGGTCTGGAAGCCGGATCGCAGGATTGTGACTCTGAATTTGTCGAATTGGTGTCCAATGATATTTGCGTGTTGTGAAATTGGAAGTTGCGGCAGTGATTTTACGTGGGCCCTATGGTTATTAAAACGAACTCTGAAGGAAGTTTCCGTTTGTCCAATGTATTGTACGCGACAGACTGTGCATTCTAAAAGGTAGACGACGTTGCGTGTGTCACAATTGAGTGCACCCTGAATTTTATAGCGAAAGGAAGATGCGCTGCTTTGCGCCACGTCAGTTGTGTTAATCACACGGCAGACCATGCACCTCGGTTTGTGACAGGGTGCGCAACCTTTGTTATTTTCGCGTGTCGTTGTGGATGTTGTTACTCTGTCCCGTATATTTGCTGCACGCCTGTAGGCTACACGAGGCGGTTCTGGAACGAGTTGCCGCATTTTCTCGCTCTGTAAAAGGATGTTGTGATGTCTCCGCAAAATGGAGTTAATGTTAAGTGCAGGAGATGAATAAGTTAGTATGAGATTGACATGTGCGTTTTGTTTGACATGAGTGGTTTTTCGAATGAGGTCACCGCGCTCTTGTTGCCCGGCTTTTCTTATGGCATCCTCAACGACCGACGAAGGATAGCTTTGGCGCTTCAGGTCCACACGGAGTTGCTCGCAGTTGGATGCGAAATCCTCTTCTTTAGAGCATATTCTTTTAAAGCGCAGGGCCTGACTATATGGAATGGAGGTCTTGCAGTGTTTTGCGTGGCTGCTGTGGAAGTGCAAGTAGTGGTGCCTATCGGTCGGTTTCTTGTAGACAGTTGTTAAAAGCTTGTTTTTGGTAAAGGTAATTTTCGTGTCTAGGAAATTTACTTCCGAAGCCGAATATGTAGAGGAAAATGAGATACTTTTATGGACGTTGTTATAATTTGATATGAATTTCAACAGTTCAGCTTCCTCGTGAGGCCAAATTAGGAACACATCATCGATGAACCTTTTGTAGAGGAGGGGCTTTAGTTCGCAGCTCTCAAGAAATTCGGATTCTAGTACACTGCAAGACCCCCATTCCATATAGTCAGGCCCTGCGCTTTAAAAGAATATGCTCTAAAGAAGAGGATTTCGCATCCAACTGCGAGCAACTCCGTGTGGACCTGAAGCGCCAAAGCTATCCTTCGTCGGTCGTTGAGGATGCCATAAGAAAAGCCGGGCAACAAGAGCGCGGTGACCTCATTCGAAAAACCACTCATGTCAAACAAAACGCACATGTCAATCTCATACTAACTTATTCATCTCCTGCACTTAACATTAACTCCATTTTGCGGAGACATCACAACATCCTTTTACAGAGCGAGAAAATGCGGCAACTCGTTCCAGAACCGCCTCGTGTAGCCTACAGGCGTGCAGCAAATATACGGGACAGAGTAACAACATCCACAACGACACGCGAAAATAACAAAGGTTGCGCACCCTGTCACAAACCGAGGTGCATGGTCTGCCGTGTGATTAACACAACTGACGTGGCGCAAAGCAGCGCATCTTCCTTTCGCTATAAAATTCAGGGTGAACTCAATTGTGACACACGCAACGTCGTCTACCTTTTAGAATGCACAGTCTGTCGCGTACAATACATTGGACAAACGGAAACTTCCTTCAGAGTTCGTTTTAATAACCATAGGGCCCACGTAAAATCACTGCCGCAACTTCCAATTTCACAACACGCAAATATCATTGGACACCAATTCGACAAATTCAGAGTCACAATCCTGCGATCCGGCTTCCAGACCCATTACGACAGGGAGGCGTGTGAATCATACCTAATACACAAGTTCAACACTATGTCTGGCGGGCTTAACGAGACCGTCGGCAAATTAACATTCCTTAAAAATTAATATATATATATATATATATATATATATATATATATATATATATATATATATATATATATATATATATATATGTATGCTTTGAGTGTGTATGTATGTAGGTGTGTTTAGATACGTCTGTGTATTAGTGCATGTTTCCATACATATACGTATGTATAATTGCTGTGTAAGACACTCGCAATGGTATTCTGTTTCTCCTGTTACTGTATATTTCTATTGCGCGCTTTTATCCGTATTGGCTGTTCAGCTGAGCCCGTTTTGTTTGTATTTGTGACTGTGCACCTTACTGTCATCGTATTGCAAATGTTTCTGTGCTCCACCTCACACAGGCGTCCACGCGCCCACCGCCCCCTCCCCTTCCTTTTATTTCTTTCGTTCTTTTTCTACTCCTTTTTCTCCTTCTTTCTTTTATCTCACCCCGTATCTCCTTTATCTTCTAACTTCCCAAGGCAGTTTTCCTGTTGCTACAGGCCGCCACAGCTCTCAGTTTTTCTACATCTGGCTTTCTTTAGCCCTCCATGCGTCGCGCTTCTTGGAGCTGCGTGTTGTGCCCTGAGGAGAGGGCTGAGCTGATGGCTACATGCACGGCTCCCGTGACTCAAAGCGGCGGCGCCGAAACCGCTCCTTCTCCACCTTCCCTCATTTAACTTCTACTTCGGTATACGTCAAACACGTGGTTTTAATTTTATCTTTGGGCTTTCAAGGCCGCCACCACTCTTCCATACACCGCCCCCCCTCCCCCTTTTCTTCCTTTCGTCTTTTCCCCCTTTCAACTTCAGCCATGCTCCCTCCCTTTCTTTTCCCCGTTACTGTCATGTAGACTTTGTGCGTACCATTTGTAGTAGAAGCTTGAGAAAGGCCGGTCTCGCGGCCGAAACGTCGTAATAAATGTTATGTTTTTTCAACGTGACCCTTTGATTCTATAATTGACCTGCTGCCAAGGATTTATCTTTGAAGTATATATATATATATATATATATATATATATATATATATATATATATATATATATATATATATATATATATATATATATATATATACAGTCGGCGGGAAAGAAAAGAAGAAGACGGACGGCAACTGAGATTACTTGGTTTTTATTCTTGACGTAGTAAACAGCAACGTACATACACACTGCTAAGCGCTGTGCAAGTATTTAGTTCCTCAACATACTTCGAACCCTGCTTCACTACATGAAGAAGGCCTCGGGCTTCAGAGACCGCAAAGAGGCAAAGTTCTGATAGCGAAAACACAATATCAGATGGCGATTCTATGGTGCCATATACGGCCACATTCATACACTCTTAGACAGGTGACCTTTAGTTTATTTTATAGGTACACAAAAATGTGAAAATGTGTTCCCTTATAAAGATTAAAGTGCTTTAACCTTTAGTAAAGGAGCATATTTTCACATTTTTGTGTACCTGTAAAATAAGCTAAAGGTTACCGTGCTAAGAGTGTAGGGGTACGTTCGACCCGAGTGTTATGCACAGGATCGGACGTAAGACGGTACTTAAGTGAAACCTATTGTACTTCAGTGGTTGATCTCATGTTTTTTTTTATGCTTCACCGTAACACTTGCTCTTTAATGTGGTGGCGCTCCCCTTCCAGTTTCGTGTACAGCGATATGCAACCAGACCCAACAATGCGGGTGAGGGGAACAGGGTGGCATTTCTGTTAACTTGCGCCTAATATTGGCGCTACACTTATACGGGATCTTATATAGTACATCCGCCTAGCGTTTTTTATATCGCGACAGTGGGACACTAGCACAAATTCTTTACGCATATTCGTGCACATGGCTGATTTACCGCTGCAGTGTGAATGCACATGTGACTCAATTACAGAAATATAGGCATATTATGAAGCACATGCCGGTCAGGAGTCTGAAAAGAAAATTGTTGCACATGAAAGGTGTGATGCCGTACACACTATTATTTCGGCTAGTTGTAGCAAAGAGAAAGCACTTCAGCTCTTTTTTGTTGTTTGTGTTGTTTCGTCGTCTGAGCAGAACGTAAACGCAAGACAACAACAGCACTGACGCCCAACTGCTCAAAATTGCCTTGCTACGGAAGTTTGGGGCCTTTCAAACAGAATTTCTCCGAGACTAGACTCGGGGTGCGCGTTAAAGCGCACACAACCGTCTCGTTTCGATTCCGCCTCCTTCACACTCTCTGCCTCAGGTTACTGAAAGAGCAGCAAATGTTTGCCCTCTTTACACTTACTCGGACGTTACCGGCAGCAGCGTTTTCTAGTAAAGGAAAATAACCTGACTATATAGGTGAGACGATTGCCGTGAAATTTTACTGTCGTCAAAGCGCGAACAGAACGAGACTAAACAGGTCGCGCTTTTTCAATTATTTGCTCTCTGTCACCTCGTTTTTTTTTGTATTTGTATTTCGTTTACGTATTTTGTTGGCACTTCGGTTTTAATGATTTCATACTTGAGCGCACAGGGGGCGTTATGCGACGTATTTCGCCCACGAAACGATGACAAGTGCATTGATATATATACTTTGAAGATGAATCCTTGGCAGCAGGATAATTATATAATAAAAGGATCACGTTGAAAAACAAAACATTTATTTCGACGTTTCGTCCGCGATTCCGGCCGCAACCTCGAAATAAATGTTTAGTTTTTCAAAGTGATCCCTTGATGATATATATATATCCTCCTGACTTCCGGGTTGGATTTGAGTTAACAGATTTTCCTGAAACTTTCAAAATGGGATGTGTAGATAGCAAAGATGAAAAGTGATGCTTATTATCTCGGTAATATCAGTGGTTTCAGTATGGCGTGATGTCCAATATATTGGACACTGGAACTTTATCAGTTAAATTATGAAGTAGTGGGCTTGCATCCACACGAAGCTCCTTTACTGAAGAAAATTGTTAGAAATTCTGAAAGAACCGTTTATTATTCAAATTACGTAAATATGAATAAAATACAAACAAAAGTTGGCCCTAATTTGCTATCCGCAAATTATATTTGTGAGAAGTTAGCTTTGTGGGCCAAGTCGAAACAGTTTCTTTCCATCGTTAAGCAAAAAAAAAAAAAATAGCTGGCACTTTGCACAGAATAATTTCGTCTTCATACTGCATTCTTTAAACGTCTAGACTGGGAAGAAAAGGGAATTCTAATAGACGAGATCATCTCAGCAATTTAATATTTGCAGACGACATTGTGCTCTTTAGAAATGACGGAGGCGAACTACAAATAATGATTGGTGACCTAAACCGGGAAGGTATTAAAATGGAATGGAATGAAACGAAATGGATTAGGGCACAGACGGGAGTAGCTGATATTATTATATCAATTAAAAGAAAGAAGTGGACCTGGACAGAACATGTCATGAGGAGGAAAGATAATACCAGGACAGTAAGAACAACGGAATGGGCACCATGAGAGGGAAAACGCAACAGAAGCAGGCAAAAGGTTAGATGGAGCAATGAAATTAAAAAGTTTGCGGGCAGAAAGTGGAACCAACTCGCTCGGGATAGGGTGGATTGGAAATCGTTGGGAGAGGCTTTCGTCCTGCAGTGGACCTAAATTAAGCTGATGATGATGACGGTGATGACGATGACTGCATCCTTGAAGCTGGCAGCGGAACAGCGGAACGCCATAACAGAAAAGCCAAGCAAGCAAAAATAAACGCCACATGACACCGATATGAAGGCGCTTGCAATGCAGCGCACATCGCGTCAGCGTATTCGAAAAGACGATTTTGAGTGCCAGTGTCCAACATGTTGGACACGCACAATCAACTCAGTGCCAGTGAAAAGCAGGCCTCCGCGCAACTTAAATTTTCCATTCATCATGCTCCAGTATCACTACCTTACTAGTTAATCATACATATCACGCTAAAACGGGCAGGAAAATACTATAAACACCACTTGCTTCTCCAGCAGTCGCCGTCGAACGCTGCTCCGCTGAACGCCGCCACGTTCTCGTGTTTATTTTCGGAGCCGCTGGCACAGCTTTGAAAAAAGCTTCATAGATGGCGCTAGTAGGTGTCCAAAATATTGGACAAATCGCCATAGCTGGCACTCAGGAGGATATATATATATATATATATATATATATATATATATATATATATATATATATATATATATATATATATATATATATATATATATATATTCAATAGAGATTTTCACCACGAACGTTTATTACAGTTTTCAAGTAACTACAGACATATTTCTTGCTGCAATCAATCACTAATACATATGTCAGCCTTAGTGAATTCTCATTCGTTTCTTAGCGCTTGCGCATAACACTTTAAAGTGCTGTCTGGAGCGGTTTGGTTAAGTTAGCTTCCACCATGCGCGTTAAATGTCTTGGTTTCCTAACCTGCAATATGAACTTTCGTTTGGATCGTTGAACAAAGAAAACAGATCAACCAAAGTACATTGCGGGGCTCAATTAGTACTTGGCGAACCATAAAGAATAATGTACGGTGAACATAGTACTGCGGATTGCCGTGAGCTTTCCCCCGCGCTAATTGTATTCCCACTAGCATAAATTGTACCCTACAGTGGATACCTTGTATGACTGCGTTAGAGTTGGCGCTCAAGACAGGGGGAGGCGGTAAATGTTGCTAGTGTAATTGCGCCATTCTTAGCTTAGAAACCCAGAAACTTACGGCGATAGGCTTCTATGGTATAAGTGCCTGAGGCAAAAAAAGAAAAGAGGAAAAAACGCGCTACAGCTCAAGGGCTGCACTGGCATCACATAAATTAGCATACATTTATTCAACCTCTATGATACTTTCAAATGTTCTTATTGTAACTGATAATTTAATGGAACTGTTTTAAAAAGCGAAGCATTTCTTGGCGAACTTGAGCAACTTTGACCGCGTCTGTCTGTCTGTCTCTCTCTCTCTATGTCACCGTGCTCTCCTCGTGGTATCGTTTGCTTGGTATTCACCAAAACTCAGGGTAGGGTACGAATGTATGCCGAACGTGAATCTTTGATAAAGACGTCACCAACTTTATATACTCGTCCTCTATATCACGATTAACAACGGTGATGGGATCACATGTTTGTCATACCCGTAATGTTCGGGCCGGGGTTAGGCGCCAGAGGTGGTTTAATGTTCACATTTCAGGCTTAGTTAATCAAGTGCCAAACAAAGTAAAATTGAAAATTTAATCGGGACAGACATTTCGTGGTAGAAAAAGAAATACACACCTTTTTTTGTAGCTTGCGATATAGATGTACGCGTAAGAAGCAGACACAGAGAAGCTTGCTGGAAAGAACGAAAGCAACCTGCAACGCGCTACGTCGGTAGGAATCGAACCCGGGTCCTCAAAGTGACAAGCGAGCCCACTACCACTTGACCATAGCGGCTCCTTTAACTCGCTACAAATTCTTAAGAAAACCCTTGGGCCAGCACGTGTAGTGGCATTGCTTTTATAACGTCAACTGCTCTTCTAGTGCGTGTTGGCACCTCTTAGAGTAATGCGAGGGACAATTCACATGCTTTACTATCATCCAACATCCCACTGTCCACCTTTGCTCGACCCTGTAGCTATATTCCAGCAAATTACGCCTATGATATGCAGTTAAGTGCACTTCTGCGGGTATTTCTCTTTGATAGAGCAGTCGCATGTGCCCTAGCCTGAATGCCGACGTAACGTCGTACCATGAGCTACCTTTTAGTCGCCACAGGGCTCCAGGCGTGCCTGGTAAATCCGCTTTACGTATGCAACTACTCATTTGAAAAAGGACGTTGACCCTACTGTTGACACTTTACTCAAAGACAAACAGTTCAGCACATGCTATTTCCTTGTTGGGTGCTTCGCGTTAATTACATCGATTCCGACAAGGGGTGGGATCTAGCAATTCTTTTTTCGTTTCTCCCACTCTAGCGCTTACTATGAATAATTAATAAATGAAGTTAATCTTTTCCCGTGCAGTAGAAGCGCGTTCAGGGTTCATCAAATAGCGACGACCTCTAGATTTCGCCATTTACACACACTGTTTTCAAGTATCCCGCAGGGATTCTGGGAAAATCCGGCGTACCTATCTTTTATATGCCCAATCGCATATCGGTACAATGTACTTCCTGCGCTTGATCGTGTGTGACTATTTAGGATTCTAGCAAAAGTAATCATGCTGTTGTGAAATTAAGTTGTTATCGTGACGATACTTCAGATACCGCGCTTAATTCGCGTTAGGAAAACTTGAATATTAAAGTTCATTGTTCTTAGAGGGCTTGTTGCTTAATGTCACAGGGTCATTGTGGTGAAAACCAAGGTGTTTGGAAGAGGCTTAAGAAGTTTTATTTTGCATCCTCAGGTCTCTTGTTGGTTCGCCGCCCCATCCGCGCAGCATTGCGCGCTGAATTATGAGCGGCCTGACTGCCTACCTTGCCGGTACGACAAAGCACCCGCTGGAAACTAATGGTGGATGGTAAGTCGAACGTTTAGTCATTTCTTAACAGCCTCCATTTTGCGCTTCTGCACTTTAAGTCGTACTTTGAACTTTACTTTCGTGTGCATGCAAAGTACACATAACTGTGGCACAGACAAAAAACCACACATCGGCTTGACTAGGTCTGTCTACCTTACTGGCAACAGACAGTAAACGCGCCAAAAATACTCAACGAGAAACCCAAGCTGTAAAAATGCAGTCCAGCTTTCTTGTCTGTAAAGAGACGATTAGGTTGAGGCCGACAGAAGTTCAGTTTTCGCAAAACTGGTTCATTTTCCATACTTCCGTACGCCATTGAGGACACAGCAGCAGGAGCCCTTCAGGGAATGAGCTTGATTGGTAGGCTAACCCGACGCTCTTAAGTACGCCGCACACTAAACTACATGAACGTCTTTCGAGGCCCGTTTAGCCGCCAAACCACGACATTTATTTGTACTGAGTCCTTCTGGTCAATGCTTAGCGCAAACTACTTCCAGGTCACGAACGAAACGTGCGGTATCGGTATTAGGGAGTTTTAGCAGCGCCGGCTTACCGTACGTTAAGTACGGTAATGCCGTACCGTCGTGGTTGGCATGTAGAAAATTGAGATTCTGAGGGCTTTACCTGCAGGTTTTATCAGCTGATAACGTTTCTGTGCTCCACGGGCAACTAGTACAGCTCTTTCCGACTAAAATAGCCCCGTGCCGACCATGATGGTACGGCATTACCGTCACTACCGTACGGTAAGCCGACGACTCGCCATTTTCTTCGTCTTCACGAAAAGAAGTACCCTCATGCGACTTTGGGGCCAAGCGGTTTTCCTCGTTCAGTGAAATTTCTTCGCTTCATGCTTGTTATCAGCGTGAGATAACGGTAGTGACGGGAAGTTTCGAGCGGCGCATTTTTAAGAAACTCGAGTAAGACATTTGGAGAAGTACTGTTTTGGGGAGAAGATGCCCTTAAAAGGGCGTAGACTCCGTTTTTGAGTGTATTTCTCGGAGGAACGAGCATTGCGAGACGCCGTCGAGGAAGCTTTCCGCCGCTATAAAGCCCACAACGAGTGAATTGGGGTTTTCCCGGTCCTCGTCTCTTTAAAGGCAACGCGTGCGCAGCTGTTGCGAGGCGTGCGATCGGGAAAAATGCAATCGATACTCGGCTGCCGCCGAGAGCCGTTTCTGCAGATCTCCCGGGGAGCGTGTATATTTTAAGCCCAGCAGAATTAAAAACACAAGCGTCGCTACCTCCCGCATCTGTCTTCGTTATTCTTTTTTTGGCTTTTTTTATTGCCATCACTGCACGACGCCTTTAGAAAATATTTGTCATGTAACAAACTGCAGAGGCACTAAGCAAAAACGTCGATACATCCTGGAGTGAAGGAATGGGTGCCTTCTTGAAGAATCCCGTCGCTTCTGGAGTAACTTTAGCAGCGACGACTACATTTGTATCTATTCTTGGATAACTGAAACTAAGGTAACGAATCGATCATTAGGCATCCAAACCAATTTCTCAGTGACTGTTTAGTGGCGTGTAGCACTTTTTCATTTATAACCGCGCACTATTTTATATTTTTTAACCTCTGCGCATTAAATAGGGAGGATATATTTTCGCATAATTTTGATAGAACCATCGATAATGTTTATCTGAGTTCAGGTTGGTTTTCACACTATTTTGAGTAAACAAGCGTTGCAACGTTCGAAAACATGTGATTCCGACTGCACTTCATCGCATGGCTTAATAATTTGATGATTTTTTTGCGTTTTCGCACCATAACAAATTTTAGGTTTAAAAATTATTTTATTCTAAAAGCTTGGAATGGAAATGGGGACTGAGGTGTGATGGTTGACTTTGCCATTACAATGAAAACCCTGCCAGTTGGAAGAAAGAATAAGTGACCACTGTTTTCTTTTGTTATTTCTCTTTGAATTGAATGATGCCATTATTAAATGTCCAGGCAATATGATCACCGATAGCATATCAAAGGAACTATAACTCCATATATTCGCGCAACTCCTTGTGCTTTCCTATAGCCGGAGTTGTTACAACACGTTCATTTCGAAAGCTAGAAAGGCTTCTTTACTTATAATGCACGAACGCTAAATATGGTAGAAATGTATTGGCGATAGCTGCATGCAATCGCAGATCAATACGTCCATTTCCAAAGGGACACTGCAAGTTCCACTGCGCAAGATTGCTTGTACCTTTATTTCTGCCAGTTAATCCACATTCGCAGGTATTAACGACGAAATCTGACGTGAGCGAAGTCTAATTAGTACAGCAAAGAATAACGAAAATTTCACTTCCATATCTCGCTTCACGTCTTTTCGGAACCGAAAAGGCTCTAAACTAATTCTTATCGAAGTTTCTAATTAATAATTTCTGGGGTTTTACGCCACAAAACCACGATAAGATTATGATAGATGCCGTATTGAAGCACTCCACATATTTTGACCACGTGGGCTTCTTCTAAAGTCACCTGAGAGATCGCACTGTACACTGGCCTCTAGCACTTGTCTCCATCAAAATCCGGCCGCTGTGGCCCGTATTCGACCCCGCAACCATCTGACCAGGAGTCCAATATCGTAGTCATTAGACCACCACAGCGGGTGGCAAGCTCCTAGGCTTTGCTTACAATTTAAACTGGTTTTTGAAGATTGAAACTCAATTTGGCGAGAATGATCGCTTGGCCCACGTACATCTGTGTAACACCCCGGACTTTTCCCCAGGACCAAAAAACTGCGCATACATACTCAGAATTAAGCGCACGAAACACACATTCGTTCACATCACGTATGATGCACCCAACGCAAAAGCGCAGAATTGACCAGCTATGAATATGGAACAAGTAGCAACGAGTCGAATTAACCCCTAATCTAACGCGTCACTACTTCAGCGGCCGGCGCTGATGCATTTAGTGCGGTTTTTGCCGAAGCAATGTTAATTTTACAAATGGCCCTGGAATGAACTAGCGAAGCCACCCGAGCACGGCGCCCTGCACGCAGCTTACGCCCGACACGTATCGAGCGAGCGCAGTGATTGATTACAAACGTGGGTAATGGCCGACAGCTCTGAAGCGTGCAATGAAGCGTGCGTGCGTAGTCGAAGCCTCATACGAGAACTGACGGGAGGGGGCTGGTTTGTCAGATTGGAGCTGTGGTATGTTAGCTTGCCGCTTTATGGGGAGATGATGGCACGACCGGAGGAAACCGAGGGAGAAAGACAAGCAAGGATGGTGATAAGACATGGCCAAGTTTGCTATTTGCTACTTATCTGTGCAGAAAAGGGCAGCGCGTGAAATCAATGGAGACATACATATAGACAGGGCTCTCCTACGGTGGGCGGCAATGGAAATGCCGCCCAGCGCTGTTTTTCTCGCACTGAGCATTCTTGTATGCCGCCCAGTGCTTTCGATCGGCCACCAACCGCTGCGCCAGACGCCGTTCAAGTTTTGTGCGCACACCTAGGGTACTAAAATGGCAACTGAGCTCCCACAACGGCAGGTTGTCTTGTGTCCTCGAAGATGGCCAACTGCAGTGCGACGCTTTAAAATAGGAGCCCTTCCTTCCATGTTTTTCTCGCGCGAATCTCCTTTCGTTGTCAATGTCGATGCATTGCAGGGGACGGTGATTTGATTTGACTTGATTTATTGTTTCCATTTACACACGCACACTTAGAGAGGAGCGGTAACATAGTAGCTGCTAGAATGCACAATCAGATATGTTCATAGCTCTTTTATGCTGCTTAGGAGTGTCCACAATTTGGCGTAGTCGCGATGTCACTTACATAGCGTGTTTGACCAGCGAATATTTGTGAAGAAATAAGTTCTGTTGACAAAAACTTGAACACTGGTAAAACCCGGCACCGTGACCCACCGCTCAAGAATTTCTGTGGCACAATTTTATGCAATATTACAAATGGCTCTGAAATTAGTTCTTACTTTTCTATTTAAGGAATTCTCGTGGATCCATGAAATGGTCGAATCCATAAACGGTACTTTTTGCTGTGTTGTATGTCATTGGTCGGTAAGGTTTGCCTATGATACGTCCGACATTAAAACACATCTAACAACATTATCTCTGACATATGACTACGTAGAAACCTTCCTGAATACGGCCCACATTCTGACCCCAAACGTATTGCTATAGCTGGTGATAAGTAACGGAGATATGGACGGTATGTAAGAGACTAAGAGAAAGCTGACGTGTACGCTATGTTTGTTTCACGTGAACAAAACTTCAAAAGACAATCTTTACTCAAGTTAGAGCGAGAAAAAAATTCAAAAACATAGTAAAACCCATTTAACATAGTAGCCAAGGCAATTTCGGTTAGTGCAGCGCGCTTCCGGCATTGATGCATGGAGGGCAAAAACGCTTGCATATTGCTACCTGAGGGCGGCTTGCATTATGCCGCTAATCTTTCCATTTAACTCGCTGGTGCTGAGAACAGCCGTTTTTGAAATGTAAAGATGAGCTTGTCCGTTAGAGGGCTCATTGTTTCTTTTTTACCGTTCTTTTTCATTCTTGCTCCGGCCTCACACACGGGCTTCAGCCTTGCTTACCTTCCTTGCCTAGTCTGAAGTTTGTCTTGCTCTGATTCGCTGGCTAAAGTGCAACGACCTAAACACGCTACATAAAAAAGGTAAGGCAAGTTGGGAACGTCGTCACTACATTTAAGTATCGCTGTGTTGGAGCTTTGAATACGCTTTGAATTAAGCAAAGTAACTTAACTGATTGAGAAATGGAAGGGCGTGGGAGATTTTAAGTCAAACAGCTTAAATTACTTGGATAAAATATTATCTTAAGCAATAATCGTATTCTGCAACACTTACATAACGGCCTTAGCGCATAGTAGGTGACGTGACCAATACCGATACAAGGACAAAAATATTTCCCCTAGGACTGAAGAAGAGACATACGTTTTGTTTCACGACTCTTTCCCGCAGGCATTTGCTAATTTATACCGCTCGTGGTTTTAATGATGGAATCTTTGCTTTCCTCCAGTATAAGACAAGGAATGAGTGTTTTTAGACGTGCCAAGGAAACAATACGAATTTTTGGCAGCGAGTAATAAAATTTAATCGAAGAGACAGACTGCCGTACGTAGTTCAAAATTTTCTTATGCAGGGCCTGCTGTGACATGTAGGCGATACAGCGTGCAAAATTGTGTACGCGGTGTCTTGCAAGAACAACAGATCAAAATTATAAATTGCACGCTGGTTACCTGCCTTACAGGTTAGTTCAATTCAAGCATGTAATGTGGATGTCTGTTAGTTTAAGTCTTTTTCTTTTTCTCTTCTGTGAAACGTTCCCAAAACGTGACCTAGTCTACTGCACTATGTGCACAGTGTTCGTTCTGTCCGGCCGTGCGCGCTGAACTTTGACAAATGCAGTTGCATTTTCTAATGCTAAGCGGCACGTCTTGTTAGTCCTTTCTCAGTTCCTCGTGGAGGAACACAAAGTGAAGCGTACGAACATGAACTCGTTTTGCAAAGGGTGTTTTTAACCCAGTGGACATCGTAACCTGGTTAGTTTCGTTCTTCGAAGAATCCTTCCGGGAAAACTACGGGAAACTACTCCGTCTTCTTGTGCTTGCGAAAGGAAACGACCCCGATAAGGATGAGCGCGAGCGAACTCGACGGGACATGTAAAGCGTAATTTCAAGCATCGCTGGAAACTACTCAGTAATACACGAATAACAATAGCACCGTCTGACGACAAAGTGATGCGGGCGGCAAAAGGGAAAAAAAAAGTTTCTGCGTCGGAGTACGCCGACATGATAGGCCGGGCGAAAACCACACGTGGGCCTCGGCGAAGATCCGAGCACGAAATTGGGGCAAACGAGAACTTTGACAAGAAAAAAAAAAAAGAAAACGGGCTTCAGCGGAAAAGGAGCGCATGGGAGATGGACGTGTAAGCAGGAGTGCTGCAGCCCGTCGGATTACTTTAACTAGCTTCGATCGCGCTTCTGCAAAGCAGACGAATGGGGCGGCGTCGCCGCCACGCCATGCGCAATCGTCAAAGAAGGAACCGCAGTGCGAAGATTGGGCGTCGGGAAAGAAAGGGAGTCTTTTTCTAAATAAATAAAATAAATAAAATAAGGAAGAAGGGCTAGGAAGACAATGAAACCTCGTTCCGGGTTGAGTGGGCGGTGAGGCCAAAGGGCGCTCTTTCATTAGTTGCGTCTTTAATTCGTTTCGAATGAAATTCCACCTTGAAGCCGAGGAGGAAAAAAAAAATAAATAACGCTAAGGCGAACGAAGACGAGCCCGCGTGGAGAAAAGAAAAGAGAGTTCAGGCATTCTTGTTCGCTTACATGTTGGGCCCCTTCGTAGCTATCTATTTCGCCCTCGGGAGCTGGCACAATTTAATTTTACTCGAATTGTGCCGAAGGACCTAACCGAAGGACCTGTTCTCGGTCTTCCTGGATTCTCTTGTCACTCTTTCGCTCATCGTTCCATGAGTGGCGCGGAATAGCTCCGTCCGGAATTTGCATAGGGCTGCTCGCTGTAGCGTAGCGGTGCTCCTTAATTACTGGAAAATTACTAATCTGTCGACAAGGCGTCTTAGCGATTTCTCATAATTCGTGCGCAGACAGGGTACGTGTTGCCGGTCGCAGTCACAAAGATGGGTTGTCCCCGCTACTTGCGTGCATTAAAAAGTGTGTTGCGCTGCTAACCACGCAGAACAAAGGAGGAGGAAACCTTTTGTTCAATAAAGTATCCGTGGAACAGAAAAGTAACCTGAGAGCCTTCATTGCGAGGCTTTCAGAAGAAAGATTATATTCCGCTAGGTACGATCTATGCAATAGCTTTGACTGCGCGAGCGAAGTGCGACGGCTTGGCAGTCTTGACAAAAGTTTCAAGGGGCGAAGAACACGAAATATGCGCCCGCTGGGAATGATTTAGTAGTGACACAGTAGTGAGATACAAGCAGTTCCAACTCGTCCATATGGCGATCCTTCTACAGTTCCAGGGAGCCCTAGGAGCTAGTTAAAGGCCGCGCATAACTCGGGCTAAAGTACATGAAAACCGCCTATCCGCAAATATACGCAAGACAAATGTAGCACAGCGATGCTGCATTATACAAATGCATTTTCTTTTTGTTCTACGACCGCGCCTCCCTTTTCACGTGCGGAGTTGAAAGGTGAACAAAGTGTACTTAACCATACCAACATAGTTTGTAGTCGCCAATTAACACACACACAGAGAAATAAAGAAACAGCTGCTACACGAAGAACATAAACGAAGTGCTTCGGTCCCTTCCTCTTTTTCCTTCATACGTTATAGTTCACTCCCACAAACTGTATTTTGTGGTGTCCGCGCAACACGTTCTTTTCTTCTTGCGGAGATGCAGCAACAAATATATGCAAAGTATGCGTGATATGTCCCTACCAAAGTGGCCAACTTCTTACGCCGTTTTGTTTTCCTCTCTCGTCCTCTCTAATTCACTATGCAGAAACATGGCAGCTTGAGCCAAAATGCCGACATCCTATTCGCCAACGGGCACGCGCCGTACAACAATGGTGCTGTGGCACAAACCGAGTTTCAAGACAATCGCAACGGAGCCAGTGTACTCGAGTGTCGCAACAAGCGCCGATTTCCGAGTCCCATATATGTATTGGGCAACTCGACCGATGACGCCGCTTGTCAGGGAAGTTACGACATTTACGAGCGCTACATTTAACACGGCCTCGCGACCACGAAAAGGACGCCGTCAATGCGGCGAAGGCACAGCTTCACCGAAGCGCGAGCCAGCAGACACTGATGGGGGTGCATGACTCATTCCTGACTAACATCGGGCGCGGTGTAACGCGGTGGGGCCACCTGGCCGCTACCCCGGGACACCCCGTGACGAGCTTCTCATTAAACTGAGTACGTCCCTACTACCCGTTGAACTGCATAAGCCTATTTTGCGATTCTCTTTGTACGCTTTTACCGTAACACCTCATCTAATGGCTTGCTTACAAAGAGGCTGATATTTTATGCAGCCTTTAAAGCAGTTCATAGTCAAGGTATAATGACGACAACGTTGACAGGACGTCAAAAAGAAATTATGTAATTATTCTCAGTGACGCTTTTTTTTTTTTTCGTGGCCCCCCCAACTATGGCTTGCATAATGAAAAGAAGTTATATTTTATTCAGCCTTACCTCATTGCAGCACACTGTACGCGATATCAAGATGAGGGTGACATTGACAGCGCCTCAAAGAAATAAATAAAATAGAGAAGAAGAAAGAAAAAGGGGGTTCGCAAGCCGAGATAAAATGCTGTCGGCCGTATGATAACGTACATATTACGGAGTTGCGACCACCCCGTGTTGTGCAAATAGGAGGAGACATATTACCTCACTAGTGAGCAAAGTCACCTGTTGTCATTGGAATGATTATATCAGAGAAGGTCTTGTGCTAAGGTTTAGGAGCACACTGAAGCGAAAGTAACTGAGAATTTAGCACTGCGGCAGAGTGTGATCGCTGTGCTACTCCTGCACAATGAACGAGCGAAGTCTATTGAGAAGTGCAGTGTGATAATGGGAAACAACTGCTTTGCCGCTCCTTGCTCCTTCCGATGGTTTAAGGTAGGACTCCACGTAAGACCAATCGCAAATATCTTCTTGGCAGTGCTGGTTTTCAAACCACAAACGCGAATACCTAAACAATAGCGGCCTAAACCGACTTCCTTAGTCACTGGGGTGAACTCAAGTTCCTAGATATTTTGGAAAAATCCCGGACTTTAGGCTGTACAACACAGATCAGCAGGCGTATATAATATCGTCAAGACATTATAGCCGCCTGCCATAATATCGCTGATATTACCGCAGGAGGTACTGGGATTGATGCCCAGCACCTCCACCAATATTGTTACGGAGATGTCGGAGGTATATACGAATGTATTTACTGGATATTTATACAGATGTAGTCAATCTAGCCAAGATGGCTGACCAGTAACAGCACGCAGCTTCTCCCGGTCTTCTTCCTTCCTCTTCCTTTATCTCTCCGTAACAACATGGAAACGATAAGACGGCGTTGCGTCAGTGGAACAATAGTGTGAAAGGAAAGCATCGGGTAGAATAAAATTGCTCTCTGGAACAGCGTTTGAAGCGGAAATGGGCCCTTGTGTACATTGGAAAAGTTAGATTTTGCGATAAGGTAATGACAAGCACGCCACCACCAGATGCTTTTCAGCGGCCGCGGGAAGTGCTGTCCCGTCCCACGCCATGACGAACGCTGTAAATAAAACAAAAGCTGATCTGCCGATGGCTTGTAGAGAAAACACTGGTGCTACGGAAGCGTGATTCTGGAAGTTGTTGCGAACAAAGCGGACCGTATTCGCCTCAACCTAACAATAAGTGCGCTGTCGCATTTTCGATGGAGGCGAAAATGCCAGACTACCACGTACTGTGCGTTGTCAGTGCACGTTAAAGAACCCCAGGTGACCAAAATCTCCGGAGCCCTCCACTTGAACTTTTCTCTCCTTTCTATCTCTTTCAGTCCCTTTCCCCTTCCCCCACTGACGCTTTGCCGTGACATGGGCTGCAGAAATTAGCGTGCTTTATTTAACAGAACCACAATCATAATGATGATAATCGAAACAGCAGGCGGATAGTAGCCCACTCTTGTACGTCACTCAGCGAAACTGCCATCGGAGGTTGGTTCCACACGTACATTTCTCCTTAACCTTAGTCGTAACGAAACGGCCGCCCTCATAGCCCCGAAGCTGTGGTACTGATTGGCCCCGCATATGGACATCTCGGCGCCGGACTTCAAAGCTTTCGAGTATTACGGTGATCTACTTATTCGCAATGCTGTCCTGCCTCAAAAGAGTCATTGATACCCCCCCCCCCCCCTCTTTCTCCCCGCAAATCGCGCGCAAGAGCAGTGGCTATTTTGAACGGCAGTCTAGTTTCACAAGACACTCTCAGTACGGCGGCCGCTCGTATACTTCAGAAAGCCGTCACAAGGATCTTTAGGGCGCATCGCTTAGGGCCACTTTCCTGCGCTTCGCGTTGTCCTACGGCACTCACTTTAACCGCGCAAACGAGAACAGCGAAATATGCCTTGAGTAGCGCGCCTCGAGCCACGCTATGCTCTCCTTTCTCTTGCCGAGACGGGCGGATAACCCAGCGAACGACTCACGCACCTCGAGAAAGGCGGCGCTTTTCCTTCGCGGAGGCCGGCTGGTAACCAAACGAACGAGCGCCACCGCCAGGGATATTCCGGCTCGCGGGTGTCGAGCCAGGCGACGCTATTTTATTTTTGCCGAAGCCGGATGTGTTACCGTGTAGGCACTCGTGGAAGTGCTTCGTTGGTGCGGAAAATGGAGGGGAATGTGCGTGAACGGGAATATACATCTCTCCCAAATACTTTTGCACAGTATATCCCCTCCTAAAAAGACGCCAACAGCTGTGCTCACATTCTACTTAAGGAATCATCGTGATAATCGGTAACGTTTCTGTGTGTGTTTGAAAAATACGCAAGACATGTCCGTAAGTAGTAGAGGAGCGTTGTAGTCTCGCTGAAGACATGCGATCCCGCGCCAGGAGAACGTGGCGTTTGCAATTTCATTAAGCGAAAGAATCGGCCAACGTCAGCCCATCGATCATTTAGAGATGACAAATGAGACTGCATATTTGTAGCAGAAATATGTCTTCTTTTTGTTTGTCTCGTCATACGCATAACTCTAAACGCGGTAACCTTTAGTTTATATTGTATGTACACAAAACATGTGAAAATATGCTCTTTTACTAAAAGTTACAGTGTTTATAGTGTGCGCTCTCAACACGGTAACCTTTAGTAAAGGAGGATATTACACTCTAAACACTGTAACCCTCAGTAAAGAACCACATTTTCACCTTTTTTTATACCTATAAATAAACTTAAGGTAACCGTTTTTAGTGTGTATGTTTCGAACTTGTGACAGGCTTCTTTATTTTTTGGGAGACTCCATTACGACTTATGAAAAGTTTCTTTAATGCCTTGGCATCGGCAATAAAATTATTTCTTGGTAATAAGCAAGCTTCTATTGAAATCGTTCCAGCTTTTCCTCTTTCCCGGGTTGAAAATTTGTTCCGATAAATTGAGTGAGTTTTCTGATTAAGGACAAACATAAAGAAAGATAATTTATCATTCTGGCAACAACGCCGAAAGCGCACCGCGCAGTACATACAAGAAGTGAAGACTCAATCTAGAGTGCTCACGAGAACTGCATCGAACGTGAACATCACAGTGTAATTTGCAGCGCGTATGAAAGGCGCAAAAGTAAGATTTTCTATTTTCAAAATTGCGCCTAGTCATTCGGCAAACACTACATACAAATTCCCGTTTCCCACGAAAAAAATCGCTCCTGTCAACTAAGCTTCATGCCGCCTAGCATTTCTGGACAGAAAAGGGCCGCCAAAATGGCTTCCCGGAGGCTAGACTTCGTGCCTGCGGCGGTCGTAATACTAAATCACCCTGTCATCTGGCGGGGAGCATATCTATGTGCCCACTTCGGGATTCTCGCGTCCCGTGTTCTTCGGGCTGTTTAAAACACTATTCTGTGTATTTATACCGGCATTATTTTTATGCTTATTTATGAACATTTCGCTAGAGGTACTTGCCATCGTTGAGAACGTTGCGCGAGCGTCGCGTGAATTCTAAGCCATTATGCATCACGGGTAATGCCATACGTCACTGTTACTTTCGGAAAACGACGCAACCAACCAATAAAACGTTCAACGCGCTTCCTCAAATAACCGATACGGAAGGGTCCAGTTTGGTGCGGGTACCCGTCTAGCGCGCACGCGCACGCACACACACATACACACTATATATATATATATATATATATATATATATATATATATATATATATATATATATTAATATATATATATATATATATATAATATATATATTATATATATATATAGTATGTTCAGATTAAAGTTCGATGGGTCCGGTCCAATGCAGGGTTGAAAAGAGGGACACACGTTCAAGATTCTTGTTTTATTAACGTTTCGGCCGGTGGGCCGGCCGAAATGTAATAATATATCTATATAATATATATATATAGAGAGAGAGAGAGAGAGAGAGAGAGTTCTCAAATGCAGCCCCTTGCCACCAATTGCACATACCACAACGCGAACAAGGTGAACGCTTCCGTTGTAACAGCCTCCGATGCGCATCGATAAACACCGTGTTGCGCTATGAAAACACACGATCCCGTCATGCAGTCGGGAGCACGAATTCGGCGTATACAATTTCGCAGTAGCCTGTTAGTGCAGCGCGGTTCGCACCATTGCACGCGCACTCAATCGGCGCAGCGGCCGTGTTGTCCTTGCGAATGAGACGTCCACCACAAGCAGCGTGCACATGTAATACCGGCGAAACCAATGAAGCAAGGCGTTGCTCCTTCGCCGCGCTCTCAGACCCGTGTCCGGCATGAACACCGCAGCGTGGAGATAATATGATGAAATGTTGTTCGATTACGTTCCGAACCTAGGGTGTGCATTGTTGCGTGTTTAAAATACACGTGTACTACGAAGAAGTATGTTTATAAGGACTTCGTTCTCGTGGAAGACGAATACAACCTTTATAACACGTGCGTGCAACCGAACATGGCTTGGAAGGCGTTTCGAGGAGTCTTCAAATTGAAATGTCGGAATGCCACAGAGAGCATCGAGCGAGGAAGAGAGAGCTTAGGTGCACACCGGAAATACTGCTGTGCTCTTGCTTCTTTTGTCTAGAGTGAGGCGCGGTAGTTTAATTCCCAGAGCAAATGGAACCACGGTGGAAATATATACAGTCGTACGGACTTCGTTTGCATCTGTGTGCCTGTGTGTGCTTTTAAGTTGACAACAACGTTATTGTATGTATTCATTTCCTGTGATCGACGCAACTTAGAGGCATAAGGTAACGCCTCGAAACACAATAATTACGTTATGTCATTGATTACGTTACCCGAACGCCGGTTCCTGGCGCTCATTTGAGTTTCTACACTGAGAAAGAATTTGTTTTATGCCCGTTTTCTAATAAATAGAAAGAGAACAATGTATCATGTACGTGTTAATTTATAACGCACATTGAAAAACGTTAACAGGAATGCTTTCATTTCACCGTACATGCGTAAGCGTCCTTGTGTCGGAGGTATGTATGGCGGTCAGTGGTATACAAAACGCATATACTTTTCACGGGTGTTGGTTTTGTTTATAACCATTGTTATTATTGTTATATTTTCTCTGTGTTGTTTATAAGCAAATTGAAATAAATTGAGTGAGCTGAAAGTAATGTTTTAAGTTTAGGGTAAGAGAGCCTCGCATTTTCTTCTTTTCTGTCAGTTAAATTCCGAATCGGCACATGCAATAAAGAACACCCGACTTTCCTATGTGCACATGGGTGTTAGCAGCTTCCAGAAAACACGCGCAAACGGCAATTCCTCTGAAACACGTGACAGTAAGGACACTGAAGACAATGAAAGTTCTACGACATGAAACAACAAATCAGGAGGTTTTCGACAGCGAAGCACATTGCGACAATTCCAGCGATATCCAGGGGTCCCACCCGCACTGATCGGCGGCGGCGAGAAATAATTAGGCGCGTCATCACATTTCTCGGCGTACTGACAAAAAGGTCGCGGCACTCCGTGTTGTGAACAAGCTCGCACGCAGTGATTGCAAAATCGATGAGCTCTTATCAGCCGTGACAAGACGCGGTGTTCTCCGCAATGCGCCGAGAACATCACTTCGACTCGACGTAACTACGTACCTTTGCCATGAGACGGTTCTCCGATCGTTACGAAGAGTAGCAGGAGCAACGATGACACGGCGAGAAGACCCGCTGGTCTTTTTCTTCTTCTGGAGTGGCTCAAAGTCATGGTTCACCCGACCAGCGTTCACTCCTAATTCAAGACAACTCTTAAAGCAGCGAATAGAGCTCAGTCGATAGAAACTGCGCAGCGTAGGGCGCTACTACGAAACTTTCCAGGCGAGCAAGTCACGAGCACACACTCCTCGAAGTTGACAAGAACACCGTCGCAGGAACCGATGACAACAATGGCGTAAAATTTACGGTCATGCACACGCGCGCACACACACAGGCACGCACAAACACGGGCGATGTACGTGGAAACACTGCGTGTTGGGGATGCGAAGGGAAGCGATACGTCGAGTTTGCGTAAGCGAGTAGTATATTCCACAGGGTGAAACGTGCACGCGTCGAAGCCAGCTGTTGCCACTGTAACACCGAGGTACTATCCAGAAAGAGAGAGAGAGAGAGAGACGTCAGATGAAGCCCGTTGACAGCGGAACAATACTTTTCCTCGACTCACACCACCATCACCACATCTCTTACTCCGTGCGTGAGCCGGGAGCGCACACGTGCGGGATCCGCACACGACGCGCACAGCACAGAACACACTCCGGATTCGACGGGTAGATCACAGGGTTTCAAAATGAATCACACCGAGAGCCGGCTGTTCCGTCTTCCGCGATGTTCGAACGTCGATGTCACCCCTCGTCCGGTGTCAGAAAAGAACGTCAGCGCTAAAAATAAAGTTGAAGTGCCGACGGAGCCGTGTTGCCGCTCGCCGTACGCTGACCTTGGTCGTCAATCACAGCGCTTCCTTCTTCGGGGCGGACGGTCGGTCGGACAACGTCGAAACCGGCGTCACGTTAAGCGCGCATCATCGAAAAGCGCGCGCTTCTGACAAAAAACTAAAATGAAGAAAATAAAAATAAGGGAAAGAGGAAAGTTGTCGTGGATGTCCCCGCGATAAAGAAAAAAGAAAGAAAGACAATCCTCGAACGGGATGATTTCCAGCGAAAGGCAATTGTGTATCCCTGAGCGTTGTACCCACTCGGTGTCCCAAGTTGAGAGAGTAGCGCCCGTCCGACGCGGACTTCACCGAGTCGAGGCGAAAGCCAATACGCGTGGTCACACCAGCTCAATGTGGTGGTGGGGGGGCTGCCGCTGCGTCCCTGTGAGCGCCGGCCGGGCCGCGCAATGCCAGTGCTCTGGCGAGCACTCAGCGATGCCGGCGCCACCGAGAGAGCGAGCGAGAGGGAGAGAACGAGAGACCGCGCGTTTTCGAATCGATGCGCGAAGAGACCCCGAGCGACTCGAGCTCCGGAGTTCGCGCGAACCCGCCAGGGGCGCGAGTTTCAAAGCCGCCACGACGCGTCGAGAGATCGCGCTGCGAGCACGGCCACTGTCAGCTGGACCACAGGCGGTCCAGGGCGCACGAAAACGAGGACACGACTGCTCCCGAGAACAATGCGCACGAGGCGCGAGAACTGGCGCGCCGAAAAGCTGCGGCAGCGTGCGAGAAAACAACGATGAAAAAAGAGAATGCGACCGAGTGCGGGAAAGAAAAAAAATGCGCGACGCATAAGAGCAGAACGACTCACGCCTTGACGCAGCGACGTTGCGCAGTGGATTAAAGCTGGACGGCCGTTGCGGAGTAATCGCCCCCTCTAGCTTTTAGTAGCGTTGCCGGGCGGCGTGTTTGTCGTTTTCTCTCCCACCGCAAACGCGCAATGCCGGAAGATGTGTGCGTGAAGAAGCGTGAAACAACAATGAGAAAGAAACGGCGCTCTCGCTACTGCCCGTGTGGCTGTAGTACGGTCGGGAACAATCAGGACTATCCGTCACTCCGGAGGGCGTCGGGCGCGTCTACGCATTTGTGGTGCGCATTGTTGTTGCTCGACATGCCAGCCTGCTCGCTTGCCTGTCTGGCCAGGAATGGCTCACAGACGCACCAAAGCGTCGCTTCGTTGTCGACGATAGTAAGCAACTTGGTGTGTGCCAACGTGCTCTGGAATGCACCTACTCCCCGATGAGAACGCGCGCACACGCACACACCGGAATTGCTCGCGGAACTCATGAGTGGCTACGCTCTCGGCGCGTTGTCATTTATTTCTTCCATTCGTTTCCTGGAGTTCTTTTGTTTTTATTTTCTTTTTTCTGACACGTCCTCTTCTCGGCGATGGTATACCGCAAGCATAGCGACGTCCGTAAACAGATAGCCGACGAATGCGGTGCGAGAACGGACCGTTCCGGAATGCAACACACGTGAATGTACTATGCCACCACCGCAGTAAGCCCGGCCCGGTAATAAGGATCTGTCCTCGCTCGTCTGTGAAGAGGCACAGATGCGCGTGCGACGAAGGAATCAAAAGAGACAAATATGATTTCACTCTGCATTCCCTCGGAAGCAAATTTGTTGTGGCGTAACGCGAGCGGGCTTTGCGTGCCGCAATATCATTCGTCACCGAAAGGGCATTTTCATCTTGCAGCCGTATAGCGTGTCGTGATTGTTGCGCTGCGCATGTGGTCAAGAGTAATGGCGGGTCAAAGGCGTGTGGGCCTCGAAGTGCAGCGGAAAGCATCTTCCGCGCCAAAAAGGACAAGTAGGTTAGGAAAAATTGTTCGCGTTACAAAAAGCCTTTCGAGCACGTCGGCTGCGTGGGTTAAACTTTACTCGTTAAGACACGGGTACAACCAACATGTCTATGATACTTTCAATCACCTTTGCCCTCGCGCAGCGATAGCCGTGTACTGTTCTGCTACATTAACCTTACGCAAAGAGGTAGCGAGAATACTATCGCCCTGTCTAGAGAGCTTTGTGTAAAAATGCTTCCCGTTAAACGTTGTGGCTCGTAATGTTTGCAGCAAAAGCGTAGCAAACGTAAAGAAAGTGTTTTTCATTGCTGAGAGAGCTTCGAATGTATGACAGTACAAAAAGCCTGCACAAAATTTGCAGTCCCTTGTTCAATTGTGTGGCCGTTTCGCAAGGCCTGTAGTTACGAACGCGATCGACGTGCTGCCGTCACATATTAGCCCATGTTTAACCATTGCGAAGATTAGTGATTTTTTAAATGACGAAATTTCTTGGTAAACGCACGCATGTCACGCCAAGCGCATACATGTTACACCCAAACACTGTCGGTAATAGCCCGCCATGCTTATAAGCACGGCAGGCTATGAAAGCTATTAAAGCTGTGTTAAAGCTGTGGTATACCACAGCTTTAACAGCGAAGCTGCTTAAGCGAAGCTCTTTAAGGTAGCCGTAATTTGTCAGGCATCATGCAATACCGCGTCACATTGCGTTACGTTATTTGGGCAAGAACATGTCACTGACATTGTGCCACGTGACTTTGGCTGGAAAACGTCACGTGATCACCCAAAATCCCGTAGCGCAATATCACGTGACATGTTCCCACCAAAATAATACATTGCTATCAAGTGAGCTGTTTCAGTAAACTATCGACCAGCTTCACTGTGACCTCGCCTTGCGCGACTTAAGGGAAGCTGCGTACTTTTTGTGCTTTGCTAGACTTGTATACAAGACAAAATTTTAAGCGCTAAAGCGAGACAGAGATTACTAATTTTCAGCAACGCTTTTGTTCTATGTTCGCGCCCGTTTTACGTCCCTTCCTCATCATCTTTGTGTCACTCCCGCGTTTAAAAATTTTTATTTTGTGTTAGCAGCAAGGCCGAAATTCTATACTTATGTTTTCGGAAATACGTGTGTATATGGTAACTTAGACAAGGCACGTCTCTCTTTTAAAAATTGCTGATGACCTCCAAGACCGCTCAAGGCTTCCCGGTTCAGTAGGCACAAATTTTTCACAATAACAGCGCAATTGAGGACTTTTATTCACCCATCAGGGAAATGAAAATTTCGGACAAGAAGCAGAAAGAACAACGTTATGTGGTTTGGCTTCCGTAAGCGGTGTTGTAATGCACAAAAGCACATTACGGAGTCGCGCGCAACTCCAAACACGCTTCGAATGTACGGTGTTTCTGCATTTGACTCTCCGTCGAAATGCGGCTGCTTTGGCCACGAGTCGGACCCATGCCATCAAGCTATGCAGTCAGACACCTACGCTGCTAGGCTGCCATGGTGAATGTTTTCAGGAAGGCAACTTCCTAGGCTTGGCTCAAAATGAAGTTGTTTTTCCTCTCTCTGTCTCTCGCAAATGGACCACAAGGAGCCTCTGCAATAGCCACATGAGTATTAAGATTCTAACTTTCAGTAAACAGACTGTAACCCTAACGCATCGTAACAATTCTAGTTTTGTACCTTTGTTTTGTTGTGTTATGCTCAATTCTCAAAGTATTGACGGACTGGCACGGCGTGCCTATGTGCACACGAATAAGTTTGTGAATTACAGCGACTTTTTCTCATGCGTGCACAAATTAGCCTTATCGTAGAATTAGTGTTGCATGTAGGTTTATATCAGCAACACCCGTTATCTAAAATGTTGCCCTTGCGCGTAAGGTTATTCCAAACTATCCCGGTAAGCCGTAGTTTCGGACAACTTTAGACGGCAATAGCTCGAAAAGCCGTGCACTTGTTGAGCAACTGTGTATTACCAGCGCATGCAATCGCGAACACTCACTTGCAAAACGTCATTAGTCTTTTTTTCATCTCGCATTAACGAGAGTGCATATGATACTTTACTAAAAATCATAACTCCACACACATTTCTGGAGAAATACCGGTTCAATTTCGTCGAGACAAAACGTCCTTCATGGTACACAAATTCTCGCGAACAGTTAATTTCGCGTTGCGTTTTTGGTTGCAACAGAACTCCGTCGCTCTTATTTTCTCTTTCTTCTTTCTTCTTTCTTTCTTTCTTTCTTTCTTTCTTCTTTCTTTCTTTCTTTCTTTCTTTCTTTCTTTCTTTCTTTCTTTCTTTCTTTGCAGACCTCCCAAGGCAGAAGAACGTACTCTGGGTGGTCTGCCAACGAACTCGTTCCTAATAACACACTGACAAGAGGCGCCCGATTGGTTTGAAAGTGGGCACGGCGAAGTCAGCTTCGGAAGCACGCGAGATCTATATGCAGAGTGGGCCGCTTCAGGGGCAGTCGCGTCACTTTAGTTTCGGGGGCAATACATAAGCAAGAAAGCGGAAAACGTGGCAACAGCACGAATTTTTTAGCGAATTTCTTGCGGAACCCGAGAGGGGAAATAAATGGTGGTGCCGTAGCCGTCCCTCCAGTATTTCTGCGCGCGTTTCTTTCCCGGGAAAAACAGGTCGATTTTCCGTAATGCATGCTTCACGTTAAGCAGGAGTGCTTCAGGGCAAGCCATCTATAAAGGGGCGCGTGCAGAGCTACTATGCTATCTGTTTCCGCCGTCCCGCACTCCTTCTTTTATCCTCACATTTCTTACTCTACAGTTTACCTTCGCATGTATGTTTCTGTTCAGGCGCTATCTCTCCTATCTCATGCGCCGCCTGCGGCTGATAAGAAAAACTTAAAAGAGAGTAGCGAGAGTCAACACACGACCAATCCGCACACGCACGTTCTATTCGAGCGTTGTTTGTGCGTGCACTTTCGTTCCGTTCCACGCTTTCGATGTGCCAGAGCAAAATGAAACAAATATTAGGGAGAGCGCTTTCTATCTGCCTTGCTCGTCCCGTTAGTAAATACGCCCAGGAACTCGGGAAAAACAGCACAGGTACTGTACAGAAGGAAACAAAAATACTCATTTTCAGTGAAAAGTTCACGAATGAGTAGAAAATGGGTGGAAAGATAGGAAGTGCGGTGGGGTGTTGGACGACGGGAAGGCGGAGAGTGAGGGGAGGTGCCGAAAAAAGCACGGCATAGCATCGAGGCTCGCGTGATCTGCGCTATCGGAAACTGCAGGTGTGCGCGGCGGAGCGCTCCACGAGCGCGCGTTGAAAATTAGGATGATGACTTTAGCCGACCAGCTGCGTGGGACGTGTGTTGGTTTAGTTGTCTTTTTTTTTCTACTTCGTTCTTGCGTGAAATATGAAGTATCGTTCTGTCTTTCGTACTCCTACCTTGCTGTCGTTGCTAACGGCGATAAAGTGGTACAGAGGCGTGCCCGACGCCGCGGAATCTTTGTGAACTTTCCATTCGTGTTCGCTGCGCTGCATTATAATGGATCTTAACGGTGAAAGTACATTAGGGCGTTTGGAGACGCAACCTTTTTTGTCTTGGCACTTCTGCGAGGACACAATGCATCTTGACTCGTCACCTTCATTTTGTAGCAAGCTTTGCTATCGTTCCGATAAACATCTGTCCTTGCCATAGTATTTAGATTTTGCTTTTCGCGCATCTAGTATCGGCGTAATTATTTAATCCTGAACATTGTGTATCGGTCAGTAAAATTCACCTGTTTCTTTATACTATCGGTATGTATAGGTAGGTATACAGGGTGTTTTTCTTTAGCTGCAATACATTTTTAAAATTATAAAAACATAAATCGCGGGAATGTCTTGTGTACATTCGAGTGTACGGGTTGGCGGCCTCTTGATACAGAACAATTACCGCACTTGTACGCGTAATTAGCGAAATTACGCTAATTAACTTTTTTAATTATCAGCAATTGGTGGATATAGTAAATGAGTACTTTGGAGCCCGTCCTCGACACTACCTGTCGCAACGATCAAATTTTGAATAGCGGAGTGCATGTCGGAGCTACGCGAACAATTAGTTCCCCGTGGCAGGCTCCTTGAAACCGAAATCGGCCGGGAAAAGCGCGTCTGTGACGTCGATGTCACCGCCCCCATGGCTTTCGTCACTCGCCCGCGGCGACCAACGCCGCAGATAAGAAGGAGATAACGCAAGCTGCTTGCGCGGCCGGCGCGGCGGTGACCACGGGCGAGTGGCGAGTGACGAAAGCCGTGGGGGCGGCGACATCGACGTCACAGACGCGCTTTTCCCGGCCGATTTCGGTTTCAAGGAGCCTGCCACGGGGAACTAATTGTTCGCGTAGCTCCGACATGCACTCCGCTATTCAAAATTTGATCGTTGGGAGAGGTAGTGTCGAGGACGGGCTCCAAAGTACTCATTTACTGTAGCCACCAATTGCTCATAATTAAAAAGTTAATTAGCGTAATTTCGCTAATTACGCATACAAGTGCGGTAATTGTTCTGTATCTAGAGGCCGCCAACCCGTACACTCGAATGGTACACCAGACATCCCCGCGATTTATGTTTTTCTAATTTAAAAAATGTGTTGCAGCTAAAAAGCCACCCTGTATACCGCTCATGCCTTCTCAGCACTTGGCATGGTACGTAAAACAATATTTTCTAGACAGCTGAACTCTCTTTTGGCGAAACGTTCTTACGGTATCATCAAACCTTGCACGACGATAAGTCCAGCTGAGACTCGTTAATGCCTGATGAAAATTTAAGAACCTTCGCGGTTGTTGCTTTTACTCCTGTTGACATTAAATCTTGAAGTTGAACGCAACCATGCTGAAATGTGCATGAGCAACTCAGTTGCCGTAGTACTATTTTACGCTCTTGCGTGGAACTAAGAAGTACTGTTGTGCGTAAACAACAGCCTCTCCGTTAGTTTTTTTTTTTTTTTTTTTTGGATGTAGCCATAACATAGTTCCTCTCAACTCCTGTTGTTTGTATAATTGGCTTACATAGTGCAAGCACTATAGTACGGGATACTTGCTCGCATCATGGGGAAAAACTTGAAGAGGCGCTTCAGCACTTTTTGAACATAGTCAGAAAACTATGCCCATCAGTCGTGGTGGCTCATACGAACATGCGAGCCAAATATCACTACGGTGCTCGAATCACAGAATTCTCAATTTAGTTTAAGATACAGCCAGAAACTGCCTGATCTCCTTTCAACAAGTGACATCACAAGCAGCATCGACTATGACGCTTCAGTAACTAGCATTCATAATTTCAACATCGTGCTAATATCCTCACTAAAATCGTGAAGTAGTATTCTAAGTTCGTTGTTAGCTCAACAAATAAATAAAATCATGCATCTTTCTTTGAGAACGCCGAAAACAGTCGAACCATATAGACGGGCCTGCTTATAACGTCATCTTTTCACAAAAAAAAAAAAAAGAGCAGGCGATTTCGAGCTGTATTCGAAACGTGATTTCAAGTTTCTTGGTGGATACAGTGCAGTAATATGTGGCTCACGTGCTCAAAGAAGCCTCTACGACTGATTTGTATGTTTTTCTGTATGTTCAAAAAGCATAGCAGTGCATATTGAATATTTCACAATAACATCGAAAGTTTTTGTTGCCGACGAGAGACGTGCTTATGTTTTTGCTAATGTACCTATTCTCTACGATACATCGTATTGATTTATTTTCTTATTACGATACCTCTGCCTGCTGCATCTCCAGTTTCAAGTTTCTAAGCGCGCCAGGGGTGAGCAAGACGCCCTGGCAATATTTACATCCAGTAAATTGCATTCTCAGGAGGTCTCGCTGGTTGCATCATGGTTCAATACGGAGCGCCAGATAATCAGCCCTCCGGCTGAGCATCGGTCCGTCGACCTCATTAGCGAATAGATGTTGGAGGTTTAGGAGCGACCAGGACTTCCCGTCCCGACGCAGAGTCGTTGCCGGAAATTGAACCAAGCTAAGGTTGCGCATTCGGAGCACAGAGATCTATACATAGAAGTTCCGCACTTTCTGGCTGTTAATTCGCCTACATTTGATGCAGCGCCTCACGGCCTAAAATGTCTGTCGTGGCGCGTTTCCTTTGTTATTCGTCTTTCGAGGATTCTAAGAGTCAAATAAGCGGAAACTAAAATTTGCATGCATGGCCTTTACGCCGTCAGAGACGCAATTAGTTAGCAGCAAAAATAAATAAATAAATAAAAATCATGGCTAATTTCCTCTCAAACAAACGCGGCAGCATTTATGTAAATTTTGTTCTCGGCCACGAGGCTATACAACGCGTGACTATAACTGTTAGGAACATATTGCGGATAAATCGACACAATCACAAAGCAGGATACGTACATCAAGGACAAACTTACTCTGTTTGTCCACCGCTAAAAGGTAGCTTAATAACCACAAACCTAACATCAATGACAGCAATTGCTTGAATTTGTGTCTGTTCCCACCACTCTGTGTAAGGCCGTCATTGTTTTTATTGAAGTACAAGTGCACTTTGCGATTTAGATCATCCCTTAGCGCATGCGCTCATTTTGCTATGTTCCTCCTTCCTTATACAGTAACCTTTTTCGGCGAATAGCCTGTGCGAGTTCGCGGTTGTACTATGTATAGTCTGTTGCAAATATGTCGGTTTGTTTCGGCCAGCTATAGTTTCACCCATGTAGCAAACTAAGCGATATACGACAGCCAGGATTTTCACTGTGTACGCCGTGCGCTCGTCAAGAAATTACCTGGTCTCTTAACGCATGCTTTCTCTTCAACCTGCACAATGTGTGCCAGCACTGTGCGTGCAGAGATGTCCTGACAGACCGATCCGGATGTGTTACCGCGTACGCCATACATTCCTGGTCTGTCTGTAAGGGGATTATCAATGTCTTAGATCTGCGGAGTAATTCCCTAGAGGCTAAATATTCAACGGTAGCGATGATGTCTAAAAGACTATTTCACAGCTAAGGTGAGCGGAAGAGCGTTTCTACCCTGCCCTCGTTCAAGCATAGACACTATGGAAACAAGCAGGATTTGAGGAATAGATCATAAAGCGATAATCTCAGAACATGAAATTACCTCGGGGAGCCGAACTATGTGGTGTCAAACAACAACAACAACAACAACAACAACAACAACAACAACAACAACAACAACAACAACAACAACAACAACAACAACAACAACAACAACAACGGCAACGCATGTGCGGTCTTTTGAGCACACCCGCGTGACGGAGAAGTAGAGGGGATAACACAAAGTGAGCGCTGGCTGACCATTTGCAGTTTAGGTATGGCTTAGGCGTAATCGTTTTCACGCACCCTACACAGCCTTTGGCCTTCCTTGCTTCCATTAAGTATTACGGCGCCCCCTCACACAAATGGATTCCTGGATGAGTGCATGTTTTTAAGGCGCGCGTACGTTCAAAGCATATGGTTTGCATATGCGTTTCTCGAAGGCTTGCTAAAAGCACACAGCCGAGAATTTTTGTGATGCGTGGCGAGAAGCTATGTGAAGTTTTTCACTAGTTCGTGCATATTATACAACGCAAAATTTCCTCAAGAAAGATGTTGCACTTCCAGCTTTTTTTTTAGCAGTACATGGTACCGGTTACCCTACAGCTATCCATGTTGAGTGTAACAACATAGCAAACTCTAGAAATGCAAGGACACTCAACACGCACTCTCATAAAGTGCGTAGGAAACGCACGCGAGATCGCTAGACTGGCGTCTTGCAGAGCCGTTCGCAAATCGAAGCTGCATTGTTTAGATATTCTAAAAGGGTACGTTCCTCTTATGCCACTCTTTTCGTGGCCTCCCGCTTTGAACACTTCACAGGCGGCGAAAGTGTATTAAATATGAAAGCAAATGCGAGAAAGGCAATATGCGCCACCCTGACAGGAGTGCCGTGAGGCGGCGCAGCATTAGTTATTAATGGTCGAGGAAGCGCTCCTGCTTGCAAAGGCGAAGGCGCCTGCCGCCTTCGGCCGTTGAAGCCTCTAGGGTGTGATGCCGGATAGCTTGAGAAGCGGCATACATAGCTGCTGCTCGATTTCAGCCAGCAAACACCCTAGGCGAAGAACTATAGTGCGTCGTATTATGATCGGATAGAGCACGGCTGTACATGTGGAAGCTTCGCGCGGAGCTACGCGTCTTTTAGTCGACGTACTCACATAAGTTTACGTTTTGTCAGAGTGAGGCGGCGTTGTAGTTGACAACTACCGACATGCAGCGGTGTGGAAAGGCTCAGTAAAAAATATTTGTGTCGCAACTGTGTTCTTAGTAAAGAAGAGATATTCCTTGCTGGAAATAGAGCCGATTGCCTTGTCCCGCCTGGTTTTGTTGAAGCTGCCGGTTATGCGGTGATGCCGCACTGTTTTGTTTGATTTCTACGGACAGCGATGTCATCGGTAACCACGAGGAGTGCAAAGCGAGTCACCCATCAAGTTTGCTGCGCTGCAAGGAGGCGACACCGTGGTGCCGATATGACAGCACACATCTGTAATGCGATGTGCGCAGTATTGCCGACGTGTTTGCGGCTTGTAGAAAATTTACGCCGGTAGTTTGTTCTTCATTACTTTACGTAGCGTAGTCTAGACGCCCCGGAAAGGTTGTCGGAGACTTCCAGTAATCAGCTACAACAATACACAGCGTGTCGACTACGTTTACTTAGATATACTTGCGGGGGAATTGAGCATCAGATAATACGAACAGAGATTGTATCCGCACCTCTGGATGAGCCCGCGAAATCGATTCGTCAGCACGTGGAGTCGAAGCTTCACGGGTTTTCACGAAGTTGGACTCGACACGACACAATGCGAATACCAGTAAACCTATTGAGAAATTGTTGTATTTACAGGTTTGGGGCATTAACGAAGCGAGATATGAAGTAAAGGGAACCGTTCTTTTTAGAAGAAGCAAAAGCGCGTACAAAAAGACGCAACGACATTTTCACGCAGTGAAGTTCATCGAAATGCATTGTTGTGGCAAAGAAAAAAAAAAGTAGGTGGTCGTAGTATTCTCCTAGGGGATGTTCCGGTGCTAGCCTGTGAGACCTAGCGCCCCTGGCTTTGTTGTCGTCCGGGAACAGCTTCGCTGTGTATCAACCCATAGTGATGGGTTTGACTCTCGCACGTCTTCAGCCTCAATTTCTATCAACTTTAGGACGTACGCCAGTATAAAGACCTTACGGTTGTTCCAAGGCAGCATTGAGTGATTGGTTGATTGAAGTTTTGATTGATTGATTGATTGATTGATTGATTGATATTATAACTGCGCGTACATTTCGCAATGGGTACTGCGAAATATTTGGTAATCTTCTTTGGTAATCTTCGGTAATTTTTTATTTGTCTTATAATAGATTACCAGCTCAGCCCGGCTCACCCATTGCATGTGATTGAAGGCGTAGGACATGAATTCGGCAGCGCTGATATCTTCAGCTGCCATTGGGCTCTCTCTGTGATAAAATGTTGCTATTATTCTCTCCTACTACGTCGTCTTTCATTATCTTAATAATAGCTGTTAGCACGATGTGAATGCACGAAGTTGGCTTTTGTCCCTCCCCAAATCCTGGTCAATTTTTGTCCTCATTGCAAATTCGCGAGGACAGAGCTACGGGTGGTCAAACGGAACTCCATATTAAATAATCATCTCAACTAAGACGGCGCTAGAGCTGAATCGGCGGCCGGTCCTGCCGAGGCGATTCTATGAGAGTGAGAATTCCGAGAGTCGGATTAAATTATGCACACCTGCGCCTGCACGAACGGCCCTGACGAAGCGCGCTCAAACTTGTTGACTTAGATGAAAGGCCCCGCCACGGTGGTCTAGTGGCTAAGGTACTCGGCTGCTGATCCGAGGGTCGCGGGATCGAATCCCGGCCGCGGCGGCTGCATTTCGATGGAGGCGAAATGTTGAGGCCCGTGTGCTGTGCGATGTCAGTGCACGTTAAAGAACCCCAGGTGGTCGAAATTTCCGGAGCCCTCCACTACGGCGTCTCTCATAATCAGAACTGGTTTTGGGACGTTAAACCCCACATAACAACAACTTAGATGAAAGGAAGACCAAGAGATGGAGGGGAGTGACGGAACTATTTGGGTCATTACCTTGCGTAGATGGAGACCCAACGGAGAATTCGCCGTTGTGCCCCGAAGCCAATAAGTGCCGCCCTTAAGGAAGTGCATTGAAGGAGTGCGCGGTGGGTGGTGTGGTGTCCTTGAGAAATTCACGCGCTTCATCACAGCGGAAAGCGAATAAATTTTTGTTGGTATGAATTGGATGTTTTTATTTCTTATTGTCTCACTGGCAGTGCGATGGAGAATCAGTGCGCTAGGCTGGATGGGTTGGAGGTGCGCGTAGTTTTTACTGCTAAGTGATGTGCAGGAGATTATTGGTGAATTGGTGGTCACGTATTCAACGACCATAAACAGTGAAAGATTTTTTTTTTTTGTGTGGCTCTATTGATAGCAGAATGCACTCCACGTGACCGTGACGGAAGCACATCTATTCAATCTACGGAACTCTGCGTTGGAAGCGAATAAATACATTAAAACGATAAATGCATCAATGGTGAACGTTTCTTGAGAAGCGCGAATTCGGGAAAGATACGGTTCGGAATACCAAACCCGAAAACACTGTTCTATAAAGGCGGGAAGTTTATGAGTGGAAAATGCTACTGCTAACCGATGATCAATAGATCAAGCTCGAGATGGTACGCAGACCGAACGAACTAAATCCTCTGCACTCTGGACTGAAGGTACCAGCCAAAACTGCACAGACAAACTACCCACGCCCACTGCGCTCTGTGGTGCTCATACTGAAACGCTCTTGCCCGTGCCTTTCATTTTTTATTGACACGAGAACAAATTTCTGTTCTGACCTTGTTCAGTCGGGACATTTGTGGTAGTGGCGCGTAACCTAAAGCCGCATGACGCTGCAAAAAGTACCGCTAGTCGAGTTGCGGTGAACTGCGATTGACGCACCGGGTGGAGTTGTGTGCCAATGCCACTGTCGCGGTAACTGAATTCGATAAATTCGTCTGCATTGAGACCTACTTCGGTTTCCCAAGCGCCAACAACGGACAGATTGGACATTAGACTAGCGGTTAATGTGGGCGCTTGCGGGCAGTCATTCTCTTTATTTATTGCGCTTGACGTGACATGCAATAGTTGGGTCGAGTCTGTTGTCAGGCGCTTCTTCGTACAATGGTGCAAGATGAGCCATCGTGGTTCGGACGCAATGATTGGAGTACCACAGCACTGGTTGGGGCAGCGCTATACATATATCTTTCGAAATTCGGGTGGGCGACTACACAGGTGACTCCGTCACCGCAGCGTACGTGCTTCTCACGTCCATCGAATATTGCCTCATCTTTCGAAAGTAAAAGGCAGACAGAGACGGAGAAAAAAGAAACAAAATAAGTGAACTTGGAAGTTGTCAAGCTGTACAAATTTCGTTTACGGTTACTGCGGAAAGAACAGATACTTACAGTAGGGCAACCTCAGTATATATGCATGGAATTATTGTAGATCACCTGAATGCCAGGCTCTATGGACATTTTTTTTTTTTTCGAATTTGTAAGGCTAGCTTTCCTACGATGCAGCTTCTCCGAAATAATGACGGCGTAGTGACTTTCGGAAACAGCGTTTACCAGCGGTAGCGGTAGTTGCTTGTGCTATGACGTGGTAAATGTAGACCTGCCCCCCATGGCATAGACGTGCACGACAAACCAGCCGCGGCATGTCTTTCTATCAGCTTGTCTACGTTTCAATCACGAGATGTAAAAGTGCCGTGCAGAGAAGCGCACATGCGAATACGAAAAAAGTCTTTTCTCATAGAGTGCATGTACAGGTGGCCCCTTTTGCAGAGGCTTGTTAGTTACGTAGCATTAATAAGACTGACAGGAGGAGCATTATATAAAGGGAAATTGAACAAGCCGCTGTCCGTATGGTTCTCATTTCCTTCTCGTTTTCTCTCCCCCTCCCTTTTTATTTTCGAACGCCATTGCTGTTGGTTAAAGCGTAAAGTCACTGATGTGACAGAAATCAGCGCGCCTTTTTCGTACGTCACAATCACCGGATGAACTTTGGCAACTACGTTGATACGCATGAAAGGAATACTACATATTTTTTGTCCTTTGCATACGCGCACTCTATTTAAAGCAATAACGCTAAAGAGAGCCTTGACCTACATTCATAGCGCCGACCTTAACGAATGCGAGGCCGGCCACGCACTACTATATTCGTATAACTCAAAATAGGCAATTTGTAACGAAAGCTTTTTAAGCAGCAGTTTCTGCGAGCGCTGTTCGGCAAAGTTATCGGAAAGAGCGGTGAGTTTTGATGGCCGGAACCAAGGCGTATAGAAAAATTCGTGGGATATATATACTACAGGCGAGACTTTCCGGCCATGTCAGGCGGTCATTTTTCCGGGAATGGTGGAAGAAATGGGATGCAATAATAATAATAATAATCATAAAAGGAGAACCGTGCGAAGACCACGTTCATTCCATTTATCTTTCGTCAGAGGTGTAGCATGCATAACTACGTCGAATACAGCAAACAGCAGCGCGTGGCCACCCACGTAATCAAAGCTTACTGAATCAAAATCAAATTGATACTATCCTAAATAAAAAGAATGAAAAAATCAAATATGGATATATGGGAGCCCTCCGCAACGAACAGAAATAGAGGTAAGAAAAATGCATGGTTGTAAATTTAAACGTGGCTTTGTGAAAATTATAAATAGAATTATCAAAATTTTAATAATAATTTGTTTTCCTACCTTCCGGGATTTATGTTGGTTGAAGGCTTATTGGCAAGAAACCTGTTACCTATAGGACGGGTAAACATACTAAAACTAGTAAGAAACCAAACTTCTCTGGAAATTATGAGAGATAGTAGAACGACCGCTCCGGAAATGCATTGATTCTGCGTTTGATACGCGAACCTGTCCAAATTTTCCAGCTAAAATATGGTGTGAAAAAGTCAGCACTTCTAAATGTCACCGCCTGTATGAAGATTAATCAGAACGTTCTGCATAGGGCATCAAGTTTACGCAATATGAAGCGCTGGTGACTGACGATATGCTGATGGCGACAATGATGTCGCTGCAGCTGATGTTTAGCTTGACACATGCGACCCGCAATCGCTTCGCCTATGCATTTCTACTGCGCAGCTTTATCCACCACCTTTCACTTAATGGAGCAGTTGGCACAAATTTAGGAAAAAGCGAGACACTTCCTTGCGCACTATATGAAAGCACAGCGCCTTTCGGAAAGCTATAGCAATCCAGCTCGTTCGTATAGGGAAATACGTTTTTCTCACGCTGTCCGTCTGCCTTCCTCCTTTCAGCACGGAAGCGTTTACGAGACGCGATGTAGCACTTAGAGCTCGGCACCTGCACGTACTTACTCGGTGTGCCAGCCCGCAGCTCTGCTTGCGTGCCGCGCAAAAAAAGGAAAGAGAAGAGGATGGATGTTCCCCCTCTCTCTTTTTCGCCTACTCTCTCCTCTATTCGCGCCTCCAGCTGTCATCCCTACACGACCGCTCAATCAAGGAGTCTTTTCAGGCTAATCCGGCGCTGCTTACTTGAAGACGAGGAATAGATTCCGCCAGAGGTCCGTATATTAACTCGGCACACAGCGGGCTGCGCTGGTTCCCAAGATCCTGCTTTCCCTTTCGCCTAATGTCCTCTTTTCTTTCTATTTCTGTACGCTCTCGGCGTACCTTCGGCACAAGGAAAGTGGGGAGGGGGTGGAGAGGGGGAGGAGAAGGGGGAATGGGAGGACTATTAGATGATCCTTGCTATTTCTTTGCTTTTCCCTGGTATCGCTGATGAAATGCGCACGTGCCCTGTCGTTCGCAGCTGCGGGGCCCGCGTCGGATGCCAGACGCCGCTGCCTACTGCATTTGCCGCTGCGCCGAAACACTAATGGCGGGGTAAACCGCGAGCTTTTTCGGCGCCACGGCGATTTGTGGATATTGTAGCTCGCTGATCAACAAGCTGCGCCACCTCTTAAGTTTGAAGTATTTTCTTTCTTTTTCTGTTTTTTAAGCCTTAGGTCCTCGACTCGATGGCGTTCGGGTCACTCGCTCCGATACGGCACGTGGCGCTTTATGGACGTGCGCGACTGGCCGACGTAATGGCCTTGATGTCAAAACTGAGGTCGTATGATAAACTTGTTGCTGTTTTTCAGAATTGGGATGGTAAGGAAAGACTGGGGCAGCGTAATGTCTGTGGTGAAAGTGTAAGTTACATAAAAATATGACGTGGCGTCGACCGACACCGATAGGCGGCGTGTCAGCGAAGCCTTCATAACTCGTGGAACAACGACGACGACGACGACGACAAAAGAGCTGGAGATTGTAATGGAGAATATGCACTTCAGCCATCGGGGGGAATCTTTCAGAGCAAGGTAAAGCTTCATTAAAAAAAACAAGAAAAACGACTTGTTCGATAATCAAAGTTCTCGCCCTTAGTATCACCCAGAGTAGTCGCGCCGTCTCTTTTTCCTTCTCCTCAGTATTGCGCATTTATATTCAATGGTATCCACGCTGTGCCATCAAGACTGTATAGTACTGGTGCTGTTGACATAGTGGTTGACAGGCTCGCCTAAAAGCTGCCCTATGGACTAAGGCTCTCTCTCTCTCTTTTTTTTACCATTACATACCTTTGTTTGCTGTTGGTGTTTCAACGAACGCATAATTTCGTAAACCTTTACCAGAACCGCACTTCGGTCGTGTTATACAGCGAGGGAATAAAACACTCAGCACAAGGCTTTATGATAGTCTTGGCTAGTTCCGGCTGAGTGATATAGAAATGCTACCTTACGAGAGTCATTATAAAGTAAAATAAACGCGGCTAACTGCGGAAAGAAGAGCGCTACGTCTTCATTAAACAGGCCAACAACAAGAAACCATTATCACCCGATAAGGCGAGCGCGCCATGACGTCAGTAATTCGGCTGTTGCGCTGTGGAGAATACTTCACAATGTACCTCTTAATCGCATTGAAGAAGCACTAACTCAACCCCAAAGTATGTCGACATAAGTATCAAGAATAACACAATTGAGCAAAGAAAGTAACAAAGGAACAGGAACATGATCATTGTGTTTGAGAGATGTTCTAGACTAGACTTTGATTGAAATTAGGACATATCTGACAAGGGAATATCAAAAACGGTTTAGTAATCCTTAATAATGTATAGATTGATTTAAGATTGCAAGGCCGTTGTAATACGTGCTATCAAAAGGCAGAAACGACTTTTATTACGAGCATTTAACTTAACGAACACCCGTTGTAGTACTAGCAGCTACGGAAGCTCCGACCTATCAGTTTAACGCGATGGTGTGAATGAGGTCATGTCTTAGTCGCAGATAATCTGGGCTCGGCGCCGGGCTCGGTGCCGGCGCATGCGTCCATCGTGGAAATAATTACGTCGAGCTACTACCGTGTTTCCGAAGCGCCCAACCACATAGGACCTCCATCACGGTGCAGGTGCGTTAGTCAACATGATTCACTTTCTCAAATCAAAATCCGTCAGAAAAATTCGATGTTGCAACGTTTTTAGGACTTACTTCACTATCTATGATTAAGAAATCCTTAAGTTAACTTACTTTTACCCCTGCTATGTTAAGAGTTCGGTGATTTGCGAGGAGAACTGATGTGCATGAAGTATTGAGAGTGCTTTCGGACGGCAGTAGAAAACAAAGTACTCGCGCATGCGCGCAGGGGCACCAGTGAGTATTCCGCATTATACCGTGCATGCAGCGATTCAATGCCTTCGTGGTGCTGTTCTGCGCCAACGTGTTCGAAGCATTGCGCTATAAACGGCGCCTATGCATGCAAGCACCACGTAGCCCAAACAAAGGCTTTCAGCTCGCCGAGCGACTAAGCAAGTTGCCCAACAGCACAACCTATGGGTCTGCTCCGCGCTCTACGTTCAGCATACTGAAGCTACCCTCGGGGAAGCACCTACGAGTTACACATAAACGTCCAGCGCACTTTCACACGAACTAAATAGTACTGACAGGTAAAGTGATGAAGATGCTCCGCTATATGGGGGTGCAAGGATTTGCCGCTATCTTTCTGTTATCCTGTTAGTGCCATCAGTCCGGTGTCAGCGTCGGTTCCCTCTATTCCCGAGTAACCATAGAGATAAGAATTTTGCGTGCTTTATTTTCATTACCTCCTTGTGACCCTCGAAGCAGGCCACCGAGAAGCGGTGTGGCCTCCGGCGTCAAGTCCGACGTTTAGCGCTCTTTGCCGCCTACCACGCACACGTGCGCCGCTTCTCTGCTGCAAAGTGCGCTCGCCGTTAATCTGCAGGACTAGACCGCGACGCGGGGGCTTAGGGAAGATTAGAAAAGGTGGGGAACTCATTTAGTTCGTTGCCCCTGTATGGCTCCTAAGCTCCGTCGTACGAGGCTGAACAATTAGTCGGGCTGCTTGAATTTTCTCTTTAACCAACAAGTAGACGGAGCTCTGTGGTAGCACCTAAGGTCACCCTCCACTGTGATAAAAGCAGAGACAGCCCGGTGTTCAGATTTGCGTAAGAAGCCCATAAGTGTGGACTAGAGGTGTGTTTAGTGCAACAGCGACCATGAGGACGCACCTCTGCGAGGCAAGAACCTTGCTATTGCGACAGTGTGACGTCTTTCTTTCTTTCTTTCTTTCTTTCTTTCTTCTTTCTTTCTTTCTTTCTTTCTTTCTTTCTTTCTTTCTTTCTTTCTTTCTTTCTTTCTTTCTTTCTTTCTTTCTCAATACGTGTATCTTCTTCAGATAAAAAATGGTATATTCAGCTTAAGTTACTTGTTAATGAATCAGATGAATACAGGCAACCGCAATACCTGGCTATTTACTTACCTCAATGCTGTAGGTGGTACAAGCGCCTCGAACAGTAGAAAGTCGTGCGGAGCACTTCTCATTAATGTTTATCGTAACACTTCAACAGCACGAACATAAAAGAAAGAATGAAGTGAGGGAACACATACACTGTCGTATTCCTTCTCGGTTTCCCTTGCAAAAAATGCCATATATTGCGATATCAGGAATTGGGCATATGTGGCTATATATGGCACGTGTCTGTATGTGGCCGTATTTGCCTAAATTTTGATGGTAGCGTATATGGCAAGAAAAGACCGACACGAGGAATCCATGTAAGACACTGATCTTTATTTTGGAAATACGGCCACATATGGACACGTGCCATATATAGCCAAATGTACGCATATGGCCATATATGTATTTGTAAGTGTTGTTCGCGCAGTCAAGATCTTGTGCAATGGAGTACCAAACTACCAACCCACCCTAATCTTCACGTTAATAAGTTCCTCGTAAGTTGGTCGATGGCACAGGTGTACAAGACAGTAATGCGCTTCAACCCGGGCACATTTGAAGAAAGGCTGATGAGCAAATATTCACGCTTTCTTAAGCTACAGATCCGCTATTTTGTAGCCGCGGTACACCCTCTTTCGAGAGAAAGAGGAAAAGAAAAGAGGCTACCAAGCACAACGGCAGCTTTCACTCTGAAAATGATTGTGCCATCATGGAAAGATAAGATCGGGAACTGAATATATATATATATTTGAAGGATGGCTTTCATTTATTTTGCGGGAACTGACCGACTCAAGCACATTATACTATGCCATCAAACGGACTGTTCTCGTGCAAGAACGAGCGTGATCAAATGCCTGATAGTTCAAATACCAGATAGATCAAATGCCAAACTCCTCCTTGTCCGCATGCGCGCTTTAATACATGATGTGCACACCATCTGGCTGAAATGTAGCAGCGTTAGTTGAACGTAGTAACGCATTTTATGTTCGACAATTGCGCTTTCAATCCCTCGACACATACCACCGTATCACACGGAACTCAGCAGATTTTCACCGCTTCACTCGAGAACGCTGACTTGACTCTTTAAAACCCTTGTTCTTACCAAACAACAATGACCGAGCTTCCGGTACACTTGAACGGGTTTGTGGCTTTCTGTTTGTTGTGGCTTAAATAGATTTATTTATTTATTTATTTATTTATTTATTTATTTATTTGTTTATTTATTTATTTTTCTTGTTCGCAGCATATAAAATTGAGTTGTGCTATGTGCTTGCGGTCTTTCACTCACTCTCTCTCTCTCTCTTTGGAGCTCCCCCATCCATTTCTTTTTGTAGGACAACATAACGGTAGTCCTGTACTGCTTAACGTCGTCGCCTTTCTCCCTCTCTAAACCATTTTCTAATTTCTAGGTTTACTTGCATGTTACAAACTCGTAAAATTTATTACCGATGAACTCGTCAAAATGAAGGTTTTACTCTTAAAAATTCACTCAAATGTTTGTGTCGTTCATAATGGCCTTTTGTCTTCCCGTCTACAACACTAAGCATGATCATGTTTACCATCGTGTTTACCATTTACGATGGACCAGTACAAGATAAAAGGTAAGAAGGAAGAACAAATCAGATAACTCTTCTGCTTGAGAAAGGTGTGATCTCTCTGAGGACGGCCGAAGTGCTAAATAATATTAAAAGGCCAGCAATGTAGCCCGCGTTTATTTCCGTCATGAACTAGGCGCTCAGTGAGTGACACTTTCCGGGGCTACAGCTATAGCAGCGTGATGCAGTTTGTGTTTGCTTCATCTGCGGCGCCTTACGCAGTTCGTGTTATGCGCTCGCCCTGGTTTTGTTTCGACCTAAGTTACTTACATCAAAGAACATAAAAAATTTTTGCTGTGTAGCTTTAACAGTCAATAATAATCTTCAAAAAAAATGCGAAGGTATTGTTACAGTTGCTATTTCAGGAGGCTTTTTGTATTAGTTGTGGGCATGAATGCTAAACTGAGTATTGAATTTAATGTCACTCACACCGTAAAAATTGACACACCTAAATGAAGGGCGTGACGAATAGAGAATCTGTGTTTGTGCGTATGCCGAAACATTGACAACTTCGTGAGCGGCATCGCTCCAAAACGCGTCCCCGAAGCAAGTCTGCGTCGCCCCGCTTTGGTCCGCTGACAGCAGAGTGATGGCGGGCAGAGAAGGCCTTCGCTCTAGAAGGACAAGCTCACCGCACGCCTTGAATTGACGTTGCTTTGAATGGACACAAAAGGGTCAACATGGCGGAAGAAATCATTTTCCTCGGCGATATGGAAATTCTCTATAGGCAAGAAAGAAACTACCCGCAATAAAAAAAAATGAAAACACGAATCCACTTTTCAAGGACTGCTCGCCAAATCCGAGAGCTACGAAGGGAATCGAAGGGAAGTAAAAGCTCCGCGTTTATATGCTAGCATTGTGGCCGCTTGCTGGTGGGCCCAAAGCGGGCCGCCCGTATGGATTCCTTCGGCAAAGCAGTGAAATAGATTCGACGAGTGGCTGCCCTTGTCGCTCCGGTCGTGTATCGGCGAATCTCGAGGGAGCTCCGCTGCCCAACAATTGCCGGTACATGCATCGCTTCAAACCCTGACACGCACGCACACTCGACGCACGTCTTTGCCTTTACGCCGTTTCTTTGTTCCTTATTTTCCCTACCTCGAGGAACATCGACAGCGGCCCGTCGGAGCGGGACATTGTGCGGTAGGCTTTCGGGTGACAAAGCGTGCCGCTGATGCCCTATTGTGCACGCGGAAATCGGAGTGTTCGAAATGGGAACGGCACGTGCAAGTAAGGTAAAGTTTGCGCTGAAATATCGCGCTCAGAACGACTATTGAAGACGCGCTGGAACTGTGAAGGGGGAGACGATGTCGAGCAGCTGAAAGGCCGTGGCAGTAATTAAAAGGTTAATTACTTTATTCAGCGAAATTCTTCGCGCGTGCTTTGCAGCTGCGACGGAGTTGAATTCTCGTTATAGTGTCGCTAACTGCTGTCACTTGAAAAGTATAGCTCTCTACTGTTGGTGCTGTTTTTTTTTTTTTTTCATGCATTAAAGGTGCTTCGGATTTTCGTGTTGTTACTGCTGCTGCTAGGATCGAGCTGTTAAATCTTTATCAGTGGTGCAGTACGTAACATCGGAAGTAGAGCTTGCCGTGTGATTGAAGCTGGGAAATGTACTTTATTGCATGGAAGAGGAAAATTATATGTTCTGACTAAAATGAAAGCGAACACGTAGAACACAGATAACTAACCTGGGTAAGATTGAACTGCCCTTCCCGGTAGGCCTGTAACCGCTCGGCCTTCTTAAAATGCTCTTCTCCCTCCCCCCCCCCCCCCCTTTATGCGAGGAAAAGGGCGCGGGGAGGGGCTGTGTTCGTGTGCAGTCTGCTCACGCGGAATAGCAGTGAACCCAAGGAAGTTGAGATTAGGTTTGGATGGCTGCGCTACATCAGGGAGAATCGTAGATGACTGCAAACGTCAAAAGATAGAAGCTCCCCCGAGCACAGCAATACACCCAGGCAGGCCCGTAGGGACACTTGGTTCCAGGATTCTTGACTGAGACTACTAACCAGGTAATATTGGCTAGTAAATTATGAAGAAGTCTGTTTGATGCGGGAAGGGGGGGGGGGGGGGTCGACAAGAGGGTGTATTATTTAAACTGCCTGGCACATTCCGAGGACATGGCTGTTAGATGCATAAGCCAAATTGCAAAAATAAAAAAAATAAAGCGAGCTACTTCACACTTCTTTTGCATATTGAATTCCCGGATGTAGATACATCCGGGAAAACGGCATCTGTTTGAGTTTCTTGTGCAAGCTGAAAAAAATGAGAATGATGAAACACTTCGCAATACAAAAATATTCAGTAGCATACTCGGTAGTATACTTAATACAAAAATACTCAGTAATATATCTCTTACTCAACATTTACGTGGATTTAAATTATTTCAGCAGCCGAGCGGCAGAGAATGCAAAATAGGACTCGTCCGCGAAAGCGCTCGAGGAGGAGGGCAAATGTCCGTCGGCGCGAAAGATATACCTCAAACAGCGCACAGCGCTCCATGGCGATACCTGGTATATTGGTCTGCGAATAAAAGCCCAATATGCACTCGATCCTTCCGGGCTTATCGAGTCTTTTCATACACCAGTCAATTCGATTTCTCTTATTTCGCACTATTTTCGCTGGAGAAATCCGATACGGGGATTGAAAAAAAATTTTGAATTCTGGGCATAGATTATGTGGAAATACGAGCAGCAGATCCGCTCCCTCGAAGTAAAAAAAAAAAAAACAAGCAACAAGCACGCCTCAGTAAAATGGCACCGGGGCGTCACTGTGGGGCCAGTTCTAGGCCGAGTATAAGAAAGAGCTACCCGTGCAGGCGTCTTTTCCCTGCGCCGAAAGGCGCTCGCATTCCAAATCCTGCTTTCCCGGAAGTCGGGGAAAGCGCTGTGACCCCAGTGGCTGTAAACAGTGTGGCCGGCGACGGGGTCGATTTTTAGGGTTGCCGCGCTGCCAGAGCGAGGGAGCAACCGCTTGGCGTGATCCTCTGGTGGCCTCGGAAACATGACTGAGAGTCGCCGCTGGCAGTCTGCCACGTGGACGTGACCGAAGAAAAAAAGCAAGGAAACGGGGCGAGGGCGCGCTGGCGGAGGGTAGTGGCCAGCATCGGCTACGCTGGTCCTCCGGAACACAACGTCGGCTGGCCATTCGGAAGCCCCATTGGGATAGCGCACCGACTACAAAAGGAACGTGCTCGCGCAGTCCACGCTTTGTTTACCATCACGCGACTGCTGTCCGGCAAGAGCGCTCGTACGGGTCCCGGTGCTGTAGTGCTCTTCCTGTGCTGCCCGTTTTCTTTTCTTTTTCTCGCTCTCGGCGTGATATACTGTTACCGCGAGGAAACTTGAGAGCCGTGGCCTCGGCTCTGTTGTGCTGTTTCCGAAACACTCGCCCACCCGTTCCAGTCGCCGCTGTTCCCGAGTCGGTCTCCTTTTGCCATTGTGCCGTCGCTCCCGCTTATCATCGTCTTAGCGCCGTTATATCGGAAATGCTAACCCGACGTATAGGAGAGCTGCCTGACTGACTGCGAGAGCCGTCGCTGAAAGAAATTGAGCAGTGGTGGGTGTTGTGTCCGTCTTCGTGGCTTTTCTAAGTGGTATCTAATTGCGAGCGTTCTTGGATGCGTTTGTGCGTTTTTTTCTGGTATTTTGTTACGCGTTAAGTGTACTGCGATGCACCTAAAGGGGGCCTGCAACACTTTTTTCGCAGTCAGAAAACGGTGCCCATATGTCGCAGGTGCTCCGGGGAACGTGCGAGGCAAATATTATTGCACTGCGCGCATTCAGGAATTCGCACTTGTGTTTTAAACACAGCCTGGAGGCGCATGCTGTTCGCTCAACAGACGAAGTCAGTGGAGGCACCAACAACACAGCTTGACAATTTTTTTTTCGTAGCTCTTTAAGAGAGACACTCACGTTTTCTTCATTTGTCGAATTCAAAGCGAACAATAACGCATAGTCGATCATCATTCCGCGATTGTGAAATAAGCCAATGCTGTTTCTCCCTGAATAGACGTAGTCGGTGCCCGAAGTGACGTCATTTGTTCAAAGATGAGCGGGCGCTTTTCATATAGGTTTGAAACAACATTAATCTCTCTTCACATGGACGCAGTAGCTTACGCGACTGATGGGCTGCGTTTTCTGGCTTCGTTCAAAATGTGTTGCTGGGCCCCTTTAACGTTTAGTCGCGGGAGGGCGACAACATTGGCAGCCCTTCAATACATTTCATGAGCTAGACAAACCAAGTTTACTTTTGAGTATGGGGACGGCTTTATCTCCATGAGCGTTAGTTATGTCCTGTGACTGATGCGAATAAACGAACTCTGCCTTGCATCCAGTTGCACCGATTACGCAATAAACTGATTTTTCTAATGCCTGATTCAACTTAGCAACAGATCATTGTAAACAACACAACACCTACAACACAACCATCTTCTCCCTAATAATATTAAGTAATCAAAGCTGGGATAATTTTAACCAGCGTAATTGATTTCGTCTTTAGCCTTACGTAACATTTAAGCACCTGAGGTACGATCCGGGAGTTTAATTAATGTGCACCTTATTATATAGGAATTAAAAAAAATAATCCTCAGGATTCTGGCGAAATTGGCTCCTTGCATATGCACACTGCTAGTGTAATTATCATCAGCCAGTCTGCACCCACAACAGCACGAAGGCATCTCTCATATCTCCACAGTTATACCGATCCTGTGCTAGGTGCATCCGATTGTGTTTTTTCCGTCATCGCTTTTTTTTTCTTAGGTTCTTGATTATGCTAAAAAAATTCCCTTTGAGTCTTGTTTTATTTTGTTTAGACAGCAGATTCTTCCTGTTTCTTTCTGAGCGTTAGATGAACTGACCATTGAGTACAATTTCTTCGCGTTTTATAAGAGGTATTTCAGTCGCAAAATATCTGGGTTACATTTGTCTGCAACGTCTTCATGCAGTCACTAAATCGCCCGATAAGCAGCAACCCATATTGCTTCGCGCGAAGTCGGCACATAGATATTTATTCTCTAGTACGGACGCCCAGCGGCGGTTTCAATCCCTGACCGGCCAAATCAAACTTCTACAGTGACATTCACCAGATTTCTCCATCCACCGTTTGCATTCCGTGGACTCAGATTTGCGACTTCAATAGCCACGAGGACTACATCGTCGCGAAGAAACATTACTGTGCCGCATGTGGGCGGCCGTGGCATATACGAATGCCTACGCGTTCCTCACAGGAATCGTGAACAGTCCTATATAGTATTTTTACGTCGGCTAAGAAACAGTCGCCCACGTGCTTTGTCGGTGCGCATCCTACGCAAGTGAACGGAGCGAGTTAGGAGCTAAACTTCGCCGCCACGATGGGTGATACTTTCTGTAGATATCCGGGGCCCTTGGCCTATGCGCTCCTGCATGCTCAAGGCTGCAAAGGCGCTGCTGTGCTTCCTAAAGTCGACGGAACTTCACTAACGACCGTAAAAGATGCACCGGTGCTAGTGCTCTAGCGCTTTGTGCTTGTATTTTCACTAACTGTCCTCCTGTTTATTTCTTCCTGCCCTTCTTTCATCCGTGTTATCTACCTAGGGCTGTTTCACACGATTTAGTTTGCCAATCCCGAAATCAAAAATGACCTCATCACACCATTTGTGTATATGTAAACGTTACTCGAGCACAGCCACAAGGTCTCATTTCTGCCAATAACAGCATCTGAGTTGAACCACATCCCCGCCTCGGTCGCCAGCAACCCAGACCATTCATCTTTCCAAGTTGCTTTGCGTGACATCGTATACTTACATATATAACCACCCATCTCTGTAACGCCATTGTCATTGAGTGTTTTTAATGAATTAAAGAAAAATAAATAAATAAAAAATAAACAAAAATAATTATTATCCTCGTCACTTCCCGAGGCGTAGGGTACCCAACCGAGCACGTGCTTGGTTAACCTCCTCGCCTTTCCTCTTTACTTCTTTCTCTCTCTTATCTCGGCGAAATTTTCGCGCACTCTCAGTGGTAGTCGGTTGTCCTTCCGCTAATTTTCAGTCAGCGATGTTCATTGAAACGCATGTCATTTTCCACTGAGTCAACTAGACCCATTTCATGGATCAAGTCAGAAGTGATAGAAAAAGCTTAACCGAACTAACAGAGATTGAAGGAAAGTCATTTGCATTTAAACGTTACGCGAGCTTCCTCAGCGTACTTTCTTTAATGGGCGAAGCTCCTTAGGGTGTGGGTCGTTCCCTCCTCTGTAGTAGTAGTAGTAGTAGTATGTATGTAGCCACCTCGCGCCGCCGGGAAGCTCGCGCTCGCCCTCGGCGCGTGCCTCCCGGCGCGCGAGCTCTCTCACTCTTCCATCTGCTGTCTTGTGAGAGAGAGCGAGACAGAGAGAGAGAGAGAGAGCGAAAGACGCGCGTTTGCTATGGAAACGCTCTTTCTTCGATGAACGCTCCACAAGCTCGCAAAGCAGGAGAACGCGCCCTCACCCGCGAGAGACAACGTTGGCGCAGGAAGCGTCTTCTGGCGAGTTTCTTAATTGAAAAATACCGACTGCTCGCGCTGGAGAACCATACCATTCACCGGCCACCCATATATATATATATATATATATATATATATATATATATATATATATATATATATATATATATATATATATATATATATAGAGAGAGAGAGAGAGAGAGAGAGAGAGAGGCACTGGATCTTGACTTGCAATAAAGTGCCGGTGGGAGATTTAATTTGTGCGTAGTTGAACCATAAGGATTCGTAGCGTGCGCTTAACTAAATTAATCCGGAACTCGGCACGATCTACGATGAACCTCCCGAGCTTCGCCCGCTCATCATCATTCACTCCGTGGATATGCTGTGGATTTTTTTCGAGGACGTGGGTATGAATGGAACAACCGGGGTAATTTGTTTTTGAATAAACCAGAACATAAGCTATATACATATATACAGTGGCTGAGAAGAAAATATGACAAATTGAAAGACGGTCTTTATTTTTTTTTCTCCTTATGCCCGATTACGCTCAAATGTTGAAGCCCGCGTACCTTACGATGTAAGTGAACGTTAAAGAATCCCAGGTGGTCGAAATTTCCGGAGCCTTCCGCTACGGCGTCGTTCGTAATCACATCGTCGTTCTCGGAGAAAAAAATCCAATAATAATAATAATAATAATAATAATAATAATAATAATAATAATAATAATAGCTTTCACCTGATTATAATTAGGCCATCATAGAAGCAGATTTTTTACACATCCTTTTGTTTTTAAATTTAAATGCGGAAACTTGGAAAGGTAGGCTACGTTTGGACAGACTATCCCATCATGATGATGTAGATATTAAAAAGAAAACACGCATACAGAAAAAGAAGCCTCAAGAAAGAATAAAAGCATAAGATAAGAAAAAAAAAAGTAGAAGGCATGACGTACCTTACAGAACAGGACTGCACATATCGTCTTACCGCCTGGTCACCTCCACGATCATTTCCGGTTGATGCTTAAATATCAGTCCTGGGTGCACTTCCCTTTGTGCGAAACATCACCATTCAAGCACTCCCTTTCAGGTTTTCCTCTTCAGGTTCTGCGCGCATTTATTATTCGTACGGGCCTCCTCTCGCTGTGAGAATCTGAGGTCTAGTGAGATTAACGCCTTACTAAAACATGACCGCTCCTTGTTTAAGGACGAGCGGTTAGGTGAGAACACGCACCCTACTAGTCTGCGCCAGAATAACTTAGGCTGTTAACTATCTATGGCTCTGCGTAGAAACAATGTTGGTTTAGGGGCGCACGCATATTTCCATATTGGAGATTTCGTTTGCTTTCGTTTATTTCCCCGAATATATATATATATATATATATATATATATATATATATATATATATATATATATATATATATATATATATATATATATATATACAGGACTGTATATGCAAAAATAGCTTGGGTTGCTGCTAGTTTATAACAGAATTGACGATGCGCCTCTTAGAGAACGACGGTTTATTAAGTCAACGTTTCGGTCGGAGCACGACCTTTTTCAAGGTCGGGGCCCCGCCACGGTGGTCTAGTGGTTATGGCACTCGGCTGCAGATCCGAAGGTCGCGGGATCGAATCCCGGCCGCGGCGGCTGCATTTCGATGGAGGCGAAATGTTGAGGCCCGTGTGCTGTGCGATGTCAGTGCACGTTAAAGAACCCCAGGTGGTCGAAATTTCCGGAGCCCTCCACTACGGCGTCTCTCATAATCAGAACTGGTTTTGGGACGTTAAACCCCACAAATCAATCAATCAATCATTTTCAAGGTCGGGCTCCGACCGATAATAACACTCCCAGGATAATAAGTACATAAATACACAATAAAGTGGACGGGAGGACGAGCGCCTTCGTAGCTCAGTTGGTAGAGCATCGGACGCGACATCCGAAGGTCGTGGGTTCGGGTCCCACCGAAGGCAGGCTTGTCTTTTCGTCCACTTTAATTCCTTTCTAATTTCTCCACAATTACAATACCACAAGTAACTTCCCCTATGCTTTCCTTGGCTTCATTGTCTGTTTGCTCATTAAGTTGTTTCTAACAAATAAAGAACGAGCCTTGATCCCTTCCCTTTCGTTATATATATATATATATATATATATATATATATATATATATATATATATATATATAAAGCTTGCGATCATTGTTGGAGAACTCCATGATATTTTTCCTTTGTTGTTAGGAACGTCTGCAAATGAAATTCAGGGAAGATCTATTACTGACCGATTTCTACAGAAAAAAGAAACGAACACCATCAGGCATGACAATGAAGGGGCGTGCTTGGAGGAAGCCTCGTTTGTTCATCTTGTTTTTTTAGTGAAATATGTGCCACATTTGAGTTAGCTAACTTGTGGTTACGACTAACGAGTCGTGGGACAACCATGGAAATGAGATATATGGGCGCACCTTACCTGGCACCCCGCATAAGCCGCCTAACATAATTCACAATGAAGTACGTCTTGGGCTCGCCCTGGGCAAGTTTCTTATGAAGTGTTGACAGGATATCTTAGTCGTAGTTCTTCGGTTTTATAACTGCAGCAGGGCTCATTTTGAAACATATAGACTGAGCAAATTTTAAAAATTGGGGATGTTTAGCTTACAACATTTGCCGTTATACATATATAGCTTAGATAATGCTAGGCCAATTACGGGCTGTAGTAAATTGAATAAATTTTAGAAATGGACTTGTGAAAATATAGTGAGGAGTAAGTGGTTTAAAGTGCTTCGCGCCGTATGAATTCGTAAACTTAAAGCAAACTAGACTTTTTCTTTAATTTTATTGATTTTAGTAATATAATCTCAAGAGATGAAATTGCATACACAAGGGCGAAAAAATGGAGATGAAGTCGAAGCAAAGATGTTGACGTGGAAGGCTTCTTGTTAGTCGCGTTAAAGTTGAGCAAAAATGAATGAAATGTTCTCATTACTTCATTCGGCCATTTTTAGATCTAAGTGTTGTATTAAGCGTACATTTTCATGTTTAAATAAAGTCTCAAGCATGTATTTCTGTATCACGTCCTCTTAGACGAAGACTTCCTTCATGTCGTTTGGGACAATGTTGGCAATGCTCATACGTAATCTAATTTCAACTTCTCAGATCTAGAAGCTGGCGCAATCTTCAACAAATAGGTTCACTCATTAAAAGCATATAACCAGGCCGCGTCATTCATAAAGTTAACTATGTGCATTATGAAAAATAGTTAATATAACTGCATCTCTCTTACGACGATAAATGTCGAAGAAATTACTCAGCTTTGTAAAGAAATCTATGTTGCCAGATAGAGAGTGAGGCAGATGGCCTCAAACACGCGCATTTATGCACACGCACACACACCCGCCAGCGCGACCACGCTCGTACTAAGAACAATGATTGATTTTTGGTATTTATTGTCCCAAAACCACAATGTGGTTACGGCAGACGCCGTAGTGGAGGGCTCCGGAAATTTCGACCACCTCGGGTTTCTTAACGTGCACTGACATCGCACAGAACCGCGGCCTCGACATTTTACCTCCAAAGAAATGCAGCTGCCGCGGCTGAGATTCGATCCCCGACCTACGGATCAGCAGCCGAGTGTCTCAGACACTAGACCACCGTGGCGGGACGCTCGTACTAAGCACGCCGATTACATTTTACCATAGATTTATATTTGCCTGCTGTCTTAAAAAATATATATATAAGGCATGCCGATTATCGCGTCAGAACGGATGTGCTAAGAATTCTGGTGCAATTCCGATCGCTGCGGCAACTTCACCGCGGGAATATCCCGAATGCTAGCGTGGAAAAGAAAAATAGAAGAAGTCATGAGGTGGCGAAAGTTTCTGTCGTTATGGCGAAACGTCGACCGAAGTCATTACTCAACGCGGCGCCTCCGTCAAAGCCTCTTTCGCAAGAGACGCACACCCGTCGGATGCACAAATTCTCGTGCGAGCAACTTCGCGTCTGCGTACGCACTTTGAAACCGCGGAGGCACGAGTGCTCGAGATTTCTTCGAGCGGGGAAGTTGGGAACCCTTCCTAGTGCGCCCTCTCTCTCTCTCTCTCTCTCTCTCTCTCTCTCTCTCTCTCTCTCTCTCTCTCTCTCTCTCTCTCTCGCTCCATCCAGATCGCAGCACTGTTGCTACACAGTCATCGGCTTACTGTTGCTCTCTCTTGACCCTTAATTCTTAGCTGAATCCCGTTAACTTCTGCTACGCCAAAACGCGTGAACAAAGCATCCCCGCAACACTTCTCGGATCCGGCAGCGCTGCGAGCGCAATATAAAGCTTGTTGTAGATTCGTTTGTTTCGATTTTATTTATTCCGTCGTTCATGCTAATTTCGTTCTGCATATTTTTCCGTGCCTTTCTGCATATTGTCTTGCTCCTCCTGTGCTTTTTCCTGTCTAGTCTCTGCATTTCGTTCTTGTTCCCTCATAAGTTTCTTCTATTTTCTATCTCCACGAAATTACGTGCGCCTCTCCGCTTGCTCTTTCTCTGTTCTTCCCCACTACCTTCTTCTTCCTCTAGAGCCCTTAGGGCCAGATCTAGCGCATACGTAAGCTTCTTTTCCTGCCGCTGCCGTCTTTCACTCTCTCTATCTGGCTGCATTTCGACGCGTTTCTTTCTTGCATGCCTCAACTTCCCGATGCACAGCTTCCTCCTAACTTCTCTCCCGTATTTGACTTCAACTATAAGACAAGCGAGGTGCACCCGCCGTCTGGCCGAAGTTCGGTGACAGGATTAAAGCGTGTTACGCAGCCTGGGGCTCGATGGGGAATCGCGCTCTCTACTCTCCCCCTTCTCATCGCTCCTTTCTCCTCTCTTCTTGCCCCTCTGTCCTTTGATCAATTAGAGGCACCGTGAAGTGGCGAAGGTTTCCGATAGGATTAAGGGAGCCGGCGTCGTCTTCACGAAGATCATGCGAAAGAGAAGCGAGGGGCAGGTCTCGTGGCCTCTGGTGCGTACGCCCTGATAGGAATGTTTCGCGCGAAGCGCTCGACAAAGACCGAAGGGTAAGAGTTAACGCGAGAAATTGATTTTTCAGCGTGTTTCCGATTAAGCAGGGAAAGAAAAAGGAGACCCAGGTGGTATTGATTTATCTGGGTCTTAAGTTCCGTCGGCTTCCGAAAGAAGGTAATGACAGAGAACCGAGGATAATAAAGTAAGACCGGGGGGGATTATTCCCTCTTTAGTCTGGATTCCTTACGTGGTCGCGTTTGAAGTTTGAGACGAAGAGAAATAGCTCTATCAGGTTGTTATCAATACTCTTTCTGTTCTGAGCTTAAATTCGTCTATGCGCCTTGCGTATCATTATAGTGAGCGAACCGGAGTCGTGGTATGTACGGTTACAGAGTTTGTGAATATCTAGCGAGAGAAAAGGGACATGGCGCGACGATGAAGCTGAGACGAATCGGAATTACGGAAAGGAAGTGGAGGCTGCACATCTAAGCTGCGTTGACCTCGCTGACATCGCGACGCCACGACAAGGGCATGTATTCACTTGAAGATAGGGGAACAGCGGAATGCATACCAGTACGTGCATATTCGTGCGTGCATGGTGGTCACGCCATGTCAATGGATATTACGGGGACAAAATTGGATTGCGCGGGTCACGTAGTACAAGATATCGATGCTCATCTAAAACAACACAATGGCTGCCAACGAACGAGAAACAGCCGGCGGCGGCAAGCGGTTAGACAGGCTGATGTAATAAAGAAATTTTCAGGCATAAATTGAAGTGGGCCGTGACGAACGGGGTCAATTTCAGTATATTGTAAGATGGCTTCATTCTCTAGTGGATATAGAAGGATGATGATGATGATTATGATGATGATGACGACGACGACGACGATGATGATGATGAAACAAGTCTGACGGAGGTCGCTTATTCTCTTCATAGTAACGACCCTGATGTTATCCATGAAAAGGCAAGTTGCAGATTGTATATTTATAGGGCATGCATCGTAAGTTTATGTTAGAGCCAAGAGGTTCGAAAACAATTGGCCAGAATGGCGTGTGGTTCAGACTACTTTAGCAGCAACTACAGGCTCAAGCCCTGAAAGGACATTAGCTTAAGCGTCGCCAGGGCATCTTACTTTATTCGGTCACAGGACCTCGATGCCACACCTAAATGCTTCTCTGCTACCACGCGATGATTTCCTTTAAAACAAATGAGTGTATTCATGAAACATTTTCTTTTTGTTATTCAGGTGCAGCGACTCCAGGTGCGCAAACCTGCGCGGTTCTTCTAAGTTTAGAAGAATTGCACAGCAGGTGGCGCGGCGGGAGTACTCTGTGGCCATTAGAGCTAAGCGCCGCCGATTGCATCGCTTCGAAACGCAAATCCCCTCCGTCGCCGTCTTGCAGCCATGCGCTAATGAGACGCAACGAACGGCGACAACCGGTGAGGCAATTTCGGCCGCTCCACGGTTGATGCAAACTCCGAGAGATTTCCCCGCAGGCGCTTCGGGCTCCCTTGTGGGGAAAATTCAGCAACCACGTGTAGGGCCAGAAAGCAAGACAACACGAAAATGCGCGGTATTGAACAGGGAAATATTCTATCCCCGAAGTGAACTTCTGATGGCGGGGTTACAGAGCGCAGACTATACAAGTTAAAACAAGTGTATTTGCATCACTGATTTATTTCGCCTCTTTTCGGCACTCGGTGTTTTGCGTACGCTTCGATGGGTCGTGGATAAACCTCCTTGCGTTTTGTTGCACTTTAGTCTGGTGGATACAGTGAAATAAACGTACTTCATGGCACCTCAGGTAATATGGCCTATACACGTGTTAATAACTTCAAATATGGTGCCACATGCTGGACGAGATAACGTGATATTGAAGTGAAATTCAGTTGCATATCCATTTACTGATAACTTACTACTATATTGTGACATTCTACGTCTCCACAGAATATGTAAGAGCACAATTATTTTTTTAATTCAATGTGAAGAGGGTGAGCAAAAACATAAATAGTAACCTTGATCGCTTACAGTATCACTTTGGGCATATTTCCGCAGCAACCTCAAAGGAACTTGAAATTTAAGGCATCCAACAAATAGCAACTAATATGAGGGCACGCCATGTAAGCCCATCACTAAGTTTGTAGAGCAAATCATATAATATTTTTTCTGTCGTTTAAGGCCTCTCTCTAGGCGCTTGCTTTTGGGTAGATGCGATACACTGTTGATTCAAATTCAAATTCAGATTCGTATACAAGTGCAATACAAGTACAAAACGAATATAATACAGAAGGAGGTCCCAAATCAAAAACTGTCAGGGGGACCTCCTATGAGCTCATCTGTAGAGAAATATAGACACACAGATAGGCAACTAAGGAGAACAACAGCAAGCCAATAAAAAATAAATTTTATAACTCTAAGCAAAAATACACCAGTAATGTAACAAGACTAATGCAAACTAAAAAAAAACAATAATAAAACATCATAACATATGCGAAACACTTTCAAACAGTTTGTTACGTCTTAACACATACTTTTAATCAGGTGTTTAGAAGAACATCTTTTATGTGCCGCCGGCAACAATGTAATGAAGGGCTTGATTTAATAATTGATGTTAATGTATTCCAGAATGAAATTGGCGAAAACAACGCTGTCAATTCTCTAGATGCCGCTAAGAATTCATGCACCTGACGTAGTACACCAATTCAAGGACGTTTGTATTTGATGCGTACAGATTCACCGCAACCATTATAAACCGTGCCGATACATACACAAGGCATCAGACGTGTACAAGCATGTATGTGTTGTAGCGTCAAATGTTCTAGCTGTTCTGATGACTCTGTTGTATAACGCCAAGTGCTAAATTTGCGAACCTATTGACCCTGCGTGAATCGTTACTAAAAGGAACAGAATTGTCGAAGGAGTAGTCAAAGTAAGCCACTTGAACTATGACTGTTGCACATGCACTTTGCATACGTTCTGAAGTGCACAGATAAGTAAGACGTTGTACCTTTAATTATACAGAAAGCAGGCGTCAAGTCTGCTCTGTCATTGGTGCACAGCCTTAGAAATGAGTTGCTTAGTAATAAAATTTATAAAGCAAGAATGGGGCGTTCGGCCGAGACGGCATGTAGGTGCGTTGAATATGTCTCATCGCGTGGCATATTCAACGAACAGACATCGCCAAGCGTGACTAGTAAATGCAAGTTATTTTTCGCATGCTACTTGCCGTATTATTCGCCGTAGCCTTTACCGTGCTCATGGAACGTTAGTATTTTCGTATGCTACTAATCACATTTCATGGCTGGTGTATCTTACGAACAGTGTAAGAATAAATAATAATGAAATGTCTTCTCGAGATTCATCATCATCATCAGCCTGTTTAGATCCACTGCAGGACGAAGGCCTCTCCCAACGATTTCCAATCCACCCTATCCTGAGCGAGTTGGTTCCAATTTATGCCCGCAAACTTTTTAATTTCATCGCTCCATCTAACCTTTTGCCTACCTCTGCTGCGTTTTCCCTCTCGTGGTATCCATTCCATCGCTCTTACTGTCCACCTATTATCCTTCCTCCTCATGACATGTCCTGCCCAGGTCCACTTCTTTCTTTTAATTGATAAGATAATATCGGCTACTCCTGTGTGTTCTCTGATCCATTCCGCTCGTTTTTTATCTCTTAGCGTTACCCCTATCATTTTTCTTTCATTGCACGTTGCGTGCTCTTTAGTTTCATCTCTAGTTTTTTCGTTATTCTCCATGTTTCTGCACCGTACGTTAGTACTGGGAGAATGCAGTGATTGAATACTTTTCGCTTTAATGAGAGCGGCAAGTGTCCGGTCATGATTTCGTAATGCCTTCCGAATGCGCTCCAGCCCAGCCTTATTCTACGGAGAATATCATTTTCCTGGGTAGGAGTTCCTGATATTAACTGTCCCAGATATACATATTCATTTACACATTGTAAGGGTTCATTGTTGATTTTAAATTCCTGTTCCTTAGCTAAGCTATTCAGCATAACTTTGGTATTTTGCCTATTCTTTTGCCTTTTGCCTCGAGATTACTCGATACAAACTCTGCCCCAGAATTGTGCTCACAAGTGCACACCCGATGAAAAAAGAACGTTCACCCAGCTAGGCAGAGGGGGATGTAGGGGCATTCCGTGCAAAACATGGCGTCGCGCGAGACGCGCTTCACCCCGGTCCCCACAAGGTGGAAGCTCACTGGCGCATTCTACAGGATCCAACGCATTTCTGCACTCTACGAAAGATATCGATTTCTTAGAACGCCCCGTCACGGTGGTCTAGTGGCTATGGTACTCGGTTGCTGATACGAGGGTCGCGGGGTCGCATCCCGGCTGCAGCGGCTGCGTTTCCATGGAGGCGAAATGTTGAGGCCCGTGTGCTGTGCGGTGTCAGTGCACATTAAAGAACCCCTGGTGGTCAAAATTTCAGGAGCCCTCCACTACGGCGTCTCTCATAATCAGAGCTGGTTTTGGGACGTGAAACCCCCACAACAACAACAACAACAACAACAACAACAACAACAACAACAACAACAACAACAACAACAACAACACTTTCTTAGAAAGCTTCTGATTTCCTCCGTTATTTGTCAGAGGTGTCGCGTGGCGGCGATGATGTGTTTTATGAAAACCTCCCTTGTGCCAGACCCTCAAGTTGGGCTGTCCTGTGCATGCGTTTCCCAGAAGCGGGCTTCATATCGAGCACAAGCGCTTAACGTGAAGCATGCGTTACAGAACGCCCGCCTTCTAGAAAACTGGGGTCTCAAAAACGCGTGTATGACGGGCTTAACTAAACATTATGCTTGCGGCTAACTCACATAATCCAGCTTCAACAAAGCACGTTTTATTAAGTTGAGTGCTACCACGGCCTCTTTCTTTGTTCTAAGTACTGCATATGACGCCAAACTTATGTCTTCCATTTTCAGTCTGAACATGCGGTATTTAGCCGAGGTTCGATTCAAAGTTAGTTGTCACTGTGCACGTGGGAAGAATTTTTTTTCCGGAAGGTTCTCAGGGGAAATTACAAGGCGAGTTTTACAATGAGGAAAAGACGCGGTCGATACTAGAATAACAAGCAAAGTGCAGAAAACTGGAAAGTGCCGAAACCAACTGGACTGTGTGTTGACGCAGCGCGTTTCGATGTCGGCATCGTCATGAGATGTTTCTTCGGCGCTAAGATTGCATCCATTGTTTTTGTTTCGCAATCCAACGTTCTTTATCAACGGCCACAAACTGATGCAAAGTGCCATGCCATTCTGTACGTCGAAATCACATGCTCGTTATCGACCTGTTTTCATCTGTAGAAAGCATGGGCTATAAGCAGTGGCTTCTTTTATTCTTTTTTTACATGAAGATTTGCCTTCAAATAACGGTTCATACATAATGCACATGTGTCGGGTTAACTTTGTGCAGGTTTGTGTGTGTGTGTGTGTGTGTGTGTGTGTGTATGTGTGTGTGTGTGTGTGTGTATGTATTTCCACGTGGCTGAGGAACAAACCCGGCTTTAATACTGTAGCGTAGCCCGGCTTTCAGTGGGAAGCGGCTGATTTCTGATCGCAATCTTGCACGTCGCTCCCGGAGAGAACCGCTTCAAGTGAGGGATAAGCAATTCACGTAATTTCGTAAGCACTGTAATTCTTTAGCTTCATATCAACTAAAAGTTGCTTCATGCATTTCTATCGAAGCCGGGCATGAGGATGAGTGACCGGATTCGTAGTAGCACAAAGGGGTTATCTCGAGTAATCGGAAATACGAAATCTTATACTGAAACTTTTGATGGCGTGTTAATTCGGTGAGCACAGTACTTGACTATGCGCACCTTTGTGCTGTCCATTGTCGATGCGCATATCCATTGACCTACGCAGCGTCCATTAAGCGACTTAAGCTTGCATTTACTGTCCAAACGAGGATGCTCTTCGATGAGACAGTGCCCCGTATATGTAATCTTGGGCTATCGGTGAAAAAGCTCTGCCGTAGCAGTCGTTATAAACACGAAAACCGGGCTCCAGATTAAACTTCGTGGCATGTAGGTGAACCTTGATTTCACATTACACATATACGGTCTGCTTGTGGTACATGTCCCGCGTAAATAATGTATAATTAATCTGGTAAAGCTAGCTTGATACGAACCTCAGGTTTATATGGTAGAGGCCATGGACCACAAATATATTCGAGTAATTTGCAATGCTAAACTCTTGCCTCTAGATGTTCAGGTGGCATGTCATATTGGAAAATTCTGCAACTGCAGATCGAGATCGGTAAATCGTTCGCAACAAATAAATCATTACGGTAGAACATCGCAAACTACGAATGAGTGAAACGCATTGAAGGCAGCTCTCAGGAAACAATGTGTAACGCAGAAAAAAAAAGAAGATGAGTACTTCTTCAGAGCCGCTGTATTGGTCCTTTATATCCGACGCATTTCAAACTGAAATATTGGTGGTCCTGTTAGCTCGCCTAATACTTCTGACAGTAGGTTCGATTGCGAGCAAAGTGACCTATTGCCGGCGAATATGTGCATCATTTACCTCGTCATCATTTGTGAGCAAACTTTAATAATAATTGCAAACATATTTGTGATCGGAATGGGTACCAAATCAGCGTGATTGCTTCTTCAAGGAAATGTTGGACGCAAGCTTATGTATCTTTTAATTGACCAATTTCTTCTGCTGCCATCATCGCTTCATGTCAAAGGGGCTGTATTTGTAAGGGATTCCCCTTTTAAGGCATTCTACAAAATTGCATATTTATTCGCCTTACTGAGCTCTTTTTTTTTTTTCATGAGACAACCAATGATGGCCAACATGTAAGCATGAAATGTTACATGCTTCTTGCACTGCAGTATCTTTCCTCTACATATTCACATATCCAAGTGAATTTCGTGTATAAATTCTCTTTGCGATTTCTTTGTAGCCTGGCCGGTGATTACCACATCACAGGAAAAAGTATCTCGATCTTCTGGAAATTAGGGATTTCAGCAGCAATTCGGGATGCCCCTTTCGTTGGGTTCCCTGGTTTTGACCTTGGCCGCAGTACCGCCTATATTGCCATTCAGAAATTTCTCCGGCAAATACGTAGACGAATGCTCTGGAATTTTTTATAAATGTCTGATTCGATACTCAAAAAAAAAAAAGAGCCATGCCTGCGCGGAACCGCAGGACAATGACAGCGTATGCTGGAGGAGCGACCTTCTTAAATGCGATTTTAAACGCTTGAGGAAACTAGTGCAAGTAGAGGTGGTAGGTATCCGTTGCTCCATAACTCTTATCGTTGTGCCAAGTAGGGAAGTACCCACTACACCATAATTACTGCGGTATTGTGACGTACAATCTGTATAACTGCACACCTTAGAGAGTCTCTTGACGTTGTTTCCCCGAGAACAAACCGAGCTCTCGGCCCGGCGTCGACGGCGAGCTGCGGTTTCGGCTTCTCTCTCCACAGCTGTCTGTTGTGCCCGACGTTGCCTTGCTGCAGCCGCGCGCGTAGCTCTGCGATTCGCTTCTTCAGCAGCGGTCCGCATCTTACGAGGAGGCGCCAACAAATCTATCGAAGAGCCAAGTCAGGTTGCTGCCTGGCTGCGCACGTCGGCTGCCGCGTGATGCATGGCGCGATGCGACAAAAATGCTTCAAAGGGCAGCGCTCTGTAATATTGATGACGGAAATGTTGAAGAAGATTGTTTCATAGTGATGATGTAGATGATGCCTCTGTAATGGGTTCAGAGCTACAAACCATGCACCCCTGTGTTCTATCAAATGATTCTACGAACTACTTATGCAATCCACTTTCCCCAACGTGTAGTGGCGTATTATTATTCTGCCGCGTAACATTGCATTCATTAATGCGATTCCTCGACAAACGTTATACCTGTTTAGGTCTTTCAGAGAAGATTTTTCAACCACAGGCTTGGCTCGGCGGTAGAATGCTCGAATGCCACGCAGATGGTTTGGTTCGAATCCAAACAGAGGATGTGGTTTGAATCCTTCTCGGTGTTGGTTATTTTTCTAAAATTTGCGCGATAGCGGTTACGGACACCGGCGGCGGCGGCGGCGGCGGCGGAGAATTACGGCACCAAAAACGACCCTTGTTGTGATTTCATAACAGCTTACGCTGTAAAACAGCACGTCATGTGTACACTCGGGTACATGTCAATAAAAAAGTGATACCTCTCTGTCAGCGTGATGTCGCGGTAGACCCTCTCCGCGCCGCGCTCTGATTTTTCTCTTCAGCACGGCGCCGGGGTGGTCCGCCGCAACGTCACGTTGACAGGGTAGAACCGTTGGCAGGAGGGGCAGAAGACACGGCAGAAGCCGCTTTTCTATCATGTACCGAGTATAGTATAAGTTTAATAGGTAGAAGCCCCGCCACGGTGGTCTAGTGGTTAGGGCACTCGGCTGCTGATCCGAAGGTCGCGGGATCGAATCCCGGCCGCGGCGGCTGCATTTCGATGGAGGTGAAATGTTGAGGCCCGTGTGCTGTGCGATGTCAGTGCACGTTAAAGAACCCCAGGTGGTCAAAATTTCCGGAGACCTCCACTACGGCGTCTCTCATAATCACAGCTGGTTTTGGGACGTTAAACCCTACAAATCAATCAATCATTTAATAGGTAGAAATGTTGGTGAAATGTAAACTTTTGTTTTAAGAAATCGGTCTATGAGAGAGAGGCCAATCTGGAAAGCCGAAGGCACCTTCCAGGTGCAAGTACCTCGAGCCGTCGCTTGAAGCACTACCTCCGCCATCATCGTCGACGGAGGGTTGTACAAAGGAGGGGTTGATCATTCTTTCGCCCATCTCTTCCCGACGTAAACGGCCGGACTAGATTTAATGTTTTATTCATCCTCTTATGAGATAATATATTAGATAATAGATATTTACTCTTGGCGCGGTCGTGCTCCATTGTGAAAAGTGAAGCTTGCCGTTCAGACAGACTTAGAACCCATTAAACCTAAAAAAATTGATATTTCCGTATTTTTAAGGTTCTCAACGAACTTGTGCTGTATAATTTTCTATTCGGCTTCAATTTCCCCGGCCTTTTACCAGCCACCTTTGCGAAAGATCCACAGTAGATAAGGATGACTGATTGCGGAAAACTGTGACAAGCAAGACAATGGAAGCGTAGCCTTGGGCAGACATGTCAATGCAGCACGTAACGCTACAGGCCGCTGTAAAGCAGTGGGATACAAAACTTAGGACGGCACAACAGCGTACAGCCGATGAGGGATTGTGACGTTTCACTGAAATAGCACCCGATTATTGCGCCACTAATCAAGTCAGATTTTCGAACCTCCTTTGAAAGGATGTCACTAAGGGTTCACTTACTTGAGAATGTGCCTTTAATATTACTTGCTAAAACTGCCCGCACATCTCATGTGTTTATTCAAGAATGGTTTGTTATTTCTATGAACACCCACCTGTATAACAAATTTTGTTAAGCTTTCCTAGCCTAACAAGCATTTCTAAGTAGTTTCATAATGCTGTGTTTAGCGCCACTTACACATAAAAAGTAGTTGCAAGCGACAACTTTTGCAGTATAGCTGTTGTTTGATGCCTCTCTCTCTCTCTCTCTCTCTCTCTATATATATATATATATATATATATATATATATATATATATATATATATATATATATATATATATATAGAGAGAGAGAGAGAGAGAGAGAGAGAGAAGTGGCGATGTCCGTTATTTAAACTAGAAATTAACCCCGTTTACGAGGTACGAGGCTCATGTTACCATATTTAGCATTACAGTGATGATGCAAACTCTCCTGTGCGTTTCTTGTTGAAATAACTCGCCCAATCATCTATCTTAGTTAGGTTGCGCTCTGTGGTTATGCTGCCACCGCTGGGCACGAAAAAGAGGTGCGCTCTGGTAGCCAGTCTAAGAAGCACCACCTCCGCCCCGCTACCATGTTGAATTTCCAAACTTGAGGTCACTTGGTGGAATACCGGCCACGGCAGCCGCATTTCGATGGAGGCGGAATGCAAAGGGCACCCGTCTGCTTAGATTTAGTTGCATGTTGAAGGGCCCCAGGTGGTCAAAAACGACTCCGGAGGCCTCAACTGCCTCCACTGCAGGAATCGGCCTCATTATGATGTCGTGCCTTTGGCAAGTAAAACCCCATGAGTTATTGCACGCTTTAACCAGCCGCAGCTCACATAGGGGAATAAATCTGAAAGTAGAGTGCGTTATCGTTTCAAGTTGCGCTAGCACTTACTACTCGTGCACGTGGGCAAGAACGAGGTCTCCTGAAAATGTCATCAGTACATGGTTTGCTCCTGCATTATTTCTTTAAGGTGAAAAATAAAGCGTAAGCAACTGTCCTAGGGTGATTGCGTCCTTCCAATATGCGCTAGTCCGGAAAGAACATCCCGAGTCCTGGAACTGATGATTCGCCTACAAGTTCATTAATGCGAGAATTCACTCTTACTACCACACTCATATGTGCACAGTACAGCTCGAACATCGCTCGCTGAGCTTTTGCCATTAGAGAATCAGGTAGATATGGCACCTCATCTCGCCTTAGATGTAGTGCAGTGTGACATAAGTTAAAAAGAGGAATTTCGCCCTGTGTACCCGGCAACGCTAAAGTGAGACGCCACAATGCTCAGTTAAGATAGACATTCCATCGTATGTACGCGTCACGCTACTCCTGTCTTGTGTATTCCCCGAATGCTTTTTGGGACATTTGAGTCTTGCACGTAGGCTTTCTTGTTCCTTGCTTCGGGCTTTGCCTCGCTTCACCCCCTTTTTGTAGCTCAGAAAGCGCGCTGGCGCCAATGCCAAAGCCCCCGGCGGCGTTGCGCAAACTAGCAGTCTCAGTCGCGAGGCGGCGGTTCCCTCTCATCGATTCCATGAGGCGCTCTCTCTTTCTCCGAAACTTTCCGGCATGCTGAGAGAGACAGCGTGCCAGAAGCAGTGGCACAAGGCCACGAGCCGCTCATGCCAGAGGCCCGTGTACTCTGTCAGTTCACGCTAAAGAACCCCAGGTGGTCTAAATTTCCGGAGCCCTCCACTACAGCCTTTCTCTCTTCCCTATTTTTTTGGCTCCAATTCCCTCACCCTCGCGGACGCTTAGCCGTGCTCCCCACATGGGCTGCAGAAATTAGCATCCTTTCCTAACCGAACAACAATCAATGAATCAATCTATCAATCACTGGCGCACAGTGTCCCGCCAGCGACCGCGAGACCACGGGCTTCGCCTCGCGGTTTCTGTTGCTTGACGTTCTCTGAGCAGAAGGCAAGCACCCTGTACCTCTCTGGATACGAGTGGTACATTTATGTTGTGAGTTCATGCCTGCCCCGTGTTCTATGGACGTTCGTGGAACAACCGTCTGAGTGGTGACTGAGGACAGTGCAGGCGGCGTCGAAACGCGTCGGCCCCATTCGTTAATGTGCAATTTTCTTCCCGCGAAGGAATACGTTAGCCCTTAAACCGAATGGGAAGAAAACATGCAAAGACAAATATGCTGTTTCTGATGGCGAGCGCAGCTGTAGTTTGTGCTCAAGACTGATTCCGCGCCGCGCCGCCAGCGATGATATTGGACCTGCGCTGACAGTGACTTCTGCCTCGGGTAGTCCACGGAAGCTAACTGAAGATGAATTGTTTTCGTTCATATTGTTCTACTCCCGGAAACACCCACAGAAGTATTTGTTGCTGTTGCTAGGCGCTATTGAGTTGATAGTGGCTCTTGGTGACAACGTGATTCGGGTAATCAGTATTCTTGACCATGCTGAGAGGTTCGGCTGTTCGAAAGTGCAAAACCTAAAAAAAGCAAAACAAATAAACGTTCATCGCTTCTGGTGCTATATCCCGCCTTGGACATTTGGTAGCCGCGGTGACATCAGGCCGGACAACCATGGGCCTTCGTTGTGGCCTGGGCCTGCCTGGTTTACCTGGTTCCGTTGGTCTCCCAAGCAGTTGTCCGCGAGCGTTGTCTTCACTGCTCTCTTCGGTCGTCTTTTTAGGGGCGAAGCTCCTCTTAGTCTAACCTTGTCACGCGTCAGGCGTCAGTCGTCAGGCGTAACCCGCGTGCCGGGAGGCACGCGCCGAGGCGCGTGGCTCTCTCTCTCCCGGCGGGTGCCTCTGCTGCCTTGTGTGTGAGAGAGAGAGAGAGACAGAGAGAGAGCGAAAGGCGCGCGTTGGCTATGGAAACGCTCTTTCTTAGAGGAACGCTCTACTAGCTCGCAAAGAAGGAGAACGCGCCTTCACCCGCGAGAGACAACGTTGGCGCAGGCAGCGTCTCTTAGCGAGTTTCTTGATTGAGAAATACCGACTGCTCCGGGAACCCATATATAGGCACTGGATCTTGACTTGCAATGAAGTGCCGGTGGGAGATTTCACTTGTGCCCCGCCACGGTGGTCTAGTGGCTATGGTACTCGGCTGCTGATCCGAGGGTCACGGGATCGAATCCCGGCCGCGGCGGCTGCATTTCGATGGAGGCGAAATGTTGAGGCCCGTGTACTGTGCGATGTCAGTGCACGTTAAAGAACCCCAGGTGGTCGAAATTTCCGGAGACCTCCACTACGGCGTCTCTCATAATCAGAACTGGTTTTGGGACGTTAAACCCCACAAAACAACAAAACAACAACAAGATTTCACTTGTGCATAGTTGAACCATGAGGATTCGTAGCGTGCGCGTTAACTAAATTAATCCGGAATTCGGCACGATCTACGATGAACCTCCCGAGCTTCGCCCACTCATCATCATTCACTCCGTGGATATGCTGTAATGTTTTTTCTTTGGTTCCTTCCTGCAGTTTTGAATCTTTCCAGAGTCACACGTTAATTAAACAGTATATTAAGCGCGAAGCACCTTATGCACTCGGGCTGTGGGCGTCTCCTGTCGCCCGTCACGTTCAAGTCCGTCAGCACCCCCGGTCCGATCGGCGTGTCGCTAGACTCACTACAAATATTCTTGCACTCAGCTCGTTGCTCCATGATAGGGATTATGCGAAGGGCAATATAGAGAAAAAGAAAAGAAGACAGAAACAAGAGAGAGAAAGAAACAGAGAAATAAAAGTGCTTGAGCGCACTGGAAATAATCCCGTACGGTCAGTAGATAATTACGAAGTGGAGTATGCCTAACAAACTGACACTGCATGACTCTGTAACTTCACAGCCTTGCCGCTTACATGATGATTAACGATAAACTGCCTCGCTATTCCGGCGGTCTACACGGCGTGGGACTGGCTAGCCGTGTTTATAGTGCACTCTGAGATGGGCTTTTCTCAGTTGAGGTAGCGTGTTGTGCACGCATACGGGTAGTAGCTGGCACGTGGCTGCCCTTAGCAGGAGTCTCAAAGGTAATTTATACTGTATGAGATGGGATTTACGTGATGCGCACCAGGGTTAGCATTAATCTTAACGTCCTGGTTTGTGCCTGCCTTTCATAAGGAAGTCCGAAGCGAGCTTAGGTCAGTTCAACTAGCGTGTTATGCAAGTCCATGACTCGTAGTTCGCACCTATTTTCCTATAGCGGCGGTCTAAAGACTAACTAGCATGCTTTGAAGATAATGGGTTATAACTAGATGCTAATTTATGTGCATTGCCGATAATATGCTCACATATGATCAATATGTTTATCTTAGTGGCTCCCATTTTTCTTCGTTGAGGTGTGGGTTCTGTAGTAAGCGATTCGAGAGATGACAAAGACCCGAACTAGTTTAGATCAACCAGCACTGCACCTTGCATTCTTGCGCTTTCGTTGACGATTCTGGATAGCCGCGTGGGAACTTAGCGAGTACAGCTGCTAATGTTACTAATGGTTTCGGTATTTCCTCTGTTTTCTTAGATCAAGAGATTGAGGGGTCCGATTCCTTTGACTATAGGATTTATGCTGTCCCGAATTTCCGCCGTAACCTGCAAAAGCAGTTTGTTCGGTAAAATTAGTTGGTAGGTGAATTAGTGCTGCCTTTACTTCGGCTTTCAGAATTAGGGCGCTACAAGCTTTGCGTTTGCCGCTGTTTCCTAATTGACATGATGTTGCTACATGTTGATGCGCCAACACAATTTTGACATGTTGGTGCGACTCTTTTCTACCGCATTTCTTCGGCAGTCTCTCTGAAATCGATACGGCGGTGATGGAGATTGAATTCTTACACAAGTAAAATTTTGTACACCTTACGGACAGTTTCGGTAGTTGCGATTTATAACAGCTCAGCGCATCACGCCTTCTGAGTTCGTTCATGTGATGACTTTTGCGTGGCCGTACAATGCGCTATAAAAGCAAGCGCAACGTCCACTTCTGAGCGAAAGATTATCCGCCGCAAAGGTGCCCTGAGGACGGTGCAGACGCCCAGCAAAATTTGCTTGTTGGTTACGGATTTCAGAAGAGATTCACACAGCGGAAGGCTACAAGGCAGTGTACATGACCGAAAATGTGTATTTTACGTCTTTTGCATAACTACGCAATTAAAAATATAGTGTGCTGAATGATTACAAGCAATTAAAAGGTCCCTGAACACTGCTTCGCCTATTAAAAGAGAAGATTGGGTGCAGTTGGTCATATCCCCCGCGCATTAAAAAGCAGTTGGGCGGCTCGAACGCGTGAGTCTGCACCACCATGTTTCCTTTGTCATGGTTTGGGAATCGCATTTTCTTGTCAATTCCAGCCAGGTTCAGGTTACAACTCAGCCGCTGTCGCGTGATGTTCTTATAAACATGCGTTTCCGTCGATATAGTGACGCTACTGCTTTCCGCAACCACTTGTCGGCTCTGTGGCAACGTTGATGGTAATAAGTACTTCTAGATTATAAATCGTGCTTTAGCCATTGGCATGTAAAGCAAAGCGGACATCGAGATATATTACGGTGAACGGCACATCGTTTTTCTTCCTTTTTAGTTGGTGCGTTGTTAGGAAACACTGGACACTTCGTGAATATTAGCATACGTTAGGCAAACCTCATTATTATTCAAATTTTCCACGCGAATATATGTGAGAGACACCCAAGACGTTCTTCACAGTGTCGTTTCTCTGCGAGAAGTACACTGTGTGGACATTGAAAGAATTCGCGGTGAACGGCGATACAAGGGTATAAACCTACATGACGTCATGTGGCCGCCTCATGTGCGCACGAACGTTCTGTGCGCGACGTGCGATCAACTTATTGGCAGTAAGACAGAATATGCTGCCACTCTACATGTTCCACCGTATTATTTATCATTGCCCATGGGAGTGGCTATTCACAGTTACATTTACTCTATGAAGAGCAGCCCTCGTCAGTTTTGGTGGACCGCTGATGCTTAACCAACACACAATGATCTTTTCCCGTTCCTTAAGACACATCAAGAACCAAGCGACCGAAATCACTGAGCCTGAAAGGAAAACAAGGAAGGGGAAGGGGGAGGAGAAAGAAGGAAAGAGAGGGAGGTTAGCAAGTGCTGAGGCCGGCTGGCTGCCCTGTGCAGGGGAAGAGGGATGAGGGGAATGAAAGATAATCAAAGGAGACACGACAAGGAAAAAGAAAAATAGAAAAGGGGGAGGAATAGCCGCCTGTTGAAAGGGTAAGTTTAATTTGAAATTTTTCTAGAGCAAATAGGCGTGGTCTTTGTGGCGGGGCGTTCTTTACAGTTAATTTCGGAAGTCAATCGCTGAACAAACAGAGTGAGAAAGAAGATAGCTAATAACAGAACTTAATGTTTGATAGCTCTCCGCCTAGTGTAGGGACGTTAAATAGGCAAAGATGAAGGTGTTCGGAAGACATAAAATAAAGGCATTACTAAATTCACCGCCTATGGAGTAAGTACTGAACGTCTGATTTGAAAATGACTACATTAGAAGCGAGATCGCTTGTGCTTGAAACGAACGGCGGTACGCCGTCGCTAAACAAAATATTTTGATCGTGTACATTCGCAAATATATAAGCACAGAATATAATTATTCCTTATACATACCTCAAAAACGGCATATCATAAAACAGACTCACGACAGGAGCCCGTTGTCGCTTTTGTGACCCCTGAAGGACACAGTTTATACACCCAAAGCACACAAAGATGTGGCTTTCGCGAGGATAATGTGGCGGCGACTTGTCCTTGCTTTCATTTTGTTGCTGTTCGTTTGTTTTCCCCTCTGTCGATTGTTAATGTCATTTTAAGGGATGTATATATAAAAATCTTTCACATGTGCTCGTCATAGATACTGAATCAACCCCCCCCCCCCCCCCCCACTCACACACCTTCTCTTTTTATCGTAATGTGCGCTCTCTAATAAAGCATTGTCTACACTGCTTGCTGTGCTGTCGTAGGGTCCTTTCGGTGTAGGCCCAGCGGTGCAGGAAATAAGTCCATACAAAGGGACATTACTGGCCTCGCTGCCGGGCGCCACGACCGAGCCAATCAAACCAAGCGACTGGTGGGACGCGGCTTCGCGGGCGGCGAGCGATGCGTGACTGTGGTGCGACGGCTGTTACCACGCATCGATGCACACCGTTGCGCTTTGTCACGTATAGCGAAACACAGAGTACGGGGCTCTACCGAGAGCTCTGGCTTGTCCTTTCCAAAGCCTATGCAACTTTGCACATAGAATACGAACGGTTTGCGTGACACCCTTCTACAGGCATCTCTACAGATGCCGAAAGCTAGTAACAAGCCCTCGTATTCTTGTAGTCGAAATGTGGCTGTGGTATTTTTTCTTTATGTGCGAGCTACGAAACGAAAATGACTGACCTTCGTGTAAACACGTCGTTGTGATCTTGAACGCTCTGATGGTCATGACAGGAAGACAAATGACATCGCGTCTGAAGTGTCGTAATTGCTTTTCTCGTCTGTGGTACTGCGACTCCAAAGAAATCTTAAAGCCAAGAAATACACGCTAACAAAGAAATCCCCTTAGGCATCTCACTATTCGTCTTAGAAATTCTTATAATGGGGCATGCGTAGTTCTGTGGTTGTACATGTATACTTTATTATAACCACCAACAGAAGTCCATGTTTTGAGCCTTGCAACGCATACAAGGTGACATATGGAGGCGACGAGAGGTTCTTTTTCATAAAGTTTGGTGAACTTTTGCCAAAAAGTGAGCTAATGTGTGGCTCGCCTGGCTAATGATAGATCGTTGTTTCATTATTCTCAGTACTGTTTGTTCTGCGAGACACTGCTTTGCTACTGCAAGACAGAGCGAAAAGAAAACGCCACTCACCAAAGAAACACTGGGCGGGGGCTGACTGACAACTGAAACATTCAAGGGGGGAGCGCCGCATGCCTCGGACAGAGTGCTGGTGTAATCTGCTTTCAGAATCGTCCTGTGCGTCTTCCGCCTGTGACGGTATAGTATGGTGCTGTTGGAAAGCAAAGGGACAAGCATATATAATTACGGCGGTGATTCGACAAATGCAAGATAACCTGGCCTTCCGGGGAATTGTGTTATTTTCGCAGACGCAGATGCACACTAATGCAGCGCCCTATGTGCGCAAATTACAAACGAGCTCGAGAAAGTGGAACGGATACTACAGCAGCGTAACATGAGAGGTGTCTACTCGAGTGCATAATTTGGCAGCCACCTTATTGTGGCTTAGACTTTGTAGCCATTGCTGGTCGAGATTAGGACAATGGCTGCACAGCTTGATGGAGGCAGAAACTAAAGCCTTAACACAGTAGCGAGAGGCTACGTCCAACACCAACACTCTCTACAGCGACGGGGCGCAAACACAGGGAAATATTGTGGATGCAACACACAGCAACAATTTTTACGAGGCAGGTGTCGCTCAACTCTCATTCACATTCCACCATCAAGTGCGTTACTTGCTGAAATGCGAGCGCTTATCAAGAGTGAGTTATTGCTTTTACTTGTTTCCTACACTTATTAAGAGCGGAGACCTGAAAACTCGCTTATCAACTGTGCGCCACAGGGGTACTAAAACAAAGCCTCAGTGTTCTCTCTGGTCAAACAATTCTTCTTTATACCTAGTTAACATTTCTTGCAGTCAAATCAGAACGCCTTAGATGCAACATATTTTACGATTCCTTCGAGTCCTTTATTCTAAAATTGCAAGAAATCTAGCAGGGTTCGAGTTGTAATCGTACTCGGGCGTCTGCGCGGCGTGCTTTTGTTCAATCAAAGAGTCCCGCCAGCGGTTGACGTTGCTTCGGAAAAAAAAAAAAAACCCTGTAGGTGATGACCTCCTCAACGCGTAACCTCCTCAGCACGTGGGGCATGACCAGTGTCATTCAACGTGTTGTCATTCAACAAGTGCCTGCTAAATGTTGCAGTTGGCATTCAGCGATCATGTCGTGTTTCTTTTTTGTGTAAGTTCCCTTGTCGGCTAGCCCCTAATGCTACTATGTTTTTTGTTGAGCACATTCAGTTCACTTCAGGATGCGGTTGTTATGAAAGCAAAAACAAAAAAAAAACATCAGGAGAAAGCGAAGTCATACAAAGAAAAGCAAGCTTATCATTGTATGAGGTAGTACGCATCAGCACATAAGTTCAGAGAAAAGGGTCATTTAGTTATGAGGCAGACAAAAAGAGCGACGGAGTGTATACCAAGACAAGGGAAGCGCAACAGAGGTAGGCAAAAGGTGAAGGAGCGATAAAATTAAGAAGTTCGTGGGCATAAAGTGGAACCAAGTCGCTCAGGATAGGGCAAATTAAAAATAGTTAAGAGAGGCAGTGCACCCAGACAGTGTATGTGTAGGGTTGTCGTGTCAGAAGCGAATCTGACTGGTTTCTGCTAATGCTTCCGGACTGTCGGCGTCTAACGTCATCGTCAGTGGTCACGGTAAAGAAGGCTCATCAGCAGCGACTGACGTTTCCTGTGGGAAACACCGGCGGATCACCGCATGCTTTGCACCTCCTCAGGTTCCACGTTAGTGGAGCTGTATCTTGTGCATTGCGTGATGTAGAAAAACGCTGGGTCTTGCTGCGCGAACATAGCTTTGCATGAATGATGCGTGCGCGGTCTTGTAACCGCGGAACTCCCCCGTTCTGGTTTCGTGCGACGCAACGAATATGCTAGGCCTCTTTCTCTTTTTCTTTTATGCTTGAACATTAAAATCTTGCCAAACGAGCCAGACAACATCTGCAGTTAAGCTATTCGTATTTTGCTAAGTACAGTTTAGATTCACCAGAATATAAGTGCGCCTTGTATTCAATTAAAATACTACTAATGACCGAATGCCCATGTCCTCTTCTTGCGTAAACAGCGCCGTTACCTTCAAGTTTTATGACGGAACGAAGAGCGTAAGCGTAAACTTCATGCAGCAGCAATACAGCAAAACTGGCCGCGTTACTGACATTTAAAGGGACAGTAAGACGTCGCTTGTTTAATGCTATCTGCATGCTGTTTAGTGCTTTGTTTGATAATATGGCGGCGCCCGCCTTGACCCTTTTTATGCAAACTCCACTGCAGCAATTGGAAAAAAAAGAACGAAAAAAAAACAAAAAGCAAAGTGTATTTGGTGAAAACGTCGCGCAGTTTCAGAACGTAAGTTTTTAGGCTATGTATAAATGCCGGCTTCATGTTATCTTACCGATTCTGCCATTGTCTTAAGCAAGCTTTTATGGGGGAGCAAATAATCTCTCTAACGGTCAGGAGCTTCGCATAAAATGAAGTTATATCCCAAGTGAGGGGAAAAGAAAGCTGTTTACTCAATTTTACGCACCACGATCACAAACTGATCACGAGGAGCACGGTCAAAGAACAATGCCCGCATAATTTAGACCTGAAGGGTTCATTTATTTGAACTGTAATCAACGTAGGCATTCGCTTTTTCCATTTCAGCTTCATACAACGGCGGTAACTGCGGCCGTTATACGACTCGCGACTTCTTTCATTGTGGATTAACACGACAGCCGATGGTTTACAGCAGCTACCAAAATGAGGCGCTCAGTACATATGTATAAAGGATCGGTAAACTCTGTAATATAAGTTTCGCGCTGCTAGTCCGAAAACGGTGCAGCCAGAGCTTTCATTTCACATGGAACGGCACTCCGCAAACAGAGACACGCATAGAATCAACTCCATTGCAGTGACATGAGCGCGTACTCTCATCATTGCTCACGGGGACTCATTAATATTCTTGTCCCCACCCAGCGACCGGCCAGCGTGGGCACGTCCACGGCCTTGCTAATGCTACTATCGGGCCGCTGCTCCCGGAGGGCCTTGCATATGCTCTTATGGTGTGAGGCTGCGCGGTTGCTTGTGTTCGCGGAACGCTCTCACCTCTTTCTCTGCTTCGCAACTGCCTTTTCGTGTTTCGATACGCTTAATTATGTTTTACAATTATTTTTTGTGTTCTGCTATTGCCTAACATTAATCATAAATTTTGCGCAATATATACTTTTATAAGATACTGGAGTTGTTATCATTTAGTCATGCAATACAGACGCCTGTGCTGGCGTTTCGTGTGCCGATGCTGAGTGTAGCTCATTAGATGGTTAATGAGTAGTGGAACAAAGGGAAGTTTGGCTAAAGTTGCGCGAAGGGCAACTTGAACTTATGTCAGTTTCCTGACAGGATGGTATTGCTCAAGTACATAGTGTGGCGTGAGCTTATCGGGCAATCTTGAGGCCTGCTCGTCTATATTTTTTACACAGCTGGACAGTTGTTCATTTGTTTAGTTTACGACACTATTACGTCCAAATAGAACTGGATTCGAGAGGTCAGAATTTGCAATGAAATGAAACATTTCGAATATGCATTTATAAATCAGCGCTTTGGGACAATAACCTTGCAGTATTATACTGTAATCGCTTCAACGTGCTCATCAAACATAAGTGGTCCTCTTACGAGTGAAGTGGGACAAAGATCCGACTACACCACTGCTTTCCGCATTTCCAACGTGAACATAAACACCCATTCACGCGTCCCTGGTTGACAAAAAAAAATTTTTTTAGACAGGTGGTTGACTCAGCATAAATGTGCTTGCATTGACCACCCGGAAATCTTAGCTAACTAAGGTCACGCTTGAAGAACGCCACAAGTCTTCAACATTCAAAAGCAAATCTGGCGTCATTTGTTGTTCCGGCTCTGGCTCTAAAGTAAATCACGCTGACGACTCTTACCGAAGATAGGCCGAAGCTGTGCGACTGCGGAAACAGTCCCAACTAGAGCAAGCCATAAGGCTAGTGTGGCTGCAGCTGTTGAAGCGGGTCGTCGGAAGCATGCTTCACAGAGCAGGAACGTAACCATAGGCTAATGAGTGGGTTGAAACCTTGCGGCGCTCCTCAGACGTTCCACCAATGACTTGAGACTTGCGAGGGGTTAATGCAAATGACCTTCCGTAGGGTGAGTCAAGAAATTGTTCAATCATATTTTCCCCACACCACCTGCTTATGAGACCTGCAGGGTCATGCTCTCATTCTCGTAGTGTGCTATGGCTACTTACTGCTTGCCTTCTTGCTTATTGTGCGAGGCGCACTGAAGCAGGCGATGTGCGCGGCATGCGAGGGTACGTAGCAGAGAAGGTGGTTACGACAGGCTACGCCAGTGTTATAGTACAATCTTTGCGCCACTTCCGTAGCATCAAGAATTGTTGACATGGTGCCGAGTGTGGCAATGTCAACGGTATCTTTCCTTTTTTCAAGCTGCATAGAAAACTCATTGAAAATATCCTTACAGCAGACCTTGGTGATGATTACTTTTCCGGGAACCGGAAGCGATCATACATTCTGGCACTATTCCGATCCACTTTTTTTGCTTGCCTGCTAGTACAGTAAGCTTACCTCATGCGTTTATAGTGTTTATGTCCCTTCTGTGTCATGATGGCGACTTTTACCCTTCGATTTTTCTAACCTAAAGGGAAAACACTTTCGTATCACCACACCAGTAAAATGTTTTTGTTTTGTTTTGTTTATTATGCCTCAAAGGCCCAAGTTGGGATACTACATGAGGGGTGATCTTAAGAACGGTTAAATAATGTTTCCAGTGCAGTTTTGTATAGTTGTGAATCGGAGTGGTGCACGGCAGTAGCAGGTAGGCAGTTCCAGACCCGCGCGGTCATAACAAAAAGGACCGAAGATGAGTTGTAGTTTGCACTGGTTGAGGGTAAACGGCTTGGTGATGGTTTGTGCGGCTTGACAAGCGATGAACTGGCAAGATAGCTGGAAGAAACTTCAAAAAGTGCATGATAAAATTTGTGTAACAAAGCCAGTCTAAATACATGACGTCGTGAACCTAAACTAGTTAGGAATACTCGGAGTAGATGAATCGAGCCGCACGATTTTGAATTGATTCGAGCATGTTGGATAGGTTCGATTGATGAGGATACCAAACGGAGCATGCGCATTCCAACTTAGGGCGGACGAATTCGGAAGAATTGAGGTGTTCTGTTTGCCTTGTATGAGGTCTTTGTATGAACCTTGTATGAACCTAACCATGAGCTCTTTCGATATCGATTGGTTGAATTGAGGTGTTTAGCTCTTTGTTGCAGAGTTAATTGAAGTATTAAGCTATCGTATTCGACCCACGTATCACGCTCGCAATCCTGTGACCCAGCCCCGCCGCGGTGTTCTAGTGGCTGTGGTACTCGGCTGCTGACCCGTGAGTCGCGGGTTCGAATCCCGGCCGCGGCGGCTACATTTCGATGCAGGCGAATTGTTGAGGCCCCCAGCTGGACCGTGCGATGTCAGTGCACATTATAATATAAAGAACCTCAGGTGGTCAAAATTTCCGGAGCCCTACACTGCGGCGTCTCTCATAAATATATCTGGTTTTGTGATGTAAAGCCCCAGAAATAAATCATCACTCCTGGAACCCAAGAAACACGAGGTTTGACCGACGTGCTCGATCTTCCAAGGCGTCCAATATGGTCATTACTGCAGCAGCATATTTCGCATTCTGGTCGGCAAGTGATTTCATTTCGCCTATTTGGGAATTTACGCAGTATTGATTCACATTGATATTTAGCAAGCCGATCGCTAATCTTTCTGATAGCGCTGTCATTCCACGATAACTTGTTGTGGATGGACTTAAGTTCTTGTATCATAGAAGCCTTATTAGGCTGGATGTCCTTGAGTTCAGCTGTTATATCGCTGGAAGTTAGTGACTCGCTAGAGCGGTTGCTAGGACCTGGTTCAATTCTGTATCGCCTGATAATGCTAGTATTTGTTCAATAACACGCTCACAAGCAACTGCGAGGACACCTCCGAGACGCTACCAGGTCCCACACAGTCATAGCGCGTGCCGCATAACGATGCAAAAGCCTGCAAAGGCGTTGCAGGTAAGTGGCCGTGACCATTACTCCGGTGTTTCCAAGCCCATGTTCCAAAGTTTTTCACATCAGCAGGCGTTCGTGCAACCATGGTGTAACGCCTATTGGTCTCTCTGACAATTTTACTTTTCCTTTGCTCTGCACTACTCCCCCAAACATGCACGCTTTCCACGCAAGGGTCAGAAGGACAGGAACTACACGCGGGCGTGGTTTAAGCCTGTTACAGCGGCGCGTGTGAGTATAGTACGGGACGCATGCACCAAACTCGTCGCGTGCTCTGCCAAGCCAGCTTACCGGCATGACAGCTCTAGAGGTGCGCCACGTTTTCGCTTGCATGTCGTCCCTGCTAGGTTAGCAGGGCATTACTGCAGCTTCATCCATTTTTCACACCTGTCTCGCGCCGCCTTGTTCGCACAATTATCTCTCTCGCGCCGTGGTCAACAAAGCAGAGGCCAATAATCCCTTCTGTACCGCGCTACGATTTCTCATCTGCTTGGGTGAGCCGTGTACGCGACCTTGTCGCGTCTGAGTCCATTAAAGAATAATGCATTGTTGCGCGTTAAAACCCCTCCCAATGGCACACTTCGTGATATCTGACGAAGTTTTCACGACGTGTTAAGCAAGTGGTGACCAAAAGCTCGGCTTTCGTCCTCTGCTCATCGCCAGTGAAGGGAAAGAGTGAAAAGTTTAGTGGAAAAGAACAGGTGTAGAAAATGAAGAAGTAGAGTGCGTTTGATTTCTGGCCCCAAAAGAGGTAAAAATAAATTGCAGATTTTGCAAGAAGAAAAGAAAACGTGAAGGCAACTGAAGGAGATTGCATTTTCGCACTAATTGAGCTGCGATCGTGGCGCCGTTAAAAGGAATCCCAAATCCTACTTTCACCTTAAGCACGTGGAGTAGCGCTAAAGTGTCAACGTGACTGAAAAACAGTGATGTTCGTACAACCAATATCAAGGCACAGCTGATACAGTGTCACCATGTCGCTGTGTTGTTCACCAAGCGGTGCGGAAACCGGCCACCGAAGCTGAAAAATGTGCAGTCGCAAATGACGTGCTGCGATAAATTCGAAGGTTCTGACGCGTTCGTTCTAACAAACCAACATAGTTGCCACTCCGAGTGACTTGTCGCACGGAAAATCAAATAAGTCTACCGTGGGCTCTACGATTTTGGGCCTCCATGATTGGCAGTAGTTTTCTTTGTTGCTGTACAGCAGCACGTGGCCACTGCCAGAGCGCTTGGGCGTCGCCTAATGTAAGAAATATACGAGAACCGCTGCGTACGCTCAGTAACCCCTAACATAAGGGAATAATCTGTTGTGATGTTACATCTTCTTCGCCATTACGGCATATCAGTGGGAGCAAGATTTCTGTCGGCGCCAAAAGAGCCTGCCTGTTACGCGACTCGGAAAAACCTGAAAAATTCTCCTTGGCAAGTAACGTGTACACAATAAACATCGCCTGAATATGGCGGTCATGCGTATGAATGGAATCTCTGGAAAGTTGCTCTGTCTAAGCGGAATAGATCATGGCTGCTTGCCGGCCATTTCAGCGCCGACTGGTTGCAGCCAGTGGTAAAAAAGGGGCTTATCTGCTTATAGCTAACAACTAAAGTAGGATTGTGACGACGCTGAGCCGTCTCCTCACATCTCATCATTGCTCCGCGAAGCCATTGGAAAATAAGAAACGGGAAGCGAACCAGTTGGAGGAACCCTCCTCCACCTTTTAGTTATGCAAGCTCTGCCCAACTAAATCCTCTCCATTTGGTGGTAAAATCAAGGGGGTCCTCTACAGACTATACGTCACGCCTTATAGCCATATCGTGGTTTTCATAGGCATAACTCCAGCAATTATTATTATTGATGTAATTCATGCATGCTTATTGAGTCATATAAGCGTGTTTGATAATAGTGTCAGAGAAGGCAATGCTTTTCGCATACTAAAATATAAAAAGAGCGATTTCTCCTGAACACGAACTGCAGTTGGTTGGCCTCTTCGGAAAACGTCGTTGGTTGGCGACGAAGGTGATGGGAAATTTTTGGGAAATTTTACGTTAGGCAAAACGGAATACAGACATAAGTAATAAATTTGCGACCTTTCGGCCCTTCACTCTGTGGGATAGGACCAATTTAGAAAGGAAAAATGCAATAGGTAGCGAATGATGTGTACTTTCTGTTCTATTCGGTTATAGCCTAATTGCCGTGAAGAGACTGTATATAGCACCTCCCTTTTCTGTGTCTAGCTGCAGAAAAAAGAAGACGTACTAGCCGTTGTCCTGAAAAACAAGAAACAAAAGTAAAGAAATTGAATAAAGAAGTATGATAAATATGCAAAAAATAAAGTGTCAATGGACAGTTCACTGGCGAAAATTCATTCAGCGCTAGAACATCCACATGTACACATACTTCTCCATATTCTGTCTACGGTACTCGACACCTAAATAAAGCTACAAAAAACTATCAGGATAATGCCGAACAAACACGAGCAAGCGAATAACTTCGGCGGTTATTTATCTGAGACTAGCTCGTTTTTCTCGCATTGTCCCCTTATTAGGTTAACGGCAGTTAGACCGGTGCAGTTGGCCATACGTTAAAGTTCACTTACACAGCCTCAAGTGTATAGTTGAACCACCATGTGCCTTGTCAACATCTTCCATTTGTTACGTCTGGCTAGTAGACAGCTTTTCGCCGCACAGCACGACAGCGTTCTGCAGCCAAACATAGCCGTTACCAAACGTGATTTTGAGGCAACTACAGGTGTTAGTTTTAAGCTCAGCGTTCTGTTCTCAAGACAGAGTGAACAGAATGGCTAATCCTGGTCAAATGAGAGCCCCACCCTGTTTTGAACACGCACGTGCTCTTCACTCCCAATTTGCGACCGATGATAACGAAGCGGGTGAACCACGCTATGGCAGAACGGCAATAAGCAGCTAAGACTGGTGGCGTGTCCACCGCCATATTCAGACTAATCATTTATCCTCGTCGGCAGGCCACTTGTAAGTGCTTCTTTTGATACCAGGTGCAGTTTTATCGTGTTAGATGGTGGTGAGGGGGGTTGTTAACTGGCTTTGACAAAACGCGAGCGATGCAGGTGAGATATGCTTGCCGTTGGTTAGGCCCCCTTTCTTTTCACTTCGAAACTGGTCAGTGGCCTTCAGCTGAACTTTGCGTGTCAGATATATAACTACCTAATCTCGGTGGCATTGACCCATAATGGACGGTTTATATTGTGGAAGCTGGCCGCGACTCCCTTTGTCGTCAAGGCCCGCGCTCACTCATTACAGGGCAGTCGGCGAGACCCGCCCATAGCCAGCGTCCAGGACCTGGCTAGCGCTATCGCGCCTCAGGCGCCACACATACATCGTCGTCGTCTCCCCCCTCTGGACGTCCCCCAAGGAGGACAACCCGAAAGACTAACAAAGAAATTCGCAGCTGCTTATAGATGCACCATGTGACATTGCCAGCGACGAAGGAAGGCTGTGTTCATGTGAGCGTACTTGTCTTACAAGTTCCCAGCGTCACCTGATCTCCAGAGAGAGTAACTTGTCAATCAACACAAGGAAGATTTGGGACTTAGTTTGCACACGGGCTCGCATAAGCTACGTTGTGGTGAGGCTGGAGTCTGTAATACTAAGTCTGGTTGTGACGAACGGGATGTTGCTGCTGAAGTTCATTGCCTAACTCGTGTGGATCTTCGACCATTAGGGGCATTCTTTTAATCGTGACTTTGTCTCCTTGGGCCCTGGCCATGTGCTTCGATGGCTCAGAGGGCGATGAAGGAGTTGCTGTCGTACCTTAAGTCGACAGGTCTCTGCGACCGCCTCTAAAGAATGTACTTGTGCGAGTGTGCGCGTGATTGGGCTCTTCTCTCTTCTTCTATTTTTCTGTCTATTTCAACCCTTTATCCCTTTCCCCAGCGCAGGGTAGCAAACTGGACGCGCGTTTGGTTAACATCCTTACCTTTGCTTACCTCTCTCTCTCTCTCTCTTGTCTTATTGATTGACAAGCTGTACGTGAAGAGAACTATAAGTCGGGACAAAATGCATAAAGAGGCACCGTAATTACGTGCGCTCAAGAATGATATCGAATCTAAAAAAAAAAAAAAGACAGTGCATTCTCTGTAGTACAACGCCTCACATCTCCATCCATAATAATAGCAACAAAGAAGAAACACCATCGTAAGTGAAGTGCACTCGAATTGGGGTTTCTAAAATTGCACGACATTCCAATGGCAGTATAAAAGTGGAATTTGTAAGACTGCGCGACACTGAAATTGCAGTAAAGAAAGCTGCAAGGCACTCCCACAAAAGTTCTTTCGTAAAACTGTACCTTCGGGAAGCGTCAAAGGGCACACCCACCAGAGTTTAAAGACAAGACGACTGCTTCGCTCTTGGAACGAGCCTTCCCAGGTGACTGACAGCCGCCAAATGCCTTGTTACCCGCAGTCGCTCGTGTGCTGTTTCCTAACGGCGTGGGCGCTCTACCTCATTCGGTAGAGTTGGCTGTCTGCGGATGCGAAGAGACCATAGATCACTTGTTGTACCACTGCCGACAATTTGAGGAACATAGACTGCCTATGAACGAGTCCTTCAGAAAGCTCGGCGATCGTCCTCTTAGTGAACAGACAATCTTGGAATACCGTCCTCACCGACGAACGGCTCAGAAGGCAATGAAAGCGCTTTTGGGCTTTCTAAAAACATCTGGCCTTACCGAGCGCCTATGATATTATACAGGACTGTCCTGTAGGCATTCCCACTCTCTCCTTCTCTTTACTTTTATTTCCATTTTCCCATCCCCCAGTGTAGGGTAGCAAACCGTACTCCTGACTGGTTAACATCCCTGCCTTCCCTTCCTTATTTCTCTCTCTCTCTCTCTCCTCTGTGGAGTGCCCGCTCCGTGGCAAAACAAAAAAACGAATCAGATTGTCATTAGTTAATGTATATTCACTCACATCCGCATTTATTCAAAGCTAGTGAGTGACCAGAAACACAGCCAATACTTGCACTTGTAGTCTCTTCGTCAAGCGCAGTAGAAGCAGTGGCGAGCTGAAAGCCTCCTGGAGTATCTCCCTGGCGGTTGTACCACTCTCCATTCAATATATTGCTGCGCGGAAGGAGCTCAAGACCTATTCTATATGCCGAACACACGGACGCGCGCGGTGAAGGAGAAAACCGATGACGTTAATAACTGGCCTTTCCTTCAAGAAAGCGGGGGAATCGAGATGGTTAGCCATAAATGGATATTACATGGCTATATGTCATGAAAGTATGAAGGCAAATGGATATTACATGGCTATATGTCATGAAACTATGAAGGCATTCTTACCTTTTTACCATCCTGTCTCGTAGAGGTGTCGATGAACTCCTGTAACACGGATCCATGATCCATATAATAGTGCTTTCATGGTTTCCCCGCACAGGACGTAAGCCAGAAACCAGAAAAAGCGCCAGACTTATGAAGTCGTTCTCTTGCCCATTAATGCGGTCACCACACTGTCGTGCCTAAGAAACCGACGTTAGAGTGCGAGGCGTGTCTCCTTTCCACACCAGCAATCATAGTATCTCCGTCAGTGGGTAACGCTCGTCATTGTGCGCGCCAGCCTGCATGCTCATTTCAAGATTCTCCACAATGGGCGTGCGCTACGGTAGCCTGATAACACTGTACAGAGAGGTCATGCTGAGCATTCGTAATGTATACAGGAGTACTGTGTTGCCCTTTTCTCCTTGCAACATACTGTTGGACGCAGCGGTGGGCGCAATGCGCTGTATATGTTATGCTTTATAGTATGCTTTATAGCATCGAACATTTTCTATGCGACTGACCCTTTCTGAAGCACCTCTGAGCCCAGACGCAGTAAACCATATCTCATGCACAACGTTGCACAGTGAAAGTCTACGTTACAAAGCCATTTCTCAGAACAAGTTTGGTACATCACTGCGCGTTCGGTGCACGTTTAAAAAAAATTGACGTTCTTAGAATTTCATTGTAGTCCCCCACCTCGCCGTGCGTCTCAATCAGATCGTACGTTTTGCACGCAAACGCTCATTGAGCGCACGCGAGCGTGGGAATGGCCACTTTTGTAAAATGATAGTGAAACACACAAACAGGCGTAACAAAAGAAAAGAAAACGTGAGGAGGACAAGTGCAAGTCTCTTGTTCGCGATCTTTTCCTGTGCTCTTCACTTCGCTGTTCCTGACCTGTACACACGGACAGGCACGCTTACGCTGCGAGAGCTTCGTCAGCGGCCAGTACTGACCGATAAAAGGAGCGAAAGCTGAGCGAGTTCGTAAGGATTCATTATGTAAAGAAAGGGCGTGCAAAACGCGTACACAAGGGCGGAGGAATAAACAACACGAATGCCGGCGTTCGTGTTGTCCATTCCCGTTTCTTTGTGTCCGTGCCGTGTTCTGTACGCTTTTCCTTTACTTAATAAACACCAATAAAGTCATGCACGGGGCAGTTACACTGCATTATGGGGCGATGTAGTACGTTGCGCAGACTGTGCGCTCAAAGCGAATGCCCCCCTCAGTTGTTTACACACGACCACAATTGCCTAATATCAATTCCTTCTGGACACTTTCACCTCCTTGCACTAAATGACTGCCTTAGGCTATGTTCTTTGTTTTTTTTTTTTTTCCTAATGATTTGGCCATACGCATAGGTACTGTATTCGGTCCATGTTTTGTTACTCATCATACCCGAAGTTACCTAGGGTTTACTCGCGTGGGCGTCGGACCTTTATCGGTGACACCATCTGTCCAGTTCAGATGGCAAAACAACCGCTGAAACGCCGCATTTTTTAGTTAAAAAATGAAATTTCGGGATAGCAGCTGCACTGTTTACACTGCCACTCAATGGGGTTTGCACAACAGAACAGACAAGTAACTTAACTTCCTAGGTTTTCCTTTTTGCTCTCTGCGGTCACTCATGCCTTCTCTTCTCGGACTGGCACTTAGTACACAAGTGCAAACAACTTAAAGTAGATTGAACAGAAGGGGAAAGCAGGAAGTGCACTGCTGAACTTCAAAGGACAGTATGTTTTAGATCTTGCTATTCTCTAGATAAGGGCTCATTTATAGAGAAAAAAAGAAAGAAAGCGGGTCAGGGGTGCCCATGCATACCTTAAAAGTAAAGCTGACGCATGTTGGATAGTTCCAAGTAGTCTTTATCCTCCTTAATGCCATCAAACACGGAATGTGGTTAGGATTGTTCTGTTGTGAGAATATTATATTCAGCCATGCAATACAAACTGAGACCGCAGTCCTTTAGTATATGTTTACTGTAACATTGTAGAATTTTTCTTTTGGAAGTGCGCTTCTGAGGTTTATTTGTACTGTTAATACGAAACCACAGAGTTTCTGCAGACTTCAAGTGTGCTGTTCACGAATGCGCTAAATAAAAAGAATCAAAGGGTAGGGATTTGTTGGCATTTCAGATTTATGCCACGAAGTCCGCAGCGGCAGAATTTGTAGCTTTAAGTCGTGTGCACTAGAAAGTGCTACTGGAATATGCGGGAAAGGTGGGAAGGGTTTGCGGATCCAAAGCCGGCGTTATATAGGGGGCATGCAGTCATTTCTCCGGCACAGAGTGGCACGAGCAGTTGGCTTGGGAAATTGTCAAACCTCATCACCACTCCAGAGAAGAAGGCTGTGAAGTTTAACGGTCACTTAGTCTATACGCTAGCACACGACATGAAAAAGCGCACATCATTCCAGATCAGCCTTTTAGGGCAGACGCTGCCAGGCGGAATCGACACCTGGGAGGCAGTCTCTCGCTGACAGAGTAGAGCATACCATACGTAAGTAATAAATTACTGCACTAACTGAACCATTCCCTGCAACTCTGACCTCTAACAGGGTTATTTTCACGGCGACAAACTCTGTAATAATTAAAGCGACGGACAGTGCAGTTTTCCGGGTCCGCTGCATCAAATAAACCATCGGACATTTTCTATGCGACTGCCCTCGATTTGACTCAGACAGGCAAGGAGTTGCGCACGCATTCATAACCGGTAGCCTTCCGTGCCAGCGAGAAGCGCACTTTACCAAATAATGTCCTTGGAACGTTCTGGCAACATGCACTTCCCGACAAAGTGTTCTTCCAACAGATATCCGCGTAAGGTTTCCGCTTAAGTTCAGTATGCGTAAGTTCAGTATGAAGACGCGGTTTTTTTTTTTGGTGAGGCACGTAAACGTGCAAAGACAATAACACTCAAGTCGTTTTTCTTGCATATACGGGCTCGTGCGCTAGGTGACTGCGCACTATGTAATTGCAATGTGCCTTGCATATGCCCAAGTGTGGGGGTGCCCTCTCACTCGAAGGCCCCGGGCGGCATCGCAAGCTTGAGCTTTACTCATCTGTGACGCTTTCTCGGTACGATAGGCCACGAGGGCCTACAAGCCAGTACTTTTCGGGACTGGTGCTCAGGGGCGCATTATAATTTGTTGCATTAAATACCGTCGAAGGGAAATCGCAAGAAAAAGCGCCGGCAGGAATCCTGGACAGTAAAGCTTTGGCCAGCATCGGCGGGCATCTCACATTTTCTTCTCTACTCACCACCTTGGCTCACCATTTCATACTCTGTTGTCTGCTCACCGCTCTGGTCCACCGATCAACGTAAGAACGTAGAGTGTGAAGCGGTCTCTTGCACATTCCAGTAATAGCCAACATATTTGCACAGCGCAAGACTACGAGTAGTTACGACGTAACTACAGAAGAAGAGGCAAGGACAGAAAGAGCGCTCTTTCTGTCCTTGCCTCTTCTTCTGTAGTTACGTCGTAACTACTCGTAGTCTTGCGCTGTGCAAATATGTTGATTCCCAATCACCAACTAGCCCAAGCATCTGTCTTACCAGTAATAGCGTTGTGATTTGGACGCTCCAGCGCTACTTGGAGTGCGTCACTTACTGCGAGGTGAAAACCACATATCCGAAGCGCCTGGACATTCAATATTCTTAAGCTTCCCGGCGGTCATTGAGAGATACATTTCGCAAATGGTGCCCGTCGTTTTGCCGTATATGCAAGGTATAGAGGTCCATGGTTGGGCGGCGCAACGTGGCTGTGCGGCTGACTACGTCTTTATTGCCCCATGGTGGCGACACAGCGCAACCGTCTTCTTGCCTATATATTGACTACGAAGTGCCCGCTGGTGTTGTACAAATGATGACTCTGTTAATGTGAAACAAGAGGGACTCCGAGACGTCCTCTTTTGAATGAGTATTCTTGCGGCACGCGAAGCTCATGTGTTTTAATTATTTCGTGTTGTTCACACTGGATTTATTCTTAATATGCGAATGTGTACCTGGCCTGCAAGTAGTAGAGAAATGTGGCGTCCCTCTATCCATAGAGCGCTCTCTCCTACACAAATGCATGCACGCACACGCACGTAAGTGATCTGCTCTGGTCAAGGTACCAAGCAAAGCTTTTAATAAGAGATATATGGATTTGCACGCTGTATTTGAATATTCCTTCAACTTTAGTTCCACTTCTAAAGCGCGACAGGGCAAGAATAAATCTTAGCAACATTGTTTTCGCCGACCTCGCTACCATAACTGCCAATCTCCACTCTGTAAGCAGTTTCGCTAATCTTCACGCGCTAATGAGCGAGTATTACCATCTCCTATCCGTTGAAGACTACCAGTACGGATCAATTGGTTTCAGTCGACATAGAACACCAAGTTCTGAACGACGGCTCGCCTTGCTGTACCTTACCTGTCGAACATTTCCTTGATATCGCATACGGCACTCACTACAAAAAATATTCAGCTCGACGAGGCGCCTTGATATTAGTCGTGGCAGGCACAAGCGGAGCAGCGCTTCGGCACTAGTCTGCAATTTCCGGCACGGCGTTCCACGTACTCCAAATGTGAACCGCCCATTTCATGCTTCTGTCAGGGTTCGCTGCAAAGATCAAAATACGCCCCCGTTTTAGCAAAGAGCATGAGTAAATGAGTTGCAGCTGCGCTGGCTATCCTAGCCGCTAGTTTTCCGTGTAGAGCCCAATAACACTCAAGTCGTTTTTCTTGCATATACGGGCTCGTGCGCTAGGTGACTGCGCACTATATAATTGCAATGTGCCTTGCATATGCCCAAGTGTGGGGGTGCCCTCTCTCTCGAAGGCCCCGGCCGGCATCGCAAGCTTGCGCTTTACTCATCTGTGACGCTTTCTCGGTACTATAGGCCACGAGGACCTGCAGGCGAGGACTTTTCGGGATTTGTGCGCAGGGGTGCATTATAATTTGTTGCATTAAATACCGACGAAGGGAAACCGCAAGAAGTAAGCGCCGGCAGGACTTCTGGACAGTATAGTCTTGGGGTCTTGGCCAGCATCAGCGGACATCTCACATTTTCTTGTCTACTCACCGCCTTGGCTCACCATTTCATACTCTGCTGTCTGCTCACCGCTTTGGCCCACCGATCAGCGTAAGAATGAAGCGGTGTGTTGCACATTCCAGTAATACCATTGTGGTTTGGACGCTCCCGCGCTACTTGGAGTGCGTCCTTACCGTGAGGTGGTAAACACATATCCGAAACGCCTGGACATTCAATATTCTTAAGCTTCCCGGAGGACATTGAGAGATACATTTCGCAAATGGTGCCCGTCGTTTTGCCGTATACGCAAGGTATCGAGGTCCATGGATGGGCGGCGCAACGTGGCTGTGCGGCTGACTAACGTCTTTATTGCCCGATGGTGGCGACACACCGCAACCTTCTGCTCGCCTATATATTGACTGCGAAATGACCGCTGATGTTGTCCAAATGATCACTGTATTAATGTGAAAGAAGAGGGACTCCGAGACGGTCCTCTTTTGAATGAGTATTCTTGCGGCACGCGAAGCTCATGTCCCTTGCTTGTGTTTTAATTATTTCATGTTGTTCACACTGGATTTATTCTTAATATGCGAATGTGTACCTGGCCTGCAAGTAGTAGATAAATGTGGCGTCCCTCTATCCACAGAGCGCTCTCTCCTACACAAATGCATGCACGCACACGCACTTAAGTGATCTGCTCTGGTCAAGGTATCAAGCAAAGCTTTTAATAAGAGAAATATGGATTTGCACGCTGTATTTGAATATTCCTTCTACTTTAGTTCCACTTCTAAAGCGCGACAGGGCAAGAATAAATCTTAGCGACATTGTTTTCGCCGACCTCGCTACCATAACTGCCAATCTCCACTCTGTAAGCAGTTTCGCTAATCTTCACGCGCGCGCTAATGAGAATATTACCATCTCCTATCCGTTGAAGACTACCAGTACGGATCAATTGGTTTCAGTCGACATAGAACAGAACACCAAGTTCAGAACGACTGCTCGCCTTGCTGTACCTTACCTGTCGAACATTTCCTTGATATCGCATACGGCACTCACTGCAAAAAATATTCAGCTCGACGAGGCGCCTTGATATTGGTCGTGGCAGGCACAAGCGCAGCAGCGCTTCGGCACTGGTCTGCAATTTCCGGCACGGCGTTCCACGTACTCCATATGTGAACCGCCCATTTCATGCTTCTGTCAGGGTTCGCTGCAAAGATCAAAATACGCCCCCGTTTTAGCAAAGAGCATGAGTAAATGAGTTGCAGCTGCGCTGGCTATCCTAGCCGCTAGTTTTCCGTGTAGAGCCCGAGGAACTAGATTAAAGCGTGACGAATCTTTCTGGCGGGTCGGGCACTCTGTGCTCTGACCCGCGAGTATTCGGGCTAGCTACGGTGCTATAGCCGCTCAACGGTTGACCTGCCAAGCGTTTACTGTGCGATGGAAGACAAGCGTATCGAACGAACGAACACAGTGAGCTCTAGGGTTATCCCGAACAAGGCGCTCGTGCGCAAATTGCCGGGTGTAGCCCCATCCCCCTTTCAACCCTTTCCTGCTGCCTGCATCGACACAGTGCTTGGCGGGGTGCGCCACCGAAACAAGCGACACGACAGCTCGACGAACGGCTTGTCCGGTTCTGTCTAAACAATGCTTGCTGCTCGAGTTTCCGTTTCCTCTCCCTTCGCTGCCTGTCTGGGCTTCAGTCCCTTGTTCCAATAGTGTCGCCTTTTACATCCCGTCTGCCTCTCCTCTTCAGACTGTTCTTTTTTTTTTTTTCTGGGCCGGAAGAACAAGGGAAAGTGGGCAACCTTTAGTACGAGTCCGTTCTTCTGAACAACTCGTGAGCTTCGTTTTCTGATTTCTAGCTTCCTTTATTATATTTTTGCCGCCCTGTCTGGAAACTTTCTAGGTGCTCTAATAGATTCTGAGCGGACATGAAAGAGCACTTGCGACGAAGAAAAGAGTGTACGACTGGCACCAGCCTCAACGTGCAAGGTCTGCGAGGCTGTGTGCATTGCATGTTTAGAGGTCTTGCAATGGGTCCACTTCTTTTTCTCTCTCCCTCTCTTGTATATATTCCGAGCAGTATTGCTCTGTAACTAGGGAACTTATAGAGCGCTTAGAATTAAGAGAGATGAAATGGAGCTGCTGCCGTGACTTTTCGTTGTATATCACTTGAAGTACAGTTCATTCTAACGCGCTTTTCAGATTTCGTGTTCATATTTTACGTCGCACGCAGACACGTGACCATCTTATGAATAATCGTGTATTACGCACATAATCTAAACATTGCCCAGTGCAAAATAACTTACTCATGCGAAAGAAATAGGCGCGAAAATGCTTCAGCTCTAAAAATTTGTGCTGAGCGCACAGTTTTCACTCAAAGCTGAGCACACTTATCTGGCAATAGCTTCAGCTGAGTGACCACTACGCTCGACGTCCTTATGAATAATGCTTCACTGACATCTGCTCACTTTACAAGAAGCTGGATAGAAACTTCCTTCATTGTTATAATTTTGTAGTCTCGACGCTGGGGAATATAAGGCGTTTTGACGACGACAAAAGTTGTCACCATGTGTCGTAAATAACCGCAATGGTCATCTTGACGGATTATACGGAAGTACGGACGAAGGCATGGATGGATGGATAGGATGGATAGCCAGGATAAAGTCAATATTGAGCAACAAAGTGATGTCGCTGTGCGACTGAACTTACTGAGATTAATGAATGTCGATAAGTTGTGACTCAGTGTACCTGTTAGACAAAACGAAGTCCTTCACATTTGCGTTGCCCCTTCATATGCGCTGTGTCTGTCCGACCAACATCAGGCAGAGCTCCGCACTGCAGTGGAAGCACAATCGAACACGCTTTGTTTTATATGGACAGCACATTAAAACATTGATGCGCTCGTGTCCATTTTAAATGCGAAGCATTCCTTGGTGAACTTGAGCAACATTGATCTATCTATCTATCTATCTATCTATCTATCTATCTATCTATCTATCTATCTATCTATCTATCTATCTATCTATCTATCTATCTATCTATCTATCTATCTATCTATCTATCTATCTATCTAACCTGTAGCCGCCTCTACGTCTACGAGCTCTCCTGCTCGTCTGGTTCGCTTGATATACCCGAACGATTGCATGCCAGGGTACAAATGTACGATGAACTTTGGACGACTGATCTTCGCACCAATAACATGATACACTCGTCGTGTATACGTCACGGTTAACGACACTGCAATCACGTGTGGCTCGTACATGCAGTACACGGCCCGTGGTATGCGGATATGTGCCACAGGTGTTGAAAATTCATGCAGCCTATGTCAATCAAGGAGCCATTAAAGAAATCTAACCTCTCAATAAAACACACTAAAAAATAAGGCACACCGTTTGTCCTAGCTTGCTATTGCAGAAGAAGAATAAAGTTTATCGCGTCGACACTCGGTGGTTAAGCTCGGGTGGAGCCCTCTTGTAGAGCGTCACTGGCCATTGCGGCTCGCCGGGCCTGGTCTATTGTCGCCAGTTGGAGTTCCAGCTCCGAAAGCCGTGCCTCCCAAGACCACGTTAGAAGCTCTTTTCGTGAGCGCACCAGCCTAGATATGGCATGGGCTGGCCGCTCTGTACATTGATAAGTGATGTGTGTAAGTGTGGCTGTGTGGTCACTGCACCACGGGCACATCGCTGTCGTGTATGCCTGTGGGGAGATTGCGTGTAGTCTTGATATGTGAGGGTATGTGTTCGTTTGGAGGCGGCGCCAATCCCTAGCTTGTTGACTGCTTAAGCTTGAATGCGGAGGGGCGTACGTCCGTCTTGTCAGTCGTTGGTCTTCCAATATCTTCTTGCTCGTGATGTTTTGTTCTACGTGGTGGCCTGTGGGATGCCCTGAGCAAGGTCCTGCGGCTCGGCCAACAAGTCCGCGAGCTACGCAGTTCGCCTCCTCGTTGACCCTCAGGGCCACATGCGCCGGGCACCATACACCTCCGTCAACGTGGTGACGCATCAGTGACGCAGTGACGCATCAGTGACGCATCTGGGAAGTGTGCCTCCAAGGTATAAGCGACAGGCAGCTTGTGAGTCTGTCAGAATATATGCAGGGCGTCCCCTTCTTTCTGCTTCTTTGATTGCCAAAGCTATGGCTGCTGCCTCTGCAGTTGCGCAACAATAGCAACTGCAACTGCAGTTGCTATTGCAGTATAAACACCACAGGCACACAGGCAGCCACACAACGTGAAAAACAATAGTGGGGCATAGAACCCGAGCCCCCGATGTGCCAAGCAAGCACGTTACCACTACGCTGCGGCGGCTCCTCCCACACGGTATACGTATGCAGTAAGCAAACTTACCACACCGGCAGTTGTGATGATGGTGCTTGCTTAACGTGAAGTGCGCTTACCATATACGTTAAGCGCTATCATAGTAATGTAGTCAACGACACATGTGTTTTACCATCACCCGGCACGCTTTTGCGCAACTTTGCTCGATCCCATATGAATACTTCAAGAAACAACCCTTATGATATGCACATTGAGCTCTCTGTGGCGTTCATTTTACCTCCACAAAGAAAGAAAGGTTGTTCTGTGCACTGACATGGATACTAACGTTACGTCGTACCATGAGCTACCATTCCGTAGCCTTGATGCTGTCGACGTCCCCGGTTAACCCACGTTAAGCATGCACTCAATCATGTCGTTTGAACGAAGAGCTTAATCCTAAGTGTAAGACTTGGCTTAACGTCAAAAAGTCAGGGAAAGTATTAAAATTGGATTAAGAATGAATAGGCAGAAGACCAAAGTTATGCTCAATAGCCTAGCTAAGGAACAGAAATTTAAAATCGACAATGAACCCTTAGAATGTGTAAACGAATACGTATACCTGGGACAGTTAATAACAGGAACTCCTAACCATGAAAAAGAAATTCTCCGTAGAATAAGGTTGGGCTGGAGCGCATTCGGAAGGCATTATAAAATCATGACTGGAAACTTACCGCTCTCACTAAAACGAAAAGTATTCAATCACTGCATTCTCCCAGTACTAACGTACGGCGCAGAAACGTGGAGGATAACGAAAAAACTAGAGATAAAACTAAGGAGCACGCAACGTGCAATGGAAAGAAAAATGTTGGGGGTAACGCTAAGAGATAAAAAACGAGCGGAATGGATCAGAGAACAGACAGGAATAGCCGATCATGTCGTTTGAACGAAGAGCTTAATCCTAAGCGTAAGACTTGGCTTAACGTCAAAAAATTCACTGTAGGCAATTTCATCGCTGACTGCTTCGCATTACAGCATGCGCTGTAATGCGCATTAGAGCGCATTACAGCGATTCCCACAATGCGTGTGACCTGTAGGATATTTCTTTGTGTGTGTCTGTATATCATCAGCGCCTGCGTTGCTGCAAGGAGACCACGAGTGTGTTCTGTCCTTTGTTGTTGCCCCAGGGCCAAGCAAGTGCATTAGAAGAAAGCCAGTTTTGAAGCCCACATGCTATCAGTGTAAAGGGAGACTAAGGGAAGGCTTTAACTTCCCTCTCAAACTCTTTTCCACTAACACACGTTGGATGGCGCTCTTTGGCCACACTGGGAACTTCGCCAGGAGAAACCACATGTCAACACACGCTGATGTCCGCACAACACAGAAGCTTTTGTAGGTGCGTGTCAAAATACAAGCAGCCAGTGTATACACCGAAAACTGCGTCTTCATAGTACATCTCAGTCCTTTCTGCTGCTCCTCTAACTCGAAAAGAAGAAAAGAGACAAGACTGCAAGTCGTGTTTTTTGAAATTCTGCGCAGCCGTCAAGGTTTTCTTATGACACCAGGCGAGCTTCTTTTAAACGACATACGTGCCATTCCCAGCTACTGCTTGTTTATCTTCGCGCTCCTAGAAGTGGGAAGTAAACATTTTTCAACTTTTGCTTTAAGAACTATAGGAAGGAGAGCTGAAGCGCGAGAAAAATGTGAATAGCCCAGTTGCCTGCTAGGCCCATCACCCGTGCGATTCTCATTAGAACTTTTTTAATGGACTTCAAAGCAAGAGATTCTAGTATTCATAAAACGAACAAGCCAAAAGCACTTGTGCTCTCCCAGTTGTTTTTAACGGTAATCATGCGTTTACCTATATGTTGCTGAGAGTCTAGCCGGCAAACCGTTCTATGTTTACTCAAGGAGTTTGAGCTTACTCACGTGACATGCAGACTATAATACCAAAAAGTAATAGCACTTTGCTATTGGGAGATATGCTACTCACACTGTGTTGTTCAAAGTGAAAGCAACTGCATACAAAGTACTTAGCTGCGACAACGTTCAAGATCGAAAAACGCAATTTTTTTGGTCACTTGAAGGTCGCGGGTTGTTTACGCTGGCGACATTGCCTTGGAAAATATACCCAAGAAATCCGGTTAACCTTTTTGTATTTTGTTTTTTTTTTGTTTTTTTTTGGGGGGGGGGCGTTGGGGGGAGGGGGGTCATGGAATTGCAATAAATGTTTGAAAAAAACATCTTTTCTATATTAAGACACCTTTTGTTGTATAACTTGGAAGTTATAAATCATGCATTTCACTTTGTTTGTTCATTTCCAAATTATTACAGTACAATATCAAAATGTACAGGCGAAGGTCCCAAAGTGATAAAACTGTGGTGGGATCTTCGGTAATTAATACAGGCTTAATGATAACATTTACACACCGCAGATCACTAATACATATAACACTAATTCACTGCATACATTCGACATTTCATTTCTAAACGCAATAGTGAGACGCAAGGCAAAAATAAACGCATGATCGAGCATATAAAAATAATAACAATGAAAATAGCAAAAAGAAAACACATGAAGTGAGCTGCAGTGACGGAAGTATGTAATACATCACGGGAGTCGTGGTATGGTTATTGCAGTAGATGTTTACGAAGGTGATTTTTAAATATTTCTAATGAAGAGCAGGACTTTATGGCAGATGGCAAATCATTCCAAAGGGAGACAGCGGTGAATGAAGAGCGGTGAACGGTGAATTGTTTTCTGAAACTTAGAATGCATTACGGATACTGTCAAACTAGGTTGAGATATGGCCGAAGAGGAAAATATAATTTTGGGGCACTTCTTGGGTCATGCTTGTGAGCTTTCTACAATTGACTAAAAGCCGCGTGGTGTCAGAGGTAGTTTTTATATTTAAGTCGACATCCTTAAGTGCTACAACCCTTGGTGACTTTAAAAAGAACAGTGGTGATAGGTTTTACTGGCGCAATGGCATCTTTGTGACCAAGAGGCGCCAGACACAGAGATGATGGTAAACGCGAGGTTGCGGCGAGTACTCGATTGATTTGTGGGGTTTAGCTTCCCAAAACCAGCTCTCATTATGAGAGACGCCGTAGTGGAGGTCTCCGGAAATTTTGACCACCTGGGGTTATTTAACGTGCACTGACATCGCACAGCACACGGGCGTCAACATTTCGCCTCATCGAAGTGCAGCCGCCGCAGCCGGGATACAACGAGTACTCAAAATTGTAGATGGAATAGACAGAGGGCCTAAAATCAGATAAAGACAGTGAGCTAGAGCCGCGTGTGGCTTTGAAAGAGTCACGCAGACCTTGAAAACAGTGCTCGCAGAAAAATACGACACAATGAAGGGAGAACTCGGTTCTCGTTCACTTGGTATAGACCAAAATTTCCATAGAAGGGTACGAATGAACGACTGGCTTACAGACCATGACAACAATAGACATGACAACAATCACGCGTGGCTCATAGCGGCACGCTTATGCGAGTGAAAGCCAGGGATACGCTTATATGAGCTGCACGCGATTGGACGCTAGCCTGTCCAGCCTATGCCAAATTATATTCACAGGACATTCGACTGCCTAGAGTTCCTGGTTCGAAACTCCAGAGTTCTGGTTTGAGTACCAAACGTCTTGCGTTCCGCATTTAGGTCTCTTAGCGAAGCTAATTCTCTTTGAGAATTTTGTGGACTGAACTAGCAAAAGCGGATTGCTTTCAAACTTCCTTGTTAACACTACATAGACATTCGTGAAGGACTGAAGCAATGAGATCCCGTTCACCTTGAACTTTTGGAACAAAAGCGAAAGAGAATGTCATGTGTGAAGCTTTCATGTCTGATCACGTAGCCACATTGAACGTGGCCTAAAAGTACTGATAAAACCTGGAAGGACATGTTTTAATGAATTTATATGTTGGGCCGATAATCCGCTATTTTGTTTAATTTCATTATGCGTTCCAAGTTAAAGTTACCTAACAGTGCAACTAGCCTTTGATGGTCGCTAATGCGGCACGTAGTTTTCCATTATGGAATGAAAATGTTGAGCGGCCATAACAGTGCAGTACACCATGAAAACAGTGTAGTGAAGATAAGTTATCGCCCTGACCTTGTACTCTTTTCTATTATTCTTCTATAACAGGGTGGCCACCGCGCTCGAGATCGCTTGGGGAGCCGTGCCTAGCGAGTTAACTGAGGCCAAGAAAAAAAAAAAGAATGATGATCTCCAACTTGTACTGGTTAATTAGTTGCTGCCGTCTATAAAACTGCACCTGCTTTATCACGAGCGCTGTTAATTAAAAAATAATAAGACGAAGATACAACAACGCCTTTATGGACAAGAAAAATTCCACAGGTGATTAGTCTATGCTTTAGTGGGCGCACAGGTTGAACATATAGGCTTCAATTATTGCAGGGAGAGCTTGTTTACCTACCTTCAACGCAAGAAACAAATAGGAAAAAACGAAAAATGAGCAAAATGGCGATTTGTTGAGTGTGCTTTTTGATTGGCCCCAGCTGCGTTTTCACATGCTGTTTCTTCTTTTTTTCTTTCCGCAGAGTAGCAACGAAATTCCCCTATAGTTAAGCTTACTGCGCCGCCAATGAGTGTTTTTTTTTTCACTTTTTGTTTTTTTTTTTTCCGTGTAAGCGGCGATAGCGTGCTCCACATGAAAGATTCTGAATCCTCGACAAAGCCGAGATGTCACGCAATGTTTTTGGCGTTTTATTTGTTGCAAAATCCCCGTTGAGGCCTTTATTTTGGATTTGTGTCCTAAACAGCACTTAAGAAGCTTGTGTTAGAAAGAATAGGTGTTTCTCTATTTCTTTAACGGAACCATGCCTCAGAACGAGCTCTAGTGTTCTTCTCTGCAGAGAGAACGTATCTTGTGAAGTGTAGCACCGGCCGGTGGTTGCTGCTATGCTTTGATGGTGTGGCAAAGATAAAACTCACATGAAAAACACTTTTTTTATTTACCCGGATTACAGTGCTAGACGTACCTTAGGAGGGATATATTGGATGGATATATCTGACACATTAGACAACCTCGGCACCCATTTATCTCTTTTTCGTTTAGCTTTCATAACTTAGACATTTCGCGTTCTCATCTCAGAATGTCGCATCGTGCAGCATGAAGAGACAGTGCCAAATAAAAAAGTGCATAAAAAAGGCAGAAAAAAGAAAAATAAACCTCTATCTTAGACGGATGCACAACGCTGTGCTCAGAAGTTCCAAAGTTGACGTGAAACCAGACCAAACTTTATATTTTCGGAACGCAATGTACTGCTAATCTAGCGCTCGCGAAACAGTCCGCTTTTTCTAGCTGTATATAAAGTTGAGTGCCATTAGCGTGTCTTTCCTACTTGAAAGCGCTTATGCTACACTTTAGTAAGAATGTGTGAAGGCTTTCGCTGCGGACATATTAGTCAGCCACTCATAAAGTTTACCATATTTTGCTTGCTGCCAGAAGTGAGAACTTTCGGCAAAATATTGTCACTACCAGCGAACGCTGTTCCTTCCGTTCGGCATGCGTTACAACATCGGGAAGTCTCGCTGTCCAGCTTCACCACTAGGAACCAGCTTGATCCGGTCACGAGAGCACGCGGGCAACCACTTATCATGGGGTCTTGCACTGAGGACTGCGCCAGTGGTCGGTGTCCGTCGAAGGACCCTGTGGTCTACGTGATTTTAGCCAGTGTTTCATCTCTCTCTCTCTCAGCATTCCCCCTCTGGAGAAAGCTCACTCGAGTTTCAGTGAAGCAATGATGAGACCCCCAAAACACGGAAGAAAAGCGCTGGTTGTAGAAGCTAACTTGTGAAACATACAGTTGCAACATTTTTCACTGTAGTTTCTGAAATGTGTAACATTGCCGAAGAAGCAAATACGCCGTTTCAACTATAAAAGTGATAACACAGAAAATTTTGACTCTCTCACTGTATTTTTTTTTTTTGCCATTACAAGGGTCACAGCATTAATTTACTGCATGTCTCTATCAAAACGGCGATGACGTCGGGGATGGTGCAACACCGAAACCAGTGAAAAATCACAATATTGTAGGTAAAGACCGATTCCAATGTGACACCACAGGAGGTAACCCATTTTGTTATCTTAAGGCAATTTGTGCAAGAAAACAGAAACTGAAACGTACAGATGAATGTAAAACTAACCTCCAGCCAGGCAAGAACATTATCATGGACAAATTTGGCGCTGCGTGTAAGGCATAAGAATGTTAGTGAAATTCGCGCTGCCTCTTTCGTCGATAAGTGTGACAACTTGCTCTGCCAAAATGCAGTATGTTCCAGCCGCTAGATCCATGTGAAAACAGCCAACTGTTTAAAAACCAGCAAACTTGCCTATTACAAGCATTTTAGCTACCTTATATTCACTGCTGATTGTTACACAGTTATCCGCAGAGATAATTATTTTTTTTAATTGCGTAGGTTAACGTTTTCGAGCTGAAATATCTGTACTAAATGGACCTCATTCATTTTTTCCTTTTTGAAATCTTCATGCCATATAGTAAGAATGTACCCAGCTTTGTAAGCCTTGAGAACGTAAAATTATAATTCGTGGATGAATGGAACAAAGGAAGAAATGGACAGTAGGACAAAAGAGAAAATAAAATTGACACGTCTCGACGTCTGCGCTCGCGTGCGCAGTCGACAAGTGAAACGCATCAAAATCGCTGCAGCGGAAACCAAGAGAGCGTGTGACATCTCACGCCTGTCCACATGCGCGTATCTCCTACGCTGTAGGAGCCGACAGATGATTCGTTCCGGTGCCGCGGTGGCATTCATGGAAGAGCGGTCGACGACCGCGAACGTTTGGTCGCCAGCTTCTTCGTCCAGTATTGTTTCGAAACACGCTGCGATGGAAAGGGGTAATGCTCATTCGGTGATGCGTCCCTCCCCTCTGGCGCTATAGGGAGAACAAAAGAAAGGGAACAGGCCCCCGTTTTAGGGGAAAGGCTGGAATGTGTCTGCAGACGCGAGGAATGTAGAGGCGCGCGAATCCGTTGAGTGGAGATGCATCCGGCAGCTGAACATTGCGTCGGATGGCTCTAGCCTTGCGTCGCCCGTGGGGTAGAAGCTCGGTTGCCTCGTCGCCGCTTGCTTTTTTTTTTATTTGTTCGTATTATATAGGTCTATGGGGGTTCTTGTCGTCTTTAATTGTACGCATATGCAGTCCTGGGCCCCTTTCTCTTTTACCACGGGACATTTTCTTTCATGGATAGTATTTCCGACAATTGACATAGTGCTGTGGGTACGTGCTTGAACATACCATTAAAATATATAGTGCTGACGATGAGGTCATTAGTGAAATAGTGAAAATCCTCTCAATTAGGAAGATAAAGGCAGAAATTTTTAAACATGTGAGAACGTTGCTTCGACAAAAACTTTGTTTAGTCTCGTCTGAACGTCATCATAATTTTTGTAGGACGGCGTTCCGCGATGGAATAGTGCAAATATTTGTAGCACGAATGGTGGCATTGTACAGGCTGGTTAAGCTGCCATCCTACAGATTGACCTTTAAAAGACTTTCGATTGCATTTACTACAAAACATTGTCCGCGGCCTTCAGCCATGTTAATATCGGCTCTGACATTTGCGAGGGAGTTGCCCTGGGGCACCGCAAGTGCATAGCGCGACTTACCGCAAATGAGAGTGTCGGCACACCATTAGCGTTCAACGTTCTTTAAGTCAGGGATGCCCCCCCCCCCTTCCTTCACCCCCTAATCCGCCGTGTTGTTTAAGCGGTTAGGCTGTTGGCTTGCTAACGTCAAGGTGGCGGGATCGAATACCGTCCACGGCGGCCGCGTTTCGGTGGAGGCTTATGATAAAAAAAAAAAAAAGAACATCTCCGCACTTAGGTGCCCCCTAGGTAGTCAGATGTACTCTGGATCCTTCCGGACAATCCGCCTCTCATAATCGCAACGTGATTTCGGCACGTAAAACCCCAGCAATTATTATGCCCCACCTCAGGCCTTTCTTAATCGGTAGCTATTTTTAACGTCTCTCTAGAAGATAACGAAAAAGAATAACGTAAACATTTTGCAGTCACATGCTGCAGTCGTGTAGAATCAAGTAGCGTATGCAGATGATGTAGCTTTTTTCACAAAAGACCAACAGAGTATAACAAGGGCTCCCGAAACCGTGCCTAAATTCAGCCGTGTCACAGGGAATTGGGTTAACTGGACCAGGTGCATTGGGCGGTAAGCCCCGTGCGAGCACTTAGGCCACCTAACCGATGTAATTACAACGACGGCGAACAGTATTGTAATGGGCAGAGCAGATATACTGGGAATAGAATGGAGAAGTCGAAAGGGCCCGACGTAGAGATGTTTACCACAGCCATCGTTTGCAAGCTTTTCTTTAAACTTCATCACTGTTACCGACTCTGACAGAGCCACTGACTCTCACAATGAACTATATGTTCATCCTTTCTCTCTCTCTTTTCTCTCAACGTTCACTCTCCCCCATCGCCTTACCCTCCTGCAGGGTTGCATACCTGTTATGCTTCACTGGTTAGCCTCCCTGCCTTTCCCTCTCTGCTATTTCCTTCCTGCCTTCCTTCCTTCCTTCCTTTTTAAACTTTGGTGCGAAATGCAGACATTGATTGCTAACGGAAAAATGGGGAGCAGCTTCACAAATTACTTGCCATATTTGACTAGGCTTCTTAGTGGTAACGCTGCAGCCGCATCAACTTGTTCCAATGGGTAAAAAAATAATAGGAGGCACGCGGGAAGGAGGGAGAGGGTATTCTGGTAAACCGGTTTTTCTTTTCTAACCGACTCGTCCCTGCGCAGTATTCAAATGCCGCTGGGTGAACGGCTACACAAGCATGTAGTTTCAATCACATCTTTGTTGTTCTTATCAGCCGTTTTGAGGATAATATTGGTGCCAGGGTTGGAACCATCTGCTGCTGGTTTTCCACATGAAAAGTGCGTTAAGGAAGAGGAGGAGGAAGGAAAGGCAGGGAGGTCAACCAGACGCGTGTCCGGTTTGCTAACCTACATTGGCGGGGGGGGGGGGGGGGGGATTAAGCGATTAAAAGGTAGAAACAGAGAGAGAGTAGGCGTGTCAAAAATGATAAAATATTGGAGCTCTTCCAACGGAGGCAAAGTGCTCGTTTTATATTATATTTATATTTTATTCCTTGGCACTCTCTCTGTTAGCCTTCAGTAATGCAGGATGAAACTGCTTAGTCTTGTGCGGTGCATTAGAAATCACCTTTTACAAACTCTAGATCAACCTGAATTATCGCGAGCGTTCCTTCCTCAAACCCTCCAGCATTTCGAAACAGAATAGATAATGTATTAAACTCTCTGCCACTCTTCTCAAGGAATAAAAAGAAAATATCGTCGTCTTAAAGAGACGTCATCGTAAAGGGAAAAAAAAAAAACGTTTGTCCTGCTAACCGAATTACCTCGTCACGGTACCAACAAAAAGAAAAATAAAACGGCCTTCCTCTTGAGAGGAGAATACGCTTTGTCAGCTTGAAATTGTGAAAAAAAAAAGAAGAATAGGTGGTGACGCCTCTCAGATGTTCCCGCGCTAATGCGCGTGATGGCGTAGATTTTGACGGCGTCTGCTCAGGCCAACATAATTATTTGCCGCTGTAGACTACATGCGTTGTACTTTAGAAAAGCAATAGACTTACGATAGCGTGCTCCGGAAAGTTCTATTCAGCTAGTGCAGCCAGAGTACCAAAAGCAAGACAGAAAAAACCTGTGGTGCGATGTGATCTATGCTTACACGAGAGAGTCACGAATAAATCGTTCAGCTACATTTTTTTTTCATGCGTTGAACATAAACCGGCAAAATCAACGACAATACTGGTTCCCGAAAGAGATTTTATCAACCTAAACTACTTTAGTGTTTCATATTACAGTCCTTTTAAGCTTCTGTAACTCCCACTTGCACTCTTTCATAGTTTTTTTTTCTAAGAGAAACTACTGTTGTTTCCAGAGATAGCGAGCACGCTTTCCTGCGAATGCGAGTCCATGCTGCGCAATCATTTACTGTACTTTCGAGTTGTGTTCGAGCTATGAAGGAGCGCCAGTCTTCTTAAGGTCAGCTGCCCGTGATCGATCGGATAACGTAGAGCGACAGCTGAGGGCACGAACTCAAGCTCTCCAGACACCCTCGTGTAGTAGATGTGCTCATAGAAATTGAGAGGTGTCTCCGAGAGATTGGGAGGGCAGAGTTGAAGTTTGAAGAGTAGCGCCGTTGCGCGAGCAACTTTTGAAGGTTTGGTCATCTGCATTGAGAGACGTCGGTCTGAATGCCTGCGGCTTATTCTACCTTATAATTGTTTAAGGTAGCTCAAGGAAACAACAAAAAAGAAAAGAGAGAAAGAGAGAGAAAGAGAAGGAGCAGGTACGTTGGTATTTCTGTACAGGAACATCACATAATTTGTTCACTGGAAGCTATGGAACGCTGTTCTAATTATAACCTTGTCACTACAGAAATTATTTACGCACTACTTGGCTTACTGAAACAGCAACATCGCAATCACCTTTCAAACTTGTCCAAGAAGTTAGTATGCAAATGAAATCGACATTTGACACACATATACACACGCTGATATATACACACACACACACACACACACACACGCACACACACATATATATATATATATATATATATATATATATATATATATATATATATATATATATATATATATATATATATATATATATATATATATATATATATATATATATATATATATATATATATATATAGGCGGAGTATTAGCTCGCTTATGGGATGGGATGCCATATTAAGATGCAGCGAAATTTGGCCAGAAGAATCACGGTTTTTGGAGAAGCAGGCAAATCTGCACAATTTTCGGTCACTTCTTCTTGACAAGGCTCACTTAAGGGAACTGTTTAGATTAATTATTATGCATAAGGAAACCGAAGTTGTGAACGTACATCTAAAATTGTTCTTCTATCTGGTATCATCTCATATTGTTAACTTTTATTCATAATGCTAAATTAGCCATTTAAGCGCTGCGTTCAAGCAATCTTTGGTTCCCAGCCAAATTAGGCTTGTTAAAACGAAATACAGTTCATGTGTATACATCTAAATTTTTTGCACTTTCTGGCATTGAAAGGAATGGACCTAGCCCTAAGTGTCCGTGATATGAAAGTGCCGAATAAAGCCCTCATCGGCATGACTTTCAGGTACCTGAATCTTCATACCTGAAGCGCACGTGGAATACTATTGGAAACGGGAGAAACCAGAAAGAGCTAACAAAATGAAAGAAGCAAAGTTGATCTTCTGCACACAGAGAACTTAAAACATAGTTTTCTATCAGAGCTCATGGCAGTGAGAGTATTAGTATAAATTGCTCTGAGTAATTCTTGCTGAAAACTTTTCCACCACTTGGCGTTCAACCAAAAATTAAAAATATCCAGAACAATGGCGCAACCTTGCATGGTGACACATGAATTTATAAATGCTAACTGACACAAGGAACACTGAAACGGTATCCGGTGACTTGAGTGCCCCGATTTCTTACCAATGTAAAAAAAAAATACTAAATGACACAGAAATCTGACGAGACTTCGTCGAATGAACGTTACTGGGGCCAGAAGTTCGCAAAAAAGCAAGGAAGACTTGCAGCGCGGTTAAAAGCGGGCTCGTTCTTGCGCATGTGACTGTATAAGTAGCTACACTATCTAGAAGCGGTGAAGGAGCTTCTTTCACAACGCGATAAAATACATTATACCACTAAAGGCCCCTATTCATCTCTCCCTTGGTGAATCTGAAAGCCCAAAATGCACGACAGATGTCTGGGCATATAGTCCAAGAAAAAGCACAGGCTTTTTGGCGCTTTATTTTCCTCCCGAGTATCACGCGATTTTGATAGCATGCTCTTGGCGTACTAGTTTTGCTCACTTTCGTGGAGGCGTCGGTGCGTATCACCGTTTTGTCTGCAAGAGGGCATATCGCTCACAAAAGCCAGAATTGATGGCTGCCGCGGAATCACAACAGCGCGGAAACGCGAGATCCTAGAATTAAGAACCATAAAAAAAAAGAAACAAAAAGGACTCAGAGGCCTTTAGAAGAGCGAGAGAGCCGAAATGCTCAAATAACGTGTGGTAGCTGCGCGTACATTTACGAAAGGGTTAGTTCTGATTCTCTGTCCTATCCATCCCACTATCTTGGTTCTCTAAATCCTGCATGCCTTAGTTAAGCAACGACATGGAAACAGCCTGCCGCAGGCACTTCTCTTGTGGCACTTTCTTTCTTTTGCGTATCCTTCACGCGGGCACTCTAGATATTGAGTGTCGCATCCTAATGTATTCTTAAAGCTATTGTTTAGCTTCTGAATTCTGAAGCAAAATGTAGACGGCAAAGGTTAACTTCGGGACGTGATATTCCCATTTATGTTCAAATCAGGTTCGCGCATTTCCTCTCTGAAAGGTTCTCCAGCGCCAACTTGAAACGATTTTATAAGCGTTTCTAAGCAGCCAGGTGGAAATCAGCGCACAAACGAACGCTGCGTGGCCGCACTACATAATACACAATGCAATATAATATAAATTAGAAGGCTTTTGGATTCTGAGCTTGTTTTACCTATTTTAAACATGCTTCATTCGTCACTAGACATATGTGGACTGAACTGGCTTCTGCCACTGTAACTCTTGTATAATTCGATACCAACTCCACGTTAACCGGCCTTCAAGGCGGCTCTGTACAGCTAGTTGCTAGACTCCCCCGAAGTGGCCCATGTTCAGGCGCTCTGATGTAAGCATGCTTGTTCGAAGCTTCGTTCTAATAATAAATATCGTTATTCTTGCTGTGCGCCTAAATTCAAGTGCACGGGCGTTTTGTGCATTTCGCCCCCATTATATATAAGTGCCCCCTGACAGTTTTCAGCTTTTGGGCTCCCTGTGCATTACCCACCTTGTAGACACTTCTCTGTAACACAGACACAGCTGTTGAATGAACCTGAAACCTGAAAGGCGGTCGCCGTGGCTGTGATTCAACCCCGCCGACCTGAGGATTTGCAAACCAATAATTGCTTCAATTCGCAAAATGAAAGACGTTAAGTTTTCGATGAGTGCTAATACAGGATGAGGTGCTTTTTTTTTTCTTCTCAACGCTATAGCAAGGAGCTAAAACGAAATCAGCTTGTGCTATTCAGCGGTAACTATGGCATCGTTGCTGAAAGTAGCTATTGGCACAGTGCCACACTGATGTGACTTGGCACTAAGTTTGTGGGAGGCGGAAGGCGGGACCAGTCATTTCTCTTCCACATGAGAAACACCACTAGCGCGATTCTTTCTGGAAGTCCCGCTGGGATAAGGGGCCTGCGACAACAAGGGGACCTGCTCTTTCATTTCTGCCCGTGCTCTCCTACTAGGCTGCTTCGAACGCTCGTTTCGTTGTTTGCATTCACTCTCTATTGCGAGCTCTCTCATTTCTTGCTATTGCTATTCTGTTGAGAACAAGAAGGCTCCCGTTACTCTTTATTTCGTTGTTCTGTCGTATACGAATGTCTGGAATTGGTTCCCTATAGTTTCACATGCTAACAGCAAGCTCCTTTAATCTTGTCATTGCGTTTGCGCGCTTTTAACTGCCGTCAGTTCAGTTCCAATACAATTTTTTTTGTAATATGCAAAATGCTCTCGCGCTTAGAGAAACTAACGATAGCAGAACTTTTATTTGTCCATTTGAGCTGTTCATTTGGGAAATGGGGCCAGTAAAGAGAGTGAGGTATTCATCTTATTTGTTGTCAAAACTTGAGGCAGATGGTTGTTTTATTTTGATCTTTTTATCTGGCTTTATTCTGGACAGTTGCATCTGAAAAGGACGATGCTCCACACTGTGCTTCCAATTTCTCCTATATCCTTGCCAAAAGGGTGTGATGAAGTGACGTCCGTAAGTTGTCGAATAGGACTATATTAACAACAAAAAAAATTCTTTCCTAAAGCGGAAACCGCCTTTTGAAAAGAGCCTTCACTTAACAAGATTATTTGTTCAGACCCCATCAGTTGGAATGCTATTTAATAATGCGAGGGCACGCTGCAGCGCAGAATTATTTCATGACTTGTGTGGGGCTAAAATTGCAACTCAAAATGTCGTAATGTGTATGTAAATGCGCACCATGTTTGTCTGGATAAACTTCATTTCAGGAACGACCACGCAACCATGTAAATAGTGTTTATAGAAAAGGCATAGAAGTATAACATAACACTTGGATCATTATTCATTCTTTGTCAACGTGCAGGACACTTCAATGGCAAGGTTCAACAGATCAGCAACAGGCGAGCTGAACAGTGGGTCATTAGGCTAAAGGCTCCCTAAAATTCTAGATGACTTCGCACATTTTGGCAGAGCTCAGTTCCGAGACACTGCACGAAAGCACTACGAGCATAACGACTCACTTAAAATAAAAAGTGGCCGGAGTCAATCAACTCGGTTCTAATCACCAGTACTCCTGTCGAGGGAAAGGCGAGGTTTTGGCAAAAAATAAAGTTTGCAGTAATGGTGCAACATTATATTCCATTCTAGCGTGCTTTCATAATAGCCGAACTTACTTGCACTCATGTATAACCTCATTTAGATTCTTTCCCCAAGATAACGAAGTCAAGCAACCTTCTCGCACGTATGAAAGCAACACCTAATGCGCAATTCTTAATTGTTGGAATTGCCGGCGTTAGTGCATAATAGCCGCTCGGAAGCGAGGTCCGCTTCCGTTAACGAGCCCTTCCGAACAGGGGTTGGCTTGCTCATCTCATGCCTTGAAAAGTTATGTGCCTTGCGCATATTGTTTTTTTGCAAGCAAGACTAGCGCTTTTTCTCGCAGCCTTGATACGACGAAACAACGGTGAAATTATCTCACAGGATCGACCGGTATATTCCAGGTAGCGAGGTCTAAATTTCCAAAACGACATTTTGTACGGTGTAGGAACACTCGTTCTCGACAAATTTTAGCTGTACTTTCGAAGGCCGAGATCGCATTATTTTATTCCCACCGCTGTCGTAGCCATCGTCGTCGTCATCGTCCCATTCTACGTACAGGGCAGGACGAAGACCTGTAGTGCACAGGCCTCCCGAAAATCTCCAATTTACTTTGTTCTGCGCGACCTCATCATTTATTACCGCCATTTTCTTGATTTTGTGGCGATCGTTCGAAGACGAGGAATTGGCACCCCAGCACGGACCCCAGGTGCTCGCGCAGCGGGCACGGGCACCGAACGGTCGCGGCCAGCAGCGTCTCTCTCGGTCTGCGCTCAACTGATGTTGCAGAATAAATGTGTGCTGACTCGCTTCTACAAAGTAGTGACCCGGACCTCGGTTGGCAACGCGCTACCTGCCCATCGCACCGGGTTGGCCAAGTCATTCTCGTTTTCTGATAGACGCCGACAGAAGAACCCGATACCGACAGAGATCGATACCGTACCTCACAACGACGATCCGGTGAAGGCCACGCCAACCGACTCTCTGCCGCTAACATCAAGCTTCCGGAGTTCTGGCAGTCCGACTGCGAGCTCCTATTTTTGAGCGTCGAACCGTTGTGCCGACGACACCGCGTGACGTCACAAGGCGCCAAGTATGACCACGTCGTAGGTGCGCTGCCGCCTTTTGTTATCGCCTTCGTCAGGGACCTCTAACTCTCTCCGCTTACTGAGAAGGTGGCGCCGAGCTATGGAGTGAGCGACGGGGCGCACTGTCCCGCGTAGGAGTTAACGCAACTGTCGCCGTGCGCCCATTTGTGGATTTCGCAGCCGTGGCTACAGCACGGCGAGAAGACAGCGAACTAAGTCTTACGACAGGAAGAAAAACCCCTGAAACTAGAAGACAGGCAAGTTCCTGGCCACAACGTTTCCTTGCTTTTCGACATGTCCACTGCACCATCTGTTCAGGATATGAGCGCGTTCACTCTTGTTTGACCGGACAGGAGAGCGTTGAGCGGTTGCAAATGACCGTGCAGCAAGGAATGAACCACAGGTAATAATTGATGAACCGAAGGAACTCTCCCAGTTTCTTAGTAGTTAAAGGCAAGATGAACTACACTATAGCTGCCACACGAGTGGCAGGAGGAGATATCCCACGGACGTCGACGCGGTGGCCAAGGAAGTCCAGTGCACTGAGCCACCACACAACTCTGGCTGCTGCGGCTGGATTTTCACCTCTCTGTATCCATTCCATCGCTCTCACTTTTCACAGGTTTCTTGTCCTACAATGAGGCCCGCCCTGCCATAGTTTGTTACATTTGCTTTAACCTAACAAGGATGCTATGCCTATTAGTCTCAGCTGCATGATACGCTTAGCATTCCTTAAATAGCTGTTTATTTAGTCTTGAGACTTTAGGAAAAGCCTTTTCTTGAAGGAACGATGACCAATACTTGAGTTTTGTACGATAGGTCCATGTAAAGCCTGTATAATGAAGGGCGCGTGTCTTAGAAGACAATGTTCAGCTCTCACGGTTCTCAGCAAACCAGATATGTTATCGCTCGTTTTGAACGCCATCCCTTGTAGCTTGGTGGCTTAGCTGTCGAGCAGCTGCCGTTTGTTCGATTACCGGGGCCATGGTGGTTGCACATCGACATCGACAGGGACGAAATGCAAGAACGCCTGTGTAGTTTGGTTTGGGTACACATTAAAGAACATTAGGAGCTCAAATTTAATTGCGGGTACTGCCCTATACGGCTTCGCGTAGTCATATAGTGGCTTTGGCGCGTTAAATCCTCTAGCTTAATTTAGTTCTGTGACGCGGTTTATTGACGTCTGAACGTCGATTAACGTCAAAGGCGAGCTCCGACAAACGATGAGCGCCAACCAGGCAAAATCCGGGCAAGCGCTCGCTCAAACGAGACGCGATCGAGACTATCGCCAACGCTGCGGCTTGCCTGCTTGCCTTCCTTGTCGTCTTCTCTTTGTTACAGTTCATTGCTAATTCCAAGCAACAAGTACGCACAACGTACATTCTAGAAGTTACGTTATCACCAGTCATTACGTTAGAATGTTCATCGACACACGCAAACAGGAGGCACGTTTCACCTGCAGGTCATATTCGACGACCAAGGACTGTTGCCCACTTTGGTCGTACTGTGAACAATTTTTATGGCGATTGCCGAAAGTTCAGCAGCTGAAGCAACATTCTAATTTGAACGCACTCTTGGGGTTTCCGTATTCTCCATCGCCCCATCGACGAAGCATTTTCAAAACAGCATTACGAATAGAAACACGAAAGGACCGCCCTCCCTTTCGTCGTCCACTCAACGGATATTTCTCACAAACTATGGCGGAATAATCGTACAGTATGCATTTGTTGTTGGTGCGATTAATCTCTGTCCCCTAGGTTTCCCCACTGCTACACTATTCATGAATGAACAATTGAAAAATAACCTTCGTCTTCACAACATTAACATTAAAACAAGTAAACATCGCGTTCACAATTCAAGATAACTGTAGGGCTCCTCCTTTGAACTCTGACAAGATCATGACCATTAAAGAAAATTCTATATTTTAATGCCCAATACAAATTAAAGCAAACTCAACGTCTTCTGAGCCCTTTTGCATAAAAAGATAATGTTAACTTGTACGTTTGCCTTCCAAGAAAACAGTAATGGAAGTTTGAAACAGGAGTGTTCTGCTTTCTCTTTTGGTGCAGTATTTTTTCTCGGATCACATTCTTAACCAGTCGTGACCTACACGATAAGAAGTTCCGTAACCAGTTATAAATAAAACAAGCGCATGTTAAGGAGATGTCCTCCACAGCGGGCGCTCAGCAGCGCGCCTCAGGCCAAGGCCGATGGCACTAGCAGGAGAAGGCAGAATAAAAGGAGATCGCGTGGGCGTACTATAAATTCGACTTGTTACTAAATAACTAGGCCATAAAAATGTTGGCAAGGCGTCGCAGGAAGGCGGCGACCGCTCGGTCCCCAGCAGGTGCAAAATTGACCGCATCTCTTATTCACACTTTTCGATGGAGTCGTCAAAGTTGCAACGCGAGTAGAGAGCCTGGAAAAGAGACGGCGTTGATAGCCTGGAGAAAGAAAAAAAAAAAAGAGCAATAAATACTCTAGTGGCTATGATAGCAGAACAGGAGGGCGCTGAGGGAACGAAACGCAGCTGTAATGCTTCGGCGCAAGAAAATAGAGCAGTATGACCTTCTTGCCCTTGCAGGCTAAGGGCCTGCAAAAAGAAAACTCATAATAATAAATAGAAGGACGTAGCTGCAGGCGAAAGAGGCCGGAGACTGCATAGCATCCGGCGCAGTACACCTACGCTAAAGGCAGGCGGCGCGGCACACAATGATGCCTGTAAAACTAAAAGGGCTGCCGCCGCGCAAGCGAGGGCCGACGGTAGATAGAACCCGGCTTGGTTTGTTGGGCGTCGGCGCCTCGTCGAGAGAGCTTGCTCTAGCGCTTCCCCACCGCTTCATGTTTTTTTCTTTGTTCTTTCTTTCCCCCGCAACCGGGATGCCCTTCCATCCTGTTCCGAAGCCGTATTCAGGGAACGGCTCGCCTACGAGCTGCATGCCAGTTTACGGACGCATTTAACCCTCGAGAACGCTTTTGTGGGCTCACCGCCGTCGCGTTTCCTATCTGCGGGTTCTCTCTCTCGCTGGAGCGGAAGTGTGAAAGTTTCAACAGTGGCTGCGGCGCGATGTCTGCAGTGAAGTATGCGAATCTGAAAAACTTTCGCTTTAAAGCATGGCGCTCGCCTCTAGCCACTAACACGCGAGGCGGCTCGCGCGGGAAAGCAAATGACCGCACAAGGGCGTTATGAGAGGGTGGTGATGATGCTGCCGAATATCGTATGTGACACACTGCTACAGAGGCTGGAAGAGCGCGCTTCCCATCACATCTGGAGTGGCTTTAACGAAACAAAAGGGAAGTGACGTTATGATAACTTTTCGATCAAAGGTGATTGTTTTGAAATCACAAAAAATCGTTTATATTAAGAAGAAGATTGCGATAACCGTAACTTGCGATATTTCAAATTTCTGAGCAGTTCTTTTCTTTTTTCGTAGCTAAGACTCAAGGCTTTTGTTTGAACTTTGAATATCTAGGAACATTGAATCCAGGAGGATGTGTGTTTTTTTTTATTTACCAGTACCATGCGGCCACTTTTGCCAGAGTACTTAAACGTGTCAGTTCGGAATGGAACTGTGTTAAAATTCAAGATGACACCCGAAATGCGAATGTCATACCTTACTTATTCAATGGTAAACAGGTCGCGCTCATCTGACTTTAATTCGCGGAAAAATTTTTGATGCATTGCAGGCATATGAGCATGAAGAATTTAGGTGCTCTGGAGAGATGCGGGACTTGGCAGAAAGAAAGGCGGACCGTTTATTATTATATTAAAGAACAACAGGCAGTGTCTCTTGTTCCAGCAACAGGATCTTCATCGGCTTGGGGGCTACATGGGCTACATTGTGCAATTACAAAATTAATATACCGCTGTTGAGAGAGTACCTGCGTTACTGACCTGAAACCACTCAGGAGAAAAATAAGGTGTCGTTGAAGCTTTTTCTGGAACGTTCTCGACTGACCGCGGCAAAGTAACTAATAATCGAATATGAAAAGTACATAAAAAATAATAGCTGAATCAAGAGCGGAGTATGCCGCACATGGGGACAAAAGGAATGACAGTGTTCAAATAGAACGCGGGAAAAGCTAGATCGTCGATTCGATTCAGTTCAATTTTGTTTACAAACATGCAACATTGTGTTCAAGGCTGTTCTGGTAAGAACGCTGTAAACATACGGGTTGACTGATGCTGCGGTCCTACTCAAGCCTAATGGAGGCTTTTGGACACCGGCCGTCAGCGTTGCAAATGTTCAAATAAAATTTTACTTTGAATTCACCTAAAACAACTCAGAGAATCCCTAGCGCCGTCTCTCCCCCACGACAGCCAGTCCCCCTTATATATATATATATTTATTTATTTATTTATTTGTAAATACTGCCAATCCCAAAGGGATCATAGCAGGAGGGCATATACAATACTAGAATACAAAATAGCACAAATCTTGGTACACTTGCAATAAATGTAGTTGAAATAAAGTGCAAAACAACAGCGATTAGTAACATGTTGAACCTAAAATTAAAATGGGTTCGCTCAGTAAAGAAAAGCGTGGTGAGAGGAAAATAAGGATTCCACACAGTGATGCCGTAACGCGAAGCGAGGAAAATATGTAGTGTACTTCCATACATTTCAACGGTAAAAAAAAGGGCATTTTTACACAGTAGTACTGCCGTGCGAGGCGATAAATACATGCTAAGGCACTTTAATTAAAGTAAAACGAAATAAGAACAACAGAAAAATCCGTTTAGAAAGGAAGAGGCAGACAGGCGTCGTTGGAGACCAGTACGAGGGGGAAGGGAAAAGGATGAACCGGAAATATTCAACAGAACTCAAGATTCACTTTCGAGCGCAGTTAAAAACAGTGTTAATGTTGTGCTTTCTAAGATATGTAGGGGAAGGTTATTCCATTCTCTTATGGTCAATGGAAAAAAGAATTTTTGAAGCAGTCTGTATGGAATGCGTATTCAGTGAGCATTTGTGCGTGGTTATGTCTCGTAGGACGCGTTTGTAACCTAGATATGTAGTTAGTTACATCGATATTTAGTTTGTCATGCATAAGTAAGTACATGAATTTAAGTCTAGCTAGTCTAGCTCTGTGCTGAAGAGTGTCTATGCCAGCGGTTTCCATTAGTGCAGTTGGTGATTCATGGGGCCCGTACCTGTTAAAAATGAACCTAATTGCCTTCCTTTGTATGGCTTCAAGTTTGGCGATGTCTTGTTTAGTAAAGGGGAACCATACGATGTTTGCGTACTCTAGTACGGGTCTAACAAAGGCATTATAAGCCAATAGTTTGGTCTCTGATGGGGCTGATCGAAGGCGGCGTCGGATGAAAAACAGTCGCTTGAGTGCGGATGCCGATACGTGATTAATATGATTACTCCATCTGAGGTCCTCTGTTATAGTTAACCCTAGGTACTTGTGTTCGGTGACAGCGCTGAGTTCCGTGTCACCAATTTTATATGGAAATGTTGATTTGTTCTTTTTTCTCGAGATTATCAGTAGGGTTGATTTTTTAGCATTTAACGTCATCTGCCAGTCCGAGCACCATTCCGTCACAGTTTGTAAAGCACGGTCAAGGGCCAGATGGTCTTCATGCGTGTTAATTTCCTTATAAATAATACAGTCATCGGCAAACAATCTGATGTTGACATGTATATTGGCAGGCAGGTCATTAATGAAGATTAAGAAGAGAACTGGAGCCAATACACAACCCTGTGGAACACCGGATAACACTTCGGCATACTGAGACGATTGACCATCAATTTCAACAAATTGTACCCGATCTGTTAAGTAATCGGTTATCCAATTGATTATGGGGCCATCACCTAGCGTTAACTTAAGCTTATAAATCAACTTCTGATGGGTCACTCGGTCGAAGGCCTTTGAAAAGTCTAGTAATATAAGGTCAATTTGTTTCCTGCAATCAATACCGAGGGACAGGTCGTGGACAAGTTCCAATAGCTGGGTCACTGTAGATAATCCGCGACGAAAGCCGTGCTGGAAAGGCGTTAGGATAGATTCGGCGTCAAGGAAGGATGTTATGTGCTTGAGAATAATATGTTCAAGTATTTTAGATGCTGCGCATGTGATTGAGATGGGTCTAAAGTTAGCTGCGTCAGACCTGTTTCCGGATTTGTGTACAGGAGTAATTCGAGCTGTCTTCCATTCTTTTGGAAGCCTACCAGTTGACAGCGATTTATCGAAGATTAAACATAAATACTTCGCAATCCATTCTGCGTACCTCTTGAGAAATGCGTTTGGAATATTATCAGGCCCAGAGCCTTTCTTGGCATCTAAATTAAGCAAAAGATTGAGGACACCTAATTCGGTGATTGTTATACCTTCTATATGTCTGTCGGAGCATGCGTCCATACGAGGAATACTACCATTATCGCGTGTGAAGACTGAGTGAAAATAAGTGTTAAGAGCATTCGCTGTAGCTAAGCTTTCGACCGGGGAAGCTGCCTTTTCATTGGATGGGTTTGGGTTTAGGTAGTTCCAGAATTTACTAGGCGATGTCTTTATAAAGCTATTTAGCTTACGAGCAAAAAAATCTTCTCTTGCGGCCTTTAAAATTGCTTTCAGACTAGTCACGGCAACGTCAAGGCTGTTTTTTGTTGACATAGTGAAGTTTTTCTTATGTGCTTTTCTTAGTCGCTTCACTTTTCGTTTTGCGTGAATGACGTCACGCGTTATCCACGGGTTATGCTTCTTTATCTTTTTTGCTTTTAAGGGTACGAACTTGTGAATGCAATGCAAGACAATATCTTTGAACAAGTGCCATAGTGTTTCAACATCGGTTAAGGCCTGGCAGGAAATTTCGTTGAAGGAGGATAGTTCATTTGAAAGATGGTCAATAATGCTGGTATCGTCAGCATTGTGAAAGTCAGGAAAGGATTTCACTACCGGTTTACAGGCTTTATTTTTGACTGGAATACTACACGTTACCATCTTATGGTCGGATATGCCGTCTGTTACTTCTATTTTTATTTGTTCCGGGGCAAAGTGGTTGCTCAAAAAGATGAGGTCTAGTATGTTCCCACTGGAACCATGATATCGTGTGGGCGTATTAACTGCTTGGTGTAAGTTGAAGTCTAACATAATATCAAAAATAACGTCAGAGGAGGCGGAATGATGCGTCATTGTTGTCCAGTTGATATCAGGTAGGTTAAAATCCCCAAGGAGAAGTAGTCGGTCCTGTCGAATATGACGATGCATGTATCGGTACAGCGCAAGCATGTTGTCGGTGTCAGCCGTAGGAGAACGGTAGACACAGCCAACAACTATGGAACAGCCAGTAATTAAAAGCTTGCAGAATACTGCCTCTGCTCCTTCGACATCAGGAAGTGGCGTAATACTTATTTTTTTGCTTATCAATAGTGCAACACCGCCCCCACGCGTCTGTCTATCTTTGCGGAGAATCGCATAATTTGGGGGAGTTACTTCGACATCTAAGATATCAGGAGATAGCCATGATTCTGTGATAGCTACAAATTCTGGTTCAAGTGAAATATATATATATATATATATATATATATATATATATATATATATATATATATATATATATATATATATATATATATATATATATATATATATATATATATATGCAGGCGATGCTGTTCGCCTGATTGTTCCCTACGATATCTCATACATTCTCAGACACATGCGTGCACAATAGGGTTGTTCTTTTTAAGCCTTTTGACTTTCGAAACCCGAGCAGGGATTTTGTGTCTCATACTACGCTGGCCCAACGTATGCCGCAATTCCAATCCCCAGTCACATTGCAACTTCAATGCCGCTTTGAGAGCATGACAATCTGAGGAGTATAGTAGCAGCAGTTAAACGGAACATGTTGCGTGGAGAACGGCATGCAAAGCACACTGAAGAGATTGTCTGTTGAAGCTTGCACTCGCAATACTTCTTGGAGGCTACTTGAAGTCTGATGCCGCGAATGCATGCTCGATCTTGCCTGCTCAAGCAACGCGGCACAGTTGCACGATCACTAGATCTTATACAACGTCCAATATTGACGGCTTGCGCCACATCTTATGGTTCGCTGCGGACGCCAACGGTCGTGCTATAGTGCGGGAATTGTTGCGCAACATACATTCAATGCTGAAATATTCCGGTTTCACTAATAAAGAAGCAAAAGTAGTGCACGCCGCCAGAGAAGCCTTTGAGCGGCGAGCAGGCACAGAGTAGCCGTTGGCGTGGTTCCGCTTTGCATGTAAATGAAAACTGAAAATCCACAGAAGCTTAAAATAGTTTGACTGTCTAAGGCCACCAGTGAAGGTCTTAAATACGAATGCTCAAGTTAACGACCATGTGGCCCTCAGAAGCTCTGATTTTCGTCTGTGTGTCGCTAAAAAAAAACTTGTTTCTTTGTATTAATAAATTAAGGTGCCTCAGTTACGACCGCTCGTGTTCGGCTGTGTCAGCGGCTATGCATTAGTGATGCTGATGGAATCTGCTACGACCAGCGCTGTGCACGCGCGTTGGGTTCTCTGCCGTACTCTTGCAGGTGTTCTATAGTACCTATGGTAAGAGGCTGCAGGCCCGAAGGTTGCGGGATCGAATCCCGGCCCTGGAGGCTGCATTTCGATGGAAGCGAAATGCCAGAGGGCCGGGTACGCTGCCATGTCGGTGCACGTTGAAGAACCCCGGGTGGTCGAAATTTTCCGGAGTACTCTACTACGGCGTCTCTCGTAATCAAATCGCGGTTTACGGACTTAAAAACAAAGAACCAATGATTGCATCCCGTACCACCACGGCCGTGTTTCGACAGGGGCGAAACGCAAGAACACTCTTGCCCCACATTTGGTCGCACAAAGCTCGGGTGGTTGAAATCAAATCGGAGACCCCCCCTACGGCGTGCATCGCAATCATTTCGTTATTTGATACGTGTACCGTGAGAAATTACGTAGCAGCGGCTTCCTCACCGCGTGGTGCCAAATACCTCGACTTTTCTTGTACACATGGAAAAGAAAGCCCATACTAATCTAAGTGAGCTATTACTAGCTATACTGAGTGAGCTATTAGGCACGCCACCTGAATGCAGTTGTCTGAATGCGACCACAGTCATCTTTTGCTCCCTAGCCTACTATCCTGTTAGGGGCAATGGAGCGTAGGGCGCAAATAAAAGAGGGTCTCCTATTGCGGAAAGCTCATCTGCTTGTAACAGGCGTGACAGTGATTATGTGTAATTATGATGCAAGCAAAAATATGGCTATGCAGTGTAGTATACATGCGAGCTCCTTCTCTGGAATTTAACGAAGTTGATAACTGGACGCCGTGAGAAAAGAGAAGCTACATAATTTTATGGCACTAACCAGCTGGCATAGCGTAAGATTAACGAAACAGTGGCCTGTAAATCGGTGATTAAGCTGTTTCAAAGGTGTCGAAAGATCCCCGAGTGCAATCGCATATCTCTGATAACCAAAGTGGTGCCATGTGACTACGGCGATAACTGGGAACGTGTTGCATGCCGATATGAGCGTGGCCGCGGCTTATGGCATCGTGTGACTGCGTTATTTATTTTTCGTCTTAGCGATAATCATGCAAGGTATGAAACTAAAATGCAATTTAGGAGCGTGATTGCGACTTTGAATGGATTATTCTTTGATGTATCATGTACGTTTCTGCGTTGGAAAACTCCTAATGCATTTATGCGCTACTTTTTTTTTTCGTGTTTGTGTAAGTGCTGGGAGAATTGAGGTGGGGTAAGTTAATCACATTTTCTCTGAGCGAGTAAATTATATAACTTCGAACTCACCTTGTAAACACGCACTCGCAATCTATAATATTCAGCATGGGCACAGCTCAGCACGTTATCCGCTTGATAACGAGCCAACAGTGCGAAGGCGGGAGGGATGCCCTCGCATTTGTTATGCTATATATTACTCCGGACTGGAATTTTCGCATCAAGCTCCTGAAATAAATAAATAAATAAATAAATAAATAAATAAATAAATAAATGACTTTAACAGCAAATTCGTTGGTATGCGTGAGAATCAAACCATGCCCTCCCCCCCCCCTTCCTTCCTCTCCCCCGACACCTACCCGCGGTTCTAAACAAGCGCACTTCCCCGACGCTGCGGCTGACTGAAGCTGAGTGATGGTGGGCCCATTGCGTGCCTGACTAGAGGCACGCCTCTGGTTGATGTGGAAACGTAAGAGGGCTCGCTTGGAAGAACGAGGCCATGCTAACGTGGAAGGCTTGGTAATGGCTTGGTAATAGAACTTCGTCCTTTGTTCTCCTCGGCGATAGCCAACTAAGTGCAAAATTTTCTGAAAATGTAGTTGGCGAAACCTTTGTGCAAACTCCAAGTAAACAAAAGGCACAATGAAAGCGTTATAATGGCCGTTTTATATAGCGCGGACAACGCACTGGAGTGTCTTTTGAGTGTCATTACTTCCTGTTTCTCTCATGTTCTCTTTCTTTTTGTCTAAAGCTAAACATGCTCGCCAAGGCTCGTTTTGATCCTCTAAGCAGCATCTTGCACTTTAATGCGGCAAGACTGTAGTCATTCCACTATGCACAGGCGCCTGTAAAACTTGCACGAAAGTACCGTCTATAAAATTCGCGAGACAATCTATATTGTCACCTCTATGATTTCTTGACGCATATCGTATGTATAGAATGGTTACGTTGATCACAAGGCACGAGTGATGGAAAAAATGACGTGAAAGGTAAACCAAAGCTCCAACGAACCAGGAAAGCCAAGTGCAGACTGAATTTTTAATGGCATAGTTGTACGTATTTGTAATTATAGCCGCTGATGACAGTATTAAATTGCTGTGATGAAAAATACGAGGCAGACATCAATCGGCAGCCACCTGCGTCACTGATATATGATAGATGTGTTACGAGTTATCAAGCAAGCGAACTAGCTTCGCATATTATTGACTCCTCTTTTATACGCTAGACAAATGTCCAGTGTCGGCTCTCGCTATTTGCATCTTCGATCAATTAGTGCCTATTGCTATGGAGAAACGAGGCGAAGAACATCAGCGTGGGTTGACGAAGTTTACTTATATATTCCCGCAACGCCGGGCTGATAAGCGTTTCACGTGATTCACGTACGATTGCGTGCATTTAGAAAATGGCGTTGCTATGGAAAACAGAATGTACCACTGTTTCATTGATTGTGCACACTCGGAAACGAGCCACAAGTCCGTAAGGACTGCTACGGCATTATCCTGAATCAACCGTGCATTGTAATGGCAGATGCGACTGCGGAGCGACGAACAATGGAGAGCTAATGATCATTCACAGGTCGTTTCCGTTCCTCTGTAGCGGACAGGCATTACCGATAAGACTTTGGCTTAGATGAACTACCATGTCGAAGGCGATGTGCAACAAGCTCTGCTACTTTCCTATTTGCCAGAGGAAGGTGGTGCTGTGGTTCCCTTCCCTTTGGATGGCGTCCATATCTTTTGTGCTTTCTTCGGCTATAAATATGCGTGCCTGCAGAGTCGTTAACGTCGTAATCACAGCGCATCGACCTTCTGTGTTGCTTGACAAAAATGTTCTTACAAGTGTGGTTATCCCTGACGGAGTAGGCGACTTCTCAGTAGAGCGAACATTCCTTCCCCGCCTCTTTTTGGAGATAGGCATGCAAATGACAGACAAAGACAAAGTTCGAATAGAACGGAAACGCTTACAACTTGTCCCGTAACGGCCACAGCCATTACCCGGTACGTGTAGTTACAGGATAATAGACATTTTTAGTTGAGCGCGTTAGCGTGATAGCGGGGCTATGGGAATAGCGTTACCGTACCGCAAACATTCGTTGCAGAAACGAGCTTTAGTTGATCGGAGAAGCGTTTACGGCCCGACAGCTGTGATTGTGGCGCCATCTAGCGAAGGATACATGCGTTAAAGAAGGTGAAAATAAATAAAGCTTGAAATATTCACGTACACTCCCGCGTGCAGCGGCATTCTAACTTTTCGAGAATAAAGAGAAATAATATATATACGAACCAAGCACCAAGAGCATAAATTGACAAGTTGCAGAAACGTAAACAGATGCTCTCTCGCTAGGCCTAGCAACGTTCGAAATGGGAAGCGATCTAGAAAAATCGGCTAAGTTATCCCTAATACTGCGTCTTCGAAGCTACCTGAAGGCAAGCGAAGCCATTTTGCACAGTCATTTGCTGTGAACGAAGTGAATCCTGCCACAGCAACGCCAAATTCAACTCGAGGCGGGCTTCCCAAACCGCCGCCATGTTTTACGTGAACTACGATAAACACGCAAACACGGTAACGTTAAATTTGCAAGATACCGTGTGCACGCTAAACGGTATCGGCCGTTTACGGCACTGCGCATGCGTACTTCCGTCCCGCTATTCCGATAACTACGCTATTACGCTAAGCCCGATAAACTAAAAATGCCTAATGACTTTCATGCGTGTTAGAGAACTTCTTTCTTACTCTGGTTTTTGTGCAAGACCGTTTACTGAGAGCTTCTAAATTCGACCTAATTTAGTGAACAGTGAAAATTTAGAGTTCATGAACTGCACTTATTCATGTCATAGTAACCTTTTGCTCTAAATCTACCTCTACGCAAACCGAAAATCAACACAATTCGTAGGAAGAGATGCTCATGCTCAACCAATCCGCACTTAATATTTTACAGAGCGTTTCGCGCATGAATCGATCATTATACGGCGCGCGCTTTACTTTAATTACGCCATAATCTTCGTATTATTTTTAAGGCAAAATATTTGCTTTGCACTTGAGCACACGCTTAACTCATACCGAGGAACCCGTGCTGTTGTGAAAGTTCGCACGGCGGTACTGCCATCGCTTCACGATAAATTGCACGAATGCTCTACATTTGTTATCGCAGCGAAGCGAGACTTGTTGCACCAAACGAGAGTTAAGTAAGAGCACTATCATAAAGAAAACATGCCAGTATTCTCAAAAAAAAAAAAAAACGAAGGAAAGCCTAACTTGGGCAACCTGCTTTTCAAAGGCTTCCCTTACTCTAGGGTAAACATCACATGCAAAACAACTTGTAATAATGCAATTTTCGCCCTCCGTATGGGGCTGTTTACCTTAGAGATTCAACAGTGCACCACCGAACGGAGTGTTTGTCCTCTTGGAAGGCGTGCAGATTTTCAGTAGCGCCTTATCTTGCTCCTGATTCAAAGCTTCGAATACGCGGTTTTCAACATACCCCGAACAAGACATAAATACTGGTTTCCAACTTAATTAATTTTGCTTATTCACCAAGCCTTCTAGGTTGCGCAGTCATTTAGCTTTGTCAACAATACACCGGGTCTTTTTTTATTCCTTTCATTGTTGTTATTTTCCCGCTAACCCAACGTTTGGTCAGGAAGCCTCGGTAAGACGTAGTGAGTGCATAATGTGCTAAGTTGGAAACTTCATTGCGAACAAGCAGAACAACCTCCTTTGTAGTTAATCCTGGTTGTTTATGGGGAAATATTCACCCGCACGTTGATACCCATGAATTAATGTCGCTGCTAGTGATCAGAGTTGATTTAAACGAAGCTAGCATTTGTTTCTGATATGTATGTTTAAGCAAAAATACATGAACGGCGTAGACCGACGACATTTACTTCGTACATAGCAGAAAAGTAAATGACCCGCCAGAAGCAATGTCTCAAGGACAAGGTATCCTAGAAAGCCCTACGATATTTATATTTAAGAAAAGCTCCGCTCTCCAAATTTCATCAAAGAGTGGTCGCTAGTGAATTTATCTTCCTTGGAAGCTATCACAAAAAAAGAAACAACAAAACGAATAAATGGCTACGGAGAGAGAAAGGAATTTATAATGATAGGAAGTTTCAAAATCCAAGTTCGGCAAGTTCTTTCACTATGCTGTTTTGCTGCAGACAGTTTCCTTTGTATCGCTTTTAATCTATTTGCTGGCACTCAACAATTTGCAATCTCAATTTTTGCATGCTGTTTTTAAAGAACGGTGGCATACAGGATACATGTACAGGTCGGCGTGAGGGCATCACAGAGGGCGAATTTTTCTGAATAAAGGTTGCTGCAGGGACCTGTCGTCAGAGAAGGCGTTGACCAAGAAAAAAAAAAAAACGGTGGCTTGTGTGCAAAGAGTAGCACACAAGCCAATTTCCACGCTTGGCCGTTTCTTTCCGCGCCCGAAAGACAGGCTGCCGAGGGAGAGAGCGCAAGGTGTGATTTACTCCATTCCTTGTTCGGATTGCCGCGCGTCGTACGTGGGAGAGACGAAGAACTTCCCAGAGCGGCTACGTCAGCACAAGAACGATGTCCGCAAGTTCGACAGACAAAGGAGTGCATTAGCTGAACACAGCGAGGTGCACGACCACCGCATCGATTTTGACAACTCCCGCGTCCTCGACTTGGAAACCAGTTTTCACAAGCGACTCTTTGTGGAATCATGGCACATTCAGGCGACACCTGCAAACGTGAACCGGTCTGCAGGTGCAATGCCAAGTGTCTATTTTAGCGGACTCCGGCACCTGTTTCAACGTTAGCATGACCTCGGCTTGAAGAACGGAAAAAAATGAGAAAGGGAGAAAGGAAGGAAGAGAGAAGAAAGAAGGCCTTATAAGCACTGCTGCTGTCTGGTGCCCTCCAGTCACCCCTGAAGAAGGGTCCGAGTGGGACCCGAAACGTCGGGTTTTTGAATGTTTAGAAGTAAATTTTACTTTTAAATGTTTACAATTTGGTTGGTGTCCCCCTGTTTTTCACCTTTAAAAAAAAAAAAAACGCTACACATATGAGCCTATGCAAAATGTTACCAAATTGAAAGAAAAACTAGCAGTGAACGACTTTGGATACGTCCTATAGAATTTCTAGCGTCTCGTGCGTACCTATACCCAAATGAAGGAAGCTGCGCATTCCGAGAAACTTGAATGCTGAACTCTCATTCTTTCGACAGTGGAAGTTGTAGGCGCACGCTATTAAAAACGACAGCGAAAAGGACAAGACAGTGTCTGTGGAATTCTGCCGAAGAAGCGTAAACATGCGGGCGCCGGATCGTGCAAGTTCTATTGCAGTCGTTCTTATTGATTTGAACTTTTCGAAGACGATAAAAGGCTCGACGCTGTCACCGAGGCAGAATGAAGAAAGAGACGATCGAAACAGCGTCATTGCAGTTCGCAGTGGCGGGGAGAAGGACAGGAAAAAAAATCGCAATGCATTATTAAAGTGAGACTCCCGAAAGCGCGTCTCCGGCTGCTTTCTGGCTGGAATTTGGAAGTACTATAGTTCATTGTTGATTTTCAAACACGCGTGCGTTTCGATACATATATAAACTGGCAGTGATTTTCTGTTTGTTCATTCCGCTGACTTATTTCTCGTTCCTAGCAGATCTTAGGTGTCTGCAAATTTCAAGGTGGGATAACTTTAGGTGACCAAGCGCATTAGAAAGAGTTGCCTAAAACTAACAAGTGGGGCTTGAGGTCAAGTCCCGAAATGCTGACTGTACAGCTCCTTGCACGCTTTAGCTGGAGAGTACATAGGTTTACTTCACTAGCCGGTGGGCACAAAAGGTAGGAAGTGAAAAATCGTTACTAGTGCAACGCTTCCTGTAATAGCGGAGTTAATATTATATATTGCCCACTGCTAACCTGAAAGACTCGGGTTCGATCCTTGCCTCAGCGGTAACATTTTCGATGGAGGCGAAAATGCCAGAGGGCCACCTGGGATTCATGTTAATGAATCCCAGGTGGTCGAAATTTTCCGAGCCCTCCACTACGGCAGGCCTAATAGTCATATCGTTTTTTCAGCACGCAAAATTCCATCAGTTAACATTATTACCCAAAGTAAGCCGTCAATACGTCTTTTTCATTCTCTTTGAAATCGCCGTATAAGAATAGGCCCCCGAATTAGCTTCTCAGTTCTTTTAAACCCCAAGATTAGCTCAGCGACCAATAGCCAAGGTCATCTACCGCATTATGACAGTAGTTTCTTGATATATTTTGTATGGTCAGCTTCACAAGTAAGCAACGGCGGTGCTCTTCAAAGCATCATCGAATACCTAGTCCCGGCGAAAAAGTAAAGTACTTGGACTAAGCCGATAATGAACGAAATGGCAGGCGCGCATTAATAGAGCTAACTCCGCGGAATAAAAACAAGTAACACACTGTAATGCAGAAACAGTTGCCACGGCGCTAATGGGGAATGGTGATATACCCGCGAAATAGCCACCAGTAGAGGTAGCCAGAAGGCCGAAAATTGTTAAAACACAAATACGTTGTGCGTATACCAGAAATTGATCGCGATGCACAAACTCGTAACGGTGTTGTCGAACTCCTCTTATGTTCTCTTTGAACATACGCTTCCGAAACAAAATTGTGGTTCTTAGTTCTTTGGAAAGTTTTCGGTGTAGTGCAGGAGGTATGCGTTTTAATGGCATTGCTTAACAGGAGACTGGTTCTCAGATGCAGTGAAAAAACAAACAAAACAACAAAAGAACACAAGAACACAGACGAGTAAACAGAACAGCAGTGCTAACCGGACTTGTTGATGAGCCAGTTGGACTGGTATTAAGGACATGAATCACAATACAGATTGGTTGAGAGCGCCGCTTTCTTTTGTGTTCTGTGGGCTCCTTCTGTGTTTCGTCCTTTTTATTTGCGCTGACTAGTTCCCTTCCACAGGGCAGAAGTGCGTTCTACGTTTACTTGTTTGCTCACTTTCCTTGTTCTTTCTTGCGGTGCACTTAAGAATGCATCACCAAGTACCTCAAGATTCTACCTTAGGAGATTGGTGCCTCTAAACCGCATTAGCTGCTACTCATTACAGAAGAAGACAAGAAAACGTTTTTCATGGAGGATGTCCCATTGTGGACCGGAGAAGTGTAGTACGGTGGAATTAGCGATTGAGGCAACTCAGTGGGTTGTACAATAATGCGGGGAAGATAAGCATATGCCCGGATATTTTCGTAAAGTACTCAGGTCACTTGTTATAATGACCAGATTACAACTCGATCACCCGATTACAACTTGAGACATTTCTTCTTGACTACACCACAAACAGGCTTAGACCTGCCTACATCCACCCACTAGCATTTATCGAGGTGTTAAAGTAATGCCTGCAATAGTACCGCATGCTCGATTACCAATGTTTGTATTGTGGATCGTGCTGTTATTGCTTTGTCGCCAACTCAATAGGCCATTAATGATAATCACTGTCGCTTAGAACCAGCGGCGAATGCACAGCGCAGTGGTTGAACAGCAGCGCCAATTGCACGAAACTGCACCGAAGGCGAACGCTTGCGCCGTGCAGCGCCAAAACACCATTTTGGCGGAAGGCTGCGCCTAGCCTGCGCCAGGGCATGCGTGATAACAAAACCCTTCTGTCTTCAATGGTTCCTTGCGCTCAGATCTTAGGCCGACGGCGACAGCGTGCTGTCGTCATCGTCATAGAAAAAGTAAATGGTGCAAAGGCCCATTGGGCTCGTCTGGGCCCGTGTTCACAAAAGCAAGTTACGATAAAAATGTTCGTAGGAGAAAACTCCAGCCAATCCTGATGCTGGACATATCATTATAGAAGCCGACCAGCCAATGGCAAACAGCACTTACGAAAGAGAAGTTTTGTGAATTCGGCCCCTGGTTCTTAGTCGAGCAAAGAAGTATCATGTAGTAAGGCTTACTGTCTTGCTCGTGCTTTATTTAGCCGTCGATCAAACCCGCGTGGTACCGCAGTGTTTGCCGGTGGAAGATGATATAGCTTGGATTATTGCGAAGATTTTCCAATGTTTACGAGTGACAGCAGGGTTTCGCAGAGGTACCGCTGCGATGAGAAGCGCAATATGAAGATGATGACGCCACATGACATGTTCCTGCCAAAGTACCACATGACATTCCAAAACATGTTTCTCTGAACGTTCGGCCAATTTCGCTGTGACCTGGCCTTGCGTGACCTAGCGGAAGCTGCGTACTCTTTTTATATTATACATTCCTTTTTTCTGTGCTTTCTTTACATATTACCAGCAAAGGCATTCTTAATCGAGATTTCACATGGACCGATCGTCGTATCGCTGGAGGAAAATACTGCCGCGTCGTGACATAAATAAGTTGAAAGCCTTGCCAGTTACATTACGAATAACGATAAGAAAACTGCTTCCATGTCACATGGTTTTTATGGCGTGGAACTGAATTGAAATTTCTGTCCCCTTGCTCAACTTCCCAAACGTGGAGTAGCCAACCGAGACCGTCCTTTCGACCTCCCTGCCTTAAAAAGTGGCATTTTTTTGCGTTTATGTATTTAATAAGAAAATCAACATAGGGTCGCGAATCAGAAGAATACTATTTGTACGACACATTATCGAAATATAAAAGAGCCCCGTTTTCTAGCTCTACTAAGAGCTCAACATGAGTTGATATACGAGGATGTGGTACCTGCCACTTGTAGTAAACTTCAGCTGCAACATACGCATGTAATATCGAAGCAATTGAGGCATTATTCAGTTGCCTTGCTAAGTTCGCAGGCTAATTTAATCGTGCTGCTTCAATCAGCACAAAACAAATGCTGCCTAATTGAGGTTTCCAGAAGAGAGTAAAACGGCGTCTCCTCTCACTGTTTTTAATCTTAGCATCGACTGCTTAGTGGCGCTCTTAATTCAATGTCTTGGCGCTCGTTCATTTATTTATACGCGTTTGTCTTTGCGTGCTCGTTACAATCCTCGGTGTCCCTTGGGCACTTGGCCGCCGTCCCTCTTGTCGCGTGTTTGCGGTACCTCGCGTGCCATGTACAAACGCTGAGCAGCCCAGAAAAGTCAGCATTCTTGAGAAGGCAGGAAATAAGTCGGCCGCTTCCGCGCTGCCCTGTTTGCACTCGGCATCAGGCCTGGAAGCGCAACACAACGCGTAACGTTGTACGTAGTTTTTTCTCTTTTTTTTTTTGCTCGCTTTGCTTTTTGGATATGCCATTGCTGAAAGTATTTTTTCCACCTTCATCTTGACTTGGGGGAAGCTGTTTTCGGAAACTTGACAAACGAGATTGGAGTGGACAAGAGCGCAAAAGCAGAAGAACAAACATTGTTGCCGTTCAGTCTTCGTCGCATTTGCTTTTTGGTGCAATCCCCAATGTATCTGAGGGCAAATTCCTTCCTGAAGACGCTAAAGCTGAACAAAAACGCTCGCGGCAAAACAGAAAATGTGGTTCATTCTGTGCCGCATCTTCTTTGTCCGCACGATAGTACGCGCAGTGTGCTCTCATACAGGAAGACACCTTATTGACATTATATAGACGGCACTGCAGTAAACCATCAAAACAGATCAAGCAATGATCTTTAAAATTGTGCATGTAACTGGTTTGTTAAACCGGCGGCATCATTTGCAGAGGTGTCCAGCAAATTCTATTTTTCTTTCATGCAGTGTACAAAACTCGCTGCGCATCTAGGGCCGGTGCGCCTGCCCGCTTACGCGGCTGAATGTTGTCCCAAGCTTCCTGAGGGCGGGGGGAGGCGGGGAGGAGGAGGTGCAGGAGTCTATCAAGCAGCCGTAACCACTGTGTATTGAAGGTGAGGTGCAACAAATTACTGGGACAATGTTGCGATGAAAAATTTTGCAGTTTGTGCGCGGTTTAATTCTAGCGTTATACTACATGTGTAGGACAAACTACAACCGCACGCGAAGCCGGTGCCGAGCTTTCCCCCATGGACGGATTAGTGTGGTCGAGAGGCCGCTTGTCTCACCCCCCCCCCCCCCCTTTACCCCTCCACACAACTAGAACAGACAGCTATGCGTATGTGTGTAGCGCATCTTCGCTCCTCTTCAAGACCTCTGCAGGTCTACAAATGTGTAATTTACCACAGTGACTTTTCGGGACACTAGTTCCGCATCCATAGCATGCGTGATGCAGGGGTCCATCGCTTAAAATTAGAGGTATGTTGTCCGCGATTATATTAACATGATAATGAATGTTGTGCGGCCACATTTTAAGAAAGATCATCGATAATTATAGGGTGCACACAGTCGGTGAAAGGCCGACAAGTAGGTTACACATAACCGATTTACGAGAACCTTTATTTTTTTTTGCTGAATTGTCTTCCTTCATCTAAATTGGCACTAGAATAATTCGTGACTACCACATTCGTGTCTAGAGCGCGCCCGAAGTCCCATGGTGAACTTTGCGCTGACATTCCAGGATCGGTCGGCCACAAGATGACGGCAGCTATAAAGGAAAAAAAAAAAGTGAAACGTAATGTCTCTTGCTGCGTTCGTATTCATAAATTCCATTCCAAAGCGGCGGAAAGGTAACTTGCTTGCTGTTTCTAAAGCAGTGAATCTTGGCTCGCTTTAATTTAATACGAAATAAATAAATAAATAAATAAATAAATAAATAAATAAATAAATAAATAAATAAATAGTAAAGAAAGAAAGAGAGAAAAAGAAAGAGGGAGGGAGGGAGGAGGCCCACAAGACACTCTTAGCTTGCCCCATTCTTCCGGTAGTAGAGTTGCACCTAATGTTTTTAAAGCTTTCAAATCTCGTCTGTGCACGCATTTAGGAGCGAGTTTAGAAACGCACGAGGTCAAAATTGAGTCCGATACTTTGATTACCGTGTGCCAGATAATCTGATCATGGTTTAAGCACGCATAACAAAAACGCATCACGCAAGATAACCTCTAGGAGTTGTCTAAAGGACACCTGTCGTATTGTCGTCCTCTAATGCAGTGCTGATATGAATAGTGCGCACTTTGTACCCGGTGACGTCCTATACCACGCGTATGTTTTTCTCAAGCTCGCTCGGCACTGCGACCTTTCGCAAAACATTGTCGGGCGGCACTGGCACGGCGTACGTTTAGTGTTCGTCAGAAAATGGAACGGATGGCGAGCACCGAAACGGATCGGGTATGTGCCGTAACGCGAAGGGATAGTCACACGCCGAGGAAATCTACAGCTTCTTTAATCGAAGTGTAAACGCACTCTACGTATAGTCGGAAACACAACGAAACACCCCTTATAGCCAGAAATATCCATTATAGTTAGTCTTTTTTCGGTTCCTGTCGAAGTGCGCAGCACACGTACCGTTTGCGACAGCGTCGAGCTTTGCAGCCGGCTAATAGAGAAGTTGTGTTTAGAGTCTCGAAAAAGGAGCGAGAAAACGCTGAGATAATAGCCACCACTAATGAATGTATGAGTACGAAGGTAAAGCGAACAACCCTTGCAGCAGCCTAATTTTATTCGCTTTTTGCTCCAGTCAACATCGCAAGTTAGTGGCACTGAAAGCTCGCGCGTCAATAAAGGTAAACAACGCGACTGGGGACATTTGGCTTAGAGGCGCAGGCTTTCGTCGCTAGCTTTTTTTTTTTCTGTTCCTCTTCTACTTTTTACACTCTGTTAGGAACCGGTTCTTGGGGGAGAAAAGATTAGCTTTAGCTTTGGCAAAGAGGTTTTTCACCTGGAAACGTGTTTACTAAGGCTTTCAGGAAACAACCCGACGACTGATTCGTGCACTACTTGCCGAGTATATATCGCGAGATAATGAAACTTTCTTTTGGCGTATTAACACTGGGCTAAGTGGTGACGTTGCTAAGCCCCAGCACGCAGGTATCTTTTCCGGCCGCGCGCGGTGCGTTTATATGGGGCAGAAAAGCAAGGAGAGCGATGTAGTTAAATTAAGACACACGTTGAAAACTCGAGAATGATAATATTAATGCAGAGTCCTCCATTACAGTTTGCCCCGTAATCATACAGTGTTATGCAACTGCTAGACGTGAAACCAAACCCCTGGTTCTCGCATGTGCTTGTAGCAAAATGACACTGCTGCAAGTCCGTGTGAGTACCGATATTTTTTTTGTACCCGGCTGTGTCTGAACCTTTCGACCTGAATCGTCATTGCAACTCTTTCTGTTTCTTTGCCTTTTATTCTGCACTGGGGAGCAATAAAGAGCTATCTGCTGCTAACGTGCCTTTGTCTTGTAGATATACTCTTCATTTCTACCTGTGTTTCCTCATATGAAAGTGAGCTGTCCGCACTGAAAGCTAAGTTTCGTATTTGAAGAAACTTTTCTGTTTTCGACACTTCGGTTTTTCTGAAAACGGTTATTAAAGCCATAAACTAACAATGCAAATAGGACAAAAATTATCATACCAAACGTGAGTTGTCGTCATACCACTTGCTTCCTAATGCCCTTACTTTCCGCCCCGTGCGGCTTCAACAGCTTTTAGTCTGCATGCGCTTGCAGCAAGAAGGCGCACAAAGCACAGTCGACCACAAGTTGAGCGAGTCCGAAATTTTTTTTCCCATCGGAGGCATTGTGCATACATGCCTGGACGCAGGCATGGACCGCCGAATAAGCTCTGCTTTCCATAATTGTGCGATTGCGCGGTAGACAACACAAGTAAGGGGCACAAGACGTGCGTCATATTCGCTGTAGTTTTCACAGAGTTATAAAACCTGAGAACTCGCCAAAATTCAAGTTCCTTTAAGATTTAAATTTCCTCGAGGACTGCGGTGAAAAATCCTGCATCGAAATGACGCACCATGGAGGATGAGTAGCCTTAAGAGGGCGTGGGATCGAATCACAGCCGCGACGGCTGCATTTCGATAAAGGCGAGATGTTGAGGCCCGTGTACTACGCGATTTCGGTGCACGTTGAAGAACCCCAGCTGGTCGAAATTTCCGGAACCCTCCACTACGACGTCTCTCATAATGATAGTGTGGTTTGGGGACGTAAAACCGCGCATATCAATAAATAAATCGCGAACAATTTCAGGTGCGCGAAATTGCGCACCTCCAGTATTTCTTTACCTCGTGATTGACATGCGTTGATTGTTTGACTATATCAGTTTCATCCCGCCAGCTCCAAGAAAGTCTCGGAAAGCTTTAGGGTGAACTTGCTATGACGGTTGTGCGCAGCCAGAGAAATGGAAAGTGGAAGACGGGAAGAGAGAGATGATCTGGGGATTGGCTGTCTACTGTAAAGGCTGCAACTGTTTTGCGGGCTTGTAACACTTGCGGTGTGTAAGGGCGGTATGCCCTATGCTTACATTTATAGAAAGTGCCGAAAGCTTCTCTGAGTTCGAACTTACGCCGTGAACTTACGTTTTTTTTTTTTTTTTTTTTCTGTCTGGACATGATCTGGCAGTTGTTAGACGACAGATGCTCCGAAATCGGCCCGACATTTTATGCTCTTCCTGTGTCACAAAAAGGACGGCCCTCTTTTTTCGTAATGATGTTTCCTTCTTTTGGTGCTGTTTCACCAGCACGGAGCAGTTAGAGTGTCCTAGCCTGAGAGCTAATTACTGCACCGCTCAACGCCTCATTTCTTCCTTCCAACGAGAAGAGGAGGAAAGGGAGAGAGAAAACTTTTTCCGCTCATCTTTAGAGGGGCCCACCGTCACTCCTGCCACCCCCCCCCCCCTCCCCCCGTCGCTTATAGAGAGAGCCGAGATGCCTTATATCTCGCCGGCTCTCTTAGTCACTTGGATCGCCCAGTCATGGTCTTGGTAGTCCATGGCTAGCCGCAGCTCTGCCCATCGAGGAATCTTGGCACCCTATGGGTCTCTGTTGCTCCGCCACCCTTATGTGTGGTAGAGGTGTTGTCGCTAGGGCTGTAGTTACTGCATACGAAACTGCGCGATTCTCTCTATTTCGAGCAGGACACTTCTGTGGCTTATTTGTGTGGCGCACTGCTATACTTGCTTTAATATTTCATGGCACCACAGCGAGAGATAATCGGCCTTGCGTACAATGCACGGGAGAACTAGCCACCTTAGCGTGATAGCCAACACGATGTAGATGATGTATTTACTCGATGGCCGGCACTAAGACAGCTCAAGATTCCGAGGACGAAGAAAGCGATGAACGAACGGGAAATTCGCATTTGTAATTTCTGTCTAGGCATAGTTGAGGGGGCGTATTCGCGAAGATATATTCGTAAAAGAATACTTCAGCCAATCCTGCAGCTGGACAGGATTGGCTGAAGCTTGGTGAAGATTAGTGAAGCCTGCCGGCCAATTGCAAAAGCCCCTTAGGAAAGAGAAGCATTGTGAATTCAACACCTGTGCCTTAAAAATTAAACTGGAGAAATTTCACGGAAATGTTAAAGAGATAACCAAGGTATCTGTTCATGTTCAGAAACGTATCGCGATGTAATTTCTTGTCAAGTCTGTGTGATTAACGCATTTTTGTGCCGTTATTATTTCTGAAAACTAATGTCCTTGTTTTTTGCTTGCTCCTTTACTACTGTGTACAATTCATTATACTATGAAGCTAAGTTGTTTAGTCTACCGTTGTCCACGATTTTTTTACTGTGCACTTGCCACGTAGCTTGCGTAATTCACGTGTCAGATTGCTACACAACCAAGATTGTTAATTGTCTACGAAATGGCTCGAGAAGAATTACCTTCACGTACTTTGCGGTTCTTGTCGTCTAATAAAACAAAAAGAAATTTAGTCAGACAACCACATGTTAAAAATCGTATTCATGACAAGAAAAAATCCAGCAAGACCTCTTAGAAGGGAGGAGGAGAAGTTATAAAGGAAGGTGTGCCTATTGAAACAAGAATCTTCACTGTGCTTCAATGTTTAATCTGCGCAGTTCTTCTCTTTGCCTATGCGCCTCTAGCACACAAAAACATCCACTTTTGTATACTTCTTCCCATAATCTTGAGAATTTCATCTCATTTCTGCATCTTCATCTCCGCTCAAGTCCTATTATGCGTACCCAAGCCTGTCCAGCAGAAGCTGAAAACGTGTCGCATTGAAACGAAAACTTCCATTTTGCACAAGAGGCCGGCCTTTCTTCCCTTGCAAGCATGAAGCAAGCGGATTCCTTTAATACTGCTTCACGGAGTTGAACACGTGGATCATTGAGAAACGAAAATTTGCTACTCTCGGAGGCCATTTTCTTTTTGACGCAGTATCGATTTCAGCAGAGCGAGAAAGTCTTTCTTTTGTATGCAGGGAAACAGAAAAAGAAAGAGCTTGATTTGCATACATATATGCCTGGTGCACTGATGAATAATGATTTGGGCGTCTTCAAGCGCGTGTAAGAGTAATCGTTAACGTAGTCGCGCGAAAGAAGCAGCCTTATTGGTCTCTCTCTTCGTCAACGGAGGACAATGGCCTTTTGATACTTCTACATGATGAGTGATTTAAGGAGGCGTTACGGGAAAATGTTGCAACTACTTCATGAGTCTCAATAGAAAGTTTTTTTCTGAGCTCAACGCCATTATTTACATGCAGTCCAAACTATTCACTAAATTCTTGGGCTACAAGGGGCTGTCCTTCGTTTGCCTATGCACTATACAGTTATTTATTTATTTATTTATTTATTTATTTATTTATTTATTTATTTATTTATTTATTTATTTATTTATTTATTTATTTATTTTATGAATGCCTTGCAGACACTAAAATGTGGCATTGGATGAAGGGAGCACAATAATAGCAAGGATAATTTCCGAGGTGTTACGTTCCAAAACCGCCATGTGATTATGAGAGAAGCCGCAGCGGAGGGTTCCGCAAATTTCGGCCGCCTGGGGTTCTTTAACACGCATTGGCATCGCACAGTACACGGACCTCTAACATTTCGCCTCCATCAAAACACGGCCTCCGTGACAACGTTTCGATGACTATGTTTACTCCGTGATTTAAATGAAAGGACTTGAAAAGTCATCAATCATTGCTTTTGTACGCTGAGATGCATATGCAAGAAGTGCTATATCCCAATGGCTGTTCAAAGGAGGCATTGATAAGTTGCTTTTATGTTGCGTAGTGCTTACGTTGTGGTCCTTTTTCTTTTTTTGCCAAATCCAACTGCTTTATTTGCAACTGATGCCACAGTACTGTTCAGGTACAGAGCTGACAGTTCTGGTGCCTCAGGGTATGCTGCACTTACCACAAGTTGTATATGATCTTTGTGACCTCTTCACTAAGAGCTCGAAATTATTGCGGAAACTCAAAGGACATCAAGTGTGCCAAAAGCGGCCGTTATTTGCCCATTTCAGGACTTGTAATGCGCTGTAACATGATGAGAGTGGCTTCTATGACTGTACTTCTATACTTTTTTTAATTGGATGTGTAGGCAGCGTACGGTCATTTATGGGGATCTGTACTGCTATCACAAGTAGTGGTAATAACTGGAAATTTGTTTTTCTCGCACATAGAAACGAAGCAACCTTTGTTATTAAGTGTTGTAATTAGTGGCGTCTCATAAGCGAAGCAGACACTTATGCCGTCATTGGCTAAAGAAGAGCAGGCCATGTCCAGTTGTATCTGAAACGAAATTGCAAATGCCCTGGTGGGTGCAGTGCAATAATATTTGCCCCAAATGTTAATAGGAGCCTCCCCTACTTTCCGGCACCGTTTTCTGACCATGTTCGAAAAAGTGTAGCAGAGCACCTTTAGCCAACTAATATACGTAACATAGCTCACACACCGTTCTCGGCAGATATGAAGTGTGAATTCGCCTTGGTGACAGGGTAGCTGCAGTACACAGATGTTAAACAAAGTCGATTCCTTCGACTTTGTAAAACATTATTTTGTCGCTGTAAAAAGCTACAAAAATGCGTGAAATATATTAATTTTGATAACTAAGTTTGCTGAAACAAATTGAACGTGTGTCCAGTATGGTAGCAGTTGTGCTGCTGGCGAAACCATACACTTTAGAAGCACGTTTTTAAGTAGGCCAAGCCAAAAATTAACTGTTTATTGCTGCCCGGACAAGACAACATTGAATGAATGCTAGCATAATAAAGTATCAGTATATCTCGACTAGGCAAAACCGTGTTTATTGCAGCCTTTTGGCTCGTATAGCTAGCGATGGCGTCATCCTTTGGACATTTGGTTGTCGTTGTGACAATCATCTTTATTTTCCTGTATTTCACCAAAAAGTCAGAAAAAGCACTGAATGGTGTTACTGGGCATTGTGCTTCTTGCGGGCAGCAAGGCTTTCGACCAGTAAAATTTAGACAGTTACTTAGGCCAGACGCTTTTGTGGATCCGTAATGCAATGAAAAATAACAGCGAGTGAAACGATCCGAAAATTCTCTACATCGCCTTTGTGAATGCCTTGCTCTCCTGTCATGTAGACAAATTATTGAATCTTCAAAGCTGCGTTTCGAAAGATCGCGCACCAATCATGAAGTTACGGCATCAGAAAAAATATTTTCGAAGTGACATCTATATTGCCTTGGTATACCTTATTTGTTGTTTATTCCTGCAGATGAGGCATTGAAACTCCCGTCCTTGAGCCACAAGCAGCGACACATACAGAAAGATTTCAAGAAAGTGGAATAGCGTCTGCGACTCGTGTAAGCCCTGTCTTTTAACTTTGTTATTTATTGTCCCACATAAAAGAACTAAGCCCTTTTCAATCTTCTCGTCTTAGCTGCTGTTGTGGTTGTTTTAATGTTCTGCGCAGTGTTTCAACTAAGCTTCAAGGGGTTGTTGCGCGACTCGCCTTCTATTTCTCATTGCTCTTTGAAAAAGCGTGAGCGTAAGTAAAAATAAATATATCATTCGCGTCGACCAAATATAATGCTGAAGCAAGCTTTTTTTCTTAGAGAAACATCATAGCTTCAAATAAATGACTGACCAATACTTCGTATCTTATTGCTTCCGAGCACCAATTGCTCGTGCCTGCTCCTAATAATTTATTTCTCTTATTGTGCAGTAAAAGCGCTAAATACTGTAGAAGTGTTGGCGTGGTCATTGATGTAGTTGCGGTAGCTGAGTATTTGAAACGGAATGCTTACGAATAATATACAGGCATCAATGCTCAAGAGAAACGTAGACATGAGTTCAGTGCTGAAATTGACAACCAGAAGAAATTTACGCCATTGTATATGTGTATGTATTCTTGCCATAACTGTTGCTTTTAACGGTTATTTTGAAGAAACTCAAGACTGCTTCGTTTATGGCAGCGGTATATTTAATGTTCAACTTATCGCGAAGTCAATGCCGAAGTCGATGTTGGAAGAAGTGCTAGCATGATTAAAATAAAATCACAGTTAGAGCGAAAAGTGCGCGCCACGTAAATAAAGAGATTTAATAGCTGCAATGCAACATTCAGAAAATACGTGATATTGCTCACAGCTAACCCCTAAGAGTAACATTGGGCAGACACTCAATCGAACCAAGTAGTCTCTGTTATATGAGGCGCACGTATGAGGCACAGAAAACAAAAAAAAAATAACATAACGCCACTGGCCCATTATACTCTTTTACACTCTGTGAGCCCTAGGTGTATATTGTTGCCCATTGTGGCCCATCTGTGTGATTGGCACATGGCTGCTCTGGTCATCCTAACTGCGACGCCGCAAGTTGCTCGAGTTATGAATTGCTCTATTGGAATAACGTTGCACTGTCGCAGACGTGCCCTACGAACTTTACCTTCCTACTGAATTTGGAACAGGTTGGCAAACAAAAAATACCGCGGGCCTCACTTTTCTTCGCAAGAGAGCGCAAACGAAGCCATTGCTGCTAGGCATTCCACCTCAGATATGAGAAAGACAGCTTCCTGAATTGCCCAAGGCTGCCTGCAAAATGCGGCGCAGAAGTTTTCGTTGTGCCACTCCAGCCTCAATCACATTATTTTTCTTGCTTTTGAGATTAGTAACAGCGGAAGCCGGCATCACTAAATTTAGCTGCCGTGTGCTTTGTAGCGATCACATGTTCAAATGTTCTGGATCACAGCAGTGCGTTTGATTCCGCATCTGATTGATTCTCAGAACTGCCACTGTTATAAGAATTTAAAAAAAAATGCTCGTACCGTGTACAGAGCCGTCGTCATTCGAGTTGTTTCAGATGATCTCAAAGCTCTTTGTTGCGAAACGGGAAGGCGGAAGCGCTCAGTTTGGATAAATGAGGCGTTGCCATAGTATTAGAATTGTTTGCAGGTCACCGAAATGCATTCGTTAGCGCTTCCGGTCGTTTTCATAATAGCCACTCCCACTGAAGCGGTCGCCAGTACTGTCTGTAGTTTATCCGTCTTTCAAATTGCACTGAGCTGCTCATTCTGTAGCTGATTCTGGTTTTGGATATTTTTGGAGTGATAGTCTCGAGTGTCGTAAACAGCGCTTCACGCTGCACGATGCGTTCGTGGTAGAGCCTGTGTATTTCTTCTCCCTGCTTCGAACGAAGATCATTGCCAGAATATGTGGTACAGGTCTGTGTGGCACTGTAGCCCGCAGTACGCGTGCGTCACGGTCGTGACGCTACGTTGTTGTCGTTTTGCTGTATTACTGAAATCACCGCCTCTTCTACTTTGAAGATGGTCGAACAGCGAAGCCGTGTTACAGCGAGATGCGCGTCCCAAGCAGGGCGTCTTTCCTCCTTTCTCCCTTTCTTTTCTTTCTTTTTTCTGTATTTCTCTTTTCCTTGTCTTATCATGTCTGACTTTATACCCTAATGGAGCACTTCTGATTAATATTGAATTGCGGTTTATTAACTTTCATCTCAATGTAACCACGCAAGCATTTGTTTGTCATTCTTTCTTTCTTTCCTTCTTTGTTGGTTTGTTTGTTTGTTTAAATTTCGCGCTGCCGCTCTATGAGTACGCTACATGATGACCGAATGGTAGTTCTCGCTATGTAAAACGGCGTCCACCGCGTGGCCTATAGCAATCATGCCAACGATGTTAGTGAGGATCAAATGCCACATTTAAAATATTATTCCCATTAATTGAAATCTCAGTACAGCGCGCTTATGTTTGAAAGTAATCTGGTCTAGGGCAGAGGTAACGACATTTCGTGTTCACTCTCGCGTGCTACTCCTGTCGTTTTGAATATCTGAATATTTTGTAAATAATTGAATATTTACAGAGAATATTTTTTTCATATTTTAACCTCTTACGAGTGCCCTATGATGCTTCAAGTTTTAAGCGTCAAGCGTGTGGCCGTCGATTGTTGTTAAGGGTGAAGAAATGGACACTGTGTACATGCTATCTTTCTAGCGCTTCATGAAAGATGCCAATTCCATATTTCTTCCTTTATTGATTAGGATAGAAAACATATTACCGCACTAGAGAAGCGCGTTGCTGTCTGCTTAAGCGCTACAGGTTGTACCGTATTAATCAAGAGTCGTTAGGCTTCCTCCCCAGGAAGTGCTTGCGCTATAGGTGAAGTGCGCAACTAGGACTATCTCGACGCTGCAGCATTGCCTCAACCTCCTCCATGTCGTCTCCGCCAAGCATCCACTCCTAATTATGTTTCGAAGCCATTATGATGTGCGCGCCACACGCATCGCCGAGTCTCAAGAGCGAAGTTGGAGCCCTTGAGCCGAATCAAAGCCGGCCACCAACTCCTCTAATTAGTTGGCCCAGTCGTCGTGTACTACATCCACTTCCGACGCTAGAGGCCACGCTTATTATGAAGGAAGAAAAAAAAAGGAGAGAGAATTCTCAGACCTCCTTCCTTAGAGAAGACCTCCTTAGCAAGCTTTGAAAGGATAATCGAAGTTGAATACTTGTTTATTTACAAAAGTTACGGAAGCCCTCAGATTGCGCAGACGTGCGCGAAATAAGAGCTATCGCTGTGCTTGGAGGTGATTTCCTCATTGAGGAAAGCATCTGGCTTCGCCCCTTCCGCTTGATGCAACAAACGTTATTATTATTATTATTATTATTATTATTATTATTATTATTATTATTATTATTATTATTATTATTATTATAGTTGCAGTAGTACTGTTCTTGGCGATAGTCTTACTGCTACTATTACTACCACTGCGACCTGGTATTACGGAAGGCATGCATATATGAAAGAGAATGAGTGCGAACGGCGCTTAATTGTTTTCGAGAATTTAAGAATAACATAAGGATGCATGCAAATTTTGGAATCGCTAGTATGTGGCGTGAGATTGAGAACGTTTCTTAACGTTCTTTTTGTGTATCGGCATTTAACGACATTATGGACGATTATCAAAAGTTCAGATACCTATAGCGCTGTTAGGAACTCCGTGGGAGCGCAATTACATAACTGCTAGCTAGAGGCACGGAAATACAGAACGAGCCCGACAGGGAGAATTACATGTCATAACATTTTTTTTTTTTTTTTTTGATGGCTCGAGCAAATCGTTCGTTATGGCAGTAAATAGACGAACTCGATAACAGCGGGAAGAACAATTTCTGCGGGTGCCATCCTTCGCTATATATAAGATGCAATGGGCACTCCGCTGATTCTGAGTAAAAGGAAACTGTTAATCGCACGAGCATGCAGAAGAACGGTCACTAAGTCTTGATTCCAGGTCTATCCATACAATGAATCGCTACTTCAAGGCCGGCAAAAGAAAATAAAACACGATGACGGATACGTGAAGATTGTCGTTTAGTGCTTCCGCTGTCCTGGATGGCAATACTCGCATCCAAGAACGGCGAAATAACGCTTGAGACGACGCTGCGATGCCACTCGATGTTTGGGATACCGACAGCGTGCCGTCTCAAGCACTCAGGCTTTTCTCGGAGAGGTGAATGCATCGCGCGGAGATACCTCCCGTCTGATTTTCTTCTTACTTTCGTGTTTGCTTTTTCTATCGCCTCATTGAAATTCTCAGCATCCTCGAATCTCTGTCACAAGAGCTGCATAAGGCGTTCTCTCAACGTTGTCACACCATCCCGTAGATTTTGTGCTTTGGCCCAGACGCATCAAGGGGGTTCGCAAATACTCTGCGCGCCAAAGATTGAAGGCGACATCAGGTGGAGAGGCAAGGATGGAAATCCTGTCATTGGTGAAGACGACAGAAAAGGAGAAGAGAGGAATGCGTAGAAGTGAATGTTTAGAGAACGCTTCTCCAGGTGTCGCTTTGCTCCGCTTTACACCTTCCTTTCCGGGATGCCCTGTCGGAATACTGCAATGTGTTGTAGGCGCGCTGAACAAGGAATTCGTTTTCCCGGTGTCTGCCGCCCTGTATTCCCGCCACCGCAGACAGACGTGTTCGCGATGTATCGTGTGGAATGCATGCTCGTTGTGATCTGGGTTAGAAGTGAAGATCTCCTAATGCGCGGCTTCGCGTTTTCGGTTGTTTGTTAGCGTCAGCGTAACGTTTGTGAAGAGAGGATAGCGACGCTTCTTGTTCGGTGCGTGCACGAATGTATACAGGTTCGTGAAAAGTACAGCTCGCGACTGTCGTCTTTAGTGAAATTGCAAAACTGCGGCCCTTCATTTATGAGCTTGCGCAATAAGGTGCTGCACCGTAGCGTAGGCCGTTCAACGGGCCGTGCTGGGCCGTTCCACGAGTCTCACCACTAAAGAAAAAAGAAAACAGAATTTGAAACTTTCTTCTCGTAATATCAGTCATGCTCGACAATCGTCCAAGAGAAAAACAGATGACCAAGACATCGTTTGAAATGTAGAACTGTAAATGTCATGCCAAAGTATTCTTTGTTCTTGTTTTCATTTCATTGACCTGGCGTATGCTACAGGTATTCTACACACTGCCGGAGCGGTGGTTGTATGTATAAGTACCACTAGGACAAAACATTAGGGTTCACTCTGCCTTCCCAGAAAGCAATGCGTGACATCAGTTATCTTTGGGATATCGTTGTACATTTTGTTATCGAATATGCATGTTGGTCCTCTTAGACTTTCGAAAAACTCTTACAGAACGAACCTTCGGTTCATCATCTTTCGGTTCGGCATCTTTGTACCATTTATTTGATCTCTGACAAAATTACGCTTGAAATAGATTCCTAGAAAAGGATTTTATGCAATAACCTTTATTCTAAAGGGTGCTGCTGATCTTGTGTAAGCTAATTAATGTGTGATACACGGTATTTTCATGCTTCGTAGCATTTTAGCCTCGCATACTTGCTCATTTACGCATAAAAAATCCAGAGTGAGACATCATAGATACGCAGAAATTGGTGAATGAATGCTATTACTAAAATAGGCAACAGTATTCAAATATACATGTGCTAATCTTATTTAGCGTTAAATACCTTGCTGAAATGGTGCTCTGAAATTCTGGTCAGGCTCGTGGAGGCAGTCTTTCGTACCACACAAACAATGAAGACATGCTTACTACGTGAGCATTCAAATTTTTATAATTTTTGCAAGAATTTTACAATACCTTTAGCGCATGTTCGCGAGAGCCCTCGCCGCAGTCCTCTGCGTGTAGAAAATTATCACCGTGGATGTCAAAGCTCAGCAGTAGTATGTCAATCCACACGGTAATAAGCAATGCTGTCGTATGGCACCGCAAGTATTTTTTTTTTTTGACCTACGTAATAAACAAGTAGAGGCTAGCATAAAAATGACCTCAAGATAAAAATTTCATTCGCAAACTCATTTCACTTATTTAAACCTCTCCGATCCTGTAGAGAGAGAAAGGATACTTTATATTGTATCCTGAGGAGACCGGGAAAGAGTCGTAGGGCTCGTTCTAGTCCAGGGAGCGCCGCCCAGGATGGCGCTGCTAGTCGGAGACTCGGCGATGTCCCAACCACTCTGGACCATCCTGAGTCGCTGTTCGAATTTGGTTCTTGCGGCGGCCTTGTCCCAGGCCTCCTGGGTTCTGAACTCCGCCAGGCAAGCGGCGTGGCAAGGACAGATCTAATGCTCGAAGTCGTTATAGTCGCGCGCATGCACAGTACGGGCTGTATACCCGGGTTGATCCTGTGCACGATGGTAAGGGTAACGTGCGTGTTCGCAGTTGTCGTAGCTTGTGCCATATTGAGTTTTGGGTGTGGCGAGGGGTAAGCTCTCCAGCCAGCCCTGTAGTGTGCGGTGATGTAATAATATGTGATGGCCGGGTTCTTCGTGTTTGTTAGGTTAGCAGAAGCTTCCCAGTGAGTGGGCGATGCCGATACGCGGTACGTCGGCTCGCGCTCTTGGCCGATGCACTTCCTCGTTCGGCTTGCAGCATCGCAAGCCCTTGATGCGTCCCATGAGTGCCGGAAACGATGCAGTGTCTCTTATCCGAATACTTTTACGCTTAGCCTAAGCTTTTAACGTCTTACAGCAACAACGACGATGATAACGACAACGGCAACGACAACTGCTGCTACAACAGCATATACAAAAATAGATTATTGTCAAGAAAACAAGCAAATAAGTGGCTTAGTGACTGCATCCCCAGCGAGTGTAGCATGAAAGACCATCGCAAAAAAAAAAAAAAAGTAAAGATAGGTACAGGAGACAAAGCCGACAAACCACGTGGACAAAGAGAGAAAACAAAAGTGTGCGGGCACAAACATTGCTTTTTTTCGCCCAGCGCCTATAGTCATGGTTTTTCGTGACACCAAGCAAATCGTTAGTGCCAGCGTGAGCCTGATCCGCAGCCAACTAGACGTGCGACGTCACGAGGCCATCAACAGATTGCTGCAGGCGTCGATAACGCCGTTGCTGATGTGGATAATCTCCCCTACGCTGTCTGTCTCTGCATTGAAGCGCAATGCTTTTTTTTTTCGCGAGATCAGCGGTATTCGAGAGTAAAACTCGCTAATCACCGAGCGCAGCCAGGCGGCTAGGTCGATCGTTGCATCCTGGCCGTTTCGCAGTAACAACAACTGGCACAGACGTCTGTATACTTGAAGGGAGCTCAAGTGTCGTAGGATTGGGTAATCCAGGCTACAAGCCAGATGTGTGTCATGAGAACGATGACGACGAGTCTGATATTTGTAGGGGCGCATTATTATTATTATTATTATTATTATTATTATTATTATTATTATTATTATATTATTATTATTATTATTATTATTATTATTATTATTGTTGTTGTTGTTGTTGTTGTTGTTGTTGTTGTTGTTGTTGTCGTTGTTGTAGCGTAAAACGCACAGAGCCACAAAGGGAAGGAACAAAGCTGGCAGCTGCCACCGAGTGGGGCACAATGTCTGCCGCGGACTTGAAAAAACACCAGAAATCAAATTGAGAGCTCCAAAGACGTAAATTTCGCTTAAAGCTCTTTTTTTTCTTACGTAAGTACTATCCTAGTAAGTTTCTCAATGCTACCTTTCCCTTCACTCTCGCATTCGTTGGAAACTTTATAAGACGCACCCGAATACACCATGTTACTGCTTTCAGCATCAATAAATTCGCGAAGGATCGCCTTGTCTAACCCAAGCATTCCGTCTTAGTGCTAGTCGTATACGGGTATAGGATTTAATTATTCACACCTCACATACGTACAGGTTAAGCATCGCAGGCGCTGATGTTTATGCGCAGAGAGCCCACGAGAAAAATCATTTCCGGCTCTATCGTAACTTGTCAAAGCGTACAGCGAAGCAGCTAGACGAGCACTATGGCAAACGTGAATGTTAGACATGCACGAGCCGAACCACGCAAGAAGTATGGCGTAAGTGAAGTTTACTAGAAGGCCGGGTTACGCATGGCAAACAGCATTTAATAATTTGGCGACCGTGACCGGTGGTAATATTAAACATAACGGCCGGCTATTCGCTTAGGATAGCAAACCGCACTACACTGTGGCACGTAAGAAGTTAGTGAGTACGTGCCGCTGGTTAAGGAAAAAGCTCGACAATTTAGGAATCATCTTGGTGGTTGAACAAGAATTATTAAACGAATCAGTGCATCGTCAGGTTCTAAGGTGAAAGGGAAAATCACAAATGTCTCATTCCAAGGTGTCATTGACCGACCATGACGTCAATAAAATTGGTTCAAAAAGAATTTCATGATAGTTAGGAAGTGAGCCTGTTAATGGTGTCTCACAATAAAAAACAAAAAAAAGCTTTTAAATGTGCACAACACAAAAAGAGTAGCGTCCTCTAATCCGCAAGGATTATCGATCCAATAAGCCTTTTATCAGTGCCTGTAGCTATTAATCTAGATATTTCTCCACGGTCAGTGTACTCTGTTTTCTCTATTTTGTCTCTGTAATTGGCTCCGTAAAAAAAATCAAATACAGACCAAGCTAAGCTGTGACAGTTCTGCGTATTTCCTTGAGTTCGGGCTTTTACGGCCTTTGCCGTTCTCGTGTGCGTCAAAGGCCAGAGGAGGACAAGTAATTAATTTATATTTATAGCGCAGTGCCGTCAACAACACGTTGGTTACGATCCGTCTTTCTTTTCTATTTTTCTCTCTTTCTCTCTTCCGGGCACACCACATAGACAAACGCAAAGAACAAACATTACTGCACTTCCTCCTCCTTCGTGTCTTGCGCAAGGCACCAAACACATACGCTCCTTCGCTGATCTGTCTGGCGTACGTAAAAGTTTACGCCCTTTAGGTAACGGTGAAAAAAATGTTTCTTCATTTCATTCCTAACACCTCTGGAAGCTCACCACTATCACCAATGTCTTGCAACATGCTCTTTTACGACGACATGGCTGACCTAGTAACCAACTGCAGGTCAGGACAACAGTAAATTTCTTGCAATGGGGTGTGGAGAAGAGAAAAAAAGAACAGCTATCTTGAAAGTCTGAAACAGTGGCCTTTAATGGCGCCAAGCGAACAACACAAACGTTGAAAATAACAAGAGGTCAAGCTGAGGAAAGAAAAAGGAAATGCGCTAGAACAGGTCAAATATACGCACATCTTATTCGTAGTTATAGACGGGGTATTGAGGAGAGATATTGCGATAAAAAGGAACCTTGAAACAGGACTGCATATCGTTGTAATGCAGTTAGTTTTTAGTGTAATACATTGCAAAATTGAGTACCTGTACATGCCTGAAATTCTGGACATAGAAATTTGATGCGGTAGCAGGCACTATGAAAATAATATCTGTTGATTTTTTTGTAGGCTCCTAGGTCCGGTATCGTTTCTTCCGACTCAACATGCCTTCGGCCTCGCAATTTCTGCCACGATATATGCAATATATGTACCACCGTAATGAAAAAAAAATAGTCGTATGAAAAGTAGCGTGCGTAGTAATCGACTACTGCAGGGTAATTTTTCAATCACGGTTTCGATGCAGCAATTCTAATCGGTTGTTTCTTAAAATGGAGTAACTGTGATTCCAATGTGCTACTGTTTTAGGCTATACTCAGTGGTGCGGGAAAGAGTTATTTTTTGTGAAATTCAGTTTTTTCCCATATTTTCCATGCTTTGACATAAGCAACGTGTACAACACCCCTTTAAAGTGTTCATTGACCGAAATGCAGTCTAAAATTTTTAAATTCTTGATTTTTCCCAGTCGTACGATGGTTTGATTAGGAGACATCCTATAGCAGGGGTCAACGGAATAGTAAGGGGCGTCAGTTGTGTAACTGATGTCTCCCGCAGGTAGCAGAGGACGTTGAGATCTGTAAGAGACACCGAAACGCAAGTTCGACGCGTTGATTGTTTCTTTATTTCGACAGCATCACTGCCCTTGAAATCAGGGCTCGAACCTTGGTCCTCTAGCAATGTACCAGAGAATATTAGCTGCTAATCCATCATGGCGGATAATGTAGCTTAAAGAACTGGAGCGTTATGGTTCGGTCGAAATGTTCGTGCAGAAACAAGCAACTTGTACAGCCTGGTGCGTCTAAGATACTAGGTTTTCCCACGTGCCTTAACATTTCCATGCATCGACGGTAGTCTAAGCACGAGTACTTGTGCAAGCAAAATTATAGCTTTCAGCAATTCACTGTCCCTGTAAATGAATGTGTGAACCGGAGTTAAACCTGGTCTTGTACTGCAGCTCCGCAATTCTCCGGGGTACACATGGCCTCTCAGCGTGACTGAGCTGTATGGAAATTTGTCACTGGTCCAGTGCTACGCTTACGCCATCCCTGGAGACCTTAATGAGATAGGTGACATTTTCAGCGCGGGACTGAAATCAAAGAACGGGCGTGTCTCTGGTGTACGATTCTTTCCGCATTCTATAGCGAAGACCATTTTTTTTTTATTTTGCCGCAATATGACACTGAGGGCTAATGCATGGTGAAGTAGAACGACCGGTAATGATCACGCCAAAGACTGCTTGGGCGCGCTAGGCTGCCACTAAACACGAAGTCTTTTTCTTTTCTTTTTTTTACCCAAGAAATCCCCGGGAGACGCTGTGATAGTTAATGACCCTCTGTCGCGCACAAAAGGTGAGCAGGTACGTACGTGACACCTTAAAAGGTCCTCTGGGTTACTGTCCGATTTGTCCGCCTTTTGATGGGGAATATTTCGGAGACTTGTTCACAGCCGTGTAGTAATAATTATTTTATCTTCACATTTTGGTCGCTGGTATATTTAAGACACACTCTGTAGAGATCTTTTTCAAGTTACAGTAGCAAGATGATCTAAAAGCGTGTTCTCTTTTCGTTGAAGTGGCTGTTAATATTGCACACATAAGCCCGTCGCACTCGTGCACACGTATGAACGAACACATGCCGCTTAGACTCAATGCTGCAGGACAAACAGAAACATCTTATTTCTACTTCACTAGTGCACATCGGTATGCGATTCTCAGCAGGATTAGCCTACGAGCTGTTAAGTAATATATCTGTTGGTAACAGTTTGTCCATTCAATCTCAAATCACAAATGCAGCAGTGTCATAGAATGTGTTTTGTGGCGTTTTATGGTAAAAGAAAAGGCTAAACGAAATTTCTTTGACTACAGCACTTGTTAAAACTTGAACAGTTCTTTTGTTAACTGCATCACCTTTGTATCCTGAGCAAAATAGTGGGAATGAGCAAAAAAGGAGCGGAAACATGACTTAATCGTAGAACTGTCTGCGTGCAAAATACTCAAACACTGGTTGCATGCCTGCCTGCGCATTATCCTTTTACCAATTTCGTACTCTATGGAAAGCAATCTTTAATAAAAGATGCAAGTATAAATAAGAAGCGGTACTCAGATATATGCCGGATGTTTCAGAAAAGTGTGTCCAAATATCTTATAAATAGAGAAAAGCAGACATTTGCGCACTTTTTTGCGGAAATGCTTTGCTCACGTCACTGTAAAATGAGTGGAGTAGTATTCGGAACAGTAATGAACAAAACCGGAATAATTAGACTTCGAACGATAAGGACTAGACAATGAAATATTAGTGAAGACTGAAGGTTATATTTATAGGTAATCCATTTCGTCGTAGTACTTGCAAAAGGGCGACGGTGCCAATTTCATCATATAAATGAAATGCGGCTAACTGCACCCAGGAAACATAAACTAAGTTGTGAAAAGTGGGCAGTTGCCGCTACCTTGCGCCTGTGTGGCACAGTTGTGCCCCTAGAATTTCGGTGCGAATACGAGGACTTACCGCTGTCGAGTGGCTACTCCGGCAAGTTTGGAGCCTTAAAGGACAACTCCGGCGATTTTTCATTGTCCACTGATCTCAATATATTTTCAATATATATTCTCCACGGTACTATGATAATATATGTCAAGTCAGGCGGATGTAGGTAATTTCGTTTTACTCTAAATGAATATTAAAATTTTTTAGCGGATTCTGACGCGGGCCACCCTGTATTTTTGACGTCATGACCTCCGTGCTGCCTACCCGAGCCAGCGGGACTTCAAGAGCAAAACTTAGATACTTCAGCGCTCAAATCGTCGCTGTCAAGATTAGGAAAGCTGGCATGACTCAATATGTCATTAGATGGCCTTGCCACTGGCATTTCTTTGGCTCCAGTTCCATATTTCTGGTGACGGAAAGGTTGTGACGTCACCACACACGCTCTACGAAGCGTCTACCTGTTTCGGTTTCGGTTTGAAGACGATTTTGAGCTGCTTACTGAAAATTATTGGCGCGTTTCTGTGGAAACTGAACCACCCCGGCGGTTACAGGACCACCAGTACCATTGAAAAAAATTGATATCAGAATATGGTGAAAAAACCGCCGGAGTTGCCCTTTAAGCAAGTGCGGTCAGGCGCACCAACAAAACGGTAAAAATCGCCGCTTGATAACTGTTATTGCTCCTCGTCCCTCCGAAACGCGAGGGGAACAATTGCCACACAGGCCATTAACGAATGTAGCGGTAGCTGCGCACTTTGAGAACTCAGTTCCGGTTTCTTGGTAGCAGTTAGGTCAATTTCATCGATCTGTAAAAATTAGCAGCCTTGCCCCTTTTCAAGCATTACGACGGTAATCGATTCCTTCTATAAATAACTTCCCTTCTTCAATTAAGTTTGAGTGTCTGGCTGTTTTGGCTTAAAGGTTAATCAAAATAATTTTGTTAATTGCTGCTCGAATGTTCGCTCCTAGGTGTTTTAGAGTGCGTGCCTACGTGAACAAGGCCCTTTCGCATGTAGTGCACAAATATATGCTTCCCCACACTTATAAGATTTTTGGACACATTATCTGAAACACCCTTTATTTTGAGAGGTGGCAGCGCCTGTACTAGCATGGCCCGAAGACCCCAGTACTTGCGAACCGGCCGCTGCAGAGCCGCCGCGCCAGCCTCCACCGCCATTGTTCAGACTGAAAGTCCCTGAAACACCCTCCCGGGGACTTTATCTAGGCCGGACTGCCAGTGCGAGAGACGCTCCACACGCGTGCGCATCCTCGTCCACAAGCTGATGACGTCCCTGTGCCCGCGGTCCCTACAATGCATACATTTAAATTTCGCCCAGTTCATTTTCTCTTTGCTTCAAACATCATAATAAATAGCTATTCAACGTTTACAATGTTATGGAATAAATACTTGTAAAGCTAAAGGGAAACTGTTTGCTTGCTAATGTGTACAAACGCGCAAGTTGTGGACAAAAAAATGTTATGAGCTATCTCTTCGGTGAAGTAAGATGAACAGCGCTATAAACTCTAGGAGAGCCGTATGACTTTTACTTGAATTAGTGTTCAGTCACCAACAAGTGCAAATGCTTCAACCACGCATTCCTCTCATGCGCCAGAACTCATTCCAACGAAACAAAACACGTGAAAGAGCAACGTTAGCTCGTGAGAAGACGAATTTAAAATCTTGGCGAACGTAAACAAAGTATAACAGATTAAAAATCTATTTCAGACAATGGTGTTGACATTGTTTTCTTAGACCCTGAACTTCGTGAATTCGGGAGCTGTTAGAAGAATTCTAAAGCGGTCAGCATCCATTTATCTTCGGTTATCTATGGAATGTGCCTTCCTGCCTTCCGACATCGCCTGTCTATTTCCTTTTTTAGGGAGCCTAGTCCGTGTACTGTTTACATGCGTACCTACCAGCTTTTTTTTTTTTTTTTGCCCAATGGTGCCTTTGGCAGGATGTAATCTGTCTACTACAAAAAATTGCAGTAACCTGTGTGCAGCTCGAAAGTTCAAGAGAATCAAAGCTTTCACTGGAATTCTTCGACCTTAAACTTTCTTAGGCTGTTTGACCATCAAAAAATGCATTTTACTATTAAGTGGCAACACTGGAGCTTTAGAGCCGCGCGCCTTTTTATTAAGCTTTGGTTCTGTAAGCTTAAACAGACAGAAAACTTAGCGATGGGATTTGACCGCTTATGTGAAGTAGTGGGATTTGCGTAGCATAGGGACAGCATAAATACTACAGGCAGAGCGCTAAGAACCGTGAATTCCTGCATTTTCACTAGCAACGTGTAAAAAATAACAAGCTGCGCAGAAACATAGAAACAAAGCGACCATTCTTGAACGTGCCACCACTAATCGCTATATATCGTACAAAGGAAGGAAATTTAAGTTTTGATGCAGATATAGAGAGCACCATTATATGCCTAATTAGTGTGTTTCTAGCTCATTCAAATTTCGGCGGGAATTTATGCGCAAGTGTACCTTCTATATCTTGACACCGCTGCAAATTGAATTATTTATCAAATGAACCATAACTGGCGAACAGTGGCGGCTTATTCTATAACTGTTTTCTCCTTACCTGTGCAGCTGCTGCTAACTACATACCGCAGATAAATTCAATTAAAGCATGGTTCTTAGCGCTGTATCTTTAGCAGTGCCCGTTTTTGCGATGTTCATCCACTTCGCTAGTTGCCGGCCAGACTGTAGTACAGTATCGCCCGAATGTTTATGATGTCAAATACGTTTCTACGAAAGGCATACTTGAGATATATGAGAAAGATGGCGCTGCAGAAGCAAATAGTCTAAATTTACAGTTTATTGAAGCTTGCGTACGCTACTTTATAGTCTTTCTTTGAGGTAATTACCTCTGATTTTAATAGAAAGCTTATTTAATGGTTCCACGTCATTCCATAAATATATAAAAGACTGGTAATCTTGCCATGTGTCCAATTCTGCGGATGCTCATTCTTAATATATTACCTCCACATTCATATCCTCGCCACTACGATCGCTTTCACTAGGCGGAAATTTGGCATCCTTGGTGCTGTATCACTGAACGTCAACGTAGGTATTTAAACTTCGTTATTTCACGTAGGTGTTTAAACAAAGACATATGGTATAATCCACATCTGAGGGGTGCTGTGTCTTCATTTACATGGCGCATGGTATAGAGTAAGTGCTAGTGAAATGTCAACGGGAAGAATGTCCTAGAAGACGGGGATATTCATTATTGTACGCTCGTAAATAATTCGCTCGCAAAATGTTCCTCAAAGATGAACACTATGCTGATATAGCGAATGTGGTCATCAGGCTGCTAGCAGCATATTACTTTCGCTAATACAAAATGGACGGATCCAGAAAGCTTTTGGTAAGTATGGCGGCGAGAATGCACAGACATAAAAGAATCGTTAGCCTTCTGCGAAACCGAGGCGCTGGTAAGAACTCAGACAGTAGCTGGAGAGGCCTGGGAACACTCAGCTTGGGCTAGTGAGAACAACCTTGCTTGGCGCCAACTTTTCTTCGGCGTTATTCTTTCGTTAAGATTATCAGTGCTCCTGTCAGCGCTTCCGGCACTCTGTTGACATCACGTAGCTACACTTAGCTGTATTATCTACTTTCACTTCCTTATTGACTCTCATGAGTAAGATTCGTGGTCTCCGCTCGGCAGCGTTCAGGTGGATGCCCCGGGGCTACTATTTCCCTTATTCGCTTTATTACTTAACGCTCAAGCAAGGAGGAATGGCCCGTTCTGTGCCTGCGGCAATCGTGGTACCTGCTTGCTTGAGAAGTTAGTCTGTGAAGCTTTCGTTGGCACTGGTACCGTGTCAGGAAACACAGAAATCGGCAGACCACAGCTAGAGCAATGAGCAGCACCACGGAGCAATGTTGCATCCTTCGATTGCTTCTTTGTGGGATTGATCAAGCACTGTTCTTTGTTCTTTATAGCTGCTTAGGCGCGAAAGAGGATTATCCCACACGCGACAGGGCGAAATGCGTATGTTCATTGGGCAGGGGCTGCAAGCCCAGGAGGACACGTGTCAAAGGGATTACGCAGGCTGCATTTCCGCAAGACTAGATGCGCTAGTGCATTTCTTTTCATAGTGGTTGCTTTGGTGCTCTTAGCTGGTGCGCTATTTAATTCTTCACGGGTGACTTGCTGTTGTTCTTGCGTTTGGAATTCCTTATTTGCAGGAATGTTTGCCTAATGCGTTAGCATCAGGCGTGTAATTGCGAACATGAACCCTATGGACGGTTTTGTAATGCGGGCAGTGGATGGACAGTACTGCGGCAATATATATCCGTCACGCCTCATTAAATGATTACTTGAACCTCTGGCTCTCCAGAACGGCATTGTTGCTTAACACGTTTCTGCTTCAAATTTCACACTGAAATGTGAACATTTTCTTCTTGTGGCATTATTCCCGTTTTATTTCCTTTGAATTTACTTTAGCTTAGTTTGAAGTTCATTTAAGTTATTTCTATACAGTTTATGTCAATTCCCAACACTGATTAAGCCCATAGCCATTGTCTAGAGGGGGTCTAATGGAAGACCCCCAACTAGCCTTTCATATGAATTTCAGTTTCAAGGTTACAACCTTCACCCTTTGGCTTCTCACGTTAGTTATATGATTTGAATGACTGACATGGCTTTTCCTCCTCTCAAGGTATTCTAGTTCGTCATACTGCAAAGTGCCGCACTACTGCGTGCTAGTACTACTTATAGTTTAAGTACGTCAGACTAAAGTGAATGGATATGCAGCTCTATATCCGGCTACGAAGGCCACACTAATTTCTCTCGCCTCGCTGATTGGATGACGTAGCTTCTAAATTATTCCAGGATGCGTAACGAAGAAAGCATCCTTTTCCATGGGGCAACTCGAACAGCGCTTCAAGCACCGTTGTTACAATGGCTTCCATACGTAATTACGGAGAGCTGTGGACAGCGATCGTTTCTTTTTAACATCGAAGCTCTTTAAGCTTTTCGTTCGTTCGTTCCTATCACGAAATGTCCTTGAAACGACCTTGTGTAGTAACCAAGCGACGCTGAATGTGCCAACATAACCTTGTATGGCCTCGACATCGTTCTACATTACGTAACATGACGGCGCAACGACACGTGACCATAAGAAGAAGATTATTATTATTATTATTATTATTATTATTATTATTATTATTATTATTATATTATTATTATTATTATTATTATTATTATTATTATTATTATTATAGTGATGGTGATGACTGGTACCAGCCAAGTGCCCATAAGCTTGGCTACTTTGCTAGCCTTGTGCCACTAGTGCAAGCTGCACTACTTATTTTTTATTTATGAAAGCGTTCTTCTGCGACGAATAATATAGGAAATGTGTTTAGAAGAATAGCGTGAGCAATAAGTATTACTTTCTTGCGCCATTTTGTTCTCTCACTCTCGGAGTACATTGCATGAAGAATTTTATTATCTGAGGGAAGTTCTAGGCACAGTCTTAGAGCAACTGGTAAATTTGTCTAGCATTTGCTTACTACACGCCTTTTACTTAAAACCGCAGCCAGGATTAAATGTGATGAACCAGTTGTGTTCACGCAACTACTCCACAAAACTTTATTGCAGCCGTATAAAATGACCTTAATATAAAGAGTGCGTAAATCATTGTTGTCTGCCAAAAATTAACACTATGGCTGGTCAAGAGCGCAAGCACAAGTGTCGTTGTGCTGAGACTACGGAATATTTGCAGCACACTCATTATAACATGCCGTGGAGGCAGGCTTGCTAAGGAACAACAGATGAACGAAACAGTAAAGGGCAAAACACATTTAAAACAACGTGGAGAACAAAAAAGAGATAAAGAAGGTTAAGGCTATGCCCCACCAAATCAGTGTGAGCTAGTGTAGATGATTAGCACACAGTAAAATCAAACACAAATATTTCTGCAATGCGCTAATGGCTCTCTAACGCTATCTATAATAGAAATGGCAACATTTGGTGAGGCGCAGTGACCTCGCACTGACAATGCACATTACTTATCACTAATATCTATGCTCTCCTTACAACGGCACCGCGGAAGAATTGAAAGTAAACTGGCTAGGTGAAGTGAGGAATATAGTAGAATATTGGCACTTACACGAATGCCCAAGTGACGCACTACACCATGCTGCATGGTTATCCAGTGAAACGAATGTCGCAGCGTTACAGCCACCGGCGGATGAGGCTAAGCATCCTAACTGACTTCTTGTAGGCGTCATTGGTGTTTTGTTTGCATATTAAGCGTCTTATTCACTTCTTTTCGTTCTGTACTTGCGTTTTATTTGTGTATTGTACATTGCGTGTTGCTGACCTGGCCTTGAGCTCCTGCTCTTCCTTCCACAACAAAGAGAGACGATCATCAAATAAATAAATAAATAAATAAATAAATAAATAAATAAATAAATAAATAAATAAATAAATAAATAAATAAATAAATAAATTTATTTCCATAACCTTATTTTATTTCTGACAGAGATTGAATACTTCCCTCACTCAGCAAGGACGCATTATTTCTGTGTTGTGAAGATCCCTTTCAGCCGTCAAAGGGCATTCGACACTACTGTTTATTCTTTTGCATACGTCGCGCTCACAAAGCCATTCTTCTCACTTCGGCTCACGTTTATCCCATCTCATGTTTTTCATATATAATAACTGTTTCATCTGTTCTTTTTTTATGACGAGAAAAGAAGTGCACCCGTAAAAGCGGAAAACGCTGTTGCCTTGCCTTGGCAGATATCGATCGCTCGTTGTCTGGGATGCATTGCTCAGGAAAACCCGTTTATGGGCCTTGCGCCCTTGCCTCGTAAATGGGCTTCGAATAGGCGGATGGCAGGTGAAGACGGCCATGTGTCGGTGGCGCTGCATGGTTTTGAACCCTTACCACTTTCAATGCTATAGAGCAATGAAGTCTCCACGTGGGCAGCTTTTGCTTTTCATCTCCTCTGAGCGCTATCGGTTGCTATTTTTTTTTCTGGTGGAGGGAAAGGGTTGGGAAGGAAAGCTAAGCAGTATTCGGGACTTGACTTTAGCATTTGTGCCCCGCGACGGTGGTGTAATGGTTATGGCACTCGGCTACTGATCCGAAGGTCACGGGATGGGCTCCCGGCCGCAGTGGCTGCGTTTCGGAGGAGGCGAAATGTTAAGGCCCGTGTGCTGTGCGATGTCAGTGCACGTTAAAGAACCCCAGGTGGTCGAAATTTCCGGAGACATCCACTACGACGTCAATCATAATCAGAGCTGTTTTCGGGACGTTAAACCCCACAGATTAATTAATTGACCTTAGCATTTGTCTTCCATAGGCTTTGCTCTGTAGAAGCCAGAGGAAACCAACAGCGTCGGAGCACGCTTTATTTTTTCATGCCTCCGTGTTTCCGGTATCGCTACTGTATCGCCACTGCAGGCACAAACTCAAGCATCTGTGAGATTACATAAGAAAAAATGTAACCAATACAAGGAAAAGTCAAACACGCAATCGTCAATTGATGTTTCCTAAATGGCTGATGTACCTGGCTGATAAATAAAATTAAATATATAAGTGTAGTCGGGGGGCCGTGAACAATGAATTTATATTCTCTTAAACAGACTAAGATTTAAAGAAAATCTGTACGTTCTTGGCTGCTTTTCAGATTGTGCGCACATAAAACTAAAGATTTCGCGACGCTAATATAATCACAATGTTCCTGACTATCGCGATTTTGCGTCAATATACTTTTTTCTGTATATTTGTTTTTTCCTCAGAGTTCAAGTGGGGGATTAGAGCAGTGAGGTGGCCTCTGTGGAGAACAGTACCGCTCAATCGCGCAGAACAGCACAGTACAATGAAATGGACATGCACAGTAAACGCTTTTACGAGAAGTGCAAATGGGCAAAAAACGGAAACGTAAACAAAACGCAAAATAAAGAATTAGTGTAACAAAAATGTAGTGCAGCGTAGCATAGTGCAAACGTTTCCGGCATTCAAATGATAATGCATGCTATTCGCTCCATAGGTACCATACACGCTAAATATTTGATCAGTACATAAAACACATTATTATGACGATATAAGTATATTTTTTGGTGTAATAGTTCTTCGAAAACTGGGAACTTCGATGAACAATGTGCGGTGACAAGACTTTTTGTCCTAATTTTTGTTTTGTTAACAAGAGCGTTAGCCCACTTTTTTTTCTATGTTTAGTACTTTTCGACAGAGAGACATAAATGCTGCTTTCACTGAACACAATTATTTCAGGTGCATTCGGTGCTGTTCAATCGAGGATCGCATGAATATTTTATCGCCAGCTCTTAGTTTTTATAGGTTAGGGGTGAACTTTTTGATAGCACAGTCCTGCAGTTGCAAGGTTGAAAGTTGAATTCAGTTTTAACTTTTGCACTTCTATGTCGCCCGCCAGTGATTCCACTGAAAAAGACATAGCCTAGCCAAGGTTGCCGAGGAATACTATACACGTAGCACCTTTGTTTCTCTCGACTGAACGTTGCAGGTACGAGCTTGTCGTCAGCACGAGAGTACCGACAACGAGTCTGACTCACGCGTACACAGACTCGCCCATGACTCAGGAAACGGCGGCAGGGTATACCGTCGGCACGTGTCACTTTGCATAAGTGGAGAAATTCTGCGCAGCGCCCATTCCGGGCACGTATTCTGCTTCCACGCGGCGGTTTATAGAGTGGCGGTTTCTTTACACGCTCCCTATATATAGACGAGACGAGAGAAACACATTCGCGACCTGCCTATTTTAGGGATCTTCATATTGGTTTTGGGGAGGAAACAACCCCCAATATAGGCCCCGGCTTAACGCTGAAGTTACGCCGCGCAGTAAAGCAAGAGTGCTCTTTCCGTGTCACGGGGTGGAATAGAAGCTTTTAGTGTTCCCCTCTTACGAGCCCCCAGGGATTATGAGCTACGACTTTGGACTTGAAGAAAATGAGGAAGAGTGAGGGTGGGTGAAGGAGAAAATTGTAAATATTTAACAAGCTGTTGCGTTATAGCCTGAGGAAAGACACCGCCGTGGTGGATCACGTGCAGCGAAATTTAGGGTTGCTCTATGGAATCGATTGCTTGTCTCACAGGCTCCGAGCGGGGTTCACTAGAAGGCGTGGTGTTCAGACCCCGTGGGGCCTAGAATCATTGAGCACGCGTAAGGAATGGGCGTGCGACCGATTGATAATCAGGGGATTTCGGTCCGCTGCACACGGGACGCTTTAGTGGTGAATCGTGACGCCACTTTGAGGGGGAGCTGGGTTATTAGAGTGGTGTAATGCGAAGGCGTAGCGCTTGCCTCCGCTGACATAACGAGTGGCGTGTCCGCAGAATACTCGGGTAGCGCGCCGTGGGCCTGAACGTGCGGGGATTTTTTTTTTTAACGATATTCACCCGGCAACAGCGGTCACGAATTGTGGCGGTAGCTTCGATTAGTAGGGTTTATCGTCACTCCTACTAATGATAGTCTGGCGTGTTTGTTATAGCACACCGATTTCAGTTAGCATGACGCAAATAAGTTTGTTGCCACGGACTCGCACCCAACATATCCAATGTCATGCGTACCCACCTAAACTTAACAATTTTAGATACCCGGGATGCTTAAATTATTCATAGACAAACTTACGCTCTTATTTCACACGCGCCTTCCACGAGTATAAGCTCGTCTCTTAACCAGAATTTCATTTGATTTTTCAGAATTGTTTTTGTTTCCATAACTAGCCCAATCCGGGATTCAAACAAGGGTGCCGAGAAAAATCATAATGACGCTACGTGCTAGCGCCCTTAAACAACTATATTCCTTTCGAGAAACTATACACGTTTATAGGGTTCGCAACACTGAGATATTCAAGTTGCACTGCTCTGTATCTTTCACTTTATGCTGGAAAGTAGTAACTTGTCATTGCAAAGTTGCACGAGGAGGGAGCAACACACGCATCCACGCACACGCGCGAGCACGTATATATATATATATATATATATATATATATATATATATATATATATATATATATAATCTCAAGACATGTTATCATGTCTTGAGAAAGGTCGGGCTCCGACCGAAACATTGATAGAGGCGCATCGTCAATTCAGTTATAAACTGCGGAAACCCAAGCTATTTTTGTATACACAGTCCTAGATATATATACAAAAATAGAAAGGGGTGTTAGTTTTGCACACCATGACATACAGGAAGGAGCATCAGGTTGCCTGCGAAAATGGGTATAGGATATGCAATTTGTAGCGTTTAGTAGATAGTTGATATTAATGCGTAACACTACAGAATATAAAATTACCGCTCCAAGAGACCATGTTACGACTGATCACCTAGTAATAAAGTACCGTAGCTGTTCGATATAGCGTTGCATATAACGTTGAAACAATGTAACATTCATATGCTATGCCTTTCTGTTTTCTCGTTTGGGCCCGAAGATTTTATCCACACCATGGGCCATCTTCCATTATTATCGTTTAATACGTAGCGGAAGTGAATATGCGCTTCCACCAAGGACACCCAATTACTCTGACAGCGCTTCCAGCATATAAGCTGGATATTATTCAAGAGCTCACCAATCAATTCAGCATGATAAGTGGTAGCTTTGGTTGAAGCTCTCCTAGCTGCAGTTTTCAATCTCTATAATACGACAAGTCGTTCATGGCCGTTCGAAGTAAGAGGAAGCCTCCATGAACTCATTTATGAAAGGGAGGCTCAACGGCACAGCAGTGCCGGAAGCTATTCCCCAAAGCTCGACACTGTCAGGAAAAGCATTATAAGGCTCTACGTCGAGTTAGGTTTCTATTCGCCATTAACAGTGAGAGCCTGTCTTTTTTCTGAGGCGAATAACGGAGCAGGATTTGGTGCCTATGGCATAGCGGCATTCGTTTAGTCAGGACTTTCAATGGTGCTGGGCTGGTTAAGGGATGGGTCTCTATTACTAAAGGAGATCGCGGTACTTTCAGTTACGCCGGTGATAAGAAATTGATTCTAGATTCCACCATTACTCGTGCCATCGTCACCTTAGAAGCTTTTGCTGGTAATCTTTCTACGTGTACAGAGAAAACGGCGCTACGTGTGAGCATTACAGAAGCCGTGGAGACCCTCAGGGCTGAGTACTAAGCCCGACTCTTCTAAACTTAACCCTCATTGGATTAGTCACCCACCTGCCAGGCACTGTAAGACTTTCCATCTACGACGACGACATTTGTATATGGACTACACACAAAGAAGCCCACAGCGTTCTGATTCGGCTGTATAGGACTGACGCCACGAGGCAACCTCGACACAGGGCACGCAGTCTCTCTATGATGTAGTGGAGCTCACCAGGCATCAGATATACACGACTGCATCAACAAAACCCATACCTGGGACTCCGCCCTCCATCCGGACTACCTCGACGTGAAGCTTCGCTTCTTTGTCGCTTCTGGTTAGGAGCGGCTTTCACGAAAGCGTACTCTACATCAATTGGAGTGACCGACAATGCAACGTGCGACATCTGTGGGACCGATTAAACCATTGACCATCTCTTATGTCACTGCCCCCGATTTGCCGTAGAACGTCAAACCCTAACTCAGACATTTCAACGACTCGACAATCGGCAGATTTCGGTACAGATGCTACTGGAGCACCGTCACCATCGCTCGTCGGCCCACAAGGCAGTGAAAGCACTGCTTTGTTTTTTGAGAACGACGGGCTTGCGTGAACGCCTTTGACAGAGTACCAGTACAACATCTTACGCGTCAACGCGTTGTCGGCCATCCCAGGCCACCTTGTTTCTTTCGCTCTTCTCTATTTCACCTTTCTATTCCCTTCTAATTAACTTCCCTGCCTTTCTGTTGCCTTAGTCCTCCTCCTTTGCTGGTAATGCATCCCTCGGGCAGTTGCTCGTGACCAGAAAGTAGCAGCTGCACTTAATATTCGCACTGTTTTTGCTGACTTCCTTGAACATGAAGCTATTGCCTCTGAGAATGGCCCTTGTTGTCTCAACAGAACAACGCACGAAACGCTTCTAATCAGTAATGAATTCATCGTCATTATCAGAATGACTGCACCCTTTTGGAGAACGAGGGCCTCACCCGTATTTCACCAATTAAGGTAGTCGTGTACAATGTAGGAGTGTGTTGTGCTGTAATAATATTTGGCCACAATTTGCACCTCCTGAAATACCTGTGCCGGCACGTAAGAAAATAAGATTGCAACACAAATAGGGCGCAGATAGGAGAGCCAGCAAAAGACGAAGACAAGGACAGTTGTTGGCGCTCGCGCTTGCTCCGCTTGGAAGGCTGGTCGATTCACCTTCGCTATCTGCATTAAACACCTCACTGGTTCAACGCTAAACGCGTACTTTCAAGTGGTGGAGAGTGCCGGTTCTCTTTTCCATCCTGGAACTCCGTACCTGGACTCTACCTTCACCTTCAGCGATGACCGATGACGTTGCGCAGCAGAATGCTACCAGAATGTTATCAACGACTCTCATAACGAACCAGTATGACCTACTCTTTTTCAATGAAGTCAGTGAAGTAGCGGTGGCGGTGCGTCTGATTCTCCCTGTATACTTCGAGGAAGCTAATAGCAAAAGGCTCACTCCTCAAAAGAAATGAAATTCACATTTGGGCAATAATTCTCGAACATAATGGACATCCAGGAGGAATATGCAGGCTAGATCATCGTTTATGAATTATCTGCTCACATGCTTTGAACAATCACATGTTTTATTTTAATAATATATGATCAGGCACTCTGAAGACGAGTGGGTACCACAAACAGTCATGGAATATGCTATCATTTGCACCGTACAACACCTCCTTGCTTACCTCTGAAACAGATATGCGATTACTTCATAACCCTCACCCAACTGTGTTACGGGGAGGTACTGAAACGGTTTCGACGATGCTGTCAGTCATAGTGAACAACACCGCGCCTTCCGGTTTTTTCTTTTTTTTTTTTTGAAAAATGCCGTATACGGCACCCATCAGTAATTACCCTCTATTTCGCTGAGTTTCGTAAAAAACAACATTTTTACATGTTCGGCTCTCGGATACACGCAAAGATGCATGCCTCGAGGGCGTGGAAGCACAGCGCACCAACGCAGTGATCATTAGCGAGGTTTGAACAGCCGCAACCCTCAGTTCACGCCACTGAATGGAGATGCAGTTGTCTCCTGTTGCAACAACGTAGTTTTTCAGGCTGCAGCAGAATAGACCCAGTACGTGATTACAGGAAATCTATTCGCTTCCCAGCGCTGTGAATATGAAAGAATGGCAACCCGAAGGACATTAGCTAATGAGGCTTGAATAGGTGATGATATCCCCCCGCCCCACACACACGCACATATATATATATATACATACATGCTGACGTACTTGTTTTAATTTTCTCAGAGAAAGGAATAGATTAATACATGTGCTATATTATATACTACCAATATTCCACCTTTCACCGCTACTGATGCAGTGTAGAAACTACGTTACTCCGGTAAGCTATTTAGCCTAAACCCTTATCGAGAGGTTGCAAATCTAATACTTACTATATGAATCCGCTTTGGGCGCGTCAACGCTAATTTCAAGGATTAGTGTTTCCGATTGCAGCACCGCTCATGCCACAATAACTGATCCCCTAAAAAGTAGCAGCTCATACTGGAACCGCTAATTTCTCATGCAAGATTAGCGTCATTCTTTTGCAGCGGCCATCATAGCGAAAGGCAGCCTTGGTAAGATACTTTTGAAAGTATAAAGTAAGTTGCGCAATTACAAGGTAAATCTGAGTACTACGTAATTCCTGTGGCTCACTTCCACTGATTAGGAAGAAAGCAACTCCAATGGGCACACATTAATAATGCAAAAGCAACGTGAGATCGGCATGATATTATTATTCATACAACAGTGACGAGGGAAATATTAGCTTGTTGCTGGCCACAAAGTCACGACAACGCCGGCCTGAATTGCATTGTTTATGTTCTCCGTCAATTTTCCTTACCTGACACATACTGCCCGAAAGTATCGTCGAGACTCCCGAGAAAGCCCTATGGTATGTTTACTTAATAGACACTCCTATAGCTCTTGGATGTGTTATGGTGGCAAACGAGAAGCGCTGCTATTCCGGGCTCTAATCCATCATTATCTAAATTTTCACAGACACTTCATCGTTGCCCATTTCTGCCTTGTTCTTACGTCACTGCTATCATAGCTCACGCTCTTGTTATTATGCATAGGGCGGGTCATTTAACAGTAAAGCAGCAGTTACAAGCACAGCGCTTGTGTGAGTCTCTCCTTTGTGCGTGTGCGTTTGGTACTACCTTCGTGTCGTGCGCATCTCTTTCTAGTGGCGAAGTTACGGAAAAGCAAGGAGTGTGCACTTCATAGATGCTCTCTAATATTCGAAGTGTGCGCATTCACGTTGCAATGATACTGAGTTTTGATATTAATCAGCCTGTGCCAAAAATAATAACTCAATCTTGGCAACATGAAAAGAAAACGAAATCGAAACTGTATATAGTAGACTTGCTGCTCCGTCCCGACTTATTAATCCCTTAGCGTTTGGCAACAAGTCATAGCCTAAATTTTCGTGATTAAATCATAGAAGCGCTTAGCGATATAAAGGAATAAAATATAGTGTTCTTGTTTGTCTTGAAGCGGACGGCCGCCGCCCGTCGCATTTGCTGCAAGGGTCAAACTCCTTGATGTTTATACGTTGGAGCTGCGACTCGTTGTAGCCTGTCCTGTACAGGCGTTGCCGTTAATCTCGGGAAATCTGCGGCATCAAGGAGTGGATTACAGAAGATTATCAAAGGTCAAGCCCTCCACAGTTTATTGACTCTCGGCAGGCATAAGTTCCTTTGCCCTTAAAGAAGGGTGCTGCCCTCCACGACCAACGCAAGAGATGTAAGACGTGCGAACCTTTTTTACCGCATAAGCTGTCACATGTGTTCATTAGTAATAAGAATGACATGATAAAAGCTGCATAACTGCACATTCAACGGTTCAGCCTCCCTTTGAGACCAGGTATAAGCGTAATATAACAATAGTTGTTGGGCTCTTGCGGACCAAAATCGTGGTATGATATTTTGCATGCTGTAAAGGAACTTCCCGAGAACTTTCGACCACCTGTGAATGTCTAACGTGGTCCACGTTGGACAAGCGCAATTGACGTCGCTTAGTACGCAGACTCCTACCATTTCATCTCCAAAGGAAGCGGGCGATCGAAATGCAACCGCCCGCTTCATTTGGCTACAAACATGGGGACCAATCTGTGGTGTTCTCCCATAGTAGATTACGACGTACTCTCAATTTCTCAGTGGGCAGCGCATGCTGCGTAGAGGGCTCTTGCATGTGAGAGGGCTCTTGCACGTGACGAAAGCGACGGACACAGGGAGGAAGTGCTCCGTTAGGAGCACGCTGATCTGGGGACTGCTTGTAAGAGATCTTCACGGATCAGCAGAAGCGCGTCGCCAAACACGCAGGAAATGTCCGTGAAATCGCGCTCGACGTGATCTTATGATGCTGCGTAGGTTTGGGCTGCTAGCGTCGTTTAATAAAGAGCAGTACGTGAGTATTTAAAGGTGACCACCTTCCATGTGCCGAATTCTTTCAGAACATATTTTAAAGAAACATTGATTGCTGCCAGTCTGGCATTAGTAAGAAGGCGCGAAGTGTTCTAAGTACTCTTCTGCCGTCAGTCGAAGAGGAGAAGGAAGTCGCGGAAAGGCCTTGCGTCACCGCGTGAAAATGGGCTCTTAAGTACTTTAAACCAACGGCTCTACTCGTATAGGTGCGAGAGTGTCGATTATAATACTGCCGGTACAAGGTAGCTAGCGTTTTGCGTATTGCGAGAACTCAGAGTTGTCTGGGAAAGCGGCACAGCTGCCCTGCGTTCTCTCACGTGGCCTAGCGGAGAAAGGGATTCGTGATTCGTGACGAGGCCCACCTCACTTCTTTATTTTTTTCTTTGTTGTGTCGAGGAATTTCCAATGCTGTCGCCGCACGCTCCGCATCAGTTGAAAGAGCAAAGTCAGTTGCCAATTTCAGTGATGCGTGACGCGGTATTTTTCGTGGTACTGCCTCTCGATCGAACAGCAGGATGCTTGGAAAGTGCGCGCTCTATTATGGTTAAGACATTCAACGTTTACTCCTTTCACAAAACTTTTTATTCCTCGCAAACACGAACGTGACCGGATCGAGGGGCCTCTGTTCGTTAGCAAAGCTCAAGCACGGCTGAAGCATGGCGATCCCTCGATTAGTGGCCACAGTTTATTTGCTGATGGGAACATTTTGATTTTCGAACTGCCTTGAAAGCTTTATGCGAGTTGCTTTATAATAAAGCATTCATCATTTCGCAATTCATTTGCTTTTGTTCTGAGCTCGCTGCCTCAGTTACTTGCAGAGAGGATCGATGCTTCGTCTAATATGTGATGAATGCTCAAAATGGATCCTATAAGCGCACGATGCTGTGTAGCTGTCTTTTTACATGGTATTCACATTAGAAGGTGTACATTAACCTCTTGCGAGGTAACACGTGTACAATAAAACACAGGTAAACGATAGAGGAATTAGGTATTCTTAATTGGACAATTTTAATTAGCTCGAAGAGCAGCGCGCAAACTAGACTTAAACGAAAGGTGGACAAGGACGAATGCCGAGTTTAGGTTGACTTGGTCTAAGACCTTGCTACAATTTTCAATATCTTCTGCTGAACTTAGAGATAAGGTAATATACTTCTATTCTGTCCAATGGTCATTTCAGCCGAGTCATCTGCATTTCGACATCCCTCATCACAGAAAAGGACTGTGTCCGTTTATGTAGCCACACATTAAATCTTATAACATATTGAAGCCGCCTTACGGAAGAGAAATAGAATGTTGCAACACTCGAAGAACAGCGTTACCTGGCCGTGGTCAATTAGGAGTAACGGTGCTTTTTCTTCGCAAGTCCACTTTGTCCTTGCCGCTTTGTACATCTAGCACTGCCGAACGCTAAAAATGATTAGAATGTGAATACTCCATTATATTTGCCAGAGCAGAGCCTCTCATTAATTAGACTTGCACGTTTACGACTGTACTGGCTGCGTACATCATAATGAAAAGCTCGAATATTCTTGTCAAAGAATACCTCGTCTTATCGTTCTTATTCATCACTTCTTTTCTCTTTCTTGTTTTTTGTTTTTGAGAAGCGTACCTAAGAGGGATGCTGCGTACATGTCAAATATTTATTTCAAATGCAATCTCAACGTATACTAAAAATATCACAACTGTTTGCATTAATGGAAGTTTCTTACTTTCGAGCACGCGCTGTTACACTTATGAAATTTTGACGCAAGTCATTGGTGACCACAACATCAACACGTAACACTAATTTATTAATTTTTCAAGGACAGCACCCAGTACTTCGTCCCGAATATTTAGTTTTATTTCCTGTACATCGTGGAGTGTGGGCGACACCGGTTACCCGTTGTGAATAGGGAAAGCATATGACACAACACGTTCTTTAACAACTTACACACGAGATAGACGCATATGCCCATAAATTAGCATGTCGCACTCCTTCGTGTACGGGCTTATAAAGGAATGGTCCCGCCTGTTTTTTTTTTTTTATCATAAAATGATAATTTTACCTATGAGTGATGTGTTCGTGTATCCATCACAGTAAGTTCAAGGAAAAAAGTGCATGCAAAAATTGGACATGGACAGACTAGGGACATGGGCAAGCGCTCGTCCGTGTCTTTACTGCGTCCATGTCAAGTTGGAGTGTACCTCTTTGCTTACAAGTATGAACCGTTATTGTATCAGACTAAGTGGTTGTGCACTTTCGGGGTAAAACAAATGATACCGAGAATGCCTCGAAATTCACGCAACTTCCAATAATTATCCATGAACAGATCGCTAAAGACAATGCAGGACAGGGAATGTCGCTGGAGCCGACGTTTCGACCAAGTAGACTTGTCTTCGTCAGAACGGCAATTTTTAACTATCTGCTTATCGATTCCAGCCTACAACCTCCCCTGAGCTTCTCTTCTACTTTGGATTCCTGTAATGATGACTTATTACGCTTGCGTAGTGACCATTTCTAGTGTCCCAGTGAAATTGTACTTCCTCGCTTGTAAAATGTGGATTATCGCTCACAATTATCTATGGAAGTGCCTCGTTAAACATGTGCTACATTGCACGAAAGGGTGCCAGCGTGCCATAAATGTGGACGCATTTGATATGATCGACCTGCGATCATGTGTCGTACCGGTCATGCGCCATTTGCTTAGCCGCTGTTTTTCCAACAGTACTTATGTGGCTTTTAGTCATAGGCACTGCCAGAATGGGCCGCTTCATCGAGGCCTGTTTTACTACAGTGATTTCTTTTCAAGCGAAGGCTGTCCTGTGAAGGTCGCGGTGTTCAAAAAAAAATAATAACACACCGTCATCATTCTGAAAAAAAAAAGTCCGCTCTCACTTTGTTCTTCTGTTTTTTGTAGAATAATGAGATACAGTGAAAATAAAATACGATAGACTGAAAATAAAGCTTGACTGTTGCGCTGCTGATTCGAGCAGGGCCTGCCCGAGTTGCGAAACCAACACGCTAACCGATTAAGCTACTGTCGGGTCATCGCACGCTCGCTTTAAAGCGCGCTTTAAAGCGGGGTAGACGTAGCGCAGGGCGCGGGCCTGGACATGTGCACGCTCTTGCGTGCGCGCCCACGCAAACGAAAATATGTTAACATGTCTGAGCCATGTGAATATCAAATAAAGATGACAAGAAATAAACATGGAATGGAAGCAAAAAGAAAATGATAAGCAAACACAGAAAATGACAGTAAGAAAAAGAAAGAGAGATGTGAGGGAAGACAGCAAGGAAGCAAGAAAGAAGGAAAGCAAAGCAAAGCAAGAAAAGGAAAGCACACGCCCTTGCCCCCACTTCGGCGATCGGGGCAGGGCTCCTTAAATTTTCTTATGTTGGCTCAAGATCGACTTTTGAAGCATATGCTCTGGGAGGTCATGCGGCCGACGGGTAGTAGCGAGGAGACAGCCACCATATAGCGAAACCCTCCGCGCGCATTGGTGCGGTGTGCTGCTCAGCACATATCAAGTGTAGGCAGTCCAACTGTGGAACTGTGGGAAGATCAACTGTAGGCAGTCCAGAAGGCCAAAGCCGCCGCCAGAACCCAAGGGCTCGTGGGACACGTCTAGGCAAGGTGAAACTCGTCCTGACAACTTGGCGGACAAGAATATAGTTTTTACCTACCTATCTACCTAGCCTTGGGAGGCAAGCATATTGTCACGAAGGTGATCAACACGGCTCAGCGAAATAGAACAGGCTGGTTTTATGATGGCGTACACCTCAAAAAGAACGCTCGCACAACAGAGCTCTTCTTCTTCCGACTGTAGATGGAGTGCCCATAGTGGGTAGGTCGCTTCCGGCAAGAGGTAATCATAGTGGGCACATCCCCTCGCGTCAATATTCACGTGTGTCTGGTCGTATTGTGTTCAACTGTGGGGCATCCCTACGGTCGTCTTTGTTTAAACTTCCACGACCAATGTCCTGTGGGCTTTGCATATGTGACAGGAAAAACAAAAAAAAAACCCGCTCGCGTTCATGAAAAGAAGTTGCAATAAAAAAGCCACTAGACGTGAACATCCGGCGTAAGAAGTTTGCAAGGGACTGGGGTTTTGCACAAGAGCTGAATAATCCTTGTGCCTGACTGCACCGCGTCTAAATAAACGTTTTATTTGGTAGTAGTTCTTGTGGCTAATACAGTTATTGATGAGCGATTTGATTTTGATTTATTCCTGGGGCTTTCACATCCCAAAACCACAATATAATTACGAATGACGCCGTGGTGAGGGGCTCCGGAGAATTCGAGCACTCTGGGTTTTTTAAACGTGCACTGACATGGCCTAGCACACGGACGTCAACATTTTGCTTCCATAGAAATGCAACCACCACCGCCGCCCGGAGCCGATCCCGCGACCCTCCGATGATCAGCAGAGTGTCATAGTCACGTAATAGACCACCGTGGTGAGGCGCAGTCTTTGGTTAAATCAGAAATGTCACAATTTAGTCAATCATTCACACATGACACACACGACTTTCTGATTCATCGCAGAGTTGATGTCTTGTATAAGCTGTTGTAACTGTGAGTAGATAAGACACACTGTGCAACTGTGAACAGATAGAGCATATTATAGAAAGAACTGCTCTTTTATCGATTCTGAGACGACCTGCGGCCTGACGACGAAAGCCAATCCGGATTGTTATAAATATATTTTGAAGTCTGTCGCTTCATATTTAAATTAAGACCCCGTGGAAATAACTTGATAGGTTCTTTACGATCATGTGACAATTATGGGAAGGTAATTTGAGATAATCCGCAAATCTTAACGTTCCGACACGTGGCGCGCATACCGCCGATCCCTATACAAATAGTAGGTATGCGCGACACAAAATATATTACCGTTAATCGTACCGTAAATAACAGCTTTTTCATATTCTTGACGTCGTGACCTATCAGTAGGGTTAGTCATACGCTCGTACCCTTCTGAACCAACAATAGTGCATACATACCGAACAAGACGAGCTTAGACGACCTCCTCTGACATTATGCGACAGTCGGTGCCAATCGTGCGGAGATCGAAGATGGCTGGCCACATGCCGCGTTTGACGAGGGATGCGTTTACGCTCATTCTTGCTTGCGTAAGACACCAGACGCGACCAGGAAGCGCGGATATGTTTACACGAGACACGCATAACCGAGGTCATCCTGCGCAGGACGTGGTGATCGTCTACTAAGGTCAGGGAAAGTTTTCTTCAAGCAGCGTTTGCAGAAAGATTACGTTAATGGAAGCCTGTCTTCGGTAAATACCGCAAATAAAAAAAAGCTGATTACTGTAGCTAAATATGGCCAACAGGAGACGAAACAGGACCTTATAGCAAGCATTATAATAAAGTAGAGCAAGACATACAAAAGCAAAAAACCGACATATTGTCCTTGCCAGCGCTTTTTTTTTCTAATTTACTGCGTAGGTAATTTCGCGGAAAAAATTTAATTAGGGTTTAACTATCTACAGCCGCTCGAAATGAGTAGAATAAACTTATAACCCACAGCAAGGACGGGCAGAAGACGCCCTAAGGAAGAAAAAATAAGGTAAAACAGTGTAGCGGCGATGCGACGCTTGGATGGCCAGAAGTTTCATATTAAGGAAGAAGGCGACGTCTTATCATTACGGAAGCTCTTTCATTTCCGGCTGGTCACGCTACTGGCGATCGTGCTTCGTTTTTTTTTCTCCCTTAGAATTTCGCCTTGCGCTCCCTTCGTCTAGGCAGATGGAATTTACTGCCTCGCCTTTCTTTCTCTTTAATTAATCAGCTTCGCTGGGCACATGGATGCAAAGAAGCGTAGCGCCAACCGGCGCATTTTCTGAGTCATATATGCAAGTCGAAAGCCTCGTTTTCTCGTTTGGATTGCTCAGAAGCCAACCGCTTGTTGGTGCTCGTGACAGGGCACCTGTTTTCTTTTGGATGTAAGAACCTTTAGGTGAATTCCAAATTATTACTTTCGGTATCAGCAATGAATCCTACAGTAAGCCTAATTCAAAATGCGGTTGTTGTTTTGTTTTTTTATTTCTTTGGATCGCATGTCAATGTGTCCGAAGCTTCTCCGCCTTGCCTGGAGGTTTATGCTGCTTCTCAGGAAAGAGTTTCGACGTGACGTCACGCTCTCAACGCCTGAAGATTTTAGATGAGGGAACGTGTCACGGCAAAACCTACCTTTCGCTCACATGCCCGTCGGTTTGTACAGAGCATTGACCGGCGCACTGGCCCTTCTGTATTTAGGCGCGCTCCTTACAGCACTGGGTACCATTGCGCAATTTTTGTTAAATATTGATAAATGCACGATATTGTTAGCAATGACGACCATAATTAGCTCATCTGGGTGAGCGACCATAATTGGCTCATCTGAGAATGTTCCTTAATACTCTCTTCGCACTGGTGTAAGAGCGACATGGTCTGTTCAATCTACGCCATGCTACGTTTCTATTGATATATATATGGAAAACGTGAGTTAATTTTTTGTGTCGCTTGTGAAAAGTTTTGCGTTGTTAGAAATATCTTGTAGAGTCAGAACAAGACAGTAAAAAAAAAAAATCCGGGCGGCTACGCACTAGTGGTGCGAAGACTGAGAATACAGCGTAAATGGTGGCGCTCCCTCATCTCCCCATGCACAAACCCGCTTCCCTTTCCAACTCCTTCCTACACTATACTGTGAGATGTTATTCTGTGATCTACCCTCTCTCCTTCCTCCTCAACGTCACATAATTCTTGTTCACCTTCAACCCCCTTTCCAAACCGTCCTGCCTTCCTCCCTATTCGCCCTATCATATCATATCATATCATATCATATTTATTTCAGACAACCAGTATACATAGTTGCCTAGTTGCCATAGTTGTCATAGTTGACTTACTTCCCTTTCCCACTCCTTGTTACAGTATACTGGGCAAGACTGCTGTGCTCTCTCCTCCACCTTTCCTTCCGTCCTTACCCCCACTTCTCTTTCCCTCTCCTTGCTCCACTATACTATACAAGTCTACGCTATGCTCTAGCCTATCCCCTCTAATTCACCCTCTCGTCAGCCCTTATCACCCTCACGTTCACTTCCCACTCCTTGCCTGATAATATGCTGCGCTCCACCGTTTCCCCTCGTCCTCATCCTCCCTTGCCCCCATCTGCCTTTCCCACTCCACTTTTCTATTCCCCCCCTACTCATTTTCCTTTCCCTCTCCTTGGTGTTACTAACGCGAGTGCGCGTCTACTTCGCGGTTATGCCTGGTGCTGCGTCACCTGTGGCGTCGCTGGTTGCTAGGCGGCGCGCAGCGATGTGAGGTTTTGTGCGGTCGCCAGACTTTTTACCCCGGCTAGAACAGGTTCACTATGAAAACACGTTGAGTATGTTAATACTTTTTGCAGTACCGCCTGTAGACACAACATCACTATCACTATCACTATCACTATCTTTTTGCAGTTTGTTCCTTCTAAGGCGTTCGTGCTTATACATAAATCGTCCATGAGGCATTTACAAATAATATGGTTCAGTATGACACCGAAGTACATTTTACAGCTGAGGCATTAGAGGTTGTCCGAAGACGTATGTTGCTGTCTTCTGTATTTTAGGGTGTAGATAGCACTTTTGAATTAAATGAATTTTCTGTAGTTAAATGTACTGAACATTTCTAAGGAAGCGTTGCTACGCGATCGCCTCCTGCCGGTAAGCCTATCTAACCTAACCAGACATACCCGGCTATTACCTATAAGGAAATGGCGAAGCCAAGAGAGTTGGCGACCCGTTAGAAAATCTTCAGGAGTCAACTACACTACAGGAAGGAACGCGTCTGCCACTATCGGGATATGTGGCTTCTCGCTATATGCTTCGGACGTGCTCTCTCCCAACTAAGGCAAATCACGCAATCTCCAGGCTGTTCACGAGTAATCCTAATCACGAACTTGCGAGCTCTTGTTGTTCTGCAAAACTGGAACACTGTCTCTTGCAGATTGACGTAGACATTCTGGTTTCTCTGCTTACAAAGCGCAAAAAACAAATAAGAAAAAAAAACGAGAGAGTGTGGACAGGCAGCGGTAGAGCGACGAGGAAACGTGCAATTCGCAGAAGCATTTCCGTGTTTCGGAAAGAGGGACCGCGACACCACAATCACGAGCCCGAGGAACTCATGCCGGCTCGCTGCCACCTATTCGAACCCAATTTCCGTGTCATCGACGCATCGGCCATAAAACGGCCGTATTCGAGCCAAGCAGCCGAAACGACGGGTGGCTGCTCTCTGCTAGCGCAAGACAATTTCGGCGGTCCGCGAGACCACTTTATTATTGCAATTCGTTTTTGCTTTCTATCGCGAAAGAAGACCGCAATGGTAATGGACATAGCGGAGACGAAGCGACAAAAAAGAAAAGAAAGAAAAAGGAAAAGAAGGAGTTTAAAAGAAGATCTCGAGAGAAGGACGACATTGGTGGAAACACGAACTGTCTTGCGGCCGGGTTGATTCTCTCTACTTCCCACGAGCGAGAAAGCATGCGCGGGGATCCTGCATTTACAATGAACGGGTATTTGTGTTAGGGTAATCGTACCTCTGGGCACCTATATTTATATTACATAGCGCTGCGAAGTCCAAGCACACGAACTCGTTGTCCTGATTGTGATGGGCCTCTGAAGCTCACATGATTCATCTGTACTAATGGGCATCATAGATTGATTCGTGATTCACTGTGCAGCTTTACGGGCTGTGAATTTAGGAAACCACATCAGGAATAAAACACAAGCGAAGAAAATAAAACCTTGCTTATCACCGCGTCTCTCCTTAGCATGTCTGACAACCAGCGCATCGAAGCAATTTTATTTACATGCGGTTAAATTTGGGGGGCAGACGAGCTTTCTTATGGCGCATTCGTTCACTGACTCTGTTGAGACCATGCTGCACCACATACATGCTATTGCATAGCTGCATCTCTTGCACCGTTGTTCGTACGTGCCCCGGCATTCCTCTCAAAGATTAAGGGCAGCAGCAGGGATACTACAGTATTTCGCAAGAGTACAGCGCATTTTCAGATCTCGCTACGCGCCTGGGAGTGCTCCAGGTTGTTTGAATTGTGCCGCGCTCTTTTCGCAAGAATAGAGGGGTTCCACGCTCACTATGACCTCCCCTACTCGACCCATTCACACAAAAGTTCACCGCCAGGCGATAAAATGCTTGATGCCCTCTCACGCCAGCGTGGGGACGCAAAAGTGTTTTGACCCCTCCGAATAAAGATTTGATTTCCCCCGGGCAAGATAAAAAGCAGAAAAGGTTGCTCACTTAAGCCATCGAGACCGATGGCATGTTACTGCGACTATTTTTTTTTCTTCTCTAACGTACGACCTTTCTTCCGCTTTTCGGCTTTTAGGCCCCCGAAATCAATATCGAAGCCTCGTTGCTGGCCAAAATGGCTTTTCAAGAAACTTTCGGAGGACATGATCTTTCTTTCTCCCTCAAAACACACACGCAACGTCGTTTTTATATTCATATACTTTACACTATTGTATAGAATTGCTTCATTGCTGGATGTAGAGCATTTGCTACGTCTTATTTTCTTATACGTGATGTACATTTACTTGCTATGAGTGTGTCTATAAGTTTTTGTAAGTTGACCGTTGACTGTTCCTTCGTTCATCACGTCAACATCGCAGGGTCACGTCGTTCTTTGGCAATGCAGTTTTGAATTATTTGTGAAATGCTTCCATAACATTCCGTTCGACAGGCGCATTTTGTGAGCCACACGCTCAAATTAAGAGATGGCAAAATCCGTAGCGAATGGACCCGCCGTATCATAAAAACAATAAGGGCACTGGGAAAACACTCTATGAAAAGGAAAATCAGCACACACCCGTTTGTAGCACAAAGCTACAAGGAAATACATGCGGATTTATCAGAAATTAAATATTATTAGTCTGCGAAATATTTTCCCTTGCGCGCTGTTTGAATCCTGGACCCACTCTGCCAATTGAACTATGCAAGAGGCTAGCAACTAAGAGCGGGAGGGAGAGTTGACCAACAACTAGAAGCACAACGACACAAATATATGGCACAATAGCTCTTTTTGACCATTATCATTCCTGAAACGCGTTGATAAATAACACTAAAAAAAAAGCTTCTATAATGTTGCCCGACTCCGTACGCAAGTATTCTGCAGTCAATAAATATTTTAGCCACAACAGATATAATGGGCCTGACGTATGAAACGAAAAATAAAATGTTTAAAGATAAACAGACAAATAAAATTATGCATGCGTCATTTATGGTAGCGCCTTTGTTGATGCATCTTTTATACTTGTGTTTCTCAATATGTTCAGTGATGGATTCGGGTGACCTACCTTTACGACGCCTTAATGTCAGCTGTGTTTTGTATATGCAGGGATGCCATGTTCCTCGAAAAGTCCCTGTCGCGTGATTGGTGTCGATACGTTCGCGCTCATCAGTTACAAGAGCTTACTTATGGTCACATTGCTGAGAAATCTCGGGAGATTTTTGTCGTAATATTACTAGCACAAATTCAGTAAGCAACAGAATTTTATACAGTATGCACGCTGTACAACAAACCATAGATTTTGAACCAGTAATGACAAAGATAAGAAAATTCGCACCGGCTCTCCACGAAACATCGTGTTTTTAAGTATAGTAAAACATTGGGTGCATAATTGCGACTGTATCGCACTATCACGCGCTTGCAGCATTGGACCAGTTTTTTCACGTTTCTTGTACAAGTTGTGAAGCTTACGAAATGAGTAATAAGGAGAAATTTCTTCCTGATGGCTCAAACCAAGCTATGTGGCAGATATAAAACGCCTGAGAAATCGACGAGAACATTTTACATTAACACCCGTGCAGGAGACGCAGCTCCCCATAGTCCTTTTCAGCAACATCTCAGAAACGACATCTAATGTTCTATTTGTTTTGAAATTTTAAAAATGAAACTAAATTTGTGCTGTCATCCACGACAGTGGCATATGTCATAAAAAAAAGGCGCTCGATTCTACCGGAAGTCCGTTTCGTTTTCAAACAGACGTGCTCTGAGGGCATCATTGCCGACAGCCATTAATTACACGCACCATTTGCCGTCCTACTATTTCATAAGTTTCGCTTGAAACCAACCAGCCGTGCTTAAAAACTACAGCAAATTGTGCACTCTCTCCCTGCACGATCTAGCTGCAAAAGAGGAACTGGTGAGCGATATCAAGTGCCTCTTTTTTATGGCATCGGTAATAAATACCGAGGACTGAAAGCAAGACGTCGACATAAACTCGCTGTTACCTTTTCGCTTCAGTTGTTTATATCCAGCTGTTTCAATCATTGTCATCAGTGACAAGCTGAGTGTTCGCTGCCGGTATTCCGCGGATAAGAACCGAAAAAGGAACGGTTCTTGGACTCACGGCACTTGAAGGCTACAATCTGTCGGCCACCGTAACGTCCCGATGGCTCTCGAATGGAATTTTATATCTGTGCTCGAGATGCCGTATCTAAAACTGGTCTCGAAAGAGGACTTGGAGGACAGAACGGAGATGGATGTAAACAGAAGAGGAAGAACACTTGTCACACCACTGATGCCTTGGTATTTTGAGTGCTATCCAGCACGATCATAGAAAAAAAGAAAGAACTATTGAGTTTCAGAGAAATGGTACCATAGCAGGCGGAAGAATACAGGGATGTTTCGAAACTTGGTCATAACAGGCCTATAACTTTAACATATTTATGTGGAAACGAACAAACAAACGGTGCGGATGACATATGTGCTTTCTAAAAGCATGTTTGAAACGGCGACGTCCGCAATGGATGACACATTTCACTCGGTTATACGAAATAGTAAAGCTTCCCTTATTGGTTCTGGCAGCATCGGTGGTTTTATAGTCTTGTTATAAGGTTGCTAGGAGGGAGTAGCATGAAGATAAATTGAAGAAAACTAGGCAGGCAGTGCATGGGTGTTGAAGGGTATAAAGCAGAGCTGTATGAGATTCTCTAGTGCATGCGCGCTCTTTTTAGAAGTGTGTGTGTGTGTGTGTGTGTGTGTGTGTGTGTGTGTGTGTGTGTGTGTGTGTGTGTGTGTGTGTGTGTGTGTGTGTGTGTGTGTGTGTGTGTGTCTGTGGGAGAGAGAGAGAGGTGATTTTAGCTCCTGTTCTTGGGCTAGCACAACACGTTTCCGAAACACACGTTCACGAACGTGCTTTAGGATACATCTTCGGTGCTTATTTTTGAATGGCAGCATGCATAAGCCCAATATCCTCAGAACATGTCGTATTTGTGACGCGTTTACCTGTGCGTAGGAGGCGGTGGTATGAATGATCCACACCTTCAAAATCAAATCCCGGAGAACGTTATTTTTCAAGATGGTGTGTCAGCACTTGAACAGTTCTTCATCTTCAGCCCTTCATTTTATTGTACACTGCATTCCAGAAACTATGACCCTTCGTGTAGTTGGAAGATGGTAACATTCAGGCAAAACTGCGTCTTCCTGTCGTAGCAATATATTAAAGTGCCTTATGATAAAAAAAAAATTCGTTAGCGTTGAGCATGCTTTTGATGCGCCGAATGCATCCACACTCAGTGTAGATGCATGGTATTCCGCCGCGCCTCTCAGTGTGCGCTAATCTTGGCTATCAGACGAAAACGAACTGGTAGAGGTAATGGAATGACGCCTAAATTTAAGGCTTTCCTGTCGAATAATTCTCGCATACATTAGCGGTATTCTTCTAGCTTCGCAATGACGACGAGATGACAGTCCCTTCTTATTCAAATGTGCGAGGATTCGTTGAACTCATCATTCGGGAATGCTGCTCTTGTGAAAGTGTCCGATTTCTGGAGCTCTGAAAGTATAGCTCTTTCTGAAAAAGCAACCAACTTCTTGTAATGATAGACGAGAAAGTAGTTATCAGTTTGTATACTTCAATTAGCAACAGCAGTAGTTGTAACATATTGTTTACCTACAGCCATATTATTATCAATGTTTCAACGCGCAACACAGCAGTATCCGAGTTGTGAAGGCATTTGTTCTATTATGGCACTTTGATAATGTCAGCAATATTGGTAAACAAGGTGGAGTGCAGGAAACAGAAGATTAGGCGAAATTTCCTACAAATCGAGCCATAGGTGATGATCAGGGGCGTGTTTTCATGTGATAAAGGATCGGTTGAAACCTTGACATTTGTCACCTAGGTAATGCTTAATCCCCTGCTTATTTGCACTGCAGATCATAACGTTCACAAAACAAAATTTTCGTGTGGGCCGCATCACGTTTCTTTCCTTTATCGTATATCTATAACTCCACGCGTGCCACCAAACTAAAAACTCCCAGGCCTGCCGCAGAGGACGTGGCAGCGTGGCAGCGTAAACTTTATTTTGTCGAGTGCTCTCTCATTCCCTTCTTGCAGTTTTATCCCCTATATTCCTGCTTCCACAAGCTCATTTATGTTTTTCCTCCTTCCATCATCTGCTTTTTTTTATTTTACTTGCCCTTATTATTTATTTGTCGTAATGCACTTCCTCAGTTTCTTGATTGTCATCAACTTCCTTTAATTCGTCGTCGTCTTGGTTGTCGCTGTCTTCTTATTAGTCTCCTCCTCCTCCTCCTCCTCCTCCTCCTCCTCCTCCTCCTCCTCCTCCGCCTCCTCCGCCTCCTCCTCCTCCTCCTCCTCCTTCTTCTTCTTCTTCTTCTTCTTTTTCTTTTCTTCTTTTTCTTTTCTTCTTCTTCTTCTTCTTCTTAGTTGTGGCCTTGTTTCTCTTTTCACTGCTTGCCCTCGTTGAAAGCGCAGCCGGTGGATGTTATGTCTTGAAACACTAACTCACTAATCGGAGTAATGGTGCGAACACAAAGTTCTCAGCCTTGTCTGAGAAGCAGCTGTCGATGCCAATGTCTGTCTGTCTGCCATACGAGAGCCGTAGCTGAAAATGCAGCGTGCCTAACCGAGTAATGATAGTTAGGATTCGATTGGCACTACTACTCAGCTGGGTTCAAATCCGCACAAGTGGAGAGCTTTTTTTTTTCACATTGTAGCTGATAGTGGTTGCGGACTCAAGGTAATTTCTGCTAATTTCAAGTTAATTCAAGATAATTATAATTCACGCTAATTTCAAGTTAATTTCCCCCACGCACGGTCAAGCGTCCGTGGGGGAAGGGGAAAGAGAGTGAAAGTGATATAAAGGAGAGAAAAGCCGTAGTGGAAGGCTCCGGAAATTTTGACAACATGGAGTGCTTTAACGTGCACTGAGAACGCATGGCACACACGGGCCCCAGGCATTTTCGCCTCCACCAAACCCGCGCTTTTTCGGTGGCAGCCGAGTACCATAACCACTACACCACCGTGGACGACACGGCATCGCAGGCCGAGCAATCGATGCTTCGTCCGATAGGCAACACTGTGAAACATGCTTAAGAAACCTCAACTTACACACTGCAGCGATTCTTACGTCTCTGAACTTACTTATTTGAAAAGCAGCAATTAGCTCCAGTTTCAACCGCTATGGTCGCCTGCTAAGGGGAAGGAGGTGATAGAGGAGCGGGACGCTAGCGGAAGTTGGGGTTCTCCGTGGGTTACTTCTGGTTTTAAACTGCTAAGTTAAAGCCGTTTACTATAAAAAAGGAAAAAGCACAGACCGTGGACCTGACTATAACAGATCTCTTTATAGCATATAAAGCAAACAGGCCTTAGGATTAACATTCCGTTACCGTGGTTGGTGCGCGACATTTCGAAGTTTAGTATATGCGGATAAAGAATGTATTTTGTGCAGTAAGAAATGCTTAAACATGTACTGTCTTTCGTACTCTTGGCAAATCCAAATGTTCACGTTTATACAGGGTGCTTTTTTTAGATGCAACAAATTTTTTAAATTAGAAAAACATAAATCGCGGGAATGTCTTGTGTAACATTCGAGTGTACGGGTTGGCGGCCTCTAGATACAAAACAATTCCCGCACTTGCGCACATATTAGCGAAATTACGCCAATTAACTTTTTAATTATCATTAATTGACGGATACAGAAAATGAGTACTTTGGAGCCCGTCCTCGACACTAAGAATCCTAACGATCAAATTTCGAATAGCGGAGTGCATGTCGGAGCTACGCGAACAATTATTCCCCGTGGCAAGCTCCTTGAAACCGAAACTGGCCGGAAAAAGAGCGTCTGTGACGTCGATGTCGCTGACTCCCCGGATTTCGTGACTCGCCCGCTGCGCCCAACGGCGCAGATAACAAGGAGAGAACGCAAGCTGCTTGCGTGGCCGGAGCGGCCGGAGCGGCGGTGACCACGGGCGAGTGGCGAGTGACGAAAGCCGTGGGGGCGGTGACATCGACGTCACAGACGCTCTTTTTCCGGCCAGTTTCGGTTTCAAGGAGCCTGCCACGGGGAACTAATTGTTCGCGTAGCTCCGATATGCACTCCGCTATTCAAAAATTGATCCTTGGGATAGGTAGTGTTCAGGACGGGCTCCAAAGTACTCATTTTCTGTAGCCACCAATTACTGATCATCAAAAAGTTAATTAGCGTAATTTCGCTAATTAGGCATACCAGTGCGGAACTTGTTCTGTATCTAGGGGCCGCCAATCCGTATAATCGAATGGTACACAAGGCATTCCCGCGATTTATGTTTTTTTTAATTTAAAAAATGTGTTGCAACTAAAGAAAAACATCCTGTATATTCCTCGGCTTGGAGGGTTGCCCTAACTTTGTATGTTAACATCTCTCACATTGACTGCTCCGCATTTTGCTGTTTTTAGTAGAGCCAAGTTATTTCATTGTTTAATCTCTGATATTGTCCTGCTTTCTCGCAACTATAATGAATTTTTAATGTGAGCATAAAATTCATTTGTTTTGTTTCCCATAATTCAATAATATAAAGTTCAAGCACGCACCAGGCGAATGTACCGGCAGCGTGCCGTCTGAGATAAAGCTAAGCGTAGCCTATTGACGCCGTGTTGTGTGATCATTTTCTTAGAACACTGCCGATGACGCAGTTGTTCTTTTTTATGACGAACCCCATGCTTTTCATGCTGCGTAATTTAAATAGCTGGGGATTGCATTTCAAGATGGATTCTGAGGACGGAACATGTTGCTCTGATGTGGAACATTGCGCAGTTGTAAATTCTGTGCGCTATATTGCGTAACTAATATTTATGCAGTGTCACTGTTACAAGCGATGCTGTGAATGCTTTAGGTATTTCGCGATCCTCCTGACTCTCAGTTATTATGTTCCGGTTACGTTTAAGACTGCTTGTTGTAATATCTTCGTGTACCTCCTTCTATACCACAGGGAACGTTTTCCAGGCAATACGAAGTCACAATTATTTTGGGAAAAGTAATCCCTCATATTAAATGTACTACATATTTCTAAGATGTATGCAGTGTCCGTAGCTCTTCTTTGCTACCGTTTGTTTGCACTTCATATATATGTAGATTCGACAGAGGCCACCGCTGTCACATATTCGCGCATTTCCCACGACTTTGTGCTGCGGCAAATGCGAACGATAGGAGTAACATATTGCCAATGACGCCATAATAAGAAATCTTCAAACAAGGAATAAAGAAGTTAGTTGCGTATTCTACAAGTTATGACCACTTCAGGCTGTCGTCCTCCCGTAAGCACCGGTTTTGTTCGTACCCCCCAGACAACATGTAATGCTTGCACAGCTTCTGGCGTGGACAAAGCTCTACCACTTCCTTCCTAACCAAAAAAAAAAAAAGAAAAGATGCGCACTCCGCTATTTATATATAAAAAAAGGAAAGAACGCCGTGGGATCCTATCCGGGAAAGTTGTACAGTATAAAAAAAGCAAACAGAACAGTATATAAAGCTACTTAAAAACACTGCCGTAATGAACGTACAAACATGGAACATGCTGACGACGGCAGCAATTCGTTTGCTCGAAATAAGGAACGCGGAAGTTCCACGGTCTTAAGAGTTTTCTCGTGGCTTTTATTTCTGAAGGCTGTCTGATTTTCTTCGTTCCCGGTACCATGACACGCCGCAGTAGCCTTGAGGAATGCGACAGGCATTGCAGGACAAGGAAAAAGATTCGAATCCGAATCTTGGGAGTTTTGATGGGGGAGACATTTTTACTGGCGTTTGCATGAAAGTTGTTAAGCAACCATTTGCATTGAGAAGGTACACAAGCAATTCGGGGGCACTGTGCTCGGAAACATCTTACAGAACATTAATATTTTGTGCGCCAACATAAAGCCCAAATCCCACTAAGTTCGAGCAGTAATGATACTACGACTAATGATAGTCGTAGAGATCAGATTGGAATGATAACTACACAATTAAACTCACCGCTTACCGAAAAACCCATGTGGAAGGTAACGCGACACACCGGGTGACTACGTCGTAACGATGGTACAGTACGTAAAGTGGGAAGGGTATAATGAGAACAGAGGTTTGACTGCGAGAGAACACGTACATGGAACCACGACTGTGGCATGAGGATGCCTGCATAACAACGTAATGAAGACACGGGCAGGACCAGGAAAAAATGTCGACGAAATTTGAAAAGCAGACTTGAAATTGGGATGCGATATTGCAGTGATGGTCGCGGAAGTATCATGGTGTCGTAACTGTTGTAACTATAAATCTGTGCCGCCTGCAACTGACTACTACGGCGTTACGAAAGCAAAGTGATCACGGCGACGTTACATCAGTTTTAGGCAGTAACGAGGTAATTACTACGAAAGAACTACGGTAGCCGTACGACCATGATGACGCAATGCGGATGACAAGTGTGCAAGAGAGTGCAAGTGGAGAGAATAACACAACGAGTGGAAGAACTCAAGGCAACGACTACAGATGCGCACACTGCAACACTCACACTTGAACCGATGCTCTCACCACTTGCCGCATCCATCACAATGAGAAACGCAAAAAAAAAAGTAGTCAGTTGCACGAGAATATGAAATGGGAGCTACGCGTTTGCTGCCTAATAAACACAGAACCGCTAACGGCTATGCTTATGCTATCGTACTCTTGTCGCGAGTTCGTTCCGCTATATTCTACATTATTTAGTATTGCGGGATCGGTTATCGGCTCATTGCCATAGCCTATTTTGATGGCGATGTTGGTTCGCTGATGGCAAAAATTGGGATACTAGCATATGGAAAACCTCCCTTTTTTTTTCTTTTTCTCCCTCTTCATCTCTTTCTCTTTGAACTGCATCATTGCGTAACTGTTAGAAAAACACAAGCCGGCGTCGCGCCTCTTCTCACCGCATCATGATGGCAGTGTTATCGCTTCCTTTCATAAGCTGTGTGAGACCCCTTGTCGACAAACGGCGACACCATGATAACAAACACGGCGTTTGATATTTTGCATAGCGCTTTCAACACCACTCTCTCATAGCTCAGACATAGGCGAAACTGCTTTTTAACAGGATCATAATCATAAAAATGGGCATTCTCGCAACTTGCACCTGCGTGCAATCTTAGTAATGGTACCACCAGCAGGAGAACTTATAACAGGGTTATGTTTGTCTGTTTTCTTTGCGCGTATCGATTTTTCCACGGAGTGGTTGTTAGACTAAAAGCACAATTTTCTGGTTTCTTTATGTTATGCCATGATCCGAAGCAGGAGTGCACTGTTATGCAAGAAGCAAGTTAGCAAAAGACGAATCGAAAGCAGTGCAAACTCTTCCACACTCGCGCGAGAGGCCTGGAGTGTCCTCTTTCTCCTGATGGAAATCCAATGCTTGCACACCGGGGCTCAACGACAGATATCGATGGTGAGCCCGTGCGGCGCCATCTTGTATTTATTTTTTCTATACTGTGCACATTCGTCAACGGCGCAGATTGTGTGAACATGCAATATTGAATTCTGTGCTTCTAAAGGGCACTAGAGTCTAAGTAAGGTTTTGTAGCGTTGTCCGCTTCCACCTGTTTCATTCAATCCACCTCGCTCTTGGGTGGGACTTCTTGTTAGTTCGCACCTGAAAAAAAGAAAAAGAAAAAAGAAGACATGGAGAGTACCCATTTCATTGGTTCATTCATCCGAGAAAGCGTCTGTATATATAACTAAAGGGTTTCGCGAAATAAGTTTCGCTGATTGGAGGGTACCTGATTCGATGCGTCAATAAAAGACTGCAAAACGCCTAAGCTGCGTGAGCGGCTTGATTTCATTAGCATTTGTTGCCTTGCTTATGCTCTTGAACATTATGTTTGCTCCATCGACCTACGTTCCTTACAGGCAGCGATTATGAAATTGCTCGTAATTGACTGCCAGAAAAAGATTGGATTTTATGGAATTATGTTCAGGCTTAAGCATTATGGCGCGTAGGCAGGCATTCCAGTGGCACCAGGCCAAGAAAACCTGTCCTGATCGCCTATTTTCTCTTTGGGCTTGTCTAAATGTGATTTAGTGTTTTCGAATATCGATCTGTCGATCTGCTGTCAAGCGTGGCCTTGCCCTTGAAAAACACGGACTATAATTCCGCTTACCAACATAACCGAATTAATAAAGTTTAGAGTTTCTTATCAGCCGTTCTAGTCGCAAAGCACTTCAAGTCAAAGGATTCTGAAGAAAGCAACAGCGCTATCGCTCACTGGTATGGACTGTTTCAAATCAGACGATAAGGACATAGGGTGCACTGCAATGGGCTCCACGTCGAGAAATGAAACCCGAAGCAACACTGTCATTATGGTAGAGGGTTCAGTAAGCGAAAATAGCAGTCTATATTTAGCAGAAAGTGAAATCAAAACGTCATATCATTACATCAACCGGGTAGAGGCGGTAGCGATCAACCATGTAATAGAAAAAAAAAACCACCAACAGCGCCACCAGTGCTACCGTAGGCCTTGAACATGTATGCAGGATATGACAGCAACGGCAGAATACCGGTCCTGTAAACATCATCAAGCATGTCAACAGATTAGCGAAAAAATTATAAATGTTCTAAAAAGCGCGCCAAGTGCCCGAAGGGGCTTTCTTGAGGAATGCTAAAACTTCTACAATGCTTAGTGGTGATGCACACGCCTGTAGCACAGTAATTCGAGCATAGGGCATGATTGCTAGAGACGTTTATGTCTAATGCCGCCATAGGAATATTTTGATTTTTTTCATTTACTTACATCCTCCACATAATCGCCTTGCTCCTTTTTGGTGAGACCCCACCTGTAGCGGCGCCAATGGCGCCACTTTCAGAAGGACTCAAAGAGCGATTTCTCTGAGCTGAGTGTTGTATTGCTAACACGGCAACGTATTGCATTCTTCATTTTAGAAAGCATACTTCGAAGCAGAAAAATACAACGCAGCTTCCGCTAGGTCACGTAAGGCCAGGCCACAGCGAAGCTGCCTAATAGTTGACTGAAACAGGTCACCTGATAGTTATGTGATATTTTGGCGAGAACATGTCACGCGACATGGCGGTAAGTAATTTTGGCGGGAACATGTTGCGTGATCAGCCAAAATCACGTAACGAAATGTTACGTGACATGTTTTTCCTCTACTTCCGGGGTGGAAGTACGTCAGTGATTTTCTGGTGTACTCCGGCATAAAACACTTTCGTGTTAAAATATAATGATCGCACGTAACTTACGCGCGTTTGCTTGACATAGAGAATAGTGTTGGAAACATCATGAGCATGAGACAGGAGTGATGGCCACGCGCGTAGCAGTCCACTCGGCTATCATAAGCGAACGTTAGCCTCAAGGAAAACCACAACTAATAAGATAGGAGTGAGACGGGAACCAAAAACGAGGCTACTTATTCAGAATGCGCAACTTAAACTTCGATTAAGGCTTGCTTCCAGGCAGACCGTTTCAACTACGTTGCCTGGAGCACCTCCAATTAGTGCAAATAAAAAAAAAGTGCTTTCGCATACACAGCACCTTCCTATTTATTGTGCGGCGTTTTACTTTGTATTCCAAAGAGATGCTCTTACGCTCCGATGTTTTTATTTGCACTGCGATGAGATAAGCAATCACGAGTCTTTCTGGTTTCTTTTACGCGGGCTTTCTTGGCGTCGCTCCCGTCGCTTCCTTCAATGAAACGTTGGTTTAGAGCGCGCGCCCCTGGTGTCGGAAAACAAGTACGGCCGCCAGTGGTGGCGAAGGCTTGCACATCGATCCGGAGACCACGCGCGCCCGCTTTCCGCCTATGCCACATCCTGGTGTCGGCATGCCAAGCTCCTGGCACCCTGCTTCCGCGTGCTCACTGTGAGACGGGAACCTGAAAGAGATCCGGCGTGTTCGCCACCTGCTTGTCTTGCTGTCGCGGATGCCTGTGTTCGAAAGACCACGTGCTCTTGCTTGGAGACGGGAGGACTCGGTTGACCTGAGAACGCTTCAAACGCGACGAGTTGGAAAAGTTCGAATAAGTGTGTGTGTCCATTTGTATGCAATGTGCCCCGATTTCTGTGCTCTATCTCTCTTAAGGAGAGATTTCGAAGACCATTGCCGGAGACTACGAAGTGGCCTAGTGGTATATGCGTTTGTCTCGCAACGTGCAAACGTTAAAATGGACATTTAAACTTTCTAAAACGCTGTGTCTATCACTTAGAGGTGCTTGCTGTTTCGTGTACGGGGGTGTAATAAGTGACAATAAAACGGCAAAGTCAACTTGACTAAACTAAGTTTAAGCTCACCACGTATACTGATCTAGTTTCATTGTAGTTGAATGCAACTGAAGAAAAGCGGTATCGCTTTTTACCAAAACGGTCGTATACGATAGTTACCAGTAGACACCTTCATGTTGTTAGGCGCGGAGGAATGTATAAATTTAGCGGTAAAACATCTTACCTGAAGCAGAGTTCTGGAACGCAAGAATCAGCAGTGTACCTTAATTGCTTTCAAAAATACTTGGCATCGAGGGTGATGCTTATAGTGCACTTTTGCTCGGCGGGTTCCTCTATAATTTTCAATAACTCGACGTAGACAGGTAATAAAGCAAACTATGTATTCTTTTTTGTGTGTGCTTGTTCAAACCACTGCCGAATTCGAGGAGGAGTCAAGGTTCGGGACTGTGGATAAATTTTGACCAACTGACATATCATTCTTTTAAATACCAAAATATCCTAGTTTCAAACAGAAAAGAGCTGAATGGCTGAGAAATTATGTCCTCTTTGCTGTCCCTGTTGCAGAAGGGAGGGTGACTTGGGGCACCTATGAAACATACGTGTGTGTATACGTCGGTTCTCAAAATATGAATATGCCAGTTAAATGCGCCTTGTTTTAGGCTGTCATTTTGCATATGCAATTCTCCGTATTCTTCTACCCATGGACCCACGCCAAGCCTTGTGAAAGTCAGAGCAGTGCCAGCAAGAACATCTACAGAGTATGTGCTCATGAGTAACTACTAATGACTACTTACTTCTAGCCAATCCAACCCCGCAATAACTGACTTACTCGACGCCAGTGCAATCTCATTACGCTTGTCACTAATTATGAACCATTGCGCATTATGAACCATTGCCCAACATCGACGTGTTACTGCATATACGGGGTAAAATGCTTTTGAGTGTATATTAGAAACTCATTCAGCTACTTTTAATAGGGATCGCCCATTTTGTCTCAGTTTGCGTTAACACGGAAACATTGGTAAATCATAGAAGAGCAACATCAAACCAATAATGACATCGGAGTTTATCCTATTGCTAGATATTTCGACTTGTTTGTGTTTTACTTTACGTTAAATTTTATTTATTTATTTATTTATTTATTTATTTATTTATTTATTTATTTGTTTATTTGTTTATTTATTTGTACATATGCACCCCTACTGATGGCTATAGCTGCAGTTAGACGTTATGTAATACTAACAAACAAACAAGGAATGAAGGAAATACTGCAAATGGTGTAGTACATACACGCATAAGACAGCAAAAATGACGTAGCTTCCAGGTCAGGGAAATGTTCTTCAATTGCAATAGTGAAATTTATTCCAGAGTTTCATTGCACAGGGAAGAACTGTATTCAATTGTACTGTTACAAGCAAAGAAATGTGTAACGTTCAAAACATGGGAACTGTGGGAAAAGCTTTCGTTGGTGAAAGTGACGAGGTTACCGTTAGAGAGGCCGCAGGAGGAATTAATATTTGCCTATAAAAATTTTAAAGCTTCGTTTTGATATCACAAGAGTATTGATGTAATGTTTAATCATTGTAGGGCTTGAGTCGGGGAGAAGTTCCGGCTGTAGTTATGGAAAATGAAACGGATAGATTTTCGGTGAACATTATTAAGCGAGCTTATCTCACAGTGTTTGTGGGGGAACCAGAATACAGATGAATGTTCGAGAACGGGGCGAATGAGTGATTTATATAAGAGCCCTTTAGCCTCACGAGGGGCCTTAAGCAAGATGCGGCGCAAATAACCTAATTTTCTCTGAGCTTTACCTCTTGCGTAATCAATGTACTTAGACCAAGGGAGTTGTTCCGATGGAATGACTCCCAAATATTTGTATTCTGAAACTCTGTTAAGTTGGCTGCCATCTAGGAAGTAGTCAAAAGAGAAGAGGCTACGTCGATTGGTAAAAGAGATCACGACTGTTTTAGTGCAGTTATGTTTATTTTCCACATTTTACGCCAGTCGCCGAAACACCTGAGTGATTGTGCAAGACTGTAATGATCATCAATCGAACAAATAGGTTCGTCGATAACGCAGTCATCTGCGTAAAATATGATTTTAGGTGAGGTACTACGAGGTAAATTCTTGATGCAGAGTAAAAACAATAAAGGGCCTAGTACGGATAACTGGGGAAAACCGGTCGTGACGACAACAGGAGACGATTCTGATTAGTTGAAAGAGACAAAGTGTGAGTGAGAATAACGAAAACTGGATAACCAAGTAACAGTACGGGAGCTATTCAGAATGGCATTTATTTTTAGAAGTAGTTAGAATCAATCACGAAGTGGAGAGCTTTGGAGAAATATATAAAAATGGCATATATTTGATTAACCGGATCTAAATTATAAGCTACGTCATGCATGGCTTCTGACGGCGAAGAAGAGAGAATGGGAATTGCGCCTTAAGGATTAACAGCATTTGGGTAATACGAACTACGCCGCTAGTACATGTGCAGATAAATGCACGTTTATTGAAGTGTGCGCCCTCAATGTCTAGTCCATACGATGGATGACTTCGTTGCCGATGTGCTGCGAGCTCCAGGGTCATTTTCGGCGAACTCACGGCTCTGTGCCCATCCTCTTGTAGATGCGCGTAGGCCCAGAACACGTTTATGACATCGTGGGTGTTCTGCGCGCCGTGAACCGTAATAGCATCCGCATTCGCTTTTAGAAACCACGTTATCTCAAGAGAACCAACCGAGGCAAAAGTTCAGAGCGCTGGAGGCCGCAAATGTCCTACTGGTTACACGTGGGCAAGGATTATACGTGTACATGCATGCTTCTGTTTGTCTTTCTTTCTTCCTTCCATTCTTTCTTTCGTTCTGTAGCCCTTAGGGCTGGCAGTATAAATAAATAAATAAATAAATAAATAAATAAATAAATAAATAAATAAATAAATAAATTTCCTTCCTTCCTTCTGGTTTCTCTCTCCTTCTTCCTTTCTTCCTCTTTCTTTCTGTGCTTCCTTCCATCTCCTTTCTTTCTTTCCTTCTTTGCTTCATCCCTTCCGTTTGCCTTCTGTCTTTCTTCATTCTGTTCTTTCTTTCTTTGCTTTCTGTCTTACTTCTTTTTTCTTGCTCTTTTTTTCTGTTTTGCTTCTTTCCTTTCTTTTGCTTTCTGTCTTTCTTTCTTCATTCCTTTCGTTCTTACCTTGATTCTTTCTTTCTTTCTTTCTTTCTTTCTTTCTTCTTCTTTCTTTCTTTCTTTCTTTCTTTCTGGACAGTGAGCCACTTTCTGCGAGCATGCCATATCGCGGAACATCGTTATTACATGCAACTTGTTCTCCCAGAGGTCAGTTTTGGCTCCCGACTCGAAAAAGCCAGCGGTGAGAAAAGCTGATATGGTTGGGTGCGGCGGAGCGGGGAGAGGAATGCTATGAGAGCTGGAGATGTGGGAGAAAAAACTGGGGTAGGTCTGTGATTGAGTTTATAGAGCTCGATCCAGCGCTCCTCGTTCGGCCTGATGAATGCTGCCAGAGTCAGCATTTCCTACTTCGTCACGTTTGCGCCAGTGTGTGTTGCTTTCAAGTCCCATGTGTTTTTCCTTCCTTTTCCTTTGCTCTTGTTGCTGGCTATTCCTGTTTCCGACACTGGGTCTATACGTGTTTGCTACCGAAAGATTAGAATAACCCGGAGCCAGATGTGTATCGCATTCAGTGGATTTCTTCGGCAAAGTGGGAATGAAAAGGGCTCTCTTGTCGCGTGTTCGGTGCACATGTGTTAACGTGCTGTCTACGACATCTCCCGCGTCGTGATTGCTTTTTTTTATCTCCAGCTATAAGCGAAAAAGAGGTCTCGACGTCGTAACCGGAGAGTCTGCCCTTTTTCGGTGCTTCTTTTCCTCTCCTGATTACTGGGAAACGTGCCACACACACACACACACACACACACACACAAACATATATATATATATATATATATATATATATATATATATATATATATATATATATATTGACTGTGCGTGTTGCACGTTTCCCAGGCATAATATCCTCGACTAATACACGAGTCGCAGATCACTGGCGACTCTCGGTGTGTTATATTATGCTAATGGAATGGCGCTTAACGAACTTACTAAACTTCTTTTTTTTCTGTTAGGGGGTAGCAAGCTGGATCTTTTTCCTTCCGGTTCACCTCCCTGCTTTCCGTTCATCATCACCATCTCTCTTTGCTGTGAATAGATTGAGCTCACGTGAAAGGCCTCTTACAAAGTTTCTGGTGACAGGCACGAGTTCAACGTTACGCACCGTGAAGGACTGCTCATGTGTTGGATACGGTGCCATTCACGTTGTTTTGCAGAAAATCTTATAGTAGCCGACAGCCTTTGTGCGTACTCTGACGGCGGGTCTTGGTATAAGCGACACTTTCTTTAGGAATGCTTGTCTTGTAGAGCTGTAAGACGATGTAGAAAAGGAAAGTAACATTAAACCGTGTGCCTCCTGTTCTACGACGAATCTTTGCATAAATGGTTCACCCCGTCTGCGCTCGGAAGCTCTGTGCTTATAAGCCAGAGATAGCGGGGTATGAGGCACGCGTGATTCATTGAATGCTAAGAGAGATCAAGGAAGAAAAGAAAGCCAGAAAGAATAAGCAAAGACTTAAAGAAGAGAAGAAAAAAAGAAAATAAGTGAGAAATAAGGAGTGCTGATAGTATTGGCGTGCTGAATTGGGCTGCTGGGCAAATAACTTTTCCTTGGACGCTAAAGGGCTAAGGACCAGGCCAGAACGAAAGTTGACCCACGTAGCCACACCATCTGTGCGGATTCGCTGGGCAACCACCTTCACAGGGCGTAATGGCGCGTGACATTGCAATAAATCTTTATTTCCCCTATCCTACCCTTTATATTAACATTTTGCTGCAGCTTAGAACGGTATTACTTGAAGCTTCAGATAATGTTTCTCGGATTTACGGCGGTTCCTGTTCACACACCCTATGGCACTGTGCATTTCAGCTACGCCAAGCAACGAAAGTGCTGCTACATTTTCTGGACGCTACTAGGCTCATTCACCGTCTCTGAAAGAGAACTTTTATAACGTTAGCGACACTGCAATATTTTTTCCTCGTCATTGTTTTATTTTTTATTTTCTTGCTCTCTCTCTATCTTCCAGAACTTTTCCTCCCCTTTCCCCTTCCCCAGTGCAGGGTAACCTACCGGGCTCAGTCCAGGTTGACCTCCCTGCCTTTACTATTCCCTTCTCCTCGTCCCCCTCCTTAGAACGGTATTACTGATCAAAAGTCATCTTGTAAGTTATAACGTAGCTCGTGTGCATGATTGCCTGGTACAAGCCGATGGCGGTAAACCCGTTGTGAAATGATTAACTTATAAGAAGAAACTTCTTCCAAATGTAGGCTAAGTTTGATGTAATTAAGAGCATTGAAATTTCCGTGTTTTGCCTAGCTCTAGGCATTGGCGAAAGTACCACATCAGTGAGAACTTTGTAATTGCGACGCGGAGCAGTTATCGTCCATCAAAGCAAATCGCCTATCAGTATTCTGGACGTCAAGAGGCTTTTCGTACCAGCCGCAGGTCATTCTGGCAGTTACGGGCTGTACGTTACGAGCCATGGCTTCAGTTCAGTGAGCTTGGGTTACCTTATTTCTGAAATGGTTTTTTTGTGTGTATGTCTATAGGATGAGATCAAATTGACGCTCACAAACGAAGGCTGCAATTAGAGCGCTTTTGCGAAATTACGCGTCAGAGAGACATTAAGAAAGGTATGATTGGTTCCGCCCCTCCATTAGGCCATTGTCTCTGGAACAGCCTACGATTACGTTTGAAAGGTGGCAGATGCTTTGAATGCTCACGTAGTTTTGGCTGAAGGTGCCTACGGTCATTCTGTAGAACAAGTGCCTCAGAAGAAGAAAGAAAAATGCAATTTCAAATAGCCGGAAAGCAAGCAGCCTAAAATGAAAGCAGCTGGCTTGCGCTAGCACGTGTGTGATATCGCAAAATAAAATATGCAAGCCCACTTACGGGCACCACTGCGAGGAATTGTGCTTACAGTTGTTTTTTTTATAGGGAGTGCAATATTTCCACCAAATGTGTTAAACGCAAGAAAACTTGTTTCAGCCTTTTAATACAGCAGTCACTTTGGTTCATCGCGTCTGCTTAGGAAGAGGGTCGGTAATACGTTGTTTTAGGTTAAAATTCTTTTTAAGAGGGAACACGAGACGATTTCGAAATTTTTATATCATCGGCAATCTTTTTATGGCAAGTAGCCCTTACGAATACCTCTATTTGTGATTGTGGCCCCAGTTCAATCGGAAATATATCATTGCGGAAAATTCTTCTGTGTCAAGCGCGAAGTGATTATCTCTAACAACCACTCACAGCCAAATAAAAATAAAGTTGGGTCCACAGCAACTGCTGTTCCATCCAGGGGAATTTTGTGTCGATGTTCAATTCAATTACGTTTGCTTATTTTCGTGAACTCAAGTACATTGGAATATTTAAGATAACGGTTGCCGCTATCGCCTATAAGTTCCTTTTGCTTCTTTTAGGTACAAACCTGAACGTACTTGATCACAGGTTACGACATCAATTATCCGCCAAACGTCAGATTCTAGACAGAAAAAAAAATAAAGCGCCCTCAAATGAATTCGCGTGGACAACCATGAAATATTACTCGTATATAAGCTGGAGGAACGCGCGCCGTTGTAGGTGGAGCTCATATCTTTTCTTTTTTTGTAACCGAAAATACTGATTTATCGTTGGCGCTGGTCCACATTTCCTGCTTAAGTGTACTTCGTTATAAATTATCGCCCATAAACATATGAGGGAAGAGGCAAACCCGTCTTAGCAACTATTCGTGCCAGAAAGCCAAGGGATCTGTGTATACTCAGCAAAAGTAAACGAGAATCGCACTTCATAGTGAGGCCGAAGCTTGCTCTTGTAGCCTTAAAGCGCTGTTCGATGCGTTGCGGTTGAAGTGCGTTTAGGTTGCTCGAATAGGTACAAGAAGAAAAAAAGAAAGCTAGGCTACGAATAGCAGACACAATAATCGCATTCTGTAATTGAAACTGTCGCCGTGGTTCGTGGGCAATATTGGATTGAAAATGTAGTAAAAAGAACACGCTTGCAATCGCGCACGTGAGCTGTTCTGTTCAAGCACTGTTCACTCGCCGATGGCTCCGACGTGGCGCAGAGCACCACGCCCGCAGATTAAGGCGCGTAAATTGCAAACCTCTACCTCATAGCACTGCCACGATTCACCATTATTGTGTCCCTCACATGGGACCAGAATTCCGCCATTATCAACAGTCCACACGCCCAGGTCTTCAGCAAACTTAGTGGTTCCTTTCCCATGGGGTCTGAGCATATAAACGGAAGAAAAACTTTAAGCGTTCATTGTGCGGGGTTTGTGGAGCATGCAACTGAATCTAAAGAGGACGCCTATACTTCGGCGTGCTTTATCGGGCAGTGCTCCATCCTTCACGTGGTCACAGGCAAGAAGATAGCGCACTATTCACGACCCTCTCATCATGTCACTCGCACGCACTTCCACAAAGTTAGAGCTCATCGTTCCCGCTACCTCTTAAGATCACACCACCGGAACGATTCATACTGCTGCTTGCGACACGTCTACCCTTCATACTGTCGCGCTCACCGAAAACTGCATTTTGACGGGCAAATATTGGGCGCCTACGGCCCAGAACCTGCGAGATACCATTGATGCCGACAACTTCCGAGTGAGTTTCGTTGTCAAAGTTACTGAGAAGTGCGCAAACCAACCGCCCAGTTCCTGTCAACGCGCGGAAAACGAAATGCGTGACCGGAATCCGCGCTGTGCAAAATTTCTCCACTTATGCAAAATGGCACGTGCCGTCGCTACCCTTCCGCTATTTCCTGAGTAATACATGCCCGCACGCGTGAGTCAGACTCGCTACCGGCACTCCTGGGTTGATAATAGAGCCGATTTTGCCGCGTTTCGTCGGAACGGAACGTCAAGTTAGCCGCGTCTTCAACACTTTTCGCATACCGGTTCTGGGTGTTAACCATAACGCGTGGTATAAATTATTTTTATGGCCTTGCCTAGACGCATATTATTGTTGTATTTTTAAATCTCTTCACTGCATGCTTCCAAATCTGTTTCTTTTTAAAATCTTTTTTTTTATCACGGACTCCAGCTAAGACCTCACTTTAGAGGAGGTCAGCACTCCTAAGGTAGATAACGATTCCTGCAGTTTCCCCTGCGAGAACCGCAGTAAAATTGTTATGCAAGCCGTAGTAGAGGGCTCCGAAAATCTTAGCCAGCTAAGGTTTCTTAACGTGCCCTGATAGTAGAAAGTGCTCGGGCCACTAGCATTTGCAACTCCATCAAAAATGCGCCCAGGAATGTAACCTACCAAGCTTTAGGGCGGTATAGAACACGGGCCGTCGAGGTGCCAAACAAGAACGATACAACTAGGCTAAGGCTGCTTCTCCCGCTTGGTATGGTGCATGTGTAATGTAATGTCTGACAAGCACTATCATAGCAGTACATATGTTCCGCTACCATTCAGTATGATCTTGTGCAACTTTGCTCGATTCCGTAGAAATACTTCAGTGAACAACGCTTATGACAGCAGATCAAGTCACCGTATAGTGCATTTTTCTTTGACGAAACAGATGTCTGTGCTTTGGGCTAACGTGAGTCTTAATGTTATATTGTACCACGCGGTGCCATTCAGAAGCCAAGGCCGTGTCGACGTTCCTCGTTTGGCCTTGTTCAAAATACTCATGAGTGGGTACATGCGCTCTGCGCAAAAGCCTTGATCCTGCTCGCAACAATTGGTTGAATGCGAAAGAATTACATTCTTCATAGGCAATTTGCTAATTTACTGCTTCGCATGACACCGGTTCCCGCAGTGCATAGGTTCTACAGGACTTTCTCCAATGACCTCGATGTCGTTCACCAGAAACGTATGATCACCGTGGAGCTGATGGCCCCATTCATGTTCTCCAGGTCACCGCTTGCCGTTTCTCTCGATTGAGGCATTCCTACTCTCTATTGATTGATTGATTGATTTGCGGGGCTTTACTTTCCAAAAACACGATGTCATTATGAGAGACGCCGTGGTGGACGACTCCGAAAATTTCGACAACGTGGGGCTCTTTAACGGACACTGACGTCGCACAGTGCATGGGCCTAAGCATTTCGCCCCCATCGAAATGCAACCAACGCGGCCGGGATTCGATCCCGCGACCTTCGGATCAGCAGCCGTGTGCCGTAGCCACTATACCACCATGGCGGGTCACTACGCTGCTTCCAGAGAAGGCGAGGGTATTCATAGTTTGGGTGTGGTGCAACGTCCATTCACATGAGCTGGCTAACTATTGAGCGCTGCGGCGCACGCGTCATTAGGCCAAGGGCAGCAGGTGAAGGTGTCTTTGCAAAACAGTTCCAGCCACTGTACCGTAGGGTCACTGCGTATTCAACCTGCACAGTTCGGTCGGGTGGACAATTAGCGTTGCCAATTCCGCTTCGCAGGAAACGTTGCGCATCTTTCTTTTTCCGTTGTGTCGACTATTTTCGTCTCCATATAAGCTACTTCATGAGACTAAATACATCTCTGCGATAATTATAGGTGAACGCAAACTTGAATACGCACATACCGCAAGCCTGTGATGTGGTGAAACAACGGCAGCCATCGGAGAAGCATTCGCTCTTGCGACGAAATTGTGAAACCAAACTTAACAGGACTGATTGCCTGTGTATCACTGAACAAAGCAATCTGTCCACAGATAAGAGTACACACACCCAAAGAACAATATATGTATAAAGAAAAAGCGACATCCATTATTCTGGCTCAGGTCTTACAGCCGAGTCATAAGCATTTATAGCTTGAAAATGTCTACTCTTTCCTTTTCGGATTTCACTCAGTGTAATTTGCCAAGTTTCAAGGGTACATACATACCTCACGGAAGCTTTATTAAAATGCCGCTTTCAAGAAACGTGCAAGCTCTAGTTCTTAGGGCATCGCGCCGTTTCTGAAGAAGTGCAGCATGCTCGACAGTAAGAGCGGCTGCAGGCACACTCACATTAACGTAATTACAAAGAATTATACCTTTCCTAGTTCAATTGAAGAAAATATGGAATCCTGCAGTATACGCAGCTTTATGACTTTAATGGAGACGTGGTGGCACACTTTACATTGAGAGCGAGAAGCAGGCATCACGCTATACATTGGCAGTGTAAGAATGCAAACAAATTTGCGTACGTTTTGAAGCTTATTGCGTACGTTTTTAAGATTATTTGCGTACGTTTTGAAGCTTATTGAAGAATCCCGTAAATATTGACATTTAAAAGGCTAGTGAACACGTTATTGTGCACATTATTTACCACAAGGCAGGATGACCTGGCATTAGGTCAGTGAGCGGCGTAGAATAAGCAGTTATTTTGTACCATGCTAAATGCATTGCACACCGTATAAACTAAGGTAAGAAACATACGCTTTTTACTAAACAGGTTACGTCTCATCAGATTGCTAGCATCGTTTTTTTACCCTCGATAAGTACCAACGACTCATGATATTTTGACGCGCTATTAGACCTATTTAAGCAAATTAATGCTGTTTACCCTTCCAAAACAAATGTCTAAAAATCGTGAAGGGTTGTAGTTCACAAGCACCTGTATGTAGCTTGGGACTTCAGAGAAATCGGTATGGATTTTTCAGGAAGAAAGATTACTCGCGGGCGGAAAACTTTTCCTGGTTCAGAGTTCTAAACTTGTACCAACTCGTTCGCAGGTCGGTAGTTCTACGGAACGAGCTAATGAGAATTCTAGCACATTGCAGCGCGAAGAGGATTACTTGAAAACTCAGTGCAAAGTTTGGCACTGAATATGCAAATCAGTTGGACAGGAGCTCGCAAAGTAAGGTTTCTGTCTCGTTATAGTTTTTTCCCACGGCACTTCATCTACCTTGTGCGTACCCACAAAACAGTTTTTGGCATATCTCATAATCACTCGTCTTATAAAGGGCATCGTATTTATGCTTTTGAGCCATCCGTTTTCATCGCTTAGAACTATGAAGAAGGTGCTCCATCTTGCAGTGCAGCATAAAAGGAAGGATTACTAGAACCTTAAGTGACCTTAACCGATGGATTGTGCTTGATATTACTTCGTTCTTCCCCGACAGAGAAACGTGGTTAAAAAAATAATAGCGGGGACAGCGTTCAATGCACTACCACCTCTTCCTCCAAGAAGTTTTTTACCGAAACCAACGCACAAATAAACTTTTCAGGTCAATCTCTTCCTCAAAGGGCCAACCAGTGATCTTGCATAAAGACCTACGCATATCAGAGCCGAAAAGGGATCGGGAGAGGCTTATAACTGGCTTTTTTCTCATCAAACGCGGAAGCCCGGGGCTATTTAATCCAGGTTCAAATTTTCAACGCTCGGCTAGGCCTCTAATTGATCAAAGGACGAAATGTGAAGAGAAGGGCGGGAAAGCAAGGATTTATGTGCGCACTGTCAATCGCGTTGCGTGTCGTCCTGCGAGTAGCGTAGTCGTTGCGACCGTCGAAGGGCATTAAGAGGTTTCGTGAAATGCTAATGCAAGAGAAAGCAAAAAAGGAAATTCTGAACTGAGTGAAGGGGAATTTAGTTGCTTCCAGAGGTGGCGGAAGGTGCCATGGAAAGGATATCCGGTTTTAAGAAAGGCATTGAACGAGAGTTAGGTTATCGAGAACACATGAATTTGCTTCTGGCCCGAGAGCGCGTGAAAGAAAGTACAAAGCGCTAACAGAGAACAAAGCAGTGGTACATCATCAATCACTGCATAATAAAACAGCGAACACACGCGAAGACAAAGGGAAATAAACTGACAGCCCAAGCGTTCACTATCTACTGTATTTCTATTCAACACATCAACAAATACATAGAGCGGAATACGACGTTGTATAATATATCTGTACCAAAGCAAATAGATGGTGACGGTCTTCGCGACATCAGCAAGAACATCATAATCCACATAAAAAACATAACCTTGATTTTATACCAATCACTAAAAAAGGATTAGCGAAGCTTGCATTAACGGCGCAAGGCTAGAGAATGAGCGAAGCTGATGAGCGCTAGGCTTGTCCGGGTTTGCACCCTGCACTCCCGCATGTCGTCGTACTGCGAGGCTTCGGGAAACGCCTCGCGAAGCATTGGAAGGTCCAAGGTACGCTTCTAAATCTTTCGCGCCGAGCTCAGCGTAAAGACATTCGCGTCGAACGGGAGACGGTGGCAGACGCGGCACGCTTGGCCTCGGCTTGACGCCGTCCCCCACCTTTCCTTTGTTTGACTATGCATGCCCATGCTATCCTCTCATTTATGCTCGCCTAGAATCCAGAAACGCCTGTACGTACGCGTCGGGCATTTAAAGTTTGTAGGACGGTCCACGCCATTCGCGAGCAAGCATACAAGATAATCACAGCCTTGCTTCGTGTCACGTAGTAGAGATAACGCGATCCCCGTGAACAGACCGAAAGAAAGCTGCGTTTGAGTATTTTAACGTGTTAGCGTTAAAGAGCTCGTTTTGCAGAAATTCCGGTGTCGGCGTCGGCGTCGTTAGTTGTGAGCGAAAAATCAGCGCTGTCATTTAGCGAAAATACGAGGTAGATGGAAATAAAGAAATAATGAAAAAAAAAAACTTCGGCGACTGGGGAATCGAAGATGGTGGGTCCATTGCTTTTGGGTATGATGCGCTACGCGCCCGGCTACCCTGCATATATTTTTTTTCGCATATACCCTCCAGCCGTCTTCATCTTGAGGTGGGTGTAGCACTACAAGAAACGCGGACGTGCAGGTAGTGCGCAGAAGACACGCAAGTGCGTCTTCTTTGTCCGTGTTTCGTGTAGAGCTGCAAGCCAAGATAAACCATTACCAACTAGCACAAGTCTCGCTTATGATGGTGCCATCTTCCTCGACGAGATTTGATGGCGCATATTTGTTAAATGGCTCAAGGCGACGAGATGGGCCACACAGTAGCGCAAGTAACTCGCACTTTCTGCCAAGTGGTGCCGTGAAGATTACGTGGCTAGGCGAACGAAGAGCAAGGCAAGCGGAAGAGAGTGCAATGAGAATATGACCAAGCATCGATATCGCGTTCAACTCTTAAGGCCAAGCGCAAGGGTCCCACAGCTTTTAATGGTGCAGCCGCCAAATTTCTCGAAAGTCATCTTTCAGGCAACGTTGTGAATTCGTGACTGTTTCTTGACATCTAACATCATCTAAATGAACTGAGTACTGGGGTCCCACTCACAAGCGCAAGTTTGAAGAGCAATAAAATGAAGAGATTGCTACGGAACCTATGAGCTTCCGTGAAAAAGCAATCAAGTATTGTGGGCCCACTTTCACCGGCAGTTCTAGATTAATACGGGTAGAGAGTTTCTCTTTCACATTTTCCTCTTACTACTTTTTCTAGTGCTCTGAACATCTGTCGCCATTTTCATATTTTCTTTCTTGTGCCTGACTCTGGACCCACTCTTCTATGCTAACGAATAAAAAAGAAAGGGCAATAACAGCTCCGGGTCAAGGAAGAAGCTACCATAACATAGCGGTACAACTGTGCATGAAGCTTTGCCTCAGGCTTCTCGTGTTCATATGTATATTTCTGCTGCTACTGCGTAACCATAGTGCTGATGTCTAGAGATGTTCAGCAGACAGCGCGTCATCTGAGACTAGGCATCACATATACCGGAAGCAAACCTCTCACAAAACATCTTTCCTGTCCTCTTTTTTTTTAACATCTTGTCACGCCTAAGCCCGTAATTTAACACACGAGCCCTAAGTACCCCATATACGACTTCTAAGCCGGACTGCTGCAGAATAGCAAGAAAAGTGAGTAATGATTCGCGGAATAATAAAAAAACATAAGAGCAATGGTAAGCCCATAGCCAATTCAATATGAAACGCAGACGGTGAAAGTGTTCACCTGATACTAGCGAGGACCATGGAGTTCGGCTCCGCGTCACCCCTGTCCCGTGGGAGTCGAGTAGTGCCTGCATTGCAGCCTGCGGCCTGTGCAGATGTCATTGCCTGCAGTATGCTACTCTTTCCTGGAGCTAATGTATATACTCACTGTGAGTGCAACACAAGAAGCCTGCCGAGAAGCAAGCAAAACCTAACACCTGTTTCACACGAGCTTGTATGAGACATTCCTCCTCCAGTGCTAACAACCTTCTCTTTTCATTTCTCTATATTTCGCTCACATTATACACACGAGAAAACCAGGTGAAGCACAGAAAATAAGAAAAAACAACGCGTATGATCCGTGCCTGACCTTCTACGAGCTCGCCTTGCAGCCGATCTCAAGTATCCTCGCTGCGCGCTTTGTGTAGATGCGTAAACAGTCTCCGTGGATGAGGAACCGGAAAGTGAGGACATTATGCTACTCTAAGTAGAGAGAGGAATCGAATGGCTCTCATATCCCTCTGCGAGAAAGGGCACAGATAGACCTACTTGTAAAGAACAAAGTCAACTTTTGCAATATGTAGTAGTTCTTTTTCGCTGTGTTTGTTACTATAGCGCAACTATTTCTGCCTCCTGCATCAGACGGGTTGGACAAATATATAGTTCACCATTTCTGTGATAAGCGGATTATAAAGACATGATAAGAGTTCGTATATATTCACGGGCGCAAAGTGAAACAGCAACCTGACTAGTTCGAAAAACCAACCTCGAGATAGTCGCTGGTGTTTTTACGATGCTGTTACACAGGGAGCCCATGCGCTCAGGTGACACGACCCACAGCTGCAGTACGCTTATACGCACAAGTACAGCTGCTCCTGTGGACGAATGCACAGCCTTACCAGTACGCCATATATTATTGCGTGGTCGTGACGATGAGGGGTGCAGCGTACATCAAAGCGCTGACAGTCGAACTGCTTACTGGGCGAAGCTATGCACAGGAAAGAAAACCAGGTCGCACATCAAGAAGATGGTGGCTTTCTTCTCAGCGGGCTTTCTTCTCAGCGAAAAATGGGGCTTTCTTCTCAGCGAATTCTCTCTTTGTAAACATTAACGGCGAGAAATAACAGTGCTGACAAGCGGTTAGGGCTCCGTTTTACAGAGTTACTGCTTGGGTAAATGTTTAACAACGTCTTGTACAGAGTGGTTTAGCGCTTGAGTGAGCAAGAAGTGGCAGAAACGAACAGCGAAAGGACGGCCTAGCGATTCGCCTGTTCACTGTTGGTGTGAAAGATTGGAATGGGAAGATAATGATGTTGGCGGCTGGCAAGAAAGACACATTTTCAACGCAGAAATTGAAAAACTCGTATGGTTATACACCCGCACTTCTTGTTGTTATACTTAAAGCGACTTTTTTTTTATTCACCGTCATATTTTTTTTTATTGTTCAGATACATCGACTACAGATGCAGATAAAAGAAGACAGCCGCAACTTACCGGGCACTATTCAGAATACGGTTATCAAAAAAAAAAAAAAAAACTTTGTTCCTATAATAATTGATTCTCAACTCTCTCATTTCATTCTTTCCTGTTGCATCTTAAATGGGAAGAAATATTGGGTTCTTCCCAATTTTGTTCCTTGTATGGTGGTTCGTTATTTCGCAATGCACTTTTCAATACGTTTCGAAGCAGACAAGGCGCAGATTGTAGATTTTTTTTTTTATTTCATGCTGATCATTGAGAAAAAGCGCCTCATTTAGTGAGAAAAAAATTCTTGCGAAACATCTGCAGCGCTGCAAATACGCTGAATTGTTCCTGCGAAAGCTGCATGCAGGGTCCGGACGATTTGGAGAGTCGTTGCTCTTCAAACGTTTTACAGTTGTTTTCTTTTCTTTTAGATCACATGTGGATTCACACATTTGGAAATATTTTCGGGCCACGTTATTCTGAAGGCGCACTTTCCCAACAGCAAGGAAGCTGCGCTTTATGGTTGCACGCTAGAATATAGCAGCTTACCAGAGTTAGCGCAGTGTTTAAGCTTGAGCAACTTCCTCTGGGGCTAAGCGACATCTCGGACGATTGCGCGTCCGTAACCTCAGATTGAATGTATCGGGATTTCAGCACTGATGTTTCTCAGAGGTTGTAAAATGCGAATGAAAAGTGTGATATCATTTGTTGGGTTTTCATTGTATACTAAAATTCTAAGTAAAATGCGCTTTGCAATTTATTGCCTTCTTAACGCAAGGAGAATAAACGCGTCAATGGCTAAATAAGAGTTCTTTCGTTTTTTGAAAGGGGGGGCGGATGGGGGCGCTAGGTGGTACACTCGGGCAACTGGTGATCGTGCGATATTTTTCAACTCACGCTCTTCAAGCAATACCACATTCTTTGCAGCTATGATTTATTCACAGTTCGAATGTGCAACTCTATAACGAAGGATTTAGGTGATAAATCTATTCTTCTCAGCATGGACTTCAGATATCAGAAGCGCCGTATCAAGTGTTACCAGATCACTCTAGACTGGGTACGATTAAGTTAAAATAAAAGTGAATGACAAACGCCAATATCTTGTGCTAAGAAATCAATCGGTTTCCTTGTAGATTCGCCATACAAGCGGGTGTATTGCTCACAGCTACAGGAGCGTTTGTCATGTCATGTACTATAAGACTCCTAGATGCTTAAGTAACACGTTCACAAGTAACTCCAATGCTTCTGCGCCGACTTTGATAGAAGTGCGCAGCTGCCAATAGGCCACATAAGGCCAGATCACAACGAAGCTGGCCGATAGTTTACTGAAACGGCTCACTTGATGGTCATGTGATATTGTAGCGGGAACATGGGACGTGACGTTGCGTTAGATGACTTAGGCGGAAGCATGTCCTGCGATAACCCAAAACCACGCAAGGCATTGTCATATTTTCACGGGACATATTCTCGCCAAAATCACATAACGAAATGTCACGTGACATGTTCTTTGCCAAATCACGCAAAGCAATGTTATGTGACATGTTCCCGCCAAAAGTCACGTAACGAAGTATCACGTGACATGTTTCCGCCAACATCACGTAACAAAAAGTTACGTGACATGTTCTTGCCCAAATCACGTAACACAATGTCACGTGGTATTGCATGCTGCCTTGCCAATTACTGTTACCTTAAACGCCTTCACTGTTAAAGTGGCACGACAGAGTTTTTGCAGCTAGCTTAAGCAGCTTCGCCGAAACGTACACCATTTGAATTGACCGCGGCCATAATTGGAACTCAGATGGGAAAAAAGGTTCAGGATGTTAGTTGCTAGTTTGCCTTCGGAGTGACAGGTTCTTCATGTGCCCCTGCATTACAGTTTTGCGGTATACCAACTCAGTCACATATGCTTCTAGCGCAGAAGTTCTGTTTTATGTTCTATTTCATCAATAGAAAACCAACGCACGTTTCCCAAACATTACACGCAATACTTCAGTAATAGTCACGATCAGAGTGAATTTTCTTCTTCATTGCGCCTTTAGCGATGTTCCTGGTATGTGGGCAACGACTGTGGATCGCTCTGCAAGATAGACTCATCTTGAAAGTTTTGTATGTATTGAACTTGGAACAAGCAAGATGAATCATGTATTAACCGGATCAGACAGGACGCTGCCTACACGAAGCGCTTTAAGTATGACGTTTAATATTCCTGTGCATAAGAAGCAAAAATCTATGCAGTGTCCTCTTTAAATAAGCTAAAATCTTGCAGACGTACGCTCGTGGTAAGGCGGCCAGAAGCGCTTCGATTGTTGCAGCTGCTTCTGGCGTCTGCGTGACTCAGACTTGAATCACTGGATCAGCGGGGCCTCTTACTGCTAAAACGTATAGATCTCCAAGCTTTCGGAACGATGTGTTTTAGTTATGGGAGGGTAATCCTATAATATGCGGAAGATACCTTCATATGGCGTTGAACGCTTTGCAGCAGCTGGGATTTAAAGACGCTCTTTTTTTTTCGAATACGTTTGATGGGCTGGATGGGCCTCGTTCCGGGTTGCCTACATTCACTTTCCTATAAACTAGCAAATGACTTATCCTCGTGGGAGTAAACAAGCCTAGAGAAGCGATAGTTAAGCGATATTATCTGGTACGCTCCCAAAGTCTTCTATTGACGGCCCCGTCAGCTCTATTTTCACATGTCCTCGACTCTGCATGGTATAATGTTATGAGCTCCGGGAGCAAAGGCTGAGTGGGGTCGCGGGCGGCTTCCCTATCGGGAAGCGAAGAGTGAGCCGGATCCTAGAAAATTGTGAGAGCCAGCCGATCAGTGCACATTACATGTAATCCCCTGGAGTATCTGAAACACGTCCTGTTCTGATTGCAACTAGTACATCCACTACTACAGCAACGCGTCTCGGGCTCTGAGCCACAGCGCCTCCTAGGCCCGTGGTAATTTAGCGCCTGCGCACTACACAAAAAAAAAAAATTCGCTACTGACGGTGTTCCTAAGGACGCAAATTCCTTTCTAAAAAGAAAGAGTGTCAAATATTTGAAAAAGAGAGACACGCGAAGTAAAAAAAAATATAAGAAAAGTGGAGTGTTGAGTAACGCACTGCAAAGAAACTCGCTTTTCGCACGGACGACGCCTAACAACATCCGACGGTAGTCAAATATTTGCGTACACGGCACCCCTGGCGATTGAAAAAGGATTTCCACAGTCTTAAAGAAAAAGAGTTAGCTGTACTTCTTCAATGGCTGCATTCTAACACCAAGAAGCTAAAGTAGCGAAAGTGGACCTATCATATGAGAAAAGTGAAGAGCACGCGACAAAACAAAAAACGCTATCAAGGAAGACGTCTTCTTTTCCCCGCTTGAGATGTATTAGGCAATGCCCTTACCTCATCCGCAAAGGAAAGGCAGAAAAGAGGAATCTTGCTTCATTTCTTCAAACTACAGTATTTTTTAGGTCTTTTGGAACTTATCGTACTTTGTAACGGACCTCATCGTTACCATTCTTTTTTTGTAAAAGGGTCTCATCCTTTTGTAAACAACAACGAAGTATCTTTCCCACCTTGCTACTTTGTTGAAATGCGAAAAGGAGCTCTCCTCGGTCAGCGAGCAAAACCATACTTATTTGTGTTTGCATGAACCGAGTGGAAAGACGCGTGCAGCTTCTTTTCCTGCTAATGCAGGCCGCGCTGTGTTACTCTAGACAATTGCCAACGAGGCTTCTGTAATGGTTTCGCTCAACCATTGAACTGGGACCATAAGTATAGAGGAGAAGGCGCAGTGTCGATGTTGACACCGGCAGATGTCCGCGTAGACGGGACCTGTCGCGGCACCTACACAGCTGTCACACGGTTTACACGCCAGCGCCATCGGTGCCGAGTCGAGTGTCGACATCGTTTCGTTACGAAGCGGACACAGCAAAATGCTCTTCTTTCACTTGCTATGCATTGGTTGGACTTTTGTGGCCAATTTTGGGTATGATAGTGTTCGATTGTTTCAAAGAATGTTCCGTGACATTTAAACTTAAAAGAGCAGAAGGGAGATGGCGAATTGCAAGAATACAAAAAAAAAAAAACTGAGCTTAAAATGTCGTTGGTGCCAACGTCCCGGCAAGTGTTTTTGTCTTTGTGAGGACACTCGGTGCTTCTCTTCTCCAACCCCAGAAGTAGGGGATTGAAGGTCTGGCTAATCCGAGGAATTGCGGGAATTCCAGTCATGCGAAGGAGTCAGCGAGGAGATTGCTTATGCCGAATTTCTCGGTATACAGCAAAATGTTACGAGTGCGATCAACATTATTGTGCAGATTGAATACTCGTGTACGAAACGTGGGCTTACCAGGTTCGTCGACAGCCCTCTAGTGAGTAAAGGGTAGCTGATGCTACCACGTAGCGAGGACACTGGCTTTGTCGCACGGATGTGGGCTTTCTCGGAGAGAACCTCACGCTGCGGTGTACTGGTGTGCACATAATAAGCGTCGTTTCTGAAGTATATCTGCAGGGTCGGGCAAAGCTGGACAAAGGCACACTAAGCGATAGTAGTGTACATTGCCAGACGAGTGGTTAACAGTCATTAGAACTTCAGTTCACGCTGGAAAAACGCCGTCACCAAAAATGACGATGCAATTGGTCTATTTACGATTTTACCCGGCTGGAAGAACCGCCATAAAACAGTGGTAGTGTGTTTGCTTTGCACCTCGACGGCTGAAGTATAATTCTTACCACATGATAGGCAGCCGCCATTGTAGCCCATTTTACAGCGTAAGCTGTTATGAGATCACAACAACGGCGCCGTAGTTGTCCGCCGCCGCCGCCGCCGGTGTCCGCCCGTGTCCGTAACCAATATAGCTCCTCGTGAAGAACAGGACAACTGCTGCCATCTATTCGCGCTGATTTCCTCCGCATAGCCTTCGCAATGTGTTTTTACGAAGCGCTGCCTCGTGAAGCAGTTTTGTCGAATCGCTCCATGCATCACGCGACAGGCGACGTGCGCAGCCCCGACAGCAACCTGACATGGCTCTTCGATATACCTGATGGCGCCTCCTCGCAAGATGCGGACCGCTGCTGAAGAAGTGAATCGCAGAGTTGCGCGCACGGCTGCAGTAGGGCGACGTCGGGCACAGCAGACCGCTGTGCAGAGAGGAGCCCAAACCGCAGAGTTATGGCGCAGGGGATACCCACCGCCTGTACTTGCACTAGTTTCCCCAAGCGTTTACAATGGCCTCTAGGAAGGTAGCTCCTTCAGCTTACGCTGTCACTGTCCTGCGATTCCGCGCAGGCCTGGCTCTTTTTTATGTGCCTATTCATTTGTTATTTCTACATTTCGATCGTACGCTACAAAAAATGGTATGTCTGTCTCTAACGCGAAATATGTTCTCATGAAATTTTCAGTGCTAGCTTTCGTTCGTCCTTGGTTGACATAGGCTGCAATATTAAAACTCAAGTAACCCTGGTGCAAACCCGCATCCCAAGGCCGAGCTCTGTGGGTATTATTGAGACGTGATTGTGTTATCGGTTAATCGTGACAAATGTGACATGTGTATCATGTAAGTGATTTCGAGATCAGTCATTCATTTTCGTCATACATTCACACCCAAAATCTATATATTAGTGCATACAAAATGAACGAGACGACCAGGAGAGCACTAATGCGTAAATTGACGGACCATCGGACGGACCGACGGACCGACCGACCGACCGACCGACGGACTGACAGACAGACCGACCGACTGGTCAGTCGGTCAGTCGATCGATCGGTTCTACAGAGACCCCTAAAGAGTTGTCGTATTGTGCTTTCGCATAAACATTCATAGACACCAGTTTGTCAGTATACTGTATACAGTGCTAGTAAGCGTTCTGTACTTTTATCAAAGGTGATTACGGCTCTCACGTTGTGTCCTAAACACACCCTTTGGGATGCTTTGGCCTGGGCTTCATTGCATCAGGCTGCCGCTCCTGATCATGGAAACACAGCCGATAATCAAAAAGAAGAAAAAGACAAAGAAACAAAGCAAAGCATCGCGTGTTTACAACGCGCGGCTAAAACATTTTGGAGAAGAGACCCCACATGCACTATCCTTGCATATGAGACGAAGGCTGGGGATTGGATCAGTCTTATAAAAATTCATGCCTTAGGGTGTAGCGGCATAGGCGAAAATGTTCAATTACAAGCTGCGCCCTGCTTCACTGCCTTTCGGGATGACCTGTTTTACGGTTGGGGATTTTTTGTGTGATTCAGACATGGATGTCGAGGCCCCAGACTCAATCACATTAGGGCGTTTTTCGAAAAAGCAGGTTACAAGTCCATGTTTAGCAAGACGCTAGAAAGGATAATACGAAACAGCGCAGCTCAAGAAAGTAATAGGTCTAAGAGAAAACCACAAGCAGCACTCCCTGTAGTCTGCCCTTTTAGCTGCGCTACCTTTCGCTATCACTCTGACACGAGCACATCGCTTTTTTATTACTAATTTTGCTTTAGTAGGTAATGGGGCCTTACTATAAACATACGGAGAAATAGACTGTTGATATAAGATAGAAAGCGAGGTTTCGTCTACTGATGCCGTTTGCGCGTTTGTTTTGCTCTCGTGCAAAACTTTTCATCTATTTCTAACTGTGCAAAGTAAACGCGAATAGTCTCGATGAAATTGTGATTGATGACCACTGGTGCCTGCCAAGTGGAATTCGTTGCTCCTCCGCCAACGCTTTAGTGGAAGAAAGCGTGACTCCTCCGCGCCGGTGTCCTATCGAGGGTCTGGCCTTACTTTATTGGTGCGTGTTCTTAGCTCGCTCAGTGCCTTCTAGGGCTTTCGTAGGTCGGCTGCCCTGCTGGAAATCTTCGTTGGAGAAAAACAAAGGGTGTACGTTAGGCGTCTGCAATTCTAGGACTCGAGCGCCTCCTGTTCCGAGAACTGGGAAACTGTTTCTGCTGCTCACATCTAGAAAATAATAGAAACTTCCTCTCAGGCCGAAAGAAGTACAATTCAACTGTAGAAATAAAAGGAAATTCGATTACGTAGCGATGGTCCAAACGTAGGCAGTGAGCACGTGGACAACAGAAATACTAAGAAAAATCCAGGGTTTGTTCTTGCTGTCCAAATTTCTTCATGGTTTCCTGACTCGTTACTGTTAAAAGCGAGCCTCATCTGGAGGCCAAACATTATACTATCTGTTCTGTGCATGTAATGCACAGACTCACTTATGCAAACTGCATTCGGTTGAACAACTAAGTTGAGCAAGTTAAGAAAATTGTTTTACAACTTGCGTGAATCAGATATTGCGTACAAAGGCCTTGGAAAAGGATTAGTGGTACTCTAGACATCCCTTATTAGCAGATTGCTTAATAAGCGAGAAAACGGAATCTCGGAGCTATTTTTACTGGGATCCTTATCACTGCTTCGAGAGTTGGCACACCTGCGCATGTATGGAACGCTTTCATATTTGCAAGTCGAGGAAAACCGCTGGCTACTGCAACACCGACTTATCAAGTGGGGTGTTCTGTCACCTCGTAAAAGGCGAAACAATCGCTGTGCAACTCGTAGCATTGTTGCACGTGCAAAGCCATTGCTCCACTAAATTTCTGGCATGCTTCAAAAAACGCGAGTCCTAGAAATGCAGTATTATTTCCCAAGCGCGAGTTTCGCAGTATTCTGGGACCGAACTCTCAATTCCTCTCTTTCAGAAGTGCGTTTTTTTCCCATTCGCTCGCCTCCTTTTGTAATGATATGTCCATCACCAGAATTGGCCAAATTTTTTCTTCTTACGTACATTCTTATCGTAAGTCGTTTCGGCGAATACGAGTTAACGCGTAACTAGAACACTACTAATGCTGGTACTAGTAAAAAGAAAACCTGACATCAAAGGACATTATTACGCGCATTATATCATTCCAATTGAGGACTGAAAGTTGGTTAGCGATCTAGCTGCCGAGGAAGAGACTGCAACACGGACGAGCAGACATGTCAAGAGAGCTTGGTGTCGTAACTTTCTGCCTGAGGTAACACAGACAGAGCGCTTGTTGTGTACGAGAAGTGGAAGAAGCACGGCACCCTCTCTCTTTTGTACACCGCACCCAACTGATTGGGCAAGCCTACCCCTCAGGGAGCTGCAGGCCTCGCTTCTAGATGTTTCCACACATGCTAGGTCCGCCAGCCGGCGCGAGCCGTCATTTAGGCAGAAAAGAACGCATGACCACAACTGAAATGCCAGATGTGTGTTTCACCACGTGATAAACCTCCTTCGCTTTCCTCGACCATGCTCAGTGCGCACTCACAAACGCTCGTGAAGGCACGCACGGGCACACGCGTACGCGACTGCGATTGCAGGCACTTCGCAACACTACTTGACCTCGAGCACATTTTTCATGGCTAAAGCCTCCGGGAATCGTCTTAGGGCACAACTCTGATATCGCGCTGCGCGCGCTGCCGTGCGACGACCGCTTGAAGCAGCCGATAGCCCGCGACCCGCGGGATTGCAAGAGGTGACAAATCGACGGGCAGGACGTCTAGACAGTGCTCAGTGCTGCTTACTCAGTGCCTGCACTGCGTTCTGTGCTTCTTTAGCCTATCAAGTTCATGTTTTCGTAAACGATGGGTGGCAGTGTGAGTCTGCGAAAATACTTATCACCAAGGGTTCGGAGCATTAGCATTTGCGTGCAATACATTTTGTGCATCACTTTTCTAGCCGGCATGCTGGCCTCTCGAGCATGTGCGTCTTGAGGAAACTGATTATTATTGTACAAAAATTTCGATTATACCGTGTGCTTCAGCTAACACTTCTGAAAGTTCGCGAGCACGGGTCTTTTGAATATAAAAAACAATTTTGTGAAGGAACAACCTGTCAGGTTGTGCGGACGTCAATAGTAATTGTGATAAACGTACAATTTGCATTGTGAAATAGCTAACGTTATGCAATTACATTTCTAATTTCAGAATTTTAATAATATTGTCGCTGGTATGTTTGTAGGAACAGAGACGACATTTAACGTATCAACCTTTAAAGAAAAAAATCATTCTCTGAAGCTCTGCGGCTCGCGAAGGTTGCGCTTTTTTTACTTTTCTTTCCCCCATGAAACAGATGCTCGCGGCAAAATTAGCGCTCGAAGTCGCGTACGAAGGCAACGTCCGCTGGTGACGTGTGGCAATGCCTGCGGCAGTAACTTCGACATGTATACGGGCTGTAAACTCTCAGCCGCGGTTTTTGCGTTCATCGACAACCCGAAGCGCATGGCTTGAATATGGCAAATTTCCTCGTAGCCTTGTTGCTAAAAAATGGGTGGATGTTAATTATACTTTTCACATATTTTTTTTCTATTTAGGGAACATGGATTTATGATGGGGCGTGTGAACGGACATGACAATTATTCATCACGAATTGAAGGTGGCAGCACACAGCTGCGCCACATATCCCGTCTCGCCTTCTTCTGCGCTCGGCGACTCAGAGCGACCACCTTCACTATGGGTATAAATATCTGTACATGAAAAATACCGCCACGATCCCAAGAAAGCTGCTGTATGTTTATTTATATTTTCTAAAGGACACATTTCTTTCTTTAGAAAGATATAAAATTAGGAAGCGAGTGCCAGTCTTCATGTGCCGGCGAACTCGTGCATTTTCGGCAGAACTGATTCAATTAAAAAAATATGAAAAAAAGTTCATTTATCTTCTGCTTTGTAAAGAAGGGCGGTCAGCGAAGCTGTTGGGGTGATATCGGCTCACCGTTGGAAGATAATCTGCCGGCGCGGCTCCATAGATGGACACACTTTAATCAAAACCTAGCAATATACTGCCTAGTGAAATGCACTATACGTTTCCTTCACTAATGGCGCGTTTGAAGAAAATGAATTAACACTTCATTCGCTCACTTCGCATTTTGTTAACATCAAATCGGCTTTATTCCACAAAACGCGTCTTTCATTCACTTCTATTCTCATTTGGTTCACCTAATTGACGTTTCATTTGCGTATAAGTTATTGCTCTAAGCCCTACGCTGCCCGGTAAAGGGCTCACCCTTGTAAAATTTTTGTTCCAAGCTTCATCTTGGCGTCGAGCACGATCCACTACATCCTAGTCACATGCAGCTTCGCTTTAAAAATAAAGCATGGCTTGGGTTATAGTAGTGTTTATAACGCCTCCAGCAGCTAAAAAAGAACCATAATGAGTCTCATACTCAAGGCGTTTAATGGCGAAACGCGCTGTGCACTGTGGTATGGCCATATTACTGCAGGAACACAGCTACTAACGCACGATAAACCGTGAAATTAAGGCATGAGTATATATAGAGAGCTGGCAAACACAATGCGGACTCAGCTTCCGTGATGAATTCTTCACCGCTAGGCGCTAATTCTAGAGTCGCAATAACGAAGCGTTTCTCCACACGTGCAGGCGTTTTAGTGAGTGCGTGGAGAAACGCATCCACGACGCAAAAAGTACGCTACAATCGCGCAGTTGATATTCGTATCGTCTGATTGCACTATTCCCCAAATTAACACCATTATTATGTCCGCAGCCGGATACGGCATGTTGGTGGTCCGTCCTGGCAAGGTTCTTTTCGGCGAGCTTGATATTTCGCAAGTTGTCATCATCAAGGCATAGGCAGACCGGCGATCGTTTACGAGGCTGTCTTGCTCGAGCCGACAGTCAGCGTTAGATCAAAACAGACTATGATAAAGAAGGTGTGTGTCCCTTCAGCACGCAGGATATGCGTACACATAAGACTTTCTTGGATACGGGGTGGTTCATATTGAGCACTTAGCGCACTTCGCAAGCGCAATAGAATAAGATGAGATAGGCAGGAGAGAGCGCAGACCGTCGACTGTATTCTTTGTTGCTTTTTTTAGTGTTCTTTTTCTTCGGGTTTCCGTAGCTTATGGTAGCGTTGGATCTGTATGCAAAACAAAAAGAAAATAGGATGTTTGGTGGATGATGTGATTGCCAAATTTGGGAGGAAAGAAAGGCAGGAAAGAAACGAAGTGAATGATGAATGAACGTGGGAAGCTTGTGAAAATAACAGGGATGTGTTCGTTATTCTGTCATACAGTTGGTGCATGGAAACGGGAGATCGTAGTGAAAAAAAAGAAGGGGGGGGGGAGGGGGACGACGGCATAATAAAAAGGTTTCTTCAATGTCGCAGTGTCGCAGGTGCTGAAGGTGTTCAATAGTTTTCAATAAGCGTAATAAAGCTTTTGTGGCCTAGTAATGTGTATAGCGAGGACCTGGTATCCTGTCATGAGGAATAATTTGAGGGAGCTGCGTACAATAGGAGAGATATGGGCTTTAGAAAAAAAGTTGCCCTTTTGCAATGTGTGCTACGGATTTCTTCACTTCAGCTGGGCCCGGACGAAGAACCACGCGAACGAGGTTCCTCCCTTCCCTTATCTGTACGTTAGACAGCTAACTCGACTAAACCTACCCGCGGGATAGAATGATGTGATCGATCACTTCCTCAATGAAACCATGAAAGAACAGCGGAAACGTGGGCAGAAGGGAGGAAAGTTCAGCACATGGAAAGGTGAAGTGCAACTAGATAGCTTCGAACAGATTTCAGAATACTTTTTCAGTGGTTGCTGCTTCTATTGTTGCTGAAAGAACTCGATAGTTTCACGGCGGACGTGCCTTGCGGGAGAATAAGAAAAATTGTGCTTCCGGGTCGAGCGGGACTCGAAAAAGCAGCTTTAGCACCACGTTGAGTAATGACCCCCGTGAAGCCTTTGCAGATTCGACTTGGCACTGGCGAAGCAAGCACGTCTTCCACTTAGCTTTTGCTTCCTGTCGTCAATATTTATGATCGCTTGATTGTTCACGGGAGAAAATGTTGCCCTACTATGCGTACTTTCTTTAGTCATCATAGTATCAGACGTTGTCTCAAACGTGGAAGCGCACTGCATACTTCGTTTAGTTTTTTTTTTATTTTTTTACTCGAGGAAAGAGCAGTGAAGCTAACGCTAACATTCATTTCACCGTTGTGGTTTGGCTTGGCTTTTAAAACGGGCAGTTTACATATTCAAACATGCGAAAGGTGATGCAGATCTCGAGGGCAGACATTTAAGTACTCGGCTGTCCAAAAAAGGCGCGTGGTTTTAACAGTTTATAATCAAGTTATGTGCCTTGGGTGCTATACGGTACCATGCAAAAATGCCATTTCGTGTTGGTCTTCATTCATTGGTCACTTATGCTTGTTTTGTCAAGGTAGACTGACAAATCAGGAAGTAGACTGACAAATACGAATTCGGGATTTGTTTTAGATCGGTCAACTCTACCTTGACAGGCCAAATTGAGAAATCAGGTGTGATCAGGACGGAATAGATTTCCGTATTCCGTGGCATGGTACAGCCACCTTGTGCGCAGTTTTCAGCAGTCTACTACTGTTTTCGAAAATACTTTCCATAAATCTCTCAGCAGGCAGTTTTCTAGACAGAAAGAACATGGCACGTTACACTAAGGTATTAGAGAGGCCATGAAGAACAGTGAAACGCCTAGACGTAGAGAAATTTTTTGCTTGTGAATGATTGCCGGCTTTCGGATATGTTGCTGTGAGAACACTTTATGCTACAGCTTACATCATTCATCCCGCAATGTACCAGACGTCTTGATTAACCTTTTGTGATGAAGGACAAGACAATGAAATTCATAAATACCCAAAGTTTAACTTTACTCAAGCTTTCATAACGCGCAAATTATGGCTCACAATTTTCAATCATGCCTCCGTATGTGATAATCAAGGGAAAAAAAAACCTACGTGTATAAAAAAAATTCTTGAATGCTTCTCGTTTCCTTACTTTGCTGCCTGTCGTTTCTTCTTGTGTTATCTTATAATTCGCTCACTATGTTCTCACTTATTTTAGGATTGTTCCTGTCACCGAAATAACACCGCTGTACGTTTTCTCTTTCTGGTTTTCTGAAGCATAGGGCCGCAAGTTATGGGAGCACGAGCTTTGACAACCTCCTGTGAAAGCCTCCACTCCTTTCGCGACTACATGTTCTGTTGATCTGAATGAATCCCAAGCGCGCATGCGCAAGGATCGTGTTCTGGTTTCAGCCTAACCGTTTATTTAATCGACCGAAATAACGTAAACTTGGAAACCCAACAAATCAAACAGGTGAGGCCTACAAGAAATATCTTTACTCAAATATGGTCTAGAAAACCTCTTTGCGAAGTTTGCGAAGGCGGCTTATAATACAAATGTGATTGAGACAAAAAAAAAAAAAACCAGAAGGAGCATGAATGGCCGCTAAAAGAGACGGGAACAACCGCGTCGTCAAACGAGCCGGAATTTTCTTAACGCGGAATGATCTAAATGACCAACAACAGTGATATATATATATATATATATATATATATATATAGGCTCACGCAGGAGATTCTCAACCTGGGAACATTCTAATGTTTGCAAGAGACTGTCCTTTCCCCGAGAACAATGAGCAAATAAATGTGAAGGCGGATGTTTTCCGATATCACACATTGCCTAAGAACAGACCAAACTGCATGTTTGATATGTTTCCGCCGATTTTTTGTGTGATCCTATATTTCGAGGACTATGTTCTCTATTATTTTCATATTGTTCTCTTCACCACAATAATACCGCTGCAGCGAGCATTTTCGAACAGTTATCAACAGTTACACTAGTTAAAACCTTTACTCCATTTCATTGCGCGCTAAGGAATCCAACAGTTTATGGAAGACCATCTCGAGGATTTCGTATAGAGGACCATTTAATGGCACGTTGTAGTGCTCGCTCACGTATGTATATTTGCCGGTGCATGCTCTCGTGACATAAGTATTTGCTTTTTTAACGGACTAAGAAAATAATAAGGGCACACTGTCGCATATATTATTTGTCCATTAATTCCCGACAACATTTGAGTTTGAGTGCAACATTTGATGAAACAACAAACGCAAGCCATCCGTTCGTTGCGGATCGGTCAATATAGGAATGTATTATACGCCGTAGATGTATTGGGATGTGATTAATTTCTTTCTTTGGTCTAGTCAGACTGCAGCGTCTCTCTTTATTCAGTGGTCGACGGCTTACAGCTTTCCTACGTGAGCATTTTAGAGTGATGAGATGCTTCTCTCTTCGTTCGGTGAGCGGGCTGCTTTCACTGCTTTGCCGCAGTAAAGTCCCTCTCTGATTACGCAATGTGATTGTCCAGAGAAATTTTTGTAGTCTGGGGAACAACCCTGCATGGGCCAAAGCATCGGGCTGCATTTGCACGTTAGATATACCTGGGGTGTAATGGTCTGCACTGTCTCGTGACCTTTCCCTCGGTTTGCTTACGCTTGTGGGACTTGCTTCTCTCTAAGCATATGCTTCGTATGGTACCTCGTCCTTCTTATCCTCACGACTTATTCGATGCCACAGGTGCTTTACTAGCTGCTGAAGACGGTTTCCTGCTGATTTGATGGCTTGCCTGCCTACATTGAACATTTCCAATACAGCCATCGTGATGTTTCTTTTCTACCAGATTTCTTCGCTACCTTCATTTGCCTCTTAAAAATGCTTGCCGTTTCTTTGCACTCAATATAAATCTCGTATAAATATTCAACCCACTTCCTAAATGTCGAGCTAATACAAAGCCACCGCCTAGGGTGCTCCAACGCTTGAAAGGTCCGCGCAACATGCCATCGAGCAATGTATGCTGAGACAACTGCCCGGAAGCGAATTATTTATCATAATGGCAGGCGCAGATCGCCTTGCTTGAACGACAGGAAAAGCGGGACAACGCAAAAAGGCGTTCTGTTCCTTCATAGTTTGTTGAAAATCACCATAGGCCGGAAGTTTGATGAAGGCCTCTCTATTACTGGTCGTAATAGCCGCTAAGAAAAAGATCGCTGCAACAGTATTCTTCTGATGAAGAGACCAACCTGAGAACGAATGAGAAAATAGTCCCCGAATTACAGCGTAACTCAGCACAGTTGCACTAGAGTGTATACAATATCTAACGATGTAATTGACCATAAGGATTACGACAAGCAATAAGACATCGTAAATTAGAAGCATCTTCATCTACGCGATAAGACAGTGCTAATATAATACATAGAACCGACATCCGCAAATTAAATGCATTCAGTAAGCCGTCATCCCATCTTTTGCGTGAAAGTGGCGTCTGATTACCCATTTCTGTTATCTTGAAGAGTATTTAACGCTTCAAGATGCAGTTGGATGCATGTTGAAAAACACGGCGATGGTGAGTTCACTAGTTTAATCTTTACATAACCATGTAACCGATACCCTCTGCAGAAGAATACGCGTAGCAAAGCATCACCATCCTACGGTCGTTTTTTGGCCGCGTGCTCTCATTCTCCCTCCTTAGTCTTTTGGAAAGCATCTGTTTTCATAGTTTCGCCGCGCCATTACGCTAAACGTCATGTCCTTAACGCTGTCTTTTTTTCTTGACCTATATGTCTTTATGGTTCATAGCCACGTACAACCGAGCCGATTACCCTAAGGAAGGCAAGAGAAACCTGTTTATTCAGAATGGGATAGCTATTGCGATCTTGCATGCTTGACTTGCTTACCGCACCCACCACACAGAAGGTCGGTGCTCATGAACTTGCATACCGAACATGTCACAGAAAAAATGTACTTCACCCCTCTGTCATAAGAATCAGCATAACACGAAAGAGAAACACGTTTTCGCATATAAGCGGCACTCTCGCGAATCGAGGAGAGCGAGATTGGTTGGATACTCTGCACATGTGAACCTCTTACATGTACACATCAATGGCACCTGAAGACCACATAGGGATTCGCGACAGTTGCGCTGAAGCGAAAGCTCTCGAACGACTCGCATTTACCCGGAGACAATGCATTGAACGCGCCACCGCCCTGCGCAAACCTGCCATAAACCAGGAGCGTCCGCAAACGCTGAAACCTTGCAAGCAAAACCGAAGTGTTTGTCAGCGGATCATTTTTTGTGAACGCACGCTTCGCTGTACGAAAGGCGCATTATTCGCTTGTCGGCGGCCGTCTTCGCGTTCCTGGAGTAGAGTGCGTCGCAACGCCACTGGCTATCTTATATGTCACGCAAGAGAAATTAGACAAATTATGTTGCGGCCGTGGCTGAAGCAACGTGTTGGCAGCACGTGAAAGCCTGAGCGGCGATAGAGGAGTCGAAACTACTGAAGCGCTAACTGCCGGCGAGCATATTACGACTTTGGTCCATCGTTCCTAAGTGGCGGCACCACCGCTGAGAACCAAGAGTGTAGTAAAATGGAGGCGATGTTAATTAATTAGGGCAATTTTCTTGCTGAATAAGTTTGCTTTAACCGGGTATCAATTAGACGCAAATTGCAAAGCTGTGTGGTAAAGATATAACGCCAGTTTTTTTTCCTCCGTATTGCAAGTCTGTCGGTGGTGTGGTGGTAGCGCTTCGAGCTTCTACTGTCGCACCCTGGCTGGTTGTAGGTTCGGATCCCAACGAGTGGTACTTGTTCTATCTCAAAGGCGTTTATTTTTCAGGCATCTACTTGCGTTACGAGCGTACGTCACAGATTTATAGGTGGACCCCAGCATAAAACACTTTCATGTTAGGAAGAAATTCTCCTTGTCGCTTTTATGCAGTGTTCATCTATGACATTAGCTCATACTAGCTAGGTTTTCACTTGCTATAAAGGTAACGCGATTATAATACCCGTTACACGGGATCGTTCCAGAAATCTCGAGCAGCTGTAGTTATTTAACGTGCACCTAAACCTAAATACATATGTCTCAAGCATTTCGTGTCGATATATATGGGGCCGCGTTGGCCGGGACCAAACTCGCTTCTTTCGCGTCAGCGGCCCAGCACTGTAACCATTGTACAAGTGCGGCGGCTAATCTCCAGCATATTTAGCGCTTTCAAACTTAATACAACGCGATTCAATAAACATCGCAAACACATCGATGCCAGCGTGATGCCACCTTGTGGCGCATGTTGGCGACATGCTTAATTCATTCCATTCTTGCATATTCACCAATGTTGGCTCATGGTGGCAATGCTCTGCGTGAGTTGGTGCCACATATTGTGAACATATGAGCGGGATGACTGTATGAGTGATGAAAGTAAAGACAGGTCGGATGCTCACCTAAAGTTGCAAGTGAGCGTCTGTCTTACTCGCTCCTGTCAACCGACTGATACTTTCGCAAAGTCGTCACAATGGCTTTGAATGTCCCCAATCTGCACGCTCAGTTTGGTAGGTAATTTTTATGGTCATTTTTAACGTAATACGACTAATTAATTAAATTTTCTATACCAGTGTCACGCTATGATTAGTGACACTCTGTAGGTGCGCAACTTCGCAATGATTTTGACAGTCTAGAGTATCTTTTCTTTCCTTTTTTTTTAACGCGGAAGACAATCTTAGCGTGCGGGTGCACTTGGATTTCGCCCCAACCGAGATTCCGCCTCAGTGACTGGCAGCGGAACCCGCGGCATCGACATTATCGGTCCGCCACAATGACCGATGAAATACAGTGACGGATGAACTTATTAAAAGTAATATTCTAAAAGTAAGTTGCAGTCATTTTATCAATTAGTCCTCGAGAGAAAGAAACTTCCGCTCCCTGAATGCAATATTTCGCATGTTCGCCCTAATTGGCCCTTTTTATTTCGTTATAAATAAATGTAGGCGATAAGCCATCCCTTAACAATGCTAATTAACAAAGCATATCGCACTCCTTCGTTAGCACATTACAGCATTTGTTCTTAAAATCAACATGACAGCTTCATCTAGGACAGCTTTAAGTTGGTTTGGTTTGGGCAACGCAACTTTACTAACAGCTACATAGTAACAGCCCAAAGAAATAATCTGGAAGTAGCTCTCGGGTTAATCGGAAGTAACATTTGCTCGCAACACTATGGGATAAGTTTCTGACTCGATATCTAATGCATACACACAAAATACCTCTTTTTGGTTTCTCTATGTCCTACCTACTGTCCACAAAAAATATTACCATATTGCAGTGCAATTTGCACCAATTTGTGTGCAGTTAAACGAGCAAAATTGTTGGTTCGCTTGTAAATCGTTGAATTGAATTGAATTGAATTTTATTTCTCACAATTGTTACATAAAGTTTGCACACGCTATGAGGACCCATAGCCATAGGGTAGTTTGGGTCCAAAAAGATACATTTTATTATGGGACATTGGAAAAGCATAACTAAAGAAGTTATATAATATTTAATAAAAAATCTGGAAAGAAGCTGTACAGTACATGAAATAACCACAAAAAGAGCAAAAAGGAAAACTGCTACAACAGAGTAAAAAAGAAAAAGACCTCTACATAAATACTAAAATTAAGACAGCCATCACACTAAATATGACCGGTCATATTCTTTCATAGTGTTTTTCTAGTGTCTTAGTAGAGTTTGAACACACTTTTATTTCAAAAGATATGTCATTCCAGATCTTAATACCAGCGAACTGTAGAATCCGTTCACCATATACGTTGTTAGTTCGCGGAGTATTCCATTTACCAAAGGTTACTTGTCTGGTAGAACGACAAGGGGCGGAAAACATCGACACATTAAAAGGGTGGTTGTAATTAATAACCGTGTACACATATTTGGCTAGATTTAATTTCCATAGCTTATCGAATGGCAAAATGAGTAATCGCCTTTGCCCGTTTAATATAAGGGGAAAATAGAAACAACGTTGGCCCTTAATATCACAAGCGTTTCTTCGGGAGACAAGGATTGGAAGGAGATTAAATACTTCAATTACGGTCCTTGCTGATGTTTATACACGTACGTGCGGGTATTTGTGCTGGGAGGGAGCGGGAAGGATAGTCATTGAGCTACGAGTCTGTGATCTTTGAGATTACTGGGTCTGAGTACTTTTGGAACCTCATGATGTTTCCGGCGCAAGTATATATGGTTTTGTGTTTGTTATAGTAAATCAGCACGTGCCAGCACCTTCTGCGGCATTATATTGTAAGAAAGGTGCAGACCAGTCGGCTTTATATCTTACCATGTATTGATGCTGAGTTTCCTTTGTGTCCAGTAACTCATGTCGCACATAAATAGCTTCTCTAAAGGAGACAAAGCGGATCAACTTGCTAGCGAAAGATAAGAGATTAGTTTCGAAACCATTCTACAATGATTGTTAATGAAATGGCGACGACAGAAACTGAACTGCAACAAGTTTGTACCGCATTTTGATGATTCATCGGGAAGAAAAGATTCTTCTCACATAATTAAGTGTTCTGGTAACGTGAGCTCCCGCTCCCCGACGTATTTCGATTATAATAAGCCTTTCTGCTTCCTTGTTCGTTGTTATTTGTTGTTTATTCCTGTAATTTTTTCTTTGACGCTGTTTTACACAATATTATTTCATACATAAAAATAAAAATACATTACTAGGAGAAATAACGCCCGTTAGCTGAGCTCGAACGAAACACCGTGCTTCGTCACATTTCCGCTACACGCGGTATTCTTGTGCGAACGTTATAGGAGCTGCTCGAATGCCTAGCCTTATCACGTTACAATGGTATTTTTTTTCGAACCTAGCGGAATTACTGTTCCTTTATCCTGCTGCCTTAACTGCGTCAAGCGAAGGCAGTTAAGCTGCAAGAAGCTCACGCAAGGGAACAAAATATCAAACGAAACATTTCCTGAATATTCCACAAGAGAACGAAGCATGAAAACAAAGCCAGCAGAAAAGCCATTGCACGCGAAATTTGCGTACCCGAGCGAGGGCGTGGCACAGTGTTGCAAACGTAGTTCCCCTTACCCATTTCACAGCGTCAGAATCTCGTTAAGTCTACGTGCGCCTTTTCAGGAATTTTATTTCTCTACTAAGGGCTTTTTTCTTTTTTCTTTTAATTTACAGGCAAAGCAAGTTCACGCCTATCTCACCTGGGCCTGCTTGTCAACCAAGAGGCGACTAGCCGGTGAGTGAAAACGTGAAAACAGAACGTCCTCAAGGTACAAATATATCCGTGGGTATTTTGAGGTGATTATGGCATACGTTAGTATCACAGGAAAAACAAGCTTTTCACGGGCTACGCTTTATACCGTCCGATATGGCCATACCAGCTAACGTTTGAGCGATCTGCTCATTCGAACGAAGCGTCGGAGAGGCAAGAAAAAAAAAAAACTCGCATTGAAGCATATTCTTGTGGTTTGATAATGGACTACTATTACGCTAATTCTAATCGTAATCTTAAAGTGGGGTCATGGCAATGGCATCGACCCCAGCAATGCCCTGTAATATATCCAAAACCATTTTCGTGCTTTGCAATTCTGATATTTGTGCTGGAAACGTAACTATAGCTTGTAAAGTAGCAAATTTTACACTCTGGAGAATTTTAACTTTTAGATACTTGAGTAAAATTAACTTCTAGAAGTATCCTGGAGTTCAAGTTATAACTCAGAGTGAATTTCACTTAAATTAAGATACAATCTCACTGGTATCGCAGTGTTCTATGAGCACAACAGAGTTGCTCTGAGACCCCGTTACCTGCGCTGCACTGTGTGCGAAATAGCCGCTGCGCTGGACGTATCTGTGAATCAGTGCGTGGCACGTCTGTGTGTACTTGAATAATATGTATAACTAAATTAAGCACAGCGCAATACCTTCCTATTTCTATCAGAACTGTGATTTAACAAAACTATAAAGCTGTTGATTTGGCCAAAGGCCGGAGCAGCGTGGCGGCGACAGCCCAGGAAGGACGCAGCTTCCTACGCAAAAGCCTTTGCTGAGCTGGAGCGCTCGACCTATCAGCATTTGGATCTATTAGCTCTGAATGTACTGTCGTTAGAACCCACTAGCACTGGATCCTCTAGTGCGCCTCTTCGCAACAAAACGAACAAAACTGTGACTAGAGCCAGTAAGGACTGCAATGTAACTTTCGAAGTTAGTAAAATAAACACATGAAGCACCACCGTTTAGCGAGGCTTCTGGCTTATAGAGTTCATTCAGTCGAAAGATAGTGTAAATAAATTAAAAAAGTAAATTCCTTTTAGACTTTTTGAAGTCTGTCCTAAAATCAAAAACCCTGGGGCGTTGCAATGAAGAAAGCTGTCTGCCTCGAACATTCGTTCTAAAAAAATAAGACCAGTGAAAGTATAGTATTTCCGTCATAAAAAATAAATGAAAGTGTGCTTAATTTCTGCCACAATGTAGCGTACGAATGGCATGAGAAAAGAAAACAAAGATTGTTGCTCTAAGTGAAGCTCTGAGAAGCCTAACACGCACGCAGGGGGAATTACCCGAGCTCTATATCGCTTTTACAGGAATGCCTTAGTTAATGTAGACAACAGCACGAAAGTCGCATAGCTATTAGAAACACCTTTCTGCGCACAGCGTTGTCTAAATCCTGAACTGTAATAGAAAGCGTAAGGGCCGCTTTGTAAAAGATTTAGTTTTGTTAACTTAGCCGCTGCGACACGAGATATCCAGAATATTACAAACACGCTGCACTAGGAAAGGAGAGCGAGCGAGTGAGCAAGCTAGAGAGAGAGAGAGAGAGAAATTCAGGTGACGGAGAACAAAGGCTGGCGCATACGACTTTGAAATTATTACGCTTGTTTCGCTGAATAAATCTCGATGTATATTGTTTTCAGAAATAAGCGATGAAAGAATAGTAGTTACCATTTGCTTCATGGGCTTGAATACGTGGTACGTTGAACTGTGATGTAACTTAGTGCATACTTTAAAAACTTGGAACATTGTTATCTCCTTTTTCGTCCCTCCTCCCCCGCCCCTCTCCCCTAAGGTGGTGAAAGCTTTGTCGAAATACCAAACGGGCTTTTCCCCCCATAGTTTTAGTGCTACAGTTTCAGAGCATGCAGTATGAAATTTGAAGTGTGCGACAGGGAGTGTACAACAGCGGTGCTTCGAAACTCATGTAATTTTTGAAGTTCGAAATACGACAGCAAAATTTAAAAATTTAATGGTTCACCAAAGGGTATATCCACAGATCTGGTCTGTGTCAGCACTCACTGATATGTTTGAGTCCAATCTGCATCGGCGCACTAAGTGAGGAAAGCCAAAGAGAGAAGGCCAAATAGAATGTCCGAATTCCTTTGCAGTGACCTTGTGATTTTATAATGTTCAATGGAATGTGATACGCTAAAGTCATATTTCCTTGCAATGAACTGTTTTTCTTCTAACATGGTATGTATACTAAGCACTAAGTCAACGCTCCAGTTTATGATTTTGGCGGCCGCATTTATGTATGCCGAAGTAAATTTAAAAAAAAGAATAAGCACTGTGTGCTCAGGTTAAAAGGCATACTAAGGAACCCTAGCTCGCGAACATTACTCTGAAGAACTACGTGAAGATGCCCCGCACTACAAACGGGACTAGTCTACTAGGTTTACCATTAAATTTTGCAATATTTAAACATTTTAGGTTTGGGAATTATTTTTAGTCGGGCTTTACCTGTATTTCGTTACATCGAGGACCATTAGGGGAGCAAGCGTTACAACACGCTCATGAAAGCAGTCGCTGACGCACTGGGAAACATCTTGCAACTACACAAAACTGCAATGCACTTGTAGGACAACTATAAAGAAGATTTACGGGGGTAAATCAAGAAATCCCCATAAATTAAATATACAACGTCTGCGAAGGAAAGAAGACCATTCTTATGTTCTGAAAGACGTGTACATTGGTTAATATCTTCAGGCATAAATTATACTTGAACGAGACAAGTATAATTACCCTTACCACAAAATAATCACCAAAAAATCCATTTTTCTGCGATTTTGACGTCCATGTCACGCTACTCCGCCAGCTTTGAACCAAGCCAGAAAAACAGGTCCGCGTGAACCACAGCAGCCAAATAAAAACATACGAAAAGTGGAAGCCAGTGTGCTGCGCGAAACAAGTGGCTCACGTTTCTCAAAAAGTTCTTTTGCTTGCAGTGACGGCACGTCGATTGCTGTACATGAAGAGTGCGCCGAAACATCAGCATTCATAAATTATCTTATGTGAACAATTTTTTCTGTCGAGCAACTCACTGAAATTAATTTAAAGCGAATGGCTTAATACTCGATGAACCAGACTTAAAGCTGTCATTTTCGACACGCCTTTTATGAACTATATGCATTGCGCAGCTCGCAGTCAGAGCGTGCCTGTATTTAGTGCGTGTTTCTTTCCTAATGAGAGCCATTCTTTTTCTTACTGTTGCGAAATAACAGCTAAGCGCGTGCGCAACTGGTGGTGCCTGTAGCCTTCCAGACCCTTTCAGAGTGCGATAAAAGTGTCATTGTTCAAGGAATTAAAAAGAGAAGCGTAACAGAATGCTCGAGCACAATAGCAGTTCAGCTTGATCTTTTCATTGACTATGTAAAAAACAAATGACGTTCTCAAATTCTGAGGTAATGAACTTAAAGGCGGGGTTGAGAAACTCCGATAAAATGTCGCCCAATGACGCTCCCACACCCCATACGCTGCACAATAACGCAGTAACGAAGCAACGAGTCTTCTTCTTTTGAGCGAAACAGTATGCACAGGAAAAAAAATTCTCACAATGCCTAGGTTCTTCGAAACTGTATTTGAAGGAAAAGGGCATGCGCTAGAGGAAACTTGATTCGAGCAAAGGTTCGCCCCCCCCCCCCCCACCCGCCTTTTTTTGGGGGTGGGGGAGGGGGGAGATAGAAACACAGTTATTTCGCAAGCCATTTTTTTTAAAGCGGAAAAGTGCAGTGACCGCTGAAATGAGAAGCCTTTGAATTCTCGAGCTTGCACAAGGGCTAGCGTATCAGATAAATTCTGCATGCCGCTTGTTACATTTAAGTTACCAGCGTTATCAAGTGAGCAATTTTTCAAACGGGAGGACTCAACGCCTTCCATCGTTACGGCGTACAAGTACGTGACCAAATGAGACATCCGCGCATCTGTATATATATGCATTCGCGTAATGTTTGTGAACTGCGTGCGCGGGCATTCACTGCTGTTCTGCGTGTTTTGGAAGCCGCGGGGTTTTTCTTTGCATTTGACTGCGTCAACGCGCGAAATCTTTTTTCGCCACAAACGCGTCTCAGACGTCAAAGTCTCATTTGTACTGAAAGTCCCCGAAGCACCTTTTCAGAACACCAAATTTGATTATATAGAACTTAAACACAATAACCAAATACCCTTCATTAAGCAACAGAAATGGAAGCTTTAACATGGCGTGGAAAGCCGGTGACAGAAAGGTCGTCCGAGTGCTGTCTCTTAAATTTATAGAAGCGATTGAATGCTGTTCTTGGAACACCGCATCATTGATCCCATCTTCGACTACCGTTTATAGACATTTTTCGGTGCGCTTTCATTGATTTGTCTTGTCTCCGTCATTTATTCATTTCCATATGTTTTCGTCTTTCTTTCTCCCTATTTTTGTTCCCTCTATTTATTACCATTAGCGTTATTTATTACCCCTTGATCAAAGACAAGACCGGTGTCGTGCCCTCCTTATTGCTACCTGTAAAGCTGCTACAACTTTGTTCTCTTTGTGTCGACGTGTGTGTTTACGTGTGTAAATTAAATAGCACTAATATTGTGAAGAAAACACTGCTGTCCATAAACCCACCTCCGCACTTGCGGTGCAGTCACGTTTAAACGTCACCATATCGTGCTGTGCCCAGCTCGCAATTTGCGAAAACACACGGGGTGGCTAATTTGTAATTACAGCCTTAATGTGGCCTCTACAACAAAGCTTCCGAATACCCTCATGGCATACATACTTCAGACGTCAACGCTAGGGCTTTTGTAGCCCATGCGTGTATGATCACACGCATGGGCTGCCTCTGGGCTGCGTATTACGACGCCATTGCTGCGCAACACACTGGCCTCAGCAAAACCATCTATAGAAGTCCAAATAAACCTTCAGATAGCAATCTATTGTTCTGCCTCATTTCATACTTTCAGAGAGTCCAAAAAGACTCATGCTGATAACTTCCAGCTCCGTATTCATAAGCACCTAGGACCTCTGTATACCTGTTCTTCGGTCCTTAGCTGGGCTTCGTGTTCACTTCGTTGATGTAATATCAGAGAGGTCCTGTAGCGCATCTTCTGAGTCAGCGGCCTTTTGCCACCATCACTTATGTATCGAGTTGCCTGTCAAGGGCAAGAATGCGGGGGAGAATATTAGCTTTCATTGTGAAAATTAGTATTATGTCACTAAGTTGTTTAGTCACACTTGTTTAACTGTAAACACGGCTTACACTGGTGTAGTAGCGTCATTTAGAGCATATGCGCAGAAGGAAGACTTCCTAAACAGCGAAACTTCTGCGTCAAGATATTCACCGATGCACATGGCTCTCTCTCTCTCTCTCTCTCTCTCTCTCTCTCTCGCTTAATTGCTTCATGTAATGTGGTATTTTGTCATATATCCGTACTGCATGCAACTAACCCGGGCTTGCCCCCTTTCTAAACACTTACGAGTTGTGTTCGTAAGCAGGCGACTTAAGGAGTCTTGAAGTCGGCCTACATCACGCGTGTATTTGGTACGAGCTTTAGGCGCCGCGCCAAGATTACTTCACCGAACACGATCCTCGGGTAACTCTGATTGCGCTGCCAGTGAAAAACAGTCCGAACGCCACGTACTACGTAATTCTCGAACTCCCGACGACAGGCGCAAAATTTCAGTCTAAATATGCGACTTTGCTTTCGCTCTAAATCTTATAAAGAGCATTAACGTTCAAATATTGCGTTAAGCTTAACTAGTGTGTTTGTTGCGTTTTCTCGTGTAGTGTACTTTGCGCTAGAAAATATCGTCTACTGTTTAGTTCACGCTTTGCTCTTGCAACACAACTAGGTCGAGAAAGTGTCACGTGAGCAAAGTTTACCAACCCAGCGAGCATTTTGTCAAACTTCTATAAGCAAAGCTTCGCTAGCCATTCGCAGGGATTACAAGCTAGTTTTGGGCAGTTTTCCATCATTAGTTGGTTCATTTCCACATTGGTGACTGCGCATAATATTCAAGAGGTCGTACTTAGCCTGCCAGCTAATGTTCAAAAAGAGAAAAAAAGCTTCTTCAGAGGAAGTATATCACTCGCGATTGCTACTTTCGTAACAAACTGTGCCCACTTAGCTGAACTTCATAAAAACATCTGCGCTTTTTTTAGCCTATATGGATTTTCTCCCCTTCTTTTCACGCACTCGTGTTGCTTGCTGCAACATGTGGCACGCAGCAGCAGGTTTTGCGCCACGGCTTCCACGCAGCACAAAAAGTCTGTGGATGCTTGATCTTCGCCTTTCGAGTGAACACTATATCAAAACTGGACAGCATTCGCGTCGCCTCCGCAATTATGTTTCCTCGTACGTTCAAAATACAACTGGACTAAAGTGTGTTAGTTACGCGACAGTTAAGTCATAATTCATTAGTTTTCTGACGAATTTTGCTTTCAGAAATTGAATTTGGCTCAATAACACACCTGTACCATCGTGGAGTCGCTTGCGTGGTCGGCTGCTTCGGGAAATGGTTGTAGCTAGAGAGGATTGTTTCCGCCGTTGACGCTTACGCCAACGCCGACGTGGAGGCGGCGCCGATTTTCTCGTACAAGGGCTCCACAACGCTATCGCGTTTACAACCACGCAAACACTGGGCGCAAACGCAGATGCTAGCTTCTCCCAGGAATACGAGCATGAGGACGTTAAGTCTGCCGGGAGCGTGCAGTCCGGAAGAGCGGCTTGCCCAACTTACGAGGGCGGTTAGAAAACCCCTACTGATGCTGACAGTAGGTGCTCAATCAAGAAAAAACATCAAATTTCGGAGCTTTACTCGATAGCCAATGCATGAGACTAAATTAAAGACTGAGCTTGTAGTGCTACGGTCAGTGCCCACTAAGGGGAAGCTTACAGTGTCAAATCGCTCATAGGGTACCATGCATACGCAGATAATGGCACTTACTGTCGTTTTATGTGCAAAATTGGCGATATGACTATGACGAACGCCGTAATGAAGGTCTCCGGAAATTTTGACCTCCTCGGGATCTTCCAAGTGCACTTATAGAGCACAGTACTTAGGTGCATACCATTTGTACCTCCATCGAAAATGGGAGCCGCGGCCGGGGTCGGACCCGCAACATACGTGTCAGCGTTCCGCTACCATAGTCATTAGAACACTACAGCGGACCCCAGCAGTTCTTACTGTGCGTCTTATGTGTTACACATAACATAATGGTGCAACTAGTCCAATAATTTATGCTACTGGAACGCTCATTTCGGTATCCGGAAATGGTAGTATTTTGCGGATTTCCGCGGAAGGGATTGTAACATTCTTCGTTTGAATGACGAAATGGGACAATCAACGTTATTTTTTCAGCTTTAGTCCGATATTTGTAAAGATAGCCTTTTGGGGCTTTTATAACGCATTGTTTCACGTATGAGCAAGTTTTCCGACTCCCAATTGTTCACCTGAAGGCTTGAAGCACCTGTGTGATCTCACCCAACGCAATAGCTGAAGCGAAGAAAAAAACAAAAATTTTGGAAGAAATCGCTACAACGTGATCAACAGAATGTTTCACTTGCGTAATGGGGGTAGAAAATGTCACCTTTAGCTGAGTATTCGCTTTGGCAGGTGACAGAATTCCTCATGGCTATGAAATATTAGAACTGTATGTATGTATGCCTGTAAATCGTGCTTTGCCTGTAAGGTAAGTGAGTTATAAGACAAAGACAACTTTACGAGCCCTTTTCCTTTCTCTAAGCACGTAGGTGTTTGCCCCCGTGCTTTGGATCGATTGCAGGACCGGCCAGTTGGTACTTTAAGAGGCAGCATTCCTACTTTATTAGGACTACGATAGAAATAGGCAGCGAGAGAGAGAGCGAAATGCATAAAGACAGTTCCCGATTATGTGACGCTACGCCGTCGGGCATACCATGGTAAACAAAATATTGTGCGCAATCTTAGCGTTCCCTTGAAGATACATTTAGGCGCTACCCAGTGAGCATTTTCTAAACAGATGATCTACTTGAATACTAAACGGCAAGATTTTATCTCTTTTCGCAGCGGAGCTACGAAGCTACCATCACTCAAAAGGAATCCCTCAGTGCTATGTTTTGGTGACGTTGCCGGGTAACATCCAAACATTTATAGATTTGAGTGTCTGTACGCAGTATCTGTATGCATGAAAAACGCCATATTGTTAAGTGTAGTTAGCTGTATTTACAGCGGACCTACAACCAATTTTATGACCCGCCAGCACGTAATGAGCACTTTGAGGCTCATTATTAAATGCGGTTTTTACAGGGAAAAACTTAATCTTTTTAAGGTCAACTTGTTCCCTTCTATACTGCGCAATTATTAACTGAAACAAAATTCGTATTTTTATTTCAAGTTTCTTTTTTTTTTTCTGACGCTTATTTCTAGCCGAAGAATTTGGGTATCAGCCATATGTGATTTTATTACGGTTCATCGTGATGCAACTGACCAGCATGTCAGGCTAATGATAATGTCACCTATCAGTAATGTTAGTCATACATCCGCACTTTCCCATGCCAATTTTGGTATATACTAGTAGGCACGATTTTTTTTTCATTTTTTTCCTACTTCTGAGTCAGGCCTGCTGCTTCTGCAGACGTGGCACGTCGTCAGGCGCAGCAGTGCTTACACAGGGCTTCACAGTTCAGATGGACGCGCAGACAGACTGGTAGACACATTTAAATAAAAAAAAATCTTTTTCTAGACCTCAAGAGTGAACAGCGGGAAGTGTTTCCAATTTGCGATTCATTTTACGCGTCATCATTTATGTACAGTCTTATCACCATCTTACAGACCATCTTCATCACAGCTAGCATGCAATCCTTGAGTATATAAATAACAGCACATATTTCTTACGCTCAGTAAGCGTACAGGAAACAATACAGAGCCAAAGACCCATTGATGATAATAAAACCTGGCAAATGGAAGAGCTGAATCTTAAGCAATCGCTCCTGCTAGGCGGAAGTCTCCAGATTCCGGAATAATTATGCCTTGCAAAGCATTGTGACTGTGAAAATAAATAAAACACGTCAAAGCTAAATCGGAAGTGTTGGTGCTTCATGCTTTGGAGCCGCCTTCTCGTGCCGACATCCCAAGAGACTGCCACAATGGCAGAATAAATACTGGTGCAGACGCGTGGAATGTCTCTGCATCAGGACTTGTAGCTGTCAAAGCACCACATACTTCATTAATATATTTTGTCTGTCGCCTAGGGCAATCTTGCTCGGTGGCAGCTGTCATAATGAACAAGCCCAGCAAATACTTGCTCAGGAAGGCAACGATGATGAAAAAAAGGAGAAAAAAAAGGTGTTGGGTCGGTGGGCGTTATAGTTCCAAACACCTCGGATGTACACCCAAAACACGGTTCTCTCAGGGAACGCTGCATGTTCAGTAGTAGTTTTGCAGAAAAGAGTATGTAGACACAGTAGGGAAGCTATGTTCATAGCTTCTCGGTGGCCACTGCGTAGGTGGTGGGGTCTACACAGCGAGCTGCTAAAACTCTGAACTGCCTTTATGAACTGGCACTGTCAATTTCAACTCACGCTCTCAACCTGAAAGCCCTTCGAAAGATATATTCTTGATCCTCTTTCATTCCCTTTCCCCTAGACCTACCGACGATGAGACGCGCTCTTGACAGGGGCTCCAGTAACAACGTCATTTTCTTCTTGTTATCGAACTATTATTATTATTATTATTATTATTATTATTATTATTATTATTATTATTATTATTATTATTATTATTATTATTATTATTATTATTATTATATCGGTTGTACAATTATGCAACTTTCTCTCGAGCTCCGTAATCACTAAAGATTTGGCGCCTGTGATAGACGTTGTTACACACTACATCTATAGAAAATGTAAGAGAGACCGGCAGATCCTCGTGGAATCGATGGCACGCGAAGGAGAACTTGAGGCAACTGCGTATGCCGAATTATCTGGCATTCAACTATCTATAACGACAGAGGTGGTCAACGTATTTGGGAAAATTGAATGGTTAAGCGCGCAATTAAAAAATTTAAAAAAACATGCGAACAAATTTAGCGCATCACGCAATATGGAAACCCACAACGAGCCCTAACAGTATAAAAAGTCGACACCATCTCGTTCATTAATTTTATGCGACATAATTCCCTCAGTTAAAACAGTAAGGAGCAGGCTAAGGATCTCGGCCGCGGGAAAGAGGGCCACCCCTTTCTTCACGCACGCTTGATAGAGGCCATTTATCTTCGCCACTTGTGACGGCGGGAGAAACACGGCGGCAGTTTTCGCCCCTACGAGGTAACAGCTATTAGAGGCGTTGGCGCTAATCAATCGTTCGGCTGAGCGGCAGGCGGTCGGCTTCGCACGTGCGAAAATGGAGGAGCGAGTGGATGCTGCGGCCGATGAAACAACTCCTCCCATCATTTACTTGCGTTAGCTGCTTGTATAAGGGTAACGCGCGCTCGCGACAGGAGGCGGTGACAGGGTTGAAGGAGCAAGGTGGAAGAGCGTGTTTCCCGGAGTTGGCAACGACAGGAATCAATTGTTCTAGGGGAGCGATTTTCAATGAACTGCGACGCTTGCTTTAGCTTTGCGCGCTTATTCATCGACTCATTTCCGCCTGCCTCTTCTCGGCAACTGTAGAGGCTGCCGACTCTCCGCAATTGACGCGTCGCCTAACCTCCGTGCGAGGGCTCCATGGAAAGTCGCAAGCCGATTGGAAGACTGTATATATGTTTTCAGTGTGCCGAAACAAGTAAGGAAAAGCAGTATTTTGGCGCCTTGTTGTTTCTTCTGAGAATGCGGTAAATAGGACGACTTCGCTTACTCAAACAATCGATGACTCCCTAGTGAGCGCGAGTACGGTTCGACTTTAAAGGTGGTCGGGTCCAGTACTGTGGAGGAGGTATTTATAATTCTAGGCAGGTCTTCACTTTGAATAAAAGCATTTAGAAGTAGCCAAACGAAATTTTTAAGGCGTCTGATGGAATGTCCTTCTTCACTGACGTTTGAATCTTTATCGTATTGGAACGTTTAAAAGTAGACAGTTCAGTCGACTGCACTCTACATGAAATGCTACAATTAAAGAAACAGTAAAATATTATGCAATGAATTGTTATCGGCCATGGCATAAACATTTATTTATTTTATTATTATTTATTTTTATTTATTTATTTATTTATTTATTATTTATTTATTTATTTATTATTATTTATTTATTTATTTATTTATTCATATTTTGCTTTATGGAAATTCCACCGCTTATGCGGCAATCGCACGCCCCCCATTCGGCACATTGGGCTTCTCATAAACAATGCCATGAAGTAGCCGGCTGTGGACAAGACTGGGTCCGGAAGTATTGGGCTAAGGGAAACAGTGGGTAGGTTTCTCTCTTGCGTTGTGCAGCGCCGCGGACTCATTCAGGCTAGACCTAACTAACATCGCTGGTTCACTTTATTGAGATGGGTCATCGATCACCTATTCCCCTGAATCTCAATTACAGTAGTTTTTCTCTAAAAAGTTGACTTTACATAAATGATACTTAAACTATTTTTCAGTTATGTAATCATCATACTACAATAGAACTTTCATTCAAATGAGAGCTCACAAAGCGGGATATGAAAGAGCACGCAGGTCCGGTTGTTACCATAGTGGCTTCCTAAAAGAATTCCAGGGAATGAGTTGTTCTTCCTGTAGTGTCTAAGGAAAGGTCATCGTAGCCCGTCATATATCAAAGTAGGTGCCTTCGAATTACCGATTGGCGAGAGCACACCTGAATGCGCTCTTCGCCCATTCACATGTAGTAATCATTATGTCCCAGGATGGACGATAGTACACTTAACTACAGACTTTCTCGTTTGATGAAGTTTTGCCTTATGACGAAATCAGGCTCACAGTTGTGTAGCTCCGAAGTCGCGGGATCGAATCCCAGCCGCAGCGGCTGCATTTCGATGGAGGCTAAATGCTGAGGCCCGTGTGCTCTGTGATGTCAGTGCACGTTAAAGAACCCCAGGTGGTCGAAATTTCCGGAGACCTCCACCACAGCGTCTCTCATAATCAGAGCTGGTTTTGGGACATTAAACCCCACACATCAATCAAGCAACAGTAGTGTAGCAAGACTACCACTAATCGTTTGTCAGCCTCTTCACCAACGTTCATATGAGCTTTCTTCTACGACTATAATGGTGGTAGTGGTGACTGTATTACTACAGACAAATTTGGTCTGGCTACCTGGAAGAAAAATTTCTCCACCCGAAAGTCGTTTTCCTTGTCAAACTTATGACATTCATTAAGGTAGTCAAGCCACTGGAAAAAATGTAAGAAGGAGTAATAGTTTCTGAGTACAATCCATGGTCTTCCTGAGAAGGGTGCCCTGTTCCGTGTGTTTTTGAGGAAACCCTTTTATACTTATCTTGTCCAAGACTTCTCTTAGGCCGCAATTTTCATTTTCTGCATCGTTCACCTAAGTGCAGCGAATGCACGATCATCCATACAGAAGTGTAAGCTGACCCTGCTCTTACTCGCGGGAGAAGGATGGCTATGATGGGGCTAGGTCGTTTTACTGCACGTTGCTGACACGGTGGTTTTGAAAGCGAACGAAAGTGGCGTTGCATTGTAGCATTAGTGAAGGATGGTTTGTGTTCCTTCCTTCTTTATGTCCTCGTGGTTTGCGCTGACCATCAATATGCATAGCATTAGTGAGTCATTTTGTTCACCGCAGAGCTCAATGCCGATTGCCTTAGACGCGCTTCATTGGTTTGTAAATGAACCCTTTCCTTGCTGATGGCATCAAGACAACAAATTTCGCTGAAACCTTGCGTGACACTCTTTCTCTATAGCGGAAAGCTTATCTTTGAAGAGGTGCTCTTTGCATATTGAGCAACTGTGTTTTCTCAGATAAGATGTTCCGGCATCGTCCCGTTAGCACGGGCACATCAAGCATTATGCGAATACTGTGATTTATTAGAGACCTAAACTTGGCAGATTCGTCCTGCAGAGGTCCCCAAGGAGCGCCTACATTTATGAATAAGAAAAACTGGCCTCATGCAAACATCTTGAACAAGCAGAATGCTTCTTCAGCTATGCTAGTTTCCATTTGAGAAATCCATTTGCGCTCACTTTGAGACCGTTGCTGATGCCGGGTGGATGTAGGTTTTTCGCGTTCATGAGCTTTTGCCGATTCAACATAACTAATTTATTCTATCAAGCCATAGTCGAACAAAAAAAAACATAGTATTTTAATATCAAGAACGTTGTGGCTTAGGTTGCGAAAAACAAGAAAGGCTTGTGTTAGGCTTAAGGACTAGAATATCTTTAACGTAGCATTTAGACAAGCTAAAAGCTTTGAACATATGAGATAGGATACAATAAGGTATAGTAGCCAATTAGGGAGCGTCTAATAGAAAATCAGGCAGCACGCACACACGTAAATGTAGAAAAACTGCCTCTAACTCAATTTCATGGGTTGCCATTAGCGCCACGTAAACTATTGAAGAAGTTTTTTTTTTTTTGCGCTTAGTGAAAACTTCATCTCAATGTACTCTCACAAATGTGCTTAGTTTTCGACTACTCATTTTGCAGTGGATGCGTAATGCTATTAAGATAATCTGCGCTGTTTTTTATATGTCTACGTATTCTTATTTCTTTATTTCCGAAGAACTAAGCTCACGGGCTGTTTTCGGTGCAGCGACGCTAGTCTAAATGTACTTCGTAATATTATCATATGAAGCACAGAAGAGAAATAGGGCTCGCGTTACCGTCTGAAACACCTGCTTGTTATTCGCTCTGTCTTTTTTTTTATTTCCGCAAGAGGATTTCCGGCTTTGCACTGCCTTGGCTGCATAGCTACAAGTGCGAAAGTTGCGAAATAAAAGTTTCGAGGATGGTGCAAGGTTCCTAAACTTGAGCTCCTGAACGAAGAGAGAGTACTTTTAATGTGAGTCGGAAGAGCCTGATTTCTCTGCTTAAGGAGGTAAATTGGAATGAATATTTCTAGCTAATCGTGTGCGCTGTAATTGGATTCGCTATATTAGGACCGTGCCCATTTAATCGCTCTTATTTTTATTAGCCCTTGCATTTTCTCTAGTCGGGTACTCGAAATACCTTAACGCTTTGAAATAAGTCATAATTTCATTTCATTTTATGCTGTTATAAGCTCACACAAAATGGACCGACTGTTTTTTGAACGCGTATAAAATACCGACACGCGCAATTGTTTTGGCTTGTTGGCGAGCAGCGGCGTTATCACTTCCTCGTGATGCATTGCGCAGGCCGCGTTTACCTTTCTTGCTGCTTCAGAAATGGTGTCGACCACTCTACAAATTCAAATGCCCTATGCGCACATTTGAGGGCCTTGCATATCCTCAGCGATAATCCCGGCCGCGGCGGCTGCATTCAGATACAGGCGAAATGTTGAGGCGAGCGTGCTGTGCGTTGTCAGTGCACGCTAAAGAACCCCAGGTGGTCGATATTTTCGGAGCCCTCTACTACGGCGTCTCTGACAATCACAGCGTGGTTTTGAGACGTAAAACTGCAGAAATCAGTAAATACCTCGGTGACAATACCAGAACTCTAATCCGTTTTACGAACTACCACAAGGGTAGTACGCAACTCAGTGGAAATACAAAAAAAAATAAATCACAGCATATCCACGGGGTGAATGATGATGAGTGGGCGAAGCTGCGGAGGTTCATCGGTAAACCGTGAATTCTGCCCAGTACACCATCAACGACGTGAGATCGTGCGCGTTTATACTAAAGGGTCGATGAGAGTTATGGTGACTTGCAGCTCACTTTAATTTTACATGTACGCTGTGAATTTTCATTGTTTAATCACGCACAGGAGAAATCGCACACAAGCACTACCTTGGAGGTCAAAATCCAGTGCCATATATACGGGAAACAAGAAACTTGCTAGCAGACGTTGCCTGCGTCGGCATCGCGAGGCGAGAGAGGGTGGCGGGCCGTTGAACGGTTGTGAGGGAGAGGGGGAGAGGGAGGGAGAGAAGGGAGAGGGCAGGAAAGGGAGAGAGTAGGGGCGAGAGAGGAGAGAGAGGGGGAGCTCGACTGTCGTCGAGCTCGACCTCGGCATATTCACCGTGATGACGCCAGCTAGTGTCCAGTCACCCAACCGCCATAATGCACACATCTCTATGGGACAGCGCCATATAGGAAACTAGACGAGAAAGGGCGATGACGACCAGCGCCATCTAGTATATCGTCACCCAACCGCAGTTTGCATGCATCTCTATGGGACAGCGCCATCTATTGTATGCTACGGGAGACCCTACTGACTACGGCGGATGGACATAGCGGACGGCCCGCAGGTGATGCCATAAGGAGCTTCGCCCCTAAAAGGTTAAAGAGACGTAAGAAGGGAAAGAATGGCTGTGGCTTAATTCAGTTACGCCTGGGAGTGCGTAGCGAGACGTACGGTTAATCTTATCGTTTAGCTTGGTTGCTGTCTCTAGTTAAGTAACGGTTACATTAAAGACTATTCATTTTTATTTAAAGTGAAACGCATTTATTTTGGAGGTCTTAATCTTGTTGTTTCTTGATTAACACAAATATGGCCTGATGGTCGGTGAAGTAGCAAGGAGCCGTTTCAATGGCTGCGACAAAGTTCGGTTTGGTGGGACATATCCGCCCTTCTATATGTGCGATGCAACGTCGGCTCCTCCTCTGTGTTGCAACGCGGTTTCACCGGCTCCTCTGACGTCATGACAGTTGGCGCGGTGAGTGGCGCTGAGCGGTTGCTAGGCAACTGCTCAGCTCGAGATTTCATCGGCTCCTGCTCTGACTTCACGCCAGATGGCGCTGCAAGCGGCGTTGCTAGCGGCGCTAGTTGCTAGGCAATGGTTCAGCTTGCGGTGTAGCCACCGGCCAAAGCGAAACGACGAGAATACAGTCAATGTAGCTCTCACTACGAAAAAAGGAAACGGCGAAACTGACTGTGATCTATGTTTTCTAATCTAGCGGGGTGGTACAGCGGCTGTGGCCATTGTATAACCCTGGTCGGTTAAACCCCAAGGTCGGGCTGACCCGGTGGGCTAACGCGAAGGTCGTGCCTTCTGGTCCGGTCGCGGCGGCCGTTGTTTCGATATAGAGGAAGTGCTAGAGGCCCGTGTACTGCGCGATGTCAGTGCACCTTAAAAAGCCCCAGGTGGTCGATATTTTCGGTGCCCTCCACAACGGCATCTTTCATATTCATATCGTGGGTTTGGGACGTAAAAACCCAGAAAGTGTTACCTGAATTTTCTTTCATACAGTAAAAGGCACCATCTGTTCTAAAAGCGAGAAGCACAGTAGTTGCAGGAATAATTACGAAACGTTACGTTATTTTCGATTACATGCGTCTATTTTGATTCTGCCAAACGGGGACGCCTTTACCGTCGACAAGATCCTGGTACAATGGAACTGCGTATCGTAGTAACGAAGTGCAACAAAAGACCCGCGGCGATCGAGAGCCACAGGTTCATCTTTTGCCTTGGACACAGAACGCTTACAACGTCAGCGGCACTCCAGTGCTCTTCTCTTCGTGCTCATAACCGTTCGCCGCTCGTCTACAATGCCCATTTAAAAGTAGCCGACCAGGCTAGGTCCTGCTGAATCTCCCTGCATTTCTCTTACCCTTCTCTTTCTCCTCCTTGTACTGTCTCATGTATGAAGCTACAGTAGTCGCTTTAATAATAATCAGTAGAAAGGCTCTTTGATGGAAGACTGTATCCCTTATAAAGCTATCTCCAGAAAAGTGGCCTGCTTCTCTCCTTACGTGCGAGCATGAAATAGTCGCTATGTTGTACTACCATTATTCTTGACGAACTACGGAAGCATTTTATGGAAAAACTGTGTCCTCTCTTATGGAAAAAGCGTGTCCCCAATTCATTGAAAGCTTAATGAAACTAGATAGTTCTACTGAGCGCCACGCCACGCAGATTCCACGGTGCTCGCGTTAAGTAATAAAACGCGGCAGAAGAACTTCGACGGCTGTGCACCGTCGGTTTTTGTTTTGCCATGCAACGCATCATCAACTACATTGATGAACCACTCAGGCTATAGTTCGAAAAACAACGAAGTCACTTCAGTTGTTAATCGGCTTGACCCGAAGTTTCAACACGACACAAAGTATCACCGCAAAGCAACGTAACGACGTCTTGCGACTATCTGAATGCCACATATTTCAAGCTACTTTCCCTGTCAATATCCCAATAATACCGTCAAATCGTTTGCCATTCTGGCTCCTTCTTTCTCACGCTTGTATTTCCAGTGCAGTACACCTTTTTTTCTCTGAAGCAAGTCAACCCGTAACGAGCTGCTAAATGAGAGACAGAGCACGGGCGATCCGGCGTACCATGGCGCGATGAAGCTGTCGTCAAGTAACAAACTTTTGATGTATGAGTCAGGATCAATATTCCATGAGCGTTGCATTTGCACACACGCGACGCATAAATAGCAATACGATGATAAACTGCACAGAAATGACTGAGAACACTAGGGCCGGCGCTCAAACGAGAACGTGCCAACCCTTTCCCAGGCTTGCACGAAGAAGCACAACGACAGAAAGAGAGCGATTCGCTAGTTCTCGGAGACGCTCGTGTGTTTGCGACAGGGGGTCGATGGCGAACATGAATATTAATTGCGCGTAGGAGGGGCTCACTTTTGATTCAGTGCAATTGATTTCAGAAGCGGCGTCCTTGTACCCCCCGAAAAATAACGAACACAAAGACGATAGCGGGCAGGGACGGGAAAGGGAAGGGTGTGGCTTTCATATATGGGATTGGGGCTGTGTCGTAGCTCTTCTTTTCTTTATGTGGTGACGGGATGTTATTTCGCTTCAGCATTCTCGCTCTAAATTTCCACACAACGCCGCTTTCGCCATACGTGGTAGCTTATGCGATCGCGCATTGCATAATCACACAGGCGTTTTTAGTCAAGCCGCTCGTTTGATACGTGTGCCTGTGAGATCTGTTGTGAGAAAATATCTTAACTCGCGCTCTGGTTTATGCGTATAGGGTATTTGCATATCTTTGTTTGATACCGCTAGCGGACAAAAGCAAAAAACAAAAACTAGGAGCTGACAACAAGCTCAAGGGTGAGCGCACATTTCACTCGCCCGCGGAGAGGGGTTCACCCGGGGCATTTTGAAAGTCAAGTAGCTGGGTTTCAAGCCTCCTCTAGGGTTCTTCCGAAGGTTGCGGATGGGTCTTTTTGTATGTCTAAGAAAGGAAACAGGCTTGTAACGCCACTGTGGCGTGCGTGCGTGCGTTCGTGCGTGCGTGCGCGCGCGCGTGTGTGTGTGCGTGTGTGTGCGTGTGTGCGTGCTCGTGTGTGAGACAACAGCCTCACGACAACAGCATTACTGGCACATTGGTGACATATTAACTAATTCATTTGTCTAGCAAAGGAATTTTGCAGCTGGTTACGACGGAACCTGAGTAAATCCCAATAACCGTGGAATATCACATTACCTTTCTCCAGCTGGCTCCCTCGAGAAAACTACTACGGAAAGGTGAAGTCAGTGAAGCCCCGCGCAGCCTGAAATCTGCGTCGAAGGTCAACGAATAACGAAATAAAGGGACATGCACTCATTTTTTAGGCCTTGTGGTACGATATCCAAGCCAAAAAGCACTTGTAGGATAGTGCCTTGTTAGCATAGCCTTGTCATCCACTTCTTAATGCTGCTTAGCGCTCATCATTATGCAGAACGAACCAACTGTCGTCAAGCCGTTACAATGAAGGGGTCGCGAAAATGGTGCGGAGCCGCCCGGTTGGAATTTTCACTGCTTCAGTAAGCATTCGACACGCTCATTCCGAAATACTTCGGCGCAATATTTGGTGCGCACTTAATAACACCTGTTTGATATCTTAGCGCTGTCATGCTCCCGAAACGAGCGTGCGGCACTACTGGCCGGCACAGGCAGTATTCAGTGACGCCACCTCAAAGCATTTAGAAAACGTAAACACCTTGTTACCTTTCGTTTTCTTTGAAATAGTAGATTTGTGCAAGAGCTAGAAAGTAAGAAAGTGCTAGACCAAGTACGTTGAACTGCGGTGCCGCACTGCGGAAGCATCGCTTGAGCACTGTTTGTTTTCCCATAGCCTCCGATGGTGCGCCAGCCTCGAAGGCCATGGTGGTGACTAATGTGACGTCACTTGCACAGGTGATGGTAACACGCGCTGGGAAATAGAAATTTTATTTTTATCGCCGTGAATCAGCTGAGACCATTCAAATAATCAATGCATGTTATGGACTAGACGACCAGAATTCTAAATACTCACACCGTGCAAATGCGCCTTTTAATTTAGTTGCCATAAGTGTCTATATCATTTCATTATTGGGTCCCTGCTCCAATAACCTTAGGCGCACTGCCTCGCTAAGAAATTATTCAACAGGGAATGGCGATGGGGCCAGCGCTTCGAGAAAAGTGCTGTTGCAAAAGGTTTTATTCAACGATATATTCCTTTGAGTAATTTCTCATCACTACAGTCTTACATCTTCCTCTGAACATCTGTTTTCTACTACTGAAGGTTATACTGTATATCCGCTCATTAGGGAAACATAGTTCATTCTGATTTGCTTTTTTCCTTTAAAAGCCTACTACAGCATTCCTCAAAACTAATGGGGATATGTCATACGGTGAATTTACCGAGGTAACAGAAACTGATTGATATGATTTCGTCCTCGGCTGGGTTTGTTTTCATAACCATATCCGGTGTTCACGGAAGTGTTTGGTGTTTGACCTGTATATTATGTGCCTGGGTCGTCATATAAATTTTGAATAACGACACAACAGCAATACAGCGCCCTGGAAAGTGTCGCTTATTTTTCGTGTCAGATCGCTCAGGCATCTCAGCCTCTTGTTTCAGAGCTGTGTCACTCTTTCATCTTCTCGGGGTCACATCCAGCGATGTCAACCTGCAACGTCAAACTGAAAAAAAAATGTCACATCCAGCGCTGTAATATCATGCAGGGCAGGATTTTTTTTGTTGTTGTTGTTGTTGTGTGTGTAGAGGGCAATAAACCAATAAACAGTACATAAGCCCCGGGATTGCAATCACCTTCGATCACAACCCTTGAAGTGCACGCATGAACGCCATCCGAGTTAGTACAGTAAGCAGATGGAAGAAAGAGGAAACAAACATTGCGAAACAACCTTGGGCCGCCAAACAAATAACCGTCCAAGGCGCTGACAGTGCCAGTGTTCATCATGGGGCGAAAGCTTAGGCTGCGACCGTGGAGGCGCGCGTGGACAATCCTTCCCCCGGCTTCTACTCGCATAGAAACTCTCTCTCTCTCTCTCTCTCGTTGCTAGCGTTCTTCCAAGGTCGCCTGCGTTCTCATAATAAAGCGGAAGAGTGCAGTGACGCGCCCCTTCTAGAGATAATGCAACACCATTACATCATTAATGGAGGAAGGCAAACTGAAGTGTGCATAAGAACCTATGCCGCTACTACATAAATAAAACAAAGCGCCGACCGAAGAAGTTGTTTGTTAAAAAATGATAACGCTTCGGCTTCCACACGAAAGCCTTGTTCCCTAACTAGTTTTAGTCAGTTACTGAACAAGGCTTCTATGTGGAAGCCGAGACGTCATTATTTTTGACGACCCCTTCTTGGTCGGCGTTTTTATTTCTATCATGGCGTTACTTCGCGACTAGATCAGATTTCTTACGGTTCTCGACTTCACTTATGGCGCTAGCCCTGGAATATAGACTAGCCGCATCTGCCGTTTGTTGACTTTGGGCGTTTTAAATAGCGTGATTTTCATGCGTGTTTTACTAGGCCGAAAGTCTCACGAGTTTGTTTCTTTGTATGTACCTGGTCTGTCCACTGAGGAGACGCAGAGAAGGCACACATTTTTTTTTTTTTTGCGGTACCATTACTTAGCTAATTCGCCCACTTGTGAACGTCATCGTATACTGCTCAATAATGAACGAAGCAAGAGTCAACTTGCGCACGAGGCACGTGCTAGCTATTGTTTTGGTGAGCAAACGACAGGAATCGGTGGGTGGCACATGATCAAAGGTTCACTGATGGCTGCAACCTGCTGAAGTAGGCGAATAGATCATTTGGGCATGCGCAGGAATGAAAGAAACTTGACCATTGCACGGTGAGCACAAGGCGAGGCTGTATTCCTTGACGCGAATTAGCAAACACAGAACTCCTAGACAACGTTATGTCATAGCAAATGCTACTCTGAAGTGGAAGAGAGATCAGTTTGCACCAAACTGAGATATATTGGCATATGAGCATGCGATATTGTCACGGAGATATCGCCACGATATTCATCGTGCTTATTTTCTACAATACTCAGATTTTTTTAGCATGTTCCCCAGTGCCATAAGGAAATGGACAAATATTACCATGGCATTGCTGCTGCAGCTGCCACCGATAGCGTAATCCTCAATGCCATTATTTTTGTTTTCACTGTTTTCTTTCCATGAATGAAGAAATACAGAAAGACAACCTGCTACAAACACTTAAGATTATGCTCCTTGCCATGACGCCTAAGCGGTGCGGAACTTGAAGCTCAACATGTTTACATGCTAGCATTGTTTAAGCGCGTTTAAGGTCCCGCGTTTCTGATTGAACAGTTATCACAACTGAAGAGTACATTTGGTCGAACCTGGCAATAAACACTACGACGATTTTCATTGATTACTGTGGTGCGGCAGTGCATACATATATGGTGAATCCACGTGCATATCAAAATAATGATACAGCATGCCCCCAGCAGATGCCCTTGAAGAGAGACAGACGAACGAAATAAAGGTCACTTAGGTTAACCAGGTTTGATCTTGTTTGACTATTCCGAGTTAAAGAGGAGAAAAATGGTACGAAGAATCGAAATAGGGAGACACATTTTTCTGTCTTTTTCGCCGACGTTTCAACAGTTAGCCCTTCTATGTCACCCACTGTACGGTGTCGATGAACACATCGCTAAAAACAGGGTACGTAGCTGGAGCCAACATTTCGACAAGTGCACTTGTCTTCGTCAGGACAGCAAGATGGAGAACAAGGTATGTCGCTTGAGCCAACGTTGTCAAAACGTAATGTTGGCTCCAGCGATATGCAGTTGTCGTCCAGTCGAAGACAAGTCCACTTGTCGAAACGTTGGCCCCCGCGACATGCAATGTCCTCCATCGTTTTTAGTGATCTGTTCATCGATCCAAGCATCCGTCTTACCCTGAGCTTCTAAAATGTCCGGTAGTTCGATAAGTGTTCAAAAATTGAAGCGACAACAATTTGACATTTTGGAGCTGCGGTACCCAAAGTCATATCTCCAAGATCTCTGTCAAGGGAGGCGCTGAAGCGTTAAGTGGTGCAAAACTGAGCACAAGTGAAGTATTTTTTTTCTGAGAGCGGAAAGTAGCAGAGATGTTGCTTTGGTACTACGTGATTTTCTTGACAACGTAATTCACTGTCGGCGCAGTCAGTTTTTTTTTTTTTTAAATTGAGCCATTGTTTTTTGATATAACGGACAAAAACGACAGAACATTGGCTTCACGTCAGGAAATATCAGAAAACAACAGTGTTTGCAAAGACGGGTCAAGGCAACGCGATGGAAAGTGAGTGTATCGAGACGTGTGCGTTTTCTCTTGGGTCATGTGATACGCCACCTTGCTTTCGTGTAGGGCCGATCAAATCCTGTTGAATAAAAGCTGTGTGTACTGGCGTGCTGATCGGAAATACTGGAATACCATGACTGTCGCTCTAAATTGTAAATTGCCACATCCTCGCTCTTGAGACGTGACGTGAAGCACATTGAAATTAGGCATGTTTTTTTCATGCGAACGTGAAGAGATTGTAAGGCAATATTGCATCTAAAGGACTTGTTCCGTAACAGTAAACACGAACAACACGACGTCTTTTTTTCTTTTTCTTATTTTTGGGTCGCGAGGAATTCCAAGCGCTATGAGGTCTGTCGTATTGACATGAGATAATAAATCGGAAGGAATGAATTCACAGACAAAAGTCAATCACAGGAATCAAAACACGCTTGAGCATATCTCTTCTAAGCGAATTATTTCGTAACTTTTTTCTACGGGCACTCGAGCATTTCGAACGTTTCATAACTCCATGAAAATACCCAAAAGTGGGGACAGAAAACGACATATGCCTGCCATTCAGCTGTATCAAAGAGGCTCGCAAACAAGCCGCGCTGAAAAGTGCGATCGTCGGGGTTGTTAGATAATCAAAGATGGAAGAGCGCTTTCCGCGTCCCAACTGCGCCCTACTTGTGAAAAAGCGAAGTGGAGCACGAAATTGCGACTTGGCGAGGCTATCATTAATGATTCAGTTGTAAGGCATTCTTTTTCGCAAAGAGAAGGGGCAGGGTCGGTTAAATCTCGTTTTGCTGCTGCTTAAATCCTTTTGCTTTCAAATGTACGTTCTGCAAAAGAAGCTCCTCCTTCTGTTTTATGTAAGAATTGAGTGGGCTCTCGCGGCTCGTAGGAAGAGCGCTAGTTTGTTTACGACTGCGAGAAGAGCTCTCCGATGTGCTGTCTCGCTCGCTGACGCTCTTAACTGTGTGCCCTTCCATTTGCGCGATCAAGGGAAAGATCCGCGCGTTTCGTTCGCGGTGTTTTTTTTTTTTTGTGCTCGTGCTTTGTGCTTGCGCATTCCCCGAAAAACTCGGCAACGTTCCAGTCACTCGGTTAATTGCACGCCGCTGGTGAACGGTTCTTTCTTTCTTTTTTTTTTTTTCGCTACATGCACACCCTTTACGGAGCTGCGGCAATTTGCAAATAATGAGAAACAAGGAGCGCATTAATTTGGACGCATCTTGACTGCTCTTCCTGGGGGGTCGCGTTTCGCGCATTGCGGAGGTATTTTAATTCCCTTTACGTATTGCGTCCGTCTGAAGCCCGGACTTTAATTCTTTACGTGAGCATACTTCATGATTACAAAACGTGTATAGATACGGCTGACTGGCCTCATTTCCTGCCTTAATCTTCTTGAACTTCCCTGAATATCACCGACTTGACCCTATCGCAATACTCATCTTATTGAACCTTACTCGGTGGCTGATATGCTTTACTTTCTCTCTGTTCGCGGCCATGGAAACGTTCAGGACAGCTACGAAAAGCGTAGCGGTCGCCAGCTAGTACTGTTCATGCCAGAGTAACCAGCTGGGCTGGTGACACAAAACAAGTGTATGCATGTCTCCATCTACAACGGAGTACTTCCAGGCTAGGGAGGCGTTGTTAACCGATAGTAAATACAGTTGAAGTTTCCGTGTCATTCTTGAAAGTTTAGATCGGTGCTTGCTGCTTAGAATATCAGTCACTGTCACAACGTACACATCCTTCAAAAGTCGCAGTTGGAACAATGATATCTCTCGTGTCGTTCATTGGCCGATTCCATCGGTTTCAGCCTGCCAATGTTTCGTGATATAAAAATTGAGCATCGGGTCTCCAACATGCACAAAAAAAAAACAGTTGGAATCTTGATCGCGGACCGGTATATTTCCTAATCAAAGAAGCACACGAACGTGAACATTTGTCTCAATGCGCGATTCACCAAACAAACAAATGTTTGTTTGTTTGGTGAAAATAAAGTTCTTTGATTGATTTGATTGATTGATCTCGCAATGTTATGGCACAGTTTATGGACCTCAAATATGCCTTCGTATTTTGTATACAGGAGCGAAATGGCGCCGCTGCCAGCGAAAGTTGTTTTAGCGCCGCGGGCGCCGTGAAGTGCAGTACATGTTTACGATCTTTCTTTCTTTCTTTCTTTCTTTCTTTCTTTCTTTCTTTCTTTCTTTCTTTCTTTCTTTCTTTCTTTCTTTCTTTCATTCTTTCATTCTTTCTTTCTTTCTTTCTTTCTTTCTTTCTTTCTTTCTCGTTCTTTTTTTCTTGCTGCGTGCATAAAAGGGTGGTGCAGAAATGCAAAAAGCTTTTGATGTTGCAGGTGACGTGCTTGATAAATGGGCGTCGAAAAGACGCGCACTCTAATTAGCTGTTTAGGAAACACTAATTGCGGATACATGCCAGCCCATCGCGAACGAGCATACTAAATGAAAAGGGGAAGAAGATTCAAGATGGCGCCTAGACGCGACGCTTACCTAGGAATCAAGATGACTACAACAAAAGAGATAAAATCTCTAGAATGATCAGCACTGGATGCTTCTCTTACACTGCGGATGCTGGTAATCTCATTTACTTCATACTTATCGTGGCTTTCACCAAACAGCTGTTGCTTTAATTATGTTCGCAGACGTGTTGGATCCTACACATTTGATTAAACATACCCGTAACCTGTGCGCCACGAACAGATGCCGCGAAATGGCGTTGGGAAGTCAACGCCCTGGAGCTGTGAAAGTGCATAAAATGCTGTTTCACTGCGGAGAAAAACCGATTTGCTTTATGTACAACTCTCTGGAAGAACATGCAGATGGCAGTTTTGAGTAAGGCACCTTCTTTTTCTCTCGCTTCAAATTTACCCTTACTTTTATCGCTCAGTACGAGGAATGTGCGAAACACATAAAGCCAGCATTCAGGGGTGTGCGCACGGCTCTGACATGCTATACAACCCACCTGTGACACCCTGAGCAAACATTTTCAAAAAGTCTATAGCTACATCACCTGCGTTAAAGTGGTGAAAGTTTTCGGGAACAGATTTGCTGAACATTGTTTATTTTTCACATTTATTAATGTACTTGAATTGCGTCATAACGTTTACTCTTTACTTACCATACAATATTCACTCTCCTATTTTAACTTGTATATCTTCCAAGGTTCGCATGTGCTTCTCCTCGTCGAAGGAAAAGTATTTCATATGTGGCTTTTCGCTTCCCAGTACTTTTGCACTCTTACGGGGAAAACGGAAGTGGGGACTGGTTATGACCGCTCGGAGTTAATTAATGCGCACTTAAATATACTTAAGGTGTGCTTACATTAAGGGAACTTAAATGTAGGGTGAGGGGGAGGGAGAGAGAACAGGAGGGGTTGGAAATGATGAGAGGACAGGGCAGAGCATAGTATAGCTCTGTACGGTATAGTGTAGCAATGAGTGGGAAAGGGGAGTGGGGGGGGAGGGGAAAGTGGAGGGTAGCGCCACCAGCTACGCTGTATGCTAAACCTTTTTGAAAGTTCAAATCAACCATCTTCGGTGCGTTTAAGCCTTGCAGGACTTAGCGGAAGCTCCTCCATGATTTTTCTTTCCTTACAAAGAACTCCGTTATACGGCCATGAATGTGTTGTTGTATATCTCTTAGCGTCCCGATGTATTCATTTCGCTTGTGACGTTTCACGCGCAGGCCACGCCCTAGCATTTACGACGTCGAAAGGCAAAATCCGCTATAAGACGCGAGGTGTAATGCAGTATGGTGACCGAACTTTTCTCTGGCCTCCACAGAGTTACACCTGATGCATGAAGCGCACTGTACAAGAGGCAGTAGCGTTGAGTCGAGTTTGGTTGAGTCAGACGCAGCCAACAGAGCTAACGTTGAAAGCGCAATGCAGGCGGGCGCGAGGTCATTTATGCAGTGACATTGTGATAAAGGCTAATGTTTGAGACGTTAGCACATAATAGGGTCGGTTTGTTTTCTGTTAGGCTTTGACATTTGTGTCCTGGTAAAAGTGCTGTGCTCTTTGTATACAATTCGCGCGTATTTTTCTTTTTAGGGGCGAAGCTCCTTAAGGCTTGGGTCTGTCCGTCCGTTGTAGTAGCGCGTTACCTACTAGGAACGCGCTACTAGGAGGGCGCGTGTGGGAGGCGTGCGAGCTCTCTCACTCTTCCATCTGCTGTCTTGTGAGAGAGAGAGAGACAGAGAAAGCGAAAGGCGCGCGTTGACTATGGAAAACTCCCTTTCCCCCACCCCTACGGACCCTTAGCCGTGCTCCCTCCATGGGCTGCAGAAATTAGCGTCCTTTCCTAACCAAACCACAATCATTATCATCATCTTTCTTCGATGAACGCGCTACCAGCTCGCAAAGAAGGAGAACTGACGTTCTATGTCAGACATGAAAATAGGCAGCGGTAAGGTAAGACAAACAGTGCCCAACTTTTAGGGGCGAAGCTCCTTAAAGCAGCACCCGTTCGTCCCTCATCGTAGTCGTAGTGCGTCCCCGATTTCGTGCGTCCCCGATGTATGTAGTAGTAGTAGTAGTAGTAGTAGTAGTTAGTAGTAGGTAGCCACCGGCGCGTGCCTGCTGGAGCGCACGCACGCGCCGAGGGCGAGCGCGTGACACCGGGCGCTCGCCCTCGCCGGGAGCCACGCACTCCCCGGCAAACTCGACACTGCCCCGGCAAACGCGAGAGACAACGTTGGCGCAGGCAGCGTCTCCTAGCGAGTTTCTTGATTGAGAAATACCGACTGCTCGCGTTGGAGAAGCGTTCACCGGCAAGACCCATATACATATATATATACAGGGTGTCCCACGTAACTTGAGCCAAGAATTTGAAAATGAAAGGCACTTCAGAGGAGAACTGAACCAAACGTATACTATTCGTACTGGTCTATAGATACTCAGGTTATTTTTTAGGGGCGAAGCTCCTTAAAGCGGCACCCGTTCGTCCCTCGTCGTAGTCGTAGTCGTAGTCGTAGTGCGTAACCAGTCTTACGCTTTGACCTCCAAGGTGGTGCCGGTGGGAGATTTCTCCTGTGCGTTGTTGAACAATAAAAAAAATTCGCAGCGTGCGCGTTAACTAAAAGCCGAATTCTTCTGTCTCTCATTCCCCATTAGCAGCCATTGGCATGTTCCAGTAGGAAACGTTAGTAGAAGTAGAAGTGTTAAAAGCCGACTTCTGCTGTCTCTCATTCCCAGTAGCAGCCATTCTTTACCTCCAAGGTAGTGCCTGGTGAGATTTCTCCTGTGCGTGATTTCTTAGAGGAACGCTACCAGCTCGCAAAGAAGGAGAACGCGCCCTCACCCGCGAGAGACAACGTTGGCGTCTCCTAGCGAGTTTCTTGATTGAGAAATACCGACTGCTCGCGTTGGAGAAGCGTTCACCGGCAACCCATATATATATATATATATATATATATATATATATATATATATATATATATATGTGTGTGTGTGTGTGTGTGTGTGTGTGTGTGTGTGTGTGTGTGTGTGTAGGCACTGGATCTTGAATTGCAATGAAGTGCCGGTGGGAGATTTCACTTGTGCATAGTTGAACCATGAGGATTCGTAGCATGCGCGTTAACCAAATTAATCCGGAACTCGGCACGATCTACGATGAACCTCCCGAGCTTCGCCCACTCATCATCATTCACGCCGTGGATATGCTGTAATTCTTTATTTCCCCCTAAAGTAATTAGTTAATTATTTTTAATTAGCAAACTCCTTAATTATGGGCTGAAAACCCAAAATATGAACACTGAGCTGTAGAGCACCTTCATAAACCACCGAATGAATTGCTTCCTGTACGATATGTCTTACGGTGTTAATTTTTCCGCATTCTAAAGAAAGCCCGCGAAATTTGAAAATGAGCCACGTGACGGACCGCGAGCGCACTGCTATAGTGGTGGTCTCAAGCGTGCAACCGGTGAACAAGGTCGCCTGCGGCTGCCACGGGGAAGCGACATGATGCTTTGAAGGTGGTCGATGTTTGGGCGTCCGTCTTTGGTTCAATGACGGTGCAAATTCACACTGCTGGCCGAGCGCTGCCGCGGTGGTAAAGCGCTCAATACTGCGAGGAAAAAAAACAAACAGCAGTTTGATTCTGATTCACGAAGATCAAGAAAACAGAAGATCAAGAAGATCAAGAAAACAAGAAAATAAAGCTATTTTCTTGTTTTATTTATCCGTCTTGGACGCTTATCTCGGCAGCGCTCGGCCAGCAGCGTGAATGTGCACCGTCATTGAACCAAAGACGGACGCCCAAACATCGACCACCTTCAAAGCATCATGTCGCTTCCCCGTGGCAGCCGCAGGCGACCTTGTTCACCGGTTGCACGCTTGAGACCACCACTATAGCAGTGCGCTCGCGGTCCGTCACGTGGCTCATTTTCAAATTTCGCGGGCTTTCTTTAGAATGCGGAAAAATTCACACCGTAAAACATATCGTACAGGAAACAATTCAGTCGGTGGTTTATGAAGGTGCTCTACAGCTCAGTGTTCATATTTTGGGTTTTCAGCCCATAATTAAGGAGTTAGCTAATTAAAAATAATTAACTAATTACTTTAGGGGGAAATAAAAAGTAACCTGAGTATCTATAGACCAGTACGAATAGTATACGTTTGGTTCAGTTCTCCTCTGAAGTGCCTTTCATTTTCAAATTCTTGGCTCAACTTACGTGGGACACCATGTATATATACACTGGATCTTGACTTGCAATGAAGTGCCGGTGGGAGATTTCACTTGTGCATTGTGCATAGTTGAACCGTGAGGATTCGTAGTATGCGCGTTAACTAAATTAATCCGGAACTCGGCACGATCTACGATGCACATCCCGAGCTTCGCCCACTCATCATCATTCACTCCGTGGATATGCTGTAATTTTTTTTTGCTTTTTGCTAAACGCAGATATATATATATATATATATATATATATATATATATATATATATATATATATATATATATATATATATATATATATATATATATATATATATATAGGCACTGGATCTTGACTTGCAATGAAGTGCGGGTGGGAGATTTCACTTGTGCGTAGTTGAACCATAAGGATTCATAGCGTGCGCGTTAACTAAATTAATCCGGAACTCGGCACGATCTACGATGAACCTCCGGATCTTCGCCCACTCATGATTCACTCCGTGGATATGCTGTGAATTTTTTTTTTTTTTAGAGGCACCAGGAAGAACTGTTTTTCTGCAGCTCCACGTACAAGACTAATGACTGCAATTAAGAACAGCAAGTGCGGGGGATCGTAAAGAATAACTGCAGAAACGCTATACTTCTTACCTGTTTACTTACATAGAGTGTACACGGGCGTACTGTTTGAAGTTAGGACCGCACACGTTATTTCGTTTTCTTTTTTCGGTTCTTCAAGAGCTTCCCGGGGCTGACGAAGCGCTAACGAGAGTTAAGGAAGCTGATGTGGCCGAGTTAAACTTCATTACGGTGGCTTTATTCAAATTTCATTTAAAGTCATTACGACGGCGTGTTCGTCGACGCGCACAAGGCGTTTAGCAAAAAGCAAGAAAGTTGGGCACTGTTTGTCTTACCTTACCGCCGCCTATTTTCATGTCTGACATAGAACGTCAGTTGATATTTAATGCCATTTCTCTTTCAACGGGTGCATAATCTTCCAAAAAGGTTTAGCAGAAAACTTAGTCGTTAGTGTTCTAGTAAATGAAGGCAAAGAGACTTTATTCGTGCTTGAAATACTCGCAGCCACGTCAATTTTTCAATTACTGTTTTTCTTTTTAGGGGCGAAGCTCCTTAGGGTGTGGGTCGTTCCCTCCGCTGTAGTAGTATGTATGTATGTAGTATGTATGGAGCCACATCGCGCCGCTGGGAGGCTCGCGCTCGCCCTCGGCGCGTGCCTCCCAGCGCGCGAGCTCTCTCACTCTCCCATCTGCTGTCTTGTGAGAGAGAGAGAGAGAGAGAGAGACAGAGAGAGAGAGGAAAGGCACGCGTTGACTATGGAAACGCTCTTTCTTCGGTGAACGCTCTACCAGCTCGCAAAGAAGGAGAACGCGCCCTCACCCGCGAGAAACAACGTTGACGCAGGCAGCGTCTTTTAGCGAGTTTCTTGATTGAAAAATACCGATTTCTCGCGCTGGAGAACCGTTCACCGCCCCCCCCCCCCCGTATATATATATATATATATATATATATATATATATATATATATATATATATATATATATATAGGCACCGCATCTTTACTTGCGATGAAGTGCCGGTGGGAGATTTCATTTGTGCGTAGTTGAACCATAAGGATTCGTAGCGTGCGCGTTAAGTAAATTAATCCGGAACTCGGCACGATCTACGATGAACCTCCGGAGCTTCGCCCACTCATCATCATTCACTCCGTGGATATGCGTGGATTTTTTTGTTTTAAGTCTATTTCCCCATAATGCGAAATAATTATTTTTGCCTTCTTATTGACTTTCCTCTTCTTGGTGTTCATTTCAGTCAGCAGTTGTCAGACATATTAAGCTTTTGTAATGCTTAAATATCATTATCAAACGATATATCTGTGTAACATACGGGATAACATTTTTATTCACCCTATGGGTGCGTAATGTTCTGTTTAATATGACAGACATCTTCTGTGTCCTAATGCACGATGCTGGTGTGTGTAATGGTTCAAAATTCACAGCTCTATGTATTTCCGGGCATTCGAGTGCCGTGAGATGGAATTCTGAAACCAATCCGTGAAGTTGGATGCAACTATGACGGCGCAAAATAAATATAAATCACGCATATGCTGTTGTGTAGTGAAACACTAATGGGCGATTGGCGCAGCTGCTTATTCCAATGCGCTGAAATGTTAAAAAGTCGTGTTGCAAAAATAAATAAGTAAATAAATAAATAAATATCGACGCCTCCTGCCGTATCCTCTCTACGTCTTGTCGCCGTTGTAGTCGTCACGGTAAGGCAGGAGAAGAAATAAGGGTGCTTGCGAACGCTGCCCATCGAGCATTGCATAGAAGTGGCACACTCCGGTGGTGTAGTAGTTACGATGTTAGGCTGCGACCCAAAAATAAAAAAAAACAAAGAACGCGTGTTTGATCGCGCCTTCGGCCATCGCGTTTTCGAAGGAGGCGAAAATGCCAGAGGCCCGTGTACTGTGCTTTGTCAGAGCACGTTAAAGAACCTCCATCTGGTCAAAATTTCCAGGGCCCTCCATTATGGCTTTTCTCTCCTTTCTGTCGCACTCAGTCCTTTTCACTTAACCAAACGGCCGCTTAGCCATGCTCCCGACATGGGCTACAGAAATTAGCGTCCTTTCATCAACCGAACCACCACCACCACCATCATCATCATCATCATAGAAGTGCACACGCACTCTTGGGAACCACAACTAAAGATGATAGTTTTAAGCGCGAGCTAAGGTTGTCGACGTCTTCGTCGTCGCATCCACGTTTAAGCAAGCGGTCAGACTTATAGTCAAATAAAAGAACAATACATTAACTGGCCTAGCTAATCGATGGCTGATTGTATAATAAATGTACATATGTATACAGTTAAGACAATTCCAGTCTTTTGGCTCTCATTGCACATTAGCGATTCTTGACCGTTGCATCACTGCATGCTTCGCAGCTCCTCATGTTCCACGTTGGTGGCGCTGAAATTAGCGCTGGATTTGAAAATTTTGTGATTGGTTTTAAACGTGCTCTTTTTTTTCTGTTATAAACTGAAGTTATGATATTACATCACTATTATAAAAGTTTAAAGGCGTGTTTTTTACAGAATTTTAGTCTTCGTGAGCGTTTCTTTTCCATCTTTTCAACAGTCATTATGTGGAGGTGAATCGGGGCCGCTGAGCTAGTAATGTAATGTTCTGTCGCCAGAGAACTAATGAAAGCTTTCTTGTAAGAAGTGAAATGTCAAATTTATCAGAGTGGAAGAATGGAAACGTTTACACATCCAGAACCTGTACTATAAAAACAAAAACACCACAGAAAAGCCACTTCTTGACGAATAGACCTCGTAGCTTTAATGTTCCTGGCTTCTTGTGATATCGACATAGTCGTTCTTGATGAGTGTCTAAAATAAAAAAAAATCTGTTTTCTTTTACTGTAACTATACAGTTCCCGTTCTGAGCGAGTCTCAGAGAAGTTATGGGAGATTGTTTTGATAGCAACAATTTGCATTACTTTTCACATATATTTCCGCTGTCATACCACGAAAGAATTGAGACGTTCGTTATAACTTCGTAGGATTGGATGTTTGGTGGAGGCAGAGATAAAGATAACACAGCACGTACCACAAATTTTGCTTTTAATGCAAGATAACGTAAAGGTTCAATGCGATCCACTAACATGCACGTCAACTGCGACTCCTTTGAGTTTGTCCAAGGACATTTTGGAGCATTTTTGAAACGTCTTCGCAAGGATGTCCACGGCGGGGTAAACGGCGACCACTTATCTAGAAAAAATATATAAAAGCTAGCGTCTTAAATGATAGAAACAACACCTAATTCAAGCAGCTTCATTCTTGGAGTTCTTCACAACGATAGCAATTGTTAATGACGACTGCAGAGTAAGTACGTGCTCATTAGTCCAGGAGAAGTTCTGAAGAGGGGGTCATTAGGGCCGTTGTACAGAAAATCGAATTTGCAAATTGCTATCAGTCCGTGAAGAGATACGTGCACCGAATTCATGAGCGACAGTACAGGAACTAACTAGACCGAATAATGCGGCAGTCGATAGTGCCGTTCTTGATGTCGTCACTCAGGCCTTCCTACTTTCTCCTAATTCATCCATTTCGTGTTCAAGGCTGGCAAATAGTTCAATCAATATATTTTTACTTTGGTGACGTCAGGTGCCACTGTTCATAATTTGTGCGATATAATCACAGCTTCGGCTTTTCGCACCATTGGCGCACAACATAGCAACAGCGATAAGTGAATTGTGACTTACGAAGGATTACATCGGGAGACGGTGATTAGCTCCTTAAAGGCTTATTTTACCGGTGATGGTCTGCCGGCCATGTTAGCAATACTCATACCAAATGCACTGATACTAGAGCACAGCACCGCATACAAACCGCAAACTGCTTGAATGAGGGCCGTTTAAGTGTAATCTCTGAATCATTGAATTATAGCTGCGATGCCGTGCTATTCTAGTCTGTAAAAAAATATTGGAAAGGAGCTTGTTCCACATTCACTGTTGTTTTTACAGCGTTCATGTATTGAGGTTCATGGGAAACATATTCCTGTTATTATGTCAACAAACGTTGTACGTGACTCTGTTAAGGTAGCACTGTTTTGACCCTCTATACATTGTGAAGTGGATCAGATTTCTCCCCAGTGGACCTTGGAAAAAAAACGCTTTTTTTTCTGCTCTGCACAGACTTCGATGAACTGAGCTACTATGAAAGGTACGTCTAATGATATCAGTTTGTCAGCATAAGACGGTATGACCCTAATGGCGCAGGATTAATTTCGGCAGCGGCGGTCACATGTTCTGTGGAGTAGAAACTGCTGGACGCCCGCGTGATGAACGTGTTTAGTGTACCTAAGAGAACCCCACGAGCTAAACACTTCAGAAGCACTCCGTTACGACGTGTCGGATAATCAAATTGACGTTTCAGCACGTAAAACTCGAGCAGTTATTAGTAACAAATAATAATTACCAAATTCTACAAATTGATGAGGAAGCAGTTTTCTCATGGATGCGCTAAATCTGTTGTCCTGAAGATCGCCGTGAGTGTTTGAACTAATGAATGAGTTGAGGCCGGGGTTAAGGCTGGAGGTGTCTTGCTCGTGGTTGCAAAAGTAACGGAAATAGCGCAAAATGTTTGACGATACACAATACGAAGAAATCACGACTTCAGCACAGTGGTCACATTTCCTTCATGTATCCTTTAAATAAGTTTTGGTTGTTCCCTTCTTTTGTGACCTTTAGCTGTTGCGCTTTGGTCTGCAGTGCTTGAAAACGGGAACTGCGTAACTAATGAATGCTCCACGTAGTAAGATGAAACTGTATAGATTAATACGCGCAAGAAGTGATGTTGCATTAACAGAATCAAAAGTGTCGTCGCTGGGAAATACGTATGTGCCGTCGTGACAATATTAATGAACTTTCTGCCGGAAGCAATATACACTGCCGGCAATGTGATACGTGGTTGGAGTTATCGTAGAAGCGAAGAAAAGTGCTGACATTGTGACATGTGATTTGAAAGCTTGCGGGTGCCAACAGAAAAAAACCAAAGTTGGTAAAGTAGAGCTGTCATACAGAAGAGACGGTGCTGTCAATGTGTTCATGTGATTTATGAATTGTTATGTCGACATAAACCTAAAGAAAGATGCGTACAGTGGGCCAGTGTACATTAGGCCTAGATTTCCAGAGCATCGCATTGCACTCCCCTACAGATGTATGGCTCCTTTGGCATTAATATTCCTTAGGAACAAAACACATTTTTGCGGCGGTATCAGCCGAGATGAAAATGTCTGTTAAGAAATCATTGTATTTGCTTAGTATATGAACTGAATACGCGCGCTTTTAGAGACACCAGCCATCCATGACCGCCTTCCATGACTGGTGCGGTTTAACAAGTTTACGTCTAGGGCCGAAGCAACCAGTTGCAAGGCACATGCCAAAAGTGTATTCGTGCACTTTTGGTACGATCCGAAAAAATAGAGAAAAGGAATAGTACAAACGTGGAGTGGTTTCAGACCGTATGCGTGGCTTTCAGCACGACTGTCTTAACATTCACCCGCAACACCATTTGGTCAAGCGAAAGCAAAAACACAGCTGCGACATTTGACTACTGAAATAGCAGAAATGAGCACAGCCCCAAACAATGTGGCATGGTACTGGCGTTCACAGCGACAAGTCTTACGCAAGAGATATTTCTGGAGCAACAACCTCAAGGAACCCAGCTTCTAGCTGCAGAGCTAGAACTATTCGCGTTTCATGCGCCTCTGGCTTGTCTCGAACGGTTGACTTGTGAAGCACTTGCTGCTCGGGGGAGAAATGCTCAATTCTTGGGCACGAACAGCCGTTGTGCAATCTCAGAGCTAAGGCTCAACAGTCAGAACAAGGCCTTTTATTGCGACTCCAATGCTTTTGCACGTTTCTTCTTTCTACGTAATGACGTCAACTCGGAGTTTTTTAAGCCAGTGTAACAAACTGCGCAAAAGTTAAACGAGTACCATTGTCCTACTTTGTCCAAACAATGCTCGAGGCTTCCTTGTCTCGTCAGTTTACTTCTGACCTAAGCTGTTGTACGGTGCTCCAAATATGTAGTTTACTTCCTCATCACCGTGTTGCTTCACCGTCTTGAAAACACAAGCGTACAAGACTTTTCAAAAGAGCGAGACCATAACATGTGTATCGCGAGTTTCTCTTCATGGAATGGTTTTGGCTCCTTTAGGCCGTTCTCGCCGAGTTTCCACCTTAGAAACAGACTTTGGGACGTGGATATTGAACTGTGGTTAAGCAACGCACTCGCATAACGGGCGCTTATTTATGAGAGAACACATGTTTTGTGAAGCAAGGATAGATTCGCACATTACGATTAGGTGGATAAACGGTAACTATGTCTATGACTAGCCTACACGGCATTCAAATATGACCTGTGTGCTCAAGTGTTGATCATGTAGAAGTAGGGGGAAATTAATACAAATACGGGAATTATTACGTTAAAAACAATAAATGTAATCAAACAATTCTTTCTGTTACTTTGAAACATTGTATGTCGCATATGCATGCAATAATCTGTGCACTTTTTTTGCAATATTTTCTTAATTCGACGTTGTGTACAACGGAGTAAGAGGGTGTTTGAATGCGAGAAGGTTCTTTGTTCTGATGGCCGCTTAGATGGATAAGACTTTGAGCATAAACAGAACACATTGCCGCCAACAACGTTCCATTTCAATTTGGTTTGGAGAAACATTTTCACGGCCTTCTTATTATTATTTTTTGAACAGACACAAAACAACGGGTAATGACGCAATATGCTGACAAAGGTCTTTTCTGCGCAAACGATTATTTTATCTTCCAGTGTAATTAAAGCGTAATCACTTATTCTGAACATCATTCGGAACATCATGTCTCGGTCATACTCTGTCCGGAACCTTGTCGCCTCTGTTCTGGTAGGGCAACCTTTGCTCTTATGGCTAATAGCAACGCGGTCGACTTTTTTTTTGGTATTTGTTACCAGAAGTTAACTTTAAAGATATATCTTTTTCGGAAACGCGGTGATGACTTGTAACACCATGGCGCGCAGCTACGACTACAAGCAAACAGGCTTTGCCTTCTTTCTAAAGAATGCTGCGAACGCGTTAACCTCATTATGCCCACAGAAACAAAGACGCCAAAAGTCCATAAGAGCACGACGCGGAGAACTGGTCGACACTACGTTTTCAGTTCTATGCACTTAGTAACATCCCCAAGAGGGACGAAGATGTTTTCTTTTTAAAAAAGCAGCAGTGCTGTTCTCGCGCTTCCGGCAGCTTGTGTGTCCCACTTGGCGACCTTTAGTGCTTCGCGCGGTGGCAAGGCCGACTTCGAACGAAAGGAGAGCTTGTATGAAGGAAAACAACAACAAAGAAACATTTCGAACGCCTTTTGAGATAAAGCGGAATAAAGGAGCCTCTTCGGAAGCAAAGTGCCTTCCTAAAAAGCGCCGCAGCTTCCTAAAACTCAAGCTTCCCTTATTTCCTGCGTGTGCCTTGCAATGTTCTAAAGAAGAGCTTTGTTTCTTTATTGAGAGCTTTTACGAGATTAAAGGATCTCACTCCATTGTTTTTCGTACTACCAAGTATTATATTCCTTGAAAAAAAAATTACTACACCAGGCTCCGCCGAAGGCACACGGGAACTCTATATATTCTGTAAAAGCTTCGCTTTTCTTTTGACATGAGTGTCACGGTTTGATCGTAGAACTGGCATCTCCTTTAGAAATGAAAAATATAGATATTGATAATTTTTTGTTAGTTTTATTGATACATCCTTGGACAATATTTGGCTTCTTTCTCGCTTAACTTTTTTTTCTCTGTATATAGTATCGGTATGTAAGGAAAACGAATGACTCCAATAAATATTGTACTGGCAGCACCGATTGCACCCTCCGGGTAGAAATCGGCTCCTCATTCTCGTCTCGGCTGTTCGCCCAGGCCACAGATGTTTTTATGGCCTACGTGTCTTCGGAGCGGAAATCACTTTCGAACACGCGACGGCCAAGAGGCTCAATTTCTATGCCTTCGCGGTTCGGCTGCCACGCATTATCCATAGCCTTCAACACATGTGCCACGTTTCGTACTTGTCTTCTGTCTCCGCTTTCTTTATTTCCCATGCTGAAAAAAATACCGCGGCTTCAATGCGGCCGGAAGTCAGTGTCGTTGTGGCTTCCATTAGAGTTGTGATTGGACTGTATCGAGCGTAGTCCTCCTCGGTACGCTGCTGTTTCCAGCTGTGAGATCATCATTTTATCTTTTTTTTTATCAGATCCACGAATGAATGCGGTATCTTAAAGAGGCGTTCGGATAACACGAGCACTGGATGTGTTTTGCTAATGTCCTTCGAGCACAGACACTTGGCGAGCAATGTTCCATGGCGAAACAGCTGAATATATCCGTAGAATTTTTAGTTTTGTCTCTCATACAAGAAAAATGACGATGGACGGTCTGGGAAAGCTAATGATATTTTGTTCCTGCTAGTTTTTTTTTCTTCTCTGTTGCTACACTCTTCTCGTTGTGTGGAATAAAATCGAACGTATCCACACTAAGTGAAGGGAGGAAGGAGTTTGGGAATTATAGCCAGGCGTCTCCCTACACATCCACGCATGTCTCGACGTCTCCTCAGATGCGTGGAGACAAACCGCGGAGGCCTTTCAGCATACCTCTGTGAATAGATGAGGTCTGCAGGTTAAACGTATCTGTACGGTATGCTAGCACAGCACCAGAAAAGTGTACCTCTCTCATTCTCTCAGTGGACTCCTCTTCATTCGCACATAGCGAACCAGATGTACATCTGGTTCATTTCCTGCCTCCTTGCAAAGAAAGTATAAAGGTATATTATGAAGTAGTGCGAAGAGAATATCTTAGTCCGCGTTCTTCTTTTCCAGCAGTGCTCGTGAAGAAGCTAAAGTGTAGTAGCGAAGGTTTCATTTTATGCAATACGCTCACGCAAAAGAATAGCCAACCTTGACTGCGACGACCACACCACTTGAACAAGCGCGCGAATTAGCCTGCTACCATGTGAGAGTTCAGAATATTGCCGCAACTAGGCTCATATAGGAAGGTCATAATTAGGGCTGTGTTTTTGTGAGAGAGCCAAGTCCTTCGGACATATTCTTGTTAGCGATAAGTGAAACAAGAAAATTAATTAAATAGAGAGAATTCTCATGTTCCATTAACTCGGCAGATAGTGCATAAGGCGGCAAATTTATGACCTGCGGGGTATGAATGCCGAGGGCGTCGCTTAAAGATCGCAGCAACTACTTGCGCGTTTACTTGTTAAGTGTGCAGACGCCGCTCGCTCACGAGGGAGAATGTAAAGGTCTGGGGGCCTGCCTTGCACCAGTCTCGCGGTTGGACTATTAACGCTGTTCATAGTGCGGACATACCGCTCACATCCCTGGGCTTGACGGGCGCGCGGCTTGTGATGACAGGTCGTGGTGCGAGTTCATAAGTGTTCTATGGGTTCTCCCCCACCAACTTAGTGACACCGTGTGGCGTTGACAGCCGATTAGTGGCTTAGTTTTTGTTACTAAGGGGCTCGCCTAGCTCCTTTGTTTCTGAGTGGCGTTGGGTTAGCGTAACGCCGGGGCAGTTGGTGTTGCTGTGGTTGTGTGCAGCTTACAGAATATTGCTTCTCTCTGTGCGAAATAGTAGCAGCCCAAAAAAAGTGGTCAATATCTGGTTGCTGAAACAGTAGTGGACCATTCATACCGGCGACTGACAAAATTCACGCGACCATGTTCGTCGCAAACGGTCGGTTTAGTCGAAAAGCGATCATTCTGGTCAAGTCGCTCTACGATCAGGTTCCCTTCCGTGAATTGACTAGCAAAGCTGTTGAGCCAACCGGCAGCGCAGCTTCATAACGTCGTAATCCCTGCGGGAATATGCTTTAGGGTATTTTAAGTAATCATAGTAATGGAAGGGACGAGCAGACTTAAGCAGGGGCGATCATGGGTCGTGCGAAGGGCATGTCGCAGTCGACAGTGAGATCATTGACCCTAGGTCGCAGGTCGAGGACTTTCCTCACTTGTCAGTGTGAGTGCCGCCTAAAGGAGGCTGCCAGAATTATCGAACCCGTCTGTTGCATTTTGAAACCCTACAAGATGTTTGAAAGCGTTAAGCACTTGTTTCTGCAATTTCGCATTTCATAATGCGAAACGGCAAGGTGCGCAAACGCGGACACAGCACAACAGAAGGAGACTACACAAACCACGGCTATCTATTGAAGGTGCACTGATGCGACAGAAAGTTAAAGAGAACACGAAAACAAGAAAGGCAGAATCCTTGCGTGGGGATGCTGAGGAATTGATAACATAAATGTCTTCTTTCCTTGTCGCCTTGCTTTTCTTGAGGTGACAGACGGCTTTTTGTTGTCGACTTCTCTTCTGTCCATGTTTACACGCCTTAACGTTTTGCACTATGAGCTCTCACATACTAGCCCAGCTTTTGGTCGTTCTATGTTGTCAGTCTAGTTAGATAAAATCTTATACATAAATGGCTAAATAGAGTCTTTCGCTTTTTTCTAGCTTGAAGAACTGGGGACATCTCAAAACGCATTCTGCAACTCGCGATAGATAGGACAAGACTTAGCAGAAATTGCTGGGGAATATAGTGCATTCTTTTGGTCTTCCTAATTACGTTGTGCTCTAATAAAGTAGGAAAGAATTGTTATAATAACCCAGACCGCACGGGAGGGGGGGCGGCGGGGTGAAGAGAAAAATGCCCTGAAATGTACAAATATTTCCCTGTCTTCGTCGATTCCCGTGCCCCACTAGTCACATCTTCAAAGGTTATAGAAATCATCGTAGATTTGCCTTATTTTTTTCATCCTTGTCAAATGTGTCGTCGTTGAGAATAGCTTTACGAACTTCCAGTCCCGATAAATCGGCAGTTTTTTTTTCTTTTTCTCGACAATTGCTTGCATGGACAACGCGTGTTCTGTCTGGTGTTGTGAGGTAAAAATTGCTTTACTATTGACGTTCAGTGGCGACAGTATAAGTTGTGGCGCAATTAAACGGCACTATCAAAGTTATCATTTAAGGATTTTACGACAGCCGCTTGGGACGGTAAAACAATGTTTTGGAGGAAGGCATGGCTACAATGAGTATATCTGCATTATTTTAATATTTCCATTACACTATGCTGTGGCTGCAGAGGGACGTGCCACGCTATTCAATATTTAGTGGAACAGTGTTTATTGCAGTCATGAAGGAATTGCCAAAAAGTATAACCGGTTTACATCACTGAGAGTGGGACTGCTGTGTCTTTGGCAACGTTCGTAACGGCGCACTGCGTACAGCGCAAACAAAGCAACGCAGTTCAGCGACTTTTCGCAGCCGAAATTGCTTTCCCTGATAACTTCCTGACAGAACACATTGCCGTTACTGTGTAGTGGTCCTCTAATTCATAAACACTGACGAATGAATACGAAAGTTATGCTGTACCTCACATGGCAAGCATCAGTCACTTTAACTACTACTTATTTAACACACCTCTCACTCGCAGTAGTCGCCTCGGAATTACTGCAGTTTAGGCATAATGTGGTTATGATTCGTATATGATAATGACAAACCTCTAGGCATCCGCTAATGTCTGGATGCATTCGCATTTGCTTTCATAGGAGCTTGGGTTAGTGAAAATGTGCCACTAAATATTTTCTATTCTTCATATTGACCATGTTAGAATATATACCAGAAACTTAAAGTAACACTCCCTTCACAAGATATATTGCCAATAATCGTAAGGACGCCGACACTCACATTCATAAGATATATGCATGGCCGATGTCTGCATTCCTAGTGTACCAGAGTTTTATAAAGTGGCGTTTAGTGTAGCCGAGCGGATTTCTTCCTTCGACAAGCTCAAGTGGCCGGGACGTTTCTTGGCCGTAATTAAAAACCCTGGCCGAGCGACGCCTGGAGCCCTCGCTATCTCGGCGCCGCAGGAACTCCGTCATAGCGCCTTCGTGCTGCCTTCCTCCTCTGCTGCCTTTAATTATGATCCGACGTCGTTAGGACGGGGGTCACACGTGCTGTATGCGCTCAGAAGAGAGGCTAATGTGTCTTAGCAAAACGGGAGCCAACAGTAAACTTTATTAATTGTAGGCACGCCGTCTCGGGGCTGCGTTTCTTGATGAGGTTTCAGAGTAACTGGCTTGCGTACGACGAAGGAGTTCTTTCGTTAGCAAGAAGTTCTTCTCAGCCAGCATCGACCCGGCGTGAGTGCTGATATGGCTTAGAATTCGCTCTTTGGCGCTTCGGGCGCCTACAAGTGGCTGAGAAGCAACAAAAACGGCGTTATTTTTCTTGTTGTTCTTTACTTTCCATTTGCATTCCTATTTCTTTCTTCTATTTATTGCTTTCTCCAAAACAGTAGAAGGGCGTTGTGCTCCTTTCAGTGGCAGTTGCCGGCCTGCTCACTCTATGTCCTTCATGCCCTTGTGCGTAATATTTACATACCAAGAAACAAGAATAATAAATTGGCAGATAGACGATTTATTCACCTCTGTAGGTTTCCGTTTATATTTTACTTAGCAACTGGAGCCCAGAATAATTCAGAACGAAAATGACACACATGTGGGCTGACGGCAACCTTTTATAGGATGTGTCGTGATAAGGAGCATGTTTACTAAAAGTTTTATGTGGCATACATTGAGGCGAGGTTGGGGAGTTTACGCCTAAGGAGTCGGCTTAGGAGCTTTTTTCTTGTTTGGAACATTTTTGGTGACTCTTCTTTGTTAGATTTACAGCTGGATTCCTTACGCAATTCCTACGAATGTTGAAACAGCACTATATACGACCAAACCACGCCTTCTTGATTAGCCTGATTTCCTCTCTGAGGAGGGTTTCCTATATACCCGGCATCACTGTATGCATGTAGGTGTGTACACCTTGTTTATTAAAAATGAATGCAGCACTTATTCAACTCCACTACGGCGTCCCTTATAATCATTTCGTGGTTTTGGATTGTTAAACCCAAGAAATCTTTCCGAAATGCAAAATGCAACAGGAATTTCTCCCTTCGCGGCCTAAGGAAGCTTTTCAAAGGTACCTTTCTTTTTGTTGCTCCCATGGAAACACCATGGTAAGCTAAATCAGGGGATAGAATTAGTTAACTATATTAAAGAATTCATCTTCCCGGCAGGATTATTGCATGAAAATGGAGATCAGAGTACCAGGACTCACACAGAGACTGGGCAGATACGTAACTGTCACAGTGAACAGAGAGGGGCAGCGGTAAAGTTGAATTAAAAGCACCGTGACATCGCTGCGCACTCGGTCAAAAATTCTGTTTTTGTACCCCTTGGTGTGTCTTACTCCTTCAGCGGTTCTTCATTTCTTTTTCATCTTTTTCTTCCTGACAGTGAGAATGAACGCATCCTACCTTTTATTTGAATCGTTCCTTCTCCCTTTGAGCCGAGCATGGTCAGAGCCTAATTGAATCCTCTGCGAAATTTCCCCAGGAATGAAATGGCTCTGAGAGACGGCCATCTCTATTTTAGTTTTCCTTCTTTTCTTCTTTCACTGTTTCTCTATTTGGTCGCGACGGTATATATCTACTTGTGTGCCATCCTGCAAGAATTCTTTGTAAGGCTTTCGCAAAGAATCTTACGTCCTCTGTTGAACTCTCACGGTTCATTTCATCTGACATTTCCGGTCTAGAGGTGCTTCTTACGGCTTTGGGACGCACTGAAGCAGGTTCACATTCTTAGCGTGTTCTTTTTTTTTTTTTCGTTTTCTTCCATTCTTCTTTTTCCTTTTTCGTTGATCCATCCTGTTTTAAATTTTAGCACTTTTCCCATTCCCTTCATGGTTTTTGCTTAGAACGATGTCGCCAGTGTTGTCACACGCATGCGCGGTCCCTGCATTTCTTTCTATCTATATACATATATTATAACGGACCATGGACTTTGGCTGATCACGAGCCGCGACGACTAAAATCTGATCATCCAGGTGATGATGACATGTGCAGATGAGGATGAAGTAGAGGTGACGATGACATCCAGAGATGAAGAAGAGTCAGTCAAAGGTCGCGCTCACACTAATGCCCTCCCGCAGGGGAAGCGGCCGCACGGCCGCACGATATCATGATACCCGGCGTGTACGGTTTCAACCTAGTGACATGAACAATCCCTGTAGCATCGCGACGGTGGTCGGAAGTAATTCGGCGTGGGGATACTCGGTAATTAACAGGGGACGTCTTTTCAATGACCACGTAAAGACCAATAAAACGACTGGCAAGCTTTTGGCACAACCCAAGAGCGCACTCACAATATGTTTACTCTTCAGCGCACAATACGTTTACTTTTCAGCAAGTATTTCAATGGTGAATGAGCGCCTGGTTCTGTCGTCGTTTTTGTTTTCCTCTTGCGTAGACCAAAGCAGTTTCAGGGTGAAACAGCGTAAATGTTTTGCGTTAAAACACTGTTGTTTGTTTCTTTACAGCATCATGGGAGCATCAACGGCTTACCCTTACGCCCGAACTCATTTTGACATTGAGGTGTTTAGAAATATACAGAAACATTTGACCGGGAGTTAAAGACGGAAAAATATAGCAGTCAAAACAAAGAACTGCATTATTTTTTCAATGATGAACAGATGACTCAAAGCAGCAAGTTCGAAACAACAGAACAGACCAGTGCATATTGGTTGATTCGTTCTCGACATGCGAAGGGTATCGATAACGCTGTCGTGGGCATCAGATGCCTGCCATCGTTAAAGGCAAGTGGGCGTAGACAGCCACGCGGACAATGACATACGCCGATTTGCGTCGTTGTCGATGCCCAGGCTGTTGTCTCTTGCTTATCGACGCCACCGAGGAAGGAAACAAAAAAAATACTTACTGTTCAGGAGCTAGCTGCGGCATAAGGAGAGTGCAGGGCTCTTTCCGATGGGTTACCGCAGACAGGCTGCAGACAGGACGGTCGAGGCTTTCGTCCGGGCTGCTGTGATGTACAGAAATGTATAAAAGACGAGGATGGAGTAGACAAACCAATGCGCTTAAGGCACGCGAGACGACCCTCCCTCTTCCTCCCGCTGTCCCAGGAAACAGAGGAGGCAATTCGTTACCTTGTCAGACGTACTGTGTACGGATGGATTGGAATGTAGATATCAGACGATGGGAAGAACAGCTGTTGCAATCGGCTCAGTTGGATGGAAAGCTCACGGTTGTGAACATTTGCTCATACTCGCTCGCAACGTGCGTTTCCTGGCGAAGGCAAGCATCGCTGTTTAACTGGAGCATAGATTCAGGAATGTCACTCACACGGCAAAGGTTCGCCGATGTGTTTGTGGTAGCATTTGTTCTCCCTCTCTACGTGTTGTCCCCTTTGCAAAGCTAAGTATCTTGTGCACGCGTGTATGCAATGTGAGCTTACTTAGTATACAGCATGCATATCTACTGGTCGGCGAGCACTTGGCAAGGCGAGAGAGGTGGCAACGCGCGCGCGCGTGCGTGCGCGTCCGTGCGTGCGTGTGTGTGTTTGTTTGTGTGTGTGTGCGCGCGCGCGCGCGCGCGTGTGTGTGTGTGTGTGTGTGTGTGTGTGTGTGTGTGTGTGTCTGTGTCTGTGTGTGTCTGTGTGTGTGCGGCGGGCGATCTTCTAGCTAACGTTGTCTTAATATTTTAATATTTGGTTTATTCAGACGATTGTTTGAGACAGTTCTTTTCTGTGAAAACATATGCGTTTTTTTTTCTGAATACAGAGGCGGCCCATTCGGGGTACATCTCACATGATAAAATTCCTTCAATTTAAGCAAACCGAAGTTGACTTTCTAAAGTTACTGCAATTGTATGTTGTGTTCGTGGTCCTCAGGGCTTCGTGCCGCGAAGGGGTGTACCTGTATGCTAGATATGAGTGTTACCTAAGCGTCGCTCTATATTCCGTAGAACCATAACGTATAAGCTATGTTAACGTGAGATTGTCATGGTGTTCTTGGCTTCTTTCGTCTTTGGCCATTTGATTTGACACTATCAAGAAATGACAGCGAAATACAGCGAGACGTGATGCTACCTCTGAACACGGAAGGGAACGCATAACAGCTTGTCCTGTGAATTTGATCACTTCATTCTCCGTCAAGCACTGGATTTCAGAACACAACGGAACTGACGGTAAGAATAATAATTTCTGGGGTTCTTCCCAAAAACTGCGGTATTATTATTAGAAACGCCGTTGTGTAGGGCTACATAATCTTCACCCATCTGGTGTTCTTTAACGTGCACTGACATCGCACAGTACACGGGCCTCAACATTTCGCCTCCATCGAACTGCGGTCACAGCAGCCGGGATTTGATCCCGCGACCTTCGGATCAGCAGGCAAGTACCATAATCGCTAGACCACCGTGGCGGGGCGAGGCTCAGCGTCTCCGCACACGGGCTAAATCCAAGCGATTTCCGCAGCGTTTCCACCACAGGACAGCTCCTTGCGATCTCGACAGCACGCAGTGACTGGGTGCTGAAGTCTTTTCACACTGCAACCGAACCGGCGCCGGGATAATGAGGGGCTCTTCCGGTATCCGGTATTAAAGTCAGCTGCTCTCGATCGATTGTAGTGGATAAGAGAGGGCGTCGGCGTATGCGTTCGCCGGGTGGATGTGCTAGCAGCAGTGTTGTGACGTAATATGTGGGGCAGTGCGCGTGGCAGCTGCTTCGAGGAACTAAGGCTGGACATCCATGGCGATCAACTTGAATGTCGTAACTGTGCGCTGAATATCGCTGCTGGACTCTGTGACAATTACGCCATTGTGTTCAGCTTGCGATTCTCCCTGGCGGAAAACGAAGTGCTTGCGAGTATTATAAAGCGTAGTCAAACTGCATAAACCCGCTTTTTTTTTGCTTTACCGCCATTTCTAAACTGCGGACCTGATTTAACTAACTAATTAATTGACTGGCTAATTAGTAATGAAGTGGTAAAGAATTATTAAATAATTATTTTAATAACTAATTATTTAATTAATATTAAGTATTGAAGAAATGTGAGGCCCAGAAAACAAGGACACTAGTCCAATTTACTGCGTGGACTGAACACGTAGCGCTACTGCAGTCCGGCAGCTACCGGAAACTAGGAAACTGGGAAGGCGCGAGTGGGCCTTCCTCACTTAAAAAATATGAAACGCTTATGGTGTTAATCATGGTTGTTTCATTTTTCGGAAAATTTATTAGCCAGAAATGAAATCGACGATTTCAATTCATATTCTTCGGAACAGCAGCTATTCAGTGTTTAAACAAATTTACACCACAAACACTCAATAATAGAACCTATTCTTATAGGAAAAGTTCAGCTCGTCTAAGAGAGTTTCGGGACGTTTTGACGGGGACGAGTTCCGCCCGTATGACGGACATAAAGTGTTCAAGGACTTCAGTTCTTGAGAAATACCGATAATACATTTATTTTTCAAAACACACCGAGAAACCTCGTGATGCTAGTCGAATCGGGCTCAGTGTAAGAGTAATTACCTCGAGTGCTTGAGCTAAGCACATCGGATTCGCGGCCTTCGCGAAGCTTCGTTATCTTCCTCCGTTCCTTGTCCTTGAGACCCTTTGCCGGCTTGGCACATTATTTCCTAGACTTGATGGAGGGGCCATCTACAGTCACGAACAGGGGCGGTATTTCTAATGAGGCGAAATATTGAGACCCGTGTACTGTTCAATGCCAGTGCACGTTGAAGAACCCCAGGTGGTCGAAATCTTACAAGCTTGTAACGAGCCTGTAATGACAGCTTGCTGTGTTTCTGTGAAACATCAGGCTCGCTGGTCTGTCAGTACAATGAGGCTGCAGGGATGGCTGTGACGTTCTTCCAGCTTTTGTGGCACCGTTCGTAAGTTATTGTGGAATATGGAAATGAACAGGCGTTCGTTCGCGCACTTTTGTACGATCGCTCTGTCAAACGGCATTTTTCTATGTGCTCTACTATTGTATTCTGTACTATTGTTTTAAGGAATACATTAACCGCTGTTGTAAGATATCCACCCATCGCGCTCGCGCGCCCTCTATTCAAGCATAATCCTGTCCGTCAAGAACTTCCGACAAGCCCCATTAGCCCCCACTGTTTTCGTGGCACCCTTCTTTTATGGACGTTCGTAAAAGCCTGCGCGTTTCACTGCCCCGAATGAGGATCGCGCTGCTCTGGCGTCCTATGTCAGCGGATGTCATTTGCAGGGACGATCATGCGTCGAGAAGCTAATGGCCAGGTAAGCTCCCCTATATGTCTCATCGTGACGCTGATGCTTCGATCTTCAAGTGCAAAACAAATCCTTTCATTTTAGAATGAGAATGCTAGTTCACGGCTATACCGTATGACGGCGGTATTTCAGAAGACGTGACCACTATGGCTTAAATCTTTAAAACAGCTTTTGAGTCGTTTTTTTATGATGATGATGATGATGACGAAACGGATTGCAATGCGAGTATCGTCCCCGCAAAGGCAATGAACTATACTGGTTCACGCTACATATTGTATGACTAAGGGAAAAAGCACAAAAATATCAGCTAACGTGATAACGTGCGAGAGAAAATGAAAGGGCAAGTAAGGAAAATGTGCGGAGGTCAAGAAGACAAGCATGCGCTTGGCTACCATATGCTTTAGAAAAATAAATGGCAGCAAAAAAAATTAACACCATCTTCCCAAAGGGAACCCTGATGGGATGCGAAGCAGCAGCGTTGCGCACGGGTGGCGTCACGGGTTGAACAGCGCTAACGCGGGTGCTTCGCATCCCATCAGGGTTCCCTTTGGGAAGATGGTGTTAATTTTTTGCGCGTGAACCGACGAGTCGGCGGTGTAGCGAGCGGCGGTAGCGGCAGCTGTTGCGGGCGAACGGACGAGGCGGCAGCTGCGGGCGCTGCGGCGAGCGCGCGGCAGGCGAGGGATAGAGTGACGTCAGCGCGCACTGCGAGGGGAGCATTACGTCAACGCGCAGCTGCGGCGTGACCTACTTGGCACCGCTCCAACACCTGCGGCGAGGGGAGCGCGTTGCGGCGCATTCGTACGGAGGCACGGAGGGACAGCGTTACACAGGCTAGTCAAAGAGCTGCTTCGCATGTAATAAGACTGCGAGCCCAGCGAGAGCACAGCACTTGAACGGGTCACGTAAGCCGGTGTTTAACGCATATGACGTCAGCGCTTTTGACCTTTCTGTCTTGAGTGCGCAAAAGTGGCCGTGGGCGCGCGGTCGCGACCACTGAAGTATTGAAAGCACAGGATTAAGAGCACCGAGCCCTGGCCGAGCTGTTCGGCGTGTCGGGCCTTGCAGCTTAGGCTAGAGAGGTTGCGCGTGACATTTACACGTGTTCGGGAGAGACACGAGTATTCAAACGAGCGGTATCAATACAAAATTACCTGATAGAGTCGAAGGCGTTATGGATACAGCGGTTTATTTATTCACCCGCAGTGCATTGCCTTCATAGTCGTGCGTTAGATCATTGTGTCATGTCCCTGACCCACCCCCAATGCCGCGCTCGGAGCAGGTTTCAGCACATGGTTCAGCACAGCACAGAGATTCACGGGTAGTGGGAGAGGAGAAGGGGGAGGAAAGGGGCATGTGTAATTTGAACTTGCACTCAGACATGTTGACATAACGGTTACACCACTTGTGCATGCTCGACCGCGAACAGCAGCGCCGCCGGAGAACGAATTAATTCGTTTCGGGCTAACGAAAGCGGCAGCGCCAGCGCAGTTCATCGTTGCCTTGCCCTCGACCTACTACACAATGCCGCACTCGACCCACTCTTGAGCTGAGCACTCTGCTACGTGATATTTATTATGCGAAATCAAAGAAAGAAAGATCAAAAAGACCTTGTGGCTCTGCCGTGGAGGTTGTGAAAAAACACAAAGTATCGTAGAACGTCACGAAGTCAATCCTGACGAGCCAAAGCTTCCATGTTTCTGCACACTGTGCGGAGCTGCCTTTGGTTATCTTTTGATAATGTATCAGGTTGGTGACCCAGACGAACACATTTCAAAAGGCTCCCTTTCTGAGAGTAAGCGACTAGTGCCAAATGTTTGCGCTAGGAGCATACGAGCGGAAGCGTGCGTAGGGGCGTCTTTTCTGTCGTGATAAACAATTACAGCGGGCGCAGGCGCAACGAGAATATTTTTTAATGTGCCAGTTAATCTCTTCGGACATTCTGTTACCTCTCTCTCTCTCTCTCTTTCCTTTTCGCGCAGCGCGAGAATTTCTCCGAAGGTGACTATCAACGACATATGGGACGCGTCACTACTGTATACGACGCTTGCTATAGCCGATTAGCGATGGCAATAAATATCGTCAGTGTTGCCTTGGAGCGTTACCACTGCACATGTCTCATATAGGTCCGTGGCTGAACACGACAGATGGCTGAGCACAACAGCTTGAATATCAGTTCTCAGAAACATGAGCAGTGAATTATTCGATACTGCTTTGTTGGCACTGTTATAACCAGTCAAAAACTTCTTTTGGTGTTCAAGACCGGCAAGCATGTATTCTCCTGGCACATGTTTTTGGGTGTACATGTACACGTAACCATTACAACAACCATGAAGAAATATATAAGAAGTATACTGTCATAGCTCATAACAACCAAAATAAAGAAAGAGAAACAAAACATTTTCGAGAAGTACATTATCTTTTCAAAAACTGCCCCTTTTCAAATTTTATTCCAAAACGCAGCTGAATATTACACTATATGACGTCGTGGATCGAATTTTTCTTTTAGTAATTTCACGACATGAGATTTCCGCGAACTTTTCGCGATTTTTGAGGACGGTAGTTTAGAGCAGCGTGTAATTCTCTTCCATCATGGTGCGCTTGACGAACGCGAACTACACACTGTCGGTATCCATCATGTACGTCATAGGTGTTCGAAAAGGAGATTTTTAAGCTGATATCTACACTTCGGTTTTTGGTATTTTCTGCTTACATGGCTTACAGACTGTCGCGTAGTGGGAAATCAGTCATGTTCGGGAGGTCTAGGATATATCAGATCACCAGCCAAATTTTTTAGTGCCACTGACTTATGAAGCGTCACTTTTTTATTGGACCAGTTCGAAAGTCCAACAACAGGACGTCTGCAATCAATTTCTGTTCTGCTATCTTCATATAGTGAGCGATAGCTACCGGTACTATTCATGGAGTATGAATGAACGATCGAAAGGATTGATAGCTGGACGTTTTGCGGCATGTGTAAATAAAGTGCAATACTCATGAGTTCATAAGGATGATAGGTATCAGATGTATTTGTAATTCGTTTAGATAACGAAAAGTCAAACCGGAAATGACTTTTACTGTGTGCACCCTCACTCAGCCGGTCGTTCATACCGCTTGGACAGGTGCATTTAAGACATAAGCAAGCTGATCTGAATATTTGCATTTAGGATGATAACACCCTTTGGAATGTTTTTCGTGCTATCTCGCCTCTTTTCGAGAGGAAATAGATTTCTAGCGTTTAACGTCCCAAAACTGCGATATGATCATGAGAGACGTCGTAGTGGAGGGCTCTGAAATTTCGACCACTTGGGGATTTTAACCCGAGCTGTCATCGCACAGTACATGGGCCTCAGCATTTCGCGTCCATTGAAATGCAGCTACCGCAATCGGGATTCCGTCCCGCGACCCTCGGATCACCAGCTGAGTACCATAGCTACTAGACTGCCGTGCCGGGGCTGTCTGAGAGGAAAGCACTGCCCACCATATCCTTCTAAACGAAGCATACCTCAGGTCTTTCTCATTGAGCATTAAGGGGATACTATCGTTTCGCTCATCGTAGTACTAGAATTTCTCGAAAAATATGCTGCTACTCTTCAATGCAATCACTATGAAAGACCACAATTCCAATACAAAAGAAAATCCACTCATTGTGAATACTTTTAGTTCATGTGTTGTTATTGTCCTGTCTTCTCGCTGTTTGGTGTGCGGAATGCGCAAGTGCACCTTAGCGCTGAGCAGTATCCTTTTCTTTCATTGGTCATTTTTTTCTCACTCCATCGAGGCATCGTGTTCACCGTAAGCATGAAGGAAGAGATCACAAGAAGAAGCAAGGGGTCATGCCCCTGTTGCGTAACACATGAGTGTTCGGAAAGACTCGGCAAGGGGCCTCCGAACGCAAGGAAACTAGGGCAATAGTAGCTTTCCTTCGTGTCGTAACTGGTACTGGAGTCACGTGCTCAGACTGTATTGAGGGTTCTTCCTTTTCTACAAAGACACACAAATGCACGACGCCTGATGTCCGAGTGAAGTTTCGACACCCAATGCCATCGATATCGGCATTATAGTTCGTCCCGTTTATACTTTTTTATTCCATTACTCTGGACAGATTCGCCGCGGACCCATTGTCTGACAACTGTGGCCAGCGAACTCAATGGCAACGAAGCGTGTTACTTCTCTGAGTTCCGGCAGGCTTGCCTTTGAACAGAGTAGTAACAGTGCAGCAGAAATGGAAGAACCAATGAAAAAGGAGACTTCAGTGTCATACACAATGAAAACAAGAAAGAAATGAAGTCATTAACAGTGCCACAAGAAGAGATGAAAAAAAGCCTTCAGCAACTAAGAAATCTTCTCGACTTCTTCAATATGAAATCCATATGTGTAATGAGAAATCTTTCGGCCAATAAGCTTTGAGAAGTAGTACGCGAAATAGTGTGACACCGCTATATCTTTCATTAAGTTTGTACGTCAGCTAGTGTATTGTCCGAGGAAGTTCTCCTCTCTAGTCAGAGTTCATAAGTTCATAAACAGTGATGGCATCAACCTACCTCGTTTGTAGTCACTGAAAGATTTCGAAGAAAATACTATAAGTGTCCTTAATGTTCTCCTAAGTGACCTTTCTACGCTAGCCTGTGAGACTCTGGGATATGTCTAGACGTAGGATATACCTAAGTTGCAATATCCCACTTTTTATTTATTTCTATTTTGCCCTATTTACTGCGGGCTAAGGACGCTTTTCCGACCCGCAAGCGTAATGAGGATTTCATTCCGTGTTTGTAGTTATAAGTAATATTACAGGGAATAACTAAACACTGTAGATCTATGCTTGATCTCCTCAGTTATAAATAATCATCAGCTAAAGCTGTTTGCACTTTTTACATGGGTTTAATTTTCCTCCCGACCTTTATCCTCGGCCGAGATGTGGGGGCAAATACCGCACACGATTTTCTTATTCTTAATAGTTAAAACTGACCACCTTGTTACGTTATCTGTATCACAGCCTATCACTCATATTAGTAATACATCCACCAGATGTGCAACTGGCTTTAAAGCCAGTTACACCATCTCGGGGAAACAAGTATAAACGTCTCTGTAACTGGCTTTAAAGCCAGTTGTACAGACGTGTAACTGGCTTTATTATTCTTTTTCTGCTCCAGAATTCTCTGGAAGACTTGATTCAGGCTTTCTCATAAAGTGTAAATGCACTGAGGACACTTTGGTGACATTGAACTGTGGCTCTTCCGGGGAGGACAGAATTTTTTTACGGGGATACCCACGTGGGCGTATGCTGTGCGCTGGTGAGCACGCTAGAGATTTCTGCAGCAGCGCCGCTGGCAGTGCGCCGCCGCGTCGACGTGACTTGGAGATAGTTGGACTGAGCGCCTTCGACTTTGGTCGCGGGAACTCGGTGGCAGCGACCTCTAACAAAACCGCCGCGGGGCCATGACGTGAACGCCAGAAATAATGTGCTTTTCCAGCAGCTTTTGTTCTAACGTGTTGACAGTTTCGGTGCTTGTTATCCGCTTCACTGTTGTTGCCACAATGTTGTCTTTCACTTCACATTTTCCCAATTACGCGGACCGCCAGTGTTGTCAGTTCTTGGAATAAACTTGTCCTCCACGATTCTCATAACATCGAAAGAGAGAAACGACTGCTGCGCTACCACTTCATGTCCATACAGAGGTATGACTAGTAGCGCGCGTTTGCTTTTGGGAAGGACCTTACTTTATTGCAACAATTGTAAAATGCGAACATTAAGAACGAGAATATACGCCTACTGTTGCCATCATCATCGCCTAAAGAGTTGCGTTGTTCCGACAGACCATGCCATTTTCCTGGCGTCAAGACGTTCCTTGAATGTTTACTGCCGCCCCTCCACGGTGGTCAAGTGGCTATGGTACTCGGCTACTGATCCGTGGGTCGCGGGATCGAATTCGGACCGCGGCGGCTACCATTTCTATGACACGCGAATGAGGCTATCACTATTCGTTGCATAATCACTATCATGTAGGACCGGGCTGAAGGCAAGAGTGGATGGGTGCAGCAGTGGGTATTGAGTGAAGCGCAAAGGCGGGTTAGCTTTTCGGTTGTGTAGGAAAACCACCACCAGATCTGTAGCACGTTCTACGTGAACAGTGTCGCTGTTAAAATGCTTTGATGAACATACATGCTGAAAGCCATTTTTCTCTTTCACACCCGCATCGACTTTCTGCTAAAGTTCCGCAGGCTTTGTTTGATGGCTTTTTGTATTGTCAAGCGCACCGCCAAACGAATTTTGAAGAAGCGGCAACATATTATTCGTTTTCCTCTCGACACACGCGGATTCTACCCGGTGTCTAAGAGCTTGTGCTTTTGCCTCGACAGAATAACAATGCCTTTGAACTCTTGTGTTCAGATCCTGTGGCCAAAAGTCTGAGCGAGATGTTTGTGGGTGTGTGTGTACAAATATTTTCTTCGAGCACAAATTAAGATGAACTGCCAATTACCACATAAAATTCTTGACAATTTATGGGACGACGCGGGACACTTAACAAGAAATCTGACGGTGTAAGAAATACGTTTTAGATAACCTGGTGAGCCACAATAATTAGACAGAGTAATACTACTACAGACTATTTCGAAGTCCATCACCTTGCGCTGTAAGGGGAACAGAAGACTGCCACTCAGACTCTAAGCACACGCAAGAATTGTTTACTGGTCGCCGCCATTAAAAAAAAATTTGTTACAAGTTGTGTCGTTAGAGGTTCGGTGAACACTCATTAGGCGGGATCGCCTCTGCTCCAAAGTGATTATCATCATTAACAATGTGTAGCCCACTGCGTGGTAAAGAAATACAATTTCAGTATTCAGGAGGTGAACGTTAAGCCGAATATCCATGTTTAAAGCTATCTGTCGCTTATACAGGATATCATCCTTCACATCCCCTTCTTTGGTATTACGGCGTTCTCATTGCAAGTACTTAGTGCCAAGGCCGTCTTAAGTGCTTCGCTACCGCCACACTCCCGAGGAATTCCGCTTTTCCTTAGGCTTCTTATTACCCTGTCCCTGCATGGCCTCCCTTCAAGCTTCCTGAATCGCATTAAATTCCTCTCAGTAGGTCCACTCTGTGGTTGCTTGCTTCTTCTTTCCCAGAGCCCCTTGACGTCGGTTTCCTCGGTTTTAACGGGGTCACACGCCGAGCCACACGCAGCCAGATTAGCAGCACGTACCCGGATTCGATCCTCATCATCGCCGTCCTTCTCCGCGATTCCCCTTTTCTATGTGGTATTATCGCTTGATCAATTAAAGCCTTGCGGAACGTTTAAGACTTGAATGGGGATTAAACATCTGGGAAGAAACCGCGGCAAGAAAAAAGAAGTGAAAACCTCGTCCGGTCCCCTTCCGTCATTGATTAGCTGGTCTTTAGGTGGGAGTATTGGCGGTGCTTTCAATGAGAAGAGCTTAGTGTGCAAAAGTGGTTTCTGCGCTCCATACTCGGGTAATCTTGTACAGAAACAATCCTGGTATTTTCCCAATTTGAGGCACACTTTTCTTGAGTATTAACTTCCCATGAACCGTTGATCTCCATTAGTGGAGATCGGCTGGCACATTTTGGTGAGTTCTCTTGATTATCGTATTCCTTTCGTATTTGCCATGGGAGGGGGATATTTATGTTCAACAATGAAAAAAAAAGTATTTTTGGGGAGGAGGAAGAGAGAAAAGAGGAACGGGGTGGGCAGAGCGGCATAGTCTCGTACAATATAGTGTAGCAATGAGTGGGAAAGGGAAGGGTGGGGAGGAGTAGTGGGAAAGGGTGGACCGGAGTGGGTAAGCATATCATAGTCTAGCACAATATCGTATGACAAGGAGTGGAAAAGAGAAGTGAGGGGGTCGAGGACGAAAAGGAGGAAGGAAGCGCCGCCATGTGTGCTGTGTTCTCAGTCTTCGCACCAATAGTGCGCAGCTGCCCGAATTTTTTTTTTTTCCTATGGTTGCAAAACCATGGCGCTCTGCATTCGCAGAAGCCAACGTTAGCTTTTTCTATCCGATTGGTGCAGAACAAGCTTGTTTTTTATCGCAAAGTACGTGGCCGCGAATTTTGAGAACGCATACCTTTTGAAATGACCGCCGCAGGCATTCGAACACGAAACCAGTGGACATCGCGAAATAAGTCGCGGTGGGTCAATAACTCTTTGCTCGCTTTTAATCGCGGAGGTGCCAGCCCCTGCCACATTGGCCTGCGTGCCGGGACTGGGACTAAGGGGCACCCTTATCTAGCGAAACAATTAAGTTATCATCATCATCATCATCATCATCATCATCATCATCATCATCATCCTAGTCATCACTGTCCGTCGTCGTCGTAGCTTTTGCACGTAACTTCCGGCTCTCGTTTTTTAAGCGAGTCACGGTTTCATGATAAAAAAAAATCGCGAGATTTTCGCAGGATGCGGGCAATGACATTTCCTTTGCTTTAATAACTGATTCCGCATCGTCGTCTCTACGGCTGCAAAGTATCCACTGAGAATAACCTCGAAATGCCGATAATTAGAAAGTTAATCAGACTATCTTAGTCAATAACCGATGGAAAAATTCGATGTTTCTCACGACGACTGACGTCCGCCCGTCTTGAGAGGGTGTTTCTTACGAAACTCCTTTTTCTCGCGGAACGCCTGTTTCGGGGAATTTAAATTTTAATGTGTTAGCTGAAACACGGTATACGATTCGCTCCTTTGCAACATACATTTCGAGGCAAGGCATTCTCGATCCTTAATGAGTATTGAGAAATTACACCTGGTCGAAGTTACGTCGGCATTCTCAAGCCATGTGTGAGCATATTTAATGCCTTAACAAAGGTGAAGAAGTCTTCCTTCCATGTAAAATCATGCGTGGCACCGCTTCACGCAGCTGTGTGCCACACGCGACCCACAATATTGAATTACATTCCCTGTTACTTAAGTATATGTGTAATCATCGCCATCGCAATCACTTTGGAATCGATAATTACGTCATAGAGATGTCGGGCGACGCTATTGGGCTCTTATATTTTTCCTATCCTCACGCGACAATTTCCCGCCACCAGCAACGACGCCAGCCTTTCGACAAGGACATTGCCAAATCCTTCAAGGTCACCTCCTCATGAGACACACCCGGCTTTCGTCTTAACAATACTTGCTTATATTTTCGCGGGAGCCTTCGCTAGTGGTTGGCGACGTTTTTCTGATTATATTCAAACGTTGCAAGGCCCTCTGAAATGAAGGCATTACTTGGCAAGCAACCCCGTTACGATCCGTCATAATGTCGTGGCAGATGTATTTTTGCATACCGACTTGCTGTGGACAAGCACAATACCTAGATGAAAATTCAGCGGTCTGTTATCGCACGTTAATACGATAAACAAGCAGAGCCCGCATGAAAGAATCTCTCTTAACATGCGGAATGGTTTTCGCCGTTAATAATTACTTGTGATTCTGTTAAGGAAAGGACGCTATGCAAGGAACGTGGCTCAGCATTCGTGGCGGTGGGGGAAAGGAAATGAGAGAGGAGAAGCGAAAGGAGCGTGGTCATGGGGGCCTCCGAAAATTTTGACTACCGAAATCTAAGTCCACGGTCCTCTAGCATTTCGCCTACATCAAAATGCAACTCCGCAGGCCGGGTCCGAAACCGCTGCTGCGGGCCCGAAGGACACGGGTTCAAAGCCAGGTTAATTATTAGCTTTAACCCGGGGTAAACGATTCACCACAAACCGAATCACCACGAAAATATTCTTATGCATTCACGCACTCCCATTAAATTCTTAGTCGGCGTTTGTGTTTGCTGCTTGTGCTCCCCTGCCTCAGCGTCAGCATGCTTTAGCCGTTTTGAATAGGAATGTTTTCACTGTCTTTTAATGTGACTGCGAATCGCTTCTAAGGTCCCAGAATCAGATGGCTGAGCACATCATTTATTGAACCTTTAGAAGGAGGGGGCCCGCATCCCCTTCGACATTTGCGCTTGCTTATTATCTAGCGACTTTTTATTTTATTTTTTTACCATCGGTCATGGTGGCTGATAGGCTGTAGTTATGAATAAGCGATAGCTGCAGAAATGTTCTAGGGTTCAGACATCATCAGCAAAAAGGCCAAGACAGAACGCCTTCCTTAACGTTCAGTAAGAATCATTGCGGCGTTAGTGTGGTTATGGTCCTTAGTTGTGGCTCTTTTGTATTAACGATTAGCCGCGTGTGTGACCCTAATAGCTCACACTGTTCACTAAGGCATACATGGGGCCTAAAAGGTGGCCATAGGTTTGGTAACGAACGCATACGGCCGTGTAGGAATAAATAAAGCTTAAGTACAGGTATCCTGGAAGATCTGGCTGCCTTTAAGGGCATGCCGCAGAAACAACGAGCGATCTATAAATAGCGCTCCACACGCAATTAGGCATGCCGCGCATGTGGTACAAACGTTAAATCATGAAGCTTTTCGCAAACAGGACATGTCACACTCGTACATTAAGGAGACCCAGTAATGTGACCAAGTCGCACAGGGTGGCGAAACTACGGAAATTGGCCCATTCCAGAAAGCGTCCTTGCATATAAAATGCAAAGTATCCAACAAAGGTTGAAGTCGGTAAACGACGAAGCTGCCGCTTGGCGTTAGAATGTTGAGTCGTTTAGAAGTTTCACGGTGTTTGTACGCGCACTGAGCAACAATGACATTTAAGTGACGCGCGCGCGCTGGGCCGAATGCGCGCAACTTTGTTATTCTTGCTCGCGCTATATAAGTAAAACGACGCACATCTTGCAGTTCTTCGTCAAATTAATCATTTTGAACCATCTTTGCTCGCTCACTAAAGTTCGTCTTTAAAACAGCCTCATTAAAAGCGGCCAACGCCGGTGGCTTTTAAAGGAATACGAGTTAAATGTACGACTGTATTGAAGCGAACGACTAGCTAGGCTGTATTACATCTGAGTCTCTGTAAATGCCTCCTGTTACGCAATGCCCATGAGGCGCTGTAAAATACTTTGAAATATAATTACTGATTTACTTATTAATTAATTTATTTGCCAAGGTACATATCCTTCTTTTAATTCGTTGGCGACATTAGTAACGACAACTTGTTGTTTTGTGGGGTTTAACGTCCCAAAACCAGTTCTGATTATGAGAGACGCCGTAGTGGAGGTCTCCGGAAATTCGACCACCTGGGGTTCTTTAACGTGCACTGACATCGCACGGCACACGGGCCTCAACATTTCGCCTCCATCGAAATGCAGCCGCCGCAGCCGGGATTCGATCCCGCTACCCTCGGATCAGCAGCCGAGTATCATGGCCACTAGACCACCGTGGCGGGGCGAACGACAACTTCGGGATTACTCTGACGTAAACTGATCATTTTCGCGACATCCTCAGATTGTTTGCATAATTTGAATGTATGGACGATCGTTGTTGATTAGATGCGTGAATCCGATTGGTAGGAACCAAAAGCCGAAATTTTCTAGCAGAAGTTGAGTGGATCTTTGATTATTATTATTATTATTATTATTATTAGTAGTAGTAGTAGTAGTAGTAGTAGTAGTAGTAGTAGTAGTAGTAGTAGTAGTAGTATTCCCCACTGCAACGTTGTATACAATACGTGCGGTCTTCGTATGAAACATGTGGCATTATTGGAATATGGCACGGAACATTTCAGTATAGGGTTATTATTATTTCAAGATGTTAAAATCAAGTACTTTATGAGTTATGTGTGTGATGCCTGTTACTTGATTTGATACGATAGGATGCTTCTTGATGGAAATTGTTACCCGCATGTATGCCATCTCACAAAGTTATGTAACGTGTAACACCCGTCCGCTTCCTATCTAATGACCTATTGGTGCTGAATGTGCTGCGATAAAGAACTACTTAAATAACCAAAGAATGCGCGTAAATGAAGAAATGGTAAATATTTAACGGGCCATAGCATAACGTATAATACACACATGGGACTCAAACAGCCGCGGGGGTTTAGCGGCTAGGTTGTTGGTATTTGAAGCTCAAGGTAGCGGGATCGAATCCCGGCCATGGCGACCGTACTCAGATAGGGGCGAAATGCAAGAAACACCCGTGAACTTGAATTAGCTGCACTTTAATGAACACCAGGTGGTCGGACTTGCTCTGGCGCCTTCCACAACAGCGCGTGCCTCATAGTCAAGTCGTGTTTTTGGCACGTAAGACACCATCAGCAATTATTATTGCCGATGGGACTCATGATATATGTAAGCAGGTGAGCAAACGCGCGCACAGTTAAAAAGATCACGATCCTTTGGTCAGCTATGTATGCCTAATGCTTGCCTGTTTAAGATTGTGCAAGAAGTAAAAAGCTATTTTCTTCGTTATGATGCTTATAAACAATGAAGAATCTACATTTAGGTACAAGAACCGTAACAGCCCTTATACAGTGAAACTACCGCAGCGTGTTGCCTCGGGAACACCGCTTGCGAAATGTTATCACCCACGCGCTTGCTTCCTAATGGGAACGTGGCATGTTTCGTAATCTTATAATGAAATACTTTGCTGCTTCAGCTCGGGCAAAGAAGTGTTGCCTTATTTTCCCCTGTATCTCTCTATATGGAATGGAAAGAAAAATGATTGATGTAACGCTAAGAGATAAAAACCGAGCGGAATGGATCATGGAACAGACAGGAGTAGCTGATATTATTACATCAATTAAAAAAAGAAGTTGACCTGGGCAGTACATGTCATGAAAAGGAAAGATAACAGATGGACAGTAAGAGCGACGGAATGGTTACCAAGAGAGAGAAAACGCAACAGAGGCAGGCAAAAGGTTAGGTGGAGCGATGAAATTAAAAAGTTTGCGGGCATAAAGTGGAACCAACTCGCTCAGGATAGGGTGGATTGGAGATCGTTGGGAGAGCAGCAGTGGACCTAAAATAGGCTGATGATGATGATGATGGTGGTGATGATGACGACGACGACGACGACGATGATGATGATGATGATAAAGCTTAATTGATGTTCGTCTCTGTAAAACGTCGAAGTACCATTTCATGTGGCTACTGCATAATTTGTGCGCCTATTAGGTGATGTTTGCAGGAGTATATGATATTTAGCCGTGTGTATTCCTTGTTCTGTTGCTCTTTTGCTCTATTACTTTCTACTCTTGTATTAATGCAACGCGTTGGTCTGTTTCGAATATTCCGTTTATTATTCTAATGATTCCATTTCCTTTAAAATTAATCTTGTTTATGCTAGCATAACTGTAACTCCCCCTTTACGCAATGCCTTCGTGAGGCCCTCTGGGGCAGTTGTAAATAAGTAAGCAAATAAATAAATTTGATGATCATGCTAACGGCGCCCGCTTGCAGCGTACTTTCGTATTGCAAGTAATACGTTGCTGCTAGGTGAAGAAATATTCTCGTCTTAAAACTCGTGTCAATCCAGGAGATTCGAAGAGGCTTGGTCATCAAGTTTTTATTGCTGATATCGGGTAGCCCAATTTGAAATGCACTGTCACGTGGAAATTCAGATCGTAGTTCACCCACCTGATTAATTATCTCTACTATTTCCAGGCATATCTCTGCAGGCCGAATCTTCCTGCAGAGAACAGCATCCTTGTCCTCAATGGCTTCCTCATAAAGGTAAGGAGTAATTTCCAGAAAAGATAAGTGAATCGTGAATCGTGGCGAACAATACTAGTCCCACGACACATCGCGGACACTGGAGATGCGACCACTGGTTGTCCTGTAATTCAATCACGCCATAAGTACGGGGTGACAAAAGCCCACCTTTAACACCCGCGAACTGAATGTGCAGAGCCTACAGAGCCGGCACGTTTTTGCGCATTGTAGCTTTTCGTGCTTCCTCATTGCTATTCCGCCAGCAAGGCTCGCTAGCCAGTGCATACCCGTATCCATGGCTTTCTCCTTGGCGCTGCCGGAATCACACGCCGGCAGTTTTTCTTTGTTACCGCATCCGGGACCGGGCAGCCGCCGTTTCTATACGGAAAGCGTACCTTCCATCTCACTGGCGGTTGGAACGCCGCTGCCACTATAGCATTCCACCTAGGACACCTTGGGTTAGCCCTTCTTTACTCTTCATCAGCGTCGCTTTCCGAGTCGGATTGGACACATGTGGCTGCCGCTCAGGATTTGCCGAGCTTGGCGAGTAGGTCTGCACCGTGCCGTGGTCGTATACATGTAACGGACCGCAACAGCCGAAGCGGCCTCGCTATGTGTTGGGAAAGTGATGGCCGTGGCCAAGCTCTGTCGACGGCTCATACTTCGCAGTGCATTCAGCGCGCTTTGCTCCTTTATTTATTTTCCTTCTTTCTTTGTGTGTGTGTGTGTGTGTGTGGTGCGTGTGTGTGTGTGTGTGTGTGTGTGTGTGTGTGTGTGTGTGTGTGTGTGTGTGTGTGTGTGTGTGTGTGTGTGTGTGTATGCAGCGTACTCTTATTTTTTGCTTTCTTGTAGCAAGCATTCTTGTAATTCGCTTTTACTTTAGTATTTCGTCTATTATCAAATTATTTCACGTACCTGGACGGCACTCTTCCTTATGTTTATTGGATCGACACGAAGGAGGAAAACTCGAAAGGAGGGAAGGGAGGAGGGTAGTGCGAAGACTATAGTTTTTATTATATAATCATTCTGTGGTTTGTTCAAAGAATCAGGCTTTGAGCGATGAATAACACCAGCAGAAAAAAAAAATGTGCGGTTAATAAACTGTTCTAGGTAAAGTAGTAATGTTGAGTCGTTGCGTAAATTATTTATTTATACATACTACAGCGCATATTGCGCTGCCTTATGTATAAGTAAAATAAATATATAAATAAATTGAAACAGTATTCACCGCCTTCTGGTGACTTCTGCGGCCGAAAAAAGCGATAAGCTGTTTAGACGGGAGAGTTTGTAGAAAAGCTTTATTGGAGACCTATGGATTTTCCGACGTCACTGGAGGTTATATAATACTTCCTTGTGTTCGCAACCATATTAGATATTAGGCGACAGAGTGCCCCAACGCCACCGTTGCTATATACTGATATTGAGCTTTGTCTCGGTTGAATGCTCCTTGTTATTTATAAGAGGCTTATTACCAGTTAATACGTACGCGAGCCACTCGGCGATACTGGCTTAATATATCAGACGTGTCAACATTACAATCACTAAAGTCACTACACACAGTGTCGCTTGTGGAGTGGTCTATCCACTACTCATGTGAAGTAAAAAAAAAAAAGAATTTGCAGTCTTGTACGTCGAGAGTAAACGGGGCATGCTGTTTCCTGCGAGGGGCTGCAATTGCTGCTTTTGCACATTGTAACGTGAAAAAACGAGTTGTGCGATGCTTTTCTTCGTTTAAACATGGTACTGTTGCAAGGAAGCGCTTGATCATCAAGCTCGCGAGGCTGAACTTTCACAAGTTCTTTACATTATTTATTTAAACGTGTAATTTGAATACACTTTCTCATCCCTATTTCCCCCACACCAGCGCAGGGTAGCAAACCGGATGCCAATTTCTGGTTAACCTCCCCGCCTTCCTTCTTACCTCTCTCTCTTGAATATAGACGCGTAACCATCTGTCCCTTGAAAATAATAGCTGGACCGAATTAGTTATAGGTGATGCAACGGGTGCACTAAATTATGGGCACAATCAGTCTGAGGCATACAGGGTTGCCACTGCTGCTTGTGGCCCAGTGTATGTGGGCAGTGAAAAGCGCAGGGTGGCGCTGCCGCTTTGTACCGACCGGTTTCCACAAACAAGAGAACGGGGGTCGGCTTCGTTCGGAGGAAGGCGCGCTAGACACCATGGTCAAGTATCCTACAAGTATCCTAGCCATTGTGATCATGCGGGAAGGAATGTCGCTAAGAGGTTGCCGCCGAAAGAGCGCCCCTTCGGGGTAAATACTTTCAGGGTCGCTGTCAGCAGTATCGGCCGGAAACGAAAATAACCGCAACCACTTAGCAATAGATGGGCGCTCGTTTGCCTATCACCTTCGGTGCGTTTACGCGGCGCTGAAACGGCGCGACTCATGGCCCCACGGGCTAGTCATCTTCTGACAGCTTGTGTGACGAATTCAGGGAGGCGATGTGTAGCGCACCGTCCAGCGCGCAGACAAAGGTATAAGTACGTGTTCGAGCCTGGCTGCCTGCGGACATCAAGAGTAAGACGCCAGTCCCAATGTACGAGAAAGGGAAATAACAGGTACTTCTCTGTAAATGTATCTGCTTGCATGTGTGAATAGTGATGTTCTCTGAACCAATGTCGTGACTGTAATGAAAGTTTTGGCGCCATTGTTTGAGGCTGTGTGCACCCTGTGTGTGATTGGATCGCTTGTAGCTCTTTCTGTATCAAAGAGTTCAAAAAAGTAATGTTATTTTGGAGAGCGGAAGGGCGGAGGTTTCTGATTGGACCCGGACAGGCACTTTGGCATTTGAATGGACGTCTCCTTCACCGGCCACAGACTCCTTTTTCGGGCTGCCACCGTGCACTCGAGTCATTTAGTGGCGCCGACAACGGACTTTCAACACCTGCGAGAAAATCAATTAGGACGTTCGCATTGTGCTATCAGTGCACTTTTTCTCGTGTGTGTCAACCTAGTCGGCAGTGTAGGGGAACACTCACTCACCAAATTTTTCCAGCATCCGCACTCACTCGCCTCGCGCTCACTCCACTCACACTAACTTGCACTCACCGCACTCGCAATCACCTCACCCCAGGCACCAACTCACACTCGCACTCTGCTCCACTCTCACACACTGCACTCCTCGCACTCGCACTCACTTCCATCACACTCACTGCACTCACTCGCACCGCACTCACTTCCACTCACACTCACTGGCACTCACTCGCACTCGCACTCACTTGCACTCACACTCAAAGGCACTCACTCGCACTCGCACTCACCTCCACTCACACTCAAAGGCACTCACTCGCACTCGCACTCACCTCCACTCACACTCACTTGCACTCACACTCATTGGCACTCACTCGCAGTCGCACTCACCTCCACTCACACTCACTTGCACTCACTCGCACTCGCACTCACTTCCACTCACACTCATTGGCACTCACTCGCACTCGCACTCACTCCACTCACACTCACTGGCACTCACTCGCACTCGCACTCACCTCCACTCACACTCACTTGCACTCACTCGCACTCGCACTCACTTCCACTCACACTCATTGGCACTCACTCGCACTCGCACTCACGTCTATGAAATGAGTGCGAGTGAGTGCGAGTGAGTGCACTCATGAGTGAGTGCGCCGACCTATCAGGCATCTGCGGCAAATAGAGTGACACGAGTTTTTCCTCCTGGGTAGAATAAACGGCAGCGGTGCCAGTACACTGCGCAGGTTTCACCTGGTCGCCGACCTAACTCGACCTAGTTCGAGATGTACGCGCGCCTCTTCAGTCGTGCTTACATCTCGAACTGTGAGCGCTGTCTAATGTATCAGAGAATAGAACACATAGTATATTTCGCGACTGTCCCCCATTCGTGCCACAGCAGCAGACGGACGGCCACTAGGCTGGCTGATATGGGGAGTACAAGCAGAGATGAAAAGCGTGTATTTCACCCGAAATAGGGGACCATACCGATATACCTAATAGCTACAAGGTCATTTTTTCTCATAGAAATGGACTGGATGCTAGGCGTTCGGTACCACTGCGCAAAGTTGCGGATTATAAAAGCGACTATTAAAACTTAGATGCAACTAAAGTGCTTCCTTTTCATTATGCGACTAATTAGATCCTTTATCATAATCTTCGAGTGCATTCCTGCACAGCAGATTCGTCCGACTAATGGCGGCCCCTGTCACGTTTCAAGTAGAGGCTAGGTCCCAGTTACCCGTGCTGGGTTTGACTATTGCCAGTGTTTATGTCAAGAGAGCCGGGTCGACATTTTCCGCGTCACAGCACATTGTTTTGCAGAAGTGATTAGCTGCCATAAGTTGGGCTAGTTCGTATCAAGCGTAATGAAATATGATTACTGGCGTCCATGTCCCCTTTGCGCAGCAGTCACGTCTTATGTATGTACGGAGCACTCATTCTTATCCCATCCTCATGCTTCATCACTCTTCTTGCCCTGTTGCGTTGTCCCCGAAGTAGAGTAGAAGGCCCGGGCGTACTAGATCAGGCCACCCTCTCTACCTGTCTCCAGTGTATTGGACTTCAAGTACGCGAGTATGCAGCTTCATTATGAAACTGTGTGCTGTGCGATGTCAGTGCACGTTAAAGAACCCCCGGTGGTCGAAATTTCCGGAGCCCTCCACTACGGCGTCTCTCATAATCAGAACTGGTTTTGGGACGTTAAACCCCACAAATCAATCAATCAATCATTATGAAACTGAGGTTGCTTCGATGTAACGTTGCTCGCTGTGACAGATTATGCACTGCATTGTGATGTCGTTCATTATAACGATTATGTTAATATTTCATGCGACATTTTCTTTGAAGGTCACTTTGGTCAGTATTCATTGTCACTTGATTGCTGCTTTTGGTAGTCTTTTCAATTGCCTCTTTACATCAGCTGATGTCCTAGGCAAATTTTCACTTTGATACCTGGGTCATATTTGAGTTCCTTTGTTCATACTCATTGGATTTATGTGGGCGAAAGATCGCATAACATGACTGAAAGCGGCTATCACACATTCTCCACTATGGCTGTCTGTGCTCATACAACAGGATGCGCTGCTCTCATGCTGAGAAATGCATTGTCGTTTAGGGCTTTTGATTATTGTTACTAGTGCGCTTACTGTAGCCTCTAGTCGTTTAATAAGTTCCAGATATATGTAAAATTATTTCTTCTGCAGTTCCTTATGAATATTGGTGGTTTTATTTTTTTCACATTTCTCTTTTTTTAAAACTACCATAAGTTAGTTTCTCAATGAAATGTTGAATAAAATGTTGTTGACGGTCATGATCATTGGCAGTGGGGCCTCCTTGTTCGGCCGCTTGCCAAGAAACTTTCTATCCTTAACTGTAGAAAGATATGTCATTACTGTTTTGGTAGATTTGCTTCATACTATACAAAGTATAAGCTATATTGATTTTTGTATGCATGACAACTAATTGTGACCTAATGCTAATACTGATGAAGCCTTTGCAGACAACGTTGTGCCTACCTTACTGCACTATTGCTCTGTTGCACTCAATGCTAGTGCTTTGAACCACCAGAAAAAAAACGTTCCACGCAAGTGCGACATCAGCACTTCTTCCTAGGACGAAAGTATTCAGGTGGGCTGACACTAACCCCCACTCTGCAGCACCTTAAACCTTATGGTGGAGCTGGTAACATAGCGGGTCGAAGCATAAGGCAGGGACGACGTCCGTGGATCGTGGGTGCCCCCCAAAATTATTATCCCGTTGACACCTTCAGAACCACAGAGTTAATGCCTTAGAGGTGCAAAAAATGCCTTGGCGTCATTTGAACCCCTAAGGCGTTAGCTCTGAGGTCAGATTATCATTTATATATTCTGAGGGTGGCAACCAGACCAAAATATTGGTGGGCGCGCCCAGTTCCCGAGCACGATTCCTGCTGCTTTTTACAATTAATTGCTTCAGAGGCGTAGATTGAAGTTGGCTACTGGATGCTCTGTGTCTTGACCCGAGAGTACCCAGGCTAGCTGCATTGTGATAGGAGCTTAACGGTAGACCTGCCAAGCGTTTGCTCCTCCAAGGAAGACAAGCGTATCGAACGAATGAACACACTGAGCTCCGGCGTCATCCAGGATAAGGCACTCGTGCGCAAATTGCTGGGCATAGTCCCCTTTCTCAACCCCTTCTTGCTGCGTACATCGGCACAGTGCACGCAGGAGGCACAGTGCAACCGAAACAAGCGACACGACAGCTCGACGAACGGCTTTTCCGGTTCTGTCCAAACAATGCTCGGGGCTACAGCTTCCGATTGCACTTCCGTCGCTGCTTGCCTGCGCCTTGTTCCTGCAGTGCTGCGTTTTTTTTCTTCCCATCAGCCACTCGTCTTCGCATTGATTCTCATTCTCAAAAGGACAACGTAATCGGAGCAACTTTTAGCAATGGAGAATCCTTGCACTTTTTGCCACCCGCGTTCTGTGATCTTTACTCTTGCTTAAGTGCTCTATGTTGCCTAAGTTCTCTCCATAATGGTTAAGGTAGTAGGAGAGGGCAGAAAAGTATCCGCAGTAATTATTGTACTATTCAGGTTATATATGTCAACGTGCACAGCGTAGCAGCGTTAACTTATATTTTCAACTGTGAAATTCGCTAAGTTTCACAGATGTTACCTCTCGACAAGCACCATGGTTATGTTTTTTTTTCTAATTCGGGTCGGCAGGGGGGCTGGAGAAAGGAAGGGGGATGTACGTGATCACGTAAGGCGTAGAAATCTGAGGCACTCGTTTTGTCATTAGGTGCCCCGAATAGTGCCTGTCGCAATGGCTTAAGTAGGGGTCACGTGAACCCGGTGACACTGGTCGGACGGGAGCCCTCCAATGTGAGGCAGCGATGTCATTTTGATTTGTGACTTTTATATCTCTATGCCTTTCCGGAATTTGTATTATCTTTATGTAACTTGTCGATGTTTAGTCACTATCTCGCGTGTTCTGTATTTAGTTCCCGTTGTACTTCTTCTCGTTATAGCTGTTTTGTAATAGTCGTAATTTTCTGTTATTTTATTACTGTTTGTACTTATTTCTTGTATAGCCCTGTTTATAACCTTTGATGGTTCCCTTACGCAATGCCCAGAATTGGGCCTGTGAGGTATTTGGAATAAATAAATAAATAAATAAATAAATAAATAAATAAATAAATAAATAAATAATAAATAAATAAATAAATGTGCTTGTGAACTGTCAGAAAAGTAAGCGCTCAAATTCTTATGGACCACATGAAAGGAATTATAAGGATAGACTGAAAACTAAAACGGTAGTGATGGTACCAAAATTAACGAGAAGGACCTGTATGCTGCGCGAAAATGCGACGACGTCAGCCTACCACCGGAAGGCCTGGGCGAGTCGTCGATGTGCATATATATGCGCCGGCAACAAGTGAGGGCTGCCTGGCCTCAACTAGGCAGTTCCAACAGCCAGCTTTTGCGGTTCCAGCCCGGCCATTCCCCCAATTCCGAACGCATCACAGGAGGACAGGGAACCAAGTCCGCTCTGCTGCCACGACTTACAGGCCCAGAAAACCACAGTCAGGCGCGCCCGGGCGGCGGCCACCGCCACTGAGTCCCGAAATAGGCACCTTCACCTAGTTTTTGTAAGGTCCAGTTTTCTCAGGGTGGTGCCAGCATAAATTGGACTCCTTAACGCTATCATGGCTCCGAAATTTTCTTTCATTTCGTGAACAGCTCACATTTGCAAATGATTCTCATTCAGATATCGCAGAAGTCACTTCAGGAGTGCCGCAGGGTAGCGTCCTTGGCCCTCTACTCTTTTTAATCTTCATCAACGATCTGCCGACTAACATTTCATCCCGTATACGCCTGTTCGCAGACGACTGTGTCATTTATCGAACCATAACATCTTCCTCTGATCATGAGACCCTTCAAGGTGACCTAGACCTCGTTTGCAGTTGGTGAATAAGTGGGTAATGAGCTTGAACACCTCAAAATGTAAAATAATGTCGGTTTCCCGAAAACCTCGATTTCCACTTTTCATACAAAATTAAAAATAGCGAAGTATCTCGAACCACATCATACAAATATCTAGGGGTTATTATTGACTCTAAACTTTCATGGTCTTCCCACATAACTTCCATTTGTTCCAAGGCTTCCACCGTGCACTCGAGTCATTTAGTGGCGCCGACAACGGACTTTCAACACCTGCGAGAAAATCAATTAGGACGTTCGCATTGTGCTATCAGTGCACTTTTTCTCGTGTGTGTCAACATGGGAAACGTGCAGCTTGGTAGGAAACCTTTTTTGGGAATTGGCGCTCGCATAACCAGAAGAAAATGTGCCACTTGTATGCTGAGGCACTACAGTGTGTGAAATCTTCATCGTGACCCGTTCGGGCCCTTTTCACGCTTCTATGCAACGATCGACCTACCATGTGCAAAACACAGTCAAATAGAGCATCACTAACAGGCACAACTGCTGCTTTGTATAATTGCTTCAGAGGCGTAGATTGAAGTTGGCTACTGGATGCTCTGTGTCTTGACCCGAGAGTACCCAGGCTAGCTGCATTGTGATAGGAGCTTAACGGTAGACCTGCCAAGCGTTTGCTCCTCCAAGGAAGACAAGCGTATCGAACGAATGAACACACTGAGCTCCGGCGTCATCCAGGATAAGGCACTCGTGCGCAAATTGCTGAGCATAACCCCCTTTCTCAACCCCTTCTTGCTGCGTAGGTCGGCACAGTGCATGCAGGAGGCACAGTGCAACCGAAACAAGCGACACGACAGCTCGACGAACGGCTTTTCCGGTTCTGTCCAAACAATGCTCGGGGCTACAGCTTCCGATTGCACTTCCGTCGCTGCTTGCCTGTGCCTTGTTCCTGCAGTGCTGCGTTTTTTTTTCTTCCCATCAGCCACTCGTTTTCGCATTGATTCTCATTCTCAAAAGGACAACGTAATCGGAGCAACCTTTAGCAATGGAGAATCCTTGCACTTTTTGCCACCCGCGTTCTGTGATCTTTACTCTTGCTTAAGTGCTTTATGTTGCCTAAGTGCTCTCCATAATGGTTAAGGTAGTAGGAGAGGGCAGAAAAGTATCAGCAGTAATTATTGTACTATTTAGGTTATATATGTCAACGTGCACAGCGTAGCAGCGTTAACTTATATTTTCAACTGTGAAATTCGCTAACTTTCACAGCTGTTACCTCTCGACAAGCACCATGGTTATGCTTTTTTTTTCTAATTCGGGTCGAGAGGGGGGCTGGAGAAAGGAAGGGGGATGTACGTGATCACGTAAGGCGTAGAAATCTGAGGTACTCGTTTCGTCATTAGGTGCCCCGAATACTGCCTGTCGCAATGGCTTAAGTAGGGGTCACGTGAACGCGGTGACACTGGTCGGACGGGAGCCCTCCAATGTGAGGCAGCGATGTCATTTTGATTTGTGACTTTTATAATCTCTATGCCTTTCCGGAATTTGTATTATCTTTATGTAGCTTGTCGATGTTTAGTCACTATCTCGCGTGTTGTGTATTTAGTTCCCGTTGTACTTCTCGTTATAGCTGTTTTGTAATAGTCGTAATTTTCTGTTATTTTATTATTGTTTGTACTTATTTCTTGCATAGCCCTGTTTATAAGCTTTGATGGTCCCCTTACACAATGCCCAGAATTGGGCCTGTGAGGTATTTGGAATAAATAAATAAATAAATAAATAAATAAATAAATAAATAAATAAATAAATAAATAAATAAATAAATAAATAAATGTGCTTGTGAACTGTCAAAAAAGTAAGCGTTCAAATTCTTATGGACCACATGAAAGGAATTATAAGGATAGACTGAAAACTAAAAAGGTAGTGATGGTACCAAAATTAACGAGACAGACCTGTATGCTGCGCGAAAATGCGACGACGTCAGCCTACCACCGGAAGGCCTGGGCGAGTCGTCGATGTACATATATATGCGCCGGCAACAAGTGAGGGCTTCCTGGCCTCAACTAGGCAGTTCCAACAGTGAGCTTTTGCGGTTCCAGCCCGGCCATTCCCCCAATTCCGAACGCAACGCAGGAGGACTGGGAACCAAGTCCGCTCTGCTGCCACGACTTACAGGCCCAGAAAACCATAGTCAGGCGCGCCCGGGCGGCGGCCACCGCCACTGAGTCCCGAAATAGGCACCTTCACCTAGCTTTTGTAAGGTCCAGTTTTTTCAGGGTGGTGCCAGCATACACCATGTCCATCGCTTACTTTAATAAATGGTTTCACCTCCACTACCAACCTCGAAACCGGGTGGTTTTGGCGGAACCCCGTCGCGTAGCTAGAGTTTTGTGATTTTACGTGGTTTTGGCAGGAACACGTCCCGTGTGATTTTACGTGGGTGGCGGGGACGTAATTTTTGCGTGATTTTGACGGTAACATGTAACGTGACCATGGCGTGATTTTACATGGTTTGAATCACGTGGCTAGCTGGCGCATCGTCATGTAAAGCAGTATTTATGCTGGGCGAGGCGAGATGCAGCATTGCCAAGTGCTGCTGTGTGGACGTGTTTCTATGTATTTCTCTGTCTCTCTATTGCTTTCTCGCCTTTTCGTTCTATCTCTTTCCCTTTGTTTTTTTTCCATCTTCGTCTGCATGCAAATACAGCCGCGGCTGCCGGAATCGAACCGTCAACATTGAGCGGCGCTTGACGTTTCGTGGACATGACATGGGGCACTGGCCACCGGGATCTGCGAACGCCTACAAGCAGGGCGTCGGATAAACAGTTCCACTTTTGAAATGACGGCATTAGCCATAGCAGATTTCCACGACTATAGTTAATCAGTCTAAATCATCTTCACTGTTTCATTCTAGTGTTTCCCTAAACACGAATTGCCAGCAGAGTGTCGCTGTGTAAATTCTGCCACCGTTTACAAAGTACACTTCAGAAGGCATTTAGTGCGGCGTGGAAACGACCTTTTTTGTTCTTTTATTCTGCTGGGAGTGTGGGTGCTCTGCCGTCGCTCGGGTGCTCTGCAGCTAATTGCACTACATACACGGAAGCAGCAACGCTTGCTAGCACGGTAAATACTATTGAAAGCACCCGTTCGCGACGTGACACAAATTTGTGTTTTCATAGAGGAAGTATAAGCCTTTCCAGGTGTGTGGGATTACCACGGTCGAGAACAAAAAAAAAATGAAAAGAAGGAAAGAAAAAGCTTAAGCTCTAAATTTCCGGGGCACCGTCAATTTTATGTTATTTTCATTTTCTGACTTCATAAACACAGGAAAGCGGGATAACAAGCCGTCCTCTTTAATCCTTTGTAGCTGTCAAGACATCGTGGAGGCGTTGGACGGCCTCGTTGGAGCGCCACGTGCGTTCGCTCTGGTACTTCTTTTCCCGTTTATCCTCGGAAGTGACAAAGTGAACACTTCATTTATTTGTGTTCCATGCTCTTGAAGACAGGTAAATAGGACAACACAAACACGAGAAAAAGTAGAGAGCTTTCCTTTCCTAGTAGATATAGTAATGTCCGACAATTCCCGGAAGCCGGAAGATGTTTTGTGTAGTGTTAGTCCTTTGCTCTTAACTATGCGGGGTAGGTGTTTTCGATGGCTTGCAACCATTACTCCCGTAATTTCAGTAAGGTCACGTTAGACTCGACGTCTAATGTACTGACACGTGCGGTTGTTTTGGTTTGTTTAAGGGGAACGCCGTTATAACTTTCCTGTGACATGCGCGCTTGTTTTGGTTAGTTTGCGGGGAGCGCTGTTATCACTTTCCAGTTACGCGCTGCGCAGGCCGGGTTTACCTTGAATGTTGCCTCGGGAACTTGCATGTTGACTCAGGAAGGAGAGAAAATTCGTAGTGGAGAGCTCCGGAAATTTCGACCACCTGGGGTTCTTTAACGTGCACTGACAGCGTGCAGTACACAGGCCTCTGGCTTTTTCGCCTACATAACTGGAAGCATCCTCGCGTCTAAGGTGCTTCCTTCTTCACATGTCGTGGCTAGCGTCGGCGCGTACTCTCTGCTTCCTCCTCTGCGTCTGTCTCGCGCGCTCACCCATCTGGGACGCGATGACTCACTGCGCCTCTCTAGAATATTTCACGATTCACTAGAATCGCGCCGTGTATGCTTTGGCCGGCGCGTTGAGAACTCGTTAGAAAGCTTTAGAAACTTCCTTGAATGTCTTGCTCGTCGTGGACAGGTTTCGCCGAGTTAAAAATAGCGCCACGGAGCACAGAGCGTTGGGGAGGAAGAGCGGCGTACGGCGAGGGCTGACGGCGAGCGGCGGATGGGCACAAGTGGCGTGAGGTCATACGGCACGGCGAATGTGCACAGGCGGTGTGACGTCATCGGGCGCGATCGCGATCGCTTGTAAGGTTTGCATCGCTTATTAAGAGTGCCAAAGCTGTTACAAACAATGTACAGTACATACATGTGCTAACAATTTGCAATCAAGTCCAAACGAAGCATATCATAACGCTGAGTGCGCTTCAACTCGTGTATAACCGCTGTGAACACTGACAAATATGTATGGAGAAACTAAATGCAAACATTCGGATGTTTGTTTGTTAGCTGTTGTTAATGGTTTGTTTGCTGCTATCCCGCGAATCGCTGCCGAATGGCCTACTGTAAATAAACCATACGGACATCTCGCCTGATTGTCGTTGTGTATAACCTATTGCTCCCCGGAAAGACTCAGCTGCGCAACTTGTGCTTCTTACGTACGTCCGTTTTGCTTCTTTCGTGTTTACTTTCTCGGTACTTTTCTGACACGTTGAAGACGGGTGTCGAGAACCTCCGATATTATCGAAGGGCCTGCTTTCGTCCTGGTTTCATTAGGCTGGCCGACGGCTCGGTTATTAGGTTGCCCCCTACTTTTCCGCTGATCTCGGTTCCCAATACCCGTACTATTGGAGCGTACTTCTCGTTGTCGAAGGCCTTCGGCCAATTTTGCCAACTCTGTACGAGTGCGAACAAGCGGACGAAGTCGTCGCGCGGGTGCTATTTTAGTCGCCTGCGAATTCGTCGTGTATGCGCCGGGAAACATGTTTGGGCGCGCTTTAAGTACGAGTCACGTGCGGTGTCTGTAGTTTTCAAGATTGTTGGGGCGTGCCCTCATCTTGTGTCCCGTATGAGAGCGGTACTTGGACTGTCTGAAAGAGTCAAGGAAACTATGAGGCCAATAAATTTTCATAGAATGTGTCCTCCCTGCTGTATAGTGTGAAGTCAAATACAAGGAAATTAAGAAAAGCCAACGCATGATCAATAATGGAGCCTTCCCCAAATTTTTTCTTTGGGTAAAGGAACACGAACTACATGCACTACACGTACTGTGCACTAGGCTGCCCAATGTGCAGTTTGCTTAGTGAGCACGCCACCTGTGGCATATGTGCTATCGAAATATATAAACCCTGTCAGGCAAGTTGCCTTTAGCTCTTACTCCTCTTTCTGTATAAGACCAGAAATAATCGTCTTCAAAACTAAAATAAAACAAACTCATATTCTGTACCTGTTACTGATCGTGTGTAATTTTCGCGCTATGAGAGTAAATGAATCTTTTCTCAGTACATATTTATCACAAAATAGAATAACCGAAGCTCACTTGGAAAGAGCACGTCCTTTAGAATTAGCACCTCAGTCGTGTTATGTTTGACAAAAGTATCTATATCAAAATGTCATCGCTGAAATGATTTTTCATGGCTCAGAGTACATACGGAGGAAATATTTCACTGACTTTGTTTTAATTAGATATTTCGTCTGCTTGCTTTCAAGGGTGAACGATAGGAAGCCCGAAGTATAGAAATCAGCATGAATAGCCCGGCGTTTTGTTGCCTTCAGCGTCTGCGAGCGTTTTTTTTTTATTGTTATTATTGTGTAAGAAAATATCCGGCTTTAGAAGTGCGCCGTTAGTGATATTACGAAGACACGGACATCCCCTTACCAACATCGTCACCTTCATTTATTTCTAGTTATGCGGCACAGATACTTTAACATACACCAAGAGCGTCCTACGAGCCCACAAAAGCGGCTAACGAGCTCGTCGAAAGGGACCGTACGGGGACGAGTAACTAAAAGGCCATTAAAAAACAGCCGTCGTCTTCCTGACTTTGCACTGAGGGGGTCACCAATGGTAAAATAATGGACCTCTGGGTTGCTCAACGAAGTTATAGCTAAAGCTTACTATCGATAGTATTAGTGTCTGAAGCTTGAACTAATCATCGTGTTCCAGAAGCTTGCACCTCCCACAAACATTCCTTGTCTTCTATTACAGTGGTTATTACGTGACGTAACAAGCTGTGCAACAAAGTACGCTGATAGACATGTGCGGAAGAGAATAGAAATAGCGAGCAATCGTTTCCATATGTCATATGCATTAATTTAACAGCATAGATCTGATTGCCTTAAGGGACAGGTGGAAGGGCAGAGATCAAATTTTTTTCACGGGTCAGTGTACCAGGATTTCTCCCCATTATTTCTTCAAAACTTATGAACATCCTTGCGTCCGAGTGTATTGACACGATCACAGACCACTTTGTACTCATATTAAGAGTTCACAGTGCTACGAAAAAAAAAAAGAAGAGCGCCTTGTCATAATGCTCTAAAGCAAAAAGTTTTGGAACAAGAAAGAACTTTAAAGCTCTTTTTAAAATATACCGCTATTCATCTTTAATAATGCTTCCGTGTGTTCACTTCATGCACCTTGTTATTGTTACACATGCCTCCACACTTGCTTTCGCCATAAAAAAGTTTTTTGCATCTTCTCAAAGGTGACTTCAGAGACCTCGCGAACCGCTGTACACAATGGTTCGGTCGTTCATCCTTACAAGCCGTATTCGGTCTATTCGGTTGTAGCGTCGTTTAAGCAAATGCAAAATATACAATTTCAGAAGAAATGACAAACTGACTACCTTATCACTTATCTACATAAGTATTCCCGCAGCTCTTCAACGGCACTCCACAAGTGATGGTCTCGTGAGCACGTGTGTAGCATTCCACAGTTAGTACAGGCATGCATTTGCATGATTCAGTGGAGACCATGCACGGCGCGTTTTCCGCATGCACGCTTCGCTTTGCGTGCCGCTGTGGACGGGTCCGGCCCCAATGATTTACCGTCCGACACGCACAGCGAAAGAGCGTTGTTTTTTTTGTAACCACTGAGGATGCGGGGCGAGTAGTATCTGGAGGTCTGCGCCGGTGCATAAACTTTGAAGCTGCTTCACGTGCCATATTCATGTTTAAAGAACACAACAGCCACGAGAATCTGACACGTCAGGAACATGCACTCATCTCTGCGAAGAGCATGATGCAGCAGAAATGCAAGAGAGCTGCAATATTTACAGTACTTTATAAAATACCCAAGCTAGTGAGTATATAGCCTGGATATATAAAGTACTACGTACTTTATGCGCCCAAGAACGCCGTAGTGACTGGCTTGTGATTGTGTTCCTTGGGTGGGAGAGGCGCTCTTTCATTAAATAATGTGAGCGAGTATTTTTGGCTTGTCACCAGCGGCAATGTTGCTACTGAGAGCATCTGGTAGTATTAGCACCATAGGTCCTACAAGTATATGCAGGAGCGTAGTTCTATTGCAAACGTTAAGAATAAAATGGATAACAAGGAGAGGTTTAACAGGAATTACAGGATTTTCCTGAAAAATATTGGGTTTACAAGCAAGAGTCTTCAATATTCTAAAAATTGCAGGTCACTTCACCACGTAAATTTGACACATTTATTATTTCATTTCCTAAAAGAAATGCAGAAGCAGCCTCACGCTTGTGGTTCTGAGCTTTTTCCATGTCTTGCTTGGCTACTCCTCAGAACTGGGTTCAAGTTTTAAATTACATACCATCTCTAATGAAATTCGGTACATCGTCGCGAAATGTTAATACCTGATTTCGCTCATGTTACCTTTGTGGACAAGGCCTTAAAAATTCAAGGCTTTCCAGAGAAAAGTACCAGCTGGTAGCAAGGCTTGTTGGTGTCCTTTTCTTATTTCGTCTTTATTTGGCGTTTTATTCATTCAGCACAAGTCGGCGTTGAGGCGTTCATAGAAAAAAAAAAATGCGGCTCCACTAACGTGAAACCTGGGCAGGTGCGATGGACAGCTGCTGTGCCGACGTCTCGGCACAGCGGCTGCCGTGGGAGTCCCAGCAGTCGCTGGCGTGGACCCCTCATCTAAGCGAGTTGAGGCAGAACAGTGGTAAGGCGGATGGTCACACAAAGAAGCCCATAGTTGCCTTTGTGCAAGATGCTCCACTTAATTTGCGGTTTGAATAATTTGATATTTACGTAGCCCAATCAGTGACATAATTTTAGGAAAAAAATGTGAGAAACCCTTTAAGAATGCCACTACTCGACTGAGCCTAATGACAGACATTAAAAGATTACACAAAGGAAATTGAGGAGTCATTTCACTCTGTGAAAGTGGACAACAAAAGAAGCTGTGCCTTGCTACACATAGTTTAACAAGGGCGCATATACCTCATTGTCATTATTTGGTAACGGCTGCCACGATAACGTTCCGGTTATTATGGTGCATATAACGATCGCTTTGTTTGCTACTTAATATTTCTATCTGAATCTAAATTTATACATAGTCGACGTGGAGTGGTCGAGTGACTTCGACTTGTGTGGCGCTTCGCCCCAAACTCTGCGAGTACAAACTGAGTGAGCCATTTCGTCTCGAACTTTTGTGTCAGTGAGAACACCGACACAATATGTATATACGTCTTCACCACAGCAGCTGAAAGCAATTTTTATTGCCTGCTTCCATACATGCATCATCTAAACTATACCCGCCCTCTCCCGTAGAGGCGTCTTCGCCACGCTACGCCGGAAATGCATTGCAGGAAATATTTTGGGTAGTTTAAGAATAGCAAGGAAAGCTCTCTGCTTTACGTTTGAATAGTCAACCTCTTTCACCTACAAAGGAAGAGAACTGCGCATTGGCGCATCTTAAATATTTGATTATAGCAGGTACGATGTTCAGTGTCGGCGCTTGCGCCAAACAAAAGAATCTGGCGTGCTGCACTGCTGGCTCGAAGTAGAGGTTGGCAGCGTGCCACACCTAAGTGACGCGTCAGTAGGATTGCGCTGGTTGCAAAGAGGGAGTGGGATGCGCCACCACTTCTATTCCCGCAGGTAACGCAGTAATAAATATCCTTCGGGGAAATCACATCGGGACAGAGCAGCGACGACGGAGAGACGTGCTCTCCTTGCGTACTCTACACGGTCGCTCAGCTATGATTATACGATTGTTTGCATGGTTGGCCTCTTTCCCTTAGCTTTAGTTGTTCTCATTTCTTGTCGCTCCTACCCGTTAGAAGGAGCGTGACCCGTTCGGTTTATTTGGTTATGTTGGCGTATATGAATGTAGCGCATTCTCCCAGCTTTGCCTACAAACAAAGCCGGCCTGTTCTCCAGCCATCACATCGCCGCACCGCCTTGTTCGCTTTTGAGAGCGACATAAATGATGATAGATGTTGTTGAAGAAGTGGGTTCGTGCACACATAACCTTATTGTAACGCAAAGATATTTTATAGCTAAATGTTATGTCTTTACAACACCAGGGGATCTGTATTTCCTCTTTTCTAGCGCTGTACACCCTCTTCACAAAGCCTAGATTTCCTTGCACGAATATTGCCTCCGTTGTATTTATTGATTGATTTGTGGGGTTTAACGTCCCAAAACCAGCTCTGATTGTGAGAGACGCCGTTGTGAAGGTCTGCGGAAATTTCGACCGCCTTTTGTTCTTTAACGTGCACTGAAATCGCGCTCTTGCCTCTATTGGGTCAAATAAATAGGGCAATGTTTCTTATGTAATGTGCTACACTTTCGCCTTGCACAGTACCTGTAAAGAACCGCAGTTTTTAGTGGCGTTGCAACGACAGCTTGGATGTTGACAATTTCATTCTGTTCTACGTCCCAAAAGCACGATGCGATGAGAGACCCCGTGGTGAAATCCTGCGAAAATTTCGAACGCCTAGGCTTCTTTTAACTCATATCTAACAGTTCATGGGCCTGAACATCGTGCCTCCGCAGAAATGCAGCCGCCGCGGCCAGGATTCGATCCCGCAATTTTCCGATCAGCAGCCAAGTGGAATCGCAAATCTAGGCCACCGTGGCGGGGCATAAATCTGGATGAACCAGGCATCGATATACAGCCAGAGTGTTCAACCTACCCTGCTTTGTGGTAAGCACGTTGTCTTTCTTACAAACTTTATCGCAACCGGCAAATGGCATAATAAGTTCTGAAGAGTTTCATGAATGACAGAGTGGTTTTTTATTTAGATGTTATTATAGAGTCCTTAGTAAAAAGAAAGCACAGCTCGTACAGACGCTGTAACTTGCTCTGATCTGGTACTTTGACAGATTCTATAGTAAAAAAAAACAAATAAAATGGGGCGATTCAACGCAATTTTGTCACCCTTATAACCGTATTGAGGAAGGTCCCTTAGATATATCACAACAGATTTATTCAAGAAAAAAAGGCCCGGTAAAGTGTTCCGAAAAACAAAAACGTGTATCAAAGGTAGCTGATTGCTTCAGTCTTATTACCCGCGGTTATTACCCCCGCTTATTACCATATTGGTCGACAGTAGGTCTACGCAATTACAGTTGGTCAACGCAGAACTCTGCTCAGGCCAAATGAAGAACATCGTGTCGTCGTGCGCTGGGGCGCAGCGATGTCGCTTCGTTGTCGCTTCGTTGTGCGATGACTCATCAGGCAGCCAGGCCGACCATGGTTATGTATGCAGCAGTGCATCGTGGTGACTCCGTGATAGCGTTGCCCGTGATCCTACACACGTATTTCGCGTGTTTACATTGCTGCTGTACTGCTTTTGTAGCCGCCTGGAAAGAACAATCATCTGCAGATTGGTTCTCTTATGCGGCCGCCTTAAGGAGGTGTAAACGCGAATGCCTTTGACATTGCCAATTAAAGGTTTTCTAAATGCGCTCTGGAACTACCGAAGCCATCACCACAAATGCATTAATTTATCTATGTATAGTTAATATATGTTTGCATTATAATTACTGTTTTCAATTATTTATTATGTCTTATATGTGCCTCGCGTTGCTATGGCGTGGTATGAACTTCGTATGGGACCTTACGTTTCCAGTAGAAATTCTCTTTTGTATGTACATTTCATATTCCCACTTTTCTCAACGTGACCTTCCAGTGAGAAAATTAAAACTTCCTGCTTTTTGCTTGAAGAGGCCTCGCAACGGTTTTTGAACAAATTTGGAGAACGCTGCCAATCAGTGGTATCGCAAGTGGTCGGTGACCCTATTCCTGGGCTCCGCTGGACCTTGCCATCATCTCGGCTCTTTGGCACAGCCAAAGCTGATCCTCCAGGCTGAGATGGAAAGCAGTGCTTCCCGTCGTTCCTGTTCATGTTGTGGTGTTCTTCATTGTGTACGTAACATGAAACAGAGTTAGTGTGGCCCCGCCCCACGGACATATCTCTCTGTATGCCGTGGGGTAGATTTGAGCCAAATATCATTGCACTGCATGCACCAGGGAATTCGCAGTTCGGTTTCACACACACCTGGAAAGCGACAGCTGTTCTTTCAACAAATGACGTCACTGCGGTCACTGTCTAAGTCGAGACAAAAATAGCGCTGGCTGATTTCATGACCACGTGCTTTATTGTTTCGTTTTATATTCAACAAATAAAAAGAAAAATGTGCGTATCTTTCGTAAACAGCAACGTGAAATGTCAAGCGACATATTCGTGCCCCCAGTGGTGTCATTTTTTGGAAGAAGCGCGGGTGCTTTCCAACTGTGTTTGAAACCAAATCGCGAATTCTCTTATGCGTACAGTGCAATCACACCTTGCTCCCATATTCACGTATGTCTACAAGAGTGATCGACACTGTTTTCTGACTACATTCAGAAAGTGTCGAACGGCCGCTTAAAAATAAATAAATAAATAAATAAATAAATAAATAAATAAATAAATAAATAAATAAATAAATAAATAAATAAATTTTCACAGAAGTTTTCTCATACGGGGGTGTAGCCAAAGGAATATCTATTATTTTGTTGTATTCTTTTGCTCAGAAATTTTGTTGACTCAACAACGCAACAACGGAACAACAAGCCCAGCGTCACAATGGAGCAACAAGCCGTTTTTAACGCACAGGATGCTTTCCGCAAACGTGGCTTTGTGCCGCACTTTGGCGCATTCAGGAAGTCTCTCGTCTAGGCAGCGCATGCGGAGAACATTAGTTTTAATATTTCAGCACGCCTGCGCATTCAGGAATTGTGCAACTAACTACCGCTGCAAAACGCACACCTGCGTCTAACTGCCAGTGCTTCCAGGGAGGCGGGCAGTAACTTGCTCGTGAAAAAAGCTTGCGCAGACTGTACGACTTTCCGTTTTAGTCTGGCGAGTTTCCGTGATCGCCAAACTGCGCGGGTGCGCACTTCTTTTAAAACCTTTTCTCTTTTTTTTTCGCTGAAGCGAAAGAAGTTAAGCAACGTTACGACACGGGGAGTTGCAACACCCAATGAGCGAGCCGCAGTTCCACAAACGAGACGCACACGCGCATAATGAAGTCATGCAGACAATGGCTTCTGGCTTAAAAGCGGGGCTTTTCCGGAATGACCGCGTGGCAAAAAAATGCAGCTTTCTAACAGCCTTTATAATTACATTTCTTGTTTGTTTTTGTTAATTACATTAGTCTTGACGGCTGATCGCACGCTGCTTCGTAGAGATATAGCAAACGCGTAGGCCAGTCTTGGAGGAAATTTTCGGAACATAAGCCATAGCTCATAACCGGAACTCCATGCTTAAGGCGCATGCATTGCATATCCTTTTAGGAAGAAGCTGGACACCTCTACCAGCCAAAGAAATTTTCGTCGCATGGTCAGCAAAAAACGCCAGGCTAAAAAAAAAAGGCAAGCCAGCACAGCGTGGCAGAGAGAAGGGAGAGGCGTGCGGCCAGGACAGTGCGGCGCATGTGCATAAGTCATCTGGTGCGGCGCATGTGCACATCTGTGTAGTGCACAGGTGGCGTTACGATGATGATGACTGTGGCTCGGTAAGGAAAGGAAGCTAATTTTTGCAGCTCATGTCGGAAACACGGCTAAGTTTCCGCGGGGGTAGAGGAAAGGGACTGAAAGAGATAGAAAGGAGAGAAAGGTGTAGTGGAGGTCTCCGGAAATTTTTAACACCTGGGGTTCTTTAACTTGGGAGCGACCTCGCGCAGAACACGGGCCTCTGGCATTTTCGCCTCCATCGAAAATTCGACCGCTGCGTCTGGGATCGAACCCGCGTTACCGGTCTTAAGGACGACATTCCAGAGGAGCCGAGGAGAGACGAGAGAAAATCAGCAAGCTGGGATGCGCCTCGTAATTCGTAGATGAAAAAAAAATGAGTTTTAATAATTTCTACTTAATTTCTGGACAAACCACCTCACGCCGGGACAGTTCTAAAGGTACGCTTACTATGAGCCACAAAACGGGAGAGCCGTGAAGGACGGTAGACAGCCCGTTCAATAAAAGTTAATCATTTATTCCACTGCATGAATTTTTTGGTGAGAAACTCGAGGGGGTACGCATTCCATGAGTGAACGCATCATCAACAGAATTAAAGCTCGACTGTCTGCAAATAAGTACCACACATGGATGACGGGAAGGTGCTTAAGATTCACCGGCGCATAGTGTGTTGTAAGGGATATAGCACCCTAACGTTGAGACATGGCACATGTTTACATAAAAAGCCGATGCGCAATATATTCCTTGTGAAATAGAGGATTGTCTTCTCCTGCGGTTATTTCTAGTTGACTTTAATGAAAACAAGAGAGATAAAGCGCATATTGTCTTAGACGTCGCCACACGCTAAAGTTACCCCTTTGCCCTCCACGGTGGTCTAGTCCGCTATGGCACTCGGCTGCTCATTCAAAGGTTGCAGGATCGAATCTCTCCCACGGCGGCTGCAGTTCGATGCGGATTGAAGGTTGAGGCCGGTCTACTGTGTGATCTCAATTCAAGTTAAAAATGCCAAAGGGTTCAAAATTTTTGGAGCCCTACACTGAGGCGTCTCTCACAATCATATGGTGGTTTTTGGATGCGCATACTTCGTGTAACACATTCCAAGACGCCACGACCTCGCTTGAACGTTTCATGCAGAAAGCTTCGAATATCGACGAAGTGCTCGTCTTATTCATTTCATTCATCATGCCGGAATTGCAGCAAATGCGTCGTCTTACGCTTTTCCTTTTATGTTTCTTACATTCTTTTAAAGAGAAGAAGCAATTCGCATTTTAGAGCGGTTATTTATTTGTTTATTTATTTATTTATTTACCCTGCCTTTGGCCGTACTCTTAATACCGCCGCGGGTGATGTGGCCTTGTAGGCATGTCTTTTTTTTTTTTTTTTCGTAACCTTTCGTTTTTCCACGCTTGTTCCAATTTCGAGAGGCTTTGCTTTGCGCAGTTGCCTGCCGTAGCTTTCGTTCTATGTTTGCCGAACCCCTCGTCGCATGTTGAAATGTCAGCAGCGAAAGAGGAAATACGCACTCTTAACGGGGCAGGAAAGAAGCGGTGGCCGCGGCGTTCCTCTGTTTACGCTCGGAATCAGTCGAAGGTAGAAACACAGCGCACAAAACCGTGCTTGCTCTTTTTATACTGTGTCTTGTTTAAATATATATTTTACAAAAATTAGTTTCCTTTCGCGGCATTATTGACCAAGAAGCTGCTTTTTGGAACTTGGCAAATGAGATTGAGTGAAGGCAGAGAGGGATGAAGAAAATCACTCTGTCGTAGCCGACTCACCGCATTTTTTTCCCGGTGTTGTCCTCCGAGTTTCTAAGCGTACAAAGAGACAAAACGGGAACAAAAATTCAAAAGTATTACACATCGCGGGGCAAACTATGTTCGGACCTTTTTTTATACACGACATTATGGTCGTAATACCGTTCCTAAAAGCTAGCGTATCTGCAATACGCGTTGTGTCAGGTAGAAATCAGCCACGCGAATTACTTATTACCGTTTTCTCTAAAATCTTCTAGTGGGTGCGCACCTATGTGCCGCAAAGTTGACACTGCGTACCTTACATTTACAACGTATATGTTAAAAACATATTGTTATATAAACTTATTTGAAATATAGATCAGGAATGTATCATGAATGTTGCGATACAAGCGCTTAAATTAGCATGTTTATATCCATATTTAGTCGAGAACATTTCTTTTGCTTTATCTTTTGTTTTTGTTTTCCTCCTTATCGGACCCGTATATATTTATCACAGTGCCCTTTTTCGATGCGCCTCGCCATCACATGGAGTTCTTTGTCCATGACGAAAAAGGGGTGCAGGTACATTTGACGCATGTACGTGCGACGGTCAGCGCTGTTTCTTCGCTATAATTTGATTTCTAAGTTGGTTGTGATTAGCACACGAAGTCGCACGCTCGGCCATCTCATTGGCCGATATCTAAATTCAATTACCAAAGCTTGCGTCTATAGAGACAGTTCCATGTGCGTGTCGCATGGAACATTCCCTTCGTTGAGCATTCCCTCACAAATAACTGTGAATAAATACCCCTTCGAAAGCAGCGTCAAGACACGAAAGCCTTGCGAATGACGTTATTTTGCTTCCGTGAAATTTTATGCTAGTTACGAGGTTTTTCTCAGTAGCCTCGCCTATTTATGGCACAAATCGACGCTGAAGGGCAGCCGGAAACCAGTTTTCCGCGTTTGGATGAGCGTTGACAAGAGACGGCGTAATTTTCTGAACAGCGGGACTGGAAAAAAAAAATCGGACACATCGCATGTTTATCATATAATGGCTACATGCGACCCGAAGCGTTAAAGTAGAATGCAAATATTTCTGCAGTTTCCCAATCTATTGTTAAGCAAATCCTGTAGTTTCGCAACAAAATCTGATGCACAGCCGAAAGTCTAACACACTAACAGATCCTTAAAAATAATAAAAATTTTAAAAGTCGCTCTTCAGATATCATACATTGCTCAATGCTCAATGCTCAATTTCGTGCATGCCTCTTCTTTTTTTCTTCTTTTAAACGAGAACGGTCCTGTTTATAGTCAGAAGCGGTTCTTAAATGCTAATCTTTTGCTGACGTTTATCGCTGGACTCTACAAAGGTCTGCAGCGATGGCCAACAGTAACAGAAGCAGTGAAACGTGGTCTAATAGGTGCGCACTGACAGCCTATACTCCGCTTTTTTGCGAACCTAATTGGCTTTCTCTCGCTGGCCGCACAATACCGGTGTTCACCGCACTCAGGCAAGCAACAAGAAGACTAAAAATGCGAAGGCAAGCAGGAGAGTCGAAGAGAACCGGAAATAGAGAGGGAAAGTGGAAAACAAACATGGTTTTAATTGGGCACCACTTAGCTGAATTTTTGTTTCATTTGTAAACGTTTGGTCGCCGCCTGTACATTCCCCGTTCGCTTCCGCGTTTAACGTTAGGACAATCTCTAAAATGGATTTATAATGCGTTAAGCCGATGCCAGTGGGTAGATGTGTGATTAGGACTTAATATTTACCACTTAGGCAACCGCTTCTTTTCTTTTCCCTTTTTTTTTTTTTTTGAGCGAGGTTGTTCATGTGCAGCGTCTGGGAAAAGAACTCCACGTGAAGCTGTGTCCGCTTCTATGCTGCCACGGTAGAGGCGTGAGCCCTTCCCGGAGGTTGCGCAATCTCGGAGTGGGACGTGACAATGATGCATCATTTCTGACGTCTGGCGTTAGCACGGCACTATGACGACACCATCCCATATCTTGCGACTACGTGCCTACCTGGGGCCGAATTCACAAAACTTCTCTTTCGTAAGTGCTTCTTGCGATTGGCTGGCTGGCTTCTCTAATGATATGTCCGGCATCAGGATTGGCTGAAATTTTCTCTTACAAACATTTTTGTCGTAAGTTGCTTTTGTGAATACGGGCCCTGATCACTAACTATACCGTGCCTTGGTCATGTTATTGTTTTTTTTTTACCGTCAGGTGGTAACTCCGACACTATTGGCAAAGGTACAACGGATTATTAATCTATATAAATGGATATATAACACATTCGCCTAATTACATGACTTTTTTGCGAAATCCTCCGTTAAATTCTATAGTTTCGCTTGATGTCCGCGGTTTTGGAAAAGAAGGGGTCTTTATTTTTGTTGTTCTTCCTGAGGCCGGCAGAATGAAGGCGAAGGCGGAGTCTTGTTCCTTAGAATGATTGCCCTGAGAAGGTGCTCTGCCGCATCGGTATGAGTGTCCTGTACCCGTGGGCTCGTGATTCAGTTACTAACAAACTAACTAATTAATTATTAATTATTAATTAATTATTAATAAGTTAATTAATTAATTATTTTTTTATTTTTTCTATAAACACTACAAAATGTTACAGCGAAAAGTTGGAGGCCAGAGGAAAAAGGGGCTTTCACACAGCTTGATTGAGCTATGGCCACCCTTTCAGCAACAGTGACAGAGTAATTCCTATATATAAACATGGGGTATGGTTCTAAAGTCCATACGTTTCAGCAAATACACATGCATGCAACGCATAATACCATAAAAACAAAGCACATGACTTTTTTACGAAATGTCTAGTTGAACACAACTCAGAGTTTCCTGACAATTATACAAACAGATCAAGTAATGTTTTGTTAGTAATCGTGAGGACGTCAACATGTTTTCTCTGTAGCTCATTTAGGGGTGTTGCCAAGGCATATTCAACCCTTTCGTTGCCATAATGTGTACGTGATAGGGAACAATGTATGGTGCGTGATATCTGAAAGGATAAGAATTTTTAGTTTTCCTAAGATTTGTGACGCAATCGTTCAGCTGTTCTAGCCCAAAGCTTGTCCGTTTTCCAGAGATGGTCTTACTGCAGCTTTAATTTGTGGAGAGGCAAGAGTGACAAATAATGTCATTATGTGGTAAAAAAATGTTAATTATCTAGTACAACCACTATAACCTCTCTTTCTTTTTTTTTTTAATACGAACGACGGCAGCAGAGCTCGCAGTACTTCGAAAAACGCTACAAACTATTGGTCATCAAATTACACACAAATGGACAATATTCTGCGACTGAAAGGCGGCACTGCTGTCAGTGCTGACACCTTCGCGCCGTCTACCGCGCAAGCAGCTGGTATTTGAGATTGCGAAGGCGATACGTCATCTGACTGAGAAGGGCCATACAATAACTTTGCAATGGCTTCCAAGTCACGGTGGAATGATCGACAATGAGCTAACCGACCAAGTTGCCCGCTCAGCTCATACAGAAGATCACAAACCACCGATTTCAATTTCCAGGACAGACGCTGCACGGAAACTCCGTGTGCTTCCTCGCGAATGCACCAAGCCGCAGTGAAATGAGCTGCATTTCATGAACTCACGATTATTCTCCTTAGACCCAACCCTAAGCCTACTACCTTCAAGGCTCCGCCGAGGAGACTCTACACTTGTATGCCGACTATGGCTGGGCGTCGCATTTACCTACTCCTATGCGTTCCGCATAGGGATGGCCGACACCGCAGCCTGCGACTACGGCAGTGAAGATGAGTCCATCGAACACATATTGTGCGAGAGCCCGCAGTATAGTGCACAGAGACAGTCAATCCCGTTATTACCAGACAATTACCACAGACAATCAACCGCAGAGACAAAAACCTCGTTATACGCAAACCACGAAAAACACCAAAGAGGCCACTTTAGCGCGCTGCTACATATTGACCTCTCTGCCGAAGTACTTCCCGTACTGTGCTGCTCGTGTAGCCTTGGAACACCGACCGCATTCTCTGTGGTAAGCAGTGCAGCGGTGGTCGACAGCAGTTCCACTGCAATCCGCACGCTTCTCACGTCGTACGCTTTGCGGGACGTTCTCTGACTACGGCCTCGCCATGCCATGGTTTAGCTACTCTGGCCTTTTGTAGGAGAGTGGTGAAAGACAGGTGAATTGAAAATGAGGTCATGTAGATGTTCAGTAGAAAGGAAAGAAAGGGAAAGTAGAAAAAGCGATACCACTCTCTCATTGCATGAAAGAAAGCAGGGATGGTGCTGAGAACATTGTAGTAGAAGGCAGCGCGAGGTAATTAACTAAAGACATTTGAGTGAGTGGGGCAGTACGTGTGACACTACTGTTATAACGAAATAGTCTACCGACTGTGTGAATCATTATAACCGGGGACCCAGTAAAGTACGCTGTGCGTAAGAGACTCCCAGCGTGCGTTAATAAAAATGCTTATTGTAATGATTAAACAAAACGGGAAAGAAACGCGACGAAACGGCACAGCCACCCACACGTTCTAAGTTGCCAGATCGTTTGAGACCCAACACCTTGCACGTGTGCCAAGAGGTACCTAACTTCTTGGCACACGGAGTAGTATTCCGTTTTCCGTTTTACGCAAAACGGAATACTACTCCGTCTTGTTCCTCTCTGATTGGTCAGTTTTGCTTGTCAAGGCAGGACTGAACAATCAGAGAGTTGAGATTTGTCAGGGATTGGCCAATTCTGCCTTGACAAGCAACGTTTTGCGGTGTAGGCTTCCAGGAGCTATGCTTCACGTTGTTGCGAGATTGTGTGTGCGCGCGCGTGTGTGTGTGTGTGTGTGTGTGTGTGTGTGTGTGTGTGTGTGTGTGTGTGTGTGTGTGTGTGTGTGTGTGTGTGTGTGTGTGTGTGTGTGTGTGTGTGTGTGTGTGTGTGTTATTAACCTCATCTTCATCAGCATCATTAGCCTATCTTACGTCCAGCCAACTGCAGGACAAAGGCCTCTCCATTGTTTTCCATCCTTTCCTGTTCTGCGCGAGCTGATTCCATTATATTGGAACAACTGTACTGCCGCGGGTATGTGCCAATGCAGACAAAGTTGAAGTTGAACGCGCTTGCACGCTGATCGCGGCGACGAAGAAGACGTTCTGTTCTCCTTGTGGACGACGGATAAAGTCTATTTCCTTGTGCTGCTCCGCATCCTCGTTAATAACGCGTCGTTACAATATGATCCTAAAGCTAAAACACACATTGCAGAAAACGTGATATTTACACAGCATATCAAAACGTTACAGCTTATTGGCAGCCCCTAGCCAAGGATAACCTCACTGTACTAGTGATGAAAATTCTGGTCTACAGCCGGAGCTGAGTGATGGCTAGCAGCGGCTGTATCTTACTGAGGAACAAACAACTCGATATACCGTCATTATTACGCTGGTACTCGTTACACAGAGCCTGTACCCCAGCATCCGTGCCCCCTTTTTTCCTACTGTAGCTCCAATACTTACATAATGCATAATTCGTTTTCTTTTCCTTTAGTGCCTGAAGTAGCGCAATGTTGGCGATGCAAGTTTACTTCAAGTTGCTTTTATTGTAGAGCTTTCCTTTTACTTACTGGCGCAAGCTCTTTATTGTATCCAACCGTCATAAACGCTAGTCATAACAGGTCTGACCGTACTGACGTAGAGTAATCACTGTATTTCTAAAAGGGGAGCTGTCTAAGAGCTAGCAATATTCTCCGCCGCTGATGTGGTCATCACGCTCCATTAGGAGCATTCCCTCGCCCTCAACTCAGTAGGGACAGCCGCGGCCTACCCACTCTGGCCCTCAGCTTACTGCTTCATGATTCTCATTATCCGAAGGCCACGAAAGGAAGAAAGATTTAGATCAGTGCATGTTGAAGCACTGCTCTGCCGTCGACCCGCTGCCTACTGCAACACTCAACCTACTCTTGCACTCGGCCCACTATACGTGATACTGATTCTGCGAAGGCCAAGAGAGAAAGAAAGAAGAAGCAAGGGAGGAAAGAAAAAGTTGTGATTGCGCCATAATTAAAAGCGGGGGGGGGGGGGGATAAATTACCACCGCGACGGCATGGTCATTATGAAATTGCAAAAATTGTTCTGTAATTTGCCATTTTATTGAAAGTTCAGAACTGCTTCTTTCTTCTTTTTTCAGCAACCATGATATTCAATTTTTGTTCTGGTCGCCTATTATCTTTCGAAAGGTTTGGAACGTTGTTATTAGTTTACTCCAAACTTACTTATATTATTGTTGTTTTTAAGATTCTAACCAACCGACTCATCATGTGCTGCTTCGTTCACAAGTGTTGGCTGCATGCAGAAACTCGACTGACGCTACGTTCCAGCGGACACGTTGAATACGTGTGCAGAAAGGAAGTACTTTAGCCTTCCACGTTTACTTTCCATGCGCAGCTTGAGTGGTAACACAGCTTGAACACTGTGGGCAACACAGCAGTGCCAATGTGGTGCTTCAGTTCAAGTCTTTCCGTTGTCATTAAGCGTTGACGTTTGTTACGAGAGGGCTCCGTGTGTTACTAAAATGATACGTTACGGCGGTAAGATCCTCCTGCACTTTATAGAAAACATCCACGGGTAGAAGCTTCTGGCAACCCTGGCGTCGCTCTGTAGGCCCGTAATAAGCAGTGCCATTCTCCCCTCTCTGAATAGCCGTCTCTTCCAACCTTCGCTTGGTCAGTATCACATTCTTATCTGAACTAGCTCCTTCTTCGGATGCAGAGAACCGTGATGCATATAAATGAACGCATCTGCTCAAAATGCACTACCGGCCAACCTCGGCGCCATTAAGGAGTTCTTTGGTGGCTTCTATTCATTGCTGTCTCAACAAGCACTTCCGAAAAGATCCTTAATTTTTTGCTAGGTTTTTCTCCGACGCAGGAGCGTTCGTCACACCCGCACGGCCGTTATAGAAAATGTGTGCGTGAGAAAGAGCGAAGATAATTTGCATTTATATGATACGTCCGGTAAACAGATCGGTCGCATGTTTTTTAGACGTTTTTTATTGTGATAATTATGAGCTCTGCGTTTAGTCGCTAGTAGTGCTTTTTTTAACGCTATGCAACAGAGGTAGGTAGGGAGCAGTGTTTGTCGAAGTCATTATGTTGCTCCACGGAAGTATGGTTAATTCCATTTTATAGAGGTCAAAGTGTGGGTAATTTAGATCTTCTCACTATTGAACGCCGAAATAGAATGAGTATTCCTAGCATTTCATTTGATAAATTAACTAATACCGTAGCAGCTTAGCAGGGATAGGTTTGCGCAGCTGAACATGGAGGACGCCGGTTCGATTCCGGACGACAGCAGCCTAATTTGTATGGGGGTGTGATGTATAACGGAGTTGTGCTTAGGTTAAGATGCACGTTAAAGAACCCCCGGTGGAATAAATAATCGCAAGTCCACCCGATTCGCTGTGCCTCATGAAGCGCTTCAGACACGAAGTATCTACAGGACCTAATATAACTAGTTGTAAAGGTGTTCGTAATTGAATAATTCGTTTTGACAACGAATATGTATGTTGATAACCGACACACACTACATAGGCGTTCTATCTGTCGCCTGTACGCCGGTGACTTAGTGGGCTCATCCCGAAGGCAGCGGCAAAGCTTGCGAGGTACAGAAAAATTCAAGCCTTGCGTGGGTGCGTGCGTTGTCCCTAAGCAAGCACCGTACGACGATATCGAAGGTCCTACAAACGCGTTAGTTTATGACGATGCGTGTGGAAATGTCAGTTGATCGATTTATTTCTGGAGTTTTACGTCCCAGGGGAACTACGCCATGAATGTGAGAGACGCCGTAGTGGAGGGCTCCGGAAATTTCGATTACCTGGGGTTCTCTAACGTGCACTGACATCGCACAGTGCAGGCGTCTCAATGTCAACGATCAACATCAGTGATAAAACCTAGTAGTCATCAACCGATACTTGTGTATCATGCTGTCTTCACATAGCCATTTACCTAGGGACGTCATCAGCCTCAAATTCATGTCTACACAAAATTACGTAAGCTTTACTAGTCTGCTATCTTCGCGGAGTGTAAGGGCTCTATTTTTTTTTTTTTGTCTTTGCGCAATGCACTGAATCAAACTAGTAGGTGATGTGCTCTAGCTGTATAGATGCTGAAGGTGAGCGAAAGTATTAACGCTCCAGTAGACAAAATCCTTTTTACATAGATACACGAAAGAAATTCACCGGTCCCGTATTGCACACTAGGACGATTTGAATGCGAAGGCCATTTCGCAGTATGATTTGTGGACGTTTTTACCGCTATTGCTTAGCTATTTCTGTGACATTTTATTTGTGGCATCTATTTTGGCTGTTCCTCGGTTCACGTAGGCTGAAAATGTCGACATTCGATCATGCATTGCTCGAACACGCGTTTCCTTAAGCTGATCAATTCTAGAATGAGCCACATTTCTTTTTGTTATCGTTAATCGTGGCGTATATGGCAAGTACGCCAGGTTATTGATGCCGCGACCTATCAGCCACGTTAGTCGTATATTCGTATCCTTCCGTGCCAGTTCTGGTACGCAGCAAGTCAATGAGACGCGAGTTGTGGAAGTTCGGTGAGACAGACGGTCACACTGGGCTTCTCATCAATCAAATCAGGCTTTCGCTTTTATAAATGCGAACGAAGAACGTACGGCATGACCCTTGGTGGCGGGAACAAAACTGAACGTTTTCTGATGAGGCTAGTGGTTTTATATCATGGTCATGTGGACAGAGCATGAGCAGTGACCTAGCACTCGGGAACGTGCTATTATCGGTGTGTTCTGCATGTGCATGATAGGATGATCGGCGATACCGCACTAGGAATGCTCTATTTTTTTCAGTGGTTATAAAACCCTAAACCGTCTTCCATAAATGAGCGGTGGTATACAGCAGACATATTAGCAAGATATGACGTCCAATGCACAAGTGTAATAAGGGGGTATTTTCTGTCGGGGCTCAGCATTTTTCTCTCTTTCGTCTTAGACCTATGTACTTGGAGAACTTCCGAGTTGGCTACAAGTCGGCATACGCGCAAGACGTTGCTAAGAGAACATGGTAGCACACGTACTATCGCGTTCCTAATTGGCTTTTAGAGTTTGTCTTGGTATGTATTAGCGTCGCCTTTGCGAGGAAGCAATGAGACAATCCGTCTTAGTGGTTTTCGCTACTACAGTTTGTTTTTCCAGCTTTGTCAGTCGCCGACACAATTCACCTAAGCTTCTGCTGCTTCACCCTCCTTTAACTAGTATTTTTTTTATTGTGAAACTACGCATTTCAAATAAGCAAGCACCAGAAACCAGTTTCCACGCGTAAAAATGCGTAATGAATGAATATGTGATATCGATTGATTGATTGATTTGTGGGGTTTAACGTCCCAAAACCAGCTCTGATTATGAGAGACGCCGTAGTGGAGGGCTCCGGAAATTTCGACCACCTGGGGTTCTTTAACGTGCACCAACATCGCACAGCACACGGCCCTCAACATTTCGCCTCCATCGAAATGCAGCCGCCGCGGCCGGGATTTGATCCCGCAACTTTCGGATCAGCAGCCGAGTGCCATAACGACTAGACCACCGTGGCGGGGCAATATGTGATATCGAGACCCTATAGAAATAGGGCGAAAATTCTCAACGCTCCTTTTCTTTTATTTTTCGTAATTTCTAGTCCTCGTCGGCCAGCCGACTTGTCTCATAATATCTCAAGCATTACCATTGGCTGCATAATTATTTTAATTTGTGCTGTAAGACTTTTTTTCTGTGCGAATACCGGTCAGTTCATCGGGGTGAAAAATAAAGAAAAGGCTTTCCCTTTATAAAATTAACCTTATAATATCGCTTTTTCTTTCTCTGAAGCTTCATTGAAACTGTACGGGTTACAACACTCGCAAATGAGGCGAGCTGCTTTGGACTGTTCTTCAAAGAAGAGGACAACGTTTAGTCCTCAGAAAACCAATATTCTTTTCTAACCATCGTTGTCGCCGAAGTTCCTTATTTTTTTATACGCGAGTCCCGTTCCTATAGTAAAGTACGCTAAGCAAGCCGTTATTATTTTAGCCCAGTTTACGGAATCCACTAGGAACTAATAGTCTGCGCCTGGTAATGGGTAATACCAACTTTCGAGGAAGACCACTTTTTACAGCGTTTCCAAATTTCCAGTTGCTTTTATTGAATATTGTCACATTTCAACATAAAACGTGTATGACAAATCACGCTCTACGTTCACAGCACGCCATTCCTTTTGTTCTATTCGCGTGACACTTGCCTTATGAACGAACGCTGCCTAGTGGCTATGGTACTCGGCTGCTGATCCGAGGGTCGCGGGATCGCATCCGGGCTTCGGCGGCTGCATTTAGAGGGAGGCGAAATGTTGACCCCCTGCACTGTGTGATGTCAGTGCACGTTAAAGAACCCCAGGTGGTCGAAATTTCCGGAGACCTCCACTACGGCGTCTCTCATAATCAGAGCTGGTTTTGGGACGTTAAACCCCACAAATCAATCATGAACAAATGCTGCTGAGGGCAAATAGCCGTAGTCGTTAAGTGGGGCACTTGTGCATTCATACATTTACGCAGAACTTGTACATTCGGTGAAATCGATTAGAATTATGGGACTCTGTGATCAAAAGGGAGCTAACTTCGGCTTCAGAATTCAGCGTTCGAACAACATGAACACACAAATACTAGATATTTAGACACCAACATGGAACGACCATTTGCCGCTGGCTTGTTCTTGCGTAGCATATGCCGTAACGCACGACGTGGTTCACAGGACTCATCTAGATGCCATGCGCGCAAGGACTGTTAGGCGGCTGCCAAATGATATCTCATTCCTTTATCACTTTGCTAACCACCATATAAGCGTACCCTGGCGGGAAACTACAACTGTTATCGCTACTCTACTGTTCTAGCGCGCCTAGGTGTCCCCAGCTTATTTTCTTAACTAAAGTCATCTGCTTAGCTCTCACCTTGGATAACACGCTGTGGTTTAGCGGTACTAGTATCTGGATATAATGGAGAATAGCACGGGAGTTTTACGATGTGCCCTGTACGTGTTCCGTTCCTCACTTCAGAAAGGCTATCCAAACGTATCAGTAGACTAACCGCATTCTTTTTGCCACTTTGCTTGTAGTTCCACAGCAGCAACGCGAAACCTTCGAGCATGCACGTCATCCCCATCATTGTCGCGGGATCTGTGAAACCACAGCATGCTCAGTGTACGTGTCTAACGTTCGGTCATTATTGCAGCTACGGCGACGCGGTTTGCATTGACGCTCCAGCGAGAGCTGTTCGGTGCACTTAACGACATCGCGCGCCTCCGGTTGATCATACGGTACGTGGGGGTTGAGTATAGAAGCTTTGATGGTATGCTGCGACGCTGCCTCGTAGGAGCCAGGCTTTTGATTCTGCGTACTGTGCCGCTCAGAGCTTCATCGGAACTCCCAGGCCACCAAAATGGTTGTAAAGTGAGGATAGCCGTTCGGATGTGTACAACAGTAGCGTCGTTCTTTTACGAGGTTGCTGTGATACAGTGGCGTTATGCACCTCTTGCTGCTTGCGTTAGCTGTAGTGTAGCTACATGGCTGTACTTCATGCAGGAAGGTCACATGAGCCCAGAGGTTGGAATGTGCCGTTTAGTACTTTTATTACGCGTAGGACACGGACAGAAAATTCCGGTTAACCACGAGAATTATGTGCAATAAGTCCTGCAGGTCAGTCTGGTAGAACAACCATTGCCTCCACGGGAAATTTTGACTTGAACGTTACAACCATTTCCTGTTTCAGTGTGCGATGTCATCCTAAATAAAAAAGAAGTTTTTCCCTCTTCCTTCGCTGTTAGGAAGAGAACATTTTTGGCAAACGTAATTCACGCAGTTACAAGTTGTTTTAAACATCAAGGCATAAATAAGCTTCACTGTTCTGGTTGTCGCAGTATAAAAGCCTGTGGTTGGAATGTGTTGGTCCTATGCTTTCTCTCTGCGAAATTTGTACCAGACGTTCACGATCTAAGTTATCAGTTATAACGTTATTTCTAAAATTTTTAAAAATTTTAAGCATTCCATGCAGCAAAAAAAATAAAAATAAAAAATGATAAATTTAACTTTGACAAAAAGAAACGGCGTGATATTAGTTTACCTCGAACCTTAATATAGTAAATAGCCTTTAATTTAGCACTGACACTGCAGTGTTCGGCCTCCATACGCTACACGGGATGAAGTTGTTGATGCCCGCTGACATTAGCGGGCGACATAATTGCATTACATAAAAAGACAAAAATGGTCGCCTACGTACCCGTCTTGTTGTGTGCCAAGCAAATTGCAGCCTTCCTTCGTACGTTCCCTCTTACGATTAACAACCTAACCGTACGACCACGCACAGCCAACACGTTGTCGTCAACTGCCTTAGCACATGCAGGAACAGAGAACAACGCCTAAACCGCCAAACACACACGCACGTACACACACACACACACACACACACACACACACACACACACACACACACACACACACACACACACACACACACACACACACACACACACACACACACACACACACACACGAACTCCTAACCGAAGTGCGCTGCCGATGTCAACGCCTCGTTGCGGTAATTTGTAAAGCCCTTTCCAGCCATCGCCGCCAACTCCTAATTATGTTTCAAAATTATTCTGGCACGCACTATACACGCCTCGTCAGGCCTGAAAAGCTCCGCTAATGCACTTAAGTCGAATCAAAGCACACCGCCAACTCACTAATTAGTTGGTCTATAGTCGCCGTATGCCGCCTACACTTTCGCTGCTCCTCCAGCCAGTCCTTGGCGCTTCGTCGAAAAGTAGCCGATTATCAGCTTGTACTTTGGAGAGCGCTCTTCAGATGGCTTTGTGGGTATACACGACTTGTAGGCGGACTAGTGCATGAGATTAGCAAATAGCTCGATAGCCGAGTGTTCGCCGAAGGATGGGCTGAAAATGGTGGGCTACCGCCCAACATTTGCCTCATGCACTCGTTGAGAAAAGCGCTGATTTCTTCGTGCACCTCTCAGACACAGTGAGCTGATGGCTATAGGCTACATGAAATTTCGTTTGCTTTCCATCACATTACTTCAGGAACCATATAGGATTCATGTAGGATCATGTGCAGAATCTTTAACAACATCAATGAACAGGAAACTGATAGCAGTTATCTGTAAAGTAACAGTGCTTTTCGTGTAGTTAAGAGGAAGCTATCATGTAAAAAATCGGGCTAACGGAGTCTACGTATGAGTGAGTGTACCTTTGACAGCGACATGACGGGCTCCTTTATGGTAGAAAAGTGGAAATATGTAAATACTACGGACAGTGCTATCATTACTACAGTAATGACAGTACTAACGGTACTAACACAGGCGGAAGAGCAGCTTTGTTTTATATGTTGGTTCAATGAGGATTCGCATACCCGTATAACATCTATCTAGCAAGAAACGATGTTGCCGACGCGAGGAGATAAGGGGAACCTGAATGGTAGCAAATGGGTTCCTCAAGTGTTCTGAAGTGTGCGAGCTTATTCACGTTCGTTATCGCACAACGGCGCTATTAAATATGTGATATTCAGAGGTTTGTCGATGTCGAGGTGTTGATGGAAGCCCGTTTATTCGGGAAGCATAGTCATGAACAGTAAAACACACACTGGCCGAAGAAACAGAACACTGGCGTGTCCTGTTTGTTTCACTGCCCCATCGTTTGGACTGTTTTGCGACGATTAATTAGGTTGTCGTTGTAGCACATGGCGGCGCATACGTGATGTACAAACAACATGACACACAGGAGACGTACACAAGCACGACGTTTATCGTGTTTCTCCATCAGGCACCCGCTGCCATGTGCTACTGTTATTAAGCAACTATAGTCGGTTTCAACACAAGTATGGAATGAAGCCGCTTCCTTATCTTCATAACCGCCGGGTACTGTTCTTCCTCGAGAGTGCAAATAGTTCGCACTTCAAACTTCACATTTGAGTGAAGGGAAGCAATAAGTGTAAAAATAAAGGTATAAGTGCACAAATCTACATGTTTTCACTTGTTGAGAATTGTGGACCATGAAGAGTTTATTTCTTCATGAAACTGACGCCGGAATTACCCACGACGCCATTTTGAAAGGGGTGCATGAAGTCAATGCTGTGTGTTTCCGTGACTGAATGGCTGAATAACACCCACCCGACTGGTAGGACTGCCTTCGTTGCTAACTGCTGTTCTTTTTTTTTTTAATCTGTATGCCTGCCTACTACATCCATATCATTATGTTATAGGGAACTTAGGTAATTGTACAGGTTGATGACAAGGAGGCGTCTTGCTCTAGAAGAATAACGGCTGCAGCGAAAACAAACAAAGAAAAAGCACACACCTCGCAAATAAAAGTGAACTAGAAACATCCGCTCAGGTCTCTCGGATTTCCCGACCATTTTCAGGCTGACGTCTCCGTGGAAGATATTGATAGTGCCTGTCGAAAGATAGAAAGCCTCGGCGGAAGCTAAGGACGTACTAACGGCGTCAACAGTATGAACAAGAGCAATCAACGCAAAAGCAAAAGAAAAGGAGGCAACAGAAGCCAAAGCCGGAAAAACGTGAACCAAAAAAAAAAACGAATAAAAACAATGAGAAAGTGAACAACCGCATGCCGCCTATGGTGATGCCTTCACAAAGCGAAAACAAAAACAAACAAAAAAAGCACAACGGCAGTGCTAGCGCCTAAAAGAAGGGAAAGAAAGTACTAGATGAGTAAGAGTAACAGAAAGCAATGAGGCGTACGCCCGTCGCACGCCGACAAGCGGATCACTGCAGGCGTTGATGCGGTTGCCCGTGTGCATGACACTTCCTTATTGCTATGTCGGAGCGCGCTCCCTCTCCATCGGCCGAGATCACTGACATTCGACGAGACAGAAATGCGGTGGCCGTCACTCAAACGGGCTCCCAGTCAGCCCTGGTTCTGGAGTCGAAGTAAGCAAAGATAAGACTGGCATTGCCTGCACGCGAGACAAGTCCAGGCCTTGCAGGATATAGATGGCATGGAGTTGACACTGATCTCGAGAGAAGTAAGAATGAGCTCAGCGTTGACATATTCGTCAAAAATGTTCACGGGATTCCGCAGTGCTCTTCGCAGGGGTTGCGAGCGTTGTATAATGTGCGCGAGTGAATCTCTTGATGTAGCCGCCTGCACCGCTTTCAACATTCATTGTTGCGGTATTTGAACGAAGAATGGCGAAAGGCGACTGCATGGTGACAAGTTCAAATGACCTGGCTGATGGAGTCCTGGGCAACGGAATTTACTTCTGTATTTTCCACGCAGCATAACGCTGGAAAATTCTCGCTAGCTTTGGCTAAGTTATGACTAATGTGGGATAAATACTGGTGAGCATTTACTGACGCTGGAGGTCCGCTTTGATAACATTGTACAATTCAATTCAATTCAATTCTTTATTTGCAGACGGGAAACATACAGAAATGCCAAAACTGTTTGGACCCATAGCCAAAGGCTAGTTGCGGGTCCAAAAACTAAATAAATAGGAGTTCCATGAACAAAAGATATATATATGACACATATATAGATAGCTGTCGTACATCATTAATGTGTGCAAGCGAAACAAAGGGAAAACGAAAGTATCGGTAAGTGCACGAAACATGGGTAAACAAGGCATATTGTTGCATTATTATAAAAGGTTAAAATATACATAGCTGATCTCGAAAACAAAAACAAATCACTGGTTGAGAATGGTATTTTTAACGGTATCACAAATTACTGACACAAACACACACGAAAATGACATCATAATTGTTCACATTGACAAACACTGTTCATAGTAAGCAAGTATTTCTTAAGCACCGATGGAAAATTTTTCGATTGTTTTACTTCTGCTGGTGGTTTATTCCAAGTTTTTGGCCCTGAAAACTGCAGCAAACGTTGTCCGTAAATATTCTTAGTTGGAGGAAGATTAAAGTTTCCATATGCTTGATTCCTGGTTACACGAGAGGATGTGCAAAATAAAGAAACATGAAAAGGTAGGTTGTTTTTAACAATACTGAAAACACACGTGGCAATTTTTAATTCGTGTATCTTGTCATAGGGCAAGATATTCATTTTCATAAACAGAGGCAAACTCGGCTCGTTGTAGGATGATTGGGTGATTATTCTCAGGGCTCGATTCTGAAGTTTGCGAACAGGTTCAAGATAAGTTTTGTATGCCGCACCCCATGATTCATTACAATATGAGATATGGCTGTGGATGAGCGAAAAATATAAAATACGCAGAGTATTAGTATCGAGATGATGACGTGCTCGTGAGAGCGCGTAGCATCCCGAGGAGAGCTTTGTACAAACGGCGTTTATTTGCTCTTGCCAGTGCAGATTTTTATCAAATACCACGCCAAGATATTTAAATGAGCTGGCTTCGTCAAGTGGAAATTCATTTATTCGCAAATCTAATGATTTATGGGGCATGATATTGTTACGCGTTCGAAACACTACATATTTAGTTTTTTTGACGTTTATAGTAAGTTTGTTCTTCACAAACCATTCACATGCTTTTTTCAACTCTTTGTTTGCTTTAGTTTCTAGATCACAAATGTTCTCGGCTGTTATAACAATGCAAGTGTCATCGGCGTACATAATAACTTCACTTGTGTCCAAAGTTTGTGGGAGGTCATTAATATATAATGAAAATAAAAGTGGCCCAAGGACGGATCCTTGAGGGACTCCAGTGCGCATACACTTTGGTGATGACGTAGTATCGTTCATTCTAGCCACCTGCACTCGCTCATGTAGGTAGCTAGTAAGAAGATCTAATGGGCTACCGCGAAGACCATAATGGTTTAGTTTATGTAAAAGTATGTTGTGATCAACTGTATCGAAGGCTTTTTTCAGGTCCAAAAATATGACACACACAAGTGTATTATCTTGCAAAGCTACATTAATTTTTTGAGTTAGCGTTAACACTGCCGATGAAGTTGAATGATTTGGACGAAAGCCATGTTGCTGCGGGCACATAACCTGATATTTTTCAATAAATTTGTGGAACCGACTGATCAGAATTTTTTCAAATATAATATTAATGGTACTGAGCAATGATACTGGCCTGTAATTAGAAGGGTCACTGCGGTCTCCGTCTTTGTAGATGGGGACAACCTTAGCAATCTTAAGCTGAGATGGATATCTGGAGCAGCTCACGGAGTGATTGAACAAGTGGCATAATACTGGTCCTAAAATATCTATATTCTCTTTAATCATACGAATAGGAATACCGTCTAATCCCGAAGCTTTAAAGGTAGACATTTTATTAACTGTTGCTATCACGTCTTCAGGCTCAATGTTATACATAACGAAGGTATTGGGCAGAGGAGTCTGCGATATAGAAATGCTGTCGGAGTCGTTAAATTTTTCAGCCAGGGATGGACCAATACCTGCGAAATATGCGTTGAAGTTTTCTACAACGTCTTCATCAATGGTTTCGGGAAGCACAGTTTGCTTACGCTGTTTACCTATGATTTCGCTGTTTACAATGAACACGATAGCAAAAATTGCGCACCCTGTTTATGTACCAAAGTTCATATGCGGTCTCTGATACGTAACCGGTCATTCATTCATTCATTCATTCATTCATTCATTCATTCATTCATTCATTCATTCATTCATTATTTATTTATTTATTTATTTATTTATTTATTTATTTATTTATTTATTTATTTATTTATTGTTCGTTCATTAATTCATTTCCTGGGGGTGGAGGGGAGGAGGAGGAGGAGAAAGGAGGAAGGAAAGACAGGGAGGTTAGCCAGTGCTGAGACCGGCTGGCTACCCTGTGCAGGGGAAGTGGGGTGAGGGGAATGAAAGACAATAGAAAGGAGACACGACAAGAGAAAAGAAAAGGATAGAGAAAAAAAACACGCACTGAAAAAGAAAGGAAACGCGACACTGCTTAGAGTCTGTCCTTTAGACCGCTCGTCCTTAAAAATCGTAACAGCGCGTTCAGCGCTTTCCGTGCTGACGATGGTCCTGGCCAGTGTCCCAAAACTCGTTGCTCGGACAAAGGGCGGCTGTCAAGTCTGTCTAGAGCAGCGGTAAGTTCTTTCCTAGGGCCACTGTAACGGGGACACTCACAAAGAAGATGACGTATCGTTTCGTCGCAGCCGCAGTTCTCACACTTAGGGTCGTTCGTCATTCCAATGAGAAATGAGTAGGCCTTCGTGAAGGCAACCCCAAGGAACAGGCGACATAAAAGCGTCTCCTCAGCGCGAGGTATTCCTGACGGAAGGTGCAACTGAAGGTCCGGGTGCAAACTATGGACACGAGCATTGGTGAATTCTGATGAATTCCACTGTGCACGTGTAAGTTCACGTGCTAGGGGTGGAGGGGAGGACAAATTACGACAAGGGGGAGAGCATTTCGTATTCTTAGTCACAAAGAGTGTGATAAAATTTTGATGATCGCGATTCCTTAAACACACCTAATACTAACGGCAGAAAAAAAGATGAAAGGGAGGAAGGCTTGCTTAATGGAATAGACAAGCTAATGAACACTGAAGTGCCTATTTACACGCTTTGCACTTACTTAGTTCCTAGTAAAATACATCACTCAACATCTCCAAACGCGTAACAGCTCCAGAATATTCTCAACAACTTATTTATTTAGCTATTATTTTGCACGCTTGCCCCTCAACGTCGAGTTATTTATCTACGCGTGCAGGTTGTGTTGTTGTTTGTGTTGACAGAAATGATGCACCGCACTGCAATACGCATGAATTATTTACACCCCCAGCATGGACTCTATTCCTTACGGAACTAGGCACTAAAGGACAATTTTCGTCATTGTACATGTTTGTTGCACGTTATTTGAAAAAAAAAAACAGAAAAGCTGGTATCGACTCTTTTACAACGTATTTGTTGCGCGTACATTCAAATTTTTCTCGCGTTCATTGATAACCATCTTCTGCCAAGTTTAGTGCTGCGTTGGATGCTATTCAGTGGATTTGAGTCATTAGCATAGTGCCCGGATTTGGTGCACCGCTCAAATAAATTGTGACGTTTCAATGCGCATAATTAGTGTATAAGCTCTTCTTCAATATTCCAGTGCCCGAATGATCACTAGATATATTCATTCATTTTAGAGTCGCTCGAAAGATTAATAAATTATGGAACATTTCTTTAGTGGAGTTTGATTTCTCACGTTGCCCTGGAGAGTCGTGCAGCACGGATGCGTTAAACTGTGCTTTGACGCTCCGAAGGTTGTTACTGTATTTTCATTTTTATGGTGTGCAGAAAACTTCGGACCTCTTTTGAACCCTCTGGCCAGGTCACTGCCTAACCGTAACTAATCTTCGAAATTAAGACGGTTTCTTAGAAGCACCGCCTTACGCTCCAGGTGAGACTGTCCTGCCGTCGGTAGTGTATGCAGACCTCTTATTCAATTATTCACACTTGCTCAGTGCTAAGACATTGAGGGAAAACAGCAGGTGTTAGAAGCTGCGCGCTCAGTCAACGAGAACTGGGGCGTAAAGTTTTGAGGTAAGCTTTGCCAAGCAGGCCGTCTCCCACATCTCTTGACGATGCAGTGTGCTAGGATGCCCGCGATATAGCCGAGCGTGTTTTAAATAAAAAAATTTCCCGCGTAATACGCGGGAAATTACCGCTTATAAGCGGTAATATAGATTTTTACGAAGTTTCGGATCCCGCAAACTTTTGCTGTTGACTGTACTTGTTAACTACACACGCGGTTCATGAGACTAAAGAACTTGTCGTCAGCGGCACTATCTTCATTTCGAATTTCCATTGGCAGGTCCGTAATACAAATATGTTGCCTTTGAACACGACTGTTTACGTAAATAAATACAGGTAGTTATATGCATAAAGTGTTTAATATACCAATGCATGATACCAAACGATGCAAATAAACTTCACACACACACACACACACACACACACACACACACACACACACACACACACACACACACACACACACACACACACACACACACACACACACACACACACACACACACACACACACACACACACACACACACACACACACACACACACACACGCACGCACGCACGCACGCACGCACGCACGCACGCACGCACGCACGCACGCACGCACGCACACACACACACACACACACACACACACACACACACACACACACACACACACACACACACACAGACAGAGGCTTAACGCGAAGAATTATGATCTGAACCTCTGAACTGTTCGAAAATTAATGACGAACCCGAAGAGGAAAGCTTTATAGTTTTCGAAACGTGGTAATCTACCAGTTACTGTGATTTTTAATTTCTAAAAGATATTCTCAAACAAGAAATTCCGCTGGAACAGACGTCTCTTACAAGGAGAACTGTCGCCGTCCGGATGAAGGACGTCGAATTGAATTGAATTGAATTTGAACTTTATTCAGACAGTCATTGTCTGGGATGAGGGGGCTAAAGGCAGATGCAACTGCCTGACAAAGGCTCCCCTACCCATACATTGCTCAGGGGTGGAAAGCCGCGGTACATGTTCAAATACAGGTAACAAGAAAAGGTCAAAAGAAAGGCATACAGGAGATCAAACACAATGAGTAAAATAGTTACCTTCGGTACACACTAATAATAATGCGTGACATGGAAATGTTTATACGAGCCCTGATGATGATCAATGTTACAAAACAGTATAAAACAAAATAAGAGGAAAAAGATCAAGAGATGGCAAATGCACAATATAAAGGTCATTTGAGAAGCCGCACTGCATTGCGGTGTCTTGGATCAATTGTGTTCCCTTGACTGCCATGTCCATGTCTGCTTTGTGTTCTCTCAAATCATCACGCTTATTTTCTGGCTATATATATTGCCAAACCGCCCATCTGCTTAGACTTTTTTGTTTCTTTGTCTATCCATCGCATGCGCAGTGCCTTTCTTCGCCTCTCATTATACATCGCATATGACGGGATAATTAAAAGGAAAAGTTGTGCCCACAGAAACGAAAGATAACGGCAAAACGTTTGGGGCCTTATCGGCTTATTGACATGGCGTAAACATATGGCGCACGCTCGCCGTCTAAAGTTAGTAACGTAGCTAACTTTTCTTTGTTCTCGTTTTCTTCTTTACTTTCTCGGCAACTCTTGATGACGCTGAGCGAACACGAACGAGAGATAATCGAGCTAATGAACTTGGCAAGGGTTGGCTTCCTGCCCTGCCGCCTATACACCACCTCTGCTTGTGCGGGCCCATTTCTGGGTACGCACAAGAAGAAACTATACGCTCGTGCGTACCCCTTCCCATCGAAGTCTGTCTGCCGAAGTGTTCAGGCAGGCTGAGCTTCCGAGTGGCTGATCCCTCTGTCAAAGGAATCGGCTTAACACGAAAGTGACATGTCTATTCGCATAAGCAGTTCAATGTTTATTGTTACATCGAGGTGAACTTGCCCATTGCTATCGGCGTTTTGCTGGTACGTCACCGTTCGACGTGGATTAACCCACGTTCACACATCGCCTCCATAACATCAAGGGCCAACCCTCCGTGGTAACTGATGTAGTTTACCTAATAACTGGGCCGCGTGACAAAGGTATCAGTCATATTTACTTGCGTCACATCGAGCCGTCAATGTCGTTGCCGTGCTCTGGCGCCTAACGCAGCAGTTTTCTTGTTCCCATCACACTCGAAGAGCGTCGGCGGGGAAACACCACTCGAAGATGTACGAACGCGGCTCTGCACGCGTTCATCGAGGCGGACTTTGGAACCCGCCTGGAATGCTGACGCAATCCAGGAGAGACGAAGTAAAGCTGCAGTGATTCACTTTGCATCTCCTGGATGGCGGCACCGTCCCAGGCAATGTGCGCCTGGATGCGCGCGTGCTGAACCGGACGAGACAGGAAGACGCGTTCGTACAGCATCGAGCATGGTTGGTGTTAGCGCAGTGGTAGCGCTCCGGGCACCTTTCGTCGTGTCGCGGGGTGCTGTGAGCTTGATCCCCAGCGTATCAACAGTTTTTATTTATTGTGCTTACATGTTTACTTTACGGCGTCATATCCGTTACAGTAGTGACGTATGGGGTCGTGGTGGACCCCGGCATAAACCACTTTCGTGTAGAAAGCTAATAAAGTCTCTTCGTGCTTTTTTGTCGGAACGTTATGCGCGCACATTCTTAGGTAGAGAAAATTGAACATGGCGTTTCAAAGCGAATGTATGAAGTGGTGCGCTCTCTTTAAAGAGGCAGCATTTAACTATATTAGCCTAGAAAGCGCGAAGATTTAATTGCGCCGAGATTGTGTTGTCTTGACGTCTAGCTTTACAAAAGAGAAATACTTGCGTATGTGTGGAGTGACACGTCATTTCATTTTGTTATGTCAGATTAACTGTTACGCTCCAGTTAACTACGTCGCGACATCTTTTTTACAGCTGCACCTGTATTCTTCGCCTTGCAGAGATAATGAGTGTGGCTCGCGCATTTCGGTGACAGTACACTGCTCATAAGCACACAGTTTGCGAGGTTAGTTCGTAACTACATTAATGAAAAAATGCCGCCGCATAAGTTCATGATAAGGCACATTACTGGTGCGCCTAAGTTAGCAGACGGCTGAAAAACATGCCTCTTTCTGCACAATACACTCAGTACGAGGGAAGAATCTGAATGTTAATCTTTTTCTAAAATTCTCATATTTAGTGTTATGCGAGGCAGAGGACGTGTGACAGCACATGCTTACTATTTTTTATGCTTTGCGTAAGATAGTCACACCGAATTATTGGCAGAGAAGCAGCGAATGATAAAGTTGCTGGCTATTGTACAGTTCAGTTGATTTTACGTCTGAGTTCCACTCAAACAATAGCGCATGAATCCACATTTGAGGATATCAAAATATTAATCGTCTTCGTCTTCGCGCTATCATCTGATTACAATCTCGTTTTGATGTAAGCATTTTTTAGGAATCAATAATAAATAACACTTAAGTATCATTTAAAGAGTGTGTGTGCTGCAGAGACCGGTTTTCACCGTTAGCTATGCGTGCGCAAAACTCTTTAGCATAATGACTCGGGTGCACGCAACCTGCCTTACTGCAAGCCCAGCTGCACCTACAACACATGTCCATCTCTCGTCTAACAACTCACAAAACGTAGGGTGAATCATTGTCGATTTTGGTTTTCAAATTATTTTCCTTTTGCTTCTCCTGGTCCCATCCTCCCTTGCTATATCCGTATTTGCCTGGAGGAGGAGGAGGAGAAGGGGGACGACAGGGGGTTTAGCCAGTGCTGAGACCGGTTGGCTACCCTGTGCAGGGAAGAGGGGTAAGGGGAATCAAATATAGCAGCCTGGACTATGTACATGGAATATGGAGCAGTCGCCAGATTCTTCCAGTTTGTGTGTCAGCCAGAGAAAACTACTCAACCAAGCCTTTCGAAAAAACATACAAGAATGTCTTTCTATGTACTCTGTCCATTGTCCTAGGAACAATGTTTGGCCACATTTTCGCCATTCGTTGTAATGGTTTAATGATAGCCTGTCTGGCGAAGGTGTGGTGACTGGCTAAATATAACTTGTAGCATTACTTATGTATTGCTTAAGAGGCGTAAAGGCGAAAGGGAAGACCCTCGGCAGTCACAACCGGAACTTTTGGCGGTCAAGCAAACTCGTGACTGCAATTTGGCAAAGCCTGTAAAGGTTAGTAATCAATCACATGTGGCTCTAGCCCAATATCCAATGCGAGTACGATCCACAGGCGTTCTTTACCCAGTTTTCTGCTTCGTAATCATCACTGTTATGTGTAATTTACTCGCTACTATGATAATTTTAATAGTCATACTCACCAAGATTTAATCTACCATTCCATTGATACTTTAATGTTATGGAGTCATTAATTGCGTTCATGAGTTCCTGATCTCATGTACATAGTTCTGCCAATTTTTTTAATCACTTCTCTACAGTTACTTCAAAACTAACTTAATGATGCAATAAAATATTGCCTCATTAGCTGTATTCTTCAATCCAAACGCCGCATAACCGGCGGTAAAGGCAGGAAAAAAGTTATAACAGGATCACGGCATGACCTGAATGTCTGCCCGACAAGGCACATTTTTGAAGAAAGGCAGAGTTCGGAATCGTAGACATGTCACGTCGGAAAATGCACTGGCTTTCCTTATTAGTACAAAAACCTGCAAGGCGAGTGAGATACCGGAAAACAGTCATTAGTTGAGCCATAGACAGCGCTGCAGAACGGCCTCAAGTTGAGCACGTTTTCGTTTATCATTGTCCTTTAGGACCTTCATCGGGCCTCAGTTCGCAAAAAGTTATTTCCGAGCCGTTTCTGAAAAACGACAGGCACACTTTTGAGATAAACAGTCTGTACCTTTGTTCAAACGTGCGCCGAAAAGTTCTTGAGCTATGTCAGAAAATCGGACGTGATATGGTTTAAGTGGATCAAGTCGCGGAGTCGAGAGGGAGCGAAGACGGAAAGTGAACGATGCTAGTAGGTCAGCATATCTCGGCAATCTACTATTGATGGCAATATCCCTTACGTTCCCTGCGGCCTTCTAGGCGCCCATATGGTTCTTAAGAAACCGCAGAGAATTCAAGCTGATCAAAAGACACTGAGTAGAGGTTACCGAGCGTTTTTAACGATTTAACTTTGGGATTATGAAAGGTACTCGGCCGGCTTAGAAGAGTCAGTGATGTAAAAATATGAAAAAGAAAACGCACACTGACGTCTTTCGCAGAGACAGCCGTTGTTGGTCGCTCTTGCCCGAATCCTCATTAGCCGCTAAGTATTTTTGAACATGAGGTCATTGAAGACCTTAGACAAAGATAAGGCCAACTTCCCCTCATTACTCAGAAACGGGCGTGTACTGAATTTATCGGGGACTGTCTAGAAGGCTTGTAGACCGACATCATTTGATGAGAACGTCGCTGGCTAGGGTCATTACTGCTGTCGTTATGTCTGTCCATTTTCCTTCATTGAGTACTTGATGAAATATGACGTTGCAGAGTGAATTTGTAGTGTCTTCAGACGAAAAAACAGCAGCGCAAAACGGCTCAAAGGCAGACGAGCATACAGGATTGGTGCTATCTTATCTGTCCTCCTGTCGTTTTCGCCTACGGTATTTCTTCTGAAGTCATGAAGCAACTCGCCGGCAAAGCACCTTACCACATTATGTTGTCCACTACTGACCTTACGGTTGGACTATAATTACATTGTGCGAAATGAAATTAGCTCACAAATTTCACCACGATGAAAGAACAGCGTGAGCTCTAGGCAAATATACGCCATTGAGCGACTACTTTTACAAGCCTATGGTCGGCATGTGGTCAGCATGCTGTGTCTAAGAGCAACAGCAAGCGTCCATAGCCGCTTCCCAGCGGCCCAGCTTAGTCTAGGCCTAAGCTGGTAAGGTTTTCTTAGCGCACCATGTGCAAGAAGCGTAAGCACCTTAGTGTTAAAGCTATTTCAGAAAAAACATCTGCCTGTATTTTGCCGTCCTCGAAATGTCTGTAACTTAGTTGTACTTGGATTACTGATATTTCGGATGTCGCAAAGCATAATCATAGTGCTCAACCTCTTTAATAATTTATCGTTTTTTTTTCATTGAATCATCATGTATTTCAAGCTGATAAAGATATTGATCTATACGAGACACTGCTACTCCGGAACAAAATAAGGTTAGCAGGAAAGGTAATTCATTTGTAATTCGGCGTACATTAAATTCGCTAAGATGACTCGGTTTCGTAGAGCTTACGAAGCAATGAAATGGGCTGTGAGGAAGGCTACATGAATAATACAGCGCGACAAGCTCAACCATTATGGGGAGTCGGATGCCTGGCTTATCCCGCATCTGCATCCATCATCGTCATCATCTGAGCTCATCTACCCATGCTAAGCGCCAGCAGCCTAGACTGCGTTGAGCGCCATCGAGGAAGCACTCAGTTAGCTCGGTGCTTGAAGGAAGTTTAGAAGGGTCCTATGTACCAGTGTGCATTTTTTTTTGTTGCTTTGGAAGGGTCTCATGCAGAAATGTATATTTTTGTGCAGTAAGCCCTATTCCGCCAACGTATTACTTACTGAAGGCGTGCAATACTTTACAATGAGTTCACGATGGCCATTGAAACGAGGTATTGATGCAGGAGTCCGACAGCTGACACTTGAATCAGTAAATGTTGTCAGAGTTCATACAGAAATTTTTTCCAAGGAGTTTGTGCGCGTTTGTAAGCGTCGTGACTCTGGTATGGTTAGATCACCAAAATGAGAAAGCATGTTTACAGTGATCTCACGTTTGTATGGGGCAAAAAGAAATTACTTTTCTTACTCCTAATTTTATCAGTGCAATATAGCCCAAAACAGCAACATCAGACGAGTGGGAACGATATACTTAATGTATAGGTATTTTGTGTCCTTTGCCCTTTTTGCTTATTTTTACTTGGTCACTTTTTGTGTAAACCACTATAATTCCTGCAGGTGTCGCAGGAGCCGCCCTTAACGGAGAATTCCGGCGGTTCTTTTCCCCAGAATCGAAAATCGTTCTTTTTCAATGGTACTGATAATCCTGCAGCTGCCAGAGCTGTTCAGTGTGCATAGAAGCACACCAATAATAATAAATAACCGATTGAATGATGTGTTCAGGCCGAAACCGAATTGGATGGGCAGTTCAGTGTACGCGATGGTGTCACAGCCATCGCGTACATTAGCAATATGGAGCTTGTGCGAGAAAAATCGCGCTAGAGAGGTCATGCGACAATGAGTTGAGTTTTGCTAGCTTTTCTGAACTTGACAGCGAAGGTTTGAGCGCTCAAGTATCACCGCTCTGCTTTTGACGGCCGGTCTGCTCGGGCAGGCAGCGTGGTAGGTAATGACGTCAAACACACACCCATGCGAATCAGCTTGAAATAAAAATTTTATTTTCAGGAAACCTAATGACTCGCAACCATATAGATTGACATATATTAATAAAGCAACATGATGCAGGCGTTTCAAACGCGTGACCATGTCCCAGAAAGACAGAGGGCTTTTTCTTGTACAGGACTTGGATAGGTTTTCTGGTCTCAGGTCCTCTCGCCATCCGGCTATTTTCGAGTTAACCAAGGTCACGCAAGCTGCGAAGCATTTTACATGGGCGCGCCACTAACAAAGGGACAAATTGTCGCTGCGGTGGTTTAGGTGCTAATTAGAACATATATGCGCTGTAAATAATGTGGAGATGAGTCATTGTATCAATGATGAACTTTTGTCACAATACATTCAGAATACTTCCATCATTTCTTAAACGTAATAGCAATGTACCATCAGTACTTGCAGCCAGCTTCAATTTGTTATGTAATAACAGTTCAGGACAGATGTAAAGTAATTACTAAGGTATTTAATTTATTCCTTAGAAATATTTTTGTCAGAACTGATCCCCATGTACGGTAAGCCCTGATAATAAGACTTCTTAACAAGACTACTCCTTGGGAATGTTGGTGGGGATTAGCACACATGATTAACCTCTGTGTTTCTGTGCGTTCTTCCCTTACGTCTGTTGCTTCGAATACCCTTAACCATGCATCGTAAGCGTTAAGCGACACTTATTGACAGTTCGCCTTATGCCGGTAAATTTGCTCGCAGGCTAAATGTGCTGCTTTCATAACTAAGAAAAGGTAGAAATGCTGTATGAGCGAGAACGAAAGAGAACGTCAGCGAAAATTTTCGGCGACCTTGTCATTTTACCCAAAACTGACCTTAACTTTCCTTGCAGTGTTTACAAGTGAAAAAAACCAAAGATTACAACTTTCCGCTGAGCTCTCATGTCTTTCTTTCTTTCTTTCTTTTTTTTTTTTTGAAGCGTGATATCACGCTTAAAGGCTTCAATCCTTATCAGGACAAACATTTTTTCTTTTAACTGGGCATGCACGTGCTCGAAAACCACTTACATTTTCGTGAACACGTTCGAGCTTTTTATTTATTTATTTATTTATTATTTATTTATTTATTTATTTATTTATTTATTTATTTATTGTCGCCAGCAGAATAAATTATGCGTACATATACCTGCAAGCATTGTTGCTTTCGGTGTCGTTTTGTTTTGCAAATCGTGCAGAATACCTCGTCGCAATGATGTTTTTGCCCCGCTCTCCCGATACTAGGAGGTGTCTTAACTTTTTTTTATTTTTCCATCCGCCAGTATCTCACGGATATGAAACTGAAGAAGAAATGATAACGAAAATAAAAAAAAGTGTCATTTCCCTAGACGTTAACGAGAGTTGTCGGCAAACACGGAACTCGGTGCTCTAATCTCGTCGAATCCCCTGTTTAACCTCCCTAGTTTACATTATTTAATGATTCGTCTGGTTTATTCGAACTAGATAAAATATACGCGAGGCTTTGTGTGGGGCTGAAATAAACCAGCATAACAAACGAGTTAGCACTTGAACAATCAGTTTCGATGCGTTCGAACAACTTGTTCAAACTCTCACTCAGATTGTCTTTAACAAGAGGTTTGGAAGCTTCGCTCGTGTAAGCTCTGCGTGGAGTTCTTCGAGTGCGTGGACGTAAGAAATTGATTGACAATCAGGTGAAAAATTGTGATAAAGAAAAAGAAGGCGAGGGATGTGCAGGCGAGGCATGGTGCTCCTGCCTGTTAGAAAAAGAACGCGCTTGGTGTAAGTGAAAAAGAATAATGCAAAAAAAACGAAAAAGAAAAGAAAAAAAAAGGGGGGGGGGGGCGTTTTCTTTAGCACCGCGCGTACTCAGTTTGCCTTAAATCCAAGGGCTCTCAATATTATACAGATATATAACGCCAGTTTACGGCAATGATGAAACGAGTGCGACATAATTAAATTTTTGACCTAGGGGTAGTACGTACAAGGACACCTGCCTTCTACGAGAGCAGCGCGAAAAATAAGTCTGACGGTTTCAGAAACGTAGAGCAGAATAACCTCTAGCAGTAGCTCGACCTACTGAGTTTCTATAAGTTGTAGGTCGGAGCCCGCAGCAGCAGCATTGCCAAAGCGCGATATGCAAAGAAAGAAAGAAAGAAAGAGGTGCATAAATGTAAGGTGAAGGATCAGGCGCGGTCAACCAAATAAGGATGAAAGGTGGAGTATCGAGACAAAGCCAGATGATAAAAAAGTAACGTTTTGCAAGAGCACAAACGTATGACTAATGTAAGCCATAGGGCATGACCAGTTACATCCCGATTAACGATCAAAGAACAGAGTCTCTGTTCCGACAGTTTTCGTGTCGTGTAAGTGGGTAGCAAAAGTTTTTTCATACATGAAAAGACCGCGAAACTTTCAACATGGTTATCGTGCTCGGCATTGTGTGTGTATGTGTGTGCGCGTGTTTTTTGTTGTGCTTGTCTTGAATCTTGTACCCTCTCTCGGCTCTCATCTTTCTAACCCCCTCCCCTTCTCCCCAGTGCAGGGTAGCAAACCGGAATCTAATATCTGGCTGACAAAACTCCAGGGGTCGGCGTTTCTGACGACAGTACCACCATAGCGATCGGTGCCTCATTCTGAATTTTTTTCATAGCTAGCAAGCCTCATTGTACAGGGGTTGTTACACACACACACACACACACAACACACACACCCACACAACACACACACACACACACACCCACACACACACACACACACACACACAAACATCTATATATATATCTATAATATATCTATCTTAAATAAAAAGAAGAATAAACCGACAGACGCTTAAACCTATAACGTAATGCAGTGCATAGCGGGCCTTATTATGTATAATAAATAAACGCCTAGTAAATACTTCTTTGTCCTGCTTCGTCTAATACCTTTCGAAATCACTGTGGTACACTACTGTTTCCAGGAACCTTTCTCAAGAAAAAAAGATCATATAGAAGAACAAAAATACTGGCATACCCTATGTGGTTATGAATGCCACAGGAAAGGAAGACTTGAAAAAGAAGACGCGCGGGAGCGCACAGCTATGTCAATTCCAGGAAATTTCCACTTGCGTTTACAATACCTGCGTGGTGTGCGCTCCCTTACGCCATCCTCCAGTGCACAGCAGCTAGCCGAACCGTTAACCTATTTAACCTGTCTGCCTTCCTTGTCCTGGTTTCTCTCCTTCTCCATCGGGCGTTCCTTACTGACATCAAGTGCGATTTACCATTTCGAGTGGTTGCTACAGGGGAGCAGTTTCAGCTCCGGTTTGGCGTTCTTTCTACTGGAAGTGGTCTTATCTCACGGTTGCTTCCGAGAACTCATATATGGTAGCTACAAAGAGACAGCCGAGTAGAACGCGCATGAGTCGCTTCCTTTTACTGTCGGTGTACATATATCAGCAAGAGAATATGATCACCGGAACATACATGCTGTTATGAGTTAGACGGTGAGAATATTTTAAACAATATCGGCCAAAAATCTCCCTTCAGATCGAATACATTGCCAAAATTGAGTTCCTTGCGTGAAGTCACACGCTGGCTCGCCATGTCAGGCATTTCAATTGAATTATCCTCGAGAGTGGATACCGAGGTAACAGTGATGGATTCGGCTATCTCCTGTGGCTCGCCAAAGAGCTTTTCGAGAACGGTCTTCCTGGAGTGCTTCTATCCGCATTTTGTAATGCGTTTTGACGTGCGACGCCCAACATAGATTTCCTCCCATATGAAAATCAAGAAAGGCAAATGAAGTGAGCAAGTGAATTACAAATGAAAGAAGGTTCGTGCAGTTGCTGCTATTTTACACAGTTAGACACCTCCAGCCTTACGCTAAACATCAATAAGGAGCCCCCGCATGTTGATCTTCCGGTTTAGATAACTATTATTTATGAATTCATGTGCAAAGGAGATAAAGTGCGAAGTAAAGAAGCAGCGAAATAAGAGCAGAGAGCGGTAAGACGTGCAAGACAAAGGTTGATAAAAATAAATACGGCGCGGTTGCTCCAAGAAAAATACATAAATAGCGCAAGAATTCGACATCGCCTTTTAATCTCGGATGAGTGAGTCAGCTGCCTAGCATATTTTTGAGCGGGAAATAAAGGGGTGGGGTGGGGGGCGGTGACGCATGTGGTCACCTGCTGCCGAGGCCATTCACGATTGATTAACAGCTAGAGCACCAATAATCAGAATCTCATAGACCGGAGGAAGAAGAGGGAGACATTAGATGACCTTTAAGCTTAATTAGCCTAATCCTGGTTGACTACCCTGTTAGCACAAAGCAAATCAGAACAATCAGCACAGAGATACCCATCGTTCGTGCGATGGGCAATATTCTCTCTGGCTGTTCTGCATGGCATTGATTCTAACAACGCACGGGAGCTGCCGAAGTGTGTGTGCGTGCGTCTGTGTGTGCGTGTGTGTTGTGTGGGTGTGCGTGTGCGTGCGTGTGTGTGTGTGTGTGTGAAAAATCACCAGCACTGCAGTACACAGGGAATTTCGTCGCTATCCCCTGCAGCGTACTTCTGCTGGTCCGAACGCTTGCGCCAACCACTATTGCTCCATTCCGAATGGCTGTAGTGGGAATTGATTACTGTTGAACGATCGGTTACAGACAAAATGAGAAACCAAGGCTGCGTCACCATCTTTCTTTCAATGAAAAAAGACATGTAGGACATCTCACGGCGACAAATACGATATCGTCAAATGAGAAGACATAGTTCGGTCGAAAGACTGCCGCCACTGCCACATCCTGGGTACCTCGCGCGAAAGAATGTGGTCCTGCCACATCTGGCAGTTTTGCTTAGCGATAAGCTCTACTACAACTCTTTCACATTCTACCGAGGGAACAATAGTAAGTGCGCGCGCCCTACTAAAGAGGAACTCAGGAAATAATTTAAGCAGCGTCCACTTCAGCAGCATATGTGAGAAAGAAGCAGCGTGTCCTTTTCGCGAAGCCGCATACATAATTTTTTTTCGGTTATGGGGACCCGCTTTATTTCTCAGATATTGGGGATGGTACAGGCAAATCTTGAACATAATAGATAAAAGAATTTGACAAACTCTCAGGCACAGGTCATATCAGGTTCAGAGGTTGTAAAAAAATCTTTATAAAACTGTTCATGCCTCTTACCTAATGCCATGCTCTCTTCAGTTCCATAACCGTAACCCAAACGATCATTTTTTTGAAACGTGCTCCAACACTAATAATCTCGACCGATTCTGTACGCAGTAATTCAGCTCGTTGCGCCGTTGAACAGATCGTTAAAAACGATGGGGAACAGGGAATCCCGCTGGAGACAACATTTCCGCAATTGTCAAAACGTCGGCTCTAGCGGCATTACCTGTTCCTCCATCATTTTTAACGATTAGTTCATCGATTCAAGCATCCATCTTCCCTAAGCTTCTGTTATGATTTCTGAGTCCCTTCCATTAATGCAGCGTGTCGCAGAGCTCTACAAATGCACGTTCCTGACACTTCTTATTCCGACCACCCGTATTCTTTCGAAATTTCGCGGCGCCCTCTGCTACGGCCTCCCTTCTGACGTCTAATTATTCTTTCTCTTTTCTCCACCGCAGCGGACGGGGAGACATGCTCCTACAACGTCTGAAGAAGATAGCGTCCATTCCTTATACTAATCACAATTCTTCTTAATATCATCGCCATTAATGTGCCTTGAGAGTTTGTTCGAGTTCATTTTAGCATTTGATCACGTACTGCCACAATTGCCTGTTGTGGTGTCCTAACAAATAGAGTAGAATCAGAAGTAGGATGTGTCGAAAAAAAAAAGTACTGATCTTGGGAGCAGGAACGTCTCACAGAAAGAACAGCTCCGTAAATGCAATAGCAATCAGACAACTCGTGCGTGCTAACATTGAGATGAATAAAGCGAAATACCCGAAATTTTCAATGCGAAGCTCCATATCCCTGGAAAAATGGAAAGAAATGTGAGGAGATGTGACGGTCCGTGACTGCCCTTAAACTATCACTACCATCAAGAGAGTGCAGGCGCACAACTCTGTTTTCTTGCGCCCGTCACACTTTTGCCTTCAGCCCAATACTACATGATAACAATATGCAAAGCTAAATGCGTGCGTACTTTCTCCTCTTGCGCTTGACCTACTCTTGCCAGCAGCCCACCATTACATGACGGCGATTACACGAAGTACAATATGCGGGTTTTGAAATAAATATCGTCATAAATTCAAGCAAACATACCTGTGTAACCTCAGTTTGGAGGCTAGTTATAAACATCGGGATCGCACATTTCAGCTTCGCTGATGAACTATCTTCACAAAGTGGGAGGGCCGAACAAGCTTTAACAGCGAGGCTCTTGTAGTTGTCCCTAATTCGTGCGTCGTCACTTACATCGCAGGAAAACGGGCACGCGTTACAGAAAGCCTTGTGCCAAGCCGCTCGTATCATAGCATAACCATGCGCAGTATGATACAGAAAGGAGGTTGGAAAGGGAAGTGAGGATAGGGGAAAAACAGCATGGTAGATGGCAAACAAACGGGTGCGTAACAAAAAGCAAGGATGTACCAAGCAGCTCTCAGCACTACAGCACATTATAGTACAGTGTAGTATAGCATGGAAGTGGGAAAGGTAATTTAGGGCGAGGAGGAGGGAAATCGTGACGAGAGAGGGTAAGGAAATGGGCATGTACCTCAGAAAGAGGGTGTGTGGCAAGCACCTCGTATCAGGGCATAGTCATACGCAGTATAGTATATCAAGGGGCGGGAAAGGAAAGTTAGAGGGGGGTAAAAGAGGATGGGAGAGGGAACGACATCAATCCGCGTTTACCAGGTGGTGGCGCTCGCTTACCAAGCCAAGTTTGGAAAATGGCCTAGCAATAGTCATTCGCAATAGCCTTGCAACAACCAATCAATAGCCAATCAATAGTCAATCGATAGCCAGTAATAAAATCTGGAAAGTGCTCGCTTATGCTTTGGCGCCGGTCTCGGAAAGCGTGGCAATACCTCGCAATAGCAAATCGATAGCAAAGTGAACCTTACTGGAAGCCGCCCATCTCCGCTGTGACGCAGCGTTGCGCCGTTTAGCGCAAACTGCTCCAATCAGTGCACTCTGAGAGACGCACCAACGCCAATAGCCAAACGTCAGAGTGAATTCCTCATACCAGTAATTATGACAGACGTGAGAAACTGACAGATGTCTAACGTAGAAGAGCATTTCGCAGGAGAGTGCAATTCACTACAAATATAATTGTGTTGGATTTAGATGCATGCGTGCAAGGGAGTATCAATGCACGGTCAGGCAGATTGATACACTAATGCACTTGTAACATGCAATCAGCATGGGGTGCACTGCTCTAGAAGTGGAAAGCAAAATGCTAAGCTTTCGCGATGCAGCGCCGACACCGTGATTTTTATGCATTGTTTTCTAGAATGCATATTACAACTAACTGTCAGTGTCACGCATTAAAAAGAGCGCAGGTACCAATGTAAATGAAGGAATACACCGGCAAAGCGAGGTTTCCATACAGGAAGGGAAGCTTTTTAAATCTGTGATCATAAGTGAGTCACTCTTACATAAACAATTCATATCCTTTAAAAGCAGCACGAAGAAAGACATGAAGTCAGGGATTTCGATTAAGAAAATTTGAAATATATATATATATATATATATATATATATATATATATATATATATATATATATATATATATATATATAGAGAGAGAGAGAGAGAGAGAGAGAGAGAGCGTAGTTTAAAAAGGGGCATTATAGTGTTACGTTAATTGATTCCGGCGAGTACAAGAGCCAAAGCACAAAACGTGGAATAAACTTACAATTCGTGCCGAAGGCCGAATAATTTAGGAATCCGTGGCGGAACTGTAACAGTTCGATTAATTTCCCCTAGTCCTCCGTGTCAACATCCAAAACTGACTTTCGAATATTATATGATTTCGTGCGCAGCGATAGCGAGTGATTATTTTCAATGAACCTCTTTGTCGGCACACCCGTTGGTCATGTTGACTGAAACATGAAAGGACGCGACTACAAAACATAATTAACTTCCGACCGAGCTCTTTCATTGAACGCTGCGGATAACGAAAGCCTTCTTGCGCACATAAGCCTTCCGTGCTTTCGTGCACCGATGTACTTAATTGGCTTAGTACAAAATTTATGACAAGAAAAGAAATTAAAACCCTTATGATAGCCCCGTGCGTAGACAGGTAATGAATGAACAAATAGCTGATTGCGGAATCGGACACATAGAGGAAAAGCTTACAATAAAATTGGGTGAAGAAAAAAGGATAAAGGAGTAGTACACATGGAACGCAGGCACGAAGCCACAGAAAATACTTGAATTTGGGACAGCACAATAAAATGTTATGCCGTAAGATTAGGCCTATTATCTTTTGTAGCAACTGAGATGGACTATGTCGTTTATCCCTCGCCAGTACCAAAAGAACTAATGGGCGCAACGCAAATATAAAAGAACTAAATAGCGCTCGAGTGAATAATAGAGTATACTCATGTTTGTTTACGTGAACGCTATGCATTTAACACTCGTTCAACGAAAAGGCCCACTGTAGATAGTTTGAAAAATTTTACGCCAGTACCTAAAACAAAACACAGTAACGCGTAATAAAGTACCCCATTTCATCTGCTTTGCGTTGCGAGCACTGAGTTATTTTTGAGAGTATTTACCGTGCGAAGCGCGCATAGGGTGGACGTATTATGGACATGGCATTTCTATGTTGGAATGCCATGTTCAATAATCGCGGATATGACAAGCAAAGCAGAATTACGGAATCTTGTTTGCATACCGTAGCACTGAATAGAATGCCTGAAGTCGAGGTTGTGATGACAGACTACGAGGATGTTTGAGTTTTTGTCTATTTAATTATGGAATAAAGCTCTAAATACCCAACGTTTCCCGTGTGTCTGGGTATAAGAACAACAAGAGGAATACATGGGGGCACTGAAAACTCCAATGATAAATATTACGACGGAAACACGTTTGCACTTACTCACACAACGTACTGTTTAAACAAAAGGCAGATTCTTCAAGAAAAACGAAACAATAGAAAAATGTTTACGCGTGATGACATTTAGTAGCCCTGGAACAAAGAAAAAAGAATCCACATTCATGAATGTTCCAAGTTTGCGAGAACAGCGGATGCCAAATAGCACGACCCAGTTTTGTCTGTAAACACATACAGGCGCCGCAAATACCACTACGATGTCTCGTAGAAACCTCAGTGCTCCAGAAAATTCAGCAAAACGAGGGGAAAAAAACAAGCAAACAAATCAGCTTGTTCCGCGAACTTGAAGGGCCCTCTCGCCGAAGAATACCAGCCGATGATATTCGTGTACGCACACGTCCCGCCTCAATTTACATTCGCTTTCGGCCTCATATATTGCCAGAGAGTGCCTCTCTCTATTCTGGTCACGTGGTTCTGAGGAACGACGCTTGGCGAATGTCGCCAAGGACGGATCGTGTATTTGCACCTCGAATTTTCTCTCGAAAGCGGAATGGGGGAATTGCGCGCGCCAAGGTTTATTTTGTGGCTAACGGTGGCGCGCAGGAGATCCACATAAACGGCATCAACAATAACAAAAAAAAGAAAAAAAAGGAACGAAGAAGGGGCGGTTCTTCGAGCACACAAAAAAAAAACCGGTGAGCATATACCAACGGTGAAGTTAAGGAATTTTTGTGTGTGACACGTGTGGTCGTGTTCTTCGCACACTTGTGCATTATGCGCGCACGCGTGGGCTTTGTTTGCGTAAGTGTTGCGACGAGTGTTTGCATGGCGTTGTCGAAGACGTCGCTCCTTATTGGAGGGGTTTTGTGAAGGGGACACTTGATCTTGACATTAAAGCAAGTACCTTGCTACTTCTCACGTCTGAATGCAAATAAAAATGTACAGAAAATATTAGACCGCCTCGCATTTTCCCAGCCCCTCAATCCAACCGTTATAATTCCATTAAAATTTATTGCGTTTGATGCATTCTGAACTTTGCAAATAATGCTAAAGAAAGCCGTTCTGTAGGATCGCGGATAACACCCGAAGAAAATGCTTCTTTACGAGCCTGGCAGTATTTCCTGGAAAGTTACAACAGTGGGTTGCGCAAAAATAAAATGTGAAGGAGAATTCAAGAACAGGCCAAAGAGAAAATTTGTGCGTCATTGTCGGTTCTAGCATTTTTGTCCGGAACACTAATTCGCAACAATAAGGCTATGTGGCCTCCCCCCGCCCCCTCTTCTACGATGTGTATAGGAAGTAAACCCAACGCACTAGCACTTGTGATGATAGTGCTCGTGTACTCTCAATTACGATTCTAACGTAATAAAAAAAAGATAATGAAGCTTGCACTAGTGGCGCAAGACTTGCGAATCAGCGAAGGCGATAGCCTCTTGGCTGGTTCCGATTAGTAGCATCCGGATTTCGTCGCGGTCCGAGGCTTCGGAAAACGCCCCTCGAAGCCCTGCGGGGCTCAACCAATGCTTCTTACAGTTTAACCAGTTTAACATCGAGCTCGATGCAAAATAACTTCGTATCGAACAAGAGACGGTGGAAGACGCGGCACGCACGGTCTCGGCTTGACGCCGTCCCAGAACTTTGCTGCGCTACGCTATGCATGCCGAAGCTATTCTTGGAGCTCCTTGGACGCCACGAAGGGACGTATGCCCGCGCGATGCGAAGCTATGCACAAACGCATGGCTTTGCAAGACGCTGTGCACCGGACAAATCCGCGCACACTCTTCTTGCACGGGTAATACGTGCGCCAGCCAGCCGCATTTTCGCCAGCGTGGTAGTGTGTTGAGAGCAAGAGAAGAAAGAAAGGCGCATGCGAACGCCGCACATTGGGCACTGCATAGAAAAAGTGGTCCGCCGCGGTGTTGTAGTGGTTACGGTACTCGGCTGCCACCCAAAAAATCGCGGGTTCGATCGCGGCCGCGGTGGTCGCATCTTCGATGGAGGCGAAAATGCCGAGGCCCGTGTACTGTGCCGTGTCAGTGCACGTTAAAGAACCCCAGGTGGGCAAAATTTCCAGAGCCCTCCACTACGGCTTTTCTCTTCTTTCTATAGCTTTCAGCCCCTTTCCCCCACAGACGCTTAGCCGTGCTCCCGACATGGGCTGCAGAAATTAGCGTCCTTTCATTTAGTGAACCACAATCAATCAATCAATAGAAAAAGTGCGCGCTCACTCTTGGGGACAAGAACTAATCATGATTACAGTTTCTTTGCAACGCCGTTTGTGTGGTTTGACTAGCAGCTTCGCCGTTAAAATACACATATTCTGGCATCACTCGGGGTAATTTTGTCCGATTTTGCTCGATCCCGTAGGAACACTTCAGCTAAAGACTCTTACGATATGCACATCAGCACCCCACAGCACGCATTTCTCTTCGACAAAAGTGACGTCTGCGCTGTGCACGAACGTGAGTACCGGCTTTACGCCGTATAATGAGCTACCATTCAGTCGGCACGGCACTGCCGACGGTTACGCATGCGCCCTCTCATGCACCTTTCACTAAGACGTTCGTCTTACTCGTAATACTTCGGTGAACGCCAAACAGTTCGTCATAAGGCAATTTCGTTGCTGACTACTTCGCATGACACCGATTCCACATTGCGTGGGGTCGGCGGGATATTTTTGTTTTCGTTTTGCTAAGTTTCCTGTTTCGTTGTAAATCCGTTGAACGCGTATTCTTCCTAACTGCAAGAAATTGCAATATGTTGCATGTCTCCCTTTATTATCTTTCTACAGCTGTATGCAAACGCAGAGCGACAGCCACAGTTGAAATGTCAAATAAACGCGTTCACACTGCCACCGAAATATCGTTGCTAAAACACAGATCTGATAACATGCTTCGCACAAGCATGACTGCACCCTATCAAATCAACCTGCACGCAGTTTAAGAGCTTCGGACGAACCCTGACCACGCTCCTATAGTTACCGTGTTCTTCACATCCAAAAAAGTATATTTTGTGCTCCGTGGTCTCAGTGAGATTCTCTGTTGCCTAAGACGCGATCCAATTTATCGGGTTCAAAAGCATCCCACATGTGAAGCAACCAAATATACGACGGCAGAAACACATGAAGTGACCGACCGCGACCTGCCTTGCAAGGTCTATGACATGAGTCTCCCACGTGTCGTGAAAGGATTACGAAGGCGTTCGTTGAAAGTTACATTTCCTTCCAGGAAAAGAACTCTTATTCCAGGTGGTCACAGAGGACGGCTTTCATACACTTCACGCATGAGCACAAGCAGAAGGCCGCGTGGGCAACGCAACCGGACAAAAGAGAGCCCGGGCAAAATTTAGATTACGAATACCGGGTGACGCGTGGCTTGTACAGAGCTTATGCCTGAACAATGAATCGTCCCTTTATAGATGTCTAAATCTTAAGGAAGAATTCCACAAAGGGCGAGTTCATATATTGGGAACTTTCCCGGAAGCCTATGTCAGAAGAAGAAATGACATCTCTTTTTGGAAAGGGATGTTGTAACACTAAAGAGTTCTCAATTATTCCGTGCTTGTTATGTCAAACGTGGGCGCCTGAAAGCTGAACTTTTTAAGACATAACCGTATAGGAAAAAATAGAACGCTGAAAAAAGGAACAATTTTCTTTATGTACCTAACATAGTAAATTCAAAATAGAAGAGAAGCTCAGGAGAAGATGGATGCTTGAATCGATGAACAGATCGCAAAATACGATTTAGAGCAGGGAGATGTCGCAGGAGCCAACGTTTCGACAAGTGGACACCTGCAGAAAGATAGAAAGAGAATGGTGCAGGTAAGGACGGGTAGTATATCTCGGCGCATGTCCGGTTTGCTACACTGCTCTTTGTAAAAGCTATTACATACGCTACCCACGTTGATAGTTCACGCCATTCAAACAGCTTTTAAGTCTCACTTAAATAGTTTCGCTAAAACGATGCCTTAAAAAACTGCCTTCGATCGATTCCATCTTTTGATTTTTGTAGTGCTTCATTATCGCTTTCAGGTTAGTGATATTTAAAGTTGCTACTTACTCAAACTGCTTGCTGAAAAGTCTACGACTGAATCGCTTGTGTTTCTCTTCTTTAATTAGGAATTGTTAATCAGGGTGGCATCGTTACTGGTAGTGCGTAATCCTCACGAATAGTGCGTGGTAATTCGCAACACTCTATATGGGAAAACACGTTATTTTCTTACTCATGAAGGGTCAAAATTTCTAAAAGGTTTCATGCAAACATGCTCCTCCGGAGGGATTAAAATCCGTTTCCTTGAATTCTTGAAGCTGCTGTCACAGTGTCACGAATTATGGTAGGGATTTTTCCACTCGCTGTCAGCGCTACCTTGGACACAATGCAGTGTTTACAACAGGCGAGCGCTGGACACTGAAGCCAGAAATAAAGCGCCTCAGAGATGGAGCAAGCAATAAAAAAAAGATAATGGAACGGATGTATCGAGGCTGGAAGAGCACACCGTCTTCATTAAGATTCAGCGAGGCACCCTGATACTGCGAAGCGCGATGTCACGGCGTCTGAACTTATTCCGTAGTTTCGCGTTAAGTAAGGAAGTATAACTTTTAATGGTGTAACACGACCGCACGTAAAAAGTACACAGATCAAGCGTCATGTGACACTTCTCACTTCTTTATTCTCTTCCCCTGCCCCTGCCCCCCTTGCACTTATTCGGTCGTCGTCTTTGTTATCAGCTTGGGCTTCCTTAAATGACTGCATGGAAGGTTACTCACATAGCATTGCCTCTTACATGACCCCTCAAATCTTACTTCATAGTTAGGAAATCATGCCTCCAGATAGGATGTTTCTTCTGTGCAGTTGAACTCTTTTTGCTTACACGTTTTACAAACATTAATCGTTCGACCTGCGGAACGTAGCACTACGTTGAAATTATTTAATTCTTTTCCGATTTCACTCATTCCCATGGGAATTAGCATGCTTCGTTTGGAAGTTAGAACGGTACTTCAAATGCCAAAGGCGTTTTATAAATCCTCAGGAAACAAATTCTGGCATATACGCTGTAATCATTTTCTGAGCAAGCATTCCCGCGTAGCAGTTCTAAGCGTATGAAATACCACTCGTATTCCATCCGAGAGGCAGGTCGAGTAATCTTTATAAAGTCGGGCTTATACAATTCGGAATCCCGGTACTGCGATATTAACTAATTGTCCTTCCACTAATCCACATATTAGCGGTTTAGTAGAACTATACAAAATATCAATAAAAATCATTTTTCCTTTACTCTCTGGATACCGATGCTATATCAGGGTTCTCTTTCTGGTTTGAAAAATATTTCGCATTAGGTAGGACCCTCGGATCAGTTTTTTTGATTGATTGATTTCTGGTGTTTCACGTCAGCAACCCCACGATATCATTATGACGAACGCGGTAGATTTCGACCGCCTTTAGTATAACGTGCACCGACATCGCACAGCACACGGGCCTCAACATTCCGCCTCCATCGAAATGCAGCCGCCGTGGCCGGGATTAGATCCCGCGGCCTTCCAATCAGCAGCCGGTGCTATAGCCACTTGACCAGCATGGCGGGATCAGATGTCTTTTTTTTTTCTAAGAGCATTTGATGCAAATTTGTTTCATTAGTGTACGGACACAATGCGTTGGCACCACTTTGTGGGCATCCATAATGCTTTTTCTAGAGCACGAGACACATAAGGGAAAGACTAAAGTCCCTAGATATTTTCTCCGTTTCACAAACGAAAAATCTAGGGACTTTAGGAAAGACGAAGCGCAAGGCGCCTTGTCCTGCCTTCCTGTGTGTTTTGTTTTGTCTAGAAATGTATTATAAAGTGCGGGCCATATTTTTCGTTTCTTACGCGCATCCGCGAAGGCGTTGCCTTATAATCACCTGAATATTATTATTTTATTTCATCGCGAAAGTGATAGTTTACCTTTTAAGCACCCATGAAAGTCAAGTTGTAGGTGCTGGCAGTAAGCAGAAGGCGTATGCGTGGTGTGTTACCTTTGCAAGAATTTACAAAATGTCTGAACCGCATACTACCGCTCATTTACGCGCGCAGATTACGTGCGTTCTATAGTTCCAAAAGTCGTCTCTGCTGGCTCGCCTTCCTCATAACGTTGCATGTACGCTTTTGCTATTACTTAGTACACATTCTTACGATGTCCCTCTTTTTTTCTTTCTTTTGTGATAAAGCTGCCGCGATATTCTACGGCGTAGGCAAAAAGTGAAAAGCGACAAAAATGTTGGGGGGACACTGGAAAACTTCTTGAAAATATACAAAAGAAAAAGCTTGCTCAGCAGTCGTGAAGGCACCTGTGAAAATGTGAGCAAAACATTTTTGCACTGCACGCACGAAGGATTTGCAATCTCGCTTCAAATAAAGCTGGAAAGCGCCCGCTCTTCTTTCAACAAAATGACGTCACTTAAGCCACCGACTGCATATACAGCCTGACTTTTTTCCTTCTTCTTTAAGGGAGATGCGCATATTTTCCACGCTTGCTGAATACAGAACGAACAAATAAAGCCTAACAGTCTATCTTACCGCGATAATTAATTCATCCGATGTTGTCTATTCCTCAACCTACTTCGCCTGTGGCCCCCCAGTGAAGTTATTTGTTGAAACAAGAGAGGATGATTTCCACCTGTGTTTGAAACTAAACTTTGAATCCCCGGGAGCACGCAGTGCAATAATATTTGGCATCCGTGTTCACAGGAGCTTTCCAACTTTTTAAAAAATGTTTTACAGTGCCCCTTGAAATGTATGCTACTGGAAAGTACACCTAGCAGTATTTCAGATTGTTAAGGTACGTAAAAGAAAAAAAAAAAAGCTGAGATAAGTGCTTCTGCAGATTTCTAAAAATTACGAAGATTAGGAAACTAATTACATCAGACAGAATGCATATAAATCTATTATAGCCTCATTACTACTGCTGTTAATTAGCACCTACTGTTTCTTCTTTCCCACATTGTATAACGAAAAAATTTTTCATTATAACATTTCTCTTCAAATGCAGCCTAAGCATATTTGAAAATAATGACATCGGTTGTTGGCATGTACTTTTCGCAGTAGCGATATAGTTGTTTAAGCACACCAGGGTGGTTCACGAACACTGCTTTTTAACTATATGTAAATCCTCAAGGTGCCCCAAAATTTCCGTAAATAAGCCTACGTACACGTATACCGGAGGACAACAGTCCCTGTAATTCATAGCACACCACGACACTGAGCTCACCTGTGCAACCTCATGGCCACTAAACCAATTCAGCTTTCATGGTTTCCAAAAGGTGCCTGTGTGTGCAATCTCCACAGTACGCGAAAGATATGAAACGAAAGCGAAAGGTTGTGCATCGGTACAGGCGATCGTAAAAGCGCCTTAATACTACTACGCCACCACAAAGCTGTGGCATTGTGTCGCCTCGGTTATCTCGTAAATGAAGTCTCCGAGCGTCCATGGCCGCGAGCCATCATTTATCAATGGCCGCTGCGTCATCTACGCTATAATGGTGGCGGCATCACATGCGTTCATTACACGACCTTAATACCAAAGCTCCCCTCGAAACGTTGTCGCGAATCACTAGAACGCTTCCCGTTGTATATGCGCGCGCCATCCCGTGATGATAGACCGGCCGCACACCCAGTTGTTATGCGCATACTTAGCAGTTAAATTATCTCTTGTGTCCGAACACAACACGACGTGGCGCAACACCCGGACAATAGTACAATGTCAGTGCAGGTTAAAGAACCCCGGGTGTTCAAAATTTCCGGAGCCCGCCGTTACGGCGTCTCTCATACTCATAGCTGGATTTGGCACGTAAAACCCCACAAATTGATCAACATTCGAAAGGTATGCAAAGTACCTGATACATTTAGCCGATTCTAATAAATATTCACCCTTAATTTCTCTTCACGTGATCTCATTTTCAGAGCGCTGTTACACTGTGTATACAACGAGTTAGTAAAACATTCACAATACTGTCACCCTTCGTTCGTCGTGTTCACTTTATTCCTGCCACTGCAATAGCACATCATCCCAGCAGACTCGTAAATGTATCGCAGTAAAAATCGTCTCCGTGAACCTGAGGCTCATAAAATATCCCGTCACGTTTCACGTGTAATTCCACCTGGGCGTTAAGCCGAGGAAACATTCTTTCTTTATCGCTTTCTTTTTTTTTATCAGCTTCGCTGTTAGGCTGACAATCGTACGTCATTGGCCGCCGGGGAACTATTATCATCATTTGTTCTGGTCCTATAGCCTCGCAACACCAATACCACATTCAAGCACGAGCAGAATTAAGGCACTGGCTCTGGCATGATCGCATAGTGCCCACCGGGAACTGGTCTGTGCGATGTCAGCTATTCCTCTGGATGACTATACGGCTAAGTAACTGTACTGTTGGCTCTCGGAACTACTTCGAACAATGCAATAAAAAAGGGGCGTTTACCAATAGCCTTAAACGCTCAGGTTCTGAGCGCAGGGTCATATGCTCAAAACCCACTATCACACAATACTTTCCTTTGGAGTCCATATTGTAATACGGACTAATACTCTAAAGCAGTTAGTATCGCGTGATATAAGGACGGCCGAATAGGCGGTCGGGCAGGTTTCCTCGCTCTGTTAGCATAAGCATTCAAGTCCACTCTCTTCCCATGAGTAGAAGCCCCTTAAGGCGTTAAGGTAAATGCAGGCTTCAATATTTATTTATTTATTTATTTATTTATTTATTTATTTATTTATTTATTTATTTGTTTGTTATTTGTTTGTTTGTTTGTTTGTTTGTTTGTTTGTTTGTTTGTTTGTTTGTTTGTTTGTTCATGCAAATAAATCACACGCTTCTATTGGAACATTGTGTGAAGCAGCATGTACATTGAAACCGAAACAGCATGGAGTGAATGCAAGTGCCTGCACGAGTGCATGCAAGAGTGCATGCAAGTAATTCGCGCAATGAGAACGCAGAACTCGTCTGTTTAACAAATTTACATTTTGTGAATTGCGCAATACTACTTCTTTTTGGACTTAATATTTGTGAACATAGTTTGAATCGAGTAGCGACAGACTATTTTCCAATTATTACAGGTTCTACATCTTGCTACTGTGTTAAAGAAATCTCTATATTTGTATACAGTCGAAGATACATCGTAGACGAAATTGAGTATTACAGCACAATAATGTATTGGTTTACATTAACTGGCATTTTCAAAGTGCCGTACCATCAGTGAAACACATTTGATTCGCAATCTATCGCAGTTTCGCCGGTGGCACACGGTTTTCTGGGGAAAGGCTTATCCGTGAATATCGCTCATGAAAGGCAAGGAAAAGTAACGCAGTGAAAGAACTATTCTTCCATTTTTTCTTCCGGGAATCCTCAAACACCTAAAAAAGCTTAATACTATTTATTGTTTTGGGCGTTCCTTCTATTTGTTTACTTAATTATTCGAACACACCTTACAAGTTCGCATAAGACGTTAAAACGGGGTTCGTAGAAGTTACACAAACAACGAGTGGCAACGTTCCGCAAAATCCACACAGAAATTAGAAAGAAGGGACGATAATGAAAAAGAATATACAGAGAAGAGCTAAAGAAACATTGTCGCCATCATAAACCATGGAGTGTTACGTTGTGAGCGCGTATTTAAATGAAATTTTTCATGGTGAAAACGGGGCGCACGCATTTTTCTTAAGTAGGAGTTCGTACGAACAACAGACCTTCGATCGCTTGCGATACAAATACACAAGCTGTTGAAACGAGCCGGTGAAAATGGTTCCGTCGAATATAATAGCGCCGGTAACTGGAAAAGCGTGCTTTTTTGGGCAACAAAAGACGGAAGAATGCGGGGAGCACCCGCATTCCCATATTGAAGTACGAACCCAGGAAGACGCGCTTTCTCGAAGCGTACTTTAATAATTCAGCTTTAATATCTCGTATTTTATCTCCGCGCACTCATCGGCACGGCTTGCTTGGACAGAGCTGCTTCGTCCTGCGCGCCCAGCATTCGTCTCTAGATTAATGCGGGAGTCGCGTGCCTCTCCTCTAAGAGTACGCAGCGTCTAAATAAATTCTTGAAATTCTGGTCGGCGGTATGGAGCGGTGCAGCCTCCTTTTTGTTTGCTTACGGCTTGAAGGCAAAAAGAAAAATGCGATCGCCGCTCAATTTCTTCTTTCCCTGTTTCTTAAACAGCTTCCGTAGCGTTGAAAAGTTGAATTTCGGCATAAGAAAAGTTGAATCTCGGGACTTCCGGGCATTTATCTTCTCATCACCACTACCGCTTTTACTACCTGGTTAAGTTTGTTTACTTAGCGCTTGCCACTTTTCCTTGCATTAGCATGTTCTCGTATACGGGACAGCGTATCGCGGAAACCACCATGAGGTGACAAAAAAAAAGACATATAGTTATAATTTGGTTAGACTTTTCCGCGAACGTTTTATTCTTATGCTATCGTAAAAAAAAAAAGTCACATCGAAAATTATCTATAGAACTTTTGCAAAGGGTAATACGACCAAGGTTTGAATTGCTCTAAATTATTGTCTATAGTGTATGCAAACGCTGTTTTTACCCGTGGTAGCGTAATTTAAGCATTTATTTAGTCAACTAACGGATATGTCGAGGTCGCTGTCGCTACATGCATTGGCATTGTTTCTTTACGCTGAGGTGGTATTTTCCTCCTGTGAATAATGGCTACTGGGCAGACAGCAGTGCATGTAATTGTTTTAATTATTAAACCTGAGGAAACAGCGCAAACATCTCCTGCGTGACAATTGAGTAAGTTAAACACAATATAACGAGGGCGATTTAAACGGGCGCATTGGAAGAAACACAGTTTAACAACACTGAATCTCACGATTCCATAGCGAAAGCTTTCAGGGCCGTTCAATGGCAAAGGTGGTACGCCCTGTTGCAAGCGCGACCATCCACTTTACGTAAAAAAAAAAAAAAGAACAATTCCTACATCGCAGCAAAACCTATGCGGTCGCCTAAGTGCCGAGTTACCACGGATCTGTGGGCCCATAGTGCTAACGTGTCACAGGCGCTCATCACGAAACAAAAGCTACAATCGGCAATCGTTATTGATACGGCGTGAATGAAGGAGAGAAGACACCCAAAAAGCACGAAGGCCGTCATTACAAGCGATATATGCGCATCGTTATTCGGCACGCACGAAATATACCGAGCGCAAGATGTGGTCTGTCTCACCCCGGATTATGTACTGGAAGGAACACAAGCCGATCTCCTTGTTGTCATGATATTGCGTTCTTGTTTTGTTATATCAGTGTTTATTGCACGGTGGTGTAGAGTTACCCTTACCCTTCTCGAGTCAAGAAGTGGGTGTTATTTCGACATGTTTTCGGCGCTGCATCCACCTGCAGATGGTTGTGATGAGTTGCTTCATTCCAAAAGTAAATGTCCTAGGAGCCCTTACGTATCGCTTAAAAGACGTAGAGAGGGAGTCCTATGCACTCGGTGGTGTGACCCGAGACCTAGATGGCCGAACCCGGAACAATTGCCATTTGCACATCCCGTGAATATATATTGACATGGCCTGTAAAAGTTAGCACTCAACAGCGCCTAGCTGATACTGGCGTATCTAATGCGAGTACGCGGATTAACGAGCTATGGCCAATGTAACCACTGGAAACGACAGTAAAAAAAAAAAAAACCCTGTGTTTCCAATTTTTTTTTCCAATCCCCTAGTGTCCTATGGTACTGAGTATGAGTATAGCAAATAATGGTTAGTCATTAAAAGCGAATTATTTAAGAACAGCACAGCGAATGTCAGAAGCTTCTTTCGCTCTCCGCTAATAAAAGAAGGCAACATCGAAGCTCCTCTTTCTTTATGTTTTGGCACACATTGACCGCTTTGAGAGTTCCGGATTGAGTTATGCACTAACTGTATGTGGCATGCTTTCCACTAACGAGTAAGACAGAAAAACGACAATTAAAAAGAAAGAGTTTGCAAAAAGTTCCTTCCATGGACAGTCATCACGCATCCTCCAAGAACACGATGTCATGCATCGTGGAATAATTTTTTTTTCCGTAGTATATACAGGAGCTCTGCGTGCATCGTGACCGTCTCATAGCGTCGAGGATTCATCGTTGCCTCATAGATTGCTTCTCCTTAACACGTGGCTTCCTGATGTTAATAAGGAAGCGTGCAGGATGCAACACGCGCACAAATACAATTACGCAGAGGTGCTGCCTCATGTATATTAAAAACAGCAAGACCCAGAAGGTTAGCAAGTATCTGCTTCTTTCTTCCTTGATTTTTTCTTCGCGCCTGCACGAAAATTATGGCATCTGGACGTCTTGCTTGTAACCTTTTTCGCATTTTTTCCCTGACTAACTTTGTTTTCATGACACCGTCTGCATCCGCAATTAGCGCCGTCGGAATGATTCATTAGGGCGTGCCTTTTTGTGAGCGCTAATTTGTCAAACGCGTCGTCTTGCCTCGTGAAAATGCATCCCCTGCTTCCTGCGCTTCTATGGTGTATGTACAGTTCATGAAAACTGAAAATTCGGCACTAAGTTTTGCGTTCCAATAGACATTCACAGAGATTCGCATTTGAGTGTGTCGGCGGCCCATTAGCCGCTCTTTCGAGGGATAGCTTTGGAAGTTGCTTCATTCCTGAAGATAAAATTTCTAGGAGTCCACATATCGCTGAAGAGACGTAAAGAGAAAATTCAAAGCATTCGGTAGTCGATCCCATTCCTAAAGGTTCGAACCTGGAACCATTGGTAATTGTACATTACGTGAATGAAGAATGGCTTAGGCTGTAAAGGTTAGTATTTAATAGCGTCTGGCTTGTACCCGCTTATCTAATGTGGGTACGAGCACTCGTGGTTTTGAAATTGTTAATATTGAAGCAATTAACAAGAATGTTATGTTGTCGATGTCATGACCTATCAATCATGTAAGTCGTACATTGAACACTTCCATGCCATTTTGGGCATTTATTACCAAATGAACGAGACGCGAGTTTTCGATATTGTGCACAATATTTTCTGCCGCAATTTTTTCTAAGATAATCTTCGCGTAAGCGTTGTAACGGTTTCACAATAATAAGGACATATGGTGTAGCGTATCAGTAGCTTGACGAGTACAACAAATAACGAATTCTCTTTAATGGTGACTATAATGTCCGTTCGGATATCTGAACACACAACTTAGACCTTTATAGCTTAATTTATTTATTTATTTATTTATTTATTTATTTATTTATTTATTTATTTATTATTTATTTATTATTTATTTATTCACTCACTTACTCACTCACTCACTCACTCAATTTTCCAGACAAGTATATTAAACAGAGCAGGCATATTCGGTCTCTTTACATCGCGCACCTTTGCAACGCCATAACTTACCGAGGACAGTTGCAGTAGAAATAAGTGCAGCATAAAAAAAGAGCTGGTCAGAAGTAAGAGTTGACGAAAGTATTCGACACACGATGCGCGAATGCTTGCGATGTGCATAGCACAATACCTAATCGAAGACAGATAGGCTGACGTTTCATTTTGACGTGACATCATCAACGTCATCAGCCTATCTCATGTCCACTGCAGGACGAAGGCCTCTCCCCATCCTCTCCGTTCCTGCCTGTCATGCGCGAGCTGATTCCATTTGACGCCTGCGAATTTCTTGATTTCGTCCCCCCATCTTACTCTCTGTCGTCCACGGCCGACAGAGAGTTTGGCTTGTGTAAAGAAAATAATTTTGGCTACAAGAAGCCTACGTACTCCACACCTCCTTTACATTTAAATGATAATTAACCAATTGTATCACTCGGAACGGAAGCAATGAAGCATTAACCAGGTCACATAGTGGCACAGCACGACCTGTTGATGATTATTTTGTAAACTGTGCAGCTAACGCAGAAAATTCTTGTACTGTAATTAAGGTGCCATTACAGGTCGTTGCAAAGGGTACTAAAAAAATGTAACCAAGACACAGTTCTAAGTACCAACAAAAATATCTTGCGTAAGACATTATCGATGGTGATTCCGGTGTTCGTCATGAGGATCCTGTTGCTCCTTTGCAAAGTGATCGCTCGTTATTCTCGTACATAACAAAATTGCCGTCTCCTATTAAGCCGCACCTGCTACAGCCTAAAAGAAAGCTTCTCACTTTTTTCTTCGCGAACCTTCGCCTCGTATCGATTGCGAGTGGTTTGCCGCGAAATTCACTAATAGGTGAGCGGGAGCGTCGATAAAGGGGAAATTGCGAAAATCCTGCAGTTGTGTGGCAAGGTCGCAGCAGCGTTTAATAGGCCGGGAAACAGCTTTATATTTTTTTTCTAACCCAGCTGGCACAATTTTTACGTCATCGTGGTGGCCGAGCCTGCAAGTCCGCGTACCTTGGGAAATCCAGGTTAGTGTCAGAGAGTAATGTTGCCAATTTTTCACTTGATCGCAGGACGGTACCGCATCAGACCCGTGGATAACGACCGCTGTTGCCTCTGCTCGGTAAATCTAGAGTAATTGTACCTTCAGTGCTGCTAGCCGCGTGGATAATAAAATGTCGACCCGACCCGTTTGCGTTACGTTAATGTTTTCTTTAGGCAAGAAAAGAAGTAACAGAAAATGCCAGCGATCTCAAGGTCAGAGGGGTCATTAAAGGCTCTGACGCACTATCGGATACTAAAAGCCTTAAATATCTAACAACATTTCGCAAGTGTCTGTACCGAAAAAGGGCCGATCTCAGAGCAGAAATATTGATACCCTGCCGTTATAGTACACTGCTAGCGCGCGACGCGCATTACAACGCATACCAACGTTTAAAGTCTTACGAAAATATTTACCTTACGTCGCATACGGTTGGCTAAGAGGACTATGCAAAGCAACGAGAGATTAAAATATTAAAAGATTTATGAAAAAGCAACGAGAGATTAAAAGAAATATATGTATGAGCAGCGCCATAAATACATAAAATACCTCATGTACAGCGCAAATAGTCGCAACGAAAAGTAATAATGCAGATAGCGTGACAGAAAAAGAAAATTAGAAAATAAATGAAGGGCAGATAATTACCGTGTTAAAATTGTGGCTGACCGTTAATTCACGAGGTGTTCAGTTAAGGGCACGGAAGAAGTACGAGAGAATAATTAAAACGAAAACGTTTGCACATATGAGAGTCTTTGGTATAACACCATGCCGTTTTCTTTTATTGATTAGCATGAAAGACCTAACAAACTATAATTATTCCCTTTGTATCACAACCCGAACAATCTGCGCAGATCCCGCGCTAATCAGACATCTCAGTTTCCAGCGTCTCTCCCACACTTTCTACTTCTCACTTTCGGCCTCTTGCGTAACCTTTTCGTCAAGTTAACTTCCTTCGCTTGATGTCTTTTTTTTTTTTTTGTCTTTCTGGTTCCTCTATTCATCTGTAAAATTAAATAGGTCACGCAGCAGTTGTACAAATACAAGCGTTACGAATGCATGCTGAGAAAATATCTCACTTTCATTCTGTGCTTTTCGGGCTGGACGTATCACCGCATTAGGCAACCGGGCCGCCAGAAGCTCAACCACGTGCAGGAGCGTTGAGATCATAAACGTACTGGCCAAGCAAACGACACGTATAATTAAATTTTAAACAAGAGCGGCAGGCAGGCAGAGAACTTTATTTAGGTCTTGAGAAACTGCGGTGGGACGTCCACTTCTAGGGAAGCCTAAGCTCAGATGAAGGTGGAAGGCTTCCATAGGACCGAGACATTGTTGAAAACGACGAAGAAGAGAACTTCTGTTATTCATCGTTTTCAACGACCCTTTCATCATTTTCAACACTGAACGTTGCCGGAGCTAAAGTTTAGACCAGTGCACCTGTCTTAGAGGGATAACCGCCCTCTCTTGAGTTCGTTTTGCACCGTTTCCCCTGCTCTCCAGGGGTTACGCCATTAGTCACGCTAACCCATTAGTCACGCTAGCACATGACCAACCACCACCTCCAATCCCCATCAATACCACCTTTTCACTTTTTTTTTCTTTTTTGAACCACATGCCTCCCATTTTCTCTCCTGCGCAGCAATCGGCCTAAAGGCTCGGGCACTCTCGGCACTGATTGGTGCGTATTTCGTCACTTGGGTGCAAGACGTGCATGTATAATGTATCAGCTCCTGCAACGCGCTAGCTGTGCACATTACTCGCCGCTTGCTCCCACGCGAGTGTTGCAGCACACGGTGGGCCGCCGTGTGGAGCAGAAAAAAAAAAGGGCGCATAAAGGGATGGACATACGGTACGATTTTGCATTATGATCCGACGTCCGTCCGTATATGCTCCGGCGAGCGGCATACGATGGTTCGAGATATATATTGGGCGACCAGCAACCAGCACGAAGGCTCCGCCCACATCAAGCTCTTCGGCATGCGCGCTCGTAACACGTCGTATTCTCATCATTAAGTGCAAAATGATCAATTCTGCACAGCCTTGCTTCGTCCTATAGCATCACTGAAGAACATTGCCGATGAAGCTATGCCTTCGTGATCGACAAACACATTACAGCAGCCTAACGCAAGGACGACACCATATCGTATAGCAAAAGAAGGGAACAGTTAACAATGACAGAGATTGCCAGAAAGAAAGGAAACAACACAGAAAATCACCAGAAGAAAAAAAAATGACGCGCTTGGTGTTCGTTCACTACATTGAAATGCGGAAGTTCTTATCAGCGCGACAGTAAATACGTGCGCATGTACAAAACTCAATCACAGGAAATGCTGCCTACAAAGGTAATATCTGGCCGTAACAGCCGTACAGGCGGTGCCATACAAACGAGAATTTTCGCCGGAGAAGCCAGAACTAAGTTATACCTAGAAAGACTGCATGCCATATCGGCAACATTCAGCGAATATTGGTTGAAGAGAGATTGCTAGAAACACAGAAAACACAAAGCACACTGGTTGTCTTAACCCGTTCCCCTTGAGCAAGATAACAAACTGAACGCGCTGCTTCTAAAGTCTCCATGCGTTTCATTTTCGGCCTCCTCTCTGTTTACAATGGAAGCCACGCCGTATGATATACTTGCCTCATGGCAGCCGTTTTGAAACAATGCGCCCAATTTATGAACACAGTCCGCCGCAGCTCATCGCTTTGGTAACGCGGACGCCATTGCAACAACTGCATCCACTCGGCCTCCCCCAAAACCGCCGTCCTTCCTCCGAACTTAACCTTCTCACCCTCCTTTTTATGTACGCCTTTCCCGTCTCTCCATCTAGCTTTTCAGCTTTCATCTTGGTAAGTGGGTGATCCCAAATCGAAGCCACAGCTTGCATTTTATACCGCACGCGTGCTTCAGTCATCCGATGCAATGGTGCCATATTTCCGGAAACGCCATCTCCTGAGAGCATTCTTCCATAGCTCACGGACAGCGTATCCTGCGAGCCTGGGCGTTTCTCTTCCGCCGTGAATTTTGAGCAGCTGCGTCGTTGAATGGGGCAAATGATAAACAAAGATAGGAAAAGTAATATGACATATTCAAGCAAGAAATAAAGATGAACTTCAGCTCTGACCAGCCATGTTTAGATGCACATCTTTCTTGAAATATCCAGATAACCTAAAAACCTAAAAATAAAATCTGCGCAGAGTTATCGCTTATAATGTGGCAGTTTTTATGGTTATTCACTTCCGTAAATAAAATATGTATTTGTTTTAACATTCACTTCTCCCTAGCCACTTTCCTTCAGTTTGATTATGGCTTCAGCGACGACGGTATAGGAATCATTTCCAAGTACTAATAACTAGCGTCAATTACCGCTTTGATACTTGAATAATACTGCAAGGATCATACCTCAATGAACTTTTCGTTACATGGAACGTTTGCGGTGCTCACCTGTTAGAAATAAAAGGGACAAACTACTTCTGTATGTTTTGTGGCTTCAACATTCAGCAGCGATTTACTTTAACCTGAAAAAATAGCACTTCCCTTATTTGAGGTGCTATCTTACAAGGAAATCAAAGGCGGGCATAAGTCCAAACACCAGGGGGGGGGGGGGTGGAGGTAGATTCTAAAATCTAGCTTCAGAGGACCGCGAATCGGTCAATTACCCGGTACACCCACGTAGTTTTCATTGTTGTCTCTGACTCTCACCCACAAGCATAACACGACGGGCTGAAGACGCGTTACGCACTGCTACATCACGATAATATCACCTAGTCATTTCGTTTCGTAATAATGTCGACCAGTACATTTGGTGTGAAGAAGCGGCCTATGAAACTCTTCCGCAAGTGGCATTAGTTCAAAGCTTCGTCGTATTTCTATTTTCTTGTTGCTTATTTGATGCCTCACGCGCATTAAAAGCACGCCATAAAGCTTAGCGGCGCAAGTAACGAATAGTGGAGCGGTGCGAACTCTCCCACAAGAGCTGTTTCTCACGTTTTGCAATACCTCGTGCCACAATGATAGCGCTCGCTTTCACGTACCGCAACCGGCTTTCTCACTCCTCTTCTTGGAACACCATTTCATTGTATGTCTCTTCGCCGAGAGAAATGAGCATGAGGTCAGGTGCCAGCACGAGGCATTCGCTAGGACAATCCACGTGAAACTGGAAGTCCAGGACGAGCGGAGCGAGTATATCTGTGGGTCACGCCACACTATGTAACCGCGCCTTTCATGCGAGACGATAGCTCGGTCAAGCGACGTGTCGCAATGTGTCGCAGGTCCGTGCTTGGAGGCCGCGCTGCGTGTGCGCATTTGCGCGATTCAACCCGTGTTGATTTTTCTGGCCATCCTCACATCTCTGGTCTTTCGGCGCGTTAACCGCACTGAACAGACTGCTGCGATTCATTATTTCCTCTAGCCAAGCTAGTATTGAGGTTTTCATCATCATAACAAGAAAATGCGCATATGTAACTGGCGGTGCGTAATGGAACGTGAGGATAATGCGCAGTGGACTGAGCTGCCGTTATCGTAACCAGCGCCTGTAACATAAACTCCCCGCGTTTTGCTGGCCACCTCTTGTAGCGTTCATCGCTGGAAGTAAATTATCATAGAGACCCCATGGTTGTGGTTCTATGCGCTAACGAAAACATGGGCGGGCGCATTCAAGTTGCACCTCACAAACAATGGAACGGATAGTACTTCCCCAGTTCCGGCACATTTCCCTGCATTCGCTTCGCGAAAAAAGAAAAAAGAGCAGTAATGCTCGACTTCATACCATTCTCGTTCGCCAGCTGATGACTGTGTGTTGCTTGCCTTCCATCTACTGTACAGAATTAGATGGTACCACAGTGATTACTGGGGCTTACGTGGCTGCCTAACTAGCGCTGAACCACAGAGCCTCGGTAGGCATGCAGCACGGATATTTTCTGTGCATTACAGCAGTGACGCCGCTAAAGAACAACTGCTCCTATAAGAACTAACCTGTTTTTCGCATTCGTCTGGGAAACAAATGAACAACTCTCTTGATGACCTTAAATGTTTTCTTATATGTTATATGCTTGTACGGTGAGTTTTGTTTGGTTCTTTTTTGTGCGACATGTTTAGAGCTTAACAAAGTTAAGAACTATGGCTAATTGCGCGTTGCTCGTTTTGTAAGAAACATCGTTCCACGTTCTGTGGCATTCCCGCAAAATAGTTCCGAATTAATAACACAGTGAGTATATTTATCAGTTCAAAACGGTTATCTGTCCGAGCGTGTTGAATGAATCAAGGGCACTTGAAATTCAACTCGGTAGAATTAGTGGATGTGGTCGTCGCCCCCGGCCTTTGCTGAAGATTAGGTGACGTGAGTCTGGATTAGAGTTGGTGGGTTGAACTGAAACATTATATTGACCTGTGTTGCTCCTCGATACTCCAGAACATACTATAATTGCTAAGGTTGTACGTGCTAAAACGGGGATTAGATTTTGAGGCGTGCCGTAGTAAAGGGCTCCGTAAATGTCGACCACCTTTGGTGGCTTCATGCCATGCTCAGATATCGCTCTGTGTACGGGCGTCTAGCCACCACGTTATGACATTTATATTATGTCACGTGCGTACCTGACGCGTATTGTAATAAAACAAGACTATGCTGTCCAACATGCATTGAATTCACAACGTGACAGTCATCCTTGCCATGAATCATCTGATACAAAGCTAGGTGACGCAGCGACCATGACCGTGTCACGTATTGTCGTTAGGGGCATTTCAATGAAGACGCACATTTAAACTCTTTTTGTTTACGTACGTTTTATTGGCATGGTGTGAGCCCCGCCATACCCTTACGAAACCCTACATAATGCACAGCACAATTACGCTACAGGAATGTAGGCTACCTCCGAGAAACGCTGTCAACGCAAGTAGAGACCCGGCTGTGGATGAAGGCATGACGAGCGATTGTCTCCCCTCACTTCCACGCTTGCAGTCTCGTCGTTTTGGTCCCAGATGAACGCTGCTGCTGTCAGCGTTTGCGACCCTTCTTTGTGGGCGTCGCATAGTGTCTGGTGCATATCTTTTCTTTTGCTTGCTTTTCTTTCAATTTCCTTCTATATTGACTCCGTCAGCGGGCATGCGCCTTCCCGAGGGAATCCGCTGGGAAGCGGTTAGTATCCCGCTGCTTCTATTTGAGATACTCGGTTATTACGTAATATAAGAAAAGCCCGGTCCTGGTGGGCCGGTCCTGGTGGGCCGGTTGTGCACTGTACGTGATACCCCCCCCCCTCCGTGGTGTGTGTCGAGTTCTGTCGACGTCAGCACAGAGACAATCGAGGGAGGCAAGCAGAAAGCAAAAAGCGTTGTTCTGTGGACGACGACGTGCTGTACTTGGTGCTCATTCGGGGCCACCCCTCCTGATGCTATTTCTTTGACGGTCGAAATTTAGAAGCTGGCGCTGCTCTCGTCTTGGCCAGCATATATTGTATTAGAAGAGGCCTCAAACGCAGGTCATCTAAAGCAATTGAGGACCATGCATAGTGCTAAAGTCCAGTTTCTGATATATTAGGTGGCCACTTTTCTAGATAAAGCGGCAGAGATGGCAGGGTGCTTCACTGTGCATAGTTCTCCGTAAACTATGTTACACCCACTTAAAATTAAAATGAAAATTTATATGGAGGTTTGCCCGAAAGAAAGTGCACATAGTCGTTAGTCTACTAGACAGAGGTTGGACACTCATGTAAAAGTAAAAAAAAGCAGAGACAATTCATATTTAATGACATTACAAGAAAATAAATGTTACAAGGAATTACAAGAAAATATATAAAATAGCGAAGGAAAGTGAGAACTCAAAAGTGCAAGCTTCCCCAACCCTGCCTTCTGAATGACTAGCCAGCCTTAGTTGGGAGAAAGACGTCGCTGGTTAACCCTGTCGGTAAACCTTGTTGCTGAACCCGTATATGCCACCCGGAAAAGGCCAGCTACGTTGGAGTAACAGCCACCCACCCTGCAAAATACGGTTTAAATATTTCTACAAAATATTTCTTATTCTGCGTCACGAAGCTCTCTGTGTTCTCCGCAATGAAAACGTCATCGAGAGCTCTGTGACTTGAATAACGCACACCATAGCGTTGTTGGAGTCTTCTCAATAGAAGGACCTAAAGTTTTAACATTGGTGGGATACTGATTTTGTAAGTTCTTTTAGGGTTGAAGTACTAAGATCTAAGATACTAAGTACAAGCAGCATGGACAATATACAATAAATAGGAAGTAAAAGGTAGCGCTACTGAAATATCACTTACGAAAACGAGTTGAACAACAACACATTGAACTTATTGTTGCGTGTTTCGTCCCTTTAATACAGCTTGTTACTTGAAGTTAGCTTCGAAAATTCTCAGAACTTTATGATCGCATTTTAAAACACTATCCTTCTCTCGTCACCAGCACTGAATTGGATCTTGTCTATATGACTGCTCATCCATTCTCCGAAATTTCTGGGCTATGATAAGAACGTACTTGTCTTTCGCTTGAATCACCAGGAATCTTTGTGTGTATTAATAACATAAGCTGAATGAAAAGCTATGAATGAATGAAAATGTGCGCAGTTACGAGATAGCCCTTAGAACGACACGAATCTCAGCTAGTGGGTCCTTTTGAAAAAAGAAAGTTGGCACATCATTCGAATACGAACGCAAGAGAAAAGGAGTAGACTCCACAAACATCTTTCGTGTTGTGTGCTACTCCATTCTAGTGTGATTGGAAATGTTTAGGAAACCAGTGACCAGTGAATACAGAAAAACAAAAAAATGACATCACAATATGACAACGAAAAATGAAACATCGTGAGTTTAAAACCAAAAGTAATGCAGCATTCATGAAACATACATGGGGAAAGCGAGGCGTGAAACACGGTCGCCATCTTGAGCTAGTAGGGCAGCACGCAACCTCCGTTGACTAAGCCTCCACATATATTTAGGCTCTCTTGGGATGGTGAGAAGAAAAGCGATAAAGAGAGGCGACTGCCCCAACCGAAAATTGGGTTTAGCAGAACGCCACTCACCGAGGACTCTTCATTTCGTCGCCAGCAGGTGGAAACAGTCCCGACTCCCCACTTCTCCATTTCCCTCCCCTTCGTTTCCCTGTCACCACCTGCTGTCGCGACCTTGCCTCCTGTATGCACGCGCGTCCAACGATTGCGTGGCGGTTGTTAGGCGGACATTACTTTGCAAGCATCAGCCACAGCATGCGCACAACTGTCCAATTCCTTGTGTCACGTGGTGACATCCGCTGTTCGTAACAATGGTTCATTAGTGTGAACGCTGTTAATAGCGCTATTTTGACGTCTGCGTGAAACGTGCGGCTTGTTACCGTCGCACGGGCCAGGAACGGCTGATCTCCATCAAGCGCGCGTAGCGAGACCGAGGCCACGCATGTAGCATTGAGAAAACTTTCCATAGTCTATTATTATTATTATTATTATTATTATTATTATTATTATTATTATTATTATTATTATTATTATTATTATTATTACACTGACCGTATATATTCTCGGCTTTTATAGCCGCGATTATTTTTTGAAGAAGTACGATGTAAACAGTAGCTTTTATGTTCTGGGGCGCACGCGTAGTTTCTTAAGTGCGAACGCGCGTGCGCGCGTGCATGTGTGTGTGTATGTGTATGTGTGTGTGTGTGTGTATGTGTGCGTGCGTGCGTGCGCTTGTTATGGAAGGGAAGAGGGTAAGATGACGCCAGTCACTCTTCCTAGAATCCTACAAGGCCTCTAGGCCCGTCTAAAGTCCCTAGATACGGAAAAAATATCTACAGACGTTACACCCGTCAACTTCGTTTATAATTAATCTTGTTGCTCACGTGGTCTCCAGGGCTGTTCTCAACCCTGCTCAGTGAATTTGTGTAGACTCGGGAGCTGATGCGTTTCTGTTCATGATAGAGCGCGTGGTTAGGTTGCATGAAGGTTCACTGTGTGCTCATAATACTGTGGGTTTCAATACACGTGCCACTATGAACAGAAAAATTGCTTGAAAGTACTTGCAAAGCCATAGGTGCCATCGCAGCAGGAGGAATGCTGTTATTGTATTCATTCGACGCGAAACGTGAATGGAATAAAGGCCTGTATGCTTCAAATAGGGACATTACAGTCACGTATAGTGATTAATAACGCTGCGCGGTTATTTTCAGCCTGCAAGGTTTTTTTCTCGTTTCATGTCGCCAGTTCTCGCAAACATTTGTAGGGGTGTTTGCCGCAACGTTAAGGTTTTTTGTAATACCACTATACTGTTTGCTCAGCGATTACGGTTTCAGGACGAAAAAGCGTCTCTTCACGCGTGAAGGGGGGGAAGGGGCCAGCAGGTTACTCGGCATATTGTAAACGGTGCCACACATTGAGTGGCTGCGTACATTGCATGTAATCTAAACAGACGCTACTAGTCTATAATTAAACTGATGTGCTCGATAAGTGAACTCACGTAATCCACGTTAGTTTGGTTGAGTGGCGTTCTTCGATCGCTCAACTGACCAAAATACGGCCGTCAATGAGCCCGGTGGTATTGTCTTAAACGGTGCACCTTTTCTTCATCAAACAGAACGAGCGCATTCGGATTGCTTACTATTGCTCAAACAGGCAACGAATTCTCTTAAGGTTAGTCGCATTATGTACACATTAAAAATGCAGGACTCTTCGCGCTGCGCAGGCTTGACGAGAGGACTAGGAAGAAGAGACACACGCATGGTGAAGTGCGCACGAACAACTAATTTATTTCTGCATCAGACAGGTCCTTATGTACAATCACGAAAATTAAAGCTAAGAAAAAAAATTAAGAGGAAGATACTCGAACACACGATGATCATATCAGACTCGTTGGTAATCATTAATACTCTTGACCAGTCATGAATTCGTGCCAACTGGTCCAAAATAGCCTAGTTTAAAGCGCTTGTCTCGAGTTCTTGTTGTTGCTTGTGTTCGTATTCCGCGCTTCTAATTTACGTTAACCCCACTGTAGTTCTTCTAACAAGTTAGAAAAAAAAACCGTGTGGTAAACATTTCGAGAGTACGCTGACTAATCGGGCAAGTTGGCACAACTGCATTCTGAACCACAGCGCGAACGAAATGACAAGGACACAGAATAAAAAAGACGAAAAATGAGTACACCCGTTCCGGTTCCCTCCTCTATTGCGTGTCTTGTAATGCATATCGTAACAAGTACAGCTGGTTTTGCGAGTTGGTAAAGTTGCATGGTGACTGTGACAGTGAATAAGAAGACCAGGGCAAGCAGAATGTATACGTTGCTAGCGCTGTTGTTCGCATCTACATTTGTTCGTCCGCGTCTTCTTGTGCATTTTTACAGGCATCGTATCGTTATTTTGCCAAGCGAAAACTCTAACAATTAATTTCCTAGTCATTCATGTTTGTTTAGGCATAACTGGTACTCGTGCGCCAGTGCGCGCTCCATAACCACGCATTCAAAGAATAATGCAGTGCGAAACGGCCAGACTGGTGCGAAATGCACACTTGCGTTCCGCACAGTACATGAATCGTAATACAAAAAAAAAAATGTCGTTCGTCGAAATAAAAGTGTTCACATCATTATTGCAGAAATAAAGGCAGTTGCACCAATCATATGCCGAAGAAGCTTCCTATTAATTGACAATTGTCCCCGAGTTCCTATGTTCACTTCGCGCGAAAATAAGCTGTCGGGTGCTGTTTGTACACGCGTCGAAAACATTTGGGACTTGCGCTGTCTGTTTCATTTCTAATCAGAAGGTTCTGGTGTATCTAAGTACGGCCTAGCGATATGTTGTTCAGTTTTATTGGGGTGTCTAAATCTTGGTTACTCGGCATATTGTAAACAGTGCCAGACATTGAGTGGCTGCGTACATCGCATGCAATTTAAACAGACGCTACTAGTCTACAATTACTGATGTCCTCGATGCCGGCGAGGAAAGTTCTGTTGAGATCAATATGAGAGCGTTGCGAGTAAGCAGTCAGCGCGAGTGATCGATGTAGCAGCGCGCAGATTCGTCCCTTATTATGTAGGCTGAGAGATGTAAATACACTGGGCGAATGTATCGCGGCAGCTGAGCTCTCCTACCACTGCGTTCGAAAATATAACACACCCGAACGACGTAAAGAAGGCGTGGTTTGCGTTGTGTGTCATTTGACTGAGAGAAATATCTGATAACAATTGTGTTTGTGACCAGAACGGTCGCCCGCTTAATACATTCGAACAAGAGTAGCAAATAGCAGCTATTATAATAGCTTACTACCACGTCAGGCAAAGAACAAGAAAAATACAATTTAATTTTGTTGTTCGTGTGACTTTTCCTTTTTTTTTGCGTGTGTGTCCTCGTAGTGCCGTATAATACAAGTGTCATAGGCTTACTGCGCAGCCATTATTCATTTAAAAAAAAAAGGCGCCTACTGACTGACACTGTGGTAGAAGTACCTTCCTTGTTGAGGGGGAAGAGTTTTGCTTTTTCGCTTGAGTATTTCTTTCTCAGAGCGTGCTTTTTTTTTTGCGATTTGGAAGGGACCATAACACATCGTAATATTGTTTCAACATCAGCATGTGCTAACCATTCGCAACGCGTGCGCTGACTATATGCTAAGGAATGCTAGGAGCCGAACACTAAGGGAAGATGAACGGGAACAGCGCGGTTCAAAGCACGCGCGGTATGTGGGAGCACACATGGTGGGCTGCGCCATCCTTAGCATTTAACGGGAACCCCTACTCGCTTGGCGTAAAGGAAAGACGCACATTCTCTGATCTGTCATCATTTTGCCGCACAGGAGATTAGGAGCGCACGTGGAGCCCCCTGGAATTGCAAAAGCGAACAATTTTGTGCTTTGGCTTCGATGCAAGAACGAAGCGATTTGCAAGTTAAAATTCGTTTTTTCTTCACTGCGGCAGGAGGCACGCACATTCGTACTACTTATTGACTGTGACAGCTGCCATCGAAAAAGTTGCCTAAGGCGACGCGATAAAAGTATTCTAGAAGCGCGCAACTCCCCTGCCGGCTCAAAAATTATGGTTCCAAGGAAAGGCGAAGCCTTTGCTCTGAGTCGTCATTCTCCCTTTACGGCTGCCACCGGGGATGTTGGGACGCGAGCGCGGTGAGATTACTCGGTACTTTTCCCGCTGTCGATTAACTCTGGCGCGTGTTCCTATACTGCAACACCGCAAGGAGAGCTGGCAACTAAATGGAAATTTGCAGGAACGTGCCCCGCCGGCGACATGTGTCAAACGCATTGAACACTCCCTGCTTAGTGCTTATTAAGGCGAAAGCCGCATGTGCCTCACGAGTCAAGAAATCCGGCGGGCGTTAATTCAAACGCCGCGAATAATGCGTCGCAGATGGTACATCATACAAATGATGAAGTCACGTTTCACGTAAGAAGTGTTTAGAGGAACGTCAAATTTTTCGGGGATAATAATTTTCGCTGGAGATTTTGCGTCCGGATACCATGGTATGATTATGAAAGACGCCTCTGGTTAGCCTCCCTACCTTCCTTCTCACTCTCTGTCTCTCTCCTCTGTTGGCAGCGGCTCTCCGAAGTTAAGCCTAATGTGCGAGTGACTCTACAAAGGTGTGCCTCTGCCGATGCCCGACAGAAGGCGAGATCAAAAGCACGAGAGCGCGCGCACGACGGCAGGCCACGCTATTCACTTCTATTTCGTCGTTGAACGGACTCCCCTATTTCACATATGCCGTACCTGCCGTAATTTTGCTACGCCTTATTGTACACGGCACGTCACATGAATCTATAGCTGACTAAACGGGCAATGCGAAAGCCACTAGACTAAGTGGTCTATAGTGGCTTTCGTATTTCTTTCCGTAGGTACTTCTATGCATCTCTGCCGACTTTACTTCACAATTGAGGATGGAAACATATTCCTTTTCAAATCCGAGACACAGCGCATCTGTTTACCGCCAGTAGTTACGGTGCAGTTGATACGGTGTTCGACGGGCGGCGCCAAAATCGCGGATTCGATTCCTGCCGCGGCGTGCGCATCACGATGGGAGCGATGAGATAGAGACCTGTGTACTTAGATTTAGATTCACCTTGGGTAACCGTGGATGGAGACATGAGCAACCGTCGCGGAAATGTCCTTTGACCAATAACAGAAGAGGTTTCATAAGAAAATCTATATTGCTCAAGAAATGAGACATTACGACTTAACGTTAATACACATTAGTAATCCTAAATGCACCTATACCAAAATTAATTAATCATTGGCTATTTATTAAGGACGGGATAATGAACAGTGCTACACGAATGCGTGATTTACTAGGATTAAAAGAAAAGTCTTTCGAGGACTGGAACTCCAGATAAGAGTCGGGTCCAAGGTCTTTCTTGTATTTAGATGGATAAGGCGAATTAAGACGGCATAGAGTACATTAGGATGTACTAGCGCGGATTAAGATGGAATAAAGCGGATCATAACGGATTAAGGCATATTAAAGCTGGTACGATAAGGTAGATAAGGTGGACACTACCATTAGAATGCAGGGGTACATTTACTTTTATTGACCTTGCACTATAACATGTACAGACAAAAATAAAAGGAATGTATATAGAGCTCCATAGGTCCATCTCTAAATGAGAACATCTGGTCACTTTATACAGCTTTTATGCTGCCATCCTTACTGTTTATGTATGCTGTGTGCTTTCGTGGCGATAGTAATCTTCAAACTTCTAACTTTAAACTTAGCAGCCTCCTCAAAAGCATATTTTTCAAATAATCCACCTGGCCGAAATTGCACGGTCCGGCGCTCTGCATGAACAGCTTTCGAGCTCCTTCAGCGATAGCTACCGAGGATCGTAGAACTTCTGCGTGGGCGCCACACAAGCGTTTGCTGTTTTATTTAGGGGCTGGCTCACTTTTTCCGTATGATCTGAACCTCAGCGAAACAAATGAGCAATAATAAAGGACGTAGTTTGTTCAAATTCGCGAATATGGCCCTCGTACGTTGTATTTCTTTCACAGTCAATCATCAGTGCCGCAGTTTGTGCTCTAACCCTAGCTCGTGTTTCCGGTGCATCAACGGTGTGCGGTAAGCACGTTACAGTAGTCCTGATGAAAAAAAAAATGCTACGTTAATTCCTTGCAAGAACACGTCTTGACAAACAAACCTATCGCAGAGACTTTGCTCCTTAACGAGCAATAGCAACCAAAACATTTTTAAAAGGCGAAAGACAAGGTCGCGGAAGCTCCTGAAAACCATATCCTAATGAGAGCAGGTTCCGTAATATGATGCATAAGCATGCCCAAAGGACTACATTTTTCAAAAATGTATCATCTTTCGCTTTGAACCGCACGGCATTTTGTCTGGGCTCATTATTATAGGATAAGCAGCTTGCAGCTACGGCAGCGGGTGCAGAGCTAACGTTGCAGTATCAGCCTGAAAGTTTACAGTGATTAGGACTTCGTTCTGAGTAAGCGATTTCATTGCAGATGCCATGGCTTCGTCAAAGTACCAGGAGGAGTGACGTTTCTACAACACTTACGCTACCCTTATGAGGGCCTATGCGCGAGGTGAATGCAGAAGCAGCATACTGAAACAGGATCACTCAACCTCACTGAGAAATACAGCGACCAATATATATAAATATATATTACGACTTCTTCCTCGTTTTGCTAAAATTCTGTTGTTTTTACCTAAGTTGCAAAGTTGAGTAAAGCGAAGCACAGCAAATGAAAAACCGGGTATTATTGAGCCCCGTGTGTACCTTAAAATATTGGCCTCGTCATGACGTGCAAGAGATAATGCATTCATGTTGGATTTCGGTGCTTGTGCCGCAATTATGTGAGCTGTTTTTGTATTGCGTGCATTGCGATGCACGTGGTTCATCATGTATTGCTGTCATATTGTTTCCTTTCCGCATATAAGTAAGGAGAAAGCAATATGTTTTGAGTATGCTTTCTTCTAGTTGTCCCCATCCGCCCCCCCCCCACCCCTCCAAACAAAATGAAGATAAATAATAAACATTCCAATCAATCAGCATACTTCAAAAATAGTGTTCTAAATTGATTGTACACCACAGACATTAATATGGCACACCTAATGCTGCATGAAGCCGAAAAAAGAACAATAATTTCTTGCACTTCGTGGCCAACTCTAGCTCATGGGCCACTGCGATTCATTACGACACCTCCTATTCAGTTCTACAGTGCCGCTTGACGATATTGTTTTTCATAGTTAAGTACTGTTTTGGTGCCCCGCCACGGTGGTCTAGTGGGTATGGTACCGGGCTGCTGATCCGAGGGTCGGGAGATCGAATCCCGGCTGCGGCGGCTGCATTTTGATGGAGGTGAAATGTTGAGGCCCGTGTGCTGTGCGCTGTCAGTGCACGTTAAAGAACCTCAGGTGGTCAAAATTTCCGGAGCCCTTCACTAGGCGTCTGTCATAATCACAGATGGTTTTGGGAAGTAAAACCCGAGAAATCAATCACGTACTCTTTTAGTTGCGGTTTGTGAGTATTTGGCTGTTGCATATGCACCATCCGCACGAAAAACAGAATTATTCGCGCACTCTTGAGACATGAGGGCAGTCGCGGCGTCGTAGCTACCAGAGTGAGCTTGCGGAGAATCAAATGATTCCCGGATGTTTGCTCATTCTTAAATTAGGGAAGAGTGCGGGACATCCACGAGGAGGAATATATGTTTTCATGATCTACTGAGCTTGTAGACTACGAAACGCAGCCATATGTCTAAAAGAAGGTACGTTAAATTTTCTGTGAACTGAAGCAGCAAATTAGTGGATACATTCTGCGTTGATGCTCCCTTACTGAGATGATCAGATCTAATGCGGCTCATTCAGTTTAGGATCTACCCAAGAGGACCAGTAACAAAGGGGAGCCGTTGCCAATTTCTCTTTGCCTGAAACGCGTCCCGGACCACCCCTATCACATGGCTTTAAAAACGACTCGCTGTGTATTGAAGGCCTCTCAAAAAGATACAGTCGAAAGGATTTTTTAAAAGGCTAGCTGAGAGCGAAGATATCGCAATCGCAGAATCTCCATTTCTCGTTCATTCTCAACTTTGTAGAATAGGGCACTGGTGGGCGGCATGAAGCAGATGCCCTGCCCAACGCATTACATCACCAGGCTTCACTGTCATAGCAGCGCGGCTAATTGGGTATGCAAGTTAGAGGGGTTGCCGGGTGCTCTTAGCAGCGTGCACTTCTGGCTGCCTGACCACTGCGCGCCTTACGTCGTCGGTGGGTCCTTGCCCGATGACTGCATTGCTTCAGTCTGTCAACGCATTGTTTCGCTTCGTCTTCCTCTTTCGGCTCGGAGGCACGCGCACTTGCGTCCTCAATGCACCGCTTGTCTTCGATCTTGCGCATATGCACGCACCAGGCTAAACGCGGAGATTATGAACGTTAATACACATTAGTAATCCTAAATGCACCTATACCAAAATTAATTAATCATTGGGTATTTATTAAGGACGGGATAATTGACAGTGCTACACGAACGCGTGATTTACTAGGATTACAAAATAACTACTCCTATTCCAAAATTTGATAATTATTCACTATTTATTAAGGACGAGATAATTAACTGTGCTACACGAATGCGTGATTTACTAGGATTAGAAGAAAATTCTTTCGAGGGCTGGAACTCCAGATAAGAGTCAGCTCCAAGGTCTTTCTTGTATTTAGATGGATAAGGCGAATTAAGACGGCATAGAGTACATTAGGATTACTAGCGCGGATTAAGATAGAATAAAGCAGATTATAACGGATTAAGGCATATTAAAGCTGATAAGATAAGGTAGATAAGGCGGACACTACCATTATAATGGAAGGGTGCATTTACTTCTATTGACCTTGCACTATAATATGTACAGACAAAAATAAAAGGAATGTATATAGAGCTCCATAGGTCCATCTCTAAATGAGAACATCTGGCCACATTATAAAGCTTTCATCCTGCCATCCTTACTGTTTATGTATGTTGTGTGCTTTCGTGGCGATAATAATCTTCAGACTTCTAACTTAGCAGCCTCTTCTAAAATGTATTTTGCAAATAATCCATCTGGGCGAAATTGCACGGTCCTGCGCACTGCGTGAAGGGCTTTAGAGCTCCTTCAGCGATAACTTCCGAGGATCGTAGATCTTCTGTGTGGGAGCCGCACAAGCGTTTGCAGTATTGTTTAGATGTTGGCTCACTTTTTTTTTTTACATGAGCTGAACCCCAGTAAAAAAAAAAAATAAGCAATAATAAAGAACTCCGTTTGTTCATATTCACGAATATGGTTCTTGTACGTTTTATTTCTTTCACAGCCCATGATCAATACCGCAGTTTGTGTTCTAATCCTAGCTCGTGTTCCCGGAGCATCAACGGTGTGCGGTAAGCACGTTACAGTAGTCCTGATGAAAAAAAATATGCTACGTTATTTCCTTCCAAGAACACGTCTTGACAAACAAACCTATCGCAGAGACTTCGCTCCTTAACGAGCAACAGCAACCAAAACATTTTTTAAAAAGGCGAAAGACAAGGTCACGGAAGCTCCTGAAAACCATTTGATAATGAGAGCAGCTTCCGTAATATGATGCATAAGCATGCCCAAAGAACTACATTTTTGAAAAATATATCATGTTTCGCTTTGAACCTCACAGCATTTTGTCTGGGCTCATTATTATAGGATAAGCAGCCTGCAGCTACGGCAGCGCGTACAGAGCTAACGTTGCAGTATCGGCCTGCAAGTTTACAGTGATTAGGACTTCGTTCTGAGTAAGCGATTTCTTTGCAGATGTCATGGCTTCGTCAAAGTACCAGTAGGAGTGACGTTGAAAGCTGACAGCAGGGTTGGAGGGTAACTTTTGCTGGCATCAGATCTTTCAGTGCTGTAGCTCCAAGCCTTGTGACGTCGGTAAGAAAGAAACTCAAGCTCATTACATCTTCTTGAGATGCACTCTCCATTCAAAGTCAAGTTTTGCGACGCCAGTTGCACTGTTCGTTTGGATTTTCTTACCTGATTGTATATTCTGTTCATATTTAAAACGGAATATACAATCAAGTAAAACGACTGCAATGCGTACAGGATTTGCTACAAAACGTCGTAGTTACATGACAAGTACATTTTATAAAGCGCAACAAAAATACTGAAATATATGTGAAGCCCATATTTAAAGGTAAGGTTAACAATATTCAAGTATATATGGAGTATTGGAACTTATGTGGAGCTTTAACGTGGTAGAAATGATGTTGTGTGTTGAGTCATTCATCTTTGTGCTTCGAAATCCACGAAAGCAAGTAGAGAGAACCCCCGAGAAAGAAAGACCCTCTGTCCTGTGTGGGTTTTTTGTAGTGCAGCAGCTCGTGCAGTTGTCGTTAAGGCGTTTTTTTCTTTCTTCCCCAATTTTATTGTTCGTGTTTGCAGTAGTCTCCACGGCAAAGTTGATAGCGGGATACATGTACAGCTTGTTCGTTTAATCGAAATTGTTAAAATACCCTTGCTGACAATCCAGTTACATCTCTACTTTTCTAGCTAATTTCAGATTTAACACTTGCACCTTAAAACTTCACCTTGAATTCTAATAAACTAATTTTCATGAAAGTTTTAAAATTTGTGCTGTATATATTGTTTTCTGGTATATTTAATAGTTGAGCAACAGTATTATGCGAAATCGCACTAAAGCAACAGCATCTCCCTCTTACAATGGCTCAGCTATTTCTAACAATAGTAAGACTTCATTGCGTTTTCGGTTGCTTCTCTGTAAATAAAACAACACTGTCATATGAGCAATATGATGAAACACGGCACGCTCAATTCAACCAAATTTCCCGTTGTTATTTCCCTAACATAAAATCTTGTCGTAAAGAGATAAATGATTATATGCAATGGTCTTCACGATACAGAAACCACTTTAAACAAAATTTATCGTCTCATTCTAGTGACTGACGTTCACATAAAGTATTTGTTTCAGTAAATAAAACAAGGATTGGGGAACTTAACCTCTATTTAAGGTTAAGAAAGAGGTGTACTTTGTCAAATAAATGCACCTATATTCAACAACAGTTTTGAAGGCTGCAAAAGGGTTCAAATCTGAATGACATGTTGCTGATACATAAAGTAGACAATACGAACAATTGGCCGCGATGCCCTATCACAGCGTCTTTAAGCAAATTATTTTGCTGCTTGCTGACACAAATAACTTATAATTTATAAAAGTAATGTGAACATAAATATCAGCCTAGTATTACCAAACCACCGGCGGAAATATTCGCGTTTCCTTTACTGCCATTGCATTGAGACAAACTTTGTTCTCACTATCTCTTGTTGCATTTTACATCGTAACAAGGGTATATACATTGGAGATATTGAAGAACTGCAGTAAGTTCTTTACTGGATATTCAGAACCTGTAGCTTATGTTGTAACGGTAACTAAAAGTCAGGATTAGCGTATTGATTTCAGAAAGAACGCATAGAAAATGATCAAGGCTCTCGTGTTTTCTTAGTGATAACGAAAAACCGCAAGTACTATTCTATATCAAGCGATTAATAGAAAAAAAACAACGAACTGCTACAAAATGTTAGCACTGACTCTTTACTCTTTTTTTCGAAATCAAAACGAGAACTTTCGAACGTATATTAAACTTTTGTTTTCGGTGACAATAATGCTCATATACTTAAATATTTTTCACGGAAGATACTTAGTACATTTGCTCTAACCGAACTCGAACTACTTATTCTGACAAGCCTGAATCCTTCTTTTCTTTTATTTAGAATATTTCAAAGCAATATGCATAGTGGCGACACATACGTTCGAGAACATCAGCAGGCATAAGCGACGCCCATCACCATAAACCACCAAAACCGCCATTGCAATGGTGGTTTTTGTGGCGGTTATGGTGGTTGTATGGTGAATAACGTTGGGCCTCACTAAATGTGCTTTTAATTGGCTGAACCCGCCCACCTCTCTCATGCACCTCCGTCCACTTGGCTAGTATCAGAAGGATTGAAAGGGGAGCACCAATTCGCGACAGGAGACGAACAATGAATGTGTCGTTTCTGGTTCAAAAACGCCTACCATGCAGATTTCGTGCGATTTTCCGGGCTTTTCTAGTTCAGTTGATAGCAGTAAACTGGATGCAGCTGCATAAGAGTTCTATAAGGATTCAAACAATTAACTATGCATTCAGTGAGGCACACAACAACACCCATCATGCAACCCTCATGGCCACCACTAAACTTACAAATACAATGGAGGTTTTGATGGAATATGGTGATGGGTGACAGGTGGATTTTCAGTAGCGCAAATGTTGATGAGAGGTTGGTTTTACGAAGGTGTAGGTAGCCTTAAAGTAGGCTCATTAAAATGACGCTGTCCTGAAAAGCGAAGTACACTTATGTCGAGAAAACGCCTTTCTTTTGTGTGACGCCAAGAAGACCAGAAGCTACATTGTCGCGTAGCTCTAGAAAGGCCTATATAAATTTTCAGACCTACAGACGGACTTTTTTTAAAAAAGAATACTTAAACGTTTTATGTTCGGCTATATTTATAATTTTGAATGCTTACGGCGATATTTCTTTTACTGGCATTCTGAACAACTTCGTTTTCTATGAGCACTCTATTTTCCTCACTTGCACAATAACGATGCGTACAGAATAGAAGTGAAAGACTCCATAACAATTATATTGAAAGACCGAGGAAGACTGGACCGAGCAATGCCAGCAGACCCATTTATTCTGCAGGCACTCACCAGGCTCCAGCACGAAGAAGAACAGGGATGATGATGGCTATGTACATACGAGAACGATGAAGTATGCTGAAGGTGCTTACAATATTTATTTCGTGAAAGAGCAAACTTGAAATTAGAATATAAAATCGGGTACGCGCTCGCATTTTCGCTCATAACAGCGCTATCTCATTCGCATCTCTTGATTAGACAAGCAAGAAATAATTTTTGTACATTCAGGCTTCTTGTGTAACTTATATTTTTAGCCTATATATAAGCTATTACATCTATAACTTGCTTTCGAAGATTGCGAACGAAAGATTTCATACGGGATAAATTGTTGAGGAGGTTTATGATGTCCGGCGCGTCTTCGTTGAATGAAAGAGGACTCGTCCTGTTTTCTTCTAAAAAAGAAGCATACAAAACGCTGGAAAAAATATTGAGCAAAGGCAAGTACCTTTAAACTCAAAATCTTCCAAAGCATACGTTCGTTGTCCTCTTCTGTTTTCGACATGCAAATAAAGGAAATTAACATGTGCGGCAAAACAGCCTCATTGTGGGCAGAAAAAAAAGATTGTCATGTCCACATGTATGTTTTGGACCCTCATCTGAGGGGCGCTTTATGTGAGCGTGCTCTTCAGTATGGCTTAAGATAAATATTTGCGCTACAAGTACGCGAATTTCAGAACTTCATTTCTCACAAGTGCAGCCTGCAAGGTAAACACAAACAAATGTTCGGCTGTTTAGATGCGTATGCGAAATTTGGATTTACTCGTACTTTGGCGACGTTACCGCTCACTTAGTTGTCCCCATGGTTATGTCGCAAAAATAGGCACGTGGAACAATAAACAAGTAAGAAATGTTGATCACATAAAGAGCTTGCTTAATCACGTCATTTATGTTATCTCTATATTTTTGTACCTTGCCTAAACGCGGAGCTTGATGTCGACTGTGAGAAACGCAGAAAAAAGTGAAGCCAGTTGCACGTATCTGAGCAAACAGTACAGCTGCGGCAATGCTTCGGAGTTCACCATCTGCGGAGTTGCAATGGGCTGAGGACAAAAGGTTAGGCATTGGGTCGAGGGAAAGCATGGATCCGTGTTTTTCCTTCTACGCAACCCGACAATCATCATCATTATCATCAGCAGCAGCAGCATATCTTTAAGTCCACTGCAGAACGAAGGCCTCTGCCAACGATTTCCAATTTGCCCTGTACTGAGAGAGTTGGTTCAACTTGGTGCCCACGAACTTCTTAATTTTGTCGCTCCATCTAACCTTTTTCCTGGCTCTGTTGTGTTTTCGTTCTCTTGGTGTCCATTCCGTCGCTCTTACTGTCCATCTGTTATCTGTACTCCGCATGATATGCCCTGCCTAGGTCGACTTTTTTCTTTTGATTGATATAAGAATATCAGCTACTCCTGTCTGTTCCCAGATCCACTCCGCTCGCTTTTTTTTTCTCTCTCAGCATTACACCTATCATCTTTCTTTCCATTACACGCTGTGTGCTCCTTAATCTCATCTCTAGATCTTTAGTTGACCTCCATGTTTCTGCAGCGTACGTTAGTTCTCGGAGAATGCAGTGATTAAATACTTTTCGCTTTAGTGACAGTAGCAAGTTTCCAGTTATGATTTGGGAATGTCTCCCGAATGCGCTCCATCCCATTCTTATTCTGCGGAGGATTTCCCTTTCATGGGTAGGCGTCCCTGTTAATGACTGCCGCAGACATACGTATTCGTTCACACATTCTAAGGGTTCACTGTTAAGTTGAAATTCCTGTTCTTTGGCTAGACTGCTGAGCTTCATTTTAGTTTTTTGCTTCTTCATGTTTAGTCCGACTATAAGACTTTCCCAGTTAGGTCCTCAATCATGTTTGGTAGTTCGTCACCGTCATTGCTAAAAAAGCACAATGTCGTCTGCAAACTTGAAATTGCTGAGATATTCTCCGTCTTTTCTAATTCCCTTTTTGTTCCCAGTCTAGACGTTTAAACACTTCTTCCAGGCATGCAGCGAATAACGTCGGGACATTGTATCTCCTTGTCTGACTCCTCTCCTGATTGGAACTTTTCTGCTCTTTTCATGTGTAAGTAGTGTGGCTGCGCAATCTTTGTAGATGTTACTTATTGTTTGCACGTATGCGTCATGTACACCTTGTCGGCGCAAAGCTTCTAGAACTGCTTGTAGAACGCTTGCTTGCATAACTGCTGGTGTGTGTTTGTTGATGTGTGCGTAGGTGTCTTATATGACTGCCTGCTTGCTGTCTTTTTTTTTTCAACCAACGAGGTTTTTTTTTTTCGTATAATCCACATGTTAAATATGACATAATCAATATTAGGATCGTTATTCATTGTGCCTCACTCAACCGCGATGTTCTAAATCCAGCAACTATGACTGCCACGCAACCTGACGAGACTTCTCTTTATTTATTACTTTTTCTACTCCCTTACTTCCTTCTTTATTTGCTTCTTTCTTTCTTCACATATTGCCCTTCGCATAATGGCTATGATGTAGCAGTGGGCTGAGAGCAGGAGCACAGGTAAGTTATTCAGGCTTAAGGCGAGGGCGTGGATAGCAGATCGTGGGCAAGAGCTGGTCTCCTTCTTTCCTTTGCACGACAGCGGTCATTGGGGACACACAGTGCGGGCCCCCAAAACAATTCCGCTGTTAAGGAAGTTGAGCGATTGTGAAAATCTCGTTCGCACTAATACATCGCGGAAGGAGAACTTCGTAATTGCAATAATAGCAGCTGGAATAGCGTCAGCTGTTTGTCGAAGCAATAAAAAGCTTCACTTAGTTATCAAGAGGCTCATCGTTAAAAAAAATAGGAAAAAGATAATAATTTCTGAAGTTTCCCGTCCCAAAACTTACGATACGGTTATGAAAGACAACACAGTCGAGAGCTCCGGAAATTTCGACCGGCTGGGATTGTTTAACGTGCACTGATATCGCATAGTACACGGGCCTCAACATTTCGCCTCCATGGAAATGCAACCGCCACCGCCGGGATTCGATCGCGCGACCTTCGCATCAGCGGCCGAGTATCATAACCACTATAGCACCGCGCGTCGCGGCGCAAGGCATAGAAAAACATTATAATCTACTCAAATATACAGCAGCTTAATTGTGAGAAAAGCCGCCTCTGCCAGCCAACCCCGACCAATTGCCCAGGGACGTCGACGCCAGAGACTTAGTTCCCGATTTAAGAAAAAGGATGACTGACAACTAAGTGGGGCGAAAGAAATCCAGGGCGTGCCTTGGCTCAAATGCCTTGAATTGCATGGACCTCTCTCCTCTCATGTTCACTTCTGTTTATTCCCTCCTCCTGAAAGGGTAGGCAGACGTTGCACCTCGCTCAGTGGCAATTGTCAGCTTGCTCCTTCTTTGTTTCCTTTTGTGTTTATGCGCATTTATGTGCTTGCAACAACAACAACAACAACACCGCCACCGCCACCACCATCTTTGGTATTTCCTCCTAATTTCATTCCGAGCTTTTACATCTGTATCGCTACATTAATTTGGACACATCTGGTCTCTTAAGCCAGGCGCGCGGACGCAAAAGGGACGAGTCTTGTGCTGTGAGCTGAACTGGCCATATATGCAACCGTTATTAACTCTAAAGTCTTAGTGCGTTTACCTCATCATTGGCATAAGTAGCGTTGTGCAAATTATTTCTGCATGGCTGCTTCATCGGATTATCTACTGAATAAATAATTAATTGATAATTCGCTAACTAATAATTAAAGCCCTAGGTCCTCTTCTTCGGGAACATTAGAGGATGGGACAGGCTGTCGCAGCCGAATTCTTTGCCATTGCGATTGATTCTAATGACTAATGGAACAAAGCCGTATTTGTCTTACAGCAATGTACTACTACGGGTAACAAACAGAAGTCACGGGACAGCGTGCTTATCAAATGCCCTTTGTAGGACAATGGATGGCTTGTGTGCAGACTGAATAGCGTGCACCGTTCAGAATACGGTACATTATCAGCGAGCTCAGAAATGAAAAGTTTGCATCATTTATCACGCTTCAATGACTAGTGCGTCACACTTCAAAATATAATTGAAAAAAAAAACAACCGGCGAAGGAACAAAAGTGTAGCGGATATTTAAAAGAAAACGCTGCACAACACGGCTCGAGGGACGCAGACAGTGTCGCAAATAATTGCAAAACTTTAGCACGCGCTGTCCCAGTGCACTCTCAAAATCGCAGCGGGCCCCGTATTTTGTTTTAGCAGAGAAGCTGTTTGAGCTAGGTAACGTTTGTCCTGTCGCGAAATGTGTGTATCCTACCACAAAATATGACCTTGAAATAACCTTCCATAGCAACCAAGCGATGCTACATAACCTTGTGTGGCCTCGACATCACGCTATATCGCGTAATATGACGACACAGTGACACGTGACCGGAAGAAAAAGATCAAGTGGAGGAGAAAGAAGACGATGTTGATGAACAAGGAGAAGAAGGTGGTGGTGGTGGTGATCGGCCAGCTGCGCCATAATCTGCCCCCTTGCGCCACCTAGCGGAAGCTGCATTTTTTCTGCCACATTGCAGTGCGACTGGCGCTGCGGATGCATTAGTCGCTGTTTTATTGATGTTGCATGACTCGGTGTCAGTGTTGCGACCTTGAAACTTGAGAATTCCTCTTTGCAATTATGTTTAGCGTGTCAACGTCGAGCTGCAAAATTTATAGATAATAGGTGCTGTTATACAGATTACATTTGTATTGAGGTATTTCATTGAGTCTCAGAAATTACGATCATGCTAGAAGCACAACCATCAGTCTCTTTCAACTTGTTGCTACTATGCAACATAAAGAATGCGAACCGTTCTGCTAGGATACAGGGAGAAATAAAAACATGGACAGGATAACTTTACTGCGCGCTGAGCAATGCCTTCCTTGAGAGACGTGGGGGAAATAGTAGCTTTCTTCTCGCCTGCTCATGTCTTTTAAGGGTTGAGTTATTCCTTTCGAACAAAGTAACTTCAGCAAATTTTTCGCGAGACAATATTGTTATAATATACTGTAATTCTTAAAACGTAATGATTTAGCCGATTACAAGCGCTTAGCGTTCCCCGTGAAGGGGGTAAATAATGAATACGTGAAGCCGTACTTAGTTTCTAGACGGTGCCGACAAAGGGCTTCCATATTCCAGCTACCAGCCGTGGCTTCAGCAGGGGATATCCTGGCTTAGCTCTTTGCCTACAGATTTGCATGATGCGAGTGTGCGCAACACAAACAATGTGGGGGCGTCATTGCCGCATGTGGTAAAGGTGATACGCGTTTAATTCGGGTCTGAGAAGAAACACTGTGCATAAAAGCAAGATTACATAAGCATCGTCTCTGTTTCTAATAAATTCTGTGGATCCCACTTTATTTGAAACTCAACAGGCTTATGATGAGCTTCGACTCAACAGACCCCCGCAAGATGTACTTTTGTGTTCATCTCATGAAAATAGGGTACCTTTCTGCATATAACTTACAACATAATTCTTTGCTCGCATGAATGTGTTGACCATAAACCATCAATTTTTTAATGTCCAGTACTTGTAGTGAGCGTCGACAATAGTTCACGACGATTTATATAGAAGGCCCGTGCTACACTACACGCTGACTAACATTCGTGTTCTGCGCAGGCCTGGCTTTTTTTTTTACTCGCATAATATGTCAGCATCAAAAAGTAAACAGATAAATTGGGTTCATGGGTGAAATCCAGAAGCGAACGGTGGAACGGTTCATGAGTAGCTTCTTCATCCTGCATGTAACGGGTTCTTCCGTGACTATGAACTTTAACCTTAAGCTTTAATGTAGTGAATACTCAATATAAGCTTAAAGGGGAAAAAAGGCATCTGGCCACCCTAATTCTTGAATTGGGTCACTGTTAGTGGCACTCGGGCCTCGGTACTGTCGAAGGTGGCGTCAATATGCTAGACAGGAGCTTTCACTACTATGGACTCTTTATCTCCGTCTAAGGGACGCCAAGTGTGTCGCGGCTTCAAGGAGAAATCTCTGCAACCCGTAAAGGAGCATGCTGCTATATTGTGTTGTGGGAGTGGCGGGAAGGACAGCATAATCTACAAAGGGAGGACCATCTCTTTACTTTGCTCTAGACATCGTAATCTCTCATAAATTTACAAATATAAACGGCAGTGTACATGCAAAGAGCAGCGTTAGCTTTGCTGTTAACAGAAAATCTCACGCTTATGCCACGTATAAGACCTTTTGTACGGAAAAATTGTACACTTTTGTACGCGTATCTTTTTGACGACTGGTTGAACGGTGAAGCACAGATTGTTTCCTGGGCAACATACTCAAACACAGAGTAGGTCGGTTTTAGCAGGGGTAAACAAAGTATGTGTACCAAGTTCGCTTTCGCGAATAAGCTACTTGACATCTTTTTTTCCTTAGCGTCAAGAGCACGTGGCAGTCATTATTGGAGTAGTGTGCAGAAAGACAGCAACGAACATGACTTTCAGTCTCTTCGCCTTTAAATTGTCAGAGGAGAGCTGCGGCTACGCCGTCGAAGTTTCCCTCACCATCCTGACACTAATGACTAATAGCACCTGCACTTTTGCATGCGTTCTTCGGAAGAACAATGTAGGCAAACATGAACAAAGCACTTCACTGCAAGGGCTACATTAAAGCGAAGAATATGAAATCAGGCAAAAAAAAAGAGGAAGTGGTACCAACTGAAGTAAAAAAAATGTACGTGTCAGAAGATAGCGAAGCCATTTGGCGAGAATGTTTAGGCGAGCGAAACGGCGATCAGTCACCCTTAGCGAGGCTCAACTGCAAGAAACAAAATAAACAGTTTGGACCCCGTTTTGAAGATAAGTCAGTGGGCCAGGCTGCTGTAACACGATGTTTTTGCTGCGCTAAGGTTGACTTTTCCTTTCGTGCAACTTTTGTTTGAGTTCGCCGGCCCTCATGTTTAACTATTGCAGGGAATTTGCGAATATCCTTTTTTTTTCTATCGTGTTTGATAAATTGGCCCACAAAAATGATCTATTTAAAAATACATCATTGTTCGTGTTTGAAAAGCCCTACTATCGATAAGCCCAAAACAAACGCCACCTAAATGCTGACCCACTTCCAAGTCAATTTATACTTCGTTGGTAACTCCGAACCTGCAACCTTTGCTGATACTAATCATGGGCCTTTTTCTAAGGGACTAAACTCATACCCACGGAGGAAAACAATGAGGAAGTTCAAGTAATAACAAAAATAGAGATGTCTAGGTAATTGTTTTAACGAAGACATGGCCTGACTTTTCCCGCTGAAAAGAATTGATAGCAACGAAGCATCCCTCGCACTTCTATACTACCCCTGTGTAATGCCCTACGAAATATCCTGTGGCTGCGGACATACTTCTTAGATGCAGTTTCCGAAATGCTTGGGGGTAACAGAAACAGAGAAATGCTAAGTTGACTAGAACAGTGTGGGCGCCAAGTGGTAGGTACATGATAGTTGGTAGAGGCGAAAATTTAGCCTGAAACTATCACAGCGACAGCAAGTTACCAGGTGATTGGTATCTGATATTTGTAATCTTATTGTTATGCTGGCTCAGCCTATGGTACAGGCATTTCTCAGCTTACTCCAGATATTTTCTGTTGCATGACAAGGCAATTTTGTATGCCATTCCCAACTGACACTCAGCGTGCTCGCCGTCATTATTTAGGACAAAGATCACTGTACTGAGGAGACAAAGGCTTCTTAGCCTGTAAACCTGGATAGCTTATTCAGGGCACGTAACAGTAAATATAGAAGAACGCTATGAGTAATATGGCGTGACACATGATGTACATTTGCTACAGCGGCTGTGTTCGCTTTTTCTGGTTTTTTTTCTTTTTCCTGAGGCCCACGCATGCGGCATCGCAGAATTCCTGTCTTCGTCTCTTTCTTCTTTTTTCTGCTAAGGAAACGAGAACGCCCTGTCTGGGTATCCTGCGTACTACAGTTGGGAATAAAGTCATTGACGAACGGGTTAGATTAATAATTAGCTGTGGCTAAAGGAATCGTGGAAGCAGGTGGTTGTAGCTTAAAATTTATAAGGATCAATAAAGCTGTTTAACTTGAACACGAACAGCCTACTGATTAACCGTGACAACGCTCCTCATATCCAATACAGTCGTTTTTACTGAATAAATATTGATGAAAGTGGTGCCCTGTGTATGTTCCATGTTCGATCATTTCAACTATGTCTGTAGTGACCTTGGTTTTGTTTCTGTGTTGTTGTTCCTTTTTCCAAAGTTGCTGTAGAACTGTCCTAAAGTTTTACCTGGGTCTTGTATGTCTCTTTGTTTTACGCGACAGCCTACGTGCTGTCTTTGCAGAACTTTATATTTGTATTGCCCGAACTGCCATAAAGAGTATCTCGCTCTTTGGCGAAAATAAATAATGACAAAATCCAACTAGTTGTCGCACGACAGCCTTTTGTGTTGTTGTTCTTTTGTGGGGTTTAACGTCCCAAAACCAGCTCTGATTATGAGAGACGCCGTAGTGGAGGGCTCCGGAGATTTTGACCGCCTGGGGTTCTTTAACGTGCACCGACATCGCACAGCACACGGGCCTCAACATTTCGCCTCCATCGAAATGCAGCCGCCGCGGCCGGGATTCGATCCCGCGACTTTCGGATCAGCAGCCGAGTACCATAGCCACTAGACCACCGTGGTGGGGCAGCCTTTTGTGTCGGCGGCTCCTTCAAGTCCTGTGGGAATTCCGACGATTATAGTACACCTGTGGTTAGGCTATGGTAGATGTAAACAATTGGACCGACCTCTCGCACAAAAGCGTTATTGATGTGAAAATCGAAGGAACCAGTTCGGAATAAACGCTGCTCCGTAATATATGATCAGCCACCTTCTGATAACCCGTTAACCTATGACCTTATACCACGCACCATTTTGAAATTTTGAGGTCCTTCAGGCAGTGAGATATGATGTAGGCGAATTTTATTTCTTCATGGGTGTTCGGATATCGCAGGTGAAACCAAAGAGCTTACAAATGAAGAACGCTTGCAGTGCGAAAGTGAATACCAATTATACTTTCCAGGCTGCCATACCACCATACCACCTCGACTTGTCACTCTCATGTCCTTCAGCCAAAGCTGCCAATTCGTGCCGACTCAATAACGACGCCGAAGTTAACATTGAGCAGCACAACACCATGGCTTCTCTCTGTTTTCTTTACCTTTACGGGACTGGTTTTGCTGAGGGCGGTTCTCTATGAGAATGCTTGCGCATGTGTGAGAGGAGACTCTCATCGCCAAGGGTCCCTGATGGACCCTATAGTAAGTAGTCTAGAATTGTCATTCGGCCTACTAGTGAAAAGATCCCCCGATAATTCCTCTTCTTTTATCAGTTCATAGCGAGCGCCTCCTTTCACCAGACCTGGTATGCCTTTCAAGAACATGCGATGCTTTGTTATTCAGCAGTCAACTTGTAATAAGATCAAATGCTACGTGATGCCTTCGAGTACAAAGAGCGTTTCACACCTGCCGCCGCCACTGCTACAAGTGGCGCTGACTGACACTCCCAGGATTATACAGGTAGATGGGGCGACGACCACTGTCGTAGCTCGGTTGGTAGAGCATCGGATGCGTCATCCAAAGATCGTAGGTTCGGTGGCTACCAAAGTAGGTGCTTTTTTCGTGCACTTCGATTCATTTCCTTCTATGCCATAATGACTCTGCCACTGGTAAACCAACCATTAATGTCACACATGCCATCCTTTGCTCCATTGCCTTCTGGCTTTACTATAGGTGGTGTATCTAACAAACAAACCAGCCCATACACCGCTCCCCTTCCTCCATTTATACACACACACACACACACACACACATATATATATATATATATATATATATATATATATATATATATATATATATATATATATATATATATATATATATATATGCGCACATGCACTGTGGCCTGAACCGCATACATGACTGTCGCGTCCGGCCGCGAAACCACCTCGTAAAGAGGGGAGTAGTGAGAGGTATGGAGGCGGAGAACATGCTCCCAACTGGCGCTGGTGTCCTGTTTCTCACTTTCTTTTTTTAGTTCCTTTCGTGTCCTCTGAACGTCCTGTCTTGTTTTCTTTTTCTTGTCGCTTCTTTCTCAGACAGGTATAAATGTAACTGAGAACAGAACCAAACGCATTCGTGGTCAAGGCCGGTCTCCGGATGAAACATTGCATAAACACTCTCAATTCGTTGCCAAGTTCGAGGGTCTACTACTAATTTCTCTCTCTCTCTTCCTTATATATATATATTGATAGTTCCTAGTCTCACAACGGATGGTGTCGGGTATTGTAAGCTTAGAAACTCGCCACCGCCTTCCAAACTCTTCGCGACAGTGAACAAGCGTGGCACGTGGCAGGGCTTTTGCAATCGACGCTTACCACTTTCAACAGCGTCTTTTGTATCCGATCAGTTACGAAAACTGAACTCTCCAAAAATATGGTGGGTAAACGCGCGTTCTCCCTTTCAACAGCTTTCTAGGGTTACCGCGTTCACTTCAGCGCTTCCTTTTTTTTTTTTTTTTCGGGGGATTCAATTTAAGTTTCGGCAGCACATCTCGCGTTACGCTCAAAAGCTTTTGTTTCGAAAGCCCGGCTTCAATAACTGCTATGTGAACGTGTTTCAAAAAAAGGCTGCACGTGCGCTTTAGGATTTAGTTTTGCATTCTCTGCGGCTTGAGCTGGAAGCTAATTCCTAACAGTTCGCGCCACGCCAAAGCACGCACAGGTACTAACGCAGGGCATTAGAAGAACTGAAATTTGGGCGAGTTTGTACGAGTTGATACGGGAAAATCAGCGCAAGGCAGAACCGAGGACAGAGGAAAGAACGCGAAGAACGCACTTGTCTTGTCCAGTTCTTTCCCCTGTCCTCGTTCTGCTTTGCCCTGCTTTTTCATTATTAACACAGGGCAGTTGGTAACGGTAATACTGGAAGAAGGGATATCGGTGCTAGCTTTCTTTTTTTTTCTTTGAATATTTCTAAGGAGAAACGAATACATTTGAGCCACCTATGTATTTTTTTTTCCTCGGCGCGCGAAAATATTTGCCACTAAACTTACGCAACGGGGCTTATGTTCAATACTTAAATTGCACACTTGCAACACATTCTAGCTCTGCCTGAGGCAGCTGAAATGGAACCAAACAGTTAGGTTCAGTCCGCCTGGTAATATACTGTTCGTCCAAGTAAAAAGAATTTGTAATCCTTGCGCGGCATCCTTCACCACATTAGGCTCAATACTACAAAGTGTACGTCCTCGTCGTTTCTAGAGTAGAACAGAGACATGTAAATATACGAACTTGTCCTACGATTAATATGTGGTCGCTATGACGGCATCAGGGGTGTCAGGCCAGGGTGTTACAAGACGGTATTATCAATGCTGACGCCGCATGTAGTCACCAAACACACACACACACACACACACACACTCACATTTTAGGCCTGAGTATCATTACCCGAAAGCGCGCATTTCTCCTCAGTAATCTTATGTCTGCGGTTGGGCTGGTAGTGGTGAAATTACAAGCTGCGTGTCAGTAGCGATATTGTAGTCGACGTTACTGGTTATTTCTCATCACACACACACCACTCGGTGTAGACGATCATGTCCGCTTGCCTCGCTACGCTTGGCGTAGGGTGAAGTACTTTGCCCTAGTCGGCTCCTTCTTCAGTGCTTTGCATAACGCCATCCCCGGGAGAGCTCAATTTCGGGCGAAATCACAAACTCGTGGTCTATATCTGCGTAATAAATTGAACGGCAAGTTTTTTTTTTCCTTTTTCTGTAAGTTCTAAATAAGTTGATACTCTTAAAAATATTTTCCTGGTAATGTTTATGTTAAAGATAGGCGAATAATTCTGAGTACGTGTCGCTTCTTCTTCTGAAGGGATCAGTGTTCTCACGCTGTAATGTTCCATAATAGCTTCTAGCTAACTGTATAGGACGCTGGAAATACTAATGTACGTAAGGCTATTCAGTGTACAATAAATGCCCTTAGGTCCGTGCAACAGAACTGTATAGATGCCAAGTTCCCCAGCTTGCCGCGCGTAGTATGTAAAGTCGATTTATGAAAATATAGATTCCATGTGACAAAGCTATGATTTCCTCAGTGTCTATGTTTAGACTTTACTGAGGACATAATGAAAGTTCTTTAAGTGGACACTCAGACGTACAGTTCGGATCAAGCAGACGAGCGTGTTAAAATTAGGAAAATAAAAGCGCAGCAAAACGTAGCCTCCTCAAATAGAAAAGTGAGCTGAATGAAACCACTTTAAGTTTTTTGGCGGAAGCACTTCAACTTTAAGCCTGTAATTTGCATACTAACTAGACCCTTTAGCTAAATGAAATTAGGAGACATCCCATGGGATTAAAAGGCATGTTCCTACATACAGAAGCTTCCTTTTACACTTAGTCAAGCATGCTTCCCTCCCCTCCCCCCCCCCCCCACGCTCTAAAAAAAAAAAGAATGAGAAGTCGAGACCAACGGGATTATCCAGATAGACTGTGAAAATTCCGCGCCTACGTATGTCGGAGTCTTACTAAAGCAGTGTGCTGCTTTCAGGAAACGATGTAAAATAAGAGCAACGTAGTTGATAGCTGGTTTAATGCTTGAGCCTGTAGGAGGATAGCTGTACTTGTTGCCCTTGTAAATTGTTGGCTACATAGCTTGCACATTGGAGAAGCGCTCTTCATTCCAAATACGATGAGTTGGAGACCGAGATTTTGCAATAGATCTCAAGAGATCTCAGAAGAAGCACGAAATAAATCTGTTAGTGAGCGCTGTCATCATAGGTAATCGAATGAGCTCCCCGGCGGACTTTGATTACGGGTAGTACATTACGGCTACCTGGTTCCTTTGAGCATGCTACTAGTCTTTTTATCAAGAACAGTGTCTACAATTTTGCCGCAGTTCCTTGAGGGGGTATTAACCTGGCGGCTTGCTGCCCGACCTTCTCCGTCGGCGTAGGTGCCGCTTTAGAAGGGACTACGATTGTTGTTGTGAGCAGCCATTATGGGTCCGTCCAGTCATTGTTTATTCAAGCGTTATCTCGAATTTACTACCTAGTGCGAACTGTGAGTTCTTGTTTATAGAAGCAGGAAAAACACAAAGAGCTGAACTCGCACAGCGGGACAGAGTTTCAATGCAGTGACCGAAATATCAATGCGCTAATTATCACTAAGTACGCTTGATTTTCACTAGTGAGTTACAGACACATATGTGGACTACTGAGTTCTGGTACCATATTTGGAACCTTTTATTCTTTTTGCATTCATGTCGTCATTTATGGCTGTGATATCAAGCGGTTAGCATAAAATTCGCATGTTAAAAAATCATAATCATAAGATAAAAGCTAGGAGTATTAAGTAACGTAAAATGATCCTTTCTTCAAGGAATGGCAACAATCACTTCCTTTATCACAGAATCAAAGTTGCCCAAGGCGTTTTGAAATAATTCTGGATTGGCGAGGAAGCGAGGCGCACTGAAAAAGCGTCAACGAGTACTGTCCAGACGTTTTTCACTTATTCATCATGGTTCGCATTCCTACGTATGATGAAATATCAGCTGCTGCAATTTCACATCTAACCGCACTGCGCAAAGCACCAAATCCGAGCGACACCGTAAGGCAGTTCCCAGCGGCTTGGCACCATGAAAAATGCGATTGTGCTCAAGTGCTGTTGCAGAGAGCCTACAATAGCGTGTACGTAGACCGTGAAGCGCGTATGCGGTCTTCTGTCCGTGCAGTTTTTTGTAAGCCCTTTTGCGGGCGTGTATCTGAGCACGTGGCAGAGGGAAAGCCCGGAGGTTTATCATGTGGCGAAATACGTACTTGAATTTCAAAGAGTCGCGCGCTCTATGCTGAGCAAGCATAACGACTCCTACTGAGTGGCTAACCATGTGTGGCAACGTCTTGAATCCAAGCCTTCTTTAACAGTTCTTTGCTTATGCAATTCCTTATGTGCAACTTCATATCTTACAAAGATATAGAACACTTCGCTTTTTTTTTCCTCGTGAGCGAAAGAAAGAAGGGAAAGCAGTGATCAAACTGAGCCTGGTCTTGTAGCTTGCGCACTGTTTCAACGAAAGTGTCCGATCAAGTAGAATATTTAGAAGTGCATAAAGTTGGACTTGTTGGTTCATGTCAAACACCTAAAGTAAAAAAGGACGAAGGACGAGACGAGAATATAGAATAGAGAATATAGAATATATAAATATAGAATATTTGCCCCCTTCAACTTGCTTCAATGAGGTCATTCAGAAATGTAGCGAAATTTCAACAGATTAAGCTAGGTGTTGATTTATTTCTGGTGTTTTACGTCCCAAAACTACGATATGATCATGATAAACAAGGTAGTGGAAGGCTACGGATATTTCGACCACCTGGGGTTCTTTAACGTGCACTGACATCGCACAGCACACGGGTCTCAACATTTCGCCTCCATCGAAATGCAGCCGCCGCGGCCGGGATTCGATCCCGCGACCCTCGGATCAGCAGCCCAGTGCCGTATCCGCTAGACACTCGTGGCGGGGTCAGCTTCATGCTCGGAGTTCAGCGATTAACTTTGTGTAATTTAGCGACAATGACCCTCTCAAGCCACTCGACCATGCTTTGATCCACACACACACACACACACACACACACACACACACACACACACATCTTTTTTTCAATTGGCTTTTCCACAAAATTTTCTTTTTTGGAACACTTCCCCTTATTTCTTTATGGTGCGATTGGCTTTAAGCCCGATATACCTTCGGGTGGCGCGGGCTACCCCCCCTTTATTTTAATTTTTTTTCCATACCAGGGGGACAAATTTAACACACACACGCACGCACACACACACGCGCGCGCGCGCGCTCGCACAGAGAGAGAGGGACAGAGAAAGAAAAGGCTGGCTTCATATAAGATAGAAAAGTGTAAGTGTAAACATCTGTAAAAAATCACGCCGCACTTAGTCTTTCAGCAAGGATACCGTCGGCTGCGTCCATCTCCATGTCCACTGTCATTGTTACGTGACTCATAGAGCACGGAAGATTGTCCAATTTCTTCTTTTTCTTTCATGTTTCTATCGCCTAATTATATGTTACATGGAATTTATTTTTTATGGTGTCCGCCCGTAATATTATCTTTATTCATTCCTGTGATTGTGCTCATTTCTTTTGATTTGCTTCGAGGCATTTCATCTAAGCGCATGCCCATTTCGTCGAAGGTCCACAAACGCATTGTACAAAATAAATTAAAAAAGCTGCCGTTAGACTGCAGTAATAACACCCCAAAATGACAAACATTATGAACGTATTCTGGTGCATTCGTTGAAATGCGTATACCTTTACGTACGCGTCCCCTCCCGAGTGATACGAAGAAAGTTGCTTTGTTGCCAACTGCGCTCCTGGGAGCAAACTCTCTGGTCAACTGTCATATTTCTTGCTCAATTTACGTTGTCATCCAAGTCATTTATGCTGTTCCCTGACTATAAGACTAACTGGCAGCGCCAGTTTTCGCTTTTTCATTCTCTTATGACAAAAGATGTACCTCCAAACGAATAAGATATTCTGCTATCAACGTAATATTTCTACGCACTGCGAAAAAGAAGAGAAAATTTTGTGCTCATAAACTACACAAATGATCGTGAAGTTTCAGCAGTATACAGCTTCTTCGTAACTTATTATGGCTCAGTCATCGAGATTATTGAAGGCAGTCTTGAATGTGGTCAGCTATTATGCTGTAAACAGAACAAAACAAGCAGTTCTTACGCTCGTCCGCCTTCACCAGAAGGTAACAGCAATAACACGTACAAACGTACGTGGTTCTAAACGAAGCCAACAAGTTACTGGAAAGTCACCTTTAGGTGTTTTTTGAATCCGGCGTCTTTACCAACGGCATGGCATCGTAGCTGTGGAAAGCGTTCTCCAGGCCGCATTAGCTCCGTAAGTGTTTTTTTTTCCCTATGCCTTTCTACGCACTGCCTTGCGTTTCTACCTACTGCCCTCGAAACAGACTTGCTGAAAGTGTTTACATATTTCGCAACTTAATCTGAATCTCATTGAAAAATACCGCCCGCCAGGGCCGCAAATTGGATCTTTTGAAAGGGACATTATTTCTTTTGTGTGCACCGCATCATATGTACAAAACGACCGACATGCAGTCTTCGTTTTTATTTAAGTGAAATATATTGTTACAAGTTCTTGCGACTTACGGTCTAGAAAAATGCTGCAGTTTTCCAAATTCTTCAGAGAGTTAAGGTAGCACGAATAGAAATGCATTATACATTTGCTGGATGGGAACATGCCTTTGTAAACCACATTCTCGAAAGTTTATGCTCCTAAAATGAAAGTTTCTCTCTCCCTCTCTCATTCTCACACACACCCACACACTCTGCCTCTTTCTTCAAGGATAATAATACCGTCCACGCATAGGCGAAATTCTTGCCGTTCAAGCGTATATTCTGGCCAATGGCAGCTCCTGAAAACAGGGCCTCATCTAGCAACACTGCTCAAATAAACAAAAATGACTGCGATATCCAAATTCGCCGCGGCGCTTTCACTTAGCCCTGTGCTGAAGTTTCTGGACTGGGCATAAAATCTTAGTGTTTTGCAAAAAGGCGAAGAAGTACGCGCTGCCGATCACCTCATATCTGATCGGCCTCAAAGATTTCCGTGACGAATTGGCTTAAGTATATATTTATGCTTTCCCATTTTTTCGTGCTGGTTGCTCGAGTACTGTGGCTGCCAGCCAGAATTTCCATTGTCCAAGACTGCATGAATAGCTTGCTCTCTAGGGTGCGTTCTTCAGCAGGTCGAAGCATCTTCGTCTATATTGTGTGATCTCTGCTAGATGAGGTCCCTTCTTTGTGCAGTTCTGTTCTAATGTATACACAAGTTAAATCATTTAGTCAATCTCAAGTGAAGTGAAGAGTTAGACAAACTACAAATGTTTCCTGATGGATGCCAGGAAATGGGAAAGCCCGCGTCCAAACTTTATGCTTCCGCGCCATCCTGAAAATAGTAGCATCCGAAGGTCGTGACTTGGAAACAACTATTGAACGGTCCTCAGCGTCAGGCGTGGAAACGTAGTTTGTTTTTGTTTTTTTAACTTAGCTCAAAGCGCTTACACGGAAGTGCAACACCGCGGCTAGTTCAAAGAGATTCCATGACCAGTGTCGTTTCGATCGTGTAGGCACCCGATAGAACTGTGTCGTTTTATTCGGCCAAAATAGGGCGAACAACATAAAAAAGGGAGGACTACACGAACAGTACTTCAGTCGTCTGGTCGTACACTTGTTGGCGTTTCTTCTTTCTTTTTTTCTTTTCCACCACATCAAGTACCGCTTGACCAAAGTATGCTTTTCTTTTCTTTTTTCGCTTTATTTAGGCGCCTGTTTTGGTTCTCACAGAAAGAGTTGCATGTGAACAAGACAACTCGCGTTGCTTTCTTTCCTCTGATCCGACTGGAGGGGCAGAAAGCCTTCTGGAAAGCCAGAAGAACTTGCTAGGATTGAAGACTCGGCGTGTTGGTACAGCCCATCCAATTTTTCATTGTATATTGCGCAACACCGACGAGCCACGCGGCTGAGACGCGCCGCTGTTTGCCTTGCTCTCACGTGTGTGCCGGAAACGTTGCAGCATGAAGCGTATGGAAAACATATACAGCTGATAGCACGGGAATAAGTACGTCCATGGTAAATACACAAAATAGTAGGCGATGGTCAGTACTGCGTCGCCTGATACCGAGCTTACAACTTTCTAGTCTGTTTACGCTTTGTGCTTGTTCGTGTTATTCTTGGTGATGTTCCAGAGAAGAGAAGGACTTTGATCTTTCCCCTCTCTCCACGACCTATCATTCCTGCTATCCCAGTTTATTCCTGCCTGCCTATCTGTTTGTTAGGTCGCCGATTTTCTGCGCTATCCACGACAAAACTTTTCCGCATGCGCTGAAGAAGTCGCATACTTTCTCTTTTGTATCAGCAACAAGGAAACAACCACTCGAGAGAATGCCTTCAAAGATTTCGCGTTCATTTGTGCTCCATGCACAATTTCTAGCTCTATGGTACCCAATATTAGGCAACATGCTTATAAACGTTTCGAAAATTTGAAACAGCGCCTCACTGTTACTCAAGGATATATGAAGTAATCCTCAGGGATCAATATTTGTCTACGAAAGAAGTTAAGAATGAAAGATGCGGTTTCGATGCAGCCGCCGCGGCCGGTATTCGATACCGCGACCTACAGATCAGCAGCTGAGTGCCATAATCGCTGTACCACTGTGGGGGGAGGGCATAAGCCTCTGTATTCTGCGCAGTCTGCGCACGTTAAAGACTTCAGTGATCGAAATTTTCGGAGCCCGCCACTACGGCATGCCACATGATCATATTGTGGTATTGACACGTAAGATCCCGGGAATTATTATTATTATTATTATTATTATTATTATTATTATTATTATTATTATTATTGTCGTTTTCGTACTCTTTGTAAACGCCTATATAAACGGGATCACAGTGTATATATTTCATTTTTAGAAAAAAGCGTGTCTGACAGGCCAGCAGAGTTTTGGAAGTATGTGCGCAAACGGTCGAGCAAAAGTGGCGAGTCCTTCAGGATACTGGATCCAAATGGAGTAGAAGTTCAAGCCGTTGCTGACTGCTTTGCCATGCATTTCTCATCTGTTTATAGGTCACCAGCCTCTGTAGATAGTAACGGTGGACGGGTTAAGGCAGTTGGCACAGCTGATCCTGTGTCGCTAGATGAAGGTTCAATTTCAGAATGCATTAAGCGCTTGATACCATCCTTTTCAGCTGGCCCAGATGGCATCCCCTCCGCCATACTAAAAGCCTATGGCAGTATACTTGTACCAGTATTGACGTCGATATTTAATAAGTGTCTGCATGCTTCAACTTTTCCTAGCATGTGGAAAACTGCTCGTGTTTTCCCAGTATTTAAGTCTGGCTGTAAAAGTGACGTCTCGAACTACCGCCCTATTTCCCTTCTTTGTGCTGCATCAAAAATCTTTGAGCTTGCTCTTCACAAGATATTGTCTTTTGATGTAAAAAATTCATTGATTGAGAATCAGCATGGGTTTCTCACTGGCCGCTCAACTGTCACTAATCTTGCCAGTTTCATGATGCAAGTCTCCACGCCCATATCGCAGAGAGGACAGGCAGACACTATTTACTGTGACCTTAGCAAAGCTTTTGACGTTGTCAGCCATTCGCTGCTTGTGGATAAACTTGCGCACTTTGATGTTGATTATTCAATTGTGAATCTACTACATAGCTATCTTCTGGATAGATCATGTTATGTTGCCGTAAATGGCCAAACATCCTTTTCCTACAAAGCTACTAGTGGGGTTCCTCAAGGGTCCGTACTGGGCCCACTCCTCTTTTTAATTTATGTTAATGATGTTTCTTCTGTCATTCGGAATTCTTCTTTCCTTTTGTATGCCGATGACATAAAGATATTTAAGGAAATTCATTCAGTTCTCGATTGTCGCTTGCTGCAATCGGATTTGTGTTCTTTCTCTGAATGGTGCAGGAGCAATAACCTCTCCCTAAATATTTCAAAAACCAAGGTAATGAGTTTCACTCGAAAAACATCTAGTGTGCCATTTTTATATTCTGTCAATTCTGTGACGTTGTGTAAGGTTTGTGAGATCAATGATCTAGGTGTTCTTTTTGATAGCACCTTACACTTTTCTGCTCATGCTAAGCGTGTTGCTTTGCGGGGTCTTCGCACCCTAGGCTGTGTTTGCAGAATGTCTAGAGAATTCCGTTCTCCTATGTCCTTCCACAAATTGTACACTGCGATATGTCTTCCTCAACTTGAGTATGCATCTGTGATCTGGAATGGCATTTCTAATTCCAGCAGCAACGCCATTGAGCGAGTACAGAAAAAGTTCCTGAACATCTATAACCATAGGTTCGCTAGAAATGGCCCTGATTCTTGCATTGGCACTGTTGGATCACTATCACTGCCATCACTACACTGCCGGAGAAAACGCGCTGATCTGTTATTTCTTTTCAAGCTTGTGCATGGTATCATATTCTGCCCTGTACTGCTCAAATGTCTTAATTTCCGAATTCCACGTAAGCTGACCAGAGAGAATAGACCTTTTCAAGTAACCGCCTGCCTCTGTGAACATTCGACCGTTGACAGGATACAACGTCTCTACAATGCTTACTTTTTAGAGCTCGATGTTTTTCACAGCTCCCAATCGCTGTTCTGCTCCGAGCTTTGCACTGTACTAGCATAGTGTCGTACACTGTTGACATTTTTTTTTCTTGTTTTGCCTGCGCATAGTTGTATATGGGCAATTTTATAGCGTTTTTTTTTTATTCCTGTTATATTATTATGAATTTTGGCCTATCTTGTTTTTATTAGTTTTTTCTGTAGAGTCTCCTTATTGTATTGTTTCTTGTATTTTTTTTTCTCCGTGCGCCAGTACAAAGACCTTACGGTTGTTCCTGGGCACGTTAAATAAACACTTGATTGATTGATTATTATTATTATTATTATTATTATTATTATTATTATTATTATTATTATTATTATTATTATTATTATTATTATTATTATTATTATTATTGTTGTTGTTGTTGTTGCTGTTGTTGTTGTTGTTGTTGTTGTTGTTGTTGTTCTTGTTGTTGTTGTTCTTGTTGTTCTTGTTGTTGTTGTTGAAAAAATGTGCAAACTCAAAAAATAAGCAACACAGCGCAGTACGTTCATGAACGACTGACCAACAAGCAGAGTCTAGACGACGATATATAAAATATGACGTAAACTCGGGCCACTGGTTTTGTAGTGTTTAAAAATTGGCGGTAGTTGCGAGTAAGTGGAAGCGCTTCTGGACGCGGCGAGTGTTCTGTGCCTCACTGTAATTCCCTTGCTTTTTATGGGGAACAACGCGTTGTATAAACTTATGGCCATTCAACGCTTGGGCGACGACTACTTCAAACGTGACGTGCTTAGAGAGCCCAGTTGAGGTGTCACGTACTCCGCTCAGCGGTTCCTTAGTGCGTTTTATGCGGATGCAGCAAAAACCACTCAAGCGATATTTCTCAGTACTTTAAAGGGATCAATCAAGCGTGGCACTGGTTCCACGGGTGAATGAAGATAATACAACTTAGAAACTTACAGAGGTGAGGGGTGAAAATCGCATGTATCATCTTAAGAAACCTCTACATTTGTGTTATGAATGGTGGTTCCAATGCAGTTCTCTTACTCGGGGATCAGGATGCAAAATATCGTGCCCGTATTATTGTGCTTTACTGCAGCGGCAATTTTGATGAGTTGGTACATGTATCTGAGTTTTATGCAAACCTTTTTGATTCAGTCCGGCAAAGAACTATTTTATGAAAACTTATATACACCCACGCCAATCTTGAAATATATCATCAGTTCCTACTACACTCTGTAATCCAATCTACCGAGGTGATCGAGTGTGTTTTAAAGATCGTAAAGCCGTAAATCGAAATTTGTCGCCACAAGTTCATCGGTCATTTTGATCACAATGGTCATTTTGTCACAGTGGTCATTTTGTCGCCACAAGTTCTCTTGTAATGTAATCAGGAGGCGAAATCCGCCTTTGATGCTACCTAGAACGAAAACTACCTTTATAAATCATTAGTGACTCCAGTAAACTCTACAGAAATCATTAATTATCATCACGCACGGCAGAGGAGTAATCACAATAGCGCCCTGACATGAATGCACGCTTTTAGCGGCTTTCGAGCCGATCAATCTACTCGCGCCAAAACCTTGCCGGCGTTGTCGCACTGGCTAACCGCCGGGGAGAATTAAGTAACCAGAAATAAAAAAAGGAGTATGTGAGTGTCTGTGCTATAGGGGACGCTCAAAGCTTATTAACTCTAACCGTGTACACAGCGACAGGGAAAGGTGCGAGGCGGGAAAAAAACGTAGTCAGAAGCGGTCACGCGCGTTCGCGGTCGAACGAATTGTTCCCGGTAAGCGATTTCCAATGAAACACGATACTTGCTTTCGCACTCCAACCTTTTTGCCTTCGTTCCACCGAAGGCTGCTTCTCGCCAATCGATACGTGACCTATCGGCATGGATGCCTGAAACACTTCGCGCAATTGCGTGCACGTGACTACTTTGAGCCTCCCGTTCGCACATGGGCGTGCTGGCTGTTACGGTGCCCTGATGACTTCGTCGTCGTCTGCGTTGTCGTCTGGATATTTGATAATGAAAGCTAGAAAATGATCAAAATGCACTGGGGCATGGGCGAAGATATGTTCATCTGTTATCGACAAGAGCGTAAACGTAATATAAAGGGCAGACAAGGCATCATTCGTGATATACACTGCCAGGTATAAAGTTATGTATGGTGAACGTGTTAGTCTCTTTTAGATGCGAAGCAGCTTCTGGTTGAGGCTATGTCCCTCCCTCCATCCATCCGCCATGCGGCGTCCACACCCGCACTGCGCATGCGCATCCTCCTCTCCTTGTCTCATCTCCTCTCCTCTCGGCGTTCCTCCTCTCCTCTCCGACGCTCCTCTCCTGTCCTGATTGCGCAACGAATGGCAACACCTGCGGCTCCGCGCCGATAATGCGGAGCAGCTTAGGTTAGAGGCGCGACGGTTAGAGGCGCGACCGCCGTTGTCGCACTTCTCTTATACATTTTCATTCCTCCTCTCAATAAAATTACACCATTTCCCGCTCAAGCTAACCATCTCCCCGCGGCTTCGCATCCACACATGGTCCCCTTTAGCGGGAGATGGAGTAATTTTTTTTTTGAAGCTTAGAAATCTAAGCGCATGCAAATGGGGTTACGCTTGCGGAGCTCACAGATCGTTGCTATCTGGACTAGTGTGTAACACAATAAGAAAAACAAAAATGCAATGGCTGGAAGTTCAACAAGAGGCGCCTGCCTCTTCTTTTCCCAGCGTATACACACCAACAAACAGGCAGGTAATTTATTGGGCAACAAGGGAGCCTTGCAGCGCACTGTGGCTTGCGACCAAGCGCAGATCATCTTGTTTGTGTCGTGGTTCGCAGGGCTTGTGTCAGCCAAGTGTCGCTGCGCAGAATTCGCTGCAGATTTCCTGCATTTTATACGCATCGTGTGCTAATATTACGGTACTTATGACGTTTCACTTTCTTGATTTTGGCATCTCAGCTTTTACGTTTTCGTGAAGTATACTCTGAACAGAAGGAATCAATATGCTAAGTATTGCTCTCAGCACGTTTCGCATATTTTTTTAACGAATAAGAACCGTTAGGCTTTGACCAGTTAATAATGCGCCAAAGAAGAAGATGCGCACGAGTGAAAGGTGGTTTACCAATAATTTGCGATTGCTTCTTCTGTCGAGCCCATTCTCTAAGCAAGTTGGTACGCTTCCGCATTTAGTTTCTTTTCTTACTTGACCTAGATGGTTCCATACAGTCCCGACCGATGCTGAGAGTCAGCCCTTTAATACACGTAAATCAATTGTAGCTGTCTCGCCTGCTTTCATTTCTGGTGAGTAAGCAAGTCGCGTTGTTTTGACGACGCACGCACTTCTGCGAAGAAGCTCCTCGCGGGCATTGTTAGCGTTTTATTTTTTTTAATAAGTAAAGTGCTTTTATTAACGGAACGCCCGCCACTCCGGTAACGAACACAGTGACGCCGTTGACTCGCCTTTATCGGCGGGTCGGTCGCGCAGCAGACATGATCTTCGAATGTACTCCCCCTCCCACCTCCCTTTTTCTTTTGTTGTGTGTGCTTCCTTTACAGCTGATGAAAAAAGAAATAACAAAAATGAAGGAAAAGGAACAAAGAAAGGCCACCCATACAGCTCCAGAGTCGGCATGAGATGTCACGTTATAAACAGAGGCGCTGCGTGTGTTCCTTGACTTCTGTCGTACTTCAACCAATAAACAAGAAGACCTGTAGGATTATTTGCTCGTCTCGAAAGGCGACACCATTACTCGCGTTCAAGGTCATGGAAGATATAAAATTCCCGGATGTGACAGAAGCTAAGAGAGGAGAGCCAGAGTGAGCAGACGCATGACGTCAATAAATAAGCCAAACCGTTGACGACAGCAGTGGTCACATGGGGAAAGTCCACGTGGAGCACTAAAGTTCACTGCAACCTTTCTTCTCGTTGTCCCAGATTAGGTCGCAGGCCAGATACGTTGAAGTAGTGATGAAAAATTTTCTCCTCTCCTCTCGGCGTTCCTCCTCTCCTCTCCGACGCTCCTCTCCTGTCCTGATTGCGCAACGAATGGCAACACCTGCGGCTCCGCGCCGATAATGCGGAGCAGCTTAGGTTAGAGGCGCGACGGTTAGAGGCGCGACCGCCGTTGTCGCACTTCTCTTATACATTTTCATTCCTCCTCTCAATAAAATTACACCATTTCCCGCTCAAGCTAACCATCTCCCGCGGCTTCGCATCCACACATGGTCCCCTTTAGCGGGAGATGGAGTAATTTTTTTTTGAAGCTTAGAAATCTAAGCGTATGCAAATGGGGTTACGCTTGCGGAGCTCACAGATCGTTGCTATCTGGACTAGTGTGTAACACAATAAGAAAAACAAAAATGCAATGGCTGGAAGTTCAACAAGAGGCGCCTGCCTCTTCTTTTCCCAGCGTATACACACCAACAAACAGGCAGGTAATTTATTTGGCAACAAGGGAGCCTTGCAGCGCACTGTGGCATGCGACCAAGCGCAGATCATCTTGTTTGTGTCGTGGTTCGCAGGGCTTGTGTTAGCCAAGTGTCGCTGCGCAGAATTCGCTGCAGATTTCCTGCATTTTATACGCATCGCGTGCTAATATTACGGTACTTATGACCTTTCACTTTCTTTATTTTGGCATCTAAGCTTTTACGTTTTCGTGAAGTATACTCTGAACAGAAGGAATCAATATGCTAAGTATTGCTCTCAGCACCTTTCGCATATTTCTTTAACGAATAAGAACCGTTAGGCTTTGGCCAGTTAATAATGTGCCAAAAAAGAAGATGCGCACGAGTGAACGGTGGTTTACCAATAATTTGCGATTGCTTCTTCTGTCGAGCCCATTCTCTGAGCAAGTTGGTACGCTTCCGCATTTAGTTTCTTTTCTTACTTGACCTAGAAGGTTCCATACAGTCCCGACCGATGCTGAGAGTCAGCCCTTTAATAAACGTAAATCAATTGTAGCTGTCTCGCCTGCTTTCATTTCTGGTGAGTAAGCAAGTCGCGTTGTTTTGACGACGCACGCACTTCTGCGAAGAAGCTTCTCGTGGGCATTGTTAGCGTTTTATTTTTTTTTAATAAGTAAAGTGCTTTTATTAAGGGAACGCCCGCCACTTCAGGTAACGAACACAGTGACGCCGCTGTCTCGCCTTTATCGGCGGGTCGGTGGCGCAGCAGACTTTATTTTCAGATGTACTCCCCTCCCACCTCCCTTTTTCTTTTGTTATGTGTGCGTCCTTTACAGCTGATGAAAAAAGAAATAATAAATATGAAGGAAAAGGAACAAAGGAAGGCCACCCATACAGCTCCAGAGTCGGCATGAGATGTCACGTTATAAACAGAGGCGCTGCGTGTGTTCCTTGACTTTTGTCCTGCTTCAACCAATAAACGAGAACACATGTGGGATTATTTGCTCGTCTCGAAAGGAGACACCATTACTCGCGTTCAAGGTCATGGGAGATATAAAATTCCCGGATGTAACAGAAGCTAAGAGAGGAGAGCCAGAGTAAGCAGACACATGACGTCAATAAATAAGCCAAACCGTTGACGACAGCAGTGGTCACATGGGGAAACTCCACGAGGAGCACTGAAGTGAAGTTCACTCACTGCAACCTTTCTTCTCGTTGTCCCAGATTAGGTCGCAGGCCAGATACGTTGAAGTAGTGATGAAAAATTTTCTCCGCTGGTAATGAAACTGAAAATTCAATAGACTTATTGGGAAACTTAACGGCTGGAAGAGTCTGTTCACTACCTTCTGAAACAATGTACCGCATACGAGGAACATTTACTACAGGCGCATAAACTTTCTTGAAAAAAAATCTGAACGCAGAATAAATGGGCGCTTAGACATCCGTGGAAGTTCAATTACTTGATTGAAGTTTAGGCGAGCATTCAATCTGACATTTTGTCTTCAAGAAGGACTCAGCCGGCGTACCACCTCATATGAAAGGAAAAGGCATCGAAGCATGGGTTTGCTTTTTTTTTTCTATGAATACGCCGGTTCCCAATCATGCAAACTATAACGCAAGGGCTACTGGTAACGCTTTTTACATAACAAAAGATGGCTACACTTGGCAACAGCTCGTACAAATTGTCAGTGGTGCGCGCGGCGCACGAAATCGTTTCCTTATCGTGAATACAGATTTACACTTCGATTCACTCGTATAAATCAGATGAAGGTGACGATGATGACCTTTGCGTTAATGGCTCGTACTCACTCTGGAGGATTGGCCATGAATCGGTATCGATAGCTTATTAGGAATTTTATAGGGCTATCTTGCACTATAACATATATAAAATAAGTAAACTAACAAATATGAACAAGTATAAATGTTTAATAAAAATGAAAATAAACATAAAGGGAACAGAGGAATAACTCAAGGTTCAATAAGAACAGAAGTTTCTTCTCTTTTTCCTCCTTTCTTTTTTTTTATTTGCCCTTGACCAAATTCCTAAGAGTCGAGAGAGAACGCGCGATACAGAGCTTTTACTAGCTGACAAATTACCAGCTTCATGCTGCGCCAATGCGTATGGGCGCCAAACGATGCAAGAAAAAATCAAGGCGAAGAGCATGCAAGGAACTCTTCAAAAATTTCCTTAACCGCGCAGCTAAAATGCATTGCCCTAACGAGTCCAATGACTGGATCAAGCACATGCTATTAAAAAGTGAAAAACGGGCCACTACATGTATTCATTCTTTAAAACACCACACAACAAAAAGAAAAAAAAACAAAAAGCAAAATAGGACTCATGCCCGAAACGAAGACTTCGTCGAAACTCAAGGGGAAGACAAAAGGTCGGTGAGCTGAAAGTTGTGCTCGTTCATTTCTCCAGACCCCTCGGTTCCCGTTTGTCAGACTTTCAGCGTAAAGTAGGGGCATGCTTATATTCGAATACCATTTCTTCGAGTGGTTGACCTCACGATGGCGCGGCCTTGCATCACCTACTCGAAACGAAGGCCGTGGACCAAGCACACTTTGCGGCGCAACAATGCTTTGCGAAGCATTGTCGGCGAGCATTAAATCTGACATCGGCCGCTGAATATGTACCCCACTGCGCTGTTGGCCTGTCCGTGGGAAACTTTTGTCGTATTCTAAAAAACGCCTTTTCACCCCGTCACATTCATTTAGACTAACTAAGAGCATAATAATAAAGGAGAGCGTGCGGCATATGGCGCCATCTAATGGCGATGAAAGGGCTAGATCGCATGATAGCGCGCGACTGCGGTTGGCAGAGCGCGTAGCGCGCAAGCGAGCTGGCTCGATCGCGTAGCGAAAGCAGACGCCTTTGCCGCGGTAGGCTTCAAGAAAACTCGGAGCAAGTAACGAGAGGGTGCTAATCGTGTCGATACTGCTTTGGTCCTCTATGTCAAATACGAGCTACATGAATTACCGCCGTGGTTAGGACGTCTACTAGGACGAACACCGTCAGTTGATTTGTTCATTTATGGCTGGCGCATGACGGAACTAAAAAAAAATTGCTGGCATAAAAAATAGAATCGGCTCGCACAGGGTACGAAAGGAAGGAGAACGTTGGGAGAGACCTGCATCCTGCATTAACACAAGATAGACTGACGAAGAAGAGGAATAGGATGGTGATGCTGATGCTGATGATGATGCTGATGATACCTGCTGCTGTTCATTCGACCATAAGTAGGACTTCAAATTGCAGTGGGTGCATCAAAACGCATCCCCGCCTCGCTGTTTGCTTTCTACGTAGTAAAAAGAGCCGACGTTGAGGAGCGGCGCTGCCTTCGCGGCAACCGAAAACCTGGTTTTAAAGGCGGCGAATAGGAGCGCCGTCTCGCAGGCGTTGCGAGCATGCGCTCTGTCACGGCAGAACATAGCGCCAGCACACCCGACGGCGGTCAATCACTGTTTGAAGCATGTGTTGCGCATAATACTTTATAGGCGAAAAATTCCGATAAAAGTCTCGAGGCGTTTCCCCCGTTGCCATTGCATGTTTAGACACCCTGACCGGCATGCTTTTCACCGAACTAAGGAAAACGGGTACCCTAAAATTGCTTGTCGGTCCCTTTAAACAAATTATCGACAATGACTGTTATTAAAATACCATAATATATACCTCTTGAAAGAACGAGGAAGACCGGACCAGACAACGCCAGCATAATCGTTTATTCTGCAGGCCCTCGCCAGCCTCAAGCCCGAAGATGAACAGGGATGATGATGGCTGTTTACAGATGTAAACAACGAAGTACGTTAAAGGTGCTAACACTATTTACTTTTATAATGTAGCTATTTGCTTGCTATCACAAGTTTCTCAGCGCACTGAGGGACATGTCCCGGTATCAAGGCGTAATAAGGTGTAGGTGCAGTCAGAATAATTTAAGTTTGAATAGGTGTTGTTGAGTATATGTTAAGTATAGGTGTTGTTTTCATAAACGCATTTTCTACACGACGACGGAACGGTGACAAGCGGATCAATAACTGTCAGCTATGAAAGCGTGGCCGGCTACCTCTACAACGCCACTTCCGCCCCCAAAAATAAGCCTCTTTACGAGAGGTCAATGCCCTCAGATCCATCTGCAGCAGCTGGAGAGCTGTCCATTTTATAGGATGAGGCTTAAGCTGTGTTTGTCGGATGAAAAGGCGGCAGCCAAAAAAATATTAAAAAGAGCGTTTCGCATGGTCCTGCACTCGAGGTGAAAGATTGAGGAACGTTGTCTCGGTAAGCGTAAACAAAATCAAAACCTCTACACCATGAAATCCACAAAACGCAAACGATCTCGCACGCGAGGTGCCGGTACACGTTACGACTTGCCATTCTATAACCCAGGCAATCCTTAGAGTACGCTCAGGCTAACTAATAGATATCCAGTGGGTGCGCAATAGTTGTTTCCTCTGCACACGTGCGTTACATTGAATGTATAGCGAATGACAAAGCGCTCCGTTGGCATAACGGCGCGGCGCCCTACAACAACAGTTGAAATGCAGAGAATTGTGTCGCACGTCTAGTGGCTCCGTGGGGCATTTGTGCTTGTTTTGGAACTGCTTGTTCTCCACTATTTTTTACTGCGCAGCTGATATGCGCCCTCGCCGTAACTGAGCGAATGAGCGTAGCGAAAGACGTCCAGGGTCGCTGAGGCAAGCGACGCTTCTGATGCTGCTTCTTGTGCCGGCGCCGGCTGGTAACCGAGCGAACGCCATACGCTCCTCGAGTTACGCGACGTTATTTTCCTTTTGCCGAGGCATGGCTTGGCTAGTGTGAAGTTATGAGCAAGTTTTATTAGAACAATCTCCATAGCAATTCGCGCTGCCGATTTAAAAGCTCGTCAGCCAAATGGCTTAACAAAACGTTTTGTTGGGCTACTTGGTTGATGGCTCGTGTTTCGTCTTTTTGGGCGACGAGTGCTCTACAGAACTCAACAGTCATTTCTCAACAATGTGCGATGCATGTGGAGAAAATGCTTCGTGGGCGCCGCTCACCGATGTCACTGTGCAGGCATGGACAGTAAGTCCAGCTCACATTCTTTTTTGCACAGAATATCGCCACATAAACACGTTCGTACAACTGCTCTCGCATCTCGCACTGGAAAGTGTTGTAATCGTGGGCAATGTTCGAACGAAGCTTGTTAAGGCTGACAATTTTGGCATCGGGGTTACTTTCACGATGAAGGTCATCATCGGGAAACCAGAGCGCGCACACATCTTTTACAGCGAAGCTATTCATGTGGAGCCTGTTCCGTTGTCGTTGGCGTTCCTAAAAAACGGACCGCGTGGCCTGGTGGGAGAAGGCAAGAAAGAAAAATGGCCAGAAAGAAAAATGGCCAGAAGGAAAAAAAGTTTGTTCCTTGTGTTCTGCTTTAAGCCAGGAACCACAAGGTCCAGAGACTAGTGTCTTCGCCCGTGCCCTCCACACCACGCTTTGCGAGACGCGCATAATTGTGAAACCACACCGATGCCATCAATTTCCTTTGGTTCGGGCCACCAACCTCTGGAGGGCGTTGTATGACTTTAGTATTAGAAGCATTGGGTCGGTGGTTCGAGTAATGCGTACTCGCGAGGAAGAAATTCCCTGCTGCGAGCGCCAGTGGGAACTGGCTCCTGAACGGGATCGGCGTCGCTGAGCGAACCCCGAGGCCCCGAAGTGTGCGCGAGAGGCGACGAGCTTAAACTGAATCACCGGGAAGCCGAACCCGAGTTGACACAAGAGATTTTCAATATAGACAGCTTGAGAAATTTAGGTTTGCATGGTGTAACACTCGGTGTAACTGAAACAGCTTCCCTGTGTGAACATCTTGACGACTGGAAGGGGAGGTAATTTTTTTTCTTGCGCGTCGAGTATTCAGAGTATATCTAAGCCATATGAACGACTTGGGTTTTCTAAAAGAAAAAGAAAAATTCAAGAAATGAAATAGAGACAGCAGGACACAAAAATGAAGGAGCGAAAGCAAGAAAAAAATACAGAATGAAAAAAGCGGGGGGGGGGGGGGGGCGGACACGAAAAAAATAAGGAAAGAAAGAAAGAGCGCAAGGAAGAAGGCAAGAAGAAAAGGGAGAAAGAAACACGGGCTTAGACACAAAGAAAGCACGAAAGACAAGGCATGCACACGCCATGCTGTGCCTGCACTCATTTTTCCGATTGTGGAAGTGCTCTTCAATATTGTTTCATTCGCTTTGATGGCGGTTATTTCCTGCTGGAAGTATTCACAAGATTGTTTTTCGAATACTTTAAGAGAATATTGGAATACAAATCTTAATATCTACTATCAATACTAACGTCCCATATAGAACACGCAAATAAATCAAATGATCAGCGTTATTAATATTTTTGTGCATTTATTTCTTCGTTTACTTGTTTGTTCATTTTGTTATCCCTCCAAGGCATAAATTCAGAACTATCTTTCAGGCTTGAGTAAGGAGGATAAAGGCGCTGCTACAGAATAAACTCTAACATAAAACGTTCTTGAAATGACACCGCGTGGGTTGTATATGAAAACCCGCGCACACGGGAGCAGGTTTATAGGATCTAGTTTGTGTTGCTAGGTTGCCTCGGTAACCTTTTTAGATGTTCCCAGCAACGTTTTCTCGAGGCCATGCAACGATACACTGCGTAGACGTCGCAAACATTTGGTGAGCGCTTTAAAATACAAAAGAAAACACTGCATATTGATTAAGCTAAATCGCTAGACGGCTTTAAAATACGTATTTTTAACTCTCAAAAGTTCGCGCCGTACTTCTGTGAATCGGAGATTTGCCTTCATAGCCTGCAAAGCTTAACTTCCACTGCGAATTGAAATAGATCGTGAAGCGTACCGCTCTACTCGTACACAACCATGAAGCAATTTTGATAACTACGCGATTTCGGTGACTGCACCGAGAAGGTCACTGTACCGAGTAGGTCACCTGCGCTTGTCCTGGACTTAATACCAGAATGAAAGGTGTCGGTTTTTGCAGAAGGCAAAAGCATACCCGCAATTTCCCTCACCCACTGCTCAGCGCAGCGTAGTGGGTGAGCGCAAGTGCGGGTATGCAGCGCTATCAGTGATCATGCAGCGCTATCAGTGATACTGATAGCGCTGCATGATACCGATATCATGACAGCGATATTTAGCGGCATCGAGGTAGTGATATCACGAGTTATAGTGGTCATAGAGCTAGAGTAGGAAGAGGAAGAAGCGAGTAACAAATGTGAAAACGACTCCAACACGGCAACGCACTCCGTGCGGTGTATCGAGAATGTGCTCCTCTCCGCCACTTAATAGACCAATAAGCAATGTGAGGCCACAACTTCAGCCGTTTGAACAGTCTTCGCGATGTTAGGCCAGTGAAGCGGTTTCAGTTTTCTCGTAGCTAAGCGTCAAATATTTAACAATAATTAGGGCTTGTCTTCGTCAGGCCGTCATGACGAAGAGAAAGTCCACTTGTCGAAGCGTTAGCTCCAGCGACATTCCTGTTCTACATTGTTTTTAGCGATCCGTTCATCGATTCAATGTTGTGTTTTTGCTGTGTAAAACGATTTTGTTTTGTTTTTCTTTCTGCCACTTTACAATTACGTCTGCTGTTTGATTAAATGTTTTCTGTAGCTCTCACCTTCATGCGGATAAGTTGTTGCACAGGAATAGTTGAGGAGGTAAAAAGAAATATTGCTAACTAAAGCATGACTCCTGTGTCGAATAAAATTGTAGCCCGCGTATCTACGCCATGCATACCTCGCTGGCCCTGAAAACATCCTTGATGGAAAGTATGACCTTCTTTGTACTGGTACCTTCAGCAACAAATATAAGCATAGCGACAGGTGTAAATTTACGTTTACAAGGCCGAAATGTTAGTGCCAGCTGTAAATGAAATGTGTTGTTGCGGGATGAACCTATGAACGATAAAAACGGAAAGTGGAGGTTTTTTTTAATTGAATATACCGCAGGCCGTTCAGTTCCCATGTAGGTTTGCGTAAGCCAGTGCTATTCATATGCCTGTTGCCTACTGTATCTAAGCACTTATATTAATGAGTATGGTGTTCCAAAATACGAGGGTTACATCATCTACTGTATCCATTCTGAACACTTAAAGGGGCCCCGCAACGCTTTTTTCAGCGTAGTCAGGAAAGAGTGCCAGTCGGTCGTGGAGGCTCCCGGAAGCATGAGAGCTAAGTACTTTTTCACTGCATGCACCGTGCGACTTGCAATTTGGTTTTAACTGCAGCTGGAAATCGCCTGCTCTTCTTTCGTCAAGTGACGTCACGAGAAGCTCCTATACATGGCTTTACTTTGTTCGGTGTTGTTAAAGGAAGATACATGCGTCTTTTTTGTTTCTTGTGTTTAAAACAAAGGGATGGAGCATTACTGGGGACGTTCCCGCGATCACGAAATGACCAATGTGAGCTTTGCGCAAAGCGACGTAGTCGGTCCTTCTTGTGACGTCGTTCGTTGAGAGAAGACCGAACTGCACTCCAAACCAAATTGCTAATTCCCTGATCCGTGTTACGCAATAGTATTTCGCTCACATGTTTGCAGGAGCCTCCAGGGCTGATCGTCACCGCCTTCTGACTGTGTTTAAGAAGTCTTGCTCAGCTCCCTTACACTAATCTTTTCTAAATCTTTTCTTGGGCTTCGCTCCGACGCGGTGGTCTAGTGGCTATGGCACCCAGGTGTGGATCCGAAGGTCGCGGGATCGAATCCCAGCGGCGGCGGTTGTATTCCCATGGAGGCGAAATGTCGAGGCCTGTGTACTGTGCGATGTGAGTGCACGTTGAAGAACCCCTAGCGATGTAATTATCCAGACTCCAGCACTGCGGCGTGTGTCATAATCATATCGTGGTTTTGGGACGTAAAACGCTAAAAATCAGTTGTTCTCGAGCGTATGTCTGGATTCAGCTTCAACATAACGAAAAGATAACCTATACTTGCGTAACATCACTCAGAACTTGGCTCAGTCAACGCTTCTCAAGTTTCAAAGCCACTCTCTTGTGCACTAAAATAACGGCTCTGACAAGGCCACTTTGAGGTTAGACGTTGATATATATAGCGATATGAAATAACGTGACGCATGCTGCGACGCTATTTCTAGATCCGCTGTCAGGCACAGCCTTGAAAGCTGTGGCTTCAGATGCACTAGCGGGGACTTTTGTAATAGGCCTCGGTATGGTGCACCGTCCTTTCAGTGTTTTCGGCCCACTTAACTAATTTCCGTCTGCAACGGCAAACGTTGAAACTTCTTGCGTACGTTCGTCCTCGTTACGAAAGCTTCCCTACGCTGCTTCCGTAGGCGCCCGAACAATACCACGCAAGGTAGCTAATTTTGGAGAATAAAGCCGTTAATGATATCTCAGTGTAGGCGCGTTGCTAAAATTACCTGGGACTGCACGGCACAGGAGCGTTTTCTCGATAAACCGGGAATCACAGAAGTATGCGTCGCTGCAATGGCCCGGTTTTGCAACATCGCAACCCGCGCATTCATATAAACACAGCCACAGTCTCTGAAACTTAGTGGGACGCAGATTTGTAATAATTTATATCCCCAGCGCTTGCTAATGAGGCTGAATTCGCTACTGAGCAAAAAAAAAAGTAAACTTCGGTATACGGAGGCATATTTAAGATTGTATTTCTATGGCAACGTAAATGCGAGCGAAGATTCTTTATTGTTGCAGTCTTTATAGCTCCTAACATAGCCTCCACTCCTTGCGTGTGTTGGCCAGAAAAACGAGCACAACGGGCGCCCACAGCTAAATCAAATCGTCGTTCATTGCTTCACGCAAACAAATTTTGCTATGTGAGATGTGCATTTTCGAAACATTTCATAAGCAAATCCAAATGATGGAAACGCTCACTGTGTTGAAATAAAACAATGCGAATTTCCTGGTGGTTAAGAAGAAATAGATGTAAATTAACTTTTGCTCATTAAAGTTTTCTCTGTCTCTCTCTCTCTTGAAGATATAATCTATGTGCGTGTGATCTTCAGGAAGGAGCCATTTGACCCTGTTTGGCTTTTTCATCGACGCGCACATTCGCACGTGCCCTGCTTTCCTTAGACTCACTTTGCTTTCAAGCTTAAAATAGTGTATGTTACTTTATTTCAGGTATCCACCACATCGTTTTCCCTTTCAAACTTCAGTGTGGTGACATTAAACATGCGTGAATGCAGTGAATTTGCAATCTCGCGAATCTAATTAATGGCTGTTCTGTGAACCTAGATCTACGTAAAGGCGGAACCAAACTTCCACCACCTAGGACATGCCGCTTTCTGTATATAAGAAAGTTCAAAGTGTCCAAAATGTTTGTGACTGCTTTCCTTCGGACTGATCTGCATATAAGTACGATTCAATATGCAAAATTAAAGCCATCAAGGCCTAACGCGCGAAGCAGAGACGCGCAATGTACGGCAGCTATATAACAGACCGATGTGCCACAGGTGAAATGCTGTTTGCAGCCCGAATACGAGATGTTCTAGTCTGGTTGATCACAGTTACCCGGTGTCGCAACGAAAAAGTCATCACTGCTGAGCTAGTACCGTGAATGTGTTGCTCCCTCGAGAGCATAATATGATAAGCGTTAAACGAGAGAACTAACAAAGACTACTCTTGCGAAAACCTGTTCTTCTTGGCGGTTCGTTACTGATAGTATTATGCTTGCTATGATGAGTTTGTAGTATTTTCATACCTGTGAATTCCCTGTACGAACAATGTGAAAAAAATTACCTTTAAGTGATAACGTTGTTCTTATTAGCCATGAAACCTTGATGTAGGTGCCGAGACAGCTAGGGCCCAATTTTTAAAATGGTTTAAACAAGCTCATATGTCACTCCTTCCACTAGCTACTCCAGAGATCGGGAGACAAAATGAAATATTAAGTAGCTGTGTAGACTTGACTGAGACACCTGAAATAAACGAGTTCATGCGGGAGACACAGCGAACGCGGTGGTGCCCGAAGGCTGACATGAAGAGCATTTCTTCAGAAACCACAATTGACAACTTTGTTCCGCCCTGCCACGGCGGTCTAGTGGCTATGGCACTCGGTTATTGATCCGAAGTTAGCGGGATTGAATCGCCGCCGCGGCGGCTGCATTTCGATGGAGGCGAAATGTTGAGGCCCATGTGCTGCGCGATGTGAGTGCATGTTAAAGAATCCCAGATGGTCGAAATTTCTGGAGCCTTCCACTAGTGCGCCCTCTCATAATCGTATCGTGGTTTTCGAACATAAAACCCCAGAAGTCAATCAAATCAATCTTATTCCGCAGCTCATTGTTGCCTGGCATGCGGGAAACCTGCATTGCTTTAACGAAGGTTTTTATATATACTCGTGTTCACAAGGAAGGAGTCGCCCCTAATGCTTCTAAATCTGACATCGGTGGTGGTCTCGCCCGAGGGTTAAGGCTTAGTGTGCAATTCCTAACTATATATCTTTAAAGTTGAGAGTATGACGGAAGCCCGTCTGGCCGGGATGAAACATATTAAAAGAAGGATCCGGACACCGACCAAAATGATTCAAAGGAATGAATGTATTGACGTTTCGGCTCCCAAAACGGGAGCCAAAACGTCAATACATTCATTCCTTTGAATCATTTTGGTCGGTGTCCGGATCCTTCTTTTAATATATATCTTTAACATGCCACGTAAATAATAAATTCGTGACCATTATTCACTCAGACATTGTTTCGTCGGAGTGCGAAAGGCAACAGTGTATTACCAGTGCTTATGTACTGATCCTGGTACAATTTTGATAAATGTGGTCGCTGTTCTGCGACCCGATTCACAAAATTTCTCTTTCGTTGGCGCCATTGGCTCAACCGCCTTCGCTAATGATATGTCCAGCATCAGGATTCCTTGAAGCATAACTCTTACTTGCGCTCTGAGCGCAATTCGTTGGTAATACGAGATGTGTGTTTCGCGAATACCGATAAGCCTTTACCGAATAATGGGTGGGATTCTACTAAACCATTTTCCGTACGAGGATGTCTTGCGGGCCCGGTTGACACGAGAAGGGCAAAAACTGTACTTTCACTGTCACGCCTATCTACGGCTCGGGAGCAGCAGTGTGTCTCCGAGGCACATAGTGGCACGTACGGGTCACGCTAAAAGAACAGCTTTCCTTTTCTGTACCGTGCGATGGCTTGCTCACTGGATTGCGTCACGTGCTGTAAAATCCATGTGTGTTTCGCAGCTCCCGTTGTTTCGTGCTGACAGGAACCACCGTGACAGAAGCCAAGCGGCAGAATTCGAAACAAAAAGGTTGCGCGAAGAAAGACAATCACAAAGTGGGGTACAGGGACAAGCGCAAACTCACACTGCTTTATTCTTGATCAGAGCCACTGAATAAATAGAAAAGTCACAACAAGACCACGTGTACACGCGCCAAGAAAAACTACCAGAATTACACATGCGCGGCCAGAAAGCCCCTCTCTCCAGCATACAGGCTGATAGAAGTATCGCTGACACAATCGGTTCCCTTCTGCCATATAAGGAACGCCTCAAGTACCAAACGTGCATTCAAATTTGCACTTCTGCCTTTAATCTTAATCTTTCTGAATCGAGGATCACACGTGCATGTATTACAGTGCTCAGCTAAATTAGTTCTTTCTTTTCTCTTTATATCTTGCCGATGTTCCCTCGCTCTATCATTGATGCAGCGTCCCGTTTGGCCTATGTTGGCGGAAAGGTCTACATAGGCCAAACGGGACGCTGCATCAATGATAGAGCGAGGGAACATCGGCAAGATATAAAGAGAAAAGAAAGAACTAATTTAGCTGAGCACTGTAATACATGCACGTGTGATCCTCGATTCAGAAAGATTAAGATTAAAGGCAGAAGTGCAAATTTGAATGCACGTTTGGTACTTGAGGCGTTCCTTATATGGCAGAAGGGAACCGATTGTGTCAGCGATACTTCTATCAGCCTGTATGCTGGAGAGAGGGGCTTTCTGGCCGCGCATGTGTAATTCTGGTAGTTTTTCTTGGCGCGTGTACACGTGGTCTTGTTGTGACTTTTCTATTTATTCAGTGGCTCTGATCAAGAATAAAGCAGTGTGAGTTTGCGCTTGTCCCTGTACCCCACTTTGTGATTGTCTTTCTTCGCGCAACCTTTTTGTTTCGAATATGTCATACACACTAGGCCAAGAACGTGTTTTACTAAAGCGGCAGAATGATATCAAAAACGACAGCGTGGGTTTCAACCACCTGGGGTTTTTAACGTGGGCTGACATCGCACAGTACCCGGGCATCAACACTTCGCCTCCATCGAAATAGCAGCCGCCGCGGCCGGGATTCTATCCCGCGACCCTCGGATCAGCAGCCGAGTACCATAGCCACTAGACCACCGTGGCGAGCTAGCGTGATGAAATAGTGGGCACACGTTTTGCTGATGTATCGCCTCGTGCATAAAACTTCACATTGAGTTTTCGCCTCTAAAATTTTGGAAGTTTCCTTCATACGTTATTCAGGCCAGAAAGATTTAGTTTTTAATTCCAGAACTTATCTAGCTGTTTCACAGTTTGTCTTCTCTTAACATATAGCGCAGCTCGTCGTTGTCAGAACCGACAATATGTCGAGTAAAAGAAAAGCCTCGACGTAAAGGGATGTGCAACGCGGCCGCCGGCGGTGAACGTTTGTGCTTGTGTTCAGATGATGGCCGGTGTTCTATCGGGCGGCTTATCAGAAAGACTTTACAGACCGCTTTTCGCGACTCGCTGGGCCCACATAGCGAGCGGGACCGGAACGGCGCATGCGCCGTGCGCTACACCCTGAAAGCGAAGTTGTACCAAGGCCTGTGCTCTGCTCAGAAGCTGTCCCAACGGAATGTTTAGCGAGTTGAGCGATGTGATGAGCTGGCGAAGGACGTCAATGTAGTAGTTGTCCCAGCAAACCTGGAGAAACCAGCGGCTCTGTGCGAAGCAAACGCCTTGGTGTGCCAATTATGTACCGGCGTGACTGATGGACGGTCCCAGGGTCAACTGCAGGGCGTTTCTTAGCTTGTTCGGCGGCGAAGAATACGCACACAACGGTCGAAACGAGCAGCGGATAGAAGCGGAAAAAATGGACATGGCGGCCCCGCATGCGTAAGTGCCATCGGCGTGAAAGCATTCATGTAGTGCTCGCGCGCAGTGTGACTCCCCGGTTCCCAACTGACGCTTGTATTTGCTTTCGGTTTGTGCATACGCGCTTCGGCAAGCGAAGTACTCGTTATCATATCGCACCGTTTTTAAGAGTGTCTCTCAAATACTCGGTGCTTCGCTTAATTGATGTGGCAGTGAACGACGCAGATGTGAAGCTAGACAGCGATTTCCCCTCTGCTAAACACCAACGACTAAGCAAATCAGCGTGCCCTGAAACTGTGTAATATTGTCCTAAGGTCTGTCCACTGTGAAGTGGACTCTTGGCAGGTCATGCATTCATTACGTAAAGTGATGCCATGCGGCTCTTCGTGCTTGTGACAGAAGCAGGTGCGGTTGAAAAAGGCAGACAAACGCGGGGCGTGCATGCTGGGGTAAAATTGACCTACTTCTGCCGTAGGCAGACCTTGGCAGCTCGGTAACACATCCTGGTGCCATTTGTCGTTGAGGCACAAAGTACAGTACAGTTTAAGCGGTGTGTGTGTGTGTGTGTGTGTGTGTGTGTGTGTGTGTGTGTGTGCGTGCGCGCGTGCGTGCGTGTGTTTAGCCAGGAATTCATACGGAAGATATACGCATCACGTGCTGCGCTGCTCTCCAGAACATCTTCACATGCAATCTTTAACATGCAATGATAACGCACAGTAAACTGGCCGCTAGCATACCCCTTCCATAGAAAATGCGGCTGCTGCGACCGAGGTCAAACACGGGTCGTGGGAGTCAGAAGCTGAGCACCATAACAACTAGACCACCGCGGCGAAACTCATAGCTTCCCTTGGGCATCAGGTGAAGCCACAAATGAGCCACAAGTACGCGCATCGAGCACGGTCTTTATCCTGCAGATCTTTGCGTTCTCACACGGCACAAGGCATGCGACAGGCAGCGCAGAAAGAGATGCTGACCAGGTTATTTGTAGATCAAGAGAGAGAAAGAGCCAAAGAATGGCAGGGACGTTAACCGCATGCGCGTCTGGTTTGCTACTTTGCTTTGGGGAAAGGATAAAGGGATAAAATGGAATGGAACAGAGAGATAGGGGAGGAAAAGAGCGCACACTTATGCGAACTCATAGTCTAGGGGCAGTCGCATAGACTCGTAGACTTCATGAAGGTACGTGAGGTAGCACCTTCGTTTTTTTTTTTTTTCTGAGCCACAGAAGCGTATGGGCAGGGTGCAAGCACATTGGCTGCAGAAGCCAGCTGTATTTGGACAACGATAGGTACAGAAAAGGCGCAGTATTTGTAATCATTGTGGTTCGCTTAAGGAGAGAATGCGATTTATTCTGGAGCACCAGTCAGGAGTTCGGGTCAGCGCCCGTGGGGGTAGGGGAAAGGGAATGAAAGAATGGAAAGGAGAAGAGAGCCTTAGTTAAGGGCTCGGGAAGTTCTATCCACCAGGCGTGCTTTGACGTGAGCTGACGTTGTACAGTACACGGCATCGTATAACCAGTTCAACTTCAGCGAAGCAGCGGCCGGGCTCAGCGACACACGACCCTTGTAAAAGTACGCACAGTGTACAGCAGTCCCGGTCCTTATTGTGGTCATAATATGAGCTACCCAGTGCAGTTCATGTTTTTATATTTAACATGCGGCAGTATAGAACGGATATCTAATAAAGCCACTATGGTCCGAACAGCTCTGCGTGCGTCATCAGCTAAGTGCCAAATCTTCGCTGTTGATGTACCTGCAACTGACTCAGGATAACTAATGCTTTTTTTATTCTATTCACCTCTAAAAGGAAGCTTAGTCTGACAACTTCCTAACTCATTAATAATACTCATTTAAGTTTATGGAACTACTGATGATTGTGTTTGTCGTAACGTCAAGAGTATAGGAAAGCAGATTACTGACCTGGTTAACAAACCACCGTGGTAGTCTACTGACTGTGGCACTTGACTACTAACCCAAATGTCGCGGGATCGAGTCTTGGTCGCGGCGGCCGCACTTCGACTCGGGCAAAACGCTAAGGCCTCTGCACTGTGCGATCGAAGTCAATGCATGTGATGAAATCCCAGATGGTCGAAATTTCCGGAGCCGGCCACTACAACTTCTTTCACAATAAAATTGTGGTTTTATGATTTAAAACCCCAATGAATTAATATTAAACTGTTTGATATTTGGTCCCTTTGAACTTCGTTCTCTTGAATGGATGAGCAGAATTCCTGCAATTGCAAGCTAAACATTCCCAATTACATTGCATGTGGTTACCGCACACAGTACGTTTGATGAGAATATTACGCCTGTTATTTCGGTAGCGATTATGTGCAATGAATTGTTACCGCTTCATAGGCTTCGGTTATGAAGTCCCGTGTTTATATTAGGTTGATTGCCTCGTTTCATTGACGCTTACCTCCTTTAACAAAACAAACAGCTACCATACCAAGCAACAGAGATATATTTCAGTAGGGCAGACTGCTGGGATAGTTGGTCTTGCGTCTTGAAGTGTTGAACTTAGCGCGATTGACACACACAGATAGACAAGAGGAGGCGAAGCGCCCGTCCTGTATGTTTCGTCTTTTCTTGTCTGTCTCTGTATGTAACCGCGCTAAGTTCAACCAGAGACAGACAGTCGTCACCTCTTCGATGTAGTTTCTCCCTTGCATTTAGAAAACGTTTTGGCGAGCATGCATACACAATTAGGTCATACAAAAAAGATACAATGCAAATAAGACAAAACTACATTGTTCTTGCCACGCAGCCGACTGCGTAGGTGTGTCAAACTACACGCCTTTACGACGACAGCGGGGTGAACAGGGCAGACACATCGCGGCCAAGCAATCACAAACACGCTTCTTGGAGTCCTTCGAATTCCTGCGCATAGTCCATTATCAGGAGCCTACCGATCCACTTCTCCATTCAAAGAGCACACAGGCATCTCAGACAACAGGACGAGGCAGTGACGAGAACGCGTGATGCTGGGATGTCTCGAATTACTGTATCACTGTAAACACGCCGAAGCACGGAGCCAGCAGTCTTACATGCCATCACCACGATGTTGCAGTGGGAGAAAGCGAGCGCGTTTGGTCTCTGGATCGATGTGCAAGCCTTCGCCGCCACTGGCGTGGTCCTAGTTCTCTTCTCAACGCCAGGGGTGTCAGCTTCGCAACTAGGCTCTCATAGAAAAAAAGCGACGATAGCGCCGCCAAAAAAGGCCGCGTGATTTGAAAGGAGGATAAGCGTGGAAGCCAGTGCATATGAGAGCAAGAGAAAAGGCAGAAAAAAGAAGCATGACAGCTCACTAACGTGAAACCTTGGCGGGTGCGAAACACGCGGTGTTTCTTACAGGAAATATCAGTCGCTGCTAATGGGCTTGCTTTACGGTGCCCACGACGACAGCGTTCGACGCCGACCGCCCGGGTGCATTAGCAGAACGTCGCTAGAATCGTTTCTGACCCGACAACCCTACATATACACTATCTGCGCGCACGGCCTCCAGGGTCGGTCGGCCCACACATGCACACACGGCGTCTGACTGCACTGCCTCCAAGATTGGCGGACACCTACACACTATAGCAACGGTTTTCGATATACTGTGACAGCGAGAGCCGACAACAAAGCGAGATCCTAAGGTGCTTCGCCCCTAAAATAAGATTGAGAGGAAGTTGCACGGTAACTGAAATAGAAACGAATGATAGTATCGACTGCATTTTGCGTACAGTGGCTCCCATCTCTTGGTACTGAGTGAAGACCTTGACCTTCGCAGCTCTAGAGTAATGTCCTTTGCAGGAAGCATTCTTAACGCTCTGCAGTGCACTTTGAGACTATTTCCTTGTCTTTGGTTGTCATTTCTATCTGATATGTTTCGGCAGCAGCTTCGCTTGATTGTATTGTGATGTTCGCCAACCGGTGTACGCCCCAAAAACTGCCTACGTTTGTTGTTTGCAGCATTTCATAACTTTAATTCGATCGCTTTTATTTTGATGCGATATTCTTAGAACGTCGCCGGAAGCAAATTCGGCAGCACTTCTCCGATCCTTACATCAGTCTTACGGCTTCGTTAATAAAATACCGCATAGAAGCAAGTCTCTAGTGGAGCTCCTGTAAACCCATTTCCCTAAGTCGTAGGTGAAATGGAGTGCAAAATAACGCTGGATAGGGCTACGAAATAGCTATTTATGATATTTTTTTCATGCGCTTTTTAGTAACAAGAACAGGACGAAGACACGATTACAGGAGATTGTGTGAAAGCTTGAATCTGATTCACTCTTATCTCGTGACGTGTCTCGAAAAGACTGATAATCTGCTAGGTGGACAGAAAGCGAAAAGCTATAAATAAACTCTGTAAACAGCAAATTAAGCCAAGACAATCTATAATTAATGCCTGCGTGAGTCATTTACAGAAAAAAACGCAGGTTAATGTGCATCGCCTCCTAGCAATTCCATTTCTGCTCGAATTATCTGAAGTAAAGGCGCGGTAACACATTGGTTCTTTAATGAATAATACTTCGTTTTTTGAGCAGGCGAGCTCCGCTTTTAATATCGACTGACTGACATATCGAAAGCCTCGTCTTTTGCAGCTGCTGCGTTGCGAAGCGCGCGCTGTGATGCACACGGCGGCGCTCCCCTAATGCGAGGCAGCCGTCGCAAGACGCGCCCCCTGAATGGTTCGGGCAAGTCGACGTTCACGCCTCACCCCGCTCCCCCCCTTATTGCTTTCTTTGCAATTTAAAGCTACTGCTCTTTGTGTGGCGGGTAGCATCTTTCATTTCCTTTCATTCCCTTTCTTCCGCCTTCACGGACGCTGAGACGTGCTTCCGACATAAGCTGCAGCAAATAGCGTGCTTTCCTTAACCGAACCACAATCATCATCGACGCGAACCTCCCTACGCTGGGATCGGTACGAAGCGTTGAGGAGCGTTTGCTGGGCCTCGGAGTGCTTCGCGAGGCGTTTCACGAAGCCTCAGACCCCGACGAAATGCGGATGTACCGTACGCGTCTGGAGTCTCTGTTGAGAGGCAAGGTGCCACAGTTCACCAACATGAACGGTTTCGTGTGCCCCGCCAAACCAGCACGCCTAACCATAACCGCGCAATCCTTAGCAAGAACCCAGAAAAACCCAGGAGGAGCTAGGTTCTGATCACCTTCTCTGTGTCTAGCATTGTGCCATAGTGCAAGCTAAGCCCGTTTTTTATTTTTTTAACCCTTGAGGGAAATGAAATGGTTGGTCGAGAAAGTCACTGCACTGCCCCGTTAGTACGCTAGCACTAGGAGCAGTCAAATTTTTATTCTGACGAGGTGAACTACTGTGTTAATGCGCTCAACAGAAAGGACAATAATGCTGTCGATGGAAGGCTAAGATAGAAGGGCCCGTCTAGAAGGATAAAATACAAGGGTGACACACAAGGACCTGGACAGTAATGGTGTTGATAGAAAGGCCTGTAGCCGCGTTACTCCCTTGAATGAAAAGCAGCGCATTTCAAGCAATGCGGAATCACTCATTCCCAATGGTGCCAGGTGTTAAGGAGACCAGTACATGTAGAAAACTGAAGAACTTACACCAGTACTTGGTACCTTTGCAGAGCGTTGATCAAGATGCAGTAATAAATAGGCCAATGAACGTGTAATATAGCAGTGTAGTGTCTTGAGTAGTTGCGCTGTAACGGGAAGGGGGTTTAAGTGGACGCGCTGTAACTTACAGCGTGAACTGTTTCCGCAGGTGAACTAAAGTTTGTGAATAGTTTCTAACTTACCGACTACAAACTGTTTAGCCGCATCTTGCAGATTCACAGTATTGTTCTGTTGCAACGAGTCGATCTTCCGAGCTCACTTGGAGCTGAACAGACTATTTTGACTTTCTTCTAAGCAGCTATGCAGACTTTTTACACTGCACGATATAGTATCACTGTAGGTCAGAGTTGTATATGATGGTCTATATATATGTTAGTCATTGACCTCTAGACTTAGAAAGAATTGTACACCAACATACTCTATTTCTCTTAAAAAAATTACCTGTAAGAGCCCTGTCTGCCCGAATTTCAGGCAAATAAACGCGAGATTTCCAAGAACATGTTTGTAGTCACGCACATGTGGGAAATATGCAGTTCCAAGTAATATTTCGATAGTTCAGGCTTGACTTTTCCTATTTACGCCTTGGATAAGAGGTCGTAGTGCACAGGCACCACAAGATTGCGAAAACAAGCCTGACCTTAATACCCTGTTTCGACCAGTGCAGTCTTTGACACCCCTTCTTTATTTTTACTACATACACCTCGTTGCTTCTTTTGGGTCCACTACTCACCACAATGGCTTCGCATAATGGCGAAATCGCTTTTCCCTGGAAGCGAGCGCTGCTCCTTGTCTCGGCGATTCGGTTCGAATGCATTTTATGGCCTCCGCGCTTATGGCACAAAGACCGGGCTTCAATGGAGGGTGGCGAAAAAAACAAGGCTTCTCGAGGCTTTTGATTGGGCTGTGGCGTCGCGGTTCTTGCGGAATACGAACGCGCTCGTGCGAATAAGGTTTCTCTCTTTCTGGCAATCTAAGCGACGCGTTTCTTCATCTTACAATTAGGGCAGTCTGGAGGTCGAGAAAAGTCCGTAGTATATAGGTACCTTTCCTGTTTACGTAGGCAGCCAGCTCGTGATTTCGTGATTGGGATTCGTAGTGAACTGTCCGGCATATGTGCCTTTTGTTTTCTGTGACGACTAACTGCGTCCGCAACATGTTGTGAGCAACCGTACACTCTGCCACTAAAAAAAGAGAAATCTCCCTGCAGTACAGTCAACTTCTGAAAGGTGTCGATGATACCAGTGCCTCTGTATGCTCCAGAATCGCTAAACATATCTCCTTCGGTCAACGAGACCCACCATAATGAGAAGATTGCGGAAGAGCACGTTCTTAAGGTTCATTTTAAAGAATAGCGTGTAACATGTGCGTAATTTATTTACTGTTACTGTGACGTATGGCCGCCATGCTAAGATAGGTGAGGTAGCCAAACTATTTCTCACGCAGTCCGTGAGACAAAAAGAGTCCTTGGTTGTTACGTGCCAGTTTAAATGCGTCGAATCTCAATAGTATGTCTCACGGACAGCCCCATATAGCAACTAGATAATTTGTACGAGGGAATTGGGTGCAAATTTATTACGACACTTAAGCAGATAAGCGTCGTCTTCGTTTCTTGTACCTACTGGACAAAAATGGAAACTTTAATCATTGTGGCCCCTGCATCTGCTGTGCAAACGCTAGTTGCACAAGCACAGGAGCTTCCTGGGTGAGGCAAGGTTCACTTTAAATATAAGATTATGATTGTCAAAGGAAACTAACTTTATGATTTAAAGTGAACCATCGTTTCTCCTAATAGCGATATTTTAAAAGCAGGCATTCTTTTTAACTGGAATGAGACTGTAAATATGCTAGAGGACGGTAATTGTATTAATCAAGTGTTTTTTTCAGATTAGGCTGTTGTGTAGATAAAGGTGTATAGGACAAAACTTTGTGCTTTCTTTAGGATTTAAATAGGTGTAGACAGCTTGCTTCCGCCACCATTCCGACTCAGGGCAATCCCTTACGCACGCCGAAGCACATCCGGGGAGTGCTCTTTACGCTACGGTAAAGATGTGAAACGTAGTAGCCGCGTATGTCCTAGCATACCTTAAGGTGTTTCTTTTACGCTCAATGCTATAATAAGCGATTCATCTTTGAGCGCTCTAATTTGGGGCTCTTCAAGGCCATTCAAGAAACCAGAGCTCTACCAGACGTGGGCTTAACGTATACGATTTATTCAGTCAGACGTATTAGCGCGTATGAATTGTTATACAGTCTCGGTATACCAAATTTCATTCTTTATAGCACATGAAAGCTTGTGCAGATCATCATAAAGCTGAAATAATAAAATGGCATGGAAATGAGCGTTCCGAGATCAGGTTTTATTCATTCACTAGGCAGGTCCTTCGAGACGGAATTCTTTAATACGGAACTAAAATAGCTGCACATGTTACATTATGCGAATAAGTGGCACGACCGCCGGCACTGATTAAATATCAAAGAGATAACAGCCAAAGTACGAAAGTCTTCTTTAACACACCATAGTATGTTGCTTCCACTGCCGTGAAAGTCTATAACATGCCTAACACCGGCTTGGTGTTAGCCTAACACCGGCCTGGAGCGACGACGCTTGTTCTTGTGTTAGAGATAAACGAGATTTTTCTAAAGTAGTGCATGATTTCATGTGCCACCTTGCCAGTGTCTTATTTAATAAACAAATTAAACACGTTTAAAATCAATGTGCGAAAATTGTAGGGCTTTATCAACCTCACTGCTCTCGTGCTGAAAGGTAGTTCACCGGGGCGAACATTGAGCTCACTTCAAGATATTCTGTTCAGATGGCAAGCATGTAGCTTATAGCTGAGTACACTGTGTAACCAACGCTTGCACAAGCTAAGCTTGCTATGCTTACTTTCAATATGACTTGTTTTCTATTTTCTTTACTTGGTGCAAGATCGACCGGTATATCTCCGTAGTTACTGGCCTGGCTGCTACACTCTTCGCCTTGATAACTGTGTCACAATATAGGTCATTTCAGTTTAGATAATACATTGTCAGACAGCAAAAGTGATGGCCCTTGGCATTAGACTTCCGCAGTCGGCGTGTCTCTAGGGCTATCTCGAGCATGATACAGTCTCATAGAATTTATGCGCACAGCAACAAGAATAATGTGAAAATAATAAAACCGAATTTCTCGCAAACCTGCATGCAAGAAATCCAAAACGTCATATTTCAGTCAAGTGCAAGTGGGGAAAGTGGCTTAGTCTTAAATTTTGTAGACATGTGGGAACATGCGTGGGGAACAATACAGGGGTAATGTTCCTACCATGCGCGCTAAGCTCACTCATTCGTATAAAGGATGTGTATCACCAGAACACTTTAGCCACGATTCTGCGCTCATGCTACAGAAACGCCTGAAAGGTGAACTGGGTGCACTCACAGTGCAAGTCACCTATGATGCCAGCTGAGTCTGGAATTAGGGAACACGATGAGTGTCTGGCTTCTCGCAATACAATGGCAATATTAGTGCACGACGAAGCAGCGCTTTGCTGTTGGAGTTGTAACTATTCACATTGAATACTAATGGAGTTCAGGGAAGGGGGAAAAAAAGGAGAGAAATCTTGAAGACAAAGTTACGACAGAAAACGAAACACAATCCACAAGGAAAATCGATTCTTAGTTCAGGAGCATGCAAAAACCCCCCAACACCTCAACGCTCTTGTGATTCCGGAAAATGCTGCACGCGCCGCCCTCATGAAAGCGATGCAGCCGGGAAAAAAAATCAACGGCAAAAGAACCAATTTGAAAAGGAAAAAAGAGGAACACAAAGGTCAAGAATGATTTCAGGGTAGCAGTCTTTCCATCAGGCTCGTGACACCAATCCCGGCATTTCACCGTTTGCTAAGCTGGCGCCTCGACTAACGCCGCGAGCGGAGTCCATTGTTATGGCCTGAATGCTGCTAAACACACATTTGCTAAACAAATATATTTTGCGTACACACGCTGCTGCACCCCTTATTTCTTCTTTACGTGTGTGTTCTCTGGCAATCGCCGGCTTTGTCCAATCGCATCTCGCGACCCGTGCCGGTACACCATTCCTAAACGTGTTAGCGCTGTAGAAATTTTTAGGTTTCTCTTCTGTAGCTTTTTCTCTTTTTTCTGTTTTGGAGAACTTGGATGGAATCCCGATCTTTTACCCGAGTGCACAGAGTGCGCGACACGGTATTCTGGTACTACCGTGTTTTGATCCGACAATCCAGGCATCTGTTTTGGTCTACGAAATAAAAGCTTTCGAGTCACCGCACATAGCAAAGGGGCATTACCCTACAAACAGTGTATTTTTGTTTCGGAAGAAGCTGAAGCACGCGAGCTGCATGCCGTGTCCCTAAGCTCAAGATCATTGTACTAACTCTAAGCCTTCACGGCACCTTTGGCAACATACACTATTCCCAGTACAACGCTTATACGTCTTTCTGGCGTGTAACAGCATCCTGGCCTTGTGCGGATATTGTAACAGTGGGAAGGCGGGTTCGCCTTGATCCTTTTTGTTATTGTCATCCTTTTGCGGACATGTAGCAGAGAGCAGGGTCTGCTTGATCTTTAAGTATCTTTCGACCTTCTGCAACATGATTAATAGACTTATGATTGATTTCAATTCTAAAGTCTAATTTTGGTGGAAGCGATAATGCTAGAGGCGTGTGTTCTGTGCGATTTCCGCGCATGTTAAAACCCGTGGTGGTCCTAAACTTTCGGAGACTTTCACTACGGCATGCCTCATAAATATGTCCTGATCTTGGTACGTAAAACTAGATCAATGAGTAGATATTAATCGTTATTGCGCAGCATCGCTTATTACCTAATTAATGAAGAGCCATTATCTGAGATGCAGTTGCACTGTGTAATCGAGGTGCACCATAAGCTCAAAAGTTCGTGATGTACTATGCACAAGAAAAAAAGATGCATACGAGTCGTAACAGACTTGCTTTTTTTTTTTCTTACGCCAGCGCATTGTACTGCGACAGTAATTACTTCAGTGCTGTCGACTGATATGTCGGCATGCTTTTCATTCCTAGCTAGCAGTGACGTAATACGCGCTATCCTAAGAATAGGCTCTCTAACCCGTTTTTTTTTTTCTTGCAACCTGGGGATACCTCAAAGGAACATAAATCTAATCTTACGCAGGCTTCTTGAATATTTTGTCCTCCTGAACCTACTGCCACGTCAGAGGGAAATCAAATTCTCTGTCTATGGTCATCACAGACACGTCACACACACAGAGAACCGCGGAAAGGTTATGGTAGTCCGTTTCATGGAACCACTGAAGCTTAGTGCTTGTGCGATATCACGACGCGTGGTCAAGGTAAGGAAAGATGTTGCAATCTTCATTACCATAATACGTTCACCATTCCAAGACGTAAGTTTTCTCTTGCGAGCCCGCAAGAAACAACTCAATTCGGCATTGGACAGGGCAGAGAGCTACGCAGTAGCAGTAATGTGACCTTGAACGTTCGAAGACGAATTTTGGGAAGGTCTATCTCGTTGACATCACTGATCTCATTATTTTTTACTTTACTGTCATTGTTTCATAGAGTTTACATGAGACGTGGTGTAGCGAGGTTTGCCTTTCAGAGAAGGGCGCTTAGAAAGTGGGTGTCCTACTCTACGTTGATGGCTATAGAAACTGTGACCAATGGCGCAGGAAGAAAGGAACAAGCATGACTTTCCGCCTGACTTCCACCTCGTCTTTCTGTTTGCCCTCCACGGAGTTTTCGCAGAACCTCTTTGTGGTGATCGTCCCGTTTCTATTGGACTTAATATTTCAATAAGCACGCACTGAAACCAGCACCAAACGATCTTGCCGCGGGCCCTGTTCCTCTGGTCTGATAAATTAAAGCCATTTATTAATTTTTTTTTAACTCTTCCGACTGAAGGTATTTCTGGAGAGCGCTCAGCTGGCGCCCCCGCAGTGACCTTCTACCTTCGTCTTCGTCTTAACACTCCGCCGAACTAGCATACGCCGTGGCTGCCCGCGTTCAAAAAGCGCCGATAAAACAAGGCAAATCTGAAAAAAATAAGAACATCGCGGCGCTCTGGGACCTAGACCTATGGGAATGTTCTCATGTTTAAACAACGAAAAAGGGAACCTGGACAAGGATTTATGTGAGCTTGTTCTAGCATCCGGTTCTTTCTCTATTAACTTTAGAACAAATGGCTAGCTGTGCATCGCGGTCATGCCTGGTGCTTTGCCCGAACTATGACCGGTTCTGTTGCAGGCTCGCTCGGAACAGCGAGTATTTTGCGGTGCCGGTGAGGCTGGGTGTTTCGGACTCACGTTACGCTCAAAGGTGAGAAATATGGCGACCCTTTCTTTATAATAAAGTGCCTTCCCGGTAACCTGGCTTTCCTCAAGCCAAAAGTCATGGCAGCGGCGAGCACATTGGGGTTCGAAGGGGTCTTCGGAAGAGCGCACTCGTCCATAACGCAACAACGTGCAACTCGAGATATTCTTCTTCACATTAATGATGCATCAACCTGACCATGCTTAAAGAACAAAATATTTTGCTAAATGTTTCTAAACAAGAGCAAACGTCTCTCTAAACGTCATTTTAGCCTCAGACGTGAAAAATGTATATAAACACTCCTTCACCTGAATTCATTTGATTTGGGAAACCTATACAACACTTATTTGAGAAGTGTGGTATATGATTTGGGAAGCTTATACCACCATAGATATTTGCCAAGAATTCCTACCTGGGGACCTTTCTTCCACCATCCGCTTTGTGGTACTCAAGGAAATACGACGACGTGTTTTGGTTCTCGTGCAAGGTGCAGAAACGCATTGTGTCTGCACCTCTACACCATTCTCAGCTATCAATGCTTCGAGCTTCGGCTCCAACTGCGTGCTACGGCGAAAGGCTCGGCAATGCCAACGGCTTCTTACACCGAGCCGCCGTATGCCTCCCCACACAGAGATCGCTACAGACTAACAACTGTAGCGCTCATTTCCTTCTATGCAGCCTCCTGTGTCTCACCATCCCGGCCCTTTCGCTACAATATATTGCAAATCATCATCCCCAGAATTGTGCCCTTTATACTCATTGTTTCTTCTACTAGCGCTCCAAAGCTATTAATGAAGCCTTATTTGTTTACACCAATTATTTGCCTTCGACTTTGTGCATTTTCATTGTTATATTACCGAGAACAAGCCACGAAACAGGACGTTCCGCGAGGAATATTAGAGATGTGCATACCTTCATATAAGCAGCAGTGGTACATGCGGTCGCTTCCTTCTAATAGCGCAAGCCATTGCAGCCATGTTTGGTGATACATCGATTGGTGAGAAAACGTTTCTGCGGGAACCGAGGGAAAAGGTCAGATTGCGAAAGGAAACACCGCGTTTCATTGGAAATCACTTACCAGGAACACTTAATTTCTCACCACCGATGCGCGAACGGTTCTGAATATTCTTTTCGTTTCCCACCTTTCCGGTCGGTATGGCAACATGCCAAGCCAATCGGCTTTAAGCGCAAGTAACACTATAAACCACTACGTAGTGTTCGTGTTTCATTACATTACTATTTGGTGCGGTTGCCTCTTGCGTCAACAACGGCAGAGTGGGGGCGCGAGACAATTGATCAAACCGAAGGTCGGCAATACTATGCTGTCGTGTTTAGTTGTAGTTGCGATGGTTTTTATTTCCTGCCACGTGGGCCAAGAATGAACGATTTTTCGAAGACTTCGTGGAAGCACGGAAGTGGTAGAAAGGCAGTTTCGTGCCTAACAGGCAAGGTTATGGGTTTTTTTGTTTGTTTTCGTAATGGCTTGCGGCGGTATAGTAATCACGCTTCTGGCCGCCAGCAACGGCGCTGTTCAGTTTCTCCGCTCATCTTGGAAATACGCGGATTGGTTGAGAGAGCAACACTCAACAAATGTGATTTTTTTTTTCTCGCAACTGCCGTGACAAAGGTGAATCGCTTTTTCTTTACGCGGTTCGCGGAACTGCAATACTGTGATATGTTGTGATATGTCCCAAACGATACCTGTACTTTATCGTGTATGAAGCTTACGCTGTGCAGATGAGTATAGTCGCCTTAACTTTAGTGAGACATCGCCTCGCTATGTGTGGGTTGCCGTTCGCAAAGATATTTCTGATAACGATTGTGCCATATTATTTCAGTGTGACGATTCTGTTGTGAAAGCATGCGTGTACTTGCGATATCTGCTTATTTTTCCTTTGCCGAAGTCATACGTTCGTTTTCCTTATTTTACGGTTTTCCCAAGCGCTGCTCAACATTTGAAACAGATCTCCGCAAGAACAAACACGCAGTTATTACACTACGTACGCGTAAGCGTTATAAAACGATTTCAGTTGAGCTACTAAATACTGGTGCTAGTTGTGCGACGGTATTTTAGACCAGACCATATATGAGCGGTCACGTACACCTACGAATATGCTGTGTACTCAATTTCAGCGATAACATTACATGCATTCATTCATACGGGTTTTTTTACATGCAGGTCACCGGGTGGTCTCAGTATTCGTCTTGCCTCCCTATATCATACAATAATATATACAAAGAGTTACAGGCATGCGGTGCAGCGAGTAAATTTCTCAGTGCAGTGGCACGTGCAAAATCATGAATCGCATAAAAATGCGAAGCACTGCAGGTACAGTCACGCTTCGGAAGAAAGAAAACAAATGCCAGTAATGTCTTAGACTATGCAATGTAATTGCGACATTCAGAGCAGATGTTCGACTGCCCTAGGAACAGTGAAATACTCCTTTCCTTAAATAAAATAGACTTCAAACAAATTGCATGAAGTATAGAGCGGAATGAAGGTGAAATAAGTCCGAGAACATTACAAAAATCGCCTGTGCGGTGAAATACAATGCAGGCTGTGCTAACACGTACCGGACTACTCAGCACGATGGGTGAAAAAGCGCTACGCACTGACATCGTAACACCCAATACAAGCATCGGTTCATTAACTGAACATTTTGCAAGCTTCTCGAGCCATCTGTGTTAGCCTACAAGCGTTGTTGGGCGTCTACGGCGTGGCGGCTGCGTCGCAATGCATTCCTTCTGCCTCTAAAGGACATCTCATCGCGAGAACAGATTTGGCTGCCAACCGCATAAGACTCGCAAAGAAAGTGCCAAGTTCAGTACGTGACTCCTCCATTGCAGTCTCTACCCACGTCACGTCCGAAGTCATCGCCCAAGCTTCGAGAGGACATAGTTTCACATACCGCGCATCGCCGTACAAGGCAAGTGAATTACAATGGGGTTCAGAACATGTCTTGCCTTCAGAGAACTTCCCTTTCACTTTTTTGATCCGCTACTGCTCGTAGAAGAGGATTCAAACGGTGGCAATTGTTCATTTATTTATCCGAGCTCCTCTGCGGTCAGGCACATTACCCGTTCATTCTTATCGGTATTCTTTTGTTGAGTTCGCTCACTGTTTCAAACGACATTTTCGCGCTCATCCTTTTGAAAATTACCACGAATTTTGCCAGATGTACGCATTTCATTCCTTATGAGCATGTTGCTTACCTATGTGGCACGACTTTCGAAGTCAGCCCAAGCGCTTCCATGCTGTCTAAGATCCTCCTAACGTGCTCAGGTGTGTGTTGCCTACTGCGACTTATTGATAGGGCGAAAGTCTTTATCACGCTGAAGATATCCTAGTGATCCCCAGCACCTCCACCACAATGGAAGGGGCAGCGGTAGAAGGTTAAACGTGAAGGTTGTTTAATAATAAAAATGATAACGCCGGCACAGCCCCAGTCAGGGACCTTGAGACTACCTCACTACATCGTCTCCTTCGTCTTCTTAGCGATCGTCGACCTTTTTCCTCTCGTAGCACCGTGACAGTATATTCGTGGAACATCCTCACATTGAAAAGGTGTTATGAATTGTAGGTACTTTCCTTTCGCAAGAAAGACAAGCTACTTTGGCCCATGTCGCAAAATGTCCTCTAAATCCTGCTAAACGAGCTTTCTTCACACACGTCCAAAGTTTGGCGAAGAAGCTTCCCAAGCATCGTCAACCACTGTCGTGGCTACACCCGCTTGCCGCGCAGACGACCTGGGTTGGATTCCTATTCCAGCTCAGCTAGCGAGTGTTCTTGCGATGTGCGCATAAAGGAATCGAAGGAATCTTAAAGTATGTTGCAGCTAAAGCATTCTGCTCTGGTTGCGCGAAAGGTTAACTAGGTGCGAACATTTGTTTTCTGTTTAACAATAGAGCACACTGAAGATTTGTTTTCATATACCCCTCTAGCGGGTTTTACCTCGAAACATCTTACCAGGAGCGACAGCAGCTTCGTTTTTAAAAGGACGAATATCTTTAAGACTCCAAAAAGGCAAACACTTTGTTTCAGGCTACGTGCTCTAGAACGCCGAATGAATATATTACGTCCATTCTCACAAGAAAACCTGAACGCGCCCCTGGCAGGGTGCCTCTTCAAGTTATTCTATATCTCACACAAGCTATAGAACTTCGTGGCACGGACACGGTTGAGTATGGCGTTCTTTAGCGCGTCTCAGAGTTCAGTTATCGGTTCATGCTACCAATCTTGATTACGTCTGTGCTAAAGAGCACACACAAGATGAAACGCGTGCAGTGTTTACGGTGCTTAGCTGCTGGCTCAGAAGACATGGGTTCGACCCCGACCGAGGCGATCGCAGTCGATACCCAGTGTACCTAGGTTTAGACGCACGTTAAAGAACCCCAGAGGGCAGAAATTTCCGAAATCTCTCCGCTACGTCGTTCCTCATAATTATATCCTGGTTTCGGCACGCAAGACCCCAGCAACTTACTAGCAGTACTAAATGATGTATGGGAACATGTTCAAGACAAGCATAGTAGAAGAGCTAGAAAATTCACAGAGGAGAAATATTATTTACGGTCTAAATAAAATTAAAGCAAACGTCAGTGTGTAAACAAAGATTAGGCCTACACTCAACAATCGGTCTCCCTAGTTTCACAGATAACTAGCCCATCTGAAAGATTACGGAAGCCTGTATAAGAACCTGTATTGTTCCCACAAATAAAGTGATCGTAGGACGAATACATATCATGCAATGTTTCGAACTCGCTCCTTTCCTTCATTACTAGTACAGTAAGGAAACGGCTTCAAGAGTATGAACGCATGCATTTGGCTTCACACGCACGAACCACAATATGATTACCATTTTTTTTCACTGTCGCACTTCAAGCGCAGCACATAAACATAAAAAAAGGATAGATAGCGGAAGACTTGGAGATCAAAGAGCCTTTTTTTTAGTGGTTGAGCACCGGCAACAATACCTCAGGCAGGAACAAAAAGCAAATACATATCGATGATGGCCACTCGCTCCTCAAGTACCGGCAATCGACCGGTGCCTGTACGTGAGTCTGTATCTATGGTCATCGAGTTCGTCCCTGCAGTATTGGTCGTGGTCATGCCTTTCCACTCGGACCAAAGCGTTGAGCTACGTCAGGTATCTTGTTGGCATGTGGTGTGTGTTCAGACAATCGATGAAGCATGCGCACAAAGAAAAAGGCAGAGCAATAAAATGTATGGCTAGCAGGCCCTCAAAGGGACACTTGTCAAGACGCTTCTGAAAACGGACCGTTGTGCTCAAAAACTGCGTATAGCTTTGAATTTAGTAGAAAAAAAGTGGTGCTTGCACATACTAGAAGGTGGGTCCGTAGCTGTCAATAAAACTTAACTTTTACACGAGTAATAACGTAAATGTGGATGTCGCCTTGTTGTCAGTCACCAGTTGCAAGCTGTTCCAGTAGTTTTGCAGCTGTTCCAGCTGCACAACTGTTGCAGTAGTTTCAGCTGTTCTAGTAGTTCCAGTAGTTTTGCAGTGTTTCAGTTGTAGTTTGCAAAAGAAATTATCTAGTGGCTGGCTTTGCAGATACCGGAGATGAGTATTATGCAAAAGTAAAATCAAGGCTCATGAAGCAACATAGAAAGCGCGAGAAGCCAGGCACCTTCATGTTCCCTGTGTCTACACGGATCCGAGGTATTATTAGAACCTGGAAATAAAGAATTTCGAAACAAAGGAAACGACGCATAATTTAATAAACATGACAAAAATAGAAGCGCTGAGGGCATACTACAAACTGTTCTTGATAAATTCTGAGGTAACAGGTTATATCTTAATGTTAACCCCGACGAAAATAGAAAGTGAAATATACTAAAACATCGGGGAGTTGCATAAATTGGAAAACGTTTTTTTTTTTAGCTAAGCAATTTATTGATCCAAATTATTACGTTAAACCGAATGGGGGGGAGACGCTATCATAGGGTTAATTGGAAGGATGAAATTAACAAGTTCAAGGTGGAATATGTGGCAATCGTTCGTTTTATATGTGGTCGAGAAGGATAGCCTTATTGCAGAAATAGCATATAAACACAGTCGAATAAGGGCGACCGACGGGAATACTGATAAAAGCAAAAATGTTCCATACTGCAGCATTTCTTGGGGAGCTCTCAGTTTCTCAATACCTTTCTTGAAATATCACTAGCGATCAATGCTCCCACTTTCACCACAGTGAGCGTAGCCCTATTCACCGATAAATCCAAAGTAAATAAGCGCTAACATATCCAAATGAAGTCTGTGCCCTTCCATATGTTTTTTCTGCAGGTCTGCCTTCTTTCTTTTTTTTTTTTTGACACCCACTTTTTTCGCCGGAGAGCTAGCTTGTTCTGGGCCTCTTCCAAAAGTACATACGGTTCGCTCTTCTTCGTATACGGGTACGTCACTCTCTGTTTTCTCACGTGCGCAACCTATTTGCCTAACCACGCATATTACTCAGCGTTGTTTCTTCATTCCTGGTGTCGCAATCTTGGCTGGCCAGCAGTGGCGTTTCGTCACACATTGTTGACTCCCTGTGTCCCCATCTATCTCCAGCTGTGAGGCCGTTTGGGTGGGGGTCCGTTTGCGCTGAGAAGGGCAAGCTGATACGTAATCGCTGCTGCAGAAAGTACACGAGAGATTGACGACTCGTGAATGGGCATAAACGATAGCATATCCCGCGAGCACCCGTCTTTCGAGGGAAAGCACATCAGACGTGTCGCAATGAAATGAGCAGCGATACGTTTTGTGTCTCACGCGTCTCATCCGCAGTGGCATACACGGAAAGCACATAGTGCCTTGATTGATAAAACTCATGTGTATCCTTACTACAGAGAGCAGTTCAGTGTTGTTTGTACTTCCTGGTCGAAAACTGTGCTGACACGTCTTACCCATCCCTAGAGCTTCTCACAACAGTAAACTTACATATATACTAAACAGCGATGTCGTCGTGTTGATTCAGCTTATTCACATGGGACAAGGAGGTTTCTTGTAGTCGGTAATGCGTAGAGACCACTACAACGCCATGTTAGCTCAACAATAAATCGATCAGGGCTGCTACCGTAGTTTCGTCTTGAGGTTCACGTGGGCTCTGTTGTCGTCGTCGTCGTCGTCGTCGTCGTCGTTGTTGTTGTTGTTGTTGTTGTTGTTGTTGTTGTTGTTGTTGTTGTTGTTGTTGTTGTTGTTGTTGTTGTTGTTGTTGTTGTTGTTGTTGTTGTTGTTGTTGTTGGCTTAAATGTAAGTTTCAGCTGGCACTCGGTGTGAAGGCAGTAACAAAATAATTTCTTCAAGTTCTCGTCGTGATATGTAATGCTATCGCGTGTCATTATGTATAACAGTTGACTACTATGCTTTATATGATGCCATATGATACATATATTGGTGAACATGTAGGCAATACCCGTGCGACGAGTCATCACAACTCATCCTCGTAACCACACCACCATGTCTTCTAGGTTGGTTCTTAATATCCGCGTCCTGAGGAACAGAAATCTACCTGGGATGTATGGTCAGTTGCCCATTGTAATTACTGCGTACTGCTTAGTTTAAGGTGCCGTTACCTCACGTGTAGGGTTGACTGTTCATACCATAGTACAAGAAATTCTAATATATCTAGGGGAGGTTGCTTTATTTGCGGTCATATGTGTGTGTAGAATGTCATAGCGATGAAAGGCGCCAGATGAATGTGGTTACTGCGGCAGCAATTCACGATGCTGTAATACCTAATATCGAAGAAAACGAGACTTACCGAAGCTTACTAGCGACAAAAAGAAAGGTATTCACACGTGCTTGCGGTTTCTTTCAGTTTTTGTGCAGGTATCCTAATGCGCGCTGATAGGAAAGCATGTCTTTTTCAGTATCTCAAATCGCTGTATTTTGGCCCGGTATTTTTCACCGAGATTCAGATTAGATTGCGAAATACGTCAGTGCTTTCTTTTGAAAGCACTATTAGGAAGGCAGTTTCTTTCATATAGGACATCGTTACGAAACTTTCACAATGCCACAAGTTACGTTCAGTCGAATTTCGTGATTTTCTTTAATATTCTGCTTATACATATTTTTTGGTGCGCATTTATATTTACTATATGACGAGAAGCTATTACACTTCATTTAGTGCTCGGTAATACTTATTGGGTTGCAATGGCGAGCGTTGCTTTCAATGGTTCTGCCTCTTCAAAGCTAACTGCTTATCCACGTTTTGCACTGTCAAAAGTGAAGGCTGTCATACACGGTTCTGGGCACTTTTCTTTTTAGCAAGATAGCACAGCTGGAAAAAAGCTCCATCATTTTTAGCGCGTATATCACGTTACGTTTCGGTGAAAAGATGAAGCGCAGTGCAATCTACCATAAGAAGAAAATAACTGTGAATGAATAGCCAAAGGAAGGTTCTAAATTGCGAAATCTCTTAGCTGAGATAACTCTCGCTGCCTACCTTGTGTGTCTAAGTGTCCCTTTTTTGTTCCCTCTTCAACAGTAGCATGGGTTTCCCGACTGTTTCCAATTTGCAATTGTAAAAGCATTGCCTTTTTTCTTGCTTTTTTGCATTGAGAGAAAAGCAGTTTAGATAACATTTCTTCTGTGGACGGCACATCTTTTTTCTTTCGCGAGTTTGTTGCAGGATGACAGTTGCCTCTTTCGAAAGCGCATCGCGCCGACGAAAGTGTGATGGATGAAAGCTAGTGTCTGTCAGCCTAAATTTTCTGCATTGCAGTCGATGCTCCTGTATCACCCCGAGGAAAAATTGTCGTGCTTCCGCCGGCGTTTCCCGAAAATTTTGTGTTCTCGCACCGATATGTCCAGACACCTTCGCAATGGTGTTTCATATCTTGTTCGTTTTGGTGGCCTGTCTGAAGTGCGTTAGAGCAAAGCGGAAGAAATATGGCACATGTCTCGAATCGGAGGAATAAAGAGCTGCCCTTTGTGCGCGAGCGCACCTTTTTTTCCGTTCGCCTTTTCGATAATGCAGCAACTGCGGGCTGTTTACGACGATACGTTTGGTGCGGCAGGGATATGTTTCTGCGCCAATATTACTTTACGTTACCCTTCTCCCAATGACGTTGGGGCCACTGTACCTCACAGACATCTACGTTTTGATGTATCCTGATGGCCATGCTGCTCTGTCATATTTGAAATATCATCTGCAGGCAATGGAGGCAGCAGTTGACGCTACATTCGCCTGTTACACTTCAGGAAGACTCTCTGAAACAGAAAGGAATGTTATAAGGGGGCTCACTATTTATATACTCGACCACACTAGCCGGTGTGGCCACAAGCTCACCTAACCTTGCGGCAGGTAACCTAAGCAGTGAATTCCACAACACGTCGCGGAGTAGCTAAAGCGTGTCAAAGCTGTATCTCGCACTGTATAGGAATAATCCACCTTTATTATGTGAGCACATAACTTTCCAGCAGGATACTGAATTGTAACAGGTTTCAAACAGAGATATATGTGGTTCCTTGGTTCGAAACAAAAATTGTTGTCACAGCTCGCTTGTCTCGTGGATTTTCTGTGTCCCCGTGTCACGCACTAAGATGCTCATGCGATGTACATAATCAGCCTTCATAATCAGTCGCCTTAGCCATATCCAAGTAACCTTAGTTTTAATTGATTGATTTGTGGGGTTTAACGTCCCAAAACCAGTTCTGATTATGAGAGACGCCGTAGTGGAGGGCTCCGGAAATTTCGACCACCTGGGGTTCTTTAACGTGCACTGACATCGCACAGTACACGGGCCTCAACATTTCGCCTCCATCGAAATGCAGCCGCCGCAGCCGGGATTCGATCCCGCGACCCTCGGATCTGCAGCCGAGTACCATAGCCACTAGACCACCGTGGCGGGGCAACCTTAGTTTTAAGCCACCAAAAGAAGGTAAAGCAAACTTGAACCGAAAGTAAAATCGATGAAGTTACATTCGGAGTAATACTGGCGGCCTTGATGTCACAGATCTAACAAATGAACAAAGCAGAATCTTCAGAGACCATCAATGCTCGTGGCTTTCAAGCATTGATATTGAGTGGTCTTGCATGTACCACAAAGATACCACTGCAGTTCTGATTAACGAAAAGCATGATTTATCGTCGTCTGCATCAGTTAGTCTATAAGGCGAAACTGTTCGAGTTTGTAAGGGATGCACTTGCGAAAATGAGACATCTTACATCATGAGTAAGAAAATTTAACACATTGCTAATGCGTCGGAAAACTTAAGCTACCAGTGGCAAGATGCACTCTCTGAGCTGACAAAGAGCCCGGCGGTTCTGTGTTGAGAGGTAAAGCGCATGGATGCCCCTCCTCACTCGCAGCTGCGTACTGCAACCAAAGGATTGCATAAACGAGGCACCCTTAAAGAAGGTGTCTCTTCAAGACGGTGCCACACAGTACGGTGAGCTATTTGAAGGCAGTCATCTAACTTACCCAGAATAGGGCACACAAATCCTTGAAATTTGCGTGCGTGTTACATCACATGACAAACTTCCGTCGTTCTCCTCGGTATTGTGCACAGGTACATTCTCGGACGCCTACGAGCTTGTGCCCACACTCGCGCTCAACTCCCAGCCAAGCCTGTTTGCCTTGACCTCAAGCAAGTTTATCACGCCAGGCCGCAGGCAGTTGTCTTAGGTATCTCTGGGAACTTGTTGCTTGCGCAATGCGCATAAGCACGCTGCGCTCTGTAGCTGATAGTTTATCCCCCGCAAAATTGGAAAAAGTAATGAATAGGTGGAAGCTCTCTAGACAACATTTCTCGCTACTGTGTCAGTACATATTGGCAACTTGCTTTTAGTTATGCTGTGCAACTTTCTTGGTAATAGATCCTGCGTGACCGCTGCGATTTCCTGGATCGCAAAGGATTGTCTATAGTTGCTTTGACCTCAACTTGTACTCAGGAGTCGGCGAATATTGGAACTTACGAACATTCTAGAATTTTATTAGGTATTCGACTCAATTCGCAACTGACTTTTACTATTCGAAGTATGGGAAGTTCCTTAAAATAAATGTAGAAGTTTCTTTAGCGATAACCCCCATAGCAGGTCATCCCGCGAGGATTTTTATTCGTTTCCCAGGACCGCAGAGACGAAATGGACAGAACGCCCTGGGCTGCCAACGTGTTCGCCATTGCCGTTTAAAAGAAATGTAAGGAGCTCGAATGCGCGGTCCACGTTCGTGTCGCGTAATTTCTTTACCCTTCGCATGCTCGGCGAGATCATGGCGATCTTGAAGGCGTTTGTATACGGTCAGCTGATACATTCGTATTTATCGTCGACCGTGTGTATCTGGCGAAGCGATTACTAATGAACGCGTCAGTCACAGCTCGAACCATTGAATCGGGCCAGAAGTGCCATCGAACGCATAGCGCGTCTGCGTACAGTTTCAAAAAGAGGTACACACAAAAATGTAAATAGGCAAGCTATAACTCTTTATTGCACAGTGATGGAAATGCCGTTGACGTAGCAGGATGATGTGCTTTTCCTCTTCAAGACGGAAGCCGTGGGTGTCACATATTAAAGATGACCTTGAGCGGAATCATCACCACCAGCCTGTATATAGGCCCACTTCAGGGTCACAGGCCTCTCCCATAGATCTCCAATTACTCCGGTCCTGAGCTAGCTGCGACCATGTTATCCTCGCAAGCTTCTTGATCTCACCTACCCACGCAACTTTTTGCGGCCACGTTTGCCTTCTCCAGGGATCCACCCATTACCCTTAGTGACCAACGGTTGTCTTGGTTGCGCATTCCATGCCCTGCCCAAGCCCATGAGCAGAATCACGCCCCTCCCCTCCCCCTCCCCACCCCCGCATAAAACAAGGTAAATGAAGGAAACATGCCTTTTTCATATAATGTCCGCAGCAAGCCTGCATGTAACGGTCACTGAGGATCATGCGGACAGCATAGCCCAGTACCACAGCGCGGGACAAGCAGGTACGACGTTACACGTGATTTTACGTGAAACGAAAGGCTGCTGCACATGTGGTCATTCACCAGAGCATTTCCGCGACACTTTTGAACAAATTCAGAAAACTGTGCCAGTCAGTCGTGGAAATTCCTGTGAACATGTGAGCCAAATAGTACTGCACTGAACGCAACGGGGAATTCGTCATTTGGTTTCAAACACAGCTGGAAAGCGCATCATTTCATTCATTCATTCATTCATTCATTCATTCATTCATTCATTCATTCATTCATGAAATACCCTCGGCCTTCATAGGCATGACAGTGGGGGACAATTACATAATGTACGCAATACAAGGTACAGGTTAGTTGAAAAATGAAAGCAGCAGAACACCGTCATATCTATACTAATACGTCATGCACTGCCTGGACGATCAGAACATTTGATGTTACTAGACCTGACGACTGAACAGAGCAAAATCTTTGGAGACTCACTGTCGATGCACGTGGCTTGCAAAATATGGCTTGGCAACCGATTCCAGGCTCTAATCCTGTCGAGGAAAAACGACCTGTTATACAAGGTATATTTGCATAATATTTCACATTTAGTTCGTGATTCGCTCTCGCAGACACGTAATCAGGGTAACGCAGATACTTAGTGCGATGAATCCCTGTTTTTGAATGGTGGCTGTCATGCAACAGTTTCAATTTATTAGCGAGGCGTCGTTTTTGAAAGCTGTCCAATCCTCATCATGACGTCACACGAGGCACCAACTAAGTCGCTTGAAGCAGAAACTGCACTGATTGATATCATGATCGCGGAAAGATAATTTGCTACACATTTCTTTATATTTTTGTTTTGAATTCGACAATTAAAGAAAACGTGCGCGTCTCTCTCAAAGAGCAACAAACAAAAATGCAAGTCACTTTTTCATTGCCTCATGTTATGACGTCTATTGGAGGAAGAGCGGGCGGTCTTCGGCTGTGTTTGTAACAGAAGCGCTAATTACCTGGTGCGTGCCGTGCAATGATACTTGGGCCAAATGTTCGGGGGAACCTCGCCGACCGGTCGGCACCTTTTTCTGGCTAGGTTTCAAAAGTGTTGCACTGCCACCTTTAAAAGGCATATATTATCTCGCATGTCCCTGAGAATGTCGACCTAAGCACGAACACCTGTACTGTCTCATTGAAGCTATTTAGGCCTCGGCGATGCCTTGTCACAATATGTATGTTCTAAAGAATGACTTAATGTTGAACGTAAGGCTTTACTTGGCTTACAAAGTAAGGCACTACCAAGTGTGAAGCTGGCTTTCGCCTTCACGCTTTGCAGTAGTGTGACATGTCTTTGTCGAAAACGATGTTAGGCGATGTACGTTCAAACTAAAGTAACACGGCGGCTGATAGCAAAGGCACCAGTAGAATGTTAAGCCCAAAGCCCACGTGTGCATACCGCATTTCATCTTGAGACTGGTAGTATGCTTAGATGCCCGATAGATTTCGGCGATTTAGGGTGTTGAGTAGACGATACATAGCGGCTACTCATGAGAACAACTCGCAGCCCCCGGAGAGCCACGACTGCTCAGGGGAAGCGATATGCACAGCAAGATTCCAGATTCACACCGTTCGTGAGAGCAGCGGTACCAATTCGATCACCGCGATAAAAATGGGCAAGACGAAGGCTCAAAGACACTTCCTAGTTTTAATTTATTACCAGTAATCAAATGAGGCAACCTGCCGCCAACCCTCCTGCTCGCCGAATTTTACTTCGCAGAACAGCTCACTTAATTACCTGAGTATTCAGACAGGAATGCCCCTTAGCCGAGCTTTCTTCACTTATGTGTTTTTTTTTTTGCGCTAAGCTTTTTCATGGTTTCATACTAAGCAAGATATTCAACTCACCATACTTAGACAAATGTCTTTTTTTTTTCAGTGTAACATCTAACAAGCCCTTAACTAAGACAACATTGCAGCTAGTTTCCTGCCAAATTACAGATTTTCTTCGGGACAAGCCCGATGTTCCAGAACTCCAAGAAACAAGCGCTCGTACTTTTACGGTCTGTCTAGTTAAGCCAGTAGAAGAGGACCTCTTTATTCTTCCTTTTCTTTATCGATAGAACGCCCTTACTTGGAGATGTTCGATGTGCAGGGAGCCACTGAAAGAAAGGACAGGTTCTCTAATTGCCCAGCGATGTTCGTTAATTTCACTTCAGCGCCGTCTTACTACGCCAATTTCGGATTTAACGACCAACTGGTACTTCCGGCATGCAACCTAGACTGCTTCCATTAGCCTTTCCACACTTCATTCCGAACTGATTTCTTGTGTGATGTCTTTTTCTTTTATTTTCCCAACCGCGAAAATCTCTTCGCTTTAACATCACTGCCTTACTGTTAGTGCGCACAGAGCCCCTCTGTTTTGTTTTACGGTGCCAAATGTAGAACGACAAACAATCGTATGAGGTATGTCTTGTTTTCCCTGTCTAATATTTCGTGTTTTATACGAATTTTTATGTCATGCCTTTCGAGGCACTAGTAAGGACATTAATGTGAACGCGATGTCACCGGTCAGATTAATTAAACTTTATATTTCAGGTCTTGCACTCTGCATTCGCAATTAGCCTCCACATTTAGCGCGCGTAAAATTGTCGGTGCTCTTCCGCGTCCCTCAACGAAACATACTCCAAAATACGGCCTGCCCTTTCTCAATCGAGAAATTGTCGTGGTGGATTTTTGCACTTGTGAGGGACGGACATAGTAATTACTGCACGTTTTCTCGATTTTTTATCTTGGCACTAATGTATGCAAGCTGCCAACACAGCAGTACAAACACACTGGCCTTTCCGGTGTCCTTTTTGATGAGCAACATGTAGAGCCTTGCTGACGTCCAGAAGACGAGACCCACTGGTAGATTTGAAGAAGTAGCGGAGTATTTTCTGAGTCACGCACATGGTGCTTCAGCCAGTACTTAAAAAAAAAGTTCTTAAAAAATAGGGTATTTGAGGAAAACAGAAAATCTTTTCAGGAGAAAGCAGTTGAGTTAGCGGCGACGCACGTTACAAAGGGTCACGCACGTGATAAATGATTAGCAGGATAATTAAAATTTAGTTCTGGCCAGAGAACAAGCGGTGACTTGGAGGCACGCACTTTCCCACATGGTGCGCTACTCCTCTCAATCTGGAGCTCATGCTGCTCGACAGGACTTCGGCGTCAGGTGTAAGCCTTGGCAACCTGAAATTAGGAAGCCACCCAGTTCTGGGCGAAGAAAATGGCGCCAGGTCGCACGATATCTACCTAGCTTTCTAAGTAGCGGAATTAGGAGGTTGTTGATGATGGCTGGTTTGTAGTCACGGTGAAGACGACGTCACAACAGTTTTTAAAATGAAAGTGGAATTATTCAACAGTGCCCTGCAGGTTCGGTTCTGTTTCCCCACCAAAGTAAAAATGAGCGCATATGGAGCTTGATTGATTAATTGATTTCTGTGGTTTTACGTCCCAAAACGAGCCGTGATTATGTAATTTAGACCACCTGGGGTTCTTTAACGTGCACTGACATCGCACAGAACACGGGCCTCAGCATTTTCCATCGAAATGCAGCCACCGCGGCCGGGATTCGATCCAGAGACCATCGGATGAGCAGCCGCGTACCATAGCCACTAGACCTCCGTGGCGGGGCACACATGTAGAGCTCAGAGGGTTACTTGCAAATGCGACGTCCGCGCGTGGTGTGTAGCAAAGGTAGCAGCAGCGGCCAAACCACAACGTACGATCTGCAATTCTTTCTTTGTATAATAAGCGTCGACTCCCAGCAAAGGGAGTTCCATTTCGCTCATTCCATGCGTGCAAGAAAGAAGCTAGTTAGTTAGCTAGTTACCTTCGCAAACTGCGTGGCTGCGAGTCTTTGAGAGCCCGTGGAGGAACGGAAAATCTCTACTACTATAACTAAAGCCTAGAGTAGACCAAGAACACTAAACGAGAAGCAGGATTTGGAAGCCACAGAACACTGTGTCTGTGGGAGCCAAAGACTAGATTGCGGGTGCTAGCATAAATGCCAGCGTAGACGAATCTTCTTCCAAGCCCTCTATTTCTTTTCCCGCGGTCCTGCTCTCCCGTTTTTGTGCGTCTTGAGGCGACTTGAACAGTGTGAAAAGTTAGTCAGAGAGACGGACGGACGGACGGACGGACGGACGGGCAGGCAGGCAGGCAAGCAGGCATAGATAGAAAAATGCAGGTAGACTGACGGTCAGACAAGACGAGACGTCCATGCTCGTAAATGTAGGTTTTACTGGAGCCATGACACATTAGTCCTCGCTTCATCTTTGCATGTGAATGTGCAAGGCCGATATGGCTGACGACACAAAGAAAAATTAGTATCAGAGCGGACATTTCTACACGAGTTTTAATTTGAAGGGCCACTGCCTCTGCACTGACCTTACCGTCAGCAAGCCACATTTTGGCACACAGTGTACGGCTTCAGAAAGTAAGCCATCGCTGTACCATCTGCTTCGAAACAGCATAACACACCACGGGGCGCGTTACACACCACCTCACACTCCCCTAACCAGCGACATAGCAAAATTTTCGTCTTTAAATTGTCCCGGTCATTCCTTAACCTACGAAGAAAAAAATTGCTCGGACACTGAGGGACGTTCAAAAAAAAAAAAAAAAGAAAACGAAGCGCTACACAGCGGCCATGAAAACTTGAGCTCTTGGAATCACTATCTGTTTTCTTCTCTTTTTTTTTCAGCGTGTACAAAAGCGTGGCCTTCATGATCGGCTTAGTTTACCCGAGGATTCATCTTGTAATACGTCAAATAGTTTGCATATCTGCTCCGCGACAACGCAAATTTCCGTACAAATTTTCTGCTATGGTAAACGCACTAATTTTACCGACTAGTCGAATAAAATGAATTACAATGTCTCGAGGTAATTAAAGCTACAAACATTTGCTTTTGCACTTATTTCTTAGACTAGACTACATGGACCATTCATCTCATTATTATAACTTGTAACCATGCGCTGTGTTGAAAACTCTACATCAATATCAACGTACCTCGAAACGTATGCCGTAGAAAAATTTTCGGTACTGTGTTGATGAATGTCGCGGTCATTGTCGGGAGGGAGACTGTTTGTAGACGACCCTGATGTAGTTTCAGATAGCTAATTTTGCTACGCTAATTTCTTAACCATAATTTAAAGAAAAAAAAATATCCGCAAAATAATGCACCAATGCCAGGCCAACAGGAGACTTATACGCCACAAAATTCGTAGTAATAAACGAAGTTCAGACTAGAATGGGGGGCAGCTGAGCGATCGATACCTGGTCCATCGAGTTGTCTCAAAATCTAGCCCAAAGTGCTTTTTTTTCTGGCAAATTGGTTTCGCTAAGAGTGACTGTCCACTGTTTGGCTTGCTTTAACACATCCACTTTATCGCTTTCCCTCCATTTCCGCAAAATTTTTTGTCGACTGTACCTCTTATCTACCTTCATTTTATCTGTTGCGCTTTCGTGTATTCCCTACTTCAGTTTCCCTTATTGCTTATCATTTCACCTCGCTCGACGGTAGGAAAAAAAAATAAGGGAAGTGCAGGTTCCATTAGTCATTAGTGTCAGGATGTAGAGGAAACTTTCGACGGCACAGCCGCAGCTCCTTCCTGACCTCTTGCAAGCTACAAGCCAGCACGTCACGACTTTTAGCTCTTCCCGGTCATTACTCGGATAATAATGGCCGTGCACTATGGGATTTAGAAGCAAAGAAAAAAGGTTTATCTCAACCTGGGATTTCTTGCTTCGAAGCGAGAGGGGTACATACTTTGTTTTGCCATTCTTAAAAGAAAGTTTGCTGCATTCATGTTTCATTACGCTGTGCAGGGGATAATCTCTGCTTCTGTTTACGACCGTTCGGAAAAAAAATTAAGAAAGGTTATTGGAGCGAGAAAACATTGAGTTTGTTCATCAGGCTAATTTGTAAGCTTTGGAGGTGTGTGTGAGCCACTGACCGCAAGAACGAGCGCTGATGCTGGCACGTAAGCTGCAAGCGGATCTGGTGACCTCATGAGTTACCAAACCGCTTTAGCGTCTCAACTCCGTTATGTTTGCGAAGGTGAGGCGCTGGAACAGAACTTTCCTTACGTAATCACAAGCACCGAAAGAACGAGTGTGACTGAAAATCGGCAACGCACTTCGCTATGCAGCCTACAGATGTCGCCGTTATATAGGACACGGAAAATAAAGCTCACACACATATTTGAAAAAGACCTTACAGCAATATAGGAAACGGGGAATAAAAAGAGCGTCCCTTGGGCTACCCTGTTTCCCGCTGTATAGTTAGGGAAGTATCCTACCGGGCATTATAGGATGGAGCGCCAGATGAGATTCATCAATCAATAAACATTGATAAATAGAAATAAACTAGACTCGCAGAGTAGAAAAAAAAGCGATAATAATAATTGCTGATCTTCTACGTGCCAAAACCACGGTACGTCGTAAGGCGCGCCGCATTGGAGGCCTCCTCTAACTTCCATCGAAACGCGACTGCTGTGGTCGGGTCGCACCTGCGACTTTCGCGTCGACAGCCCCATAACCATTACTCCGAGCACCATAACCATTATGTCACCACCGTTTATATGGAAAAAGTGAGAGAAACTCTCTTACCAAGACTAACAACATTATTCTGCAACACATCAATCGTCCATTTGACAACGCGCTGTAAGGCGCAGCCTGTAGCAAACTGCTTCGGGGTGGTATTCCCGCCTGCTTTATTGTTCTTTCGTGCTTGAAGACGCCATTTTCACAATTACGCAACAACAGTGAGCTACGTTTTCCAGAGTTACCGCAGCTAGCTTGCGTACACTTCGCGAGGCTGGTTGAAGCGTTTCTGTATTGAAGCAACTGGCATAACCGCGTCCTCAAACTGGCGAATTGCGCAAGTAAGACTCGACGCGTTAAGAATTTTTATTCCATAATCGCATTCAACTTCCGAAAGCACAGCCCGAAGCCCCGCCGCGGTGGTCTAGTGGTTATGGCACTCGGCTGCAGATCCGAAAGTCGCGGGATCGAATCCCGGCCGCGGCGGCTGCATTTCGGTGGAGGCGAAATGCTGAGGCCCGTGTGCTGTGCGATGTCAGTGCACGTTAAAGAACCCCAGGTGGTCGAAATTTCCGGAGACCTCCACTACGGCGTCTCTCATAATCAGAGCTGGTTTTGGGACGTTAAACCCCACATAACAACAACAAGCACAGCCCGAACAGCCAGTTAAGCAACGTCAGTGAAACGCCTTCGCATGAACTTCTGTAGCGCCAGCTAAAATTCACTGTAAGAGAAACATACGGAAATAGAATTTCTGTAGACTGGTATTCACTCTGTTTGCGCTTGCTTGCATCTATTATGTTACTGCCTTTTGCTTCAAATACAACGCCTTCTTCGGAAGATTTTCTTAATCCGCGATAACTTCGTGATGAAATGTCCTGGCCAGTGAATCACGTAACATCTACTGTTTGACGAGCTTGCTGGTATAGTGCAATATACTTAGCTGATTTCGCGCCAGTATAGATCTTGTAGAAATACGATTATATATAGCAATGCCTCACAACTATTCAGAAACTGCGGATTGTCATTGTATCCAGATGAGTCACGCCCCACCGCACCCCCCTCCGATAAATCAGTCAGCTTGCTCTCATGTGTCGTGCCTCTAATACGCTAGTGTATGAAACATCCTATTTTACCCGAATATGGTGCTCATTGGTTGACTTGAGATTTTCAAATATTAGAATATCTTCGGTTTTACGAATGACGGCTCCTCGATTAAGTATTCGAATTTCGAAGTATTCATGAACCCGCGGAAAACGGCACGTGTGCTTTTTTAAATATGAGAACACGACTTCCACTGTAACGTCATGATCTTGATCATAATATAGTTAAACGATAACATCCTGCTTTCCTTTTTCATTAAGTTTCACTCTACTTCAATTTTCCTGCTGATAAAGTTGCAGGGATCAGTGTTCTGTACGCGTCGGGGTGTTTTAGCTAAGAACAGGAAATGGCTTGTTCAAACTAATTATTGTTTTTGCTTATGCTCATAATCCATTTTTTTTTGTGCCAGTGCGAGAGTAATTACAATTCATGGTGTTCCAGTTTACTTCCTTGTTAAATAGAACATATTATTGTGATTTTCATTACGGGACTTGTTTTTTTTTTTTTTTTGACAATGTATTATTGCGAAAACCATCTGTCATTTCAATAACGGTAAATGTCCTCTGCACCAGCGACTTTCGAGGTTGTATGACAAGTACAATACTAGATAAACAAGAATGTCCATATACAAGAAAATATATTTAGCCGACGAAATTCAAATTTATTTATTGCTCACTTTCACCACCTATGGCTACGAGTAAATCGGCATGAGCAAACCAGAAATGAGGTCAGCAAAAAATGAGCAAATACGAATTTCGAAAACCTATTTGCATAGTTGGACATCGGTGTGTGTTGAACCCGTATAATGAACTCGAAGAAAGGGAGTCTTTTCGAACTTCTTCAATGCTGATTTACAAATATTTACCCTCGGCCATTCGCCATACTACTTCAATAAAGGCCTCCCACAGATGAGGGCCCAAAACAGACATGCCTTACTGATGTTTTGTAGAACTTTGTTCTCCTCGAAGTGTTTGTTGCGACATAACATAAATGTTGTGTTATCACAGAAATTATATTTTAATGCATAAAACAATCTTGCTTAAAATATATGCCGTGTGTCATTTCGATTTAAAGAAGACAAAGTTTTTATTCTGTAACATTACAGAAACAGTGGCAAGAGCTAAAGGCGCCGAGGTCGGACAAAGGCTTCCTGCTCCGCTCATAGTTCGATCGGTAAGTTAGTTATTTCTGTTTGTCGTCACAGGAAAACAGGAAACCTTTTTCCTCCCTGGAAAACACGAGGAGTCTGGCAAAATATTCCATTTATTTGTGACTTCAGTAAATTTTTGCATTTCTGCATCTGAAATTCGATGAGAAATTCTGCAGTTCTGGTAGCTGTTAGCCTGGAGTAGCTCATAAATCCTAAGTGCACCAACATTTGTGTGACTCATTTAGGTACACCTATGAGACAGCGGAGATCAGCGGGAAAGTGTAGAAACCAATATGTGGCTTGTTTATCATATATTCGCTCAGTCTTGAAAAACAACTGAAATTTTACGTCTCACTTGAGTTTTATGGATATACTCCATCTTGGTTGTGCAATCAGCTCCACTGCTGTGGAACCTGGGAAAGTGCGTAGCACGCGCAACACAGCGATTCTTGGGGAGCGCCGGAGAAGTGCCGCGGGAGAAGAAATCGCGCGCTTGGCGAGGTTGTGGCGCCATCTCTGGCGCATCGCGGCTATCGACCGGAATCAGGAGCACGCGACGGAAGTAAGGAGATGGTCGTCGGCAAGGCAAGGCGTAAAGCGCCACGCACTTAATAAAGAGCCCGAAAATTAAGGCGTATATATGATGATTCAGTATACCGCCACAGGCATTCTTACTGAGAAATTCGCGTTAGCATTAAACAATTAGTTTATACTTTGCTAAAATGAAAGTATTATATGGCTCATTCGAAAGTGTCTTTGAACGACGCCGGGGTCTGCAGGGACGGTACTGTACAAAATGTGCTAGAGAAATATCACGTCACGCAAGGAATCCAGAACCGAACACGCCAGCCGCCGTTTAAAATAATAATTATTTAAAGTTGATGAATGGGTAGTGACTGCAGATAATTTCAATATCTCGTGGAACATGAATATAAGGCCATCTGGGGCTCTGGCCGGAGACCATAATAGGAATGGAACCCCGACTTCCTAGAGCTCTAAAGTCCATAATTTGAAACCTAGACCAAGGTGGCAGTCGAGCACACCATTTCTTGGACAGCAGGCCACTGCTTCGTATGCCTCGACCCCAAGGTCTTGCTTGGATTAAGGTGGCGTGAATGTTTAATGATGATAAAGGTGAAATAATGTAAATTATACATTGCGGTTAATTAAGATTCATTAGGGTTCATTACTGTAAGTGAAAGTACGTTAGGTTGGGTTAATATGTGTTAAGGTGGATTATGATTGGTATTGTGATAAGTATGTATTCAACAGAGTTCTTCAATCATACCAGTTACCAAACTCCCCATAGGCCCCATGTATCAAAATCCGGACACGCCAAGTGCCAAAACTGCGGAGGTTAGCAGATTGTCGCGCCATCTGTCGACAGAGAAACCAACTAATAAATGCTATGTTGGTGTGTTTTGTGTTATGGAGCGCAGAAAGATCCGGCGCGTCAATGAAGCGAGCCTTATGCAAACGATGTTGCGCACACAGAAAATCCGTCAGTTCGCCGTGATTCTGGCGTCCCTGGCGTCTTCTGCAGAACAAGAAAATTCACTGACCTTGTGCCGTCGCTTCTGCTTCTCCATGAACACTGAGGGTTCACGAAGTGTTTTGTCCGTGCCAAGAAACTCTATGGTCCGTGCTAACTGCTCTCACGGAAGAAGCAGGGAATCGTCTGTTCGGCTGCCGAGGCCGCTGGTGAAAGAACAAGAAAGCTTTTCGAGCAGCGGATGATTTTCGGTGAATAATTATTCTTTTTTTTCGTCTGAATGTCGATGTGTCATTGGTAATCCAGCACAAAGCGCGCACCAGGGGTATTCAGTTCACATGACTACAGCATCGATGTGTCAACACAGCAGCAGAAGGCCTTTAATGCAGAGCGTGTCGTCTGCAAGCGAAAAAGCGTATGGTGCAAGTCGACGATCCGAGTGCAGGCGAATTGCAATGTAAGGCGTCTCTATCTCTCGCTGCTTTCTTCTGCCCCTCTTTAGCCGCGTGATGAGAGAGCCATTAACAACTGTTACTGTACTCCAACGTTTGTGGCCGCCACTTTCATGCAATAAACATCGCCTCCGAGATCCGGTGAGTGTAGCGTTTCTAGTCACGGCTCCCAGATGGGGCGACAGTCTGCTAACCTCCGCCAATTTGGCCGTCGGCTTGTCCAGATTTCGGAACACAGTTTGGCAACTGGTATGATTGAAGAACTTTGTGTATTCAATTATCGCCTGTATTACTAGATACATTTGCTCTCTTTTACTCAAACGGGCGCACACGTAAAACTGATAGGCTCATATGTATCTGTCCTGTCCAATATAATAAAGTATTGTGCTTGCATCAAGCAGGAAATGTTAGGGTATAAAGCATGCGAACATAGAATTCCGTGTAGTCACCATTAATATTGCGGAGTTCATTGAATTACCTTTTTTTTTTTTTCTAGTATATCTGGGTTCTCCCCACAGTGGGCTGCTGTGGAAATAATGCACGCGAAAATACAAACGCGGCTGCATGGATCGAACGCGCAACTTCGCGTTAAACCGTTTCTACACTTTATTGCACATTACCGTAATCAGCGTCATGTAGTAGTGAGCCAGGGACAAACGTGAGCCTAGCTAAAGAAATGAAAGAAATGCACGCGTAAGTGCCGCACACGGGACTTAGGTATAAGCAACACCTTGCGGTTGTGGGCTGAATACAAGACTGCTACCATGTAGTGCGAGGGCAGGAATGGGTCTATTTTTCCCTATTTCGTAACGCCGTCGACTGCGTCTAAGGATTCACTGAGAGCAGCTTCTCTCTTAAAAATTAACTCCTCAAAGGGACGACGTCCACATACGTGAACATTCGTATACACACACAGGCTCATCAAGCAATGAAAATAAGTTTCGATGCACTGGGTGAAACACACATTGTGAAACAGCCTGGACCTGTCGAGAAAAAAATAAAAAAAGATGTAGATGAGCAGTAGTTCCGCCACGATTTCCCCTGTTTTCATCACTGAGGCCTTAATTAAACAACAAAGCAACGCAACAGCGTGGTACATCACTGCGCACGCTTCCAGGAAATCAGTCATCCCTGGCGCGTGTGACGGTAAACCAGCCACAGCTTACACTCGCCCGGGAAAACAGCTATTAGCAGTGTTCGCGGTCATCAATCGTTGTACCGTACAACAGGCTGTCGCCCTTTGCACGTGGGGAAGTGGAACGGAGAGCTGGTGCTGCGGCTTGCGCTTACAGCGCAACAACTCCTAACGCCACTCAACTCTCGTTGGCCAAGGGTACACACAGGCGCCATGGTCGCGACAGAAGGCGGCGACAGGGAACTGGAGAGGAACGACAGGGAAATATCGGGAACGTTTTCGCAGTCAATAGGCCACGAAATGAATTGCTTCCTGCGAAAACTAAGTTCGAAGAAAAGGCGCTGTTTCCCTGTGCTGCTCCCAGAATTTCACTGCCGGCATTCCCGCTACCCAAACACGGTATGCTAATGACAATTTGTGGCCGAACGTGAAGAAAAACGTTCAGCTTGAACCTCGAAGGCGCAGCGCAGGAGTGGTGTTGGCGTAGGGCCCAACGAATATGTTCTTGGTAAAATGAGTTGTGTTGTGGTGTTGTGGTGCGCCTGCGCGTATGTCTGGTTGCACATAAGCTGCGATTCTACCTTCAGTAAAAGCTGTTGTCAGCAGCGCCTGTGTTGTTTGTCGTATTCTCTTTGCTGTCTGAGTTTCCTTTGCGCTAAATAGGGTGAATGTGAAGTTGCTAAAATGAATTAATAAGAAGAGCAGGCGTCGCACTTTTAAGTTTCAAACCGAGGTACTATATTGGGCCAAATAAGTTGAAGCTTTAGCCACGCGCTGCGGTTCATTGGCTTCAGAAAATAGGATATAATAATGCACGTGCAATGGACGGACGGACGGACGGACGGACGGACGGACGGACGACGGTAGTGACATCAGATAAAACAGTAAAAGTGCGCGATTAGAATATCTCATAGGACGGCCCGAGTATTTGCGATTCGATATTTTTTGTACGTAAGCCGCAATTTTTATAGCTGTGCAAGGACTAAGTAGTAAAATATACGATAGCGTCAGCAGCCCCGATGACGTTATCAATACATTCACTTGTCCTACACAACAATAACGAAACTATAAAAAAGTGACACAGAGCTCTATTGGATTGCATCCCGAGTATAACGCTTCGAACCGTTTCTGGACGGACAGACGAACAAACGGACTCGGTCAAAATTGACTTAACTTCGCCAACAAATGCTTCGCGTTTGTTAATTATAAATGATGGGGTCTTACGGGTAAAAACAATGTTATAGGAGCACTTCGCAGTAATCCTGACCACCTAAGTCTGGTAACGTACGCTTAAGTATAGGTAAAGTGGTGTATTCTTCCATTTCGCCGAGGTAGAAACGCGGCCACCATGGCCGGGATTCAATCCCGCGACCACGAGCCTCGCAAACCAAATCCCTAGCCGCTACGCTACCATGGAGGGTTGTATAGGTAAAAGTGGCAATTGAGATTCTAAAAAGTGAGTCGCGAAAACTGCCCGAAGCGTTGCACTCGGGATGCAATCCAACAGAGCTCCGTGCCACTCTTTTACACTTTCTTTATTGCTGTGTAGGACAAGTGGATGGATTATAGTGTCATTGGGCGTGCTTACGCTATCGTACATTTTAATGCTTAGTCCTTGCCTAGCTATAAAAATCTGTGGCTTAAGTACAAAAAATATCGAATTGTAAATGTTCATGCCGTCCTCTGAGATATTCTAATCGCGCACTTTTCGTCTTTTACTTGATGTCACTATCATGGTTCCGTGGAGGAGCAATCTCTAGTTATTGTTGTACACGTTTCACCTCAATCTGTAATTATATGCGCGCGTAATTAGATATCCCCAAAGCATATTCCGCATCACGGAGTTATCCTCATTATCTGAGAAAACACATTGCCGTTGGTATGTTCGTATTTCAAAGCAGAAGCAAGTAGATTTTCCTCGTTGCACACTTGTTCTTTTTTTTTTTACTTCCTGTGCACAGTCGCTTACTCAAGACCTTCTGTTTGAGAACCGAGGGACGTCATCGTAATCTTCTGAATTTCTAACGACGAAGATATAAGGATACAAAGGTTGAAGCAAATAAGGAGCAAACATGGTAACATCGACGCTCAGACATCACCGCTTTTTGCTTTCGCAGTTGCTTCCCGCTGTTGTCATTGTGCTGACGTCGACAGAGCTCGACACACAACACACCACGTAGGCAGGTATCACGTTCAGCCCAGAAGCAGCCCGTCACTACTGGGCTCTTCCTCTCTTTTGCAGTACATAATAACCAAGCAACTAAAACAGAGGCACTGGGATACTAACCGGTCTGGAGCGCACTCTCACGAGAGCACGCATGCACGCTGACGTAGTCAATGTAGAATGTATAAAAATACAACGCAGAACTAACGTAAAACTGAGCCACTGCGCCACGTCAACAAATGAGGATCGGAAACGCTGACAGTAGCAGCGTTCGTCCGGGACCAAACAACGAGACCGATGAAACGTGGAAGTGAGTGCACACAGGCTCTCTTCCTAGCTCTGCTTAGACACTCTTTTTTTTTTTTTGCCTGTAGCATAAATGCGAGTTTCGCTTACTGTTCTATAAATCATAGCGCCTAGCAATATTCAGCACTTTTTAGGCGTAATTTAACGATTGCCTCCGGTGTACAAAAAGAACGCGAGGAAGCAGGAAGGGATGTCGCTGTTTCAAGCGAAATACGAAGCATTGTTAGCGATAACAGGTTAAGAAGTGCTGTAAGAAATGCAGTTCACAAATACGTTGGCCGTGACAACCGCCGTGAACATTCAGTACGTATTAAATTTGCCAGGATAGTGCGGCGTGCTCACGCTCGAACATCGTGGAGAGGTTGCACTGAACAACCGCGAATAATAGAAAAGCTCAGAAAAAGATTAACGTTCCATGCTGCCTCTTGTTCGAAGGAAGGTGTATTAAGGTGTAAGTGTTTATTGCTAGGTTTATGTAGTGCGTGAGGTGTGCGGGATGACGACCCATGCGAAATCATCGACCATCCATACTTGCACAGTCGTTGTGACCGCCGATGTAATCGCTGGTCGAATGTCTGAGTGATGGCCATGAGTCTCGTGCTACAGAAGACGGTATAGTTGTGGTCCCGTGGCATGCCTATCTCTGTGTTCTACTCATTTTTGCTTGCTTCTTTTTTTCTGTTCTGCTATCATTGTTGATGAAGCTATCATGCCTGCTGCCCAAACGTTTGGCCGGCCTTAAGAAAGAAAACTTCGCGGGAAAGTATTATTGGCCGAACGAGTCATACGTTACATATGTTTCATATGCTTCACTGTGCTCTGCAAATGATACGTATCTCATACAGTCAAAAATTTAACGGAATTTTAGAACAGTATTCAGGCTATTTCATTCCAACGAGATGTCCCCCGACTGATCGCACTTAATTAAGGTGGCTAAGGTTCAAAGTACTCTCTTCTGCTTTGAAGTGATCGCATTTGCAGTTCATGTAGAATACAAAGAAATATGCGTGCTTGCTCCATTGCGACATCAACACAGCATCACTCCGGGCAAGATGTTTATATACACTGGAACTTCAGAAGCGGAATACATGGGGTGGTAAATTTTAATACGTGCGTCAAAGGCCATGTGCAGTTAAAAAAAGCAAAAAAAAAGGGAACTGGAGGACTCCCTTTCCTACCAAAACAACGGGGAGCACGCGAAGCATCACCAACCCTCTGAAGCACGGTGCTGCGAAGCACTAAACCAATGCTTTCCTTACTGTTTTTCTTTTGGTTTCTTGATATCATTTTTATTTTTTATAGAAAATGCAAGAGATTCATGTGGCTCAGATACGTTTACGTTTCCTTCATTTGCTGAGCTTGCACTGATGAGCGTGCGCGTGTTACCGGCGTGTACCTTTTCCTGTATATACAACGCCGCATGAACGCGTACGACGAACCTACAGTGGCTTAATCTGTTAGCATCGTGGTCGCGGAACACGGAAGTCGGCGGCTCAAATCCCCAGCTGAAAATGCAGTCCTGACTTTTAGTCACCCGTTTTATTCCCCTCTGCTTTTCTTGCATACCAAACCGAGTCATGAAGGGCGCGTGTCGTGAACTGGCAGCGGCTCATTCGGTGAGCCTAGTGCTCTCGCAGCCCATCGGTCGCTGGCTGGAATCCGCGGCCCGAGGAGCAATTTTGGACTTTGAGGGAGAAAGAGTTTTGCACTACGCCAGCTTCACCCAGGCTCGCACGTTAGCCAATACAAGCTTCACGTGAGCAGCTAGGCAAGGGCGTGTCGTGTAATGTTCTTTGTACAGACTTCTGAGGGAGGCACTCTTAATATTCCTAGCTGTTGTGAGCAAAATAAATAAACGTTTGTTGTTGTTTCTTTCTCCAAGCGAGGGTGCTTTCTGGCTGCTTATGGCTGATAAAACGCTGAGAAAGTTGTTTTAGTTGTAAAAACTAAACTGGGGGGAACCTGATTAAGCAGTACCAGTAAATGAAGTCAATCATGAGGAAATTCCGTATTGTGCATTTTACTTTAGCGTCGTCGTTTGAGCAGGGTTGTTAAGTAACTTATCCAGACAAAAGGCTCCATCAGGCCCGGGATCAGACGGACGTAGATGTTTACGAAAGAGAAAATTTCTGAAGAGCTGCTTTAACTGGCTCCTATACAAAGAGCGTCGGAAAATGCAACCGTCGCACTCGTTAGAAATCAGACGGAGCAGTGCGTCTGGCATCAGGATTGCAAATTGAAATACCAAGCTCGCAAAAACTTGCACTTGTACCAAGCCGTTATTAAGGATTCAGCGTTTGGGTTTCTTTCCTGGAAACGGCATCGCCTTACTATTGTTTTCTTTTTGCTGCTTCCACACACACGCACGCACGCACGCAAACACACACACACACACACACACACACACACACACACACACACACACACACACACACACACACACCACACACACATTCTTTTTCGCCAAAGCAGCTTCCTCATAATTTATTACCACTTGAGTATTCACTTGTAGAATGATGTAGGCGGATTCATTTGTTTACAACTAGGCCTCCACTCTTATTCATAATTTGCACTTCAGTTCCTAATTGGGTGGCCTGCCACTCTCGCAATAAAGAGAAACAGCAGCTTAAATCATTCGCCTGGGGCAAACACCGCTTTCCCATGTGCTTCCCCGTATCGCATTGAACTCGGCCACACTCCAATCACTCGGTTAATTTAACTTGCACAGCGTTCCATCCGTGTGCATGCAGTTCGTATACGGCTGCAACAAAATTTGCCACCATAAAAGGACGCGCAGGCCCGCAAGCGTGTATTCTATGCACTGGCCCTGAACGACGTATTACGCATTCATGAAGTACTTTTCGTTTCTTTATATAATTCATTACTATACGCTCGCTTGCTCGCGAGAGAAGGCAAGAAGAATTTGTGAAGTCTGGGTCTCGGCGAAATTTTCCTAATGAATCGGACCGTCGAGTGTTGCGAGGAGAGAGGTCGCTGTCAACATTTCTTTTCGTATTCATCTTTTTGGTAACGCAGTTTCTTTTCGAAGAAAACCGTTTTAGGGCCCCTCGCTGTTTTACATGTTAACTACAGGCTGGCTAGCATCTAATCGCTCAAACAATCGTTTTCAACGACACAAGAGAAACCAACTGGCGTGAGCGTTGACCATCTACCACGCAGCTAATTTGTAATTGTATATACGGTATTCTGTTTGCTTCTCTCTTTTCCCCCAGTGTAGGGTAGCAAACCGGGTACGCGTCTGGTTTAGCTCCCTGCCTTTCTTTCCACCGCTTCCTACTACTCCTCCTGCTTTTCTCTTTTCGAAGGCACTGTTTTGTCGGGCCAGCGTAGTTTAGTTCCAGGAATTGGTTGGCTTGAAGAGATCACCTTGAGAGGCTGCCCGCACTAAGTCCAGATCATGCAGTCGATTTGGCAGCAAAACAGAATAATAAACTTGATTAACTTGACAGCATAAGTTTTCGAGGGAATGCGGAAATAGATCTATTTTTTTAACCATATCAGCATCAACTGGTGTTTACATATTGGTCATTACATTGAACCGCAAATATTTATGCTGTGCACTTCCACTAAGCGTCAGCAAACAGTCTTGGCGAAGCTCTACGAGCTGCTCCCCCATCCACCACCCCCATTTCGTCTGCATATACATACATATATATATATATATATATATATATATATATATATATATATATATATATATATATCCTCGTGGCTATATGGGTATTCGCTCCCGCATCAGAGCTTAGCTTACGTACAGAGACCAGAGCAGAGATTGCGGCAAGTTAAGCACCATCATTTATTCCGTCGAGAAGCTACTGCGATGGCACGCACGAAGGTTGGCCGGGTACAGTGTTTTCCGTCCTAGCGGGTGGACCACGGAGAATGTGCGCCTCTTCTTTTTTCTATTGTGCGCAGAGTAACGCGAGGAATGCGGAGTGTATGATAATTACCTTACCACCGCGGGGCCCTTCGTTATGGATCTGGCCAGCGAAATGGAAGTTGCGACAATGGCAGCTCACCCCACTGAGCATTATCCCCAGCTTCACTAGGTACCACCAGTCACACGCAAATACGTGCACGTCCTTTTCATGAAAGGGACAATGGCAGCCTGAATAAGCAAAAAATAATAACAATAAAAGCTCCGGCTGCTTTAGTGCTTTCACCACAGTGAACGAACGGGTTTGTTGGCGCGCAGAGAGAGGTGAATAAGGAAACTTACGGGCAACTTGCGCAATTCAAACGTACGCGCTTATCTACAGGCGGGAGACTTGCGACACATCTCGGCGCATCGTTTGTCTGAGCCAGGTTCCTCCTACGTACTGGGCTCTCACCTCGGAATAGATATACCTCTTTCATCACGTGACACCACGCCCGCACTAGCTCTCGTTCTGCTCATATGACATCCCCCCAGTTTTAGCAGCAGCTGCTCATGCAAATATCCCGTGCGGCTACTTGACCTTGGACGTATTTATCAGGGCAGGGAGGTACGAAATACTGGCGTGTTTATCGAGAAGTGTAGAGGGGGGTGCGTTCGCGGTAAGTGATAGCGGCAGGCGTTACTCAAGATATTTCGAAACAGGACGAATGGTTTCGGAAAAGAAAGCACGCGAGACCGCCTTATCATCTGATTCAGTGTACCTCCTTTTTCCTTTCTTCTTCGCTGTGCACATGTTCTTCCACAGACGTATTTTTTTCGCTGCGTTTTTACCCAGTGCAACATGTGCGGTTTAGCAAGAAAAGGGACAACGGAGTTGAACAGATAGAGGATTGCTTGAATACAAACCATTGTGGTGGTTTTTATCCTGTACCGCGTTTCAATGATCGAATAAGTTAACTCATGTGTGTGCGTCTACGTGTATTTGCACGACTAATGAAGTAGTTAGCGTGTACGTGTGTGCGAGAGAGGGGCAGCGTGAGCGAGAAACATGTGTGTATATATCAGAATCAGAAATTTTATTATCACAAAGAACAAATTGTCACCTTTCAATATACAGAAGGAGGTCCCGGAGTCGCAGACTGAATTGGGACATCCTGTGCGTAGTAACTACAAGAGAAACAAAACTTACAGCATCGACAGGCAGCAAGATAATTAATAATGCACACTTCAACGACGTAATACAATATATATGCAAGCAAGCAATGTAATTAAAAATAATAAATAGAGAAAATATGCGCAATAGATTACATAAAAAATACGATTCTATGCACTGAGGTTATGTAAAAAAATGATGTAATGTTATATTGTTTGATATCATTTTTTTTAGTTATTTGACAAATGAGCAATGAGTGATTGATTTTCGGGACATGCGGCAAAGAATTCCACATGAAAAAAATGCTTTAAAATGGGCAGTTTGTTTACCGTAGTTTCTACGGTATACATATATATACTTCATAGCTTGGGCCTCGTTACGGCAGACTTGGTGCCTCTAGATAGCATACGAAGATTTATTGGGCAGTAGCCGTTGACGCCTCCCGGCAATGAGAGTGTGCCACACTCGCGGCCTTGGCTACCAGTGGCGCTGCCTAACACTCCCAGGATTCCATATACATTAATACCCAATAAAGTGGACGCGGAGGACGACCGCCTTCGTAGCTCACCGGTAGACCATCGGACCCGTTATCCGAAGGTCGTCGGTTCGGTTACCACCGAAGGTAGGTTTGCCTTTCCGTCCACTTAAATTCCTTTTCGTCCACTTAAATTCCACACAGGCACTATCTTTAATTTTTTTTCTTGGCAATGCGAAGGATCCTCGACGCTCCCACGTCATAGTGAAAAAATATATTATGGCCCTTTTATTTGTAGGCGAGTATTAAAGCGCCCAATGGAACTTATATAATTTTTTTATGATGTCGTCACTCAAGAAAATATATAAATTCTAGAGCGAGGTATTGCTAGACTTTGAATAAACGTGTCACTACTTGCTCCGGAAACAAGAAAAAATTAAAGCGAAATCTCTGTTACGTAACATAAAGCCATCAGAATTTTTTTTTTCATGGGTTTCTTGAACGGTATATGAACCGATCGTTCAGACAATCCAGAGCCGCGGATCACTTCATATTGTTTTTTTTATTTATTTGCTCGTCTACTGCATTTTTCAGTGATTCAGTGATGCAGCTACTCACATTTCTTCGAAGGATAGATACACGTTGGCTTTCATGGGGCGCTATCGGTGAGCCCATTTAAATGTTCTCACCAAATGGTGTTTGCGGAAATATGACCGCCATGCATCAGGCGACTGGAACAGGCGTGCGTCAGCAAAATACAAGCTGCGGCTTCGATTTAGGAGCACCCGCTTGCCCAGACAGAGGAAAATAAAGGAACAGAGAGAGAGAGAGAGAGAGGAACGACGGCGCCTTTTCACAAAGAAAGGCGGAAAAGATAAAATGAGGGGCTGTTTTGTGGGGAGCCCGGTTGATGCGTTTGTATCTGGCGCATTGCTGTTCCTGAAGCGATCAGCTGTGGAGGACGGCTCCCATAAACGGGGCGTGTTGTTTCGAAAACGGCCACGGCGACATGAGCGCCTCACATGGTAAAGCGTCTAGCCTAGGCATAGGGAGAAGAAAAAAAAGAGGGGGGATGAAAATAAGGCGCAAGTTAGCTTTGTCATTCTACAAAAAGGTAATTTTAATGTTAACTATGCTTTTTATTTATTTATTTATTTATTTATTTATTTATTTATTTATTTATTTATTTATTTATTTATTTATTATTGTTTTTGCGCTGCTTCTTTTAGCCACCTTTTCTACACTACCGGAAGAAATGTAGGGGTGACATTATGCAGGAGCACAGAAGCTTTAATTTGTCCTGTTTGGCTGTTGTGGCCGCCAGTTAGTCTGACAAGTTGACTAACTTGGGGCTGTCGAAAATTACAAATTTTTCATTCTGCGCAATGTAGATTCTTTTCTCATCGGTAGCATCTAACACTTCATGAATGTGGCAAATGAGTTCTGCGGAAACCCGCAAGGCGGAGCAACGTTTATGAAAGGGAAAATGTGGTGGCTGTGTCACCTCCCACGCAAGGCCCAACTCGCGATAGGCGCTTGGTTACACTCGCGGGCAACTTTCTGAGGCTATGGAGCCAAAGCTACGGGGCCTGAGCGCCTGCGTGCATGAGCTGCTGCACATTGTCTCGAACTTATCGACGTGTTGTGACACAATAAGAAGGCTGCCGGCATTTAAAAAGCATACGAAGGCTACATTCTCAATCGGAAGGCAGGTTGTGTGTACTTATTTACCAACGTTATCCGCCGACAGTATCGTGTTGTACCCAACGTAGGTCGCCTTAGAGATTCGCTTCCCATGACGGTATCAGTTTAATTCAAGGCGTGTATTGGAAAAAGTATGTCGAAATGCCCGTCGCACACGGTTAAACCAATGTCACAGGACATATCTCTTAGTCCAAGCACAAACGTACAAGGCAACAAAAGAACTGTATGTTAAAATATTGAATAGTGCGCGTTTGAGGGACCTGTGCCTCATTTCATCACCTCAAATAATAAGTGGTTGAAAATCTTTTTGTTTCAGTAATGGCACGGACTGCGACTCCCAGATAAGTTAGGCGAAAGCAAACCTTGAGCATTGGTCATGTAAATTATTTTTTTTTTTTTGCCTCTATGACTGAAGTTTTTTGTTATCTGAAAGAATGAACTGTGGTGCAGTTCCTTAGAACAACTACTTACCCTAGACTCCCGCACCTGTGTGCCATTTCTTTTTTTCTTACAAGGCAGCGCTATTTCCAGACTACATTACTGTTCAACCGTTCAGCTGTTTAACTACTTTTATTTCATTCTGTAAGCGCGCGATGCATAGGGCTTTTTTCCAGCCCATTATACATCGCTAATGACGTGATGATGAAAGAAAATTCCTCTGGCTACAAGCAAAAGATAACGGCGGAGCATTAGGCGCCTTATCGGCTGACTTACGTAGCGTAAACATATGGCGCAAGTCCACCGTATAGAATTAGGGTAGCATCGATTCAGTTCGTCCTGCCTTTGCTTTTACCGTAGAAGTCTTGATGATGAGTGAGTCAGCGAAAACGCGAAATTACTGTGTTAATGATGTCGGGGTAGACGTTGGAACGTCGGGCCTCTGGGTTCTTCGGCTCAGATATATAGGCCTACACGACTTTCCAAGCTGAACAATATCATGCGTTCTCTTGGGTTTTGCTTAAAAGGCGACTCGGTTTGCTTATTAGCTAATAATGAGCAACAAATAGTGCTAAAACCGTACTGCTTTGGTGCCCATAAACTTAAAAACATGAAGTGCTGCCTAAGTCTGCCTTGATGCTATCCTTATTTTTAACTTTGTTCTTCGTTGTCTGGCTTGGGTCTTTTGATTGTTGTTTAAAATTTTATATCTGCTTTTTTTTTTGTCTTACGAGGCAAACCGATGTCGTTCACTTGAGAATTGTTGCGAAGTCTCTGTATGGCTTGATTCCCTCTGCATAGCTTAGTGGAGTGTAATCTCGAGGCTACCTCATAATTATGAAAGAAGCTATACCGTCACGCAAGTTCTTTATGCGAAACCTTACCCCTTACTCGCTTCTGTTCGCGACTGGTTAGCAACAAGGACTTTCTCTGTATAAGATACTAGGCTGAAGTCGGCATAATATAAATATATCTATTACTGCAAGTGCGACTTTGAAAAAAACTGTGCTATTAACATGCCGTTAACATATCCAGTTGTTTTTCTGACGTAGGTCTCGGCACGTGAAAAAGGTTTCGCTGGTGAACACTTGTAGAAAAATTAGGCTTCGCTTTTCAAGTCGCCTTTCCTATTCCCCGTCAATAGTGACCGGTCCTGAGCGGCATTTTTAACGTTCCAACACAACATTTGGACATTACATATTGCACATAGGTGTAGGTATACATTAATCGAAATAAAGGGACACATCGATTAAGCACAGTCGACATGAGGCTTTTTCTGGTTACATACGCATGCTTGAAAAAGTTTGCTCCCGTATTCGAAGAAGTCCCAAGCTCTATCCATCGGTTACATTAATCTCTGAACCATAGTTAAAAATTCTTAAAAAATACAGCGTCGTAATGCATTCTCTACGCGTGATCTCTTCCTGATTATTAAAAGAGTAACTACTCTTATTTCTAGCTTAATACAGTGTTATGCTGGTCCTGTTTTGGAGGAATCAGTTGTCGCTGGCGGAAAGAATCTCACTTGCTTCAGAAAAACGCCATTCGCCAGTACAAGCTATATGCGACCGTGTCGTTATGTGTATTTGCATGACGACTGCAATCTTCTTGGCATAGCATCTTCTGTGGAAAAAAAGCGTATTGTTCGCAGCAACAGAAGGACCATGTCAAAAAGAAGGCGTGTTTTCTAGTCAACGAGGTACCAGTACAAGACACGAGGTGATGTCGGGGAAGAGACAATAAATGAACCATTCATACTGCAGCCTAAATGTTCCTTGCTTATCACTGTTGATCAAGTCTCGTTTCGTTACTACACAGAAAAATCAAAACTTACATTTATCCAGGCCTCAATTTACGCTGTGTTTTCTGAATAATCTTCCACAGGGGCCGCGGGAACATGCTCTATGCAAATGACCCTCTATGCTGGAGATGTGCGTGCCAGATATCATTGCGCAATAGGAATAAATTAATGCATTTTTGCTATCATCGGGGAACGCTGCCTCTTCCACAGTTTGCGAAGCCAGCGTACAAGGGCCGTAGAAGGTAGAGGGTAATTTTTCCTTCATGCAAGACTACTCTTGCTACCTGCGACGTTCACAGCACGGAATACACGCTCATGAAACTGCAATAGAAACATGCGTTTGTCGAACGTCCTCGAACACGTAATTCTACACTTGCAAAATGTGATCGGCTAGCAAAAAAAAAAAGTGTTTTTAAGACCGAAATTGACAGCGTAGTTGCAAGACGCACGTAATGAAGTTATAGAGATAGTCTTTGCTAAAGCTGCCCATAGCACAGGTGATGGCGGTAGCACAGATGGCTGTAGCGCAGGTTCATTAGCTGATGAGTATTTCTGAACGTGAGGACATTAGCGAACATAAGCAAAGCTATTGCCAAACTGCACTGATCACCCAGGTAATTACCTGCAGCAAACATAAAAGCGGCTGTTTCGAGCACATGTACATCGAATGACCTGGTAATTCATCAGACTGCTTCCTTTGATGCAATTCCATACACAGCTGTTTTCCTCTTCCCATTGCTCCGCGTTTCCACTTGTCTCTCCGGTGAAATATGGCGACCTATTGCCAACACCAACCTTTAGTTTCTGGCATTAAAGCTGCAGTATGACTGAATTGCGCAATGTCGAATGAGCTCCAGGTTGTCACACAAAGCTCCCGTGGCACAGAGACACCGCAAGTTTTATTGCGACAATAGAAAAGAGTAACGACAGCTTGGGATAGGTGCCAGCTCTTTAAAGCGTTCTTTTCGCTATATCAAGGCCTGAATCGAGGATCTACCAGTGGTGGAGAAGTAGCCAAACGTCGCTGCCTCCCAGCAACGAAATTTGGTTTCGCTCTTGAATAATGTTAATGGATTACCCGTAGCTGCAACTGGCGAGTTAGTAACAGCAGGAGTTACAACGTCTCATAATCAAGCACCCATACTTCACTGCTTAATTACTAACTCTAGATCTCTACAGGTACAGTCGAGGTTGGTTGTAATTGTTACCATCCGGTTGTGCTGCATGACAGCAATTTCTCTCTGAATTTAGAGGCCAAACGAGCTTGTTTCGCAAGCTAAACTAAATATGTCGTGCCTAAAATTAATATTTATTTCTTAAAGCTACACTAAGTGCCATCATTAAATTGAATGAAAAATAGACTTGCGCCCCATTTGGGAAGACAAAGAACAGAGTACAGAAGAACGTATGCAAAAATAAGTTGCTCAATCTTATAAGGCAACCATCAGCTATATACCGTATATTGCAACGTGATTTATCACGCCTGTCGCATCTCATTTTCACCTCTAATTTCCAGGTACCGTTAATTCTAAAGATGCATAGTCTGACGCATGTTCAACATTCTTTCAATCTTTTTTCTTCTTTTCTTTCTTGCTTTACGGCTCAAATATAGCAGCGTACATAAAGCGGCACTGGGTCAAGCCATCCAGCTATTCTCTTTCGACAAGCTGAAGTGCGTGGTGTGCTTCGCGTTTCGTAATTAAAAATCCCGACCATGCTGTGCTCGTGGCGCTCGCTATCTCGACGCCGCAAGCAGCCCCTTACAACGTCCTGATGCAACAAGCACCCTTTTTTGCAGCCTCCTAATTAAAACCCAAAGTTGTTGTGACGTGGCTCTCACAGGCGCCGCTTTGGGGTCAGAAAAGACGAGATTGTGTCCGATCAAAACAGCGGGTGACGGTAAACTCGATAATGAGTAAACTCGGTGTCTGAGCTACTCGAGTGTTACAACGGATGAAGGCTCGGAGCGAGCTTCCGCTGTGAAAGTAGCGAGTCTTTTACTTCCTGAGGAGGAAAAGTGGCTGCTTTACTGTGCATAGACCCAGAGTTGATGTTGTAACAAAGTGGGCGGGTTTTGAGGGCTCATCAAGTCTGTAAGGAGGCTCTGAAGGTAGAACATCCGTAAATGTGGCATATCTTTGTAATGCGAATATTTCACTAAAGTGCACTGTCTAAGGGCCACCCCTGGTATAGCCGAACAAATCGCGGTTGCGCTGGCCCTGTGCGACACAGAGCGTTTCTACGTTTACACCGATTCGCGAGACGCAATTAGGGCATTCGAAATGGGTAACCTCGCTCGAGAGGCGGCCTCCATTCTAGAGAAGAGGGCTTGTCCCGGTTCACATTATATTACGTGGTTCCCCGCACACATGGGGACGAACGTTCTTGAGGGCTTCCCAAACCTCAATGAGCTGGCTCACGACCGTGCGCGAGAACTCACGCGCCGCGGCGGTCTGGCGTTTCCGGAGGGGCAGGAAGAGGCTCAGCAGAACGACCCACTTCTCACATTCAATGAAATTACTAAACATTACCAACTTGGCCGGAGAGCCTACCCTCTTCCTCATCCGAAGCTCAGCAGAGGTCAGTCAGTTACTCTACGAATGTTGCAGACGGGCTTTTTCCCGTCCCGGGGCTTCCTCAGTAAGCTATACTCGGTCGTGGACCCTGGCTGTCCCGACTGCAGTGAAACTTTTTGTTCTCTGGCTCACATGCTCTGGCGATGTCCCGCGTTGCCTAACGACGTTCTCTCCAGCGAAGCTGAATGGGAGGAGGCCATCACAAGCACGGTGCTCCAAAAGCAAGCCCAGGCTATCCAGAGGGCCCACGAAAGGGCGGAGCGTCATGGCGTTCTTTCATCCACGTGGGTGCGGCCAGCGGTTACAACGGCCTCCCGCCAGGGAGTCCTTACGTAGCTCCTCAGGATTAATTAAAGTTCATTGTCTGTCTGTCTGTCTAGGTCACGAACAATTAAGTAAGAAAACAAACAAAAAGGTATAAATGTAACAAACACATCTTTTTTTTTATGAAAGCAAGGAAAGAAGGCGTTTTGTATAACAAGCAGAGTAACTGCACACACTACAAAAGAGGCTGAATAGAGAAGCATGAAATTACTGAGTGCTTGTCTCCGACGTGTAAGACCAGCCTGTGGTGAAAACAATACCAGGTAGCAAATGTCACGACATGAAAAAAAGGATCAAGTATTTTTTTTATTCCTGCTCTCTTCTTCTCTTCCTTCTTTTGCCCTCATTCTCCCTTCGGCCAGTGTAGGGTCGCCAGCAGGACCTTTGACTGGTTAACATCCCTGCCAACCCTTCGTTATCTCTCTTTTTCTCTCTCTACGAAATGTGTCAGCTAGTCACCTACCTCCTTAAGCGATAAGGGCGTCAATCTCTGAAAACAGCGGTAAATATATAAAACTCTCTTCTGTGGCTTCTATTTTTTATCTTTTTATTCAATATCTTTTTTAATATGGAAGTCATGGCGAGCAACGTACCACTATCCTGAAGCGAACAATGATCAGCCCCTACATGTCATCGTTAGTAACACACTACTGAAACTTGGTGAAGAACAAATATACTTTAAAAAATTGTTGAGAACTTCGCCACATGCAGCGGAAGGAAATATTGGAAGCGTCACATTAACACGTCGGAAGACAGCGGAGTGGGTGAGACTACTAACAGGGGTAATCACTATTCTGGTCGACATTGTACGAAAAAAAGTGTACCTCAGTGGGACAGGTAATGGGCAGGAAAGGTAACCGGTGGTCGGCTAGAACCGAGTGCATACCTTGGGAGCGAAAGTGCAGCCGAAGGAGCAGCCAGTTAGGTGGCGTGAAGATATCGGTAGGTCCGCGGGAATGAAACGGTATCAGCTAGTACAAAGTACACTTAATTGCAGATTGTGATGACACTGATAATACATGGTTTTACTTACGAAAACAACGATATCATCATGAGGCACGCCGTAGTGGAGGGCTTCAAAAATTTTGAATACCTGGGGTTTTCCAACGGCAACGCACAGCATACATGTGTCATATACAGGGTGTTTTTTTTTAGTTGCAGCACATTTTGAAAATTAGAAAAACATAAATCGCAGGAATGTCTTGTGTGCCATTCGAGTACACGGATTGGCGGCCTCTAGATACAGAACACTTTCCGCACTTGTATGCATAATTAGCGAAATTACGCTAATTAACTTTTTAATTATTAGCAATCGGTGGCTACAGCAAATGAGTACTTCTGAGCCCGTCCTCGACACTACCTATCACAACGATCAAATTTTGAATAGCGGAGTGCACGTCGGAGCTACGCGAACAATTAGTTCCCCGTGGCAGGCTCCTTGAAAGCGAAACTAGATGGAAAAAGAGCGTCTGTGACGTCGATGTCGCCGCCGCCACGGCTTTCGTCACTCGCCACTCGCCCGTGGTCACCGCCGCTTCGGCCGCGCAAGCAGCTTGCGTTGTCTCCTTGTTATCATCGGCGTTGGGCGCGGCGGGCGAGTCCTGTATAGTATATGTCCACCCTGTATTGTCCAAACTAGAAGAGAAGCTCAGGGGAAGATGGATGCTTGAATTGATGAACAAATCGCAAGGTACGATTTAAAACAGGGAATGTCGCGGGAGCCAACGTTTCGACAAGCGGACTTGTCTTCGTCAGGGCGGCAACTGCCTTCTCCAGCGTTCGTTTATGTACGCCTTTGTACACCCTCCCCCGTCCTCAGAAAGAGAGGAGGAGAAGAGCAACACGTGCGAACATACACACACAAAAAAAAAAGGGGGGGGGGGGGTTGGGTGCAAGGGTGTTTGGGTGACAGGTGTTAGCGTGACTACTATAAATGGCAAGAGCGAAAGTTTCTAGAGAATCCGCCCTTTGTACATATCTTGCACATGCATTGTGTGCACAGGGCTAGAAAGCAGGGTGGAAAAAAGGAAACACAAGCTCGGAACAGAAGTTACTCCTATGTCATGTGTCCCCCTCCTCCACCCCGTACCACCTGCCCCGCACCAACAATGCATTTCATGGAAAGCATGGGGCTAAAAAAAGGTAACTACACTGTTTAACGTCCTTGTTCTCCTGGAACTGGATGGGGGCTCAGCACCTGAAAGTAGACTTTCTGGGAGAAACATTGTTAGCTTGTGCATACCTCAACCTTTTGTCGTCTTTGTTAACACTCTTCCGTATCTAATGGACTCAAGAGTTCCTTTTGAAAGGTTTATGCCTGTAGGTTGGAGAGTATTGAACCTGTATATGAGATACGATTCCCTGTATTTTCTGTCCCTCGGCGAGCGGAAGTTTCCTTGGAGTATGTAGAGTTTCAGTTCATCGAAATTATGACCTGTCATATTAAAATGCTGCGCCACTGCCTTCGGCAGGTTATTCGCGGTGTCCGCGCGGTGCCCGTTTAATCTAACATTGATTGGTTGACCAGTTTCGCCGACGTACTGCTTGTGACAGAGTGAACATTCCAACATGTAAATAACGTTCGAACTAGTGCAAGTGAAACTTGATTTTACATGATGGACATAGTCACTTCCCGTGCTTTCAACTTTAAGATCATTTTGAATATGCTTGCAAGTCTTACATCTGGGACGGGAGCAAGTTATTACGCAGGCGGTGCGCTGAGGGTTTACTTTGGCATGTACTAGCAGGTCTTTAAAGTTTCTATTACGGCGGTAGGTGACTCTTGGTATTTCCGGAAACGCTTTTCTAAGGCGATCGTTGCTTGTTAGTATTGGATAGTATTTCCGAAGAATATTATTTATGTTTGGAAGCGAGTTGGAGATATGTACAAAGGGCGGATTCTCTAGAAACTTTCGCTCTTGCCATTTATAGTAGTCACGCTAACACCTGTCACCCAAACACCCTTGCACCCAACCCCCCCCCCCTTTTTTTTGTGTGTGTGTATGTTCGCACGTGTTGCTCTTCTCCTCCTCTCTTTCTGAGGACGGGGGAGGGTGTACAAAGGCGTACATAAACGAACGCTGGAGAAGGCAGTTGCCGCCCTGACGAAGACAAGTCCGCTTGTCGAAACGTTGGCTCCCGCGACATTCCCTGTTTTAAATCGTACCTTGCGATTTGTTCATCACCCTGTATTGTATATGTCCTGTATAGTATATGTCCAGCCTTCCCTACCTTCAGCCCTGACTTGCAACCATGACCTCACTATCGCTCGTTTTCCTTCCGAATTAGAGTTAACAGCGCAGCAGTAGCTATCACTACAAATATCTCACATTTTCATTAAAATGGCAATGATGATGGTGAGTAAATGTGACTTAGTCAAACATATTTTCCTTTAATGAATTCACCTGGAAAAGTCCAAACGCAGAAAGCTTTATTTATTTTTTGTCATTCCTCTTTCGTGTGCCTGCTCAGCAAGAAGGCCAGATAGTTCGGCCAGTTTTGCGTCACTCAACCTTTCTATTGCAGGTGAGCCATCTAAGCTGAAAGCTCCCGTGGAATCACCCCAGCTAAGAAAATTGCGCAAGATAACAAATGCTAATATAGTCTGACGATAGATTTCATCGCATCAGAGAAAGCTGTTTCACTGCTTTGGGAATGAATCGACTAGAAGTTGAAGTGATTTACATAAAACAGCACGTCATGCCAGTTGTATCAACGATGGCTTGGTCGAAAAAATATAGCTTTCTTTTTCGCTCTCCATTTACCGCTGCCCGTTTTCCGTTGTGTTTTGCTGCAAATGGTTTCTGTGAAGATAAGTTTTTGTATTGGATTTCCTTATTCATTGGTTCCTGGGTTTTAACGTCCCAAAACCTCCATCTGGTTATGAGAGACGCTGTAGTGGAGTTCTCCGGAAATTTCGACGACCTGGTGTTCTTTAACGTGCACTGACAATGCACAGCGCAATTTCCTTATTTTGCGATGTTTTACATACATACATACATACATACATACATACATACATACTACATACATACATACATACATACATACATACATACATACATACATACTACATACATACATACATACATACTACATACATACATACATACATACATACATACATACATACATACATACATACATACATCAGCAAATGACAATGAATTGGTCCAGCTTTTATTACACGGATGGTTTTGGACGTGTTACTGGATGCCAAAAAAAAAAAACTAGCGGACCGCCGATGACGTCTCATGGACCTTTTGCACAACTTAGGGTGATGTAACAGAGCCTATAATGAGTCCGATATCTGATATACTTATGTGCAAATTGCCGGTGCTGCTATTTTCTTTTATCTGATCACACGTGCGGAGGATTAGTCTCGTTTTGTAATCGCACACTTGCTTCACTTGGCGCGAGATTTCGCTACGCAATTCCCGTTTCACCAAAATGGGGAAGAGCTAGATGGAATATAATCTCTTCCGATCATCGGCAACTGTGTCATCGCTGTACAAGAACGATACCTTTTGCAATGAATCAGAGCATAAAATAAAAATAAAATGTGACAGCTTCGCGTGCTCTATAAAAATGGCCGCCTCCACGTGGAGATCCACTCACCAGGCCACAGACCCACAACATCAGGACGGAGCATTAGTTTCCTTGTTCGTTGGTTTTTTTTTTTTTTTGTTGTTGTTGTTGGAATTAAAAGCTCTACGACAGCAACCCAGCTCGCACTACTGTTATGCACGCTGTGTCGTAACGAGTGTGAAGGCCTGACATGCATTCTTTAGTTCCTTTTTTTCTTCCTTCCTTTATCGTTTTTTTTTTTGCTTTAATGAGGCCCTGAGGGATCCAATGCGTCTTCTTTTCTTCGTGTCGTGGTTTGATTTCAATAGGAGGATGAGGAAGACGAAAGGAGGAAAGACAGGGAGGATAGCCAGTGCTGAGACCGGCTGGCTACCCTGTCCAGGGGAAGAGGGGTAAGGGGAATGAAAGATAGCAGAAAGAAGACACGACAAGAAAGAAAAAAAAAGTTCTTGTTCTTGCGCTCGACACTATGTCTTCGATCAGTATGGAAGTAGTGCCATTACTTTTATAGCCTATTTTCATTTTTTAATTGGTGCAGGAACAAAAATGGTCCTCTGGTCCCTTCGCAGTGTGTAACTGACACTGAATCACGGGTGTCTACGTAAGGGGTACCAAGTTTTACAGTGAGTGACACGACCTCCTTATTGCATTTCGACAAACAGCGCTGCTGAACGAACGCGATATTAGATCGAAATTGTGTATTTCTTTATAAGTGCTTGATTGGCTTAGCCACAACATTACGTGAAAGCTCGTAAAAACGCAATAATTGGTAAGCTCGTGTTAAAATTAAATGGCAATGAGAAAGCGATTGAAATAAAACACCGTCAAACAACCCGCAAAGGAAGCACACGGAACCAGGCTGAAATTTTCTCACCCGCTTGCCCACACGAAGGTCACATACACGATCTTTAATGGTAGAAAAGCTCAGCCCGCCTGCGTAGCAAAATGAGCAAAAATTGTAGGCATTCGTAAAGTGGGCGTACTTATTAAAAAGGCTGGCCTTCAGGGTCGTGATCACTGCTTCATCGTATGAGAAATATCAAATGAGTTATCACATGACAGCATTGTAACATAATGAATAACGTCAGTATATCTGATCTCTTCTGTTTCTTTGTTTCAAGCGCGTTCTGATAAACCTCTGCGAAAACTGCAGTCCTTCTCCTTCTCCATTTATTTTATTTTCCTTTTTACTCTTCAGTAAGTAGGTCTTCATTCCACTGACCAAGAGTGAAGAGTGACTCAACTCGCTTTAACACCCGCGTCTTCCTAAAGAGCTAGGCATTCATACGAAGGGCCGAGGTCACACGCACAGCGCTACGATTTCGGAGTCGTGAACTTGGGTGTCCTCCTACAAAGTGCATAGTCACAATTGACAAGGAAAGAGTTTCCTGTTAGCCCACAGCATAGCATTAACACGACTTGTCAGACCTGCAGCAGGCTTCGACATGAAGTGCGAAAGTTTACATATCTAAAGGACAATTGTTATGTATCAAACAAGTTTCGCTACAGGCAACTCGGGTTGTATGATATCGCGTTACACAGTATCAATAATCATTCTAAATGTGCTTCAAAAGAGAAGTGGTTTACGTCGCAACTTATCCTCTACTCATTTATTGTGGTTACGGGAGGAATAAAAGAGCGCCAATTATTGATGCCTTTATACCACAAGGAGCTCTGTGTTTGCCGGAAATGTACGCTGCATGCAGAAACATGTGAGATGCATAAAGTAAGGCACAGGTCCTGTGTTAAGCCAAGGGGGCCCCATAATCGAACTTCTGTGTTATGTGACGTGTGATTTAGGCGCACAAGACATTTTTTGGGGATTGTCTGAATACCACTGCGACAGTGAGGACGATTTTAACCTTTTTCTTTCCAGTGCTTCAAAATGGGGACGTGCGAAACATGATGTCTCATTTTCTTTGCTTACACACTATGCATATTAATTTTTCTTCTCACGCGTTACTTATCGTTGTGCAAGACGTAGAATCATATTTTTATTATTAAAATTATAAATATACTAAATAAACGTTTGCAAAGGGGCGTCTTTTGGGTTCAATAATCACCAAATATTTTTCGCCTCATCTCACTAGAAAACAGTTTTATCTTTAATTATTGCAATGAACAAAAGCGGAATCAAAACATTGGGAGACGGTGTGCTATTACTAGAAAATGTAACCAAAAAAGCTAGGGCTTCTCCACTTTCAAAGAATACTTATTTTCTGGAACACGCGAGAAATGCGTGGTTATTCTTTGTGAGTGTAGCTGTATTTTTTTTTATCATGAAAACCTTGGGAGACCAACGTGAAATGTCCATCTTTTTTATCACCAGTCCATAGCGCGGCTTTTACAAGAGATTTATATATTACTAGTAAAGGCTAATTCAGTGCACTGTGCGACTGTGTAGCATGTATGGTTTATGTTACCGGTGATCCTCCCAATACGCCCATATTTAAACATATTTATGTCATTTCTCTCTCTCACTCTCGCAAGCGCATTTTCTTTAATAACTTAACTCAAGATTATCTGCCATTTAAAAAGTGCATTCAAAAGTTAATCACGGTTTCGTTGTGTGGCAAAATGATTATGATTTTTAAAAGGTTTTATTTAAAAGATTATTCGAGACCCGCTTTGAAACGCTCCTCACCTGAACAACGCCCAGCTGTCTCATGCATTTTAGTAGCATAATTGTATTTTCGTAATAAGCTAACACGTCATTAGTGTGCAGACGAAGCACTCTATATGTCGTTTAGGCATAAAGGCTATTTCAACAAACACGTTCCCCATTCAACTTAAGAGAACACGCGGTATGCACTCTTACCTTTCTGCTATCCCAACGTACCGTAATGGGCGTACAGATACAGGATACCGGAAAATTCAAGCTAAGCTCTTTCGTGACTGAATACGGGCGAGAATAGACATGACTTGAGCTACTCCTCTCTACTGAAATCAGTGAAGCAAACTAAGGAATGGATACCTCTATAATAATTTTTTAAATTTTTTTTACAAGAGCGCAGCACATTGTGCGCATCGCCACCTTCTTGATCACTACACGTCGTTCTTTAGGCAGGCTCACTTTTCTCGCTTATGATAAAAGAATTTCGTCGAAGCCAGGAACTTTGGTAGTCGGACCCCGGATCCAGGAGTTCGAACCAGGAATCTTTAGCAATGGGACATCACACAAATGTAATTTAATATAAACGGTGAATATTAATGTTCAATCACATGTGGTCTCTACCTGCATTCCAATGCATGAATGAGCCGCATGTGGTTTTATTACCGTTATTCGTGATATAACTGACGAGGACGTTGCCTTATTGATGTCATGGCTAATCATTTATGGTAGCCACACATTGCTACAGATCCCTGCCACGTGAACGAGACTACAGCCAGAGGCGGCCACCTTGCGGTCTCGGCCAAGGCTCTGGTGGTAGCAGCGGCGTTTCAGGGCATGACATCTTCGTCATTTTTGAAGTTTTTTGGCATGATCCTTGTGCCATGTTTGTACCACGTCTTCTGTACCATATTCGTGTACCCTGTTTTTCTGCCACAATTTCTTGAAGGCCGCCTTTACGTGAAATAGTAATACGTTTGTCTTAATGTTCTGAGTCATAACATTAAGGCAAACTATAACTTTAAACCAGATTATTACATTAGGTTAGTTATGTGTGGGCTATACAGAGAGAGTTAAATGTTTTGCAAAGGCAAGAAGGTTAGCCGGAAGACAAATATTTTGCACCTGTTTATTAATCGTACATATTTGAGTATCGTGTAAAATTGTCGTTAAAGTTCAGTGATTATTATGTGTCAAAGCGATTATTATGCTGCAATATCAGGTACTTCTAAAAGTGTGCGTTTTTAAAGTTATTCAACGTGAAACCACTTTAGTTGCATACTCCATTTTCTGTTTACCCTGTCTTTTCATGCAATGATAACTTGGAGACGTTTGTGCCGTGAACGCAGCACCAGTTTTTCGAAGACGTGTCATATATAGCTTCTAACTTGGCTGCTCAAACAATAAAGATGTTGCTTAAAAATAAACATAGTCGCGACCTCTCGCAGTACATTCTGATATAAAACACCCGTGTAGAGCCCGTAATAATACGGCTCGCAGTGCTTGCCTACTGGCGCAATATGCCTGTGCTTTTTGCGCGTGTTTATCTTATGCCAGTTGCTGAAGTGCCACTGTTAGAAATGGTAAAACCTATGATCGGACGGCAGCAAGAAATATTTCACTTGTAGGTAATGGAAGAGTTCGGCAAACAAGTAACTTGGTGCTCTCAAGCTCTCATCGCCTCGTATTTGTCTGCGTATCTCGCTGTTAGTCTTCCACGGCTGTCTCGCGATGAGCCTGGTTTATATGAAAGCGATCTCCTATATGGAGGTCGCTATGGAGCTGAAAAAAAAAAGGAAGGAAAGGCTACAGCAAGCGAGCGAGACATTCAAGAAATTTTGTTTTTGTGTTGTATATAGGCCCTTTGCTCTAGGTCTGAGAGGCGTGATGTGAGCGTGTACACACAGAATTGTGCTTGAAATCTGGCAGACAAGAAACTGCAACAGCAAAATCTAAAGCTCTTTCCGCAGTTTTGTTGTTGTTGTTGTTTCCGAAAAGGAACGTGGTGTAATTTATGAAGAAAACGGCAACAATCGACGAGTGGGAGACAACATACTGTTAGGACACTTTTGCTAAACGATTTTTCTTATAGTTGCTCACTGTAGGGAATAATATTTAAAAAAAACCATGCTCCCCCTTTTGAGCCGTCCTCTTTAAACGGCATATTCGGTTTCCTTTATAACCACGATAAATCTGCTTCGTTTACCTACGACCCCATGATGGCACAGAGGCAACGAATGCCGAGCGAATTCAATTTCAAATCTAAGCATAAGTTGCAGGCACCACAGGAACAGGGTATCGCCACTCTCCAAGAGCATCGTCAGTATTGCAACGTCTCGTGATTTCGAAAACAAGGCACGGAACAGTTTCGAGCACTGGGTAAAGCTTTTACTTAGGTCCCCACGGGTTGTGGAAACTGTGCACACGGGAACTACGTCTTCTAGGAGGTGGCTGTGCGGATTTGGGTGTGTTGCGATACTCACCCTAGACGGCTACGGACGGCAAGCGGACAACGGTTTCCCAAGTGTCATCCCGATCCTCACGTAGACGGTAAAACATCCAGCCAGGTCCACGCCGTGAAAAGCATCGAGCAGGCAAGCTGTCGGTCGCCTATTCCAAGATAAACGTTTCGCATCGCAGTGTTCGTTAAAAGCACATTGAAGTGAATAGGTGATGTCGTTTAGAATGATAACTTACATTTCGAGAACTCGATTGTCATTAATTTCGTCATTTGATGTTCAGTATTAAAAAGCCAGGCCTGCGCGGAACCGCAGGACAGTGACAGCGTAAGGTGGAGGAGCGACCTTCTTATATGCCGTTTTAAACGCTTCAGGAAACTAGTACAAGTAGAGGTGGTAGGTATCCCCCGCTCCATAACTCTTATCATCGCGCCAAGTAGGGATGTACCCATTACGCCACAATCACAGCGGCATTGTGACGTACAATCTGTATAACTGCACATCTTAGAGATTCCCTTAGGGTCGTTTTCCCGGGAACGAACCGAACTCTCGGCCCGGCGTCGTCGGCGAGCTGCGGTTTGGGCTTCTCTCTGCACAGCTGCCTGCTGTTCCCGACGTTGCCTTGCTGCAGCCGCGCGCGTAGCTCTGCGATTCGCTTTTTCAGCAGCGGGCCGCACCTTATGAGGAGGCGCCATCAGGTATATTGAAGAGCCAAGTCAGGTTGCTGGCGCGGCTGCGTACGTCGCCTGCTACATGATGCATGGCATGATACAACAAAACTGCCTCAAAGGGCAGCGCTTCGTGATAATGATGACAGAAATGTTGAAGATGATTGTTTCATAAGAATGATGTTGATGATGCCTCTGTAATGGGTTCAGAGCTATAAACCATGCAGCCCTGTGTTCATTCAAATAATTCCTCGAACTCGTTATGTGATCCACTTTCCCCAACGTGTAGGGGCGTATTATCATCCTGCCACGTAACATTACATTTGTTAATGCGATTCCTCGGTAGACGTTATACCTGCTTAGGTCTTTTAGCTGAAGATTTTTCAAGCACAGGCGTGGCTCAGTGGTAGAATGCTCGACTGCCACGTAGAGGGTGTGGATTTGAATCAACGCACAGGACGTGGTCTGAATCCTACTCGGTGCTGGCTATTTTTTCTAAAATTTGCGTGATAGCGGTTACGGACACCGGCGGCAGCAGCGGCGGACAACTACGGCGCCAAAAACGGCCCTTGTCGTGATCTCATAACAGCTCACGCTGTAAAAAGGAATATTTTCATATTATTTGGTTCCATCAAATGTTCTAGGGCCCTGTGGAGCTGTCCCTGAGAACAATAGCCGAATGCTTATCACATCATATGATTGCATCACTACGCTTCTTAGAACCATAGAACTAGGAGTGCCATCATTGTCGTCATGCCATTTTGCGCCTTAGCTTTCAGCGTAGACTGTCCAGATTCTGTTCAGAATTGCAGCACGGCCGCTGTTTGACATTGAGCTAAGCGCTACATTTTCGGCAGAAATCGAGTACTGCATGGGTGACACAGGCGTACTGGGTATGCTTAGACACACTACGGCCTTTACGACAGCGGCGCGCCTTGTGGCCATTATGACCGCTGTCTGAGCACACGTTAACCTATGCCACGTAGGAGCTAATTGGTGGTTCGACGTTTGCGGCCTCCACGTGCGAGGGTAAACGGATGCTCCGTCGCCTGTTGCAACAGTCGTTCATATTATTATTATTATTATTATTATTATTATTATTATTATTATTATTATTATTATTATTATTATTATTATTATTATTAATTTCTTCTGTCTTACGTCCCAAAGCCATGAAATCATTGTGAGTATTGAAGGGTTCTGGAAATGTCCACGACCTGGGGCATTGTCTAACGAGCACAGACATCGCACAGTGCACGGACCTCTAGCGAAATGCGGGCGCTGCTGCAGGGATTCGATCGCGTGATCTTCCAGTCAGCAATAAAGTGTCATGGCCACTAGACAACCGCGGCGGGTAACCAGCGCTCGTCGGCGTATATCAGCGAGTTCAAGTAATGTGAGAAAGTGACAAAGAATATAGTGCCCCTTCTGCTCTAAGGATGACTAGCGCAGCAGTGGTGGTGAGACTGGCCCGCCGCTGAAAAATTCTGTGTCGACCTGACTCGATAGAAGGGTACACTTTTAGTGCGAATCTAACCATATACAAACTTAATTAAACGCATTATACGTTTGTTTTTTACTCAGGACACCTTTTAATCACTTGAGCACTTCATTCGCTTAATTCAAATTTGAACAAAATGGAGTCACCTTTTTTCCACGTAATTTACCGTTGGTTCACTTTAAGTCTCGTTTGATTCACTTATTTATCATTTTATTTTGTGCGTGGGCAGCTGCTCCACATCCCGCAGTGCTCCCCGAATCTACTCGCCGCTGTGAAATTTTTTTTGCGCGTCAACCTCTCCGCTGATGCGATCCGCCAAAATACCACACAGCTTCGCTGCCAAAAACAAAAAAAAAGAAGGAAGGAAAGAAAAATATTTGTTTGTTTGCACCGCAAATATCAAGGTAATCCGCGCAGGTTTCCCAGGAAGCTTCCTCGGTTGACAGAACTGTCATTCTTGTCGTTCCGTGATCTGGAAGGTCATAAAAGCGAATAGTACATATTGTGAAGCAAAGGGGAAATAGTTTATTTGAATTTTTTTTTACTTTCTGCCCTCTACGAAATACCAGAAACGATTACAGTGTCCGCTGGTCAAAGACTAGCATATATGACGTACTGGACAAGAAGGGATTTATTGACGCTCCAGTTCTTTGTGTTTGCAGAAATGTCAGCTGCAATGTTTGCGACCGCTTCAAAAAACCGAAAATGATAACGTCACCTGTGTATCAGCAAGTAATTGTAAATAATTAGTAAATAAGGAAAAAATAACGCCGTTTCTGAGCCTGTAAATCTCAACCTTCCTTTCTCTTCGTCCTCACCTCGGTCGCGTGTCCGGAGCTCTCCTTCCATCAATGATATGTTCGAACGTAGCGCATGCTGTCAAAATCGTTCCGTCTTCCGAACGTGCCTTGTGCCACCTATCCCTTTTTTTCCACTTCTGGCACGTGTCTGGCGCTGTTTCGACCGTTCCTCTGCGCTTCTTCATCCTTGTCGTCTTTTGAGCCTGTCTCCCTACTCATGACAAAGTATAATATCCCCCCACGGCAACGTTGTGTAAGAACTTTTTAATTACGACAGAAGACGCAGTGAAAATGTGCTTGAGTTAGCCATCTGCAAGTATTCTTAAGCTAAGCTCATGAACTCGAAAGAAAATGGAAAGATTTAGTACTGCTACTGGCAGGCAGTTATATCAAAGTTACCACTGCTGATAGCTCGAAACATTGGTAGGCTGGTCCATTGTTTTCTAGTACCAAGCTTACCGTGCTAAAAGTGTTTAATTTACTTAGTTCTGGTGGTCGTACGTGCAAATAGTGCCTCCCACAACTAATGACCTTATAGAGAGCTTTAAAATACTAGTTAGTGTGCATTTAAGGTTCTGGGCCTATGTAACATCTGGAAGTGTTGTAAAAGAGAGAGAGAGAGAGAGAAATAAGGAAGAGAAGGCACGGATGTTAACCAGTCAAGATTCTGGTTGGCTACCCGACACCGGAAGATAGCGGAAGGTGAAGAAAAGAGAAGAGAAGAAGAGAGGGAGAATACCTACAGGAGTCTTATCGGAAGTGTTGGAAAAGATCGTACAAATATAAGGGCATTACATTATCGATATATCGACCATTTTCTATCTGTGAGTCTTAACTATAGCCGACTACTTGGCGTTCAAGGAAGTAATTAAAAAGTGTTGTATTATCAGGGAAATGCCACACATCGCTGTAGTGGCAGACACTTGTACAACTTGACGACATGATTTCGGCGACCGAAAGGAAGAACACATGAAGGGAGACAGGGCAAGCTTCACTAGCAGCTGGTTTTATTGCATAGGGTTGCAATACGTTGTGTTGCACAGAGATGCGTAGAGGAGGCGAACGCACGTGGAACTGTGCTATAGAACTAATTCATCGCAACTGCAACTGTCACGGAGGACGGCTGTATTAAATTAGATACCCTGCCCTGGAGGACGTGTTTTATTAGACAGGTGCCCTGCGCCAACCACACTTCATCTTGTTCCAAGTTGAAGCGTTAGTGCGTTTCGTAAGTTGAGATTCCGGAAGCTACAATGTCTGGACGCCAGCAAACAAGAACCAATGACTCCGAGGTGCTATATTTCTCCCGACGCACGGTTTACTATTGTACTAGAACTAAGTCGCCGACACCGGCCCCCAACATCGAAGAGCGTAAGAGGCAAGCAGGGAGACCACGAGAAAGATTTCATTTACGATGATGCAGCCATGGGAAAAACACACGTGCCTAAACTTCCCTCTTCAGCATTTGTAGGAAACGGATGTACAAAAGCTAACGAATGCAGAACTACGCCCGTAATTCACGTATTTTTTCCTCGCTTTATCTTTGAGTCATGTTCAAAGGCGGGGGTGGAAATGGGCTGTGCCTTCCATTTCTGTACATTCTCGGAGCTGTACATTCTCGGAGCTCTCCCTGTACTACGAAACCATGTCTTCCCTCCTGCTTTACTCTTCGTCAATGTCACTTTGCCTCCCTGAATGCACAAGCGGAGCAAGAAATTCGGTTTGCCTGGACCAACGCCAGAATGTAGGAACAGCGGCTACCGGAAAACGACGAAGAACGATCGTCCCCACGGACGACCATTCGTTGTCGTTTTGCTGTCGTGGTCGTTGTCGCTGATTTAGTAAATACTCCTAGTATTACATGTATTGATCCCTCCTGTTTTCGCTTATTTGTTTTCCTTATTTTCTTTCTTCTTTCTATGCTCGTTCTTTTCACGCCCGACGATGTCGAAGGTCCACTTGACTTCGTTAGGGCAATTGTGTTTTTCTGCCTTTCTTTTTTTCTTAGATACACTACTGTAGGCTCCCATGCCTTTTGCGTGGGAGCTTTTCTTTGCCGTTGTCTCACAGAATTTGGGCTTCCCGCTTAGTTTGCGCTTTTGCTAAGTAATGAGGACGATGATCACTGGTTCGTGGCGCCTCATACAGCAAATCTGGCCAATGACTCACAGGCAATCACATTCACGCGTCATTTTATATCAGGGAGTGGGATACAGATATAGTAAAGCCTGAATGTGCAAAGGAAATTTCAAAAAGAATTATAGTCCTGGTTAAGCCCAGCACCAGCACCTCTCCAATTAGGACAGCCACTTGTTGCGCCTTTGTCTCCAAAGGGCTTGCTGCACTAGCAGATCTTTCGGAATGGTAGAGGTTGATGTTGTGAAGATGAGAGTGCAGCCAACTTTGAGACTGTGCTTCCACTGCCAGTAAAACTCCAATGCTTCAACTGCAAAGCGTTGAAATGCTCCAAACGCAGGATAAAAGGAGCGCCAGCTGTTCTTCTCACACATCGAAACCGTGTTCTTTTTTTGTTTTTTGTTGGGGGGGTGGCAGCCGAGAACCATAACCACTACATAACGGCAGATAATATGTATCACCGCTAATATGTATTACCGCTCCCTGACTCAAAATTTTCCTCCTTCCTTTCGCGGTCCTGCGTATAAGAGCACAAAGCTGATGGGACGAGTGGCTGGGTGTCTAGACATGCGGTTTGTCCGTATCCTTCTGTTTATAAAACCGCTCGACAGTTTAATACGCTATACAGCTGTCGCTCTCCTGGACCTGATGTTTTTTTACGGTGTTCAGAAGAGCCTTTATTTGCAGATATAGAAATGCAGATATATATCTGCAGATATAGAAATGACTTCAACGTTGTAAGACTCCTCTACTTTCTTTTACGATTTTAGCGCTACTACCAGGTGGGTTGGTACTGTAACATTTCTTGTCATTGTCGCTGCCACAGTTATAATAACTCTCAACATATATTACTACAGTCATTATGTTAGAACTTCATACTGAGAAACCTAGTGGCATGAGAGGGTTATAGTTGATTGCTGAACTTCTAGATGCGTATTTCCCATTCATCACCTTTAAGTGTTCTTTTAAGATAGGAATCATGTAGCTCTACAGCAGTGATACCAGTGGTAGAGGTAAACAAAGTGCAGATGTCACTGTCCTCGACAGCTTTTAACTAAATGCATTTTCGATAGAAGCCGTGTCATTCCTTCATGTTCCCCATGTCCATTACAACCGAAAATACGAACGTGAATTCAGACACGTAAACAAACGCAATCCATCTAAATAGCTGCCGCTTCAAAACAGTGTTGGAGCCATCTTGCAATAACAGTCCTTTATTTTTTTTTTTCTTTCAATATCTGAAGTACCTTTTCGTGGCTCAAAGGCACTCTACATTGCAGTGTGATGCATCACAGGCGCACTATCCCAGCAATAACCGGTGTACGTGAGGCGTAAAAAGTCGTCTGATATCAACTAAAATGCGCGGACGCGCAAAACATTGTTCGAAGAATCTTTGCAGCTACATAAAAAATTTAATTGGCTGAACACATGTGAAATCAGCTTACTCATTGCACATATTGTCTTCTTTTAGCGTTGTTCATTAGCATGTTGTTGCATTGTCGCATATTTTCAACATTAATTTAGGTGCGCAAGAAAGTAAATACGCAACGCAAGCAGAACCAACAAGAACGGCAGGACAGATCATCAAATTGCAACTAAATTTATTGGAAGGAAGAAACTTTACTATCCAGGGGCAGACAGATGCGCAGTTCCGATTTGCGCATGGTAATCATAGCATACCAGCAGCTTCAGGCAGACATGTTCTAGAAAAATTGTAGTTCTGTTCTATGCGCGGACACTGACGTTTAACTGCTAAAGACATCTACTTTGGCATTGATATAATTGGCGAGTATCAGTGTTATCAATGATACTCACATACTGTCTGTAAGATACCGAATCATACACATCGAGCACGCAGAATTTTTTAGAGCAATCGGTCATTCTCGAACCGGCGTCGATTTCCAAGCGCGACCCGCCCCGAGCGATAACGCGCGTCGTATGCGAAAGAAATAGCAGTCCCTGATAAAACAGAAGACAAGTACGCGTGTCAATATACAGTGGAGTTCACATATACGATAAGTATGCGCCACTACTAACTTTTGCGCTCGTGTTTCTACCAATCACACTACTCCCTCCTTATATTTATTTCCATTCCTGACCCTGTCTTGTCTCCTTTTTCACGCTACCCGTCAAGGTCGTTTTATATGGCGGCAAACATAAACGAATGGCAGTAATAAAGCGGTCTGGCCGACTACCGAAATGGTCTCGCGTCAGCAAAGAGCGGCTCCTTCGTCGTTTCGGGTCCTCCAAAAAGAACGCGGCTGTTTTATGACCAAGGCGTAGATTACACGGAAATCGGATTCGGATACAGAATTGGGAAGAGGCACGATACTTTCTTCGGCTTGTGGTTGTGGTGTCCCTCAAGGACACCAACGCGCTTCTGCGAAGATTTGTTCTGTCTGTCTGTCTCGCTGCTTCGCGGCTTCCCCCACTGAGCCGTTTTTACATATCGTAAGGAGAAATGCCCGCGCGCCAGTAAGTTCGATTTTCTCAAACCGGCCTGACACCGAACTGATGATTGGTTTTGCTGACAAATTACCACGTCAAGGCACATAAGAGACAGTAGTTATCAACTTTGATAACCACGAATATCGCTAGAACATGGTAGCGTAGCTACTTACTGAAGCTTATTGACGAAGATCTACTTTTCTTTCCTCGCAAGAGTGTTCCGAGACATTACAGCAGGACAGTCCTAAATAATAGTTAATCCAGGAGAGCGAATTGCGGGAATACGCCAGGATAGCGCACATAAATAGTTAAATAGCAATGCTTTAGCGCTTGAAATACTATTAGGGCAGCGACTTCTGAAAAGGGACCTGGAATAAAAATGTGCATTTTTGCCTGATGTGCAGAGCGAATACGGTACTCTGTGTGTATGTATGTGGTCTCTTTTTTTTTTTTTTTGGCGACTGAGCAGACATTGACTACTGTACGCCATTATCTTACATAACAGTTCGTGTAGTGGCTAATCGCTTTTGAACGCTATCTGTTGAAGTGTAACCGATCGACTCTCGCACACTGCAGAATGCTTAATAATCCTATTTTTCACAAGTTAAAAAACCTTAATTGTGTTGTGTAACAAAAGTGCTTTTTATATAGACGAAAATCTGATAGAGTGGAGCATATGGCCATGTCTGGGGATTTTGGTAGTAACTACTTCTCATCACTTCTTGTAGTAAATAACTGAAATACTGTTTCTTCGAATGCGTCGTGACACACCATTCTTTTTTGTTCTGTGTGGGAGAAAATGTATCACTCCTTTTTGTACTTGTTTGGTTTAATGTTATTGGTCAATTCTTTCTGTAGCGTTTATTTTGACAGACTTCAATGAATGAAGGTGCAGTTCGTTTTCGTTTGCGTTTTATTACTCGTTGGGTTTACGAAAAAAAAAAGAGCAGCAGCGCAAGCGCCAAGTGCCCGCGTATGCGGAATAAACGCAGCCGCAAAGTGCAATCTGCACAAGTTGAATAAAAGCCTTGACTCGCTCGGCCCACGATGCCGGAAGCCCTTCGGTTTGCGTCACAAAAGCGATCGACGCAGAAAAAGTGTATCAATTCCGCTACATGATAAACCACACAAACCTCTTCTTGAGCTCAGAGAAAACAAGCCAGTCCCTAATGTCATTTCGCATACAAAAAGAAACGCTCAAAGAAAGAGACCAAACTTCGAAGCGAGCTCATACACCCCGTTTAATGAGCTTTTATGAACAAAAACGACAAAAAGTAAGAATGCCATGGTGGAACTGACAGTTTTGATTTTGATAGCCGGAACTGTCGCGAGTTTAAAGGAAGCGCGCAGCGGGTTCGAAGCGGTATAGAGACGCGCGAGGCAACACTCTCCCTTGTTAGTTTGCCTCTCCAGGTCATCCCGTATTTTGGACTTCGCTCTCGTAGTGGGCATACAACAAAGCCACTGGGACTTTCATAGGGCAGGGCTGAGATGCAGTGAAACATCATGGCTAATAACCACAAAGCTTCAATGAAAGCAAAAGTTGAATTTTCCAAGAACACATAATTTTTAATGATCTGTGCATCGTATTCCAGTTATAAAGTTTTCTGTCAGTTATCTTGCCCCGAAATGAAGTAGTTCTTGCGCCCTCCAGCCCTTCTCCGTCTTTCTTTGATAACAATCTTCCAATCTTTTGTAACAGAAGGAGTGCTAGAGACCTAACAAAATCATCCGCTAAATTGCACCCGCAGTTAAACCAACGCAGTACAAAACGTGACACGGCTGTTCTATATCTGCAGTGTGTTTTTTTTTTCTTTGCGTTTTCTTTCTTTCTTTTTTTTTTGTAGGCCGGGGGGGGGGGGGGGGTATAATACTGCGTGAACGTGGGCCTTCAGGCATTCTTCGTTTTATGGCCTATTGTTAGTTCTTCTGCTTATAATCTAGCCGGTTGGAATCAATATTTATTTGATTTCTGGAGCTCTCAGAATAATGAAATCCTTTGTTACTGTACGCTTGAGAGTATTCCTTCCCAGTATACTCCGCTGCTCTATTATAAGAGTTCTTTTTGGTGCTGCATGATCCTAGTTGCTAGATCCCTCGCTTCGTAAGCAGCATTGCTGCTCCCGTGCGCTGCAGTTGTTATTTGTTATTCCTTGTCTATATCATCTTTCACACACCACCATCGCATTCGACACTTTCCATGAGTAGTTTGCAAAGCTAATCACATTACACACGGAACGGGCGGACCTACGACATCTATGCATGTTACTTCATCACTCTTAGGTTCACTTTTTCCTGCTGTAGCATCTGGGCTGGTAAATTCTCTGGTACATCTCGTTATGAGACCGCATGGTCGTTCAAGTTACACGATTTCAAAGTTATCAACAAGTGTGCGAGGATTATATTTCAAAGTATATGTTGCATAAAATGCAGCTGAAGACGAAAAGGATGAATTTTTCATTCCTTGCGGCTCAAAATTCCTGCCACTGTGTAAGGAAACATCAGCGCTTATGGCACCAGCTTCTAATGTGTATACCAGTTGATAGCGAAGCAATGACACCAAAAACCTGGAAACAGAAAGCACGCTGGCGTTGGTGTATTTCTCATCTTATTGAACCCATTCGGTCTGAGCTGCATGCACCCATTCAGACCAATTCGGTCTGAGCTTAGCCTACGTGAAGCAAGGATATTTCGAGTCTACAGCTGCACTTAGCAAGTGCTGAGCGATAACTTATCCCTATTCTGCCGCGGCGGCCTAGTGGTTATGGTGCTTGACTGCGGACCCAAAAAGAAGCGGCTTGAAATCTGGCCGCGGTGGTCTTATCTTCTATGGAGCTGAAAATGCTAGCTATAGACACGTCTACTGCACGTTGTCAGTGTACGTTAAAGATTTCCTCAGCCTTCCACTACGGCGTTCCTCTCTTTTCTACGCTCTCACTCCACTTCCCCCGCCCACACGGTAACTGAGTCGTGCTGCCGCAACGGAAGCACAAAATTGCGTGTTTTCCTCACTCGAATGCGAGTTGTTATTATTACTTATAGCTTTCTCTTAGTAGTCTATGCATGGATGGTCTTTCTTTTCTTGATGACATTCTTCTATGTCGTAGAACACACTTTAGTAAGTTTAGGTATATGCAATGTTTACCTCGCAAGAGGGCATTATTGAGCAAACATTTAAATGCGCGAATACCACAAAGTACAAGCACACGCCTGACAGTTATTATAGTCATGCAGTTGTATGATACAACAATGCGACGCTTCTTCCTTGAAATATTTAATGTAGGCAGTACGGTAAACATGTTTTGGTTCCTTTTTTTCTTCTTTATTTGATAAATGAATGTCGCTGTCGACCTTCTGATATGATTAGATTAAAGGAACACTAAAGCGAATTCTCACAATAACAAAAGCACTCCTCTCGCGAGATGACGCTTGGCCAACTAGAAGACGCGTGAGAGTAAAATACGAGTGGCGAAGCATGGTCCGGATTCCCGCACTAATATGCTTGACGTCATACACTTTCGGCAACGTCTTCCATAAGTCTACGTACACTTAAAAGAGATGTGCATTGCGTTCTAAAGAAGCCATGGGCTTAACATGGCGTGTTTCAGACAATTTGGGTGAGCCAGTGTGGTTATAAAACGCCAAGAAAAAAGAAGAATGAGGTTCGTGACGTCACCTCCTCAACATGTTGGCGCGGGATTCAAATATGAAAGTGAGGCAAAACTTTGATCTTGACTTGCTCTTCTAATGTTGAATATAAAATGGCGAAATTAACGACAGTGGGGTTCCCTAGCAAATACTTTACCCTCCCAAACCAGTTTAGTCTTTAAGTTTTGTTTACCTTTAAAATAGAGGGAGGCCGAGTGTTAATTACACGGCGTATACAATCAAAATGCAGCGTAATGGTTAAAAAGAGGCATATTTGCCCCAATAATGTATGACGTACACGTATGAACATACTACTTCTCAATAACGTGAAGAAAGGTATTCTGACCGGGGAAAAAACATTAATTTCTCTACTCGCGGGAGGTCGGAAAGTACTTTTTAAAAATGTGCAGAAAAAATATTCGCAGGGGCTGTTTCCGAGATATCGTGTACACTGTATTCGTGCTTTATTCGTGTACAAATGCTCGAATGCCAGAGCGAGGAGCGGAACAAGGAGACGGCGGACAAAGGACGAATAATTGAAACTGCGGCTGCGGCACCGCATTTGCGAAACTCCCCTGAATCGTCCACTTCGACTACCACGAATACCTTCAAGCGTATTGTGTGAGGCGACACGCAGCCACAGAGCGATCGCTTTTCAGTGGACGAGAATGTTGAGACGCCTGTGGGTAGCTCTGAATCAAATCTGAAAGAGACGTCCGCAGCCGATAGCTAAGATCAAAGGAAGCTTCCTTTGAAAAATTGCCGCAGGAGCTGAAATCCTGCTTCCGTACATGTGTCTTCCGTGGCTTTCGGCGCTCATGTTCGTTTATTTAAGTATTGCGAAACTTTTTGGATAGAAAGAAATTGAAACTGCTATGACTGCACCGTACAATACGCACAAATCCATTGAATGGAAATTCATCATCGACTGTAGCAAAATGTTCATAGCGGGAAGACAAGACGCATTTATATGTTGGAATGGAAGGTTGGGTATGCAAAATGTTAAGACGAGGAGCTTTTGTGATCGCAAAACGGAACACACACACACACGCACACACACACACACACACGCGCGCGCGCGCAGTTATAACTTTTTATAAGTAACACAAGCTGGTGTGAATAAATGTGCAGCAGTGACGTAAATCTTGAGCCAGCAAGTATGCGACACCTTTGTAATTATAGGCATCAGTACAGCGTGCTCTACAAAAACACCACTTTTAGAGGTTTTGTCAGAGTTTGTGTTTTATACCTCAGAAAAACCTCACAAGATTGTTTATGCAAGCAACAATTTTCTAGCGATATTTTAGCAGTTTGTAGGTAGGATGACAAGCAAATCCCTACGTCGCAATGCTTTTCGTGTAGGCTGGCGCTAGCTGATTGTCAGAATACCTAAGTTGGGTTTAGATAACATGAGAGCTTCCACCATATCTTGTAATGCGTCTAATCGAAAAAGGCTGAGTTTTAATAAACATTAAGCGTATCAATAGTTACACCTGAGGCTACGAACAGCACTATTGCAAAGATAACCAAAACTATATTGTTATGACTAAGATAGCCTGTATAGCTTAAAAAGCGAAATACATTCTCGTACAAAAGCGCTGAAAAGTGTTTTATTCGCAAATGCGTGAAACTATGCGTGCAAAAGAAACACCGAAGTGAAGATATAATCCTCACAAGTTCAGCTGGGGCAGTAGTGCCACTTTGGTCTGTTAGTAAGCACAGCCACTGAATTCAGCATGATGACGCCCCATTAAATGGCACTGCATGATAAACGTTCATCAATAGCCGTAAAGAGAGCAAGAGGGGAGGGGGAGAGACATAGAGGGAGGGAGAGAGAGACGGCACCATCTTTATGCTGTAGCTCTGGTATGCCGAGTAAGGCGTTCAAGACAGCTTGTCCTGCGAGCTTGGAGGTATCTAGCCAAACGACAACAACCGGTGATCTCGGCGTACACACGCTTTCCATTGCAGTTTGCCTTTGCTTTCGGGTCCCACAGCCCACGCAAAAGCCCCCGCTTGTATTCTGATCACGTGGTCCGGCTGAGAGGCGCTTTCTGAAGGTGGTCGAGGCCTGGCCGTGCATTTGCGCATCCAATTTCCCTCTCAAGGATGGAAGGCGAGAATTCCGGGCACCAACGTTTACTTGTGGCTTTTGACACTACGCTGAAAATCTGGACGCCGTCAACACTGATAAAAGAAGATGCCACCCCGTCGGAGAAATGCGATACCACACGTTCATGGCGAAGTTAAGCCTTGTTAGTGCAGCACGTGTTGTGTGTTCACGTGCTCCTGCATTATTATCGCCCACGTAGCGCTTGACGCAATGCGTGCAATGTCGGAACGGCGCGAATTTGCATACTAGTGAAAAGATTCCCTTTTTGTGGGAACCCTTTCGGGGGTAGGAAATTAAGTCTTGATGTCACCACGAGCGCTTTGATGATTTATTTGCGGGGATGGAATAATACTCATTCTACGACAGCTAGCTTATAAAGCAAATTGTGTTTTTAAAGCCCACCTTTCGATCCGCGACTTGAATTATCAATCGCTATGGTGGTTTCTGTCTTAGCCTTTCGAATGCGGCATTGCTTTGATGCGTAATCATGGGTGGTGTCACCGAAAAGTAGCCACTCCACTATAAGCTTGAACGGGCTTATAGTAGTTACTCTATATATAGTTTCTATTTGTAGTTTGTCGGAATCGTCCTTTTCTTGCTTTTTTCAGCTTTGACTTGCGCTTGTATACTATCAGCTCTTGCGTCCCTGGAGCAGTAATCTTTTATGTGACTGGCAGTATAACCTATACAAATAGGTAGTCCTTCGCAGCACACTTAGAAGGTAGTTTAGTATACATGCCGCTTCAGTGCTGATAAAAATAATATATTTAAACATGCACCTCTGAAAGCATTGCAATCAGTTTTCTTCAATGCTTGATACTGCAGAGATAGCGTAACAAATTATGGTCGGGATTTTTCTCGTGCCTGTGAGAACGCTTTCAGAAATATCGCCCATATTAATTCTAAAACAGCAATGTCTGAGCTCTCGCAGTGTTTTGTTTACCACTTTACGAACAGCCAGAGCTGAACGACGAAGCCAGCAAAAATGTGCTTGATATCCGTGAAGATAATGAAGCGAACGGATTTGCGCGTGTATTCTACAGCATGTTCATTAATAATCGACGAGGCAGACAATAAAGCTGGGGATTTACTGCCAAGTCTGGTATCAGGGCCACTGATATTATTGCGTACTTTCGCGGGTTGTTATCAAGGGTTACTTTTACAGCATGCATAGCTGGTTAATGGATACGCATCGTTGCACGCTGCACAGCTCAGTTTATTTTCTTTGGTTATCATATTGAAGCTTCAGCTAGGTTGCCTGTCCTAGACAGTCGAACACCATTACTTATACGGCTTACAAGCATTAATTTTTCCTGTTGCAAGCGTTCGCATTTCAACGTCGTTAATTATAAGCAGGTTTTGTCCTTCAAACGTCTGGTCGTTGTTGCAAACGATTAAGGCTAAAATCAATGCGACACGTGTTTAGACAAAGAAAAAAAGTCGCAATATGGCTATACTGCTCGTCTATAGTTCCCGGCCGAAATCTCAAGCAAACCAAGTTCGTCCTTTCCCGTGGACGTATACCTCAGTTTTCTTTTTTAGATGCGACGTATTTAGTGGCGAACTAAAGTCACTTTGACCATGTCTATCTATCTATCTATCTATCTATCTATCTATCTATCTATCTATCTATCTATCTATCTATCTATCTATCTATCTATCTATCTATCTATCTATCTATCTATCTATCTATCTATCTATCTATCTATCTGTCTGTCTGTCTGTCTGTCTGTCTGTCTGTCTGTCTGTCTGTCTGTCTGTCTGTCTGTCTGTCTGGTCGCCTACGCACTTCTCGGTGTTCCTCTCGTTCACCAGGCATAACCCAGTAAATGTATGAAGAACATGAATGACTAATCTTTACATTGATAACCCATCCTGTACATCACGATTAACGATCCTGTGATCATGCGTGGCTCATAACCGCAGTGATCGGCCGGTAATATGCGGGTAGGCGCCAGGGGGGTTTAGACTTCATTGAGCCGATATCAATCAAGGACAAAGTAAAAATACACTTTTAACAGTATCCTCAGAAGCCACTCAAACACAAGAACGGCATATTATTTTTCGTAGCTTGCCATTCAAATGCTCACCTAACTAACACGCAGACACCACGCCACTTAGCAAAAATTAAGGGGGGGGGGGGGGGGGGAACAACGCGGGCCTCCGATGTTCCAAGCAAGCACGTTACAACTGGGCTACGGCGGCTACTCCCACACGGTAGATATAGTACACAAACCTATTACACTGGAAGTTATGATGGCGGTGCTTGTGTAACGTAAATAGCGCTTACAATGCGTGTTAAGCACTATCATAGCAATGTAATAAACAATACATTGTCATGATAAATTTAATTGATCCCGGAGGAACTCGTTAACGAACGACGTTTATGACGGGCACATAAGGGCGCTGCATCGCGCTCCCTTATGTCACAGTGTTGCTTACCCTGTCACAGTGTTGGGTCCTCCGCGCAGGCCTGGCAGCTTTTTGTTCTATCGATCGCGTCATCCACTGATTATCAATAGTCCACCCTCGCAGTAGTACAAGCGGACCATCCTCCCTATATGGTCTTCAACGCGGCATTGCATGGTAAAACCTTTCAACAATGTGTTGACTCCACCGGATAATCATTCTGTAAAGAAAGGTTGTTTTTTGCACGAAATATCGCTTCGCGAAGCCTGATAGAATATACACGCAATGCGCTAGTACAGCGTTCACTGTACGCTCCGCCATCCCTTGCGCCCCCATATTTTTTCCAGCCATTGCAGTAGCTCATCGCCAACTGGGACTCATAAATGCGTCGCACTAAAGGCATCCGCGACACCAAGCGACACATAAAGTGTCCCCGTACCTTGTGCCATAACCTCAGTGGCAAATATCCGGCTTCGCTTCTGGCCTTTGCCCATTAAAAGTCTACTAAAGCGGAACAGCTTCCACGTGCTTTTCACTGTCGTAGATGCCGGAAGCGTGTACCGCAGTTTCTTCGTTCTGTCAGCTCAAAGAAATGGATTAGACGCCCTGAATTCCGTCGTGAATAGAGAAGAGCCAAGCGCCGCCGCTACCGATCCGCTAAGCTTTGAGTCATGTCGCTCCATACGGAGGAATCAATTCTTTGTTAGGTAGCACTTCTGTGTTAACAGCCGTCAACATTCAGTTTGTCCTTAAATATGCTAAGAGTTTTGTCGACAAATTATCCCCAACGCATTTTTTTTTTGTCACTATCGAAACGCCAATCTCAGTGACGATGATTTTGAGCGTTGAGGGTGAACCCTAAAATGTCACAACTAAGATTCAATGTGAAACCTAAATCGCTGGGGCTGGTGCGTGCCGCCAGACAGTTAACTTCTCACTTACCGAAAAAAAAGGGCAAGTATGGAAAGCACGATGAACTATGTATTTTTTACCCTCTTACAGCATAAAGGATATTATCTGCAAGTGCGCCCCTAGATGATTTCCGGTATCTGTATATCTTAATTTTTATATCTTGTCGTTTCTCTTTCACACGGGTAACTGGATACGTGCTGCCGGGCATATACCGCTCGTCAGATAACAATTATAGCGTGCTAAAGATATAACATTTTTGATTGCCATGAATATAACCATTTATGTAACCGATATGTTATTCGCAGCATACGTGTCTAATAGCATAACTTTATTTATCATCTTCAAGTGACGACGACATAAAAGCTTTTTTATTTTTGCATAATGAATGCAATATGTGTACTAAGCCTGGTATTAGTTACGGTCTCCTCAAACGAGATTGCTGCCAAAGTAGACAGGATCAATCAAAGACTCTTTCACAGCGTTACAAGTAGTCGGAGGATTGCGTGTCTTCTCAAAAATATAGATGCGCCGGAATTAACAATGCTGGTAGGTATTGCTCTACAGAACACGACATAGTTGTTTTCAACATAACTGCCTGTATTCTTTCCTAAGTTAATGGATATGCGAGCTCGCCCGCAAAATGCAAGTAATGAGAGTGCAAAGCCGGCAACGGAACAGAAAACTAAAAGCAACGCACACGCTAGAATACTCTTCTGCACCGTGTAGAAATAACCAAACCAGTGAAACAGCTCATGCTCCTCCGACACAGTTATCTTCACCAAGGGTCGTTACGAAGCCCATTTTCATAGCAGTCGTGCCGGTGCTACTAATAAATGCTTCTAGTCAACCATCCGAGACAGCGAATTCTGTCAGCGTGTGCTGAAGCACGGAATTGGTGGTTTCTGTCAGGAAAGCCCCTCGTGTCCCAACTTTTCTATTTGTAAAGGTCTTATCCTTAGTAAGGCAGGAAATTAAATGAGTTACTAACTCTAATGAAGGGCCATGAAGCGACAGGACATGTGTTCGTTGCCCTAAATAGTAGTTGTGGCGAGTCGCGAACGCCCACTCTTTTTTTATATAGTGATAACAATTATATGAACAGTCTCGACGGGTTTTTGCCGTTGCCGTCGCCGTCATGTCCCCTATTAAGTCCAGTCACAATACAGAAAGGTGTCAGACAAGGAAATACGATTTTTACGATGCTCTTTACTGCATGTTTGGAATAAATCTTCAAGAGATTAGACTGGGACGAAACAGGGCTAAGGATTAACGGCGAATATCTGAGTAACTTAAGCTTTGCCGACGGCATAGTAGTCTTCAGAAGTAATGGCGATGAACTGCAGAACATGATTGAAGACTTAAGCCGGGGAAAGGCTAAGGTAGGATTGAGGATGAACATGTAAAAGGAAAGATAATGCTAAGTGGCACTGCAAAAGAACGCGTCTTCACGATTGAACACCAGACATTAGAAGTCGTAGAATGCCTATATCTCGCTGTCGACATCGCTGGCGCGCGCGCTATCTCGGTAGCCATCAGACGTGCAGCGTACTGTGTAGCGGCGCCTTGATCGCGTGCTCCCCTCCAGGCGCCTCGGATATAGACGCAACGATGGCAATACTCTAGCCACACATCGCTCACGCGAATGTCTCTACGAGTGCCGGAAGGAACTCGCTTAATGCCACTGTGTTGGGCCAGGTTTCTCGATGGTGCGAAGTGCACGCCGCTTAGCGCTGTCGCGCGGTGTGAAGCGTGGGCCAGAAGACGTCATAACAACATCACTTAGCTCGCAGCTCTCCTGGGCCGTTCTCTCTGCCGCTGGACCGTCACATGGTAATCTACGCAAGTCATCATCATCATCATCATCATCATCATCATCATCATCAGCCTGTTTAGGTCCACTGCAGGACGAAGGCCTCTCCCATCGATTTCCACTCCACCCTATCCTGAGCCAGTTGGTTCCACTTTATGCCCCACCTTCACTACAACTCAGATTGCCCTAAAGATTCTACTCTTACTTCGTATATCATGTATTGCTATCGCATTCATTGTTTCGCCCTTCTGGCGAAACTGATTCTTTTTTTGCTTCCTACGTAATTAGTATAATTACAATAAGAGTTTCTCTTACTACAGCTGTCTCTACCTCATGTGATTTTGTTCAGACTCGCGAAATTTGAACAGTTCGTGCTTCCACTCGTCCTAAGTTAGAGATATCCAAGAAAAAAAAACACAAACAGTGCATGTGACCTGCCAGAGTTAATGCCACCTTCTGGCATCATTACCAGGGTGCCTGCGCACTAGATGTTAAATAGAGTTATGCAAGAATTAATGTGGTTGAAATATGATAACCATACCAAATAATTTTTCACTACAACAAAGTAGTTGGGAGCATGCTCATGCTCATGACACCACAGCAGGCAACAAAGAGGCTTTGCTGCGACTTCTTAAGTCTACCGGAGTGACTCACGGCTTGTGACATAAGTTGCAGAATTTTTACTGCTTAAGTGTCACGAAATCTGACATTATCTTTTCTTTTCACATCTGGCCCTCTTTTTTTTTCTTTGTCTCAGGGCAAGGTAACGAACCAGCCTCTGTCTTCGTTAACCTCCCCGTCTTTCTTTTTTTTTCTATTGTTACCCCCCCCCTCTCTCTTCTTTCCTGTATTACGATGTGTACTCCTGTATTACGCTATCTGGCACTACTTCGCAGTTTCTGCGCCGAAAGAATCATTGTCACTGTGTAATCCAGCTGTGTGGCTGTGTCGATAAACTGGTCTGATGAGAAAGTAGGGGGTTAACCAAGCGCGCATTTGCGCTTCGGAGCCATTTACTAGGCCGCGTGCAATACTAGAGAGCAATCATGCCAGCATCGCCGTTTGGGTGTTTTTTTTCTCTTTCTTTTGCATTTTATCCTAAAAGTTCTTTACAGCGCCTCGCGGGTATTGGTTAAGGGGTCTTCGTAAAGGTTACATAAACAAAATGTAGCAAAATCGCATCACATTTTCCCAAAGAAACATATAACAGACACAGAAGGGGCTTTCCGCTTTCCCGCAGTTCCAATAGGGCAAGAACATCAGGCGGGTAGACACAAATTCCACACAACTTTATTATCGAAACTGGTTTTTGAATGCACTCAGCAAGGAAAATGTTCCATTCTATGTACTCTGCAGACAGGAAATTGGTGTGCCCCACGTAGGAGCGCGAAGCGATAGAGTGGCACACATTTGAAGTTTGAATTGTATCTTTGTATGTTTGTTTCAGCCATGCCAATATTCTCCAAGACTGCAACTTTGCGTAATCACTTGGTAAATTACGAATCCTTAGTCGCAAACCTTCGGGCGCAATCGCCAGAAACTCAATCCTCTGCGGTGAATTGTCTCCTACGTAATGTGTTATTTTGCTCGCCAGGCGTCAACCTACCTTTCTTTTAGTGGTTTAAAACTATCTGGTTTTTAGAACTGCTGCCTCTACACGTTTTGGTGCACCATGAGCTGTCACATAGCTGGCTTCAGGGAAAGTTCATTTATGCAGCTTCGTGTCGATTTTTAAGTGAGAGACCTTTAAACATCTCCGCTTGTTTATCTTGTTTTTGTTTATTGCGTAAATCAACATCAGAGAAATGAAATCTGAGAAATTGTTGCGTGGTTAGAGTTTGTTTAAGTTTCAGTGGATACCTCTGTGAGGAGTGCTAAGTGAAAGCAAAGTGCCTGGTTGCACTTTACTCCCCTGAACCTCGAGGGAGCTCGGGAACTAAGCGTGTAATAAGAGCTCTCTTTTTGTGGGAAACCAACCATGAAAAGACCACATCCTGTGGTTTCGAGGTTAAAATGCATGTCAATGTTCCTTGTTCACTCTTGTGTTCCAGTGTGTTTAAAAGTCTAAAGTCTGAGCTGCGAAATTCGACTGGGTGCTGCGCCACTGTGAACTCATTTTATACACCTTCTTCGTGTTATTTTCACGCACACTAAAATTTAAGGATGTTTTTTGCAGACCTTTCGCTCACTCCTCAGCACTTTCCATGTCGTATGCAGAAAGCAAGGTCACTCGAGAGTGCTACTTAATTGGAGTTTTTCTCTCATTAAATGCGTGTTAAGCGCTACAGTCGGTTGAATTTTTTCTCTTTATGAGGAGGTCTAGTGCGGGGGTTTCCTTTCAACGCCGATGTTTTTTTCGTAAGCGTCTCTTCAGAATGGTAATGCAAGAACTTTGTAGAAACAATCAACAGCTATCTAACAAAATAAAGCCTCGAGTGAAGAGACATCGAACCCACGACCTGTCGCGTATCTCAAAGCTGGCCATCACTAGAAAGGACCACTTTAATGTTTCTATGCACTTTGAGCATGCTGTTTCTTATCACCTTATTTCTTACGGGAAGTAAAATAAACTTGATCATGAAGCTTCCGGTATCGAGCTTATCCTTTTGGTTGTGCTTTGAAGTAGAGTGCATTGTTTGATTGATGCCCAGCAGTCCCTCAACTCTCTCATTATTTAGGTGTTTTCGAGCCTGTGTGGCGAAAGCAACAAAATAATAACTGAGATTCTCATAAGTTCGGATTTGCGACTTAACACAGTCCTGGACCTGATGTCGTTACCAAGAAGGAAGAGAGGCATTTAATGCAACAGAAAACTTGGGAGGGTGGCTTGCGTCCAAAGGACATCAACGAGAGAAAATCTCGCTGATAAAATCTGCGACAGCCGACTTTACTTCTAGGAAGCTGACTTACCAATTTAAGAATGCGACAGTGTGTTGAAGTCCAAATACATAAACGAACAAACAAGGCGGGATAAATCAATACTCAATTTAAAAAAGAAAGTCAACTAAGGGTGACAGGATTTCGGCGAAGTTTATTTCTGGGAAGGCCTCTCTGCAAAAAACCTGCGGTGCCCAAGAAAACAAAAACACTACATGTTTCTCAATGCACTTAAGAATTCCCACTCCCTGACATGCTCTACACTTCTAAGAACGCACAAAGAAAAATGAAGGGTCGAGTCCTGTATTACTGCAACTCGAAAAAACAAGTAAATAGGGTGCGAGCGCACAAGCAAGCAAGTACGTAGATCATTTTAGGATTTAAATTAGAAGCGCGCAGTAACTGCGATTACTCTCAGTTTCAAACTAGACACATGCGCTTGCTCACTTTTATACACTAGTAAAATACGACACCAAAGGCCTAAGTTTTTTTCGTGCGAGAAGCCGCTGCAAAGTTTTGCTAAAATATTGGCATCCCCTGTGATGTCGTGCCTTTCGCGTTGTCGTTATCTTTTTTTCACGGCTGAATGTTAACCACTGTCTGGTGCTGCAAAACACCTTGTGTTTGATGTAGACGACCATAGTCTAACACAACAACTTAAAGCGACAGACTTGGGACAGCCGGATAGGAAGTAGCCTACCTTGTCATGTTTTTCTTCACATCTAAGTAAAAAAAAGAAATCGACGGACAAAGGGAGAGAGAGAGAGAGAGAGAGAGAGAGAGAGAGAGAGAGAGAGAGAGGCGGAAGGCAGGGAGGCAGGGACGGACAAAGGGAAGAGAGAGAGAGAGATGTTGGGCGGAAGGCAGGGAGGTTAACCGGAAAAAAAAATATCCAGTTTGCTACCCTGCACTGGGGAAGGGGTGAAGGGAGACAGAAAGGGATGGAAGAAAATAATAAAGGGAGAAAGAGAGAGGTCAAATCGCGCACACACACAAGCACGGCGTGTGTCAGAGGCGGTTAATGAGGCCCGTTGTGCGCAAAAACTTGAGCACAGCATCAATTGTACGGGATGGTGCGTCTCGCCTTTCGGCGCTGGCAAATGCTTTGAAAATCTTTCCTTGGGACCTTTTTTTTTTTGTATTATCTGCGTATGTATACACACCTATATATTTATGAAAGATGATGTCCATGTCAACGCTGGCGGCGGAAATGTGCCTGGAATGTTAATGCGATTGTTACATTACATGCCAACTTCCGTTTACGTCATAACCAGTGCGTTTCTCCTCAACAATATGTATGCATAACGTCCCTACGCTTTCTTTGGTGTCATTGCCTGTCGCCTTCTCGTATTTCTCTCTCTTACGAAAATAGGCCCCTCTATTCACCTGTTCTTTCGGTCGTGAGTTTATCAAATCACTGAATTTCACAAGTTGAAGAGCCAGTGAAAATATGTCGCAGAAACTTGCGAATAAATATGCGAGCCTACAAACGTGGCAAAAGACGAAAAGAAAAAGGAAGCTACCAAGAACGCCCTCCTGTGTTTCCCCCAACGCTGTGACAACCGTGTAATCTCCTCATACACCCTGATGTGTTCTCCTCTAGCAGACTTCTTGTGCCCTGGTGTACTTGCTCTTCTAACGTGAGCCTTTCTTTCTGGCTCCGTGTGACCTAATTCCCATTTCTAGCCTTGTGATGTGTAAATGGAGCTGCGCTTAAGGAACTCTGAAAGACACCAGACATATATAGGACATTTCTCGGTGACGCACCACAATGCAATATTCTAACTGGGCGTCCGGTTTCTGTTTTCCATCATAGACGCACATCTAACGCCGAGATAAGCTCCAGAGACAGGGCATCATCTGAAACCAGGGGCCGACTTAACCGGGTGCGTAGAACGGCCTAGACCTTTCTGTCTCAGTTAAGACAGAATGCGAGTGAGTGAAATAGTAGCCTCGGGATAACCACGGCGAGTGCTTTGCACCTAAATATTTCAGTGAAAGAGGACCAGGAGTGAATGTAGATTCAACGAAATGGTGTTAGTGCATAGGCGGAGAGTACGGGGGGGCTCGGGGGCTCGATGCCCCCCCCCCCCCGAACTTTCCAAGGGGGGGCATAGCCCCCACCGGAGCCCGGAGAGGAGGATCGTTATGTGCAGTGCAGAAGTATAACCGTAACGGGCTGAACGCTCTCGGCAAAGCGTTATTGATAAATGATACGCCAATACACGCGATGATGAACTCACATGGGTAGGAAAGCATGCATTGCTTTCCTCCCTATGTGAGTTGCGCATAGGTCCGGCCAGCAACCACAGCTTGCGGCGAGGCCACACTCGCCGATCCACGTGCCTGGCGTTTGAACGACCGGCGATGAAAGAAGTTACACCTCCTTTCGGGATTGTACCAAGGGAGTACAAAGGTCAACTGCACAGCCTCGACAGCGGATTTTTGGGGGGTTACGCCTTTTAACTCTTTCGTTACCGTGGCAAAATGGGCAACTTTTCGTAGGTTTTTGTTGGTATTTTTTGTAATAAGTAATAAAATGGTTATACTGTAATGCAATACATCAAGCGAAAGCTAAGTAAATGTAGTTTTGACGTGTGCAAGTTTAAAAAACTGAACTTGGAAACTAATATGCAGAAAAAATCGTTAAAGGTAACATTTCTTGCAAATTTGAAAGAACATTTGCAATTGTATGTTTACTACATAAAAGAACTAAATCTGGAAAATATTCTGAAATATACAAATTGTTTAGATAGGAGACATCTACCTAACAGAAAAGCTTCACTGACCTAGCTCAACAACTGCACGAGTTACACTTGTTTACTTGTTACCCAGTAGAAAGTGTCTTGTTCAGCCAGGTTGCACAGTTTTTTCTTTTTATTGCACAGATTTCTCACACACAGAAGCACAGTATATATTAGTAAAAAGGGAAAGAAATGGGCTATTGAACCATGTATATATGGACATATTGCGCTCTATGGTTGCAAAAAGAAATGGCAACCCGTCTTGTGCCATAAAACAAAACATACCGACGGACAGCTGATGTAGGTCCGGGCTGATTCTGCACGTCCTCGTCGTCAGAACTAAAATCCGATGATGCGGGATCATCATCTGAATCACTGCTGCTAGAAGCAGCCAAATGATCGCTTCCAGATGCAACAGAATCGCCAGAAAGGCGTCGTTCGCGCGAGGGACAAAAGCGTCTGCCATCTTCGTAAACAGACGGAGCGAACCGCACAATTGGAACCGCCGCTTAAATCGCTGCCGCACGGGAAAAATACAAACTACGCAAAAAATGAAAGATTGGTGCCTGGAGAATACGACTGATGGCGGTGCAAAGTCCATAGGAGCGCTCATATTTTAAAAATAGCTTGTGGCGCGTATGGGTCACCGGTGACCCATGTCCTATGGACACGGTAACGAAAGAGTTAAGGGGATAATGGCGGCGCCAAGGGAGGCCTCTTGTTAAAGCGGTTCGCTACAGCGGCGGCGGAAGTCCAATAATTGGCCTATACGAAAAAAAAACAAACTCAATAGCCACTTTTCTTAATCTAAGTTTTTAATATTGAAATTAAAAACTGGCCCAACGTTTCGAGGCCCATTCGGTCTCTTCATCATGGGGTGACTGTCCGGCCAGCTCCGAAGCTAGCGACTTTTCTTAGTGATTGCCCCTCTCTACGCCGTCGTTCCTCCGCCTTTCTTGTGTCGGTGTTGTTTTCTCCATTGGTTCCGGCAGGGTCCCAGTTGAGCCGTTGATATTTCCAGGTGTTGTTTGGACGCGCCACGGCCCTAAGAACTGCCTTTTGGTGCGGTTACCTTCCGTGTCGAGGACCCGGGCGTCGTCGAAGTTCATGTGATGGTCTTTTCGCTGTGTTCTGCGAGCGCGTTCCGCGTAGCGCTGAAGCTGCGTACGTCGTTTTTGTGTTGCGTATCCTTTCCGGAAAGTATTTTGTCTCACCGATGTAAGTGGCGTGGCAATCGGCGGACGGAATCTCGTACACTAGCCCAGGGAATCTTTCTTTTGGCAGCCGGTGTTTCGTAAATCATTTTTCAATTATGTTGATACGTTGTATGAGTACTGACACAAAAATTGTGCATCTTGTTTTTTTCTTTTGCAATAAGTAGCTAATGACCCGCTTACTCCGGCTGTAAACCTCGAGGGCTCGAGCGCGCGATTATTAATATTTTGTGTACGGTTTTGTGGAGCCCAGACGCATTTTCCGTTTAAAAGAGCGATGAGTAAGGCTGCACCCAGGATGGTATTCATGTAAACACAGCTGACTACATGTGCACACAAAACCGCGTTCACATGAGTACCGCGCGGACAACTCTTTTGAATGAAGGCTCCCTGGGTGCTGCTGTAATGCCCTCTGGGAAGTTTCAAACATGCGTGATCCCTCAACAATGCGCTGCCGAGGCGAGGACGTCAGTTTGTACTCCGGTGCAATTCTGCCCCCTCTTTCCGTCGGAAACGCCTGCAGGATGAGCGCTCTCCCAAGAATCATGACAGCAACACATACTCGTCACGCAACTGGTGACTGGTGTTTACATGAAACAGAAAAGCGCGTTTCGCATGCAGTGGCGCAACACGCACGTTAAAATTGATATTAAATATGTTCTAAGCTATATCAGCCGTTGATATTTTGTAGATGATGCGTGTGTGTCGACACAAATCTACCCGCAAGTTATCTCGATCGCCTTAAATTTTGTATCAGTACTTCCTTAACTGGTGTTTAATTCACTGGGCCATGATTGCATGACAATGTGAGTAACAAATGTGAAGTGCAAATAATCGTGTAAAGTTCAAAATTATTTGCACGAAAGTGAGTTGCTGTGACGTTTTTTCTTCTCTTGTGTTTTCTGTGTCATTTGGGAATACATTGCTCCATTTATTGTAAAATAAATATTTCTTGGAAAAAATAATGTCAGATGTGAATTCACAGCGATGTTGATGCGATCGCGGCCGGACTGGGGAAGCGACGTGCGCAAATAAGCGCGCATCGCTCCCCCAGTCCGGCCGTGTGGCAGTTTGCCTGTTTACATTGATGTAAACAGGCATTTTTCTGATGATCATCAGAAAAAAAAAATTAAAATTGCCTGAGCTCCCCCGCGTTTTTGAAAAATATGGGAGAGGGTGAGGAGGAAAATTAGAGAAAGAAGAATGAGAAAGGGTAGCTGGAGAATGAGGATAGAAGACAGCAGCGAAGATCCTCCGCCTATGTGTTAGTGGATTACCAGGAGTGCTGGCGGTTGAAGCGATATGCTATAAGGAGGGAGAAATACGCAATCCAGCCCGTTACTCCCCCTGCAGAATTCTCAGTCTACTCTAGGTCCACTGCAGGACTAAGAGCTGTCCTATTAATTTCTATCTCGCCATGTACTGAGCACGTTCATTCAACTTTAAACCCGCGAATTTCTTAGTTTCATCGCCACACCTAACTTTTTGCCTGCTTCTGCTGCGTTTTTCCTCTCGTGGTACCCACTCTCTCGTTAAAGAGGGTGATATTTCCCACGAGGTGTCTTTATCCTTTTCTTTTCTAATGTGAAAGCATACGTTAGAGCCGGCTATCCCAATCCTCGGCGAGTCCGTCACTGTCGCCATAAGCCATTCCACACGCCGACAATGAACGACGTTATAAGCATGTTTTCAAAGGGGAGCTTTGCACCACAAATGACAAGGGAGAGCAGAAACTTGTACCATGGTCCCTCCTTGTACTGGCAAGCGTGTTTTAGCGCAAACGCAGTCGAGAAGGCAGTGATAGCGGCAGCCGTAACGAAAATATGTTGTCGTAATAACATATGAAGCACGCATTCCTTCTCAATAAAAGAACATAATCCACTCGAGGCCATCGCATTTTCAATTTGAATCTGTCGATCCCAGTTTGTTTGCTCGTTGTTGTTGCTATTGATGACAGTGACGACGACGACGCCTATTATGATGATGTGTTGTGGTGGTGGTGGGGGTGACGATGACGATGACAACGACAGTCTGGTCGCTAGGGACTCCCGGTGACACGACGAATATATAAGCACCTGTTATACTCATCCAAGTTCAACTGAGCGTTTTCCTTAGGCCTACAAAGTAGTCTAATCACCCTGTGCGTGGGTGGACATTCTTCCCATTTCCTCACCCTTTCGCTAGCGTCGCGTTTTGCTCCGTTGCACTGTGAGTCATCATAAACGTGTCCACCTCGCAGATAGAAATGACCATTAAAAAAAAGACAAAGCTTCGCCACAAAAATCGGCAATTTTGTTGTTCTGTCGGAGACATTGACAGTAAACTTTCTCTTCCTTTGTCAAAATTCACCGCCTCTTTCCGCTTCCCAAGGTGCGCTCACATGCGAAGCTGCCCGATCAATGTGTCAACACTAGGCTCTTTCCGCCGCCGTAGATATTACTGCCAAGCTCTTGTCATCTTTATCAAGACGTCCATCTATCTTGAGGTCAATCTAGCCCTGTTTGTTTGTTTTGTTTGTTTGTCTGTTGGTTCGTTCGTTCGTTTGTTTGTTTGTTTGTTTGTTTGTTTGTTTGTTTGTGCCACTCCGAATCCAGGACCAGCTGACAAGCTGCCTGTCCGCACTCGGTCACCGCCGCATTTTTCTGCCCTCAAATGCCACCGATTTTGGATGGAGAGACGCCCAACTCCAACGTAGCAATAAGGGAATGCCACCCGAACGGCAGCACGACCGACGGCTGTAGCAATCTGCCAGCGACCGTTTGATGACGTCCTCTCCACTTCTCAATTCTTTCACATATTCTCGCGCAAAGGTCGCCGGTCTTACCTTTCACTGGCACCTCGAAGAAGCACCACTGCAAAGGCAAGATGGCGGATTGTTGTTTGCTGTAGTACAATCATTTTTTTCTTTTTTTCAGCATGGCTTTCTTGTCTCTATTTTCTGCTCTTCTCTGTGTTCCGTTGCTGCTCTGTACTGACATGGTCAAAGTTTACATTTTGGTGCTTAATTTGTTATCAGCATTATTAGGTATCCATTATGCTGCGACACACCGTCGATTTATGACACGCAAAAGCCAGTCAGGAGAAGTGAGAGAAAATAAGGAGATGCGACTGTACGCATTTGTTTTGACTTATATCATTTTTACTGCGTTCCTGCTTTCATCATTGGGGTCTCGGTCATCAATTCGCCCAAATAGAACCTAATTACTTGTAGTTGAGGACAGAAGTAATAGTGCATTCCTCGTGCTGTACGGTACAAGATTTCTTGCTTGCTCAACTTGACAGTTTAGGTCCTTGCTGCTCCTGTACAATCAAACGATCTTATAAAAACGAACAAAATCAAACGCAGAATAAGCTTCCTTTCAAGGTATTTTCAAAATAATGTTGGTAGTTTTTTTAATCTAATACCCAGCGGAGTTTCTGAGAACAGTTATTGCATTTTTATTACACACGCTGCCACGCAAGATAATTGGAAATACAAAAATATTTGGGAGAATTTATTTAACTACGTTTCCTTGCCGCATAACATTGTTACGGCAGTTGGCTGTTCAACGAGAAAAGTAAGTTTCTCAATCACTCGGAAGACGGGTTCGAAGGCGATCATGGAAAAAGCGAATTTGTGCGTGAGATCATCGCCTTCGTTCATACTGTCACCAGCTTCTTCTTTAAGGGGTTCGAATAGACAGAGTGCTTGCTGTAATTTCTGTGCACGAATAAACTGTCTCTTGTCTTATCAATTTCAATATATTTCCTTACATCTTTTCCTATGAAATGTTTAATATGCTATTATGCTCGTTATATGCCGGGCGCGCGCATCACAAGTATTGTGAGCAAAATTGTCAGCTAGCAGGCAACACGCATATCTCTCACCCTCTCTGGGCGTGCTCCTTGGGATGGCCGACTGGTGACGCCTTGGGGAACTCGCGCTAACTGATTGCTTTGGCCGTGCTCTGAGAGCTACAAGCGGCTCTTGGACAGGACCTCTTCTAGAAACTGAAATTACTTTTCTTCTCGCAGATACTCGGAAGTATGATTTCCTCTCGCTGAGCTAGTCGTCATTCTAGTTGCATCACGTTCCGTTCCAATGCCGTTGTTTATCACAAGTCCTGTTCTGTGTAATCTTTAGTGTCAGGCATTGCTATCTTCCTGCTGGAATTCTTTTATGTCCTACACCCTGCAACGTAACAGCTTACCAAGGCAACAAGACAGTCCTGCCTGGCCAGTAACTGCGATACGTATCCGGCACGCATCCATGATCCGATATCGGCATCGCATAGCGGCACTCAGACAGAGAGACAGATATGAAAGCCAAGGCAAGGATGTTAACCTGTGAGTAGTCTTGATTAGCTACCCTACACGAGGGATGGCAGAAAGGGAGGGTAGCTCAGAAGGCAACGAAGGCACTTTTGGCTTTCTGAAAACATCTGGCTTAAAAGGGCGCCTTTGGCACTGTACGGCTGTTCACGCGGGTTTTACATTCCCCATCTCCTTCTCTCCTTTTCCTTCCGCGCGCAAACAGCGCAATTTTAGAACTTCCTAAGCTGCAGTAACTAAACGTCCTAAATGTTCTGCGACTCCTGCAAAGCCAACTTAACATTACTCTCCTATAACTGAAGATGTTCCTATTTTTACCCCGTTCCAAAGACTTGCCGTAGGTTTATAGGAAGTGCGTGGGGCGCACAAATTCAGTCAACTAATTAGTCAGCAGGCGGTCGGTTCTGATCTGACTCAAGTGTATTAGTCGTCGCCATTGAGACTCGACGATGCGTATGGAGCGTGCCGCGATGGTTCGGAAAGAGCACCATTAGTTGATTCTAGGCTAGGACGGCCTGGGGGTGTATTATAAATTACCGCACCACTGGATCAGGTTTGGCAAAGAACATGGGTTAGCCGAAATGCCTTTTTTATTGCAGACGTCTAGCAGCTTCTGTCTGGCTTCGCATATTATATCGAACATAACAAGACCGCGACATGCTCTTTCTATTTAGTGGTATCGTTAAATTCTAAACCGTAAGAGAGAAGGAAAACAAGAAGCGTATAGTCTGCTTGCTGTAAAAGAGAAATGGCACGAGGCTCCTTCATGTTTTTTTTTTCTTTTGCTTAGCTTGCAAATTATATTGGCAGTCTTGTACATGGGAGTAGTGATCGACAATGTCAATGTATTTAATGTATATTTTCAGCACAATAATGTGAGCACTAGGAAGCCTAAAACTGTTTCGTGTGTATAACTTTTACTTGTTCAGACGCCATACTGTGCTGTTATTATATATTTTACAACTACACATTGCCGCTGTTGTTTTTGAGTAGTTATTACATGTGTTCAAACAAGACACGAAACACCTGCATATATCGACAACGTGATGATTGTTGGCAGCGCTTAAGAACGAACACAAGAGAAGCATAGGCACGAAGAAGACAGCGCACGACAGACAGGAAGAACCAGGTCACTACAGGAATTGCATGTGTTCTTCTGGAAATGTTCTTCCAGTGTACATACAGCGTAATACACGCTCGTAAATGTAAATTGTATGGCATGCTGTTTTCCCACAAAAGCAGTTGTTCTAAAAAAAATGGCAGAAATAAACTTTGTTAAAGCAATGCCGCTTATTATACTACGCATATATTGTTAGAGAAAGAATAATAGTAAATGTGTCGTGTATTCAAGAACAGCCACAACCACGTGTTCTGCTAAATAGTAATCGTTCTCACAAAAGCTAGTTTTGTGTTTCAAACGGCGACGTATGCTCAAACTAGAAAACTTCACCCACAAGTTACTATCATGGGAAAATATAGCACATTTCCCGAGATCGTGCGACTCGCGAATTACGTCCGCATCACATCGCGGAGAAGAATGTATCTATCACCGCACTCCACTCAATAAAGGATATCGAGCTCACGCACATCCCTAATTTGGGCCGGACATGACGTTCCGGCGTCAAGATAACTGTGGCAAGCTGCATGCGCAAAGCCCTGTGCAAGCCGTAAAAAATGTCTTATAGCGGCGCTGTAATTTCTGACGTGGGACTATATGGGTACACCAGCCTCGTAAATGAATTACGCAACCCCCATGTGCATAATAACTGCTATTCTGACATAGCAGGCGCCGCCTGGGAATTCTGATCAACCTCTGGCCGTTACTGTACGCAGAGCAAATGGCCTAGTCCCCTACAGAGTTCGTCGCAACACACTATCAAAGCATCTGCTACATCCACACGCTTTGGCCGATAAATCGCGAGCAGACAGTTGTGTTACGCGTTCTGTACAGCTCTCTCAGGACCACGGTAGCGCAACCATGTCGCTGCTTTCAGGTCCTTCATATAGCCTTAGTTATGTTCGTTGAACGTGCTCGAATTTTAGAAATGACAGGACAGTTATCAATATTGTGATCCCGAAGCTCCGTGTGTCTACTGAAGAGGTGCGTGCAAGGTTCTGGAAGAAAAAAAAAAAATGGATGATTTGTCTCCGGTTTGCCAACGTTTAGCGAGAATCGATGAAGCACGCGCAGGCTAAACCATAAAGCAACCGTGATACCTTCCATATTGCTGCAATAACCATGTTACTTTCACTGTAGACGTGTCGTGATTCTCGCCGTGCCATAAAAGGGATGATAAGGGTTCCATGAGTTTTACCCCACAAGAATATTATGCCCCAAATCTCATGTTCGTCTTATTCCGTGTGCTACTGCACTCGGCTGCTGATCCGAAGGTTGCGGGATCGAATCCCGGTCGCGGCTGCTGCATTGTTATGGTGGCGTAGTGTTGAGGCCCGTGTAATGGGCAATGTTAGTGCACGTTAAAGATCCACAGGTAGTCGAAATTTCCGGAGTTCTCCACTATACGGCGTCTCTCGTAGTCACAGCTAATTTTGGGGCGTAAAACCGCAGAAGTCAATCAGTCAAGTACGCATCTGGTTAGGCTTGGGACGTCGATGTTCTTCCGCGTAGCAGGCGCTACTCAGGCCTCCATATTCCATCGAAATATAACTGGCTTATTTATACAGCAGTTATTTCTGGAGCTTTGAGAAGCTTAGGGGATAACGGCATCATGGCGCTCTGAAATACTTCCTGAGGCATTATAGCTATCACATACAGAATAAGAAATTGACATTCGTTACTCACGCATGCTTTCTTCTTCGAATAAATACGAACAAAGTTGTTTGCTTGGTTCACCGAATAGCGAGAAACGACCACGCCTCTTGTAAGTTTTGAACATTCCCTCTATAGCATCTAAATTCGCATAAAACGAGTATCGTCAACATTTTCGACTAGCCGTAAAACATCTGCGACAAGTGGTGAGTACAATGCTCCCCATTTTCTCTAAATATTTATTCCCTGCCGTTTCTTCGTCACCTAAATATAGCGTGATATTTTCAACGCCTATTATATAAAGGCCCTCAGTATTTATTGATTTTGCTTAAACTTTGAGTTACAGATACGCCGAAGCTTTGATTCTATATTGTCTCTAGCACTTCTTGCACTGCGTAGAAATAGTTTTGATTCGGTTTGATGAGCATTTACCACTGCCTGGTCCCATGCGCAAGTAAAGTTTCATATCCTTAGTAATCTAATGAAAAAAAAAAGTAGCAGTGAACCCTTTCAGATGCTTCTGCCCGAACCGATAGCTTCTCTGTAAAAAACACGGACAGGCAAAGGCTGTCTTCTCAAAACGAAGTTATAAATGAGAAATGCCTTCTTCCTGTCAAAAGGAAGTGCTCCTCCTTTGAAGAAAGTCTCAGTTAGGCGGCTTTATTTCTGGGGCGCCCGAATTGCGTTGTGCTGTTTCCCCTCATGTCACTCTTTCACTACAAGGACCAGTCCAAGAAGAGCGAAGCGGCAGAAGTGTCGAAGTCTATGGGAGGAACACTTCCGACACCGCTCAAAGAGAACATAGCGGTTGCAGAGAGAACTGTGAAAAGATCTCGCCTGCTTTCTAGATTGCCAATAAATATTAAAAACAGCGCAGGAAGCCAACACTTGAAAGAATAAAAACGAGCTCACGGCGCTGTTCTGTTTTGTGGAAGTTTTTTTCTTGTGTGTGTGAACTGGTGTATATAGCAACTGAGATGAAAGTGGTCCAAGGGCGCACCCTTGAGAAACAAGAATGAAAATGACAAATGACAGAGATATATTTTGAAAATTCGTTTTTAACTGACGACGCGTGTTTTTGTCGAATGCTGCGCGATACTCTAAACCTTGGTTATGGAAAGTTTGTTTCCGTGACCGCGAAACCCGGAAACGCAGAAACATCTGCGAGCGACTTCCGGGTTGCTTCATTCCACGCTGTCTATCTGTTGAACATTTGAAATAAATTCTGGCTCATATAAAGGTTGTCGGCTCGTTCGTCTGTTGCATTTATGTTTAACGAAAGCAGTGTTGCATATTTTAGTGTCTTATGAGAAGACACGTCAGGCTTGTTGACACTGCAAGTTAGGAAACTGGAAGTAGAAACTGTAAGCGAATTTAGGAGGGAAAGTGAGCGGCCTATAATTACTTTGGTCGATTCCGGCCAGAAGTTGGGTACTCGGCATCGGACATGGCATGCCCCTACAGAAAATTACTGGAAGAATCCTAAGAAGGCACTGCCATCAAACATTGTGCATTCGCTGGCTGCAAACGATCATGCGAGCTGAGCCACACTATACTGTCCATTAGCACAACTTAATTTACTGTTTACTTCTTATGGGAAAAAGAGCATAATTGCAGCAGTTAGAAGTTTTACGAACGATTTGTTCAGAAATACCTCGCTGCTGCTAACGCCCACGAGAGCATTTCTTGAGTGGTCCTCTTGGCGCTAACCAAAAGCTACTTCGGCGTTATGACGAACAAAGAGAGTCGTGTGGCTATAGTACCACTATGCATGGGCGTGCATATATCCTTGGTTTGCAAAACGGTACACCGGCCTTACTTCACGAATCTGTACCAGTGTCTCCTGGTTCCGTGCATTCCACTAAATATAGCTGCACAACAGTGTGTTGTTGTTGTTGTTGTTGTTGTTGTTGTTGTTGTTGTTGTTGTTGTTGTTGTTGTTGTTGTTGTTGTTGTTTCTTTCTTTTTTTCTTTCTTCTTGCACGTTAACACGTGCGCCCGCCAGGCGCAGTTTTGCCAGTGTAGTAGAAGGCTGAGGGCATGAGCGCAAGAGAAGAACGAAGCGCACGTGCTAACGCAACACATCGGGAATTCCATAGTGGTAATGCACGCGCACTCTTCGGCATCAGTGCTAAGGATGGTGATAGTTTTGTTATGCGCGGTATACTTTACTGCCAACAATAACAGCTTCGCTGTTAAAAAAAAAGAGCACACATAAATTCAATTCTAGGGCAAGAAAATCAAATGCCGATAAAGATAAACGATAATGTTGTTAGATAAATTGCAGAACACTACATTTAAGAATAGAAGCAGTTGGGCGGTCAATTGCTTCTATTTTCTGTGCCGATTCTCCCGTCCACTTAATTCCCGCTTTGTTAGCACACTAGATAATAGAGGTACATCGATGTTTTCTGTGCATTTCTTCTCACACTGCTTCGATTTCGTCATTCCCAATTACAGGCAACGATAAGCTAGCTTATACGCGTGGCAAGTTGGATGGGTTGCTAGTGTTGCTCAGTGATTGTCCAGGAGCCTTTAAAAAAACGATGAGAATAAAGGATCGGTCGGCTTAAAAGGCTGCATCGAACTACCATATTACCCGCAGTTCTTGTACTGTTCATGACGAAGGATTGCAGACATCGCGTCGTAACATGAGTTCAACGTCAAAACCTACACCATGTGAAACCTCGTCGGGAGCTTCCGACCGCGTAACAGGCTGAAAGCAAGCGAGGGCAGCCGAATTTCAAGATAAAAACTCAGATGTGCGAAGTAGTGCTGGCCTAGTCTGCAAAACCAGCCATGATTCGCCCGTGTCCTTTGTTCTCGTGTTAGCCGCTCCCACTGTTCCATTTGTGTCAGTGAACCTTATGTACAAAGAAGGCCCTGACGCTTCACCCATACAAGGCCTGCAGATCTACTCGAACCACTTCGTATGTCTAGAGCGCCACTGATGAAGACTGAATGAAGGGGCACGCTCCAATTGTGCCACCGCGCCACAGGGAAATCTGCGCCCCCGGTATAGCCAGCGTGGGTGAAAATGGGAGGCGCAGCTATCGTGGCGGCCTAAGCATACGGCTCCGGGAACGCGGCAACGAGGAAAGACGGCGTTGCGGGGTGTTCGCACAGATGAAAAGCGGCAAAGTGTGGTTCAGAACAGCAGGTACGCGTGATCTAACAGCCACAAGAAAAGCAATTCCAACACGATAGCATGAATACCTTTGGTAAGCTGCTGCTCCTTCAAAAGTTCAAATTAGCGTGAAATCATTCCTACTAAATTGAACTTTTAAAGATGGAAGACCGTGTAGCGCGATCAATCTGTCCCACTGGAGTTGTTTCTTGTGTCATTGTGGACGTACCGTCTATACTTGTCGTGTAAAAACTTATAAAATTGAACGGTCAGATAGTAGTCAGTTGAAAACCAATAAAGCTCTAGACTTCCTGCATCTATACCATCTCTTTATTGTTTTAGCAAAATACGAAAGATTTATGCCGGGGTCCACCAAGAAATCAGTGGCGTACTTCCGTAACGGAAGTTGATCTCATAATATATATATGTATATATATATCAAATCAAATCAAATCTTTATTGTACATCTCATAAGAAAGTAATACACATATCAGGAGATGTGGTGGTTCGTGGGCCCAGGACTCAGACACAGACAGCTAGGTCACAGACAAGGAAACATTTATCGACAGGACGAGACAGCACATTCACTTCCACAGACAAACAACGCGACACAAGCAACACAGTCCGAACGCTACGTTCAAGAACTAACGGCGCGTCCTGTCTAACTGGTGTCGGATGTTCGCTCGCACCACTCACACGACTGATGTTCTAGCAGCGGCGGCGCACGCTGACATCAGTAGCCGCGGCACGATGAGTAGTGTCCACGAGCAGATCCTGAGCTGCTCGCTCAGGAAAGCGTCGAGGTGCGATGCCTCTTACGTGGCACCGAGGCCACTCCCTCAGCAAACGGTTGCGTCGAACTGCAGCACACGTGGCCACGCTCTCAGCAGCGGGCTTGACCCGAACTTGCGCGGCACCGGGGCCACGCGTTCATCAGGCGGTTGTGCCGAGCAGGGACCTTGCGCGGCACCGTGACCACGCCCTCAGCAGATGGTTGTGCCGGACTCGAACCTGCGTGGCACCGTGACCACGAGTCCGTAGATGGTCCCGGCCACACCACTGCTCCAGCCGCTCGTGTTGGCCCGCTCGCTCATCCACCCCGGAACAGCCAGCCCGATCCAGGACACCAGGAACACGCCCAGTACGTCCCGGCTGGCACCGAGCTGGTGCGTCTGCTTGCCGAGTCGACGTGCCGCTCTCAGTCGCTTCTGACGCTCGATCGCCGTCGGCGTTCCGAAGCACCGAAGCCCACGCGCTTCACGTTACACGTGACCAAGCGCGCGCTCTTCGTCGTTGTCGCTTCCTTCTTGTGCGCCGAAGACAGACGTTCACTACAGGAGAGAAGAAGAGAGAAATAAGGAAGGGAAGGCAGGGATGTTAACCAGTCATGAGTCCGGTTTGCTACCCTACACTGGGGGATGGGAAAAGGGGAATAAAAGTAAAGAGAAGGAGAGAGGGGGAATGCCACAGGGCAGTCCTATACAATATCATAGGCGCTCGGCTAGGCCAGATGCTTTTAGAAAGGCCAAAAGCGCTTTCATTGCTTTCTGAGCCGTTGGACCGTGAGGACGGTATTCTAAGATTGTCTGTTCACAAAGTGGACGATCGTCGAGCTTTGTGAAGGACTCGGTCATAGGCAGTCGATGTTCCTCAAATTGTGGGCAGTGGCACAACAAGTGATCTATGGTCTCTGCGCATCCGCAGACAGCACACGCAGGACTATCAGCCATTCCAATCAGCGCAGAGTAAGCGTTCGTAAAGGCCACTCCCAACCACAATCGGCAAAGAAGCGAAGCCTCACGTCGGTGCAAACCAGCCGGAGGTCCGAGTTGCAGCGATGGGTTTAGCCGGTGCAGTCTGGTGCGCCTCGTGTATGGGGTATTCCACTCAGTTAAGGACATGGTTCGCGCAAGAGTGCGAAGTTGTCTTGCAGCGTCGGTCCTTGAGAGCGGAATGGGAACACAGCGGTCTTCATCGCCTGATGTCCGAGCTGCCTTATCTGCGGAGTCATTTCCACTGATACCGCAATGGCCTGGTATCCATTGAAAATATATCTCATGTCCTTGTTCTTGTAAATTTTGCACAAGTACCGCGATTTCGTATGTAAGGCGGTTTTGCTCCACGTGTCGAAGAAACGACTGTATACTTTGTAGAGCTGATTTTGAATCACAGAAGATTGCCCACTTTCCAGGACTCTCAGCGTGTATAATATGAAGCGCTCCGCGGAGAGCCGCGAGCTCTGCAGCTGTAGATGTGGTGACGTGGGAAGTTTTGAAGTGCTGGGTGACTCCCATTCTTGGGATAACTATAGCACCACCGGAACTGGTTGATGTGGTTGAGCCATCGGTATAAACTTCTGTGCAGCCCGTGTACTTCGCATACATGTGTAACATGCTTAGTTGCTTGAGTGCACATGGTGGTAAGTCCGACTTTCTCAGAATACCAGGGATGTTGAGGCAAACATGAGGATGGTTCACACACCATGGAGGAATTGAAGCCTTTGTTGTAGGTGCATACCCTGACGAAAGAGAGGCACGGTGGGCGAGGACCTTTGAACTGAACGTTGTGCGGGGTCGTTCCACTGGAAGACCTGCGAGGTGGTGATTAGGGGTCCGGGCACAGTGTCTTATGTGCACACGCATTGTTTCAATGGTTACATGCGTTCTGACATTGTGATCACGAGCGATTGCTATAACGTCTGTCGACGACGCGCTCTTTGGCAGACCAAGGCATATTTTCAGGGCTTGGGCTTGGATGCCTTGGAGTGTATTCAAGTTAGTTTTGCAGGTGTTCGCGATCACTGGTAGGCTGTACCGCAGGAATCCAATGAAAAGGACTCGGTACAGCTGTAGCATAGATGTAATTGACACTCCCCAGGTCTTTCCTGCTAGGAATCTAAACATGTGACAGATTCCTGTCAACCGTTTCCTCACATAGTTCACATGGGGTGTCCAGGACAGATTTCTGTCAACAATCACTCCCAAAAATCGGTGACTTTTGCTATAGGGGATCACCTGCCCGTCGAGGGTTATGACGTATGGCGACATTAGTTTCCTGGTAAATGCCACCACAGCACACTTTTCACAGGCTAGCTGCAGACCTTGCTCACGGAGGTAGGATGATGTCAAGGAACCTGCCTTCTGAAGCCGCGCACGAAGCTGAAGTCGTGTCACAGCCGATGCCCATATGCAAATGTCGTCGGCATAGATGGAGAGCCGAACGGTGCGAGGAAGGATGCCGGCGAGTCCAATGAGCGTTAGATTGAAGAGAGTTGGGCTCAGTACTCCGCCCTGGGGAACTCCACGGCTACTGTAATGTTGAGAGGTTGGGCCATCCTCTGTAAGTATGTAAAATGATCGCTGCTCTAGGTAGCTACTGATCCACAAATAGGTCTTGCCACCAAGTCCGACTGCTTCTAACGTGCTCAAAATTGCTTCGTGTGTTACGCTGTCGTATGCTCCCTTAACATCTAGAAACATGGCAGCAGATAATCGTTTGCGGGACTTCTCGTGCTCGACATATGTCACCAGGTCAATCACGTTGTCTATGGAGGAGCGACCACGCCTGAACCCGGACATCGCGTCTGGGTATATCTGGCAGTGTTCAAGGTACCATTCCAGCCGTGCTAGAATCATTCTCTCCATTAGTTTTCCAACGCAGCTTGCAAGTGCAATTGGTCGATATGATGCAATGTCTAAAGGCGACTTCCCAGGCTTAAGCAATGGAATTATGCGACTCGTCTTCCATTCCTTGGGAACCATGCCCGTCTCCCACGAGCTGTTGTATAAGAGGAGCAGCACCTTCCGAGCCTCTTCCCCTAGGTTACGTAAGGCACGGTAGGTTATATCGTCTGGTCCTGGCGATGACGAACACTTGCACAAAGCAAGTGCAGCTTCGAGTTCACCCATAGTAAAAGGGCAGTCCATGCGGGGGTCGCGTGATGTGGGTAGGTGGTCGGGCATCAAAGTCCCAGCGGAGCTTGTAAAGGTTCCAGCGATCCCCCTGCAGAAACTGTCTGCGATGTCTATCTCGCTGCACTGTTGGTGAAGGGACAAAGACCTGAAAGGGTGACGCTGCTGAGGGGTCCCACGGAGGCCGCGAACAGTTCTCCATATCAGAGACAGAGGTTTTCTTGGGTCCAAAGATTCGCAAAAAGATCTCCACCTTTGCGATGCGAGTTTGTCTAAACGACGATGAATTTTCTTTTGAGTCCTTCTGGCCAACCTCAAGTCATGTACAGACTTTGTACGCCTGTACCTACGCTCTGCGCGGCGACGAATTGCACGGAGCTTTTCCAGCTCGATGTCATATTGAGCACGTGTAGGTGTTTTTGAAAGGGAGTGTGTAGCAGCCTGCAAGGCTCCCTTTATAGTGTCCTCAAGACTAGAGGTCAAGCCGTCACGGCAGTTGTCTTCCATAATTGATTTGAAGGTCGGCCAGTCGATATGGTGAGAGCTGCTAGCAGGCTTGAAGTCCATTAGCCCTTCAATCCTAAGATAAGTGGGGAGATGGTCACTTCCCCGCGTTTCAATGTCTGAGAACCACCTAACTTTTCTCATGAAGGAGCGTGAAACAAAGGTGAGATCCAAGCAGCTACTATATGAAGTTCCACGCAGAAAGGTGGGGCTGCCGTCATTCAACAAACATAATTCTTGTTCGGAAGCAAATGTCACTAATCTTCGGCCCCGCAAATTTGTGTTAGAGCTTCCCCAGAGATGGTGGTGAGCATTAAAATCTCCGGTCATCACCCATGGCTGAGGAGCCGCTGTCAGGATTCGGCGTAACCGCTCGCAGTCTAGTCGGCTGGAGGGCGATATGTAGGCTCCGACAACTGTGAAAGTGAGCTTGCGTCTCTTCACTGTTACACACACATATTCGTTTCCATAGTCGGGTGGCACCGGATGATGAACATACGTAAGGTCATGACGCATGAAAACGATGACCTTGCTGCATTCTCCATGCGTGGCGGATACGAAACACTCATACCCTGACAGCCTGATATGAGTTGTCAGGGGCTCGCAGATGACGATAATGGGGAAGTGATTCGTAAAAACAAACTGTCGAAAGTCCGACATACGCGACTTTAGACCTCTGGCGTTCCACTGAAATATCGACGCGTTCCGGACATCGTCACGGAACGACGACGCCTGGCGAGCCATGATTTCAACGAAGAGCTGCAAGTACTGGGCTCAGTGTGTCCAGTACCTGTAGCGCGCTTTGCGCAGACGAAGATTTCATGTTGCTCAGAATAATACGAATGGCACTCATAAGGGATCGTAAAATGTTGATGACCTGGGCATCATTAGTCAACGCCTCTTCATTAGTTGCCGACGTCTTCGAGGTTGGTGAGCTTTGAGGTACTTCTGTAGCGCGTTGTACCCTCGGTGGCTGAGACAGTCTGTCCGGACGGGCAACTCGGTCCACTTTGCTCGTTGTCTCTGTATCTTTCTTGTCGGTGCTATGCGTTGATCTGGCAACCTTTTTGACCAACGATGTCGCGTCACTATCTACTTCTGCGGTTTTCTGTGAGCGTTTTCGGTGGCGACGCCGACGTCGCCGAAGAGTGGCAGCAGCCTCTCGATGTGTTGAGTTGTCTCGCACCATTTGTTTGAGAATGGCAGTTTCGTTGCGCATCTTCGGGCAATCCTTTGATGAGGCCTTGTGAGTACCACTGCAGTTAGGGCACTTGAAAACATCAGCGCTGCAGGCGTCTTCTGAGTGGGACTTTGAACACCGCGGGCACACGGTGTTGTTCACACAGACACCCTTCACATGGCCAATCTTGCAACACTTGAAGCACTGGAGGGGCTTGGGCACGAATGGTCGTACCGGGTGGCGAACATGTCCTACTTTGACGTGGGAAGGAAGGCTATCTCCTTCAAAGACAACCTTCACACAGCGTGAGCTCCCCAATCTGGTGACCAGCGTAATAAAGGTGCCTTCTGAAATTGGTTTGATCAGTATTGGCAAGTCGTCATTTGAGGTGGCAACGTCGACGTCGTAGATGACGCCCGCAGCACTGTCACCGCCTAGAGGGATGACTGACTGCACCTTTATATTGTCGATCTCGGTTATACTGCGAAGGCCTTTTATAGCGCTCCGGTGTAGCACGTCAACTGCGAGGACATTCTTCCGTGAATTTATTCTTACATCTTCAATCTCATCTGGTGCGATTTTCTCAAGCAACAGAGAGAGGACCTGCCTGTTTAGGAGCCGCAGATTGGCCGTTGGATCAAGAGGTTTGAAGAGCACTGTGTGCGGCCAACGCTGCGGAGCACTCTTCACGGTAGCAGCGCTCGCCGGCGAAGATGCTTGCAGTAGTCTTCTTTTCGCTGCTTTGCTCAGCACGACTTGGAAGTCGTCGTCCGAGGAGTCGTAGCTCTCGGAGCACATCTCCGTGGCATCACTGTCGGTGTCACTTGACGTACTTCCACGCTTCCTGGACGTCATCCGGCTGGACGGTTGAGCTCCAGGAAGGACCTCGGGCAGCGCTTCGTCCATTGCCGCAAGGGGGGAGCGGCAGCTCCGAGAAATGCAGGAAAACAAAGCACAAAACCAAGAGACAGAAACAGGAGTGTTCTATCGAAACACTTCGTCGTCTTCCCAATCAGGCCTGCCAAAGCCTCATAGGGCTTGAGCGGCAGTGCCTGGCAGCAGCGGAAAACAGCAATCTTTGAAGTTATACATCTGCCTATAAAACAAAATGAAAAAATAATATACGGCACAGGAGAGAGAACAACCACTTTGTTTACGACGATAAATAAATCATTCGCCTGAGAACCTTTTTTAACTTATGCTTAGTCCGGGTGCGCAGTATACTCGGAGGCAGCTTATTGAAGTGTACAGGAACGTAACAATCTCGTACTCTTTTTCCATACCTTGTGTGACGTCTCGGTACCAAAAATGGATCCTTGGGACGCAAACAGCGTGCAGGAACATACTTTGTTTTGAAACTATTGTTCCAGAAGTGCCTAATCACTACGCTTTCCATTAGTAAGTGAGTAAAGTCCGGCATACATAACGTTTTGAAAACATCCTTTTTGGCATTGAGGTTAAGGTCGTAACAAATGTTTTTTAACATATGACGGAGAATAGAGTTTACCCTCATTTGCCAGCGCGCCGCACAGTGGCCATATACTGTTATGCCGTACCTTACTACACTGTAACCCAAAGCATGAACAATAAGTTTTCGAATAGAGAGAGGCATGTAATATCTCAAATTGTACAGCATGCACGATACACCACGAAGACGTTTGCATACATAATCTACGTGGGATTTCCAGGACAAATCACTGTCAAAATACAGACCAAGGTATTTCACGGTATGCACATATTCTAAGGGTGTACACATACAAGGATAACAATTGGAATCGTGCAGCCGAAAAGAAAAATTGACATCTAATTTTTTCAATGGGTTGTGAAAACAAATCAGTTTTGTCTTAGACGTATTAATTTTAATTAAATTAGCAGAAAACCAGTTCATAGCCCTTGTTGCAACTGCCTGTAATGAAGTAATGGCATGCATAAAGTTGGTTGACTGAGCTATAATGACAGTGTCATCTGCATATTGATATAAACCAACCGGGACCACATCAACCAGGTCATTCACAAAAATGTTGTATAACAGTGGACTAAGGACGGAGCCTTGTGGGACACCGGATTTTATTAACAGGAAGTCGCTCTTGGCCTTCCCAAGTGAAACTAGCTGGCGTCGGTCATGCAGAAAATTTTGCAGGAGCTGCAAGAATGCGCCACGAAACCCTAATAAAGAGAGCTTGGCTAACAAAATTCCATGGCTTACGCTATCGAATGCTTTGCTCACGTCGAGAAGGATTGCGCATACAAACTGATTACGTTCGAACGATAAGTTCAACACGTCAGATAAATCTTCGAGAAGCGCTTGTGTACCTTTTCCTGGAATGAACCCATACTGGGAAGGGGATAGTATGCCGTGCTTGTCCAAAAAACTTGTCGTAGTCAGGAGTATATGCTTTTCTAGTACTTGAGATAGGCAAGAAATCACAGAAATAGGGCGGTAATTTTCTGTTCAGTTATGTGCCCCTCCCTTAAAAAGAGGAATTACTACAGCTGTTTTCATATTCACGGGAATTGTACCAGTGGAAATAATATTGTTATATAGCGACAGCAAAACATCTTTGATAAGATGAAAAATGGCCCGCAGGTCATTTACATGAATGCCATCAATACCAGGTGATCTGTTACGCTTTAGACTGAAAATAAGCGATCGGAGTTCATATTCAGTAAGCAAAGGTAAATGAGCAGACTCTAGTGTACTATTCTGCAAAGTGCACGTCGGTGGGACTGGCGATACATTACCCGACACTCGGGAGAATGCAGTATTGAAGTCATTAGCGAGGGTATTATCATCAACCCCAAAAGAACTGTAATCACATGTATGATTACCACGTTTGTTACCTCCTTTAAGACTGTTTATCAAGGACCAAGTTTTCCTGGAATCTGCCCGAGCATGTTGAAATTCATCCCGTAAATGTTTACGCTTTGCGCAGCGAATCACTGCATTCGCTCTGTTTCGCGCTTCTTTGAATTTACACCGCATTGCTTCAGAACCTGGATAACGTTTGGTGAGGTTCCAAAGAATATCTTTTTCTTTTAAAGCAGCCAAAATTTCTGATGTCATCCACTTATTTTCTTTGTTACGCTGTTTGACGAAAATAATGCGTGTTGCCGCCTTCTTGAGCTGTTGTAATACTTCAATGAGTCTGTCATATATGTCAGCTGGAGCTACATTAATTAAAAAACATTTCCAGTCGTATTTTGATACCAGTGTATACAATGATTTGGCATCAAATATAGAGACTTCTTTCTTACTGGAGATATCTGTAGGGGCAGATGTGCTATTTTGCCGAGTTAACGAGCAACAAACAAAATAGTGATCAGCAAGTTTGATTTCGACTACAGCAGATTGCACTGTTAACGTTTGTGTTCTGATATTTATATGATCAATGCAGGAAGTGGTAAGATGGCCAGATAAGTATTCTTCACGCGTTGCCCTTTGAATAATCGTTTGCAATCCCCATTTCGACAATGTATCAAGGTAGTCTGCAACTAAAGTAACTGTAGGACGCAGTATGTCGATGTTAAAGTCGCCTATCAAGCAAACGTACTCTTCATGCGACTGAGCTGAGAGCGCTTGATCTAATTCGGCTAAGAACAAGCGTCCGTTGAAACGAGGTGGCCGATAAACGGCAAACAAGACCAATGAAAAAATGGGCGTATTTAATCGGAGGGCAATAACTTCAGCCTGGAAGAAGGTAACACTTATCTCTGTTACGACCAGGGTATCTTTAACAAAAACTGCCACGCCCCCACCCCTTCTATCTTGTCGCGTGTAGGAAAATACCTTGTACCCTGGCAGTGTGAAGCGCCTCAGATCTTCAGCTGTGACATTAATTTCCGTTAGTACAAACACATCAGTAACAGGGCGAGTAGAGGACGTGATCACACAAAATTCGTCCCAGTGTTTTCGAAGGCTGCGTATGTTAACGTGTGTAGCACGAAAAGAATCGCCTTTAGAATTATTGAAGAACTTCGAAACTTCTGAAAGACTGTTACAAGTTAGTGAGCCGGTATCCATCCTTTCAGCAGATCTTTTCTAAATCGTACTCTCTTTCTACCCGAATGAGGGATGCTCCTTCACATTTCTTGGCAAAGATCTTGCCATTCTTTGTCCACACAAACTTGAAGCCCTTTTCCTTTCCTTTAAGGCGAGTAAGCCTGAATAGGTCCTTGTTGTGATGTGTCAAGTTCTCATTGAAATATAGCCGCGGAAAGGACCCTGTTTGGGCCAGACTCGAGAGACCCTTCTTTGCGCCAAGCCATTTATCTTTAGAAGTAACATCGCTAGTCTGGACCAGTATGGGCGGATGTCACGGAATTACCGCCGGAGAAGATCTCGGAGGGTTGTACTACCGAGAGTGGGAGAGGGAGTGAGAGACGCTTGACGACAGTAGCGTTTTATCACAGCAAACCAAACTTTTATAACACGGCAAACGCAAACCCAAAAGTGAACAGATATATAAAAGCAAAAAATTAATTCCGGGAATTGCCTCCAAATGAAACTAACAGCCTAATCTGACAATACTTTTCAAATGCCCGACTCGGCACAACAACCCAACAGTGAACAAATGGCTACAGCCCGAAAACTAACACAGAAAAGGAAAATACTAATCATAATCAAACTCTCTGCTGCCTTTGACAATCTTCTTTAAACTAAATTCGGCTCCGTTCTTAGCACTGAGTCTGGCCACTGTGGCCTCGCCGACGCCGTCGCGATGAACACACGGAAAGTTCTTACGTTGCGGGCGCGGTCCCCACTCGTCGTCATCAAGTCCGCTGCCGGTGTAGAGACTCGTCGGGAGGAAGTCGTCGCTGTCCTTTACGACGGCTAGAAGAGACCGCTTGCTTCCGAAGCCGTCGCCCCGTCTCCACTGATGACGTGGCCTGACCAAGGGTTAGGCCTAACCGCCGGGCTAAGTACGAGTACGGTCCCCCGCTCGCAGTGGTGACGCGTCGCGCTGGTGAATTTCTGCTGGCCGACCTTCGAAGGGGGAGTGTTGGCGGCGCGTCCGGAACCCTCGGCTGCAGCACCTCCGCGGAGCCTCGCTCGAATCTTGGCCGAGGTCTACAGCTACGCCCCGGAGTACCAGCGTCTCGGGCTCCCGAGCTGAACGCCCGCCGTTCCCGTCGACAGAGCGAAGCTGCCGATGCGTCCTTCTTCGGCCGTAGCCAAGCAGACAATCCCCTTGCTCAGCGCTGCTGCGCCCTTTTCACGCCTCGTTTCACGCGCCACGAGCGCACGTGCTGCTTCATCGGCGAACGGTCTTCGCCGTCGTCGTCGTCTGCTCTGTGCGGCCTCCCTTTGACTCATGACATGGGCCCATCTTTTCAGGAGTTTTTTTTCCCTGAAAAAAACTCCCACTGCCGATCCTTTGCGGGTGGTGACTGTGACTCTGCTGTGGCATGGGTGCTGCTTGTGTCGACGTAGTATGCACCTCACTTCACTGTCTCACACAATGCACTACACACACTACCTCGTTCGCACACTGCGCACATTGTTCACCACATTTGAGAGTTCACTGAGTTCACACACTCATGTCTGGCCGCTAGTCCGGCTCGCGTTATGCTCTTGTTTTCCAATCGCCCGACTCATGAAATCCGCCCCCACATTTTGCCTTCCTTTAATGTATTGTATGTGGAAGCAGTATTCCTGCAAGGTGAGACTCCACCTCATTATGCGACCATTAGTTAGCTTGGCTTTGCTCAAAAACTCTAGCGGTTGGTGGTCTGTTTGCACCCTAAATTGTTTGCCGAAAAGATATATGTGGAACTTTTTCACTGCCCACACCAGTGCTAGACACTCTTTCTCTATCGTTGAGTAACTTCTTTCTGCCTTGTTCAGTGTCCTACTAGCATAAAATACCGGGTGGAGCTTCCCATCTTTTTCTTGCAGTAGTACTGCTCCCAATGCCTTATCAGACGCGTCCGTGCGTAGCACGAATTCCTTTTGTACGTCTGGTGCTAACAGCACCGGCGGAAGTGCCAGGCTTTTCTTGAGCAACTCAAATGCCTTTTGTTGGCGATCTCCCCACACTACTAAGTTGCTTGCTCCTTTTTTAGTTAGCTCTATTAATGGCCCTGCTACTTCAGAATATTGTGGGATAAACTCTCTGTAAAATCCTGTCAGCCCCAGAAACGACTGCACTTGTTTCTTAGTTCTTGGCCTATCCACTGCTTGAATCTTATCAAGTGTATCTCCCCTTGGTTCTACCTGGCCCATTCCTATCTTGTGTCCCAAGAATTCCACGGCTCCGAATCCTAACTCACATTTGATGGGTTTTATCGTCAATCCTGCTTCCTTGATTCTTGCTAACAAGGTTTCCAAAGCCCGTAGATGTTCCTCCCACGTGTCAGTGGCCACTAGGATGTCGTCAATATAATGCTCAACGTGGGGCACACCATTTAGGACTCGTCTCATCAGTCTTGTGAACACGGCTGCTGCTGTCTTTAATCCGAACGGCATATACCTAAATTGGAACAACCCTTTCGAACAAGAGAACGCAGTCTTCTCCTTGGACGTTTCCTCCATGGGTATTTGCCAATACCCTTTCGAAAGGTCAAGTTTCGAGAAATATCTCTTCTTCGCCACCCTTGCTACCACCACGTCTATTCTGGGTATTGGTTCTGCATCTGTTTTCAGCACATTATTGAGACGCCTGAAATCTACGCATACCCTATTCGAACCATCTGCCTTTCGTACCACTACTAAGGGCGCGTTATAGGGAGAGTTAGCCCTTTCTATGATGCCTTGTTTCAACATCTCATCGACCTCCCTTTCAATGGCCTCTCGCATTGCAAGCGGCAGCGGGTACTGTTTTACGTGGACTGGTTCCTCCGTTAAACACTGTAGTCTACACTGCACTACTTCTGTCCGTCCAGGGAGATCCGAAAACACTTCTTCGAACTTGTGAATTACCCCTTTTAATTCCTCCACTTGTGTAGCCTGTAGGTCTGGGTTCCACATAACGCTTTCTACCCCCATGGTCTTCTTATCATTATACGTTTGGACCTGCCCGTGGTCCGTACCCTCTGCTATTACCGTACATACCCTGTGCTTCTCCACATCTTTCCCTTCTATTTCTTTTCTTTCTTCGTATTTCTTTAACATGTTTATGTGGAACACTTTCTTACGATCCTGGACTGCAACTTCATAGTCTAATTCGTTCTTCTTTTGAGTCACAGTGAAAGGTCCCTTCCATTGCATAAGCAGTTTATTATTCTCCGTTGGTAGTAGCACCAGTACCTTGTCTCCCATTTCTAGTTTTCGGGGAACTGTTTTTCGGTCGTAATAATTCTTCTGTATCTGTTTGGCTTGCTCCAACTTCTCATGAGCCAATTTACAGGTTTCCTCCAATCTGTTCCTAAGCTCTAGTACATAAGTGTATGTACTCTTTTCCTCACTGCCCAATTGATCCTTGGACCATAGCTCCTTTAATATGGTTAGTGGCCCTCTGACTGCTCTCCCGTATATCATCTCGAATGGGGAGAATCCTATGCTTGCTTGTGGCACCTCTCGGTATGCAAACAAAAGCGCTGGCATGTACCTATCCCAATCTTTTGGCCTTTCTTGACACATCTTCTTAATCATCGTTTTCAGTGTTCCATTAAACCTCTCTACCAATCCGTTAGCCATTGGGTGATATGGGGTTGTTAACTTTTGCTCTATAGATAACAGCCGGTTCACCTCTCTCATGAGCTCCGATGTAAAATTTGATCCCCGGTCACTCAAAATTTCCCTAGGGACACCATACCGAGCAAACATCTCTAACAACGCTTCCGCCACTTGAATGGTGTCCACTGTCTTTAATGCCACCGCATCGGGGTACCTAGTGGCTACGTCCACCAACGTGAGTACATATCTGTTCCCTCTCCCGGACACGGGACTGATGGGCCCTATAATATCAATCGCTACTCGGTGAAATGGTAGCTCGACCATGGGCGTCCTTCCTAGTGGTGCCTTTCGTACACGACCCTTGGCCGTCGTCCTTTGGCACACATCACATGACCTGACGTATCTTCTCACATCACTTTGTACCCCAACCCAAAAGAACTCTTCTGTAATTCTTTCCAATGTGTTCTTTATTCCTTGGTGTCCTGCCATTACACTATCGTGCCCTATCTTTAATACTGTCTCTCTCAGCTCCTTAGGAACCATCAACTGTTGCACTTCCCTGCCTGAACTAAATACGCACTTGCGGTACAATAGGTTGTTCTTCTTGATAAACTCCACTATGGTTTTGCTCCTTCCCCTTTGTGATACTTCGCCCATTTTCTGTTCACATCTCCGTATTGATTCGTCTTGGTCCTGTAATTCTTTGAATTCCGCTGCGGTTATACTCAATCCATCGATGGTCGTGACCTTTAGTGCTGTCAGGGGCTTGGCAGCCTTTCTACCCGCCCGTGTTTGTACTGCAGCCGCTACATCTGTCTCCGGTTCTCCCCCTTTTTGTACTTCTAAATATTCCCCGTTTTCTGCCTCCTTCTCTGTTCTCTTCCAAGTGGGGTCTGGGTCATCTGCCTTCCTCACCCCTGGTACATTTCCCAGAATCAAGTCATACAGGGGATCTTCTACACACCTAGCGGTGACCAATCCTGTGAAAAAGGGTGTGGATACGTGGATCTGTGCCTCGGGCAAGTATTTAACAGACCGGTCTACCAATATGACTGGTTTAAAGTACCCGGTCATGTTCTCTGGTGGCACTAAACTCTTCCTGACTAACACGGTATTGGCCCCCGTATCTCTCAGTACTGTAACCGGGTGTCCTTGCACTTCTCCTTCTACCACGTGTGCGTCTCCCTCTCGCTGTTCATCCTCCTTAGACCTCACCATACATGCGGTTTTGTCCGTGGGTCTAGATCTACATTCATCCGCCCTGTGGCCTCTCTTATGGCACAGCTGGCAAACCACTGCTGGCTCTTGGCCACCACCCCTGACTCGGCAGTTTACTGCTACGTGCCCCAGCCGGTGACATAGAAAACATCTCTGAGGTGCCCTTTGGCTGCTACTTGGCCCTTGATTCTTCATCTCGCCCCCTGCATTCCTGGGCAGATCTTTGTCACACCTCCCTAGATTCTTCAACCCTTGCGCCTCAACAAACTGGTCTGAATGTTCGGCCATCTCCTCTACTGTTTGTAGTTTCCTCTCTTTGAGAAATATCGCCAAACTATTGCTGCATCTAGCCAGATATTGCTCACCAACAACCTTGTCGCGAACTCCTTCATACGTCTTGTCTGTCTCAGACAACTCTATCCACCTCTCAAAATAATTAGTGAGGCGACACGCAAACTGCTTGCCTGTTTCGGAATCTTCCGGTTTACATGACCTGAACTTCTCCCGGAAACCTTCGGCGGTCAACCGGAACCTCTGCAATAAAGCTTTCTTGACCTTGTCATAGTCTAATGACTCTTCTGCCGTCATACGTCCGAACACACTCAATGCTTCTCCCACTAAACACAGGCTTAAGGCGCTAGCCCACTCGCTCCTTGCCCAGCCTTGCCCGACCGCTATCCGCTCGAAGCGATGTAAATATGCATCTAAATCGTCCCTCCGCTCATCAAAAGGAGCCATCAATTTCCTGGGACAAATCTGCTTTGGCCTGGGCGAAGGAGGGCCGGATGACGCCGATCTCGGTGAACTCGAGCCAGTGCGAGAGCCTACGCCTATCTCAGCTAACCTTATCTTTAGCTCTAGAATTTCTTTTTCCCGCTCATGTTGTTCTTTTCCCCGCTCATACTGCTCTTTTTCCCGCTCATGTTGTTCTTCGCGTTCCTGCCGAGCGCGTTCAAAGAACGCCATCGCCTCCTCCTTAGACATGTTCAAATCTTTCACCATTGCCGCCAAACGTTCCCAATCCATCTTCGCAACCCCCGACGATGATTCGTGACTGGGCCTGGAGATGTAAATCCTGGCAAAGGCTCGCCAATTTATGTCACGGAATTACCGCCGGAGAAGATCTCGGAGGGTTGTACTACCGAGAGTGGGAGAGGGAGTGAGAGACGCTTGACGACAGTAGCGTTTTATCACAGCAAACCAAACTTTTATAACACGGCAAACGCAAACCCAAAAGTGAACAGATATATAAAAGCAAAAAATTAATTCCGGGAATTGCCTCCAAATGAAACTAACAGCCTAATCTGACAATACTTTTCAAATGCCCGACTCGGCACAACAACCCAACAGTGAACAAATGGCTACAGCCCGAAAACTAACACAGAAAAGGAAAATACTAATCATAATCAAACTCTCTGCTGCCTTTGACAATCTTCTTTAAACTAAATTCGGCTCCGTTCTTAGCACTGAGTCTGGCCACTGTGGCCTCGCCGACGCCGTCGCGATGAACACACGGAAAGTTCTTACGTTGCGGGCGCGGTCCCCACTCGTCGTCATCAAGTCCGCTGCCGGTGTAGAGACTCGTCGGGAGGAAGTCGTCGCTGTCCTTTACGACGGCTAGAAGAGACCGCTTGCTTCCGAAGCCGTCGCCCCGTCTCCACTGATGACGTGGCCTGACCAAGGGTTAGGCCTAACCGCCGGGCTAAGTACGAGTACGGTCCCCCGCTCGCAGTGGTGACGCGTCGCGCTGGTGAATTTCTGCTGGCCGACCTTCGAAGGGGGAGTGTTGGCGGCGCGTCCGGAACCCTCGGCTGCAGCACCTCCGCGGAGCCTCGCTCGAATCTTGGCCGAGGTCTACAGCTACGCCCCGGAGTACCAGCGTCTCGGGCTCCCGAGCTGAACGCCCGCCGTTCCCGTCGACAGAGCGAAGCTGCCGATGCGTCCTTCTTCGGCCGTAGCCAAGCAGACAATCCCCTTGCTCAGCGCTGCTGCGCCCTTTTCACGCCTCGTTTCACGCGCCACGAGCGCACGTGCTGCTTCATCGGCGAACGGTCTTCGCCGTCGTCGTCGTCTGCTCTGTGCGGCCTCCCTTTGACTCATGACAGCGGAATGGAATCGGTTTTACTGGGAAGACGATGTATTGCAGTTATTGCGGTCGGCTGAAAATCAGATATCCCCAAGTTCTGGGCCAACTCAGTCATGATGGATCTCAAGTCCTCATTAGGCTTGTATGGCAGACCATGGACTTCAAAATTACACTTCCTACTGTACTGTTCCAAATCATTTACCTCCGACCTTAGTTTGTCCAGCAACTCAGCTTGAGCGACAACAGTTGAGGAAAGAGATGACACTTCAGTGTGCAGACGTGTTATCTCTGCTTGGTTAGCTTCCGTATTGGAAATCACGCTATCGTATTTGCTAGATAGAAATTCAATTGAAGACTGAATTTCACTGACCCTCTCAGCCATTTTCTCTCCAGTAGCCTTGAAGGTTAGCAATTCTTCTACCGTAGTAGCAAGTGCCGCAACCGTTGTCAATTGATCCAGTTTATCATTTACCGCAGTAAAGTGATTTGCAAAGGGAACTTCACCGTAGTTCATACGCGTCCCTGACGGGCTTGTTTCGATATTTTTGCAAGGCGGGCAAATCCAAGTTTCACGCTTCGCAACTGACAACTTTGTGTACGCATTCTCTGTAACTGATGAACAGTGCTTTCCAAGGTGATAGTTTCCCTTACAGTTCGAGCACGATAGATACTTTCCCTCCAAGGTAACGGAGCATGCAGAACAAGTAGAGGGCATTGTTGCAGTCAGCGGCGCACCTCGTTACAAATGCGAAAGAAAATGGCAGAAACACTCACCTGCCAAAGATTGAAACAAGGTTTAGTTTGAAGCAGCGGCTTGCCGCTGACTGCAACGTTTCTTGAGAACGCCGGGCTTTATGTAGTCGTCGGAGACACCATGTGATGATCCGTCGAGGCGATTCCACCCTAGCCCACGGTGGGTTGCTTGCAAGTGATGCGATAACCGTCCAGAAACGTGCATGCGTGATGAAGTGATCCAGGCGCCCGTGTTCAGCTGCACATAGCGCCGTGATCCTCTTGTGTGGTGCACTCGACCGGCCTGCCAAAGATTGAAACAAGGTTTAGTTTGAAGCAGCGGCTTGCCGCTGACTGCAACGTTTCTTGAGAACGCCGGGCTTTATGTAGTCGTCGGAGACACCATGTGATGATCCGTCGAGGCGATTCCACCCTTGCCCACGGTGGGCTGCTTGCAAGTGATGCGATAACCGTCCAGAAACGTGCATGCGTGATGAAGTGATCCAGGCGCCCGTGTTCAGCTGCACATAGCGCCGTGATCCTCTTGTGTGGTGCACTCGACCGGCCTGCCAAAGATTGAAACAAGGTTTAGTTTGAAGCAGCGGCTTGCCGCTGACTGCCGCTGACTGCCAGTTCACGTAGAACGTGAACTGTCCACGTTCTACGTGACGCCTCCTGGCAAGAAAGTGTGTTCTACACACGCCGCCTTGGCCTCGAGTGGCGCTGCCTAACACTCCCAGGATAATACCTACATAAATACACAATAAAGTGGACGGGGGGACGACCGCCCTTGTAGCTCAGTTGGTAGAGCATCGGACGCGACATCCGAAGGTCGTGGGTTCGGGTCCCGCCGAGGGCAGGTTTGTCTTTTCGTCCACTTTAATTCCTTTCTACTTTCTCCACAATTACAATACCACAATTAACTTCCCCTATGTTTTCCTAGGCTTCATTGTCTGTTTGCTCATTAAGTTATATATATATATATATATATATATATATATATATATATAATGAAAAACTCCCACCCACTCGACTCGAACCCACATTCACCCGGGATCCGACAAGAGGCGCTTGGAAGCTTTGCAAATACGCCACTCTTACATTACTTATATAGGGAACAGATGGGCCTTACATATTCACCAGAGCGCTTTAAAAATTGCGCCTTATTGTCGTCCGGTTAAAGCGAACGTGTTTAGTACAGTGACCAATAGTGTTTAACAAGTAAAATTACTCGTAAATTAACATCGCCTCCCATTTCCTGCACTCTTGATTCGCTTAAACTCGCTGCGATGGTACCGCCATCTAGGAACGATGGATAGAGCGAAGCAAATTGTCGCGCTAATTTGCGCCGGCAGTCAGCGCTTCGGTATAGTCTTCGCGCCTCGACCGCCGCGGAAGTTAGGGGCGTGGCGGCGTCATGACTGTGCATTCCTTGTGCAAAGTACGAATGCGGCCGCTGCAAGATTTCTCTTGCGCGGCAAGGTGTGGTGAGTTGCGACTCGCACTGGCCCAGGAGCGCAAGGACGGCCGTGGACAAGCAAATGATGGACCTTTTGCTGCAGTGTCCTGTGTGTCCACAAAACGAACTGCTGACAACCCGTTCGGTATCGTGTGTAAGGTGTCACCGTTTGCGGACTCTCCTTGTATATGGCAGATTTGCGCAGTGCTCTGGCACGTGCAATTCAGGGTGTCCAGAGCAATGTGAGACGTTCGGGAAGTTTCTCTCGTGTAGAACTGTCGAGGATCTCTGTGCCGTGTCGAGGTGCCGCTGATGTCTACATGTAACATGTTCAGAGTGCCCAACCCATCTCCTGCCCGTCGATTTGCCAGATTGCCGTTTATGCATTCCACAACTTCGCGAAGACGGGTTTCACTCTCGTGTTCTACCGATTGCTATGACAGTGGGATTAACCACTTTTTTTTAGGGGCGAAGCTCCTTAAGGCGTGGGTCGTGCGTCCCCGATGTATGTAGTAGTAGTAGTAGTAGTAGTAGTAGTAGTAGGTAGCCACCGGCGCGTGCCTGCCGGGAGGCACGCACGCGCCGAGGGCCGCGAGAGACAACGTTGGCGCAGGCAGCGTCTCCTAGCGAGTTTCTTGATTGAGAAATACCGACTGCTCGCGTTGGAGAATCGTTCACCGGCAACCCATATATATAGGCACTGCATCTTGACTTGCAATGAAGTGCCGGTGGGAGATTTCACTTGTGCATTGTGCATAGTTGAACCGTGAAGATTCGTAGCATGCGCGAGATGTTATAAAACTAGATGGCGGTACTTGTAGTTGATGATGAAAGATTCAAGATGTTATAATAGTTTGATGACATTTACTCAAGTGTTTCACTTTTAATTGTGGGGCGAATTGCACGGAAGAGTTTCACGGTTTACCGATGATTCCTTCCGGAGCTTCGCCCCACTCATCATCATTCACCCCGTGAATATGCTGTGATTTTTTCTTTTTCGCCGGTGTAATAAGGCTTCGAAAAGTGAAGTTAGCACTGTACCTGGCCCCGCGTCCTCAATACGTGGAGAATGGTATCGTAGGAAGTTTGTGAGCTAGGAAACACGGGTATTGATCAGTTCTCTAAGCCCGAAAGAAGCACAGTGCATCACCTTTTTAAGGCAGTCATCAGAGGAAGCGACATTCACTGACGTTTTCGTATTTTATTCATTAAAACATCTCCTTTAATTGCTAAATGTATGAGCTTGAGTATCTGTTTTAACACTGATGACCGAAACATAATATTAGATGCTGTTTGTTGAGTAATCCATACAAAACAGCTGACCATGAGCACAGCTTTCGAGGAGGTGCGGGTGAGTCTACAAGTCTATATTCATGGGAGCTGTCCTCGTTGTGAGAGTTGGAAGGCCCCGGTTATTTCGTGTGGTGTGTTAATTTTTATGAGTAAACAAAATTTCGGTGTTGGTCCACACAGGCTGGCATTGGCCATATAAGAAGACCTGCAGGTAACTGCGTTAGTGAACCGTCAATTTCACTGTCTGACAGTGAATTCGTCTTTATGAACGCTAACTGATCTCTTGCATTTGCATTGCATGCTTCGTGGTCACTTTTCGGTGAATTTGGATATATCGTTTGTATAGGTGCCCAGCTCACGCGCACGGGTTGTTCATCTACTCAGGGTGTATATGTATATATTTGCATTTTCTTTTTTTTTTTCAATAAACTGTGTTATGAGTCAGCACCTGCTCGTATTCTTTCCTCCGTCCATGCCTCTTTCGTGTGCGCTGAAGTAAGCATCCGTGATGAATTCAAATCAACTTGTCCAGCTTTCATTCCTTTTGCTAAAATGTTGTCCTGTTAAGTTCGGAAATGTGCACTCGGTTCCCAGCCATACTAACCTAAATTATTCAACAAAGGCATAATGACGAAAACTCCAGTTTACTGTTATGAAAGTGCAAATTGAAGAAATCAAGGTAGTCTGAATTATTCGCCCACTTCAGCGTTCCACATAATGATGTAATTGTTTCTTCACGTTAAACCTCTCAAGTTAGGTAATCATTTTTAATATGCTCGTAACGCCTGTGCTAAAAAAGAACAATAAAAGCCCGATCGCGCGACTTCACGAATTCGTTTGTATATTTTTTTGCAGAGAGCAACGATTTTTCTTTACTGGCAGCACATATCGCCAGTGTTATTAGGAGTTCTTAATGAGCAAAATGATCGCAAGGAACATGGTGTTGTTGAGGGGCTCGTTCCTGAGGCCGCAGGTCGACAAAAGTGTAATAATATACGGTATTCCTTGCGATCAGACACCAGCAATTTGTCGTTGTCGTTGTCGTGGTCGTTGTCATCGTCGTTGCTGTTCCTTCTCTACAGTGGCTTCCGCCATCTCCAGGTATCGAGCCCAGAATCGGGCACTTACAAACTGATAAACTGTATGCTAACGTACAGTTTAGCAATTACAAGTTGAAAATACTTGAGCCCGCGATATGAAGTCGAATAATATAATGCACGAAGGGAACTCTTAATTGAATATGACAACAATGTATATACCAATATATATATTTTATTTAAATGTGAAAACATAGGAAGGTAGGCTTTGTTATAGTCGGCTATCTCATCATCATGATATTGATACTGAAAACAGTAATGACACATGCACGAAAAAAAACACGATTGAATAAAAGCATAATAAAGGAATAAAATAGGAGCATGTACAAACTGGGTACAAGCTATATCTACAAGCTATATGTAGGAAGTAAAGACTAACCTGTTATGTATTGCCGTCATCAACATCGTATTCAATAAAGACGCCTTATCTTTTAATCAACTTTCGCTCGAGGTTATAGGTGAAATGGATGAGCAAGATAATAAATGGCAGTGTGTGACCTTGGTCGAAAAGGAGCGCCACAGCGAAGTGGTTTCCAATAGAAATTATGCTTTCCTTTCATCGTGTCTCTGTTTCAGTTGTGTTTTGAGTACAGAGCTCACGCATTTGCTTGAAGCCTTCTCGGTGCTTGCCTCAGCATGCTGAACATTGATTTGTCGCGGGCAGTGGGAGAAAGTCAATTGGCTTCCTGCCAGTGTGAAATGGACGTTGTCAATGCGTATGCATGAGACCGCATATCATTGCTTCTGCTTTTTCTATCGATCGCGGCGCTCACTTTGCGGAGTCAGGCGATCGATGGTCGGGGAAATGTGCATGTAATTTCCTCCCTGACCTTCAGCGAGCTCTAAACGTCGATGAGGTGATCAATGAGCAAATAACTGCCGCTTCGGACTAACCGTCCGAAAAGCATAAAAAATACAACAATAGTAACGTATTATCGAGCCTTTCAGCAACGTCTGCAGTACTAATGCTTATATTCCTTTATGTATGGCAGTGGTCTGTTGCTCCTTCTGTGCATAATTTTTTTTTTCTGTGAAGGTCGAATTCTCCGCGGAAATGCGCAGTGCCGGTCTCCGGAAATTTTGACCACCTGGGGTTCTTTGACCTGCGATGGGTGTAGACAGGTTGGTGATTATGATAATGATAATGAATGAAAGCTTTCATATTTATCGTTTTTAAAAATAGTTCTGAACCACCTCTACCAGGCACGCCCTTCACCATGGCGCATATGCGTTAGTGGACAAATTTCTCAAAAAGTATATGCTGGACTCTGAATTCGTGTGTGCCCTTTTCGTTTAGACAGGTGGAAGTTAAAAAAAGAAGACTTCGCTCTATAGAGCTCCTCCATACTCTTCATCATCATCAGCCTGCCTACGCCCACTGCAGGGCAAAGGCCTCTCCCACAGATCTCCAAGACTATGAAGTTAAGACTATGGAAGGCAAAGGCCTCCATAGTCTTAACTACACCTTATTCGATGGCGTTGTAATATAAAAGAAAAATGCGCTGTAGTCACTGTAGGATTACTTCTGCTTGGGCTATCAGTCTTTTATAAACTATTGCGCACGTAGATTTCAGCCCTAACAAGACGAGACTTACAATCTTAAAAGTCTAAAGCACAGCAATAAGAACTTAAGCTACATATCAGTGACCGACGCGAAATAGCACATCTAGATAACGCGAAATAGTGGCGAGTTGCACTCAGAAATGTACTCTAATTTGTAAACGACACTTTTCCGTAACCTTTCTAAATATTGTCCCAAGGGCATTTATTCTGCGTATCCTTAAACGTTGTTGCTCCGCTATCGGTACCGTAACTGCTACTATTTAATAAACGGTGATACCCTTATGTTGTTGTTGTTGTTGTTGTTGTTGTTGTTGTTGTTGTTGTTGTTGTTGTTGTTGTTGTTGTTGTTGTTGTTGTTGTTGTTGTTGCACGCACACTTGTAAACTCCGCGCTTCTGCATTTTTTAGAACATTTCCAAAGTTCATCAATTTTCATAAATATATCAAGGCTTGAAATAAAACCATGCTTCCGTCACTTGGCGACTTGCTTCTCTTTCAAACGCATTTTTTTTTCTATTCAATTCGGACCAGGGGCTATGTCGCGAGGGAATTTCTGCGCTCTCAACTTATTTCGGTAGGCGGTATGGGAGTCACCAACCAGATAATGTTTCCATCTACACAGTGCCTGCAATCTGAGCTTCTGAATGCGAGCTCCGAATGCGAGCTCCGAATGTTCACGATTCTTAGGCACAATTCCCAAGCCTCGTGTTTCCGATGCTCTCGTTTTGAAGAGTGTCCCTCAGTGCTTCCACGATAAATAGCAAGAGCGCCGCATTTGCAATTCTCTTGGTGCACAGATTGCAGCGTTTGCTTGTGCGTTCACAAATTCCTCAGGGCACTCAGGCGTGTTTGGTTAGTTCATGACGAATCTGATATTTTTTTTTCGGTGTTGAAAGGATACAACTATGCTATTGAGTTTCATACGCTCAATTTCGTCATTGCACTTGGTGAGACAGGCCACGGCAACGCACAAAAAAAGGAATATCATATTTATCTTTTCTGTGGTGCTACCGTGGTGCTCTGTGTGCGTCTTCTACATTTCTTTACTCCCTCAAAGTAGGCTGAATATGGTAATGTGGATAGGCTACTGTGAGAAAATATTCAATGAGCGTCGCTATGGGAAAACTGAAATCTCAACAAGCAAACATATGCAGCGTCAGCTGAGCTGCATTTGTTATCTTCCAGGACTACGCTCTGAAATTTCTGTCTGCATTCGTGCTTTCCGACATCAAAAGACATTTCCTTTCACATGCAATGGGGCTTCACTTCCGAAAGTTGTAATGCGCAGTTCTCGTTCGTGGAATTTGTGATGTAGTAGTGGGATGAGAGATTTTTGAATGCGCCACAACAAAGTTATCGGCATAAAGAGAGCCTCTGATGAGCTGTTTACTTGTTACCCATGTCCTGTGCAAGCGCCAAGGCTCAAGATTATTCAGATTTTTTTTTGTGTGTGTGTGTCCTTATCTAGAGATTCCCGAAGTAAATGGCTAACGATAGGTGGTTTAGCGCAAGAGCTTTTGTTCGAAGTGGCCAATTTACTCAAGATCTTTTGCCGCTGCAAAATTAATGTCTGAACTAAGGATGGAAAAAAAATATCGAGATCTTGATAGAACCTGTATGTCGTGGGATAATAAAAGGAATATTGTTAAAACACTTCTCTCCTTATGCTGAGCCACTGTAAAATTTGGCAATGGATATGCCATCACGAAATCCTTGGAACGACTTTTCAGCGCTACGGGACAAAGGCAGCGAAGGAGACGACACACTGCCTCCTCACCCTTTTCTTTGTTATTTCTTCTTCATTTCCTTTTTTCCGGCTACCCCCTCCCTGCCTTGCATATAAACACGTGCTGCAGGCCTGGCAATAAAGATTGTTGTAAGACAGCGCAGTGTGTCAACTTCTTCCTTGCCTCTGTGCCTTCTCGCTGAAAAGCCGTTCCTATCAAATTTCAACAAGCCCAAGCCTCCCCCATTGTGAACGGAGTCCTTGCGGGAGAAACGAAAAAAAAATATAAGTATGTCTTGAAAATTGCTTTAAGCTTGAAAATGTGGGCGTACACCATCATTGTTTTGACAAGAAAGAGTTGTTTGAGGTGTTCTCATCCACTACGCTTTAGGTGATTATAAGTGTGGCGACAATTTGGTCCACCAAACTGTGTAAACCGCTCATTCGACGTGAACTTATGTGGCTAGCCTAAAGCTCTTATACGAAATTAGCGTTAGCTTAATTATGAAGGACCGCAAGTCGCTTTCAGCTCCTTTCCAATAAATTTAAAATAAAATTTTGCAACATCTGCAGTATTATTATAGAGGTGCATCGTGCCCTGCTTCAAATCCCATCATGCTTTTTTAGGGAAAAGCTAATTAAAAATTGGACGTGAACAGTACTGGGGCGCTATCTGACATTGTGAAATTCCGCCATATTAGGAAGCCCGTAGCTACCCTCTGGGCCAATCAGAGCCACCTTGGCGGCTCTGATTGGCCCAGAGGGTAGCTACGGGCTCCCTAATTGGCTCAAAAATGCCGCCATTACAGAATTTGAAAGACGGCGAAATTTGAGCGTGTCCAGGATGGCACCCCAGGTCTGCAAGAACAGCCATTACAGATTCGCCTGATCTATCGCTACTGCGGTGATGGTGGCGAAGCCACTGCTGAAACGTTCGGCCTTCCGCTCCAGTAATACCCCTGAGCAGCACCCCCACATCGGAAGTGCGACTACGGCGAGCTCCGGAAAGCAATCTCGGAGGTAGAATGCACGCTAAACGGGCCCAGTGCGTGGACGAGTGCGTCACTCCCACAGGATGGCTTGAGATGGGGTGTCTCGTAGGCCACAAGCAAAGCAAAGCGCAAAGCAATGGCTACTGTTGGCTACAGAGGAGCCGTGCGTGAGCAACCACACATGCCAGTTTTTTTTTGTTTGTTTGTTTGTTTTCCCCATGGATTGGCGTTCACTGCGCCTGCATTTTCATTATTTTCTTTCGCGGAAGTCTTTGCTGGCCGCGCCGCTTCCTTGCGGCGTATGTACGCTATAACACCGGATGTTATGCAGTCCCGTCCTTCTTTTGCCTGCAGCTACGCTGCTCATCCCACAAGCAAGCATAAAAGGACCTCAAGGTCATTTGGTACTGTTTCCGAGTTCAGAACCGGCACAGCTGCGCTCCGTTTTATCTGGTTTATCTTTACGGTTGTTCGCTTTTGGATTTCGTATTTAGAAAAATTTGGGGAGTAAAAATCTGGCGCCAGTTTTCAAGGGGGTAATCAGCCACAAATCGGTTCTTTACGAGACCAATCTGAAATTCTGGTTTTGCCGCGCTAAACTTACAATGTAAACTTACAAATGGCTGCCGTGTAGTATCCACATTGCTGCACGCTGCATGTGAAAGACTTGTACATCAGTAGCACTGACACCATCGAACAAACTGTGACGTCGTTGTCCCGACTCCGTGTAGCAAGAGCATGCGTGCCGCGAATTTCGCACAGTGCAAACAAAAAAATTTGGTATGTGGTACTTTTCGAATTTCGGAAGAAATCGGATTTAAACCAATTTTCCTTAAGCATGTTCGGCTTGTAGAAATCGGGTGCGAGCGGGCTTTACTTCAAGCTGAACAATGCTACTGACTCCATGTGGCGGGCTCCGGAAATTTCGACCGCCTAGGATTCTTTAATGTGCATGCACAGACACTGCACATTGCACGGCCCTCTAGTATTTAGTCTCCATGAATGTGCGGCCGCCGCGTCCGGGACCCAATCGTGCGACTCTCGGGCTAGCAGTCAATGCCGTAGCCACTATAGACCACCGCGGCGGATATCAACTCTTTATAAACGTGACCGCTAGCGTCATGTGTCTCTTAACTGGTGTATTGTACAGTGTTCCGAGAGGTGTCCCACGCCAGCAACGAACATGAATCGCCAGAACTACGTCGTCTCTACTTGCCAGACACGTCGGCCGCGCCCCCATTGTTCGGCCGCGGCCACTGTGTCTTGCCGGCTGTCCGAGAGGTGGCACCCGCTTCTGACACTACTCTGCACTGCCTCTGTGCGCTGCCTTTCCGCACTTTGTTGTCAGAAAACTTTATGTTCGAGGTTTGCAGGACTCAGCGGAGTGATAATACAGTAAAGTTTTTCACATGAAATTAGAAAAGAAACGACGTAAACCAACCGAACACTGAGTACTTTCACTGCGGCAGAACTGTAGGCTAAGCATCCTCTGCTGGTATGAGTCCTTTGCATGCAGCGGATGACTCATTCTCAGAGAAAGAAATTAAGCAGATCGTTAACTGATTCAACATCAGTTCAACTCAGCGGTGGTTGTCTGGCTTTTCATCGCCAGGAGCACGGGTGGTTCCCTGACTTCAGGAGGTGTGCTATTCCGGGCCTTTCACATAAGCAGCTCGCACGTGAAACCAGTGGAGTTGATGTAAAACAAAGACATTTGGACAGATACGTGTCAAGGTGTTATCTATGTTGTTTATCGCGTAATGTAGTGCCACGCGTAATACCACACGTATTACGCGTAATGTATTGTAATGTATTGTACACGCGCAAGTAGGCCCTGCCTTGGCCTACGGGCACGTGTACCGTTAGTTGTGTGCTTGTCTTTGGTGCCATGAAATAAGCAGTTGAACGTCTAGCGAAATCTCCGCCTTCTCGCTCCGCATTATCGCCTTCGTTTCCCTCCCTAGGTGTTGGTAATTCTTAAAAATGCTATGACTCAATGTACCGAGTTGCATTTGGAAGGCGCTTGCAGAGAAGGCCAGGATAGGCACTCTAAGTGACACACTTTTACTTCACACAACGCGCTAGTTGTTCATGCGCACGAGGTAAGCAGGGAATTTGCCATTGCTGGTTCGAGTTCTTCGCAAGGCGTAAATATACAGTACCTCCAAGGCAAGCACCGCTCCCGGCGTTGTTCTACCAGTTGCCTTTCGAGCCATCCTTTTGAATAGTTTATGGCGTATGAACGCCAACTCCACGTCCAATAATATTTTTTGTACAAGTACGCAGAGTACTCTGACCACGGCTCCATTTTTCGCACAACCCAACCAAAGTTAGTGCAGTGTGTCTCGACGCCTACACAGAAATGTGGGAAGACGTTATTGTTTTGCTAAGGTTGGCTTCTTGTGATGAATGATTATTTTGAGGTGTCGTCACTTGATAAAGAAGCATGACAGCTTGTCGCTGAATTTAAAAATTTGTAGACACAGTAAAGTGTTTTCTTTCTAATTTGTCTGTATCTTACCAGAAAGAAGTATAGTTCACTCTCTGAAAGCCTGTGTACGTAAATTTTTGTACATGCTAGTCGTTCATTAGAGATAACGGAAACACTATGCTAAAGCTAACATGACGGTAGCCTCACACGAGCCACCCCCCCTCTCCCTTTTTTTGTTCTGACTACAACTTTCCTTCCATCGTAGCAGTCGTAGCTGGTAATATCGTGAACGTTGTGCAAGCTTTTCAAAGTAACAGGGATAAAAGTAAGAAACACTTCGGTTATTCCTCACCCAATACCGCTTCCTATGAAATTTCCGAGGATCTTCCTTTTCGAGGGGTAACTTTTTCCTCAGACATTGCGTCAGAAAAAGTTGCCATCAAGGCCTCCTCCATCTCTGGCGTTATCGATTACAAGCACCTTTCTTTAGGAAGACGGATACGCCATGTCAAGTCGAATCTACTACTGGCGCTCAGTGAGTGATTGCGGCCGCATGAGTGCTATCAATGATGGAAGTGCTCTAGTACGCTCGCCAAGCAACGAAGCTCTCGAGTGTGAATCGCGCAGAGAAACGTGAAAATGTGTGGAGGAGCTAGACATATTACACACCTTTTATTAAGCAAAACGTTTGCAGTGCATTGCGTCGTTACCCCTTTGCATTTTGTGGTTGGTTAGTTGTATGCTTTGCAGGATATGCCTATAACATGATGGCTTTTGCTCACGGCGGATTCGTGGGAAGCACATTCTGCGGCATCCCCTAGAGCTGCAGGGTTACAGCAAACTATATTATCGAGTGGCCGAGAAGCCAATCTTATTCAGACTTATTGCACTTAAGTTTAATTCACTTATGATGAGCTACGTTTTCATTACAGTGTATCAAATTTGGTGTTTGTCATTTATTTTTGTCTTTCATTTTCGCCTTCGTGCTCAATTCATGAGCCAAGTAATAAATAAAGCCAGTGCCAAGTAAAAAGTGCAAAACCGTCTTAAGGTAGCTCGCGATAAAAGCCATTAGCAGGAAAATAAGGACGAGTTTGTTCGTCCAAAAAGCAACCACATTAAATTGTTCGATTTCACAGTTCTTTTTTATCCGTTTGCACAAAGAAAGATATCCCGATGCCGCAATTACTTCTGCTGCCAGCAGGCTCTCAGGATGGTCAGTGTTGGCAGCAGAAGCAGGCAACAAAAGAAATGGCTTCAAAAAAGAAAAAAAAACTTTTTACGGCTGCTGCTTAAGTTCATTCGGTATATCACGTCGTCTGAAACAAAATTCCTCCTTGACTCCACCTTGAGAATGTGCGTCCACAGATCCGGAGTAAAGCTACACATCTTTCAGACTGTAGCTAAAGGCGAAGAAGGCTCCTACAACATTTCATGTTGGTTTATAGAATGAACTGAGGCGTCCGAAAGAACGGGCTCACCGTAGCACACGGCAATGCAGTGCAAGCTGAGGACATGCAGGGCCCCTCCGCTAGCTATGGTGTTATTTGACAGAAATGTTTCAACACCGGCCCGTTCGTCTTATTTTCCGTCTTCTTCACTCTAAAAGCTCCATCTTTTTAAGAGCCTCAAGCATATTCACAAGGCAATGCGCGTCTCATATTCATACCGTGGTTTTGGGACGCAAAACCCCAAAAATAAAGAAAGTATAATGCGAAACAGCGACCCATCCTGTAGAATTAGCTCGCTACACCGCGTGAGTATCATTGATAATATACGTATGCTGCGGCAATGCATCAAAACTAGTTGACTGGGTGTCACGTGTCTTGCTCGTCGCTGCAACTGCTCCGAAGGGTGAGCGCGTTTTTGCCTTCGAATAATGCTCGTGCCATTACATTCCTTCGTCAAGCAGCCAGTCACCAACTTTCCCTGAATGGGGCGTCATGACCTTCCTTGCATGACAGAGTACAAATTCGTGTGTGCGGGAGCATTGCGACTTGCATTTATTCTTGTTTCAAAGCAACAGTGGACGAGCAAGCTGGCCATGCGTGCCCGCGATCGTTGACGGCCGTGTCTTGCCTTCTATGAACGCTACCTGGATACTGGACCGAAGGCCACCTGTCCTTCACTGTCAACCAAAACTGGAGCAGCACGCACCCAAGCGCGTGATATTGCACGTTCACATAGTATCGGCTATGCCGTGCGCAGCATGCCACCCAGTGTGATACGACTTTCGCAATGGAACTATCGGTGGCGTTCGCGTGTGTACTGCACGTCAACGCAGGCATGGAGAAACGCATTTTCTTTTCTTATCGCCGCGGTCCTGCACGGACGTTTTCACTGCGCAGCACCATTACCAATATTTGTTTCTTTCCCTGTACACTTCATTGACACTGAAGTACATGGTCATTACCATGCAAGAAAGCACGGCCGCTATTATTATTACAGAAAAGTTACAAAAAATGCGATGTGCGCGGTAGAATCGACATGCCATTCTTTCGCTAATTCTAGCGCACGTTAATTTTTTTTATCAATCAATTATTTCCAAAAATAGAACGTAGAATACGTATTCCAATGTTGTATTTGCTGCCCGAGCTATGATGAGAACGTCCTGGGTACGTAGGCAATGACTGCGCACCGCACTCTGCCTGCTTTATAACTTGCAGCTGATTATTATTATTATTATTATTATTATTATTATTATTATTATTATTATTATTATTATTATTATTATTATTATTATTATTATTATTATTATTATTATTATTATTTGCTTGGTATAATTCAATCAGTCCGGCTGAATGAAGACGTTAGCATCTTTTGCAAGCTGCGCATTCTTCAGCAGCTCTTTCCAGCTGTCGAGGTGCAACGAAGTTGAGACTTGGCCATGATAAGAAGGTATACATCGCAAATTTAAATTTTGAAAATAATTACAGCTGAGAATTACAGACCCTAAATAAGCGAACAAACCTAAATGAATATTTCGAATTATAAACTTCTCACTTTTCGACAGCAAAGGTTTCATTGTTTACGATAGATTACCATCAATGCTACACTACTGCTGAATACGATGGCCCTGTTTCTAACCTCAGCCTCAGCGGCGTTGCGCAGTTGCACTGGAAAGCCAGAACCCTCGTGTACATAATGTAACGCACGTGAAGCCCACTCCATGCATCTAAGCAAAACATCTCCTGGCCTTCCACAATGGTGTTCTTTGTCGACCGCTGTCCAGTTAGGATTTATCAACTACTGTAGACATTGCAGCTGTACTTCCCCGCCAGACTGCAAAATAATACGGACCCCATCAGCATCTAGTGGTGAGCCGTGTGATGCCGAAAGGGTTGTTAGGGAGCGTTTCTCTATGCTGCAGCAATGCTCTCAGTGGTGTGTGCCGCGCCATGGACTCCGCAGACGCGATTTGGGCACGCACTTCCGCCGTGCGAATTATTTTGCAACCGACTGCACGATCCTTATAGCTGCGAAATGAAGGGATTTTTGACATGAAAGCTTCTTGCGGGTGTTGTACTGTTTGCATGCGGAGCAGGAAGCAGTTTGCGAAGTTCGTGCAGTCACGCGAACCGCGCTTGTTGCCGGTCTTTGCAAAGAGTAATTTGCCTGCTATGTGCGTGTTGAGGCGCTCAATCATTGCGGCAGGACATGTCCACAGCGGCATGCAATGCCTGTATATGGAAAACGAACCGGGCACCGTAACCGCTAAATTATGCAAATGCATACGCCTATTAACGGCTGAGTGCTACAAAGACGCCCATAAGAGCGTCATTTGGGAGCATGCCGGATGGGTTAAATAAATTTAGTGTAAGTATAATCCCCTTCTCGTCGTTCTCTTATTCTTTTCGTATTTTCCTATTCGCCAAAAGAATGCTACGGCAAATCAAACCGTCTGCAGATCCTATTGCAAAAATGTAAAAGGGAACCATCTTATATTGCGCATATACCAGCGTAAAGTGAGGTACACGAATAAGAAGGCAGCAGAGACATTCGTTGAAACACGTGTAGTGGTCAGGTGACAATGTGTTGTTACCTGGCCGCTATCAAACAAAAATGCTGAGTTATTCATGGAAATGAGTTCAGCGTGTGGCGGTTTCTTCTGTATAGTGGTTGTCTGTAACGCATTTACTTCCTTTGCAGAAGTGCGATCAAGTAGCCAGTTATTCATGCTCTCCACCGTTGCCACTAATAGAACAGTATATATCTGTTGTTTTTTATTGTTATTTAAATGTGGTCACATATCTGTTCTCTCCTATAGCTTCCGAACAACATTGTTCGCTGGAAGGTTCGCCGTTGAAATGATCCTTGGTCACTTGCTTGCCACGGAAAAAAAAAATCAAGATTTCTCCCCGTCAACTATGGCTTATCACATTCAGACGAAGCTTATAAGAATTACTGCGGGGGCTTTCAGTGCTGAAAGCAAGATATGATTATGATACACGCTGTAGTTTAGGGACCCAGATATTGCAATCACCTGTGGTTCTTTAACGTGCACAGACATCGAAGAAAACTGGGGCCTCGATAATGTCGGCTCCATCGATGTGCGGCCGTTGTGGCCGGGGTCATGTACGACAGGCTGTAGCTGTGGTACATGAATTATGCGAATGCATGCAAATGCTCGTCTTCAGAGGGCCGACCCCGAGGTGCGCGCCACAGATGTTATAGTTTAAACAACGCCGGAAGGCCTAACCTTAGTTGAAGCCCAAGCTTTGCAATATAGGCTGCTTGTGGAGTTCTGAATTGCATTGCACACTCAGCTTCGCTATTGGACCATCTGTACGAAGTGAAAGGGTTAGTGAACTTTTTCTCTCGGTTCACGTACAGCTTCAGTAGCATTAGTTGTTCGAAAGCACAACCTCAGTGTTGAAGTTGTGTCAAGAATGTATCACTCTGCTAACCCATGGAGTGCTTGTGAAATGCGTTGTAAAGTTTGATGAGGTGTCTAGTACGCAGGCTGTGATACCACCCAGTGAAACCTGCATTCTTTTCTCAATCAACCGGTGTTCCACACTTTTTTCCTTGAATGGCGTGCGCAGCGCATGCTTATCTCCCCAGACGACACTGAGTGTACTGATTAGAGCATACAGATGAGCATGATGATTGAGTGCACTGATCATCGTACAGAAAGCCGAACACAGCTCCATTTTGTTCGTCAACAAAGCATCGGTTGTATAGCAAAGCATCGGTTGTATAGTGGACTGATGCGATTCTAGCAAGGCTGGCTATGTTTCGTGCTACATCTTGTCTCGAGTTAAACTTTTGCTGAGAGGAGGCAGCTTGTTTTCAACGCCATTGGGCCCCTAGTCCTCTTTTTCATACCGCAAATTGCAAGTTATGTTCTGCAGGAGGCACAAGATACGGGCGCCCTCATAATAGATTTCAAATAAAAAAATAAAATAACACAGGTAGCCACTGCATAAGGCACGATACCGCTCTATCCAATTTCACTTGAGGTAATTTCTAGCTAAAGAATGTAATCGCTCAATACCCGTACATAATGACAACGTAGGCATCATGTAATTGATCTCGTGAAGCGAGTTGCTCATTTTCCTTGCACATATCCAGAGTCGGCGAGATCACTTGAGGGCTCTGGACCGCGATAAGCACACTTCAATAACATGAGTGGCCGGAATCAAGATGAGGGCACGCATGGAGCGATCTAATCTGGGCGGCGGCGGTGAGCCTAAGTAAAACGGCAGTGGCACCCGCTTCCAATTACATCGGATGCACTCTCACCCAACTCTAGCACAGGAAGAAAGTAAGGACAAAGTAAGCCAGAAAGAGAGAAGAGCCAAAAGAGTGAGCGAAGGACTTGCAAGATGAGCCGCGAGTCTCGTCTCGGCGACCACGCACCACAACTGCTGGTGGTGAGATGCTCCAAGGATTTGTTTACAGCCGGACATTCGACCGCAAGTTGGGGCAGATGGAGTGCGTAGCTGGCAACACTCAATAAAAGCATCTAAACATGTGAGACTCTCATATCTAGGTCGGAACCAATCACTGATATCTCTGTTTGTGAGACGTCATTGCTCTCTCTCTTAAGTTAGTTATCATGGAGGAAGATGCTTACAGCAAAGAGTATTCAGGAACATTGTCACCAGAAATATGTACGTACGTCGCAGATATTTACAAACACGACGAAGACAAAATGAGGCAAGGATATTGCGAGTGCCAGACCAATTATTTCCCTTATATGATCACTTGTGCCCCGCCACGCTGGTCTAGTGGCTATGTCACTCGGCTGCTGATCCCGAGGTCTCAGGATACATAGTGAAAAGAACAGACGTGCACAACAGGGACGCAAGGGGAGAGAGGTGGACTACACGAACGCCGACTATCAACTGAAGCTGAGCACAGAGGCGAAATGGAAAGAATACACACAACTTATCTGTCCGTGCTCAGGAATGGTAGTGCCACCTGTCAAACGGTTACTCGTGCCGGTCTACACGAGATACAACTGTTAAGGCATTCTATCTCTTCTCTGTCTAAGCTAATCAACGGCTGATTCACGCACGCGCTTCCACTAATACTGATATGGCAGGCCTTGACCAGTAAGGGCGTTTCTAAATGCTGTCTTTTCAAAATCGCGCATTCGTCTAACTTGGACGTGCAGTTACATTCCCGGCAATGCAACGATAGATTAGACGGGGTTCCACCTGATAGCGACCTTATATGTTAAATTAACCTCTGATTAATACAACACGCTGCTTGCCCTACGTCCGCAGCTAAAAGGAATCTTATGAACCACACCCATGCGATAGTCGGTAAAATTACGACAGTCGGTAAGTGGTTGGGGAACCTACTCACTTTCCCCGAGCACTTAGTAAACAGCTTCCGTTCTCGCTAATATGCCTATTAAACGAACAGGAGAAAAAAATACTGTCTTGATAAAGGTCACGCCCTGACCGAAATGTCGACCAATGAATGGAATATCGTTGAAGTGCTACGTCTCATGCGCCAGGTGACGTGGAAAGCCCCGTTAAAATGTCCATATGATTGTTTTCGAAAACAAGAAATGTCCGCCCAGCACATGACCCCTCCGCATCAAACCTCTTGCGCGCGGTGTTGCGGCCGCAGAGACAGACAAGGACAAAAAGAAAATGTATCCTAAACTACACAGTTTAATAGAGCTACAGTCGATACAAAGATGGAAAATCAGTTGGAGATAACTTCTTGAAGAAGAGTTTCGTCGCCAAGGCTGGCGGCTTGAAGAAATGCGCGTTTGTTTGTGGGAAAAGAGAGCAAGCGCTTTCTTCAGCCACCACTCGGGACTTGAACAAAACAGCCGTGTTTTTCAAGTCCAGGGGGGTGGCTAAACAAAAGAAGCAGCCTGTAAACGTGGGCTTCTTGTATGTCGTACTTCAAAGTACATCGTGAAGAAAGACAACGACGAAAGCTGTGTGCTTCTTCCTCTTTTATTTTTCTTAAAAGGTTAAAACGTAGATTTAAATCTGCGACGCTCGCGAACAATTTCATCTCACAAAAGAGCAATGATTTCTCAGAGTATAATAACGGATTATTTCCTGTCCAGATATGATGTCAAGATGTATGTCAGAAAGGAGAAGTTTATGTTGCGTTTCAACTAAATCGCGAAGGTCGTTCAGACATACCCACGCCTAATTTGCATCCTGAATCACACCACAGAGCGTCGCAGTCCATTATGTTATCTTATCATCTATAGCCAATTGTGTTTTAAAATATGGAGAATGTAGCAACAGAAAACAAATTCGGTAAATAAAATGCACTCCCGCATCGACATGATGCGGTACCTCGCTCCTTATTCAATACGGGATCTCATAGGCTTGTAAGCTACCGCTTTTTATTGAGAACGGGCTATGACGGGCATAGGGTGACACACTGCTTTTATTTACTTTGGGCCTGTCAGTAAGGTTAATGTCTTTTTGTGTACTCGCTAAATGCCCCGAGTCTTCTCAGCACTTTTCCACTTAATGTCATCCCTATTATACTCTCAGGTCAACCATCTACTATTTATATTTCTCCTTGTCTGTTTACGTAAAGTAAGCTTGCATACCCTCATGGCACGGGTCGCACCGTCAAAGCCGGCACACAAGCGGATTCAAAGCAACCCTGTCTTTCATTGTTGCGATAAGTGCTCGTTCATGTCCTTCCATACTACTTTAACGCAACCAGTGTTGTCAGGCGCCAAGGGAAACTCGGCTAAAATCAGAATACACCCTGGTTAGCTGTGAGAAATGTCTGTCCATTGCTGAAGACTGCCCATATTCCCTTGTTCTTCTGGCGCCACAAAGCAGTGCGAACAGGGGTGGCTGAGGGAAAGAAAACACGGCACTGGTGGAACGAGGGACAGACCAGCAACCGAAGGCTAGATTATATATTGGCTAGACAGAACTAGAAAAGGTCGTTGTCGAGCTGTCCTGACGCTTCTTTCGGTGGCGAAATACCAGCGCTGCAACGATGCACGTCAGAGAAAAACGTTGAGACAGAGGCGGATACAGGCGGCAACATTCGCACGAGTGTCTTGTACGCCCCGAGGCCGCAATATGTTCATTCGTTCGATGCGCTTGTCTACCCGGGCACAGCGAACGCCTGACAGGTCAACCGTTGAGCAGCTACGGCATTATAGCTAGCGGAAACCGCTCGCAGGTCAGAGCGCACGGTGCCGTGTTCTTTCTTTCAAAACAATGTAGTTATTACGTTCCCGAAGCGTTAGTCCTCCTGGATAAAGCATTCTGCTCCGTTTTTGAGCGACTTCGTGGGAATGCCGCTACAAAACGAGAATGAAGCAAATTACCTGTCTGGTTTCGCGCAGCCTGAGTGCAGAGTCAAAAGAGACAATATATGTAGTTACTCATAGCTCACAGCCGACTATGTTATCAAGCAATGATGTCTTACAAACGGTATATATTATTTCCGCGAAAGCCCTCAATGTGAACAAGGTATGCAAGCAGAAAAAGTTTTCAGTTTTCTTTACAAATTGACGCCGAAGTTGACGCCAGCCGCTAGCTTAACGTCGGGGATGTAGTTCCGCTTATTCACACTAAATTTGTGATACCTTTAATGGAACAGTGACGTCAATATAAAAAAATGTAAGGCCAGTTCCGCGCCGGTGAAATCTGAGTAAGCAACTGAGCTGTTGGAAATGGTGTCATCATTAATAGGCAATTTTTGCACACATGCAGGTTGAGAGGACCTTCCATCCACTGGCAGCAGGATAGTACCCCCTGCCTCCCTGACCCATTCAAGGGATCAGGGGTGTCGAGTTCGCTATCACTATAGCGTAGCACTATCATTATCGCTATCACTATTGTGCACCAGTGGGAAGAAGGCTAGGGTGCGAGGTAGCGGGTAGGGGTCAAGCGCACGTCCTCCTTTCCCTTCACTCACGACACACCACAGGCATCAACCTCGGCCTTAAACAGCTCAGCTGCTCAAACCAGTGCGACGCAGTTAGTCCTATGCCAAATCTACTGAGTTGCACTGAGGTGTGAAACCATATTAATTTTTGTCAGTGCAATATTTTATCAGCCTAGTTCTTCATTTCCTCGGAATAATTGACGTCGGTTATCCGTTCTCCTCATTGTGCGGCCTGCCCAGACCACTTACTTTTTTTTTCATCTTAATGTCGACTCGCATAAGCGGTATCCCTGTCTCTCCTCTGATCCACTTTACTGTATCCCAACGCCACACATTGGACTTCGCATAATTACCACCTTATCGTAGTGGGCTGAGGGAAAAAGAGGGTCAAAAGCGAAAAATAAAAGCAAGTGCGCACGCATCGCTTTCTACGGTCATCGAGGAGTGACGCCTGGTGGTCTTGCTATTTATGAACAACTTCACTGTAGGAATTTGCAATTAGTGGGTGCTTTTCGTTTAGCTAAACGTTCTTTTTTTAATTAAGCATGCAAAATCCAACAAGAATGCTGGTACGGTAATCAAACCACGAATTACCGCGTAAAACTTGAAAGGCGCGCGAAGGAATAAACGTACTTTGTGTTGCATTTTTTGTCGAAATAATATAAATAATACAAGGGCCATATAGAAAATCGCGCGGTTCGGGAACACACCCACACACAAGTTATAAGAGAGAACAATAAAGAAAGAAGGTGTGCGGGGAGGGGTGAGTGAAGCAATGTGACAACCTAAGTGAGCTAGGAAGTATGAGACGTCGCCGGAGGTTTGCTTCAGCCATTTCTTCCCGACATAACAAGAGCACATTCCCGGTGTTTATTCTTCGCTTCTTTGGTCTAATAGATGTATACTGCCACAGTAAGGCACACTATACTCACCGGGCTCGGAAAAATACTCGGCTGTCGTGTCCAATAGGGCTGGCAAAGCGACACTAATGAAGAGTAAAGAAGAGCAGGCCGAGTGTTTCCACAGCGAAGTGCGAGTGAAAGCTGCATTCTCGTCGCCAGTGAGATAGAAAGTATGCTTTCTGTACCCAACTGGCGGCCACCAAGAGCGGGAGGACGTAACAAAGAAAAACAGCCAGTGTAATTCTAGCAGCGCCAACACAAGAACAGCAACGTCCAGGGAATCTTCCCGGTCGAATAGCAATGAGAAAGCACGAGAAAACATATCACACGCAGAACTGCGGTGGCTCTTCGTATTCGGTTTCAGTGTTTGCGGGATGCTTTGAGCGCTGTAATCAATTGTATGAATTGCAGGACGAGTGTGGAATACTTATTCTATGTTCCGTGGAGTTCAATGCGCCCGGTTTCGACCATTCTTGTACTTGTTGGTCCCACTGCACAGGGGTTAAAAAGAGGTCGCTGGTCTCTCTGATTTTGATGTTAGATTCGCGATCAGGTGGAGAGGTGTAAGATATTTACTTCGTGTTCCAGTTTACTTCAAAATGACCGGTGACATTGCAAGAGCTGGAAATTAGCTCTCCATCTAATACCCAAGCTGTCACATTGCTTACTTACCCAAGTTTGTCTTAACGATCTCTCTTTTTTTTTTTTCACGCAGCCTACTGAATTGCTTATAATAACAAAGCAGGTACATGGGAAAATCGCTATCGCGCTCGTATCTACAATTGAATAAGGAATGAAAACTAGAGAACACTATGTTAGAAAATTGCGTATTTCACTTTTCAGACACTGTCTTTAAGATTACGTGTCACACAGAAAGCGGCGGAGCAGCAGAAACTAAGGGTTCTTGCACTTTTACATATATTCATTACACAGGCACTGTTTAATATAACAGCGTCATCTTCTTTAACATTATGAAATATTTACATTCGTGGAGATTCGGCAGACATTATCAAGTTCTTAACCGCAGTTCACCATTCTCAACAGGAAAGTATATAACAGCTTCGTCCTACCGATATTACGTACGAGAAAGAAACATGAAGGCTCACGAAAGGAGTTTAGCTGAAGTTGATGGCGACGCAGCCAGCCATGGAAACGAAAATTATAGCTGTAGTGACAACGAACCACGACAGGCCTGAGTGAATGAATCAAGGGACAAACGCGTGTTCTTGGCATCGTAACGGTAATCAAGAAGAAATGGGTCGTGGGCCTGAGAGCATGGAGTGAGAAAGCCGACAACCGATGACATTAATCGAAGTTAACGCACAGGAAAGCAGGTGGACAGTTTAGAAGGTGGTTGAAGTCTATTTGTTCGATAATGTAAAGGGACTGTAATGTCAACCTGAGCGCACTATCTGCCTTCCGCTAACCTAAGAAGTTGAGAAAGGAGAGAAACGCTCGTGTCTGGCGCGCACAGGGTAGCAAATGTGGTCACGTGCTTTTCCTACAGTGACCACCCACGCTCCGTCCCACAAACACGCGCTGCTTGCCCACTTGTTCTGGTTTTCTCTTTCAAGTTATTTCTGAATTTCAAGTATACTTTCGCCATATGTACACGTTGTTTTAAGGTATTCATCATTATGGACTCTCATTACGATCATTATTCATCATTGTGAACGGAACTTCTGAATTAAGGTGTATCCGGCATTATACCGTTTTTTTCTTCCCGATCTGCAACTTTATAGTTGACTGTAGCAAGTCTGCTTTGATTTAGGTAACGAAACAGGATTAGCGTTGTGTGTGTCGCAATATGCATTGACGACGGCGACGAGATGGCATCGTGGGAGCACCGATTCGTGTTTTTACCGAGGCTTACTTTTTGAAGTTTACAGTGAGCTCGAGTGCGATGAACCAAGTAAAAGATATGACATTCGAAAATGGACTAAAAGTCGTCTTCGACTGCCTGCCTGCGCAAGCAGTATAATACGTAGTGCCCAAATTTCTTCGAAGAGGCCATATTCCGTCAGATATGTGTCTCCTAGGCTGTGACAATGACAAAAAAATTTCTTCTTACATATTAATGAGTCATATTCCAATTTTCACATCAAGAAGCATCGCTTTTGGTAGGAGCGGACTGTAGAAGCTGACAGCGTCTTCAGAGCCGCTGTACATGATTGAGAGCACAGAGAACTCGAGCACAGGACTTGGACATTTCCCAAAAACTGCGCAGAAAAGTTCGTAGTCACTTTCGACATTAATCCGTGCCTCTTTTTATCTCGCTGCTACCGGACTCATTGCATTTTCCTTTCTTTCTTTGCGCAAACGTGTAATCTTTCGTTTTCTGCGCGGCTGCTTCAGTTCAGCTACAGTGTTACTATTTTTTGATCGAAGCGCCTTGTGCAGGCACTTAGGTCAGTGACATGCTTCATCCCCATCGAGTCTGCCGGCCACTTTCGCGCTCTAATGGAGCTTCAGCGAATGTGTTGTAAGTGAATCTGAAAGACAAACAAAAGTAAGCAAATCAAACGCCAGGGCCGGTCGATGGTATTGCGTGTCCCAATGTTACTGGGACAATGGGGTTTTGCTATCGACGAAACCTCGTCGTGCACTTGTGTAGCTTTGCGGAAAGAAGTCGTCAATCCGGCGTGAGCGCGTGACTCACGCCATAGTTTCAACATGAGGAGAGGATTCTTTTGTCTTTCTTGTTCTACGTTTGGAGTCCCGTACTATATATAGTGCTGCTGTTCAGCACTGCGCAACAAGGGGGTGGTTCTGTGTGCTTCCTTGTCGTTGTTTTCTTTGCCTTGAACGTGGAGATATAAAAAGTGTTCAGTAAAGGGCAAAGTATCTTTTTTCAGAGCATATCACTGTTTTTCTATAGTGCTAATCGAAAATAGGGAGCAGCATAAGTACGGTTAGAGCGTCTGCAGCTAATGGGCACCGTAGTCGCGGACGATTGCACAATTTCTTCATAAACGCGGTTATTAAAATCGGCCTCAAGTTGAGATGTTCATGTATTATCCTGAAACTGTTCTAATTAACCTCAGAGGGAGAAATAACTTTGCTTAGGTTACAAGTGAATGCACAATGTACCGCCGATGACAAACGCTGGAATTTTAGAGAATGCGTTCACTAGAGGCTGGAGCGATGCGCACAGCCTGAAGTACTTTCAGATAGTCTTGTGTACTAATCGATGCCCGCTTTTTGTGGGGCCAGAATGTTTAACAAATTAATTACTATCTCACTCAGCCAGGGAATCAAGTCTTCAGTTTGTCCGCATCTCAGTATGGCAGTGTCAAAAGCAGAACGGGATGGTTAGGTAGCTTGGCACGTCCTCAACCTCCCCACCCTCCGCACCCTTGTGCTTGATCATGAACCTTTGACAACACACAAAACACTTTGCAGGTTTTAAGTGGAAACGGCGAGATAGCTAGCATTCTAACTAGCATAACCTTCAGGTAAAGTGCATGGCGGTGGAAGACGCTTGAGTGTTTAAGAACCTGTGCGTAAGCAAAAAGAAAAAAAAAAGCTGGAGTACGGTGAAAATTTTACAACACGTTTATTTCAAAGCGAAGTTAGATTCTGTAACTCATCACCAAAATAATGTACTTAAAACTTCTATGGTTGAAATGAGAGGGCCGCCCAGTACACGGCCCTCTCAACATTCCGCCTCCATCGAAATGCAGCCGCCGCGGCCGGAATTCGATCCCGCTACCTTTGGATCAGTAGGCAAGTGCCATAGCCACTAGACTACCACGGCGGTACAAAAATGTGATCTTTCATGTAAAAGTGTGTGAACATGTCTATTTTTTTCCAGGGAGGCAGTTTTGAAAGTTAATTACTGCAGCATGCTAGTTAGTAACTATATGTTGTCGTGTGTAACTATCGCAAAAATATTCTGTTTCGGAACATTCCTCTGGCGAGTGCACGTGCAGGTATCATTGTTAGTGATGTGCGACAGTCGGAGTACAGCTGAAAAGAAGTACTAAGTCAAACTGTATAACTATATTCTACTCTCGGAACGCCAAGTAGGTCCCTTGGGACTCCGCCCAGTCTTAAACAATTTTAACTCTATTACACAGATGTAAATTTATTTATTTTATTTATTTATTTAGTAATACTGGCAATCCCGTCAGGGATTTTTACAGGAGTGGGTTAAAGGGTGTACATACATTGTGGTACAAATTATACAATAGTTCGGTAGGATAACAAAATCATAACGAACCTATGTTGTTAAAAAAGACACAAAAATAAAGAAGGTGGAAGGCAGGCACATAAATTATCAAGTTGAAAGGAATCACCACCATTTTATGTCACAAATTTCTAATGTACAGAAGAAAAGGACAAAACCGCCAATAACTCTTCTAACGTATTGCTGATAGCACGCTCTCGCCAGCAAGTTCAACAAATTTGTCGATAGTGGACTGCGCGACCACCGTCTCAGCTGAAGTGTTCCATTCCCGAATAGCCCGCAGGAAGTCGGAAAAACTGAATGTATTGTTGGCGCAAAAGTATTGCTGGAGTGTAACTTAAGGTGCAAATTAGTAATACAACGGTGCCAACATCACCTTAATATTTCCGTTTCAATTGCTCATGGCGTCACTGATATGCACAGCGCCTTCTCCGGGCTTGTCACGCAAACGCCTATAAAGCGGATTACACATTGCTTTAGAATGCTTAAGCATACAATAGCAAAATGGTTATAGAATTTTACCGCTTCGACCTACGACGAACGTGAACATGTCGCATGATTTGTGGCATCGCATGACGTCACTGTAGTCGTGACGTAGCGTACACCTACAATTCGTTCCAGGGGCAGACATGCGTATTGATTTAGGCCATAAGATGTTTCAAGACGCAGTGAAATGGTGCTAACTTGGCAGGGCCGAATTCTTTGTGTTCATGTCCTCACCGTTTCGCCTTCCTGCCGCTGCGCTTGGTGATGAATGCTTCAACTCGGTCTGGGAGCTCTAGGAGGCATTAGGCGCGGGCTATTGCAACCATTCCACGAAATGCTGTACCGTACATATTGTCATTCTTAATGGACATTACCAACCTTCGTAAAGACCTGCGGCATGGTCTGTCTGCCGCTGATAGTAATCGTGGGAGACCCACCACTTGTGTAGTGCCCATTCTCGCGTTGTGCGGCATTTGAGGAGGAACAGAATGTCTCGAGTGACGAATCGAGTCCCCGGAGAACTTTCTCGCAGTGTTTATCTACCGCAATGTTTGTTTATCGGTGTGCAAGGAGCGCTCTCATGTACTACTCCACCCTCTAAAATACATTCTGCTCCCTACACCCCGCTTTCGCTACTTCGGTCTACTTGCATGCTGTTACAGAGTGCACCAGTGACGGATGGTCACAACCTAACCTAATGTAACCTCGCCAAACTAATCACCATCTTTCTTATGTTAGTCGGTTTCTTGTTCATTTCGTTCTCAGCGCCCTTGTATAAAGATGGCAGGTCTTTGGCAATTATTGCGCTGTTGCTTTGGAATACATGAGCTAGGAATGGCTGCCTCATTCCATTCCCTTACATGGCGTACTAGCTGAGGGATTCTTTTTGAAATTTAGGCCTAATGGCAGGAGCACGTTCCTTGATAAGTTGTTATATACTCGTAGTCAAATATATGTCTCAGATAGCTATAAAAAGCATCCACTTTTGTGTACGTTCCAAACAATTATTGACTACCATGACAAAAAATAAATGTTAAATATGGTCTGGCCTTGAAATAGAGAGGGTTTATCCATCCATGCTCACCTCGACAAAACTTTGTCTTTGAGAATGACATTCGTTAACGCAAAACTGCAGCTGGGAGCCTGCTTCGTACGGGACCTGCATGATATGACCCATTTGCAAACGAACGTTCGGAAAGAGTACGACTTGAATAACAATGTAAGACCTAGTCAGGATGTTTAAGTCTTGCTGTTGTGTTCCAAATTAAAAAATGACCCATGTCGGATGTATATCACGGGTGCTCCTAAATTGGAAAAGGTGTAGCTAATTAGAGCAAGTGTCTTGAATTTTAGATGCCCGAAAACATTTTGCTAAAATGAAGATGTCATACGCAGATCCCACTCCGTTTCCCCTGTACGAACGAGTTCATTTATTAGAAGTCATTTGAGTAGGCGGTCGTGTAAGAGACGGAAACCGAAATCTTCGTTTTGATACTTATGAATTACAAAGGTGTGGTGCCGGCAAATCTGAAATGGACTGAAACTTTGTTTGCACTGCTCATGCTTAGGGCCTGTAAATGCTATAAGGAGAAAAGAAAGAATACAATCGAGAAAGAGTCAATGTCAGGTGACAAGGAAATAACTCACGAAATGGTTTCAAAGCATGCATTCATCCCTTTCGAGAGAACCTCTTCCCACGTCATTCGCTTCATAGTTTTATACCCCAAAGGCGCACGTCATACACCGAATCCTAGTAACACCACGCTGTATGCGGCTTGGTACATTTTTAGATGCGAGTATACCGCTGGCTGTCGGAGTTGCCGTTCCTTGTTTAGGTTGTATTGTCGTTCCCTTTCAACTCGCCCCCAAGACTTGAAACTGTGAAATGTCGGGTAGCCCGTTTAGTCTTTTCAGGGATATAAAAAGTCCGCCGTAGCACGAACAACTCCTGCACAGCCGAAGTAAGGAAGGGGGATTGTGAAGGGGGGTGTTTTCCGTGACAATTTAATTATTAAAACCATACGGTGCTGTTATCTTTGCTACATCTGCCCTGCACATACCTTAGGAAATCAATTACACAATAATCATAGCAGCAAATGTCTGAACGTAAGCACCTCTAGTTAAATTTCAAATGTCAGTTTCATAGTAGTTGCTTCTACTTTACAGGCAAAACAGTGTCCAATAAAACGGTAAAAGAAAACAATACTGAATGGTCGTATGTATAACCTACTTCAGTATGAGCCAGCTCTTTTCTTGGGCGGGCGCGATTTGTATTTATGTATTTCTTTTGTACGGCCGCCCTTATTGAACCTATCGTAATAGTCGAATGCAGAAGATATCGTATCACCTGAAGCCATGAAGAGTTCTGCACCCTATATAAATGTATGTCGCTGCTACTTGGTTTACTTCCACTTCGATTGGTTGTAACGGTACCGCGCAGACATAATTCTTGTGTTGTGGTCGACCACCGACTTGTGCCTGGTCTTGTGGCGTGCTAAGTGAGTGATCTAGGTGAGCCACAGTAAACAGGAGTAGGTTTTACTAAACAGAAAGAAGCTCGTAGGTGACGTTTCATTTTTTTTTTCTCCTCTGAACAAGCTCCGCCCCTCCACGGTGATCTAGCAGCTATGGTACTCAGCTGCTGATCTGAGGGTCGCGGGATTGAATCCCGGCCGCAGCTACTGCATTTCGATGGAGGCGAAATATTAATATCTGTGTACTTTTCAATGTCAGTGCACGTTAAAGAACCCCAGGTGGCCGAAACTTTCGGAAGCCCTCCGCTACGGCGTCTCTCATAATCAAATCGTGGTTTTGGACGTAAAACCCCAGACATCAATCATTCAGCACGCTCAGACCAAGCGTTGACTTGAGCCACGAGCCCGCTTCACCTTGGAGGCCGCGGCCCCTTTCCTCACGAGCCACCACAAACCTCATTATCGTCGGCGACTAGGCTGCCGCATTCTATCAAAGATCCCTGCATTTAGATTAGGATTACTCAATCCCCGTTGTAACAAGGACGTATTATCTCAATCCGGCTTCAGACTCGATTGCAACATCTCATTAGCGTTGCATATCGCGCTGCATCACAGGATCAAATATCGAAACATCTCCAGGATCCTCATTACGGCATGACTATCGCCTGAGTGCTACTCTACATCAAGTTGCGTAACAGTACCCGACGTTGACGGTAATGATTCGGTAGGAGATTGTGGTTTTATCTCTCTGATTGAGACGTTCGAATTTGCAGCGAGTTACTTTGCAAGAGCAGCTGTGCCTCTCTGCAGAGAGATGCACGTGTCATGCGACGAAAAGGAAAAAAAAATTGCGGGGCCCTTAAGCTTCGCCTTTAAGAGTTGAACGCGATGGCGAAATCCGGCCCCTAGTGTGCACTTCAACCACTCAGTGCATACTTATTAATGTGTGTTGTTACACACACGCGCGCGCGCGCGACGTATCTATAATAATGGTAGAGGTCTTCGATCTATTTAACAGCACTTTCATATCAACTTCATGAAAATTTTGTACAGTGATGCAGTCACATGGTCCTGTATTATGAACTGCGCGTAGGTGTGACACTTTTATTCGTAAACGGTCACATTCTGTCGTCCTTCGTGCGTTAACTATCTGGCAGCTGTTGGATTTGTTCTGAAGACCTCTTCCGGCCAACCGTAACAAGCCTCGCCTTGTGGTCAGTGAAATGGCAACTGCAGTACTTCACTTCTTTAATGGTGTCGTGAAAATGAAATGCTAAAAAAGTGGATGCAGAGCATCCGGCGAGACCGCATAGAGGCTCTGCTGTAGTCGCATGGCCTCCGAGATGGCGGGCGCGCTCGCCGTCTCGGAGGCCATGGTAGTCGAGACATTGCTTGATATGTGTTCCGCTAGGTGGACATAGTTGTCCATTTTTGGAGCTGTTATTTTTCGCTCACGGGCGATTTTTCGCTCACGGAGAGACGCCGACACCGACGGCGGTATTTCTGCGGAACGAGCTCTCTAACGCTATCGCGTTAAAACTAATATGAAGAAGCAGCGTGCGTAGTGTACGTTGTATAATGTTGAACCTTTGTTCTTGTCACTTAAAAACGCATTGCCGTGGACAAAGCGATGAAATATTTTTGATTTCGTTCTATCATAAACCAAATGACCTATCACAACTTTCAGATGGTCAGCAAGAAAGTATCATATTCAAGACAAAACTAGGAGGGTTGGAATCGCACATTCTAACTGGCCACCCGAAGAAGAATTTCATGCGAACATGAGAGCTAACGCCTAGTTCTCTGAATGTTCTAGTTACTTATCTTATTTACTTTTATCATCTTGTCATCTTGAATTTTCGCGCTGTTCGGTCTTCGCATTCGGGGTATCATATTAGCCAAAGTAGAGTTGTTCAAAGTCAAGAACTTACACTCAACGATGAAGCCTGCTTAAATGCTCCGCACCAAAGCTCGCTCCTTGTTCAGCGTTTGCCGGACACTGAGTGCCACGAGGCTCGCTGAGCGGTTCTGACAGCACCCACAACTTTGACTGAGACCCGCTGCTGCTTCTTCTCATGCTGCGGATGCGGTTTTCATTTCGTGCACTCCTTTTCTTCCCTTCTGTGTGTGTTTCGGTTAAAGCCACCTCATTCGATATACAGGTTTAGTGCTCACCAAGCACATTCTTTTTTTTCTTTTCTAAAAGAATTTCGCTCTTCTCACAGAATCGCCTGGATTTAGCACATCCACTTACTTCATAAAACATTAAAGGCAGCACTGAGGGTTTCAAGACGACGCCGCGATAACGTACTTCGCAATCAGTACGAGGATATGAATATCATATTTGCGGGCTGTTGGTAGTAACATACAGTACAAGTCAGTTGAAAATGAAGGAGAAAATGCGATGTTTGCACATGATTTCTTGTCAACTGCACGGTATAAACAGGGCAGAACCTACAGCTTCGTCAGCCCCTAATGCCGGTTCGACTAGCAAAGCCCGATTCACCGCGCGTGTCGTCAAAAAATGGTATGGTCGATATTTTCCTGAAGCTCAAGTTTTCGTATTAGGCCGCACATCATCTCCTGAAAACTCACTTTGTGCCTATTTAGTTCCTAACAACAAATTACTTAGGAACCGCGACAGCACTGTAGTAATACTGCGACTCGGCCAATTCTCATGAATAATCTGAACGTTTTTCTGCCCGCGCTCAACATCTTTCGTTTCTTTGATAAAACATTTCTCTCTGTCAAGGAGGACAGCAGAAAGTAAACTTATGAAATCCTAGTCAACAACACTGCCAGTGGCGGCATTCAGTACAGTGAGCTAATCAAGTTACTGCGCCCCGAATGTCCAGTATCTGGCCATGGGAACAGCTGGCAAACGCAGCTGCGCCCTCCAGACCTGCATATGACGTCACAAAATTGCCGCTAGCGAATTCGCTCGCTGCTTACATCAATAACCCTGGTCCACTGAGGCCCTCTTTCATTGTGTAGCTTTATCCAATCGATCAGCAAGCTGCTGGCTTTAATACCATGAGATGTCCCCGCCTCTGCAATGATTCCGTTAGAGCTCGTGTGGTTGCGGTAGGCGATCGCCGTGTGGTGATCCTATCGCAAAATCCTGTTGCGTAACTGCAGCGGTTTGCAAATCACTCTCTTTAGGTGAAACTTTAAATGTTTGGCTAGCGTACATTCTGAATGGTAGTGCTTTGCGGGGAATTAATTCAAGTTCACAACGCCGTCTACTGTTCTTTGGTTCTCTATGGGTGAGTGTGAGCCCACACCATGCTACACATCATTTTCATCATATCTGCATGCCAGAGGTTGCCTCAAATTAGTCTTGGTATCGGTTACTTAAGGGATCCATATAGGCGTGCCACTGTTTCCTCTGTATTTCTTTGCAGCTTGCTTTACAAACAGCAGAAGGAGACGAGTTTGCTCGATATCAAATGACAAACGGCAGCACATAAACGAGCAGCACATTACTTGCATATGTCAATCAGGTGCCGCAGAAATCATTACCTTTGTGTTTAGGTGAACTTGCATTTACCATCACAAGTTTCCCGCTGCAATACAACATTGTTATGCCGCCTTTGGATAGGGGTTGCATTTACGCAGGCGAACTCGTTTTGCGTTGGGATGGCTGCACATCTACGTGCGACTCTCGGGAGTGAAGAGGCTATTAACCTTGTTCATTTGTGCTCGTTACGACGTCCAAGGACACCCACTAAGTATGTTGCTCAACAGAGTGGACTCATGACCGCTTTTAACAGCCAAGATTCTGGGACCATGACCACGTGCTTCGACAGCAGAGAAGACAAAAAATTACAGCATATCCACGGAGTGAATGATGGTGAGTGGGCGAAGCTCGGGAGGTTCATCGTAGATCGTGCCGAGTTCTGGATTAATTTAGTTAACGCGCACGCTACGAATCCTCATGGTTCAACTATGCACAAGTGAAATCTCCCACCGGCATTTCATTGCAAGTCAAGATCCAGTGCCTATATATATACATATATATGGGTTACCGGTGAACGCTTCTCCAACGCGAGCAGTCGGTATTTCTCAATCAAGAAACTCGCTAGGAGACGCTGCCTGCGCCAACGTTGTCTCTCGCGGGTGAAGGCGCGTTCTCCTTCTTTGCGAGCTGGTACAGCGTTCCTCTAAGAAAGAGCGTTTCCATAGCCAACGCGCGCCTTTCGCTCTCTCTCTGTCTCTCTCTCTCTCACACAAGACAGCAGAGGCACGCGCCGGGAGGCACGCGCCGAGGCGAACGCCGAGGGCGAGCGCGTGCCGGGAGGCACGCAGGTTACGCCTGACGACTGACGCCTGAAGCGTGACAAGGTTAGACTAAGAGGAGCTTCGCCCCTAATAAAGACACTGATAGCGTTCCTGTAGTCCACGGGTCCCTGCGACCACCTGCGAACTACATGCTTAGGCAGGTGTGCGCGCAAGTGGTTAGCGCCCCCCTTTCCCTCTTTCAGTCACTCTGTCTCACCCCTTTATTTCTTCCCACAGAGAAGGGTAGCAAACCTGACGCGCGTCTGGTTAACCAACCTGATCTTCCTTCTCTTTCTATCTCTCTCTCTGTCTCTCGCTAAGGAATACTGTGTCGCCTTTCTTGTAATACGTGCCATACGCGAGCCGTTTCGAACACATGACAAGCTTTTATCATTTCTCGTCACTTCTAATAGCACTGTCTCGCTTACATGCACTGAGGCGAGGATGTGAACGCGTTGCGCTAAAAACTTGTATATTTTTCTTAGCGAGTATTCTAAGCCTAACTTTTTGAACATTAATCTATTTCATATCGTCGTTTGAGAAAAAGCTAAGAACTGGATCTTTATTCAGGCATTACGTTCGCCTTCAATTCCTTTTCCGTCTTCACCTATGCGTAATGTGAAGTGTATGCACAGCCTTTGCATATCCTTTCTTTGAAAATGGCCACTTTTGCTTTATCTCAGTAGCTGCAAGTCACCAATGGACCCGGCAGAATTTCTATATGCAGTATGTTGTTAAAGGGTCTCCGGTACAAAAGATTCAAAATGAAACCTATTTTATTTAAAATATCCCTGCGGCGCCCCTTTGAACAAAGTCAGAAAACGGTGTCTGTACCAGTTGTGGAAGCCCCTGGGAATGTATGAGCAAAATATTTTTGCAGAAAAAGCAGCGCAAAAGGAACGCACGCACTATTGATCCTTCAGCACAGCTAGAAAACATCAATATCTAATCCATATATATATATATATATATATATATCGGTACGTGATCAGAATCCACCGGCTAAAGATGTGCTACAACTCGACAGAGAATCATGTTAGGTATGACGTCAGGAAATTGTTGGCCATCTAATTGGCTCGGATAACGCACGGGCCTTTTCCTGGAGAAATGCTTGCTTGAATTGTGCATTTAATGAAGACAGAATATCATGGCCGGCGCTCCATCCGAAGCGCAATATGCTATTTGAGGGCTGCTTATTCCAAGCGCGGACCATTATTACTGCATTTGCTTTGTTTGTGGACAGAAAGGCTTGGTTATATCTTTATTTGGATGAAGAATCCCACAAATATTCGAAGTAATCGTGGCGTTTCTCCTCTGCAGCCATACATATCGCACCACCCACTCCACTTTGTTTGCTTCTGCGTATCTTGTCCCGCTATTTTTTTTTTTTAGTTCGTTCGTCAGTCACGCTAAACAAACGCCAGCTGATCTTTGTTTGAGCAGTATGTCGTCGCAGTGGTCTGTGTTTTTGTTATCCGAGAAGCGGTTGTTGTTAGCTGTTAATCTTTGCATAATTGGTGCATCATTTATTTTTTATGAATGCCTTACAATCGCACGTACAAACCAGGACTTCATTGCACAATGTCTGTCGTATTCACTGCTCCTGTTTGACGCACGGTACCGAATTCAGCCCCTCCTTCTTATTATATTAACAGGCAGTAATCGCCCATTTACGTTATTTGAAGCACTAAGGACTATATGACGGCGTCGTTGCGAGCGAAGTGCAAGCGTTTGACACCCATGTCCACGCACACACAGGTCATTCACCCCTTGTTGCGTTGATGCTTGCCCGCCAACCTTCCCGCAAGAGCGTTCTGAATCAACCTTGCTTCTCTACAACACAAATGTATGCGCATAAATCAACGTGAGCATGCACGTGTGCGCGTGAGATATCAACAATTCTCAAGCTGAGAATTCTTGGCGAATGAAGCCAATTCACGATAGGCGTGGCCGCACAGCCTTAGCGCACGAGATGTCATTTCCCAACTGTAAACATCGGCAACACGACAGCACTGGCTGTCACCGGGGCACGTGGTTCACAGCCGTTCCCGCTCTGAGTTAACACCGGACAAATCGTTCACAATCTACGTTCCCTTATTCAACTGCAGCCGGATGGCTGCAGTCGCCGTCCTTTCCATCGGCACATGTCTACATTCCCGTCCACTCGTTCGCCATCTGTCTCGCAAGTCAACGAGTTCCCCTCATGTCCTTTATGTTCTCTTTTGCCTTCGGCGCATCATCGCGTCCATGTTCTTTTTTGCCGTGTTCTCGCTCTCTTTCTCTCTCTTTTCTTATTTCTGGCTTTCCATGCATTCCAGAGGAAAGCCAGCTGCCTGTCTGCGGTAACCCAACGACAACCACCCCGCGTCCTCCCATCGCCGCCGCATTTTCCGATAAAAGCATAGCTCTTTTCTTGTGGACGGTGCCGATAAGTGAACGACATCCTGAGCAGCAAGGACATCGACGTAAATAGGAGTACGTCCGTATGGCTGTCTACGGCCACTCGTTTCCAACGACAGCAAGACTTTTGATTTTCGCGCCAACGTCATCGATGTCCTTCATGAGTCGAGAACGAGTCAACGAGACGTCGAGCAAAGCGCGTTGCTGTCATTTTCTCGCCTGCTACATTCATTCTTCGCGATTGACCCATCTGTTTCACGTTTGATGACGTCATTGGTCTTATCATCTCTCTTTCTGTGCAGTCCCTTTCCTTGTATTTTTTTAACCTGACTACAATCGTGCCTTCGGTACATCTTGTCATCATATAAGCGTTCGTAACAAAAAATCGCTGCAACAGCTCAGTAAATGCCGCTGAGCGACGCGTGTACTTTCGTAAGGTGGATTGATCGCTTTGCTTGAGCCAAGTATAACACCAATGCGGGTTCATCTCATAATGCCGTTAAGGGCGCGTGGTTCCAGTTTTCATTCTTCCTTTTTGACATGTTTTGATCTTGTCACGTGGTCATTAAAAAGTATAGCGCAGAACACAAAGTGCTGTAAGTCGAACTCTCTGATAGTCGGGCAAGAAAGCAACTCTCACTGCGCAAAGATAGCGGCGAGCGCAATCGTCGACCGCCGATAACGATATATGAGCGCCGAAATGCGCCGGTTTTTGTACGTGCGTCGAAGTACGTCCGTTATCGTGCGGGGTGTCTCTGGGGCGTAAGTGCGATCGGTTTATCACTCATGTTCGTCCGATATCTGTAGCGTACTCGAACACATGCGTCGTGTACGCAAAGTTAGTAGGAAACGTGGAAACAATTCGGAAGCTTAAGGTATGTCGAGCCGCGGCATTCACCGAGCGATAACATAGATGATGCGTTAGTTCTTAGCTGAAACACGAGACAAGGCGAGACAATACTTACAATGCGAGACACAAGACAATATTTACTGCTTGCTATTTCCAGCTTTGTCCACTTCCCTGCAAGGCACGGGCCGTCCGTTTTTGCGCATTGTCTCGAAAGCATCTTACTATGGAATTTGCCGAACAATGCTACCCACTGTGAGCCGTAATACGCGCAGGCAATTGTTCTCACTGTGTCGTTTGGCTCATTGAGACGTTCACCTGATTTCGAGGAATTTTCTGTGAGAATTAAGTGCGGCGCAGCTTCTCGCAGCAGCGACACTGTACACACCAGATAGCATGGTAATGGTAATCGGGACGAGAACTATTACGGATTACTGTGATGCTGACAATAGCCACCTCATTGTGCGCGTCGTCGCCTTCGCAAAGTTTTCACCGCCTATTGTGCTACTTAAACCGAAGCTACCTCAGTTGTGCGGCCGCTGTCCTTGATCAATGAAGAAAAGACATGGATCTCTCTAAAGCAGCGTGCGGGAATAGATTTATCATACCGAAGCATGTCTTACCAATCAACACAAATTTATCTCATGCTGATTTCAAGGGCCCGCGACAGTACTTCTGCCCGTGCGACACAAGACAAGCTTACTATCGCAATGGATATATTGAAATTACTCTCTGACGTATAGTAATTTCCACTGTTAATGTATACTCCCTGTGTGGCGAGTCATTAGCTTTCTCTCACGTGAGCACTTCTTTATTGCCTGCACGTACCAAGAGCACGAAGTGGTGGATCATTCATTCCTTTGTGACTGTATTAATGTGAACGCTGGCTTAAAAAATAGCTGAATATTCAGGAGCTCAGGTTCAACCATTTCATGTAAAATTCATTAGAAATTTCATTTGCAACGTAAGCGTGCTTCACAAATCAGAAAGACTATTAGAGGAACGCGTAATACAGCTCTTTTGTCTCTAGTGAATAAACTACTTCAAACGTTTGAGAAACGAAGTTGCGAGAGATTCGGGTAGTGTGGCGTGCCGTGTAAGCTAAATAACACAGCTCTTACTTCGCGTTATCCAGATAAGTCCGCGCGGTATCGATGATCCGCAAGAGTTTAAAAGAGAAGTAACATAAAGTCTGAATCAATAATTAAAATGCGAGAACATTAATACTGCCTCGACGATATAAAAATAACGAGAAAACTGTCGGGTAGAAAACGGCTTGTAGTATCTTACTGCAATCTATTTTGGGCATTTCTTTCTTCTAATATTCCAGCCGCAATAATCTGTTTTCAAAGAACGGCACCAAGACACGTGGCAGCTTAATTGTTAGAAATCAACCGTAGCCCAAATATATAGAGAAGCAACTGAAAAAAAAAGGAGGCTTCGTAAAATTTAAGTTAGACAAACCGGCGACAAGTGCCAGGAAAAATATCGTCTTTCTAGGGGAGGCGCATCTCTAGGAGCTTTTGAGATTAAAGCCGAAGCGAGTTCGTTTATTTCTCCGTCTCGCAAGCGACGAAATTCTGAACGTCGCAATCCTCTGAGATTCGGGCTTGCTTTTCCCAGATGTGCAATTCCCCATTGCGGCCTAAGCCACTGATAACGAATCGTGCTCCTCACAGTCTCTTGACATGCAGGCCCAGAGTGAGTTTCAAGACAAAGAAGTATCCGTATGGTCTGCTTTCTCGAGCAACGATGTTCTTGCGTGGTACGCGGGTTTATTCCGCTTAATTGCAAGGCTATGGCATTCGGGCTGCTTATTCGAAGGTCGCGGGATCGAATCCCGGCCGCGGTGGCTGTATTTCGATGGAGGCGAAATTTCGAGGCCCGTATACTGTTCTATGTCATTGCGCGTTGAAGAACCCCAGGTGGTCGAAATTTGCGGAGCCCTCCACTACGGCGCCTCTCGTTATCATATCCCGGTCTTGGGACGTTAAACCTCAAAAATGAAACAATCAATGCAGTTTCAGTAATCTACCAAAGAACTCACAAGCGAAATGACTACAGGTAGCACAGTATTATTTGTGTCCGTGAGGCTGCCGTTCGCTTTTCTTAGTACGTGTTGATATATTGTTTTCTCCTTGTAATTACATAAATATCATACTTTAGGTTCTGTGCACACCCATAATACATAAGCATGCTCTACTTTTTTCATCATGCAGTTATAACATTATTGTAGCCTTCTTTTTGTAAGTTTTGTCAACAAGCCTTTATATAGTGCTTTTCAAACGCCAAACATTAAAATTTCTACGGTATATCTTGTGAACTGAATGTCAATTTTACGAAGAATGGGCGGTCAGCAAATAAAGAAAAAAAATTCAAAGCTGTATGCAAGATTCGCGTAGGTTGCTAAACCTATGTGCTTTATTCTTTAAAAAAAGATCGAATTTTCCTCCCGCAACTGTGAACAAGGCACGACAGGTATCTCAGTCTAATAACACTGCCCAAGAAAGACAAAGAAAAGCTCTTCTTTACAGCACCTTTACATATGGAGACTATGTAAGCATCCGTTTTCACCCTGTTTTCAAAAAAGCCCTCTTGGATAACATCATTCCCGAGGGCCCCGAATAGCTTTTCTTTATTTTCGTTCCTTTTTGGTAAACGCGGTGCCTTCCTTCTTTCTTTTTAATCAACTCATTCATGCACCACTTCATAACACCTGCTTCTAGGGCTTCTTGATCTTTTTTTTTCTTTTTTTGCCGTTAAGCAATGTCGGCAAGTTCTAACATCCACAGAAATTATATTGCTTATATATTAACAGCAAATATAAAAAAACTTCATCATGAGGCTTTTCAAAATGTTGGTTCTGTGGCTGCCTCTGAAAAAATTTCGGAATGGTTATTACTAATTTCATTTGTATATGCGTATGCAATATACAATTGTATGTATGCCGTGTATTTTCTGTGTTTACGTATTAATTCGGGCTTACCGTATTCGTTTGGCAATAACCAAACTTTACACATCGCAAACCCACGAACTTTTCATTGACCTAAAAGCTAGCACAGATATATTTACCATAATAATAATAATAATAATAATAATAATAATAATAATAATAATAATAATAATAATAATAATTAATTAAAGGGTTTGTTAGAACAAACATTACATAAAATATATATATATTCAAAACCGATAACACAGTTGAAATTTATTTGGAACGGCTGCAGGCACTCCGCCCAGTTTCCTTACACACGTATAAAGTGCTTTTCATCAGGTAGCATGACCGGCAAGATACGTAGTAGAGATGATTTAAGTATAGCTTATTTTATTCACCTTTGATAACATCATTTCGCTTTAGGCTCAACAGTGATCCAATTAATGGTAAATCTGAAGCGAAGCGCAAAAATCTTTTAAGTTGCGCAGTTCCATAAATCATCATGAAAATTCTCACCCAGCCTTATCGACTTATCCTTCGCAGACTGAATGAAATTGTTTTTCTCTGTAAGGCACCCGCATATGCACCAGTACCATTTCATAGCTTAACATTCCACCACCATCTCGTGTGGAATGTGCTCTTGGCACATTCTCAAAGGCCGTTTTAATAGCGGACCTATTTAGGGGACCCCCTGCCGTGTCCATCGTTTACGATGTCCTCTGTCGCGTAGAACAGAAAAGTGGACCCTCACCTGCCGTTGCCCGCTACTCGCTCTGCTACATGAAAGCGACCGATCCGAAGGTAACGGGATCTAATCCTAGCTGCAGCGGCTGCATTTCGATGGAGACAAAACGTTCAGGCCCGTGCACTGTGCGATGTCAGTACACGTTAAAGAACCCAAGGCAGTCTAAATTTCCGGAGCCCTCCAGTGCGGCGTTTTTCACAACCATATCATTGTTTTGGGACGTTAAGCACCAGAAATCAATGAATCATTGATTTCGCGAAGGAAAAGCGAGAAAGAAGATCCTGGGTTGCGCAGGAGTGAAACGCGGGCTCCATCCAATGTACCCACGCCTTGGCAGTCAGCCCGCTGCTACCTGATAGCGATAGTGAACGTGACCTATTTTTCACAGGCCCGCTGTTTACTCAGATGTGACAGGCATGAAACTGGCCTGATTTCTCGACGAAGCGTTCGGGATGCGCCGCGTTCGCTACATAAATAGGGCAGACAGTGTTCCATAAGAGAGACAGCCTTATGTAATGCGTGACCATAAGAAAGTTAACAAGAAGGTAGAGTCGGGTAAGTATGCAGTGCTTAGGAATAAACATCCTCTCATCTTGTCGCCAACGCAGCGCTTGAAGAAGTACACCACGACTACTCCTGCTTTTTTCTTTCTTTTTTCCCCCTCTTCTCCTTCTTATCCAGCCTCCTCGGTGGCGTTGGAACGGGCTGTATCCTCAATTAGCACCCTCTTAACAGCTAATTAGCGCAGGCATCTTCTCAGCGTCCATTTATCAAGCACGTCGTCTGTGCAAAACTCCAAAAAGCCTTCGTTACTCTTTAAGCCCCTTTGTACCTTGCTATTTCAACAGTAAAAGTACAAAAAAATAAAAAATAAAACACCTTATTCATGGCTAGACCTTAAACGAGTGCTCCTTTTGAATATTGATATCTTTCGGTTGAAGCAGCTGTTGTTTATTCCTACACATAAGCAACAGACAAAGCGGTATTATGGCCAGACTGGTGTAGGGTTGCAAAATAGCTCGGTCGTGCCCTTGATAGTGACTGTTCACAAATTATTAGACAGAATGGAGCCGTATATATATATATATATATATATATATATATATATATGTGTGTGTGTGTGTGTGTGTGTGTGTGTGTGTGTGTGTGTGTGTGTGTGTGTGTGTGTGTGTGTGTGTGTGTGTGTGTGTGTGCCTACAAGCTACCTGGTGTAACTAAACTATTTGATTCCCTTGTGAATGACGTATAACATGTGCGAGCACGCAACATATCTAATGTAAGACTACGCTAATAGAGTCCCGACTTTCCAGCGTGCCTGGGAATAATTTCTTACGCCTTCCAGTCTAGTATCGTTTCGTCATTCATATTCTCCACGCTAGGCCTGGCAATATTTATTTAATGTATGCGTCGGAGTTCCTTTTTGTATTTTATAGCGTCTCCCATCAGGCGTTTTATTTCCTTTCCCCACTACCGTCTCCCCTACAAATTCCTCGCTGTATATTATCGCACCCTTTAAATTGATCGCTCTTTGCCGAACGAATCGCGGTCAAGGCTGACAAAAAAACTTGGCTTCTCATCTTGCATCACTGCATTGCGGACGAATGGATTCTTTCTCTCCTTTCTTCCATGCTTGTTTAAATTCATTGCGAATGGTTCCCCTTAGGAGTTTAGCAATATGCGAGCGGAGCCGTCGGCGAAGGAGATGTTGCAACGAGCTGGCAAAACTGTAGCAAGCTCGGATTACCGTTTAATAGACACCGCCGTGAAAGGCAGGAACTTAAGGCCGCGTATTTGGGAGAAAAATCCGGGACATGCTGCGAAAAAAATAGCGTCGCAGGTGTTGCGTTTGATTGACCTTATCCCACGATGGCACCATGGCATGCCTCGCGGCGAACGGTAACTGCCGCGTTTGCGAAATATATCTAGAGTAATTTTACTTTAGGAGGTCCTAGCCGCGTAGGAAGCAAGAACGCCGTCTCGACCTTTCCTGCCAGCGTTAAAGTTTCTTAAAAGACGAAGAATATGTTGTGAAGTTCTCTTCTCGCCTACGACACAGTGTGATATGCGTGAGGCTGTAAAAATGAAGCAAGATTTGAAAAATTACTGAACGTAAGGAGGCTATCTCTAAAAGTAAGTTTTGCTGTACCGTCATGATAAACTGCGACTGCGAAACATGCTGAGTTAGAAAAGGAAAAGGAAAACATCAAAAACTTTTGCGCTACTATCTCCCTTGCACAGGGTATGCTTGGCTATGTGGCATTCTTTGCAATGTGGCATTTACAACCGGTCAGGTCAGTAGGTGAACGCTTGGGATCGTTAAATATAAAATTATGAATTGAGTAGGTAAAATTACTTTATGTGGGAGCAGCCCAGTATTCTTGCAAGCTATCTTACTTATCCAAAGAGTTCTTGATATTGGCACGAGTTCGTTTGTCCCAACCTATGGTCGGCGAGGCCCCACTCAAGTAGCCAAGTCAAGCGTATTTAAGTGAATGTTAATTGTATAATTTATTTTCATTTACTGGACGTTTGGATGGCTTTGCGCGAAACGCCAGTAAAGGCTGCTGAGAACCCTTCTCACCGTGGTTAACTGAACACTTTCTGAAATCTGACAGAGCCCTGGAAAGTCATACACCCTTGGAGACCAAACACTGAGCAATGCTCGCTTAGACGTGGGGGAGTGTTTCCACGCCTTCTTTAACGCTACCGCTAAGCCTCGTCCAGGCCACTTGGGTACGTACCAGCACAATGGAACGCATAAAACGGGGAGACCGCCACCGGCTTTCTTCAACAAAGCGCAAATCAATAAAAGCAAGCCGCCTGGCCAGGCGCGGCGCCCTTGCGCGGTGCGTGTCTGAAGTTTGAAGTTTATTCTTACCACCCAGAAGTGCAAAAGATTGCATATGAGATGTGGTTGGCAAAGTGAGGAAAACGCTACATACTTGCAGCTCGACTTGCCCCACCTCCCACTACCCAGCATCGAGATGCCTCACACGCCTCTCGGCATAACTGCTTGTCGCCTCTGATGAAAAGTAGCAGGGGGCAAGGTAACTCGGGTCCAAAGCGTAGCTTCTACCGCCCGCAAGCGCACAGGAGATATACATAGAGTTCGTTAGCGTGAAACACACCATGGGCCATTCCCATATGATCAGTGATAACTGGCTCCCGCTGTCGTTTCCGTAGCGGAAGTGAAACGCGATGCGCTGCTCCACAGAAAGCAAATGGGCACCAGCCGCACGAAGGAAAAGTTTATTGTCGCTAGCATTCATGCGGTGCGATAACGTTCTGATTTGAGTTGGGCTCAGCGAAGAGCGTATCGAGGAAATGGACAATTTCCACACTTCTGAGACTGTTTTGTAAATCTCGAACATCCAGGTAAGCCCATGTTTCTCTCGTCCACTCTTACTATTAAGGGAATTAAAATGCACCAGCAGGGTGCCAAATGTGTGACCTCTAGGCAGCCCAGTCGAGACGATTCCGGACTACAACACTACGTTTTTTGTCTTCTTTCATTATTTCTGAGGTAGCTAGAACATTGTAAAGAATGCAAAAGTAAAGAGGAAGCAAGCACTTTGCCAGCGGCGTGCAATTAACCGAATGAGCGGAATGTTGCCGAGTGGTTCGCGAAATGAACTATAGGGCATTCTAAAGTATCTCTTGCTCCTCGCTCTAAGGCGGACAAATTGCGTGGCTCTTTCTTTTCATTGTGCAAATGTGAAGACACTCCTGTAAAACAAAAAAAAAAGGAACTCGGTGAGCGAGACAACACATTGGGAAAATCTCCTTGTAGAAGTAAACAAACTAAACATGCTGTCTCAAGTTGCAACTGCTGCATAAAACAGTAGGAAGAAGCCGCTTTAGCAAAAAATAAGGGAGATGAATGGGGGACGTTATAAACAGCAGGAATACAAGTGTTGAGCCGCTAGGCCTCGTCTCCTTGAGGGAAAGAAAGTGTTAAACTGAATTATTTATGATGGCTTCCCAATGTTGCGATTTGTAACGTCATAGGGGTCTCTAAGAATACTTCTCAATTATTATTTTTGTCGGTTATTAACTGCTTTATTATTGAACATGCCGAGCTCGTGCCGTTCTCATTGTCGCTTTTGCGCGGGTTGCTTTTATCGGGTTAAGTTCCAAGAGCATTTCGTTTTAGCAGCTAAAGCCCCCTCTCAGCTGGTGATGAATTGTTATCAGTGCGTCTGCGGGGACGGAAGGACTTAAATAAATTTTGTGAAACAATACGTTTACAACTAAGGTAAAGATGGAATGCACAAAACATGCACAACGACACAGTGTCTCCCTTACTGTGTCGTTGCATATGTTTTGCGAGTTCCATATTTACCTTACTAGTATGAACCAACTCGCCCAGCAACAAGTGTTATTGAATCCGTTCACAACAGGTGTTACTGAAGCATGTCTTGATAACAGCGTCCTGACGTCCTTCGTCGCTATAGTTTTTTTTTTCTCGCTAACGTGATTCTCTTAGTATCGTCGAGTCGTACGGCGCCTCAGAGTACAGCATAAGAAATATAAAGCTCATGTTTATCTTTGAACAGGGTGCTTTTTTACATACTAGCTTACAGTTCTTTTTTTCATTCATATGAAATGTAGCACGCATCCCTGTTCAATGCTTTGTTTTGTGAAATTTCAATAGGCGTAAGCAATGTGGAGACAGGGACGCTCACCCGCCGTCCCAATGAGGCTCCTGCAGCCATGATATTTGTTTAATGCTGAACAAAATCGGTCAGTCAAGAAAGTGCAGAGTTCTGGGCAAAGCACTCAGCAACAGAGGCACACATTTGGCTACGTGCTTCTTCATGTTTTTTTTTTTTTTGCTCTTTTTGTGTTCCCGCTTTTCCTCCAATTTTGTTCTTCAACAGTTGTCTCCTTTTCCTGCTACTATTTCTTCATCGTCTGCTTCTTCTTCTTCTTCAACGACTTCTTATTCGTCTCCCTCCTCTCTTCTTCTTCATATTACGCGTCTTCGCCGTAGTCTTCCTTCTCTTCGCTACCATGGCCGTCTCTTTCCTCTATTTCCTCGTCCTCGTCGATGTCTTCTTCCTCTTTTTCTTCGTATTGGGCCTCTTCTTCTTCATCCTTGTCTCTTTAATTATTGTTCCTCTACCTCCTCCTTTTTCGCGCCTTCATCTATCAAACCACAACCGAAGATTGACGACATATAATTTCCAGACACACCACCTTTACCATATACATACATCACCGCGACTGAGGACACTGAGTGCCACCCCACGTGGTGGGAGCCAGGGATGGATGCCACCACCCCTGTTGAGCTGGATGCAAGTCCGCGCAAGCATGGAGTTTCTATCTATCTATCTATCTATCTATCTATCTATCTATCTATCTATCTATCTATCTATCTATCTATCTATCTATCTATCTATCTATCTCTCTCTCTCTCAACACACACACATGCGCACGCACGCACGCACGCTTTCATTGCACGTTAAAGAACACCAATTTTAAGAACCTAGGATCTTTCATCTTTCTCCACAGTAACAGACATCGGCGCTCGAACACGAGCGCTGACGTTGCGCGGGACCACACATTACAAGTTACGCTGTATCCTGGGTGTCTGATAAGCCCTCGTCACGCCCACAACAACTTCATTTACTCTTAAGTCATGGATTCGCCTATTGACGCCAGAGTCAAACGATGCTTCACGGTCGGCTCCTCGCTTTTGTATATAGAGTGCGTAAGAACGACCGGCATTCTATGGATATCAAGCGGCTTATGCCAGGAGGCGGGCAGCCAGCTTATTTCATCTGGCCGTGCTCTTGTGTGAATAGCCTAGCCCTGTTAATCGCGGTAGCTCGTCCTTGGGTCCTGTGCTTCTCAACTGGACATTAGTGCCCCAGTTGAAGTAGGCCACGATACCTCGCTACTATTTATGCCAGACTTCTTTCCCATAGCCAGTCTAGACTTCCAAATGGCACATTTGCATCTGGCTAACCTACCTACTTTCACCTTTTTTTTTCTTGTTTCACGCTCGATTTGTACATCAAGCGTTCCTGGGCACAGTCGTATATACTCGTAGCACGGGACGTCTAGACGGCCAGATATCGGTATAGCGCTAATTAGAGTAACATTGCAGCTGGTTTGCATTCAGCTGCAATCTTGCGTGCTGTAACCATCGCCTCAACTATTTGTTCTTTTAAGCAATTCAATCGCGTAATGAGGTCTTACTCAACCCTCCAACGGGCTTTCCTGCTGCCAGCGCCTGCAACGTGCAGCGACATTTAAGCCAATTCTGAGCTTTAAATGTCAAGCTTTCGTTCTCACGAACACGTTGCCTAACCATCTTGAAGATGTTCCTTCTCGTATAGTTGGGACACATGCGAGACAGTCGAGTCATTTTGTGCACTCTGGCTGCCGCATAACACGAAAAAGAAGCGTGGCTTATTAGTGAGCCAGAACCTACTGCGGAAGCCGTGCATGAAGGCCACAGGCAAAAATTAAAGAAATATGTGAGTGTGGTATTCATATAACACGGTATGTCTTATAATAGGTCCAAATTTCTCGTAGGCCATTAGCTAGGAATTCTCATACCAACGTAAACCATTAAGCACATTAAGCAGTAAAACTCGGTTAGCTTAAACTTCGTTAAGAACACTTCACTTAGTTCGTGAGCTACGTGGAATAAACTAATAAAACAATATTCTAATAAACAAAAACTATGAAAGTATCCTAAAGTACCGCAGCCTACGTGCAAGAGAAGCACTTCACCGTTTTCCATTCTTCCATTTTGCCCTTTTGTGTGCAGTAGCTATGCAGCAGCACATAGGCACAAAAATGTGTTTCTCACAAAAAAAATATCATAAAAGAAGAAGAGATACAAAGGACATTGCAGAATGAAACCCGGCGGCTTATTTTTTTTTCTCCCAGCTCGCTAGGATTGGATTAGGAAATACATCTAGAGCCGCCTCTGAAGTTGCCCGGTAATCCGAGTTCTTTTGAAACGAACGCCCAAGTGTGCATACATTGTGTGCGAAGAAAGGACCGAATACATAGATATTAGGGAGCTAGCTTAGGCCGAAACTTCCGCACTTAAGATAGTGTAATTAGAGGAAGTATCCGATTACGCAAGTGATATTAACTCTCGCGCTGTTTACTTTCATGATGTTACGCGGGGTAAATGGCAAGCCTCTAAATGGTGTGAAAATTGAAGCTTGCTTTTGCTTTCACCCATTGTTCTCCTCTCTCCTCCTCGCACTGTACGCTGAACTAACACTAAAGACGCAGGTGTTAGAACCGGCAGCTCTTCAGACCGTAGAACATCACGTAAAGTCCAACGGAAGTTGTTAGCAAAAAATGCACGTGTTAGAGGGAGAAATACTTTTAAAAAAACGAAATTAAACAATTGCTAAATGTTGATGTCTTTTCCGTTGGTAACAATTGACTAAGTAAAGACATTACTACGGGTAAAACTTCAACGCGTACTTCGGCTACTCCATAACACTTACTCAATTTAAGCATAGCCCTTGCTGGAGTTTAGTTTCCACATCTACGGCATGTGTATCGCTTAGATTTCAAGATTACGTGTACGCTAATCTTGTGTGTGTGTGTGTGTGGGGGGGTATCGATTGTGTGAGTCTCAGAAGCCTAGGTGTTCGAATACACATATCGGCAAAAATGGAGTGCGCTGAGAGGCATATATGAAAACTGTTTTATTTATTTATTTATTTATTTATTTATTTATTTATTTATTTATTTATTTATTTATTTATTTATTTATTTATTTGACGTGATGAAATGGCTAGTGAACATACATGCTGCTGTCTGAGTAGTCTTTTCGTGTACTCACTCATCGATATTGTGTGTAAGGTCGATAGACGAGAATGAGGCCTAGTAGCAGATTCTGTCGTCATGAAGGCGCTAGACGGAAGAGAGGTGGTAAAATAGGTGAAAATCCAAGACAAATGCCTCGTTTTTTTATTGCAAGTCGCCTACTGTGGACAGTGGATTTTTTGCTCACCGTCTGGTAAAAACTTCTCTGATGTGTCCCTCTCACGCTCACCCTCCGCACTGTCATTCCATGCTGTCGCAAGAGGGGTTTCCCGTACGACGAGCCAAACAGAGTAATAGTTTGGCGGTAAGACGTTCCATCAGCCGCAACATCCACATCCTTCTCTCAAGTGTGATGTTGACGCCCCTGTAGTTCGGTGGAAGGATCGATTAGCTCGAACACCTCTAATAGTTGTTTCCCCGCGCGGACGAAAAGCGCGGCTGATCTACAGCGAGCCCATCTGTGGAAACACAGCGCGTCTTTCGCACCACATTGTTTATCAACCCGTTCTTTGCTGCGGAGAACCACGGAAGTTATTCCTAATCGAGTGAATGGATGAACGGTGGCAGCATTTCTTGCTGCTCTTTTGGCTTATATCATGCTTGGCACCAGCGGGAGAACCGATTAACTTGCATAAGATAATATTTATTTGTTCCCAGCAATTAATACCGGACCACCTTTCCTTGCTTGTTCTATACAGTGACACTTCGTGGGTGAGCAAATTTTCTGAAATGAGGAACATAAAACAAGGACTACTTTCTCATTCTCCTAATTCTTCCTGTTGAACATACCTAAATCAAAACAATACGTTGAAGTCTCAGCATCCAACCTTTAAAGCTGAAAAAAAAAAAGACGAGACTTTGAGTCGAAATATCATTTATTCCGCACACGCAGTGTTTCAGCGACCGCTTTCGATAAATTTCTGAAGGCAGGCTTTTCGAGAAACAAAGAAATTTTCTCATGAAAAAAATGTCAGGTTGGGCGGACATCAGTATAACCATGACAAATATGTGATTAGCATCATTAACTGACTCAGGTAGTCTTAACTTCACACTGAAAATGGTCCACCCAGGCGGACTCGAACCCACCTTCAACCGGGATTTGACGAAACGACGCGGCCGCTACAAAATTTGTCTTGCATGGCCAGGTGTGCTAAGACGCGCAGTGCTCCAGGATCGCAAAGACGGCCGTACACATGTAAGTGATTGGCCTTTCGTTGCAGTAGGCTGCGTTTTCACAAAACGATCCGCTGACAACCGTTCGGTTTCTCTTTCAAGGCGTCACCATTTGCGGACGATCCTCGTTTATGGCAGGCTTGTGCAGGGCTCTAGCGAGCGCAATTCAGTGTTTCCAGAGCAATGTGAGTCGCTCGAAAACTTTCTCTCGTGTACAACTGTCGAGAATCCCTGTGTCGTGTGCAGGTGCCGCTGATGTGCAGATTTAGCATGTTCACGTGTTCACAGTACCCAAGCCATCTCCCGCCCCTCGACTCGCCAGATTGCCCCTTATGCATTCCACAACTTCGCGAAGACAGGTTTCACTTTCCTGTTATACAGATTCCTATGACAGAGGGATCAACCACATTTTTTTTTTCATGACTGAGATCATACTGACCAGAATAGACTGAAGTGCCTTGCACGCTGTTGTACTTTGTGACGGCGTTCCCGTAACCTTCTTGCAACCATCATGTCGTGTATGTTGTGAATATGTATTTGAATTTCTTAGCGAGGCTTACTGGGAAGTGCCACTCCGATTTGTTATCAAAATGGCATGCTCGCCATGCAGCTATTTAGGTACATGCTGTCATTCTTCGGCTGCCTCCGAGTGATGCGAGGTAGTATGCCACTCGCTGAAATTTGTTATCAGTAGGGGAGAAACACGGACGTATTTAGAGCCCTGAGAATTATAAGAATGCTAAGCAAAACGCGTAGGTGTAGAAACAAACGCATAGACCCTTCTACACACGGCGTCTTCTGTGTTCTCGAATCTCCAGTCTGGAGATTTGCTATACGGCGTTCGCTGCTGCGTCGTGTACTGTCTAGTCGTTTCGATCATTACGCACACAACACCCTGTGGAAACAAAGGCTGTTAGCATAAACAAACCACCTTCCCTTGCGCCTGCTCGAACGAGTTTTGCGCTCTGTCGTAAGTTCGCGCAGCTCATTGTGAGCCCTTCGGGACTCTGCGATTTATGCAAATTATCGCGTTTGGAGCCGGTGCGCTGGTCGCTCGATAACTAGGCCAATACCTACTGACAAAGACACTGAGAGAGCGATTAAAGCGGGGGTGTTTATCTCTGCGCTTTGGAAAACATGGGCCACGGACGGACACACGATGGCCGTATATTGTAGTTCGCTGAAACAGACCGGGCAGAACTTGTGACAAATGAATTCGTACATATAGGAACGAAGCTCCTCGCAGTACTAAGAGAAGCACACAATCAACTCAAACACATCTTATTAGGCTGCGCGAATTACAACGTAATAAAGCCTACTTCGTGTCTAAGGATAACTAAGGCTAAATGTTCCTCTCTTTCCTGAAAGGAAAGCGATGACGTTATTTCCTACATTAGTGGACGTGTTGTCGAGCTAGCTTTGCGCAATCTTTTCCTTTGCTTTCCTAGATCATCATTGTCTGTAGTATCATCGACAATTCTTCAGCTTATTAAAAACGAATCGTAGAATCTGCATCGAGTAAGCACAACGAATGGTTCATTTCACCTGAAAATTCTTAGCGATAACTTTTGGAACCAAATCACTGCATTCTGCCTGCGGTGTGTGAATGAAGGCGAAGTTTACGCGCAGTTTGAAAGGACGATGACGTTGACACCTGAACAAACGCTGTCGTTTTGATTAGGGTAGCCATGTTTCAGTTGTTCGTGACCCGTGACACTATCACATTTGTTACCGTTTTGCAGAAAATTATCGTACCCTTCGTTTTCATATTTAGCACTTTCCTCCTTTCCTTTCCTGAGCTAACCGAATTTGGAACACTTGTTTGGCATATAGCACAAATCTGCCAAAATATGAGCATATCTCGCAAGAAAAATAGCATACATTAATTACTAGCTTAACAATGTGACTAAAAATTTTATTGCGATTATGGCTGGTTGCGCCTTGGAATTTAGCAAAACTAGTGGATCCCCAACCGATAGTCACTTAGGGCGAGATCTCAATCTAACAGCTCACTTAAACCCGTCTCCCGAACAGGAACTACTTGCATTAGTATATCTTTTTTATACTAAAAGACAAAAGTAACTAACGTGTCTCTTGGTCTACAGCTTAAGGACACATATCGTAAAACTTGCGTGATATGCGGTATTTGTTGAAAGATGCATATGCCCCCAACTCATCGACTACAAGTCGCACTATCCAACACGTACTAATAAGGAACAGGTTGGAATGTAAACTCGGGAATTCGGGCGCTTTGTAAAGTAGGAATTTTAATTTTTTTGAGGACCTAATGTCCGCGTTTAAAAGTTGTTCAATTCAAATAAATAGAACTAAATTACATACGTGGCAAGTAAATACAAAAAATATTGGTTTTTAAGGCCTCTATGTCTATGTGCGCGCTGCTGCTTTAGTTTTGTCGCCAAGTAAATGCCATATTTGTTGCAAACTACACTAAGAAAATTACCTGATGTAAATGAAAAATTATAGTTGTCAACTACGGATTTGGTGAAAACTTAATAATAAACGACCCTACTACGAGTAACGTTCAAAACAAGAGCATAATTCTGTTAGGCATAAGACAAAATGTTCACTACCTGGCATCACAGAATAATTAGGATCTGCAGCACCAAATTCGGGGGCGAATATATTTTCCTTTGCTTGCGTGATCCTTTTGTGATTTGTTTATTTTCATTCTTAATTACTCTTCTTATTTTCTTATTAGTAGGCATAATAATTATTATTAAGATCCTTAATAAGACCACTTTATCTCTCACCCTTACGTATTTCTGCAGCTACGTAATCGTACCTCCCCGAGCATATTAGGACAAGTGCTAATCCCGAGGACTTGGGTCAGCCAAGGCGGCCGCATTGCGATCAGGAGCGGTACTTGAATCTAGCTACATTCCAAAGAACCTCAGATTATTCAAGAATCAGTGCGGTCTTTCCTACAAAGGTACACCTCGTCGTCACATCGTGAATTGATTTTGGCGTCCCAGAATTTCGTTTTTCTTCTACTGTCGGTCATAATGACGCTCAAATACCGGGAGTCGTTTACGGCTGTCCACTTCCTTGTGCAGTCCACTTTCTTTTTCTTTTTATGTACAATGTTTGCCAGTCATCCCGCGTAGTGGTGCCGCAGTACTCTAAGCCTAATGCTTTAGCGGTTTCAGTGAGTGGCGTATTTATTGTGGGCGTCCAGCATTCACGGATCACGAGGGTCATTAAAGATCTAAATTTCCCTATAGCATGCAGGCCTAGAGTGAGGCTGTGGGTGTGGTCACAACTAAAGCCCCTAGATCTTTTTTTCCATTTTTAAATAGCGATAACTACCTCCTCTCCCGGCACCTTCTAGCTCAAAGCCCACGTCGGCAGCCATGTTCTTCCTAAACACGTGGAGCGGCGCACGCGCGCGCAGGTAGTGTCCGGCCGTCAACATACGCGTTCCTATCAAATATGATAGTGGACGTGCCATATGTAAGGAAACGCCTACTGAAACGCGCAACTTTCTTTGACGTTCTCTCGCTACAGCATTCAAGTAACATCTTTAGGAAAACCATGGCTGTCAAAAGCAACGCCGACCAATCAAATGCGCCAGCGGCACATCAAAGCTTTTCGCTACTTAGAAAACGGAAAAAATATCTCGGGACTTTAGTCACAACGTGCCGGCTGCAATAAATTGACCATAAGTGGTTGCAGCATAGACCGCAGTGCCCTTTTCAGATCTGCGTTAGTCATTTCACTTTCAGTGTTCCGTGCTTAGTGTTCTCCTCAATCCCGCATTTGGACTGTCGCCTGTAAAGTCATCAGAGTCGATTCACCGAGAAATTGAAGCTACAGTCGCACTGTTACATGTTTCTCAGCGTCAACACTTCTGTGTAGTGCCTTCTTTTGTTTCATCTGGACAATATCTGCCTCATGTTTACTTCACGCTCGAACACAAACTTCGTGATGTCCACGGACGGAGTAACACGGACGAACTTAGCCATTATAACGAAGTGAAGCGATCAAAGCGTGACGGCTCTCTCTAGCGGCCACTCCATTCTCTGTAATGCACGTACGCATGCCTTGCGACACAACTTGCGCGCTTCACGCTTGACGTCCCACGCTTTTGTTGGGAAGAGGGAGCACAAGTCTGTCTCGGATGAAAAGATAATGTTGACTTTTGTAGCTCCAGGGACTGACTGCTCATGGGAACACTTAGACTTATGTACCGCTACTCTCCCCTCCTCAACTTGCCCTTACTGCGTTCTTGCGGGCGCAGTGGAGTTGGATTGCATAATGGAAACAGAGGGAGGAACAGCATAATGAGCTGGCACTCATTGACTTTATACGGACAATGTTACCGAATCTTCTAGAAACTCGTTCTTACTTCTTTCTTGTGATCTTTACCTCTTCCAAACGTTTCTGCTACAAAACGTCATTTTTTGTCTGTCCGCTGCTGTATTACAATGTTTATGGTGCTCGGCTGATGACCCTAGCCACGCGCGCTTGAACTCAGCCGCGGCGGTTGCATTTTGAATAGAAAGGAAAATGCTAGAAGACCCTACACTGTTTGTTCTCATTGCGTATTAAAGGACACCGGGTGGTGGAAACTTCTACAGTCCTCCACCACGACGTCCTTCATAATCGCATCATGGTTTTGGAGCGTTAAACCCCACGAATTACTTCAATCCGCATTCAGGCAGCGTGCCATTCAGTTTGCTGTGGAAAAAAAAAGAAAAATAATTTTTATCTTAGCAGGGTACGACTTTTCCGGCCCTTCAAGTGAGATTTCACATTATTATTTCATCATTGTTGCTTCGATGGAGGCTTATGAGACAGGGGAGGGCGTCTCGCCGGTTGAAAATGTTCTCTTATTTTCATGCAGAAGAACCGCAATAATGCAGTTGCAACGCCATGCTCCGCGTAACAATAGGCCCAGCCTGCACATTGCGCAGTTAATAATACAGCGCCCTTCCATTCTTGCTTTATTTTTTATTTTCTTGCAATGTCAATAGTGCGTTTGCAGTCGAGCAATCAAGCATATCGTAGCATACCATCAAGCATCAAGCATACCAGTGAAATTATTGCGGTCGGTCATTTAAAAAGCGCTCGCAAATATTACCAACAAGTCCCTACGGCGATTTTCAGGAGCAAAGCTCCCTCCTCGTAGTATGTGTTTCGCTGTTCGTGCGCTATCAATAGAATTCCAGTGCACAGAATAACAGCTTCCGCTCCGATATGTCGCTGGTCGAGTCGAGCTATGTCACCAGCTTTGGTCATGACTAGAACGTCAATTTGTCTGAACGTGCTGATGCGCTTGATGCGGCTGTTAGCAGTTAAGTGCCGTGGCAAAACTATATAACTACGTGATCACCAGATCGTTGAGAACGACGAGAGAGATCTAATGTCGCCACAGTCAGCTCATTAACAAGAGGTCTTGTTAATGAGCCGACTCTAGCTCATTGCCATTTCAGTCTTCACATGTCATATGGCATTGTTATAGCCATGTAAAAACAGTTCACGCCGCCTTAGAAGCGGAAACCGTCTAACACAGCAACCGTCCTGCGATACATCTGCAGCTGAAGAAAATGGTAATATAAAAAAAAACTTATGTTTCAAATATCTCGTGAGGAAACTTTCATTACAATGTTCAGTTACAACGCCGCACATTAGTTACGTCATCCCTGCTCCTTAGGCACCCTGCTATAATTACGATGTAACGAGAAGGTGTGACGCAACATTTTCAAATGCATAGCAGCTGCTCCTAAGGAGCCCCACTATAAGTATGAAACAATGGAAAGAAAAATAACCGCTGTACACAATTTTGTACGAAGCGAGTATAGCTGTATACAAAAACTCAACGGCCGCATCACTTCCAGTAAAAGAACCTAAGCAAAGCATTTAGCCAAGGTAAAGTACACCGCGCAGAAAATGCTGCAAGCGGACGTTGAAAACGCGATTACGTTTACACGATAACACACGTCTTTCCTAAGAAGCAGCGCCCACATCATGTGCCAGTTACCGGTCTAGCAGCCTGCTGAGCCTGAGTATCGCCTTGTATGCCACAGTTCGAGTAGCCCTTTCGACACAACCATATAATGTAATTCACAGAGTTTACCATGCGTGCTAGTGATGTTCACGGCTAATCGCTGTTTGTGGGACAGTTTTTGACATTGCACAGCAGCGAGCATTAGGGCACCTGACATTGCGGAGTTCCACCAGGCTCGATTTTGTACAATATAATCTAAATAGAATCCACGCGCATGCGCACAATGAAAATGTATGGAGTTTTACACGACATAATCGCAGTGTGATTATGAGGGACGGTGTATGTAGGTCTCCATATGATTCTTACCACATGGAGTTCTTTAAAGTGAGCTTAAATCTGAGTGTGTGTCTGTGTTTCGCCTCCACCGAAATGCGGCCGTCCTCGCCAGCGATCTCACCCGCGTACTCAGCATTAGCAGCCGCACACCTATACGCTAAGCTGCCACGGCGGGTCACACGTGCTAGGGATTAACGGCACCTTGCTTCACCTTTCCTTTCTGGTGCTCTGGGCATACTAATTATTTCTATTAGCAAACAAAAAAATCGCAGGACCACACAAGAAAAACGACGCCCATTTCAGGAACCACATGCTGGTCCGTTCTCTTGGCAAGGTAGCATAAAACACAGCGTAGTTTAACCCAAGCTTTTCCTTCAAGTTGTTTTAGCAATCATCATTCGAGTTGTTGTTTACAATCATCATTCGAGTCACTGGTGTTGTTTACGCTGACACTGTGGCAACGTTCACTGTGGGGCCAGATTTACTAGCCGCTAAGCTACAACTCAACGACTGGCTCAGGAACGTGACGTGTACTCCAAGATGAGTAGTGTGTTCGTACGTCGGTATTTCGGAGGTAGCAGCAGGTTGTGCGCTCACGTGGCGCGGGCTTTAAGCGACAGTGCCGTTATTGACAGCTCAGCTTTTCACGGAAATGTCATTCATTTTCGAGATAGCAGATAGCTTACGTAAAAAAAGCCTTTTCACTATGTCATTTCAGAGTGAACCAGATGTCCCCGTCATGCCGCCTCCGCCGTATTTACCGCTTCTAATCGAACTTTGGTTACGTGTAGTTGGCGTTCGCGCGGGACGAGAGCTTCCTGCAAAGTTCAAGTTGCTAGGGAGAGTCGGAGGAAATAATTCGGAGTACGAAGCAAGAAAAACGGATAGTGAAATCAGACGTTATTTGTTTTATAGCGCCCTCTTTTGCACGAGTTATATTTTTCAGTGTTTTCTCCATTTCTTCGTGTTTTTTAAGCCGGTGGCAAATGGGCATTAATTTTTTATATTTATCCTGATGGTTAAATGCCTCTTTACTTTAAAGTACCTATGCATGAATGTCGTATTTGTCGCATACAACCCTTAGCATGGCATCCTTCGTACAGTTCGTGTTTTTTATCTTACGTTTTAATTTTGTAACACGTTTCGTAACGTGTTTCTACGTGGGGGATGAACGTGAGGTGCGCACAAGAAACATAAGTGTAACTCTGCACTGGTGCCACTAAAAACATCCAAAGAACGAAGCAGCACTTGTGTTGTGGCCAGGAGATGTCATTCACGAGGGCAGATGGACCTGTCGTTGCTCGAAAGTCGTAAAGGCTACCGCTTACCAGTGCCACTCTTTCCTCTCTTTTTTTTTTTCATCATGGCCATCTAATATAAGATGACTGACGAAATGATACCCGACTTCAGCTGTACGTTCAGCTGAGTTTCTGTGTTCTGTAGGTGTTTCTTTATTTCTTGGTACTTTGATTCTGGTTTTGACAGTTACTACCCAACATCAGACACACACTTTCCAAAGTGTGTACCCGAACAGTGATGTGTGAAAGGCACTTTATATTCATGAGCAGCAGCTGTTTGTGAAATCGGGTATGATATGACTATAGAACAATAAAGGGAGAACGAAGTGGAGAGTTGGTCTCCGAGCGCTCATGCCCTACTTTCGTCCGTATGTTTCCGTCGCCAATATGAACTTATATAAAGTGATTGCTTATTCTCTGCTCAAAAATATACATGTTATAAAACGGCCGCTCGCTTCTCTAGATGTTCTGTGTTCCTTACGTTTTTTTTTTATCCAAATAATATGAAGAATTATTGTCCAGCCAAGCGAAGCGCGGGATTATGAAGAAGGCACTTAAGTTTTATTAAATCAAATTGTTTTTGTGAATTTGCATTTCGTACATAAAGTTTTTTGTGCCCTGGCATGTGCCTAGCTCCGTTTTAGTTCAGAAAGTTGTACGACTACGCCTAAAGGCGTAATCGTTCAACCTCAGCTGGGAATCCGTATAAGACTACGCCATGTTTAAGGAACTTAAAGCTTATTCTCCCAAAACATGCTACCTTTTCTTTGGCAGCTCAAGGAAATATGGAGGCTTTAATCGATGAAGAGATCATTAAAAACGATGAACAACTGGTAATCTCACTAGAAACAACGTTTTTTCAGATGGACTTGTCTTCGTCACGACGAAAAGTCCACTTGTCGAAACGTTGGCTGTAGCGACATCCCCTGTTCTTCATCGTTTTTGACGATCTCTTCATCGCTCCATTACCTAGCTTTAGAATTTAGTGTCAGCTTCAATTGCATGACAGTTTTCATAAGCCTTCTTCCACCTCTAAACTTCCACATGCGGTGAATTGTTTTATTTTTTTTTTCAATTTATCTACGTTTATTTGTTGTTTTTCTCTTAAATTAGGAGCATGTGACATCCCCTGTCATTTTCCCTGCTTCATTATTTTATTAGATTCTTTCGGTTGTGCGGAACATGAGATAGCCATTCTGTCAGTGCTCTTTTCTCTTGTTCGACCCCTTTTTTGGTACTGAAACCTCCTTTAGCCTACGTTCACATCTGTGTGCACTTATTTGACAGCTACAAAATAAATAAAAAGTCCTCGTTATACTAGGGTGTCAAAATGGGATCTTCACAACTCGGTGTGTTTTGATTCGTATGTGATTCTTATGTGTTTTTTAGTGCTATGATCCTGGTCACAGAAGAAAAGATACAAAAGTCTAACGCTCATTCTTACTGCGAACGCGTTAGCCAACAAAAGTGTTCGTCGCACGCTTGTCGCAGATGTTCTGGAAGTAATCCATTTCACGAAATTTGTCTTTCCTACCCCAACTGTGTTTCTTTTAACGGCGATGCGGTTTTAGCTAGCCGTAATCTGTCAGGCGTGTAACTGTAATTTGTCAGGCATCATGCAATACCACGTGACATTGCGTTGCGTGATGTTGGCGTAAACATGTCACATGACATTGCGTTGCGTGATTTTTGCGGAAACATGTTACATGCCATCGCGTTGGCTGATGTTGGCGGAAACGTGTCAAGGTCATGTTTGACCGATATCCGGCCCCACCCGTCACATTCAGGGTCGTAGAAAATCAGAACCCTTCCATGCTGTCCCTTCGAAATACGAAGGACTCAAAGCCAATGGGACCGAGCAAATAATGCGACCAGGACTCTTACTTACACGTCACTGCCTTTATATTGAATCGCCGCTTCGCGACCAATGAAGACATTCATTATGGTAATGGGACTTACACTGTCGTTCTTCCAGCCAATCTATAGAAGAAAGTATGCATTTTTAAGGTTGCTGCAACGCTCGCAAAAATAAAAGTTCTCTTTACTGTTCACTGTTTTCTTTACCGCCAGACATAGTAAAGAAGATAGTCTGCAAAAAACAGAGAAAAATTCGCCTTGGCGTGTTTCCAAAGGAACGAGCAGTTGCGTGGCATACTAATATCTCTCTCTCTCTCTCTCTCTCTCTCCCTCCCTCCCTCCCTCTCTCTCTCTCTCTCTCTCTCTCTCTCTCTCTCTACATCGCGCTTGTATGTTCCTCTTTTTTCCTTTCCGCATCGGAGTGCTGGCCGAACCGGCTCAACTAACCGACGAGATCAACGTGCATGTAGCGGTTAAACGAATTTGTAAAGCTGGCTTCGTCCGCTAGCTTAATTACCTTACAGACAGAGCACGCTTTACAGGCATATCTTCAACAACTGTATAGCGCGTCCAAAGCAAATGGGAATAGCGAATGAATTCGACTGCAGTAACCGTGTCGCAGTGTCCGTAAACTTCTATTTTAAATGCGTACACCATTTTCTAGGCTGCCTTCCAGCCACTTGGGTCGGTCATCAGCGTATCTTTACCCAAGGGTTGAGGCACAGGCACTGACAGAGCGCTCAAGTGACGTCAGCGCAGTGATTACGTAAACCAGACGAACACGCAAGTAAATCAAAACCAACCGACCATGGGATTTGAGCTCGGGCTCTGTGGTATCGGAGCCAAATGCTGCAACAATTTCACAGCTAGGGCATATGCCAACATGCGAAATGGATCCTGTTCACTTGTTTGTATTCGTTTACACAACTCACAAGAGTAACCAGGATAACGAAAAAAGAATACATTCTGTACGCGTTTGTAATAACACCATTGCAAGATTTGTATCACCTTGTAGTTGAACATTAACTGTCTTGGCCAAAGATTGGGCCCTTTCTTAACCCTTGCGTGGGTTCTGGGGTCCCGCAAATGTAAAAGTAACATGCCACTCACTGTACGTACAAATTTATTCATTGATGGGTCGGCAGACCAACCGACGGACATGGCGGCAATAAAACATAACAATTATCAAAAGAAGAAAACGGATTTGATGTGTGGGTTTGAACCAGTCCTTCAAAAGTTAGCCCAGAAGTGTAACCCAGTCAACCACAAATCCACCTCAGACAACCAAAAGTGAACCAAACGGTACGCGTCAGGCGCTATTCATGACACTTGAGTAGGCAATAAGGTCACCTTGAGAGATTTATTTATTTATTTATTTATTTATTTATTTATTTATTTATTTATTTATTTATTTATTTATTTATTTAAAAAATACGGCCGTTGTGACCTAGAATAAAGCCCACACTCACGAGATGAGCAGGTGAACAGCTTATAGGCCATGCTACCACGGCTTGTTTCTTTTTTGTTTACATGTTCAAAAAGAAAAATAAGTTATTTGGTTATAGAAGCGGTAATACGGGACCAGTTTGAAAATCCGAATACTGTGCATGCTGTAGAAACAAGTACACTTTCTGGAATATTTAAAGCATTAAAATATCATTAAATATATCCTTTATCAGCCAGGACGTTACTTTCCGTAACCGTCAAGATTTATTCAAACCGGATTATGGAATGTTATCGCTTTTTTAAAAAAAAAACCTACTTTTGTAATTTTTCATCCGTATGGTATTTGCTGTCGACAAACTGTTAAAAATTGACATTTTTTTTTTTTTTGCTGTATTGAGATTGTGCAGTAACATCCCCGCATTGGAATATCTAATTTGGCTGCTGGGAATCAGTATGTTCACAGACACACCTTCGCGTAATGTTCGCCCTCCTGTTTCAACCTTAATAAATCATCATCATCATCACCATCACTGTTTTCGTCGTCGTCGTTATCACCATCACAACGCATCCTTTCTTCAGTAATACAGCGCTATGCCGAAGCAGGAAAAGAATGTGGAAGCAGAAAACCAGAATCATTAACTAAATGCCGGCCACTGCACTCGCTTTTTTTTTTCATCCCACCACGTTAAGTGATGCCTTGAAAGCGTTTCTGTGTCTGACGTAGTTAGCGGCATTGTCATCCGCTGTGATTGCAGTCTTTTCACTGAGTTTGTTTTTTGTTGCTTTTTCTTGCGGCTCCAGCTTAATTGCATTTCTGTTTCACGCATGGTCGCTATGTTTTCCTCCCATAATACTCACGCGAGAATTTCGTGTACAGATGGCCGCAGGCTATTAAGCCTAAAATGTGCCACTTCGTGTCGTAGAGAGCAGGGCGGGACGTTTCCTCTTTCGATGTAGGAAACGAACTATACGTATGACGAGCAGGTGGAACACCGGTAGCATCACGAAATAAAAGAGTGCAATTACTTAAATGTACACGAACCATCAAGGAAAATCCGCTAACGCACTGTGTTAAGTACGAGGCTTTATTAATGTGAAAGCATTGGGCTCGCGAATACAACAAAAAAGTCGGCGTCTTCCACTAACGCGAATAACACGAAAAGATGTTGCCACGTGGTCGTCACGATGAAGCACGCAGCAGAATTCAAGGTGTTTTCTGTCGAACTGTTATTGGGAGAACTTGTGCCCAGTAAAGAAAGCAAACCACACTGCAGGACGATAGCGGCGTGAACAGTCGTCGGTTGACGGTAAAAACTGACAAGCAGCGAAGTGCGTCGACTTTTATACACACGTAATTACGGGCTCTCGCATTATCTTTGAGATTCTAGAAGATACTCAAGTGTGCGCGTCAGGCATGCAAAGTTTCTAGAACGGTCGGCACGGTTCACGAAGTGACATGCAGGATAAACGCGGCCTGCGCTGCCCTAGACAGGGAAGTGACAACGGCGCTCCCAGCAAACAAACCAAAACAATCACGCATATCAGTATGCATCCAAGTGTTGACATCAATACCTCACGCCATAGTGACGTAGTAAACGACGTTATCCCGTGGCCATACCGAAGGAGGAAAAGAATATTACGAAAATGAGGGCTCTGGCAACAGTGCTCGCACGGAGCCACAGCAGATTCCGAATGGGACTGCATGAATCACTTGGTAAACTAGTTGGAATTGAGTACAACTGAATAGATGCAACCAGTTTTCCCGACACGGTAAATCCACACTTTGACAGTGCGTGGTCGACGTCTAACGACGCTAAAATAGTACAAGTACGGTAAGCTCACTGCTTGCTTCCTAGTGAAGTGAATAAAAAGATCCCCTTTTATGTTTACTTGCTTTTCATTACCCAACAAATCAAAATAATAGCGTGTCTAAACATAATTCTGGAACTTTCATATAATTCAGAATTGGTTTATTTTATTTGAACATGGTATCAATAGGCAGAAACGAAGTAACTAGGTTCCTTTAAATGCTGAGACCCTTAGGAACAAATTTGCAAAAAAAAAAGGAAGGGAGCGAAATAATTCAAGCTAACGAGAGCACGGCTGTTTCAAGAGAATCCACAGGCACGCGTACACAGCTGGTTATTAAATAACTCCAAACGAGTGGCGCATTTTCTCTGAAATCTTTTTTTCTCAGGAGGCACCGGAGTGCAATAAAGCCACACTCACATCCTACATAATTGTAATTCTATGTTCTTAATTTTTTACTAATTACCAATGAAAAGAAGTAGCCTTCGTCAGAAAAGGCTGACAGCTCCTCCGTTTGTTTGTTTGTTCTTTATAAAGCTAAAAACTTGAACAAGACTGGCTAATTCATTTCGCATTCGCCGTAAATTAACCCCTTATAAATGAGGTGAGCAGACCAAGAGAGGCTCACCGAGGTTCATTAAAAATGCTCACTTATTCACTTCCGTGATTCGTATTTGAGCTGCGGCCTTCGTCGACCCACTTCTGCCGGAGGAAAGAAGTAACACGTTAAGAATACAAAATATCTACGGCGTAAAGCAAGCGACACCAAAAAATTCAGTAATTGTGTATTTTTCATGGTACTCTAACATTAATATTTTACAGGGGGCTTGAGGTAAAGGCGCAGTTGCATAGGTGTTTAAAGTACCATGTGAGGGCTGAGTGGCAGAGACGAAGGCCCAGCAGAACTCCGAGCTAAGTCACGTTGTTTTGATGCCTTGTTTGATGCCCTTTTTTAATGCGCCTAGGCGTAACGCTTGTACAGTTCGTCAGGAGGGCACCCTTCTTCATCTCAAGCATCCATCAGCCACTGAGCTTCTGTTCTAGTTTGAATCCAAAGCAAAGTAATGCACGTACATTTCCTTTCACCTTTTTTAGTTAATGGTACATCAGCGTAATATTAGTTCGTACATACGGCATCAGGGTCCCTATCTTATTCAGTGGCCAAATTCACAGCCAAGTTATGTGGTTTTCCTAAGCAATATCGCACAGCATTTGTTACAATCCAAAGCCATCATGCTTCATTTCATAGCTTCAGTGTCAGTTCGTACGTCTGCACGTACGCACGCAAACTGAAAAATTTCGAAGGAGGTGGGGAAGGGGGGGGGGGGGAGGGGACTGAGCTCACTCACCCTCCCTCCTTTTGACTACGCTGATTATAGGAAGAAACCGATGACAGAAACCACTGTGCAGGGTTAATACTGTGCTTCACATCCACGAAGTCGCAACGAATTCCAGCAAAGGACGTTTGGACTTTCTAAACTTTCACGATAATCAGCGTGCGGACTCATCAGCTGGAACAGAATTGGGATATCGCTAGAGGAAGCGTCTTAGGAAGGATACTTGGTTATAACGCAAGGGCTAGCCGTCTCTCCAGCGAGCAATCTCTGGCTACTGTCGATCACATTTTAGACAGTTGGGTTGCTGAGAAGTCGGTTGCGGATGCCCATGAGCGGTGCACAAGCAAAGCAAGTTTGTCGTGCATGTCGGAGCTCAATGCGCTATTCATGCAAGATACATTCTTGCTCGAACATCAAAAAGTTGTTTTGGGAGCGTACAAAATCCTCAGTGTCATGTCGGACGTGGTGTGTGTTCTTCGTACATCGCATGCAGTATATGGCATGCGATGACACATGTGGCACATTTGGGAAGCTTTGCTGTCCTGCAAAAGAGATCGTTGTCTCATTTTCTTGCATTCTATTTTTCCTTGAGGGAAGAAGGAAAAAGCTTTATTAAGTTGAGATATTTAAACGCAGTTGATGGGAGGGCCCTCAGTCCAAGGCTTCGCTGGCTCTTGCGGCTCGCTGAGCTTGGTCTAGGCGGGCCACTTGGCTTTCCCGGTCCTCGCTTGCGAGCAGTGCCTCTCACTGCCGGACGAAGTCCGCTGCCCTTAGTAGGGGCGAGTTGATGAGAACTCGACGATCACCCTTTTCCTTTCAAGTACTCTGTGTCACAATGATGGCGCCCATCTTTCGTGACTGGAAGGTATCGGCCACGTGGTGCAAACTCAAGAAAAGCTACGCAAGACAGATTTTGCGGGGCAAGAAGACGTTCCAAAGAGCCCAACTGCTGTTACAGCGTATATAAAGCTTTGCACGCAGCGGTATAGCTAGTATTCAGACGTTTTATGGCCCTAAGTGCAAAACGTACGCCTTCCGGCCTATACAGCTCGTCCTATAAACGCTCTAAATGCCATTCGCAGCACTTATTCGGCGCCTCCACACGACCTTGAAGAGCAGAACGCCAAATGGAAAAAGAGAGCGCTAATGGCTGTTCCGTGCCCGAACGCTCCTTCCTATTGGCTCCCGGTCCAATCGTTTCAATCCCAGCGGAACGACAACGCCAGCGCAGCGACAAACCGGATGTTATTCCGGATGGGGCCAAGTACTTCAGTGGACGCTAATTGCTCACCGACGAACACCGCTTCCTCTTAAGCTCGAACATCTTCCACACAGGCTTCATCCTATTCCTCCCCTCTGCCGCCCTCTAAAGAAGCGACAACAAAACATCATGTATACATTATGTGGCGTATGACCGCAGTGTTTTAGATGCGCTGTCACTAAAACTGTCGCTAAACATCAATGATTTCATCGCCTTCCTTTGCATAGGTTTATTAGCCGGTGAATAGTGTACCATAAAAAACATTCACTGTCCTCCGAAAAAAAAAACAGCTTTTTAAATGCATCTCCGCCGGCAGTTTCATACAGCTGTGCGAACGTTTTCATTACGTTGCCCAATTCATTGCATTCACTTATTCCTTGTGATGCGCTAGTTCAGGCAACTCAAAGTTCAGGTGTACTATGGCTATGGCGAGAAACATTTGCGGATGTGTACATTGTAAAATACATAGGAGAAACATCCGTTTCTATGAAAGCCCATACAGTCGCAGTAGCGACCGCGCTTTCAGTACACCAACAGGGAAACTTAACGTGTCCGGCAAACCGCTATACGCAATGTACCGGGTGATTACCGGGTGTAAAAAGCGCATGCCCAAGCATGGGTGACCACCCAAAGCGTATGCCGTCTGCTTCGAACCTTTCAAGCAGTCGTCGCACGTTCTGAAGCCCTCAAGTTCCTGACTGACGGTTCTATTTTTCTTATCTTTGTATCACAAAGCTTCGATAATAAAGCACTCGTGACAATTCGACACCGTTTCTGAGAGCCGCACTCAAATTATCAAGGCTGTAGGCTTACCGAGTGGATGCCAAAATTACGCAGGACATAGATTACACGGCTTTGCCTGTTCATTTTATCACACATAGCTGGCGCCACTTGACGGCAACAAACAACGTTATGCGGTATAGGGTATCTGCTGCGCCTTTGCGTATACGGGATTACTGGACACGTTATAACTCCCTGATATTGCGCACAGCTATAACGCAACTGCTTCGGTCGCGCAATCGTACGTCATTATAATGAGACTACTGGTTGAGAGTGCTGTCAACTTATGCATAACGAATAACGCATTGTACTTAGCATACTCTGCTTCTTGAGCAAGCTCAAGAACCGAAAAGTTTTTTTTTTCAGTGCTCGCTGCACTATCATGACAAATGACACGCCCTTCAACTGAAGCTTGCGAAAGGACCATTCATTTTTATACTAGTCTGCGTAAATGATTTCTCTCTAGCATGTATACCCTCTTTACATAAATGCAACTTAGAATAATCAAAGCATTGCTAAGGCAAGAATGCAGGAAACTCGTGCAGCAGCCTTCATTTTGTTCTCTATCTCTATTAAAGAAATCCCTAACTCGCTGCCTTACTCTTGCGTTAAGCCTGTCTCGTGTGGCGGGCTCATTAGGCGCCATTTTATTCGTGTTGCTCAACTCCGTTTTAGAGTATTTACCTCGAGATTTGAAAATGCGATTTGCTTATTTGTATGGCTAATGTGACATGACCAGGCTGCGCAGCCATTTGGTTTGTGGGCGCTATTATGATGCTCCCCCCCCCGCCCCCCCCCCCCTTTTTTTTTTCTACGCAAGGATACGTTAAGGGGATTCGCGAAGCATGGGCAAGGAACTGGCACCGCCAGTGGTGCGCGCGCTTTGCTGTTATTACGCAATGAGAAATAGAACGACTCTCGTTAGGAAAGCCACTGGAAAAGATATAAGCATGGACAAAGCGCCGCGCTGCGCTCTGTGCAATGGAGAGTTCTTGAAAGGCCTATGGGAAACGTCAACTTGCGTAACCTGGGTAGCGTATGTGGGCTTATTAATTCAGCTTCAAACTTATCCAGCGGCACAGACATGCCCACAACATGAATGCGGTCAGTAAACTTGTAGCATACGTAAGCCTTAATTGACTTATTCAACAGATGGCGCCGGATTAAATTTTTCTCTCGTTTTACTCCGCCGCTGTGGCGGAGGCAGGGTGCCATCCCTGCTTAACTCAGGGCTGGCAGGTTAGAATTATGAAGGCTTACGAAACATAAGATAGTGTAATAACGCTAGGACGTACGGATTTATGCCCGACTTGCATCTTGTAAAATGAGCAATGCAGAACTGCCCGCCATCGTAAACACTTCGTTCTTTTTGTTGTTTGGTGATTCGTGATTTGTCACCTCAAATTTACCCGAAACTGCCTTTACAGGTTCACGCCCAGAATGTATTTCTGTATTTACAGTACGTCTAAGGCATCAGCTAATCGGTGAAAGTGAGAGCAAGCGATTACAGGTGTGTGTGTGTGTGTGTGTGTGTGTGTGTGTGTGTGTGTGTGTGTGTGTGTGTGTGTGTGTGTGTGTGTGTGTGTGTGTGTGTGTGTGTGTGTGTGTGTGTGTGTGTGTGTGTGTGTGTGTGTGTGCGTGCGTGCGTGCGTGCGTGTGTGTGTGTGTGTGTGTGTGTGTGTGTGTGTGTGTGTGTGGTGCAAAATGCCAGTGGCCAGGTCATTTCCCCCATTATCTGTCTCAATAAAGCGGGAGGAAAGGTGGCGTAGCGGATTGACAGCAGTAGGCAGATGCATGAAGTCGAGATAGACGCAATTACGACAAGTAGGTTTGATGTCAGGAGCGCAAGGTAAGGAGCTTGAACAGGTACAGACGATCTATACAGCGGCTTGATAAATGACTGGGAACACTGCGATATCTTAATTCGGTTACATCGAAGCGATAGAAGAAACCTGAAAAGATTAAAGTTGTTGCACGATTTTGCACAGGTACTCTTGAGCTCTGACATTGTTAATATTGTTGGGGATTGGAAACAGAGCATGCATATTTAAGTTTCGGTCCGGACAGTTTTCGGTTGTCTGACAGGAGTAGTTGCCAGATAAAAGTTTCGACGTACAAAACCAAGATAACCCTTGGCTTCGTTAGTATAGTGCGCTGTTGAAAGATACGTGGTAAATTTGATAGCAGATGGATTCCTAAATACGTTACCAAAACATGTGGCGGAGCTAGTTGGTGAACAGAGTTACTTAATATATTCCAGCGCTACTATTCTTAACGAGGAAAATAACAGAAACGAACATTGCAGGACGGGCACTGACTCCAACTGCAGCTGAGGTCAGCGCCTGCAGTTCGAGTGAGCGCCCGTCCTCTCGTGCTCTTTGCTTTTTTCCTTTTCCTCGTGAAAAACGGCAGCGCTTCAATATTTTAGGCCTAAGTACCTGTGTGCTTTTACAGATGAAACTTCGCAGTTGTAAGTTACGTAACCCTTCGTCTATAGTATAGCACTGCCGCGAATGAAGTCTATTGATTTTTCCTTGTGTTTAAGGACATTAAACCATTTTTTACGCGGTATTTCAATTTGACGATGGCCATACTAGGGTAGATGAACACCGGATATGCTTCAACAGCCGCGGTCAAGACAGAACTGTTTTTAAAAAACAAACGCTGTGTGCAGCTTTGTTTATGGCGTTCTCGAAGCCTGGAGAACGTGCGTTGACCGGCACTATATGTCAATCTTAGCGGAGGAGAAATAAAGGTTTATATGCGAAACAGTCGTCCGAGCGATGCCTGGTGTCGTCTTAAGAGTTCAATACCTCATGATGTTTATTCTGGCATGTAAACATGTACAACGCTTTATCATACTATTGGTAGAGGTAAAGGAAATACGGACACCGTGTTTCCGACTTGACCAACATCGCGGTTCCCAAGCAACGGGAACGCAGTGAGAGCAACAGGAAGAAAGTTAAAAAAAACAGCACCACTCAAACTAGGGAGCGATAAGATACCCGAAAAATATCTGCCAATTACACAAGCTTACGTAATAAAAGTAATAAATGGAGTTGACAATTTCACCTTCAGGTCTTCTGTTCACCTTCAGATTTTATAAACGTGAGCCATTCAAAAAGGTAAATACCGAGGAAAACACAAGTAAATCTAAATTATGTGTCACAGTTATCTAGGGGAATACGGTCTTAAGAAGTTAGAAAGTGCGCAGAAAGAAGCACACTGAACACCACGAGCGCTGTTACGTGTTTCTTACGCCTGTGATATGTGTGTTGCTTACGCCTATCCTGGTCTTTTTGTTCAGTTTTTAGCGTTTTAAAGCTATGTACAAAATAACCCGCCAGGACGCCCTACTACGAAATAGTTACTCGAAACGGAAATAGCCAGATATCGCAAGATAATACTGTTGATTTAGAGTGCTGATAGAGTGTCGCAAAAAAACATAATTCTGGAAGCCGTATTGGCTTGAGTTAAAAAAGTCAAGAGATTCAAGATTTTTAGCTACGCGGGAATATAACACATATTTCAGCTCTCTTAGCCTGCACATTTGAGGAAGATGGAACCGTAATTTTGAGTCAGCACGAGTTCTATTTCTTTGGCATTGCCTGGCACCACTTGGGATACGTCCAATTAAGAGCCATTTGATAATAGCATGTGACTGCTACCCAGTTGTGAGATTTCTTTTTTTCATGCAGAATAATAACGATCGGTTGAGTAGTGGCCGACGCAAAAGTTGGAGCATTCGTGAGAGTCTGACATCGCACGTTGCTCTATAATTATCCGTAAGAACAAAATACATAATCGGAAGCTAAACTATACGACATGCAGGCATTATTCTGCCCCGACGTTCTCTAGATATATTAATATATGTTGTAGTTGCACATTATGACGATAAAATGCTGGCGAACCACGACAAGGAAATTAACGGCAACTTCACTTAAAATATTACATTGGTAAAAAGCCACCTAGCGGATATGGAAGGAACAATGGTGAAGGCCAGTAAAGTGCCAGTGAAAGTAAGACATTGGTTGGCAAAAAATACTTGCGTAATACGCAACACATGTAGCTAAAGCATCGAAGCATGTCATATTAAGACAAGTGTCCTCTCTTGGTTCGGCTCGAATTCGCCTGATAAAAAGAGTGGACGTTGCCGAGTTTGTCAGGTGAATATAGTAGGCAATGGAAGGGACACTACATTTTGCATATAAACCTGTCGCACCGCGTGCGGAGGCACATACGGTATTTAAAAAAAAGAAGCTCACCACTTGAAGCATCAGGCTTTCACAAGTACATGTTCCTGGTCTTTTTACTCAGTGAAAAGGTACTGCTGCCTTGGAATAGAACCTCCACGGAGGAGCTAGCTATCTGCAAGTCTGATTCGGTTTCATAAGGAAAGTTTGCTTTGATGAAACTAACGAAAGAAAGAAGGTTTTTTTAAAAAAACATCCAGTGAATATTGCTATGTGACATCCTTTTACTTCGATTGTGTGAGGCTGAAGGCGAATTGCTGCACTCAGGGGAACCTCGAAAAGAATGACGACATGTTTACGATCAACTTGGAAATTTCGCTGTATATTTTGCACAATGTTCGTCCACTCTTCAACCGGCTTTGGCCTTGCCTGCTTTACATATTAGAGTTCTTAGTGACGTATAAATTTCGCGATACGCGACATGCAGCACTGCAACAAGGACTGCCCACGGTTTTATCTAACGAGAACAAAGATAACCAACAATGCTAGTGTGCTTGAAGCGTAGAATTAAACGCACGCTGCGGAGAAATATGTATCACCGTTCTTCTTGCAATCTCAAATAGTACGATATATTATAAGCACCGTAAGACAACTTGTGACGGTCCTCCATTCAAATTAAAATTCTAGACGAACTTTGTCGTCAGACAAAGACATACAATGCAGAAATTTCTGTCTAGCAGAGAGGCAGCACCGTTGTTCAACGCACTAATAAACACTTGGACGCGCAGCGTCGTCTAGACCACATATATTTTCTGACAATTCCCTTTGTTACTTATTGATGCACTTACGGTGGAACCTCTTTCCCGCGGCAGACATCTTGTGAATATGTTTGCAATGCTGCCGGGCTTGTGCGAGGTTAACTTCCAGTCGCATCGCTCCCGCACTTCCACGAAAATAAAATCCAATAAAAACGCTCATCTGCTTAGGCATAAGTGTGCGCTAATAAATTTCAGGTGATAAAACTCATTTCAATAGCGCCTTTCGTAAAGCGGTGCAGTCGCTCGACGCTTAAAATTGCACAATTGCATTTGAAGTAAGTTATGTCTAGATGAAACCACATTTATAAGTGCGAACAGCCTCTCCAAGGTACATGAACCAATTTCGTCCGTTCACCACGTCTCAGTAAGTAAAGAGAGAAAGAAAGCAAAGAGAGGTAGGTCAGGGAGGTTAACCAGACGAGCGCCCGTTCGCAAACCTTGCACTTGGGTTGAAGGGAATGGGAAGTAGAAAGAGAAAAAGAGGCAGAAGCCGAGCACTAATCGCGCACAGGTTTTTGGTCGAGCGGCAACACCAGTGTTCCTCTGACGTAGGTGACCTTTGCGTTTTGGCCTTTCACGGGGAATCATTTTTCCTGGTTTCAGTGCGGAAAGAGGACCAGGATCGCACCGTGGTGAATACAGACGAAGTGGGCACACTAGATTAAGGGTTTCCAGCACTTTCTGAGCAGCTCAGCCTGTCGGAGTGTGTAGCATACTTAATAGGGCATATACAGTGTCCAAAAAGGGCTGGACCTTCCCGATGATTTCCTACTTTTCGTTGGGCAATCCATCGGAAGGCGGCGCTGTGTTTGACACTACGAAATCCTGCTGAGTTTCTTGGCTCTGGCAGCAAATTTGGCAATGTAGGCCATTCCTGAGTGTTCATACCTTCCGGCACGTTGTTGTCCACGGTGGTCCAAGCGGGCGCTCCTGGTCTAGATGTCATCGGATGTGAAGTACCCTTCCTACTTGCGGAGGAGAGCGTCGAAAAAATTGAGGAAGCGTGGGTGTGGACAGGAAAGACGTACCAACTAAATCAAACTCACACTTTAAAATACTGTTTCTGCTTGATGTTTATTATATATATATATATATATATATATATATATATATATATATATATATATATATATATATATATATATATATATATCCTTGTACACATTTTGTTGGTGCACGTGCCGTGTACGCTTTATTTACACTTCACTTATGCTATAACGTTATCTACTGTGTAAACTTCTATTTATGAGCTGTACGTGCAGTCCCTTCTGCCTTTTTAGTTTTGTTTTGTTTTCTTATTTGGTGTCCTGTTCGCAAAAGCCCAGTTTCCTGTAGAGAGGGACACAGTTCCCTAGTCACGCTTTTTCATGCGCTTTTAGTCAGAGTCCTTGCCTGCACCTCTTAACATCCTTCTGTTCAGCCCGCTTTATTTAGTGCGTGGTCATTCCGTTTCGCGTTCTGTATCAAAACGTTTTTCTTTTTTGTTTCAATTTTAGTTCTTTCTGTTACGCAGGATAGCAATTTGATAATTCGTTTTGTTGTGTGTGCCTTTTGTATACTTTCTGAAAGTTTTCCGAGCTATTTATTGTGCCAGGCGGAATGGACGATAATGATGCTCATTAGAAGCCGGAAAATAAAACCAGTGTGATATCGGCACGTCACAAGTTCAAAGCGCTCCTATTACGCCGAGGTATGGGTACACCGCGCGTGCTGTGGCAGTGTGGTGAAAGTATCGCGTCAGACTTCCACATATTCAAGACAGCAAAAAGAAAAGGAACTATAGTGTCGCGTTACCTTCAAATTATTACTTGTTTCCCAGAAAACTATGGCCGCTGCTGTGTTCCGAAGTATTAAAAGAAGCACAGAGGTAACGCACATGGCAAACAAAAAGCTAAACAGCGATAAGGAAATCATTTGAGGAAGAGTTTAAGATTTTTACTGTTTTACGCGAGATAATGTTCTTTCGCGTACGTACACCGCCTTCAGCGCTCCTTAATTAGCACTCTCTCTGTAAAAGTGCAACACTAAATATCCGGTGATGCCGCAAGCATAGCCGCTCGTCTTGTTTCTTGTTTGGCACAAAAATATAATTAGATGCGATATAAGTTATGAGAACAGAAGAAATGCGATACCCGTGTCGCCTACACTACCAACAAAGTTAAATTTTATCCGTGCCCCTGTTATGAAAAACTGCGAAAGAAAAGAGCCAAAGTGTTCTTTCGCACTTTTTCATAAAACCAAATCAGCCATGTACTCAAGGCATAAAGTACATATATTGTGCTTTAAAAAGAACTAGAAAAAGGACAAGCGCTTCTAGTGTCAGACATCTTCGCTCAGCCAAATGAACTCAAGAGAAAGTCAATTCAAGAATACTGTAGGAGGCGTGGTTGTTTAATCGTGGTAATAATGACATGAATGGAGATAAATGTAGACGAAAGAAATTCAATGCCCTTCCAGTTTCTGAAGAAGGACGACCAGCGAAGCCGTGGTGGTACCTCCGAATTACTGCATTTCGATGGAGGAGAAATATTGAGGTCCATGTACTGTGAGAAGTCAACGCACGTTGAAGAACCCCGGGTGGTTCAAACTAGCGAAGCCCTGCGCTACGCCTTCTCTCATAAGCATGCCGTCGATTTGTGGCTTAAATCTCAGAAATAAATCAAATAGGGGCACCCTAAATTTACATTACTTAACGTTTCAGTCGCTAATTACATCACATCAGGCCACCTTTATTTCAATTAGTGCGCCTTTGGCCTGCTTTAATTTTCTCTTGGTTCACTTAATTCACATGTCATTTCGCTGCTTCAAGCCATGCACTGCGGCCTCAGTCGTCCCACTGCTGTAAAACTGTTGTCTTACGCGGTGGTATACGCCAGAACGTATAGCTACATGCAAGTTCGCTGTGAAAGACGTTGCTGCTGGTGGCGACACAACACACAACCTCCGAATTTTTTATTTAATACTTTACAAACTGAGCTAGGAGCCGGTAAAAGAGCATATATAGTCTGCTGGCGACTTAAGAGACCTGCATACTTTTAACTACGTTGACCGTGCATTCATTTCACAATGTGTCGGTCGCATGTCTTGGATTCTGAAAAGAAGTTCGTGATAGAATGTCTGTGCGCCTCATAGAGACGCATTGTATCTTTTTTTTTCTTTGGGAGGAGGGGAGGGAGGAGCGCTGTTTGCTATGCTTCAATGGCCGAAATTCTGTTACGTTTGACCCAGCAAGGCGCCTTCCAGCTGTTCTCGTGTGGCTGTTCGCGGCCATTCTATTTCTTGTCCCCCACTAAGCCTTGCACCAGAATGCGCTTTCTCAGACTCGATAAACGAGAGAGCAGGATTAGAAGAAGTCAAACGACCTTCGCGGACTTCATCTCTACAGTTTGTTTACGAACTGTTTCTGCGAAGGTTTCCGAGTCCACATTATTTCCTCGAGACAGTGGCCTGAAGAAAGGATTACGCCGAGGCTACCACGCGAGGTCCTGCCGCACGCGCTCTTCGGATTCCCTCCTAAGCTTATATTCGCCAGCGGACAATGTTGCCAAATGACGAGTGGTGGAAAGCTGTGTGCACTGGCGTGTTGACTCGGATCTGAAAAAAGTGTGTGTGTGTGTGTGTGTGGGGGGGGGGGGGGGGGGGTCGAGTAAGTGAGGGACGGGAAAAATGGAATGCAATGCATCTGTATCACCTTTTCTTTTTTCCTGCGCCTTGTGCCCATGGGTGACCGAACAGAAATTGCCAGTTGATACTTGAGGGGCAAAAGGTTACTGCAGCATTTTGGCTTTTGTTTGTAACTTCTTCTTATACGTCTCTGTAAATATCAAGAAATTGGCGAGACATTTCTTTCATGTCATGATGACTGACGCCGGCAACGACACAAATCGGTCTCACAGCTTGCAATAATATTACATGCTTTTAGAACGCAACAGACATCCTCTATAAAACAAAGAAATTTGACATTTCCACTTTTCACTATTGATAACTGTATCTGCTAGGTTTTAATTGATTGCACTATGCGGATTTTATTTTACCATCCGAGCTTCTGGGATATTTGATGCGACTTTTCCTTTTCTTTTTCTGACCTGTAAGGAGGTACTCAGAACCGCACCAACTATCTTCAGGAACTGAAAAAAAAGAAACTTGGATTGGATTAGATAAACTTTATTAAATGTCTTGCAGGACGCGCGTCTCCCGCGTAGGGATCTATCGTCATTATTTTTTCGTCCACAGTGACACAAAGAAGGATTTGTCTTCTCTCATCACTACGCCTCTCACGCACAATAAGCGGCATGCTGGTTATTGTTGTTTTATTATTCTCATTTTTTTTTCAGCAGCAACGATAACGATTATATTTTAGCTACATTGCACCCCTTTAAATAAAAGAAATAAAGTAAAATGCCAAAAGTAATTTCATGGTTCCTGCAGCCCTCCCACACCACGAAGATTTTTATAGCCTTCTGCAGTACGGTGACCTTTTCTTTTCTTAAAAAGAACATGATATTGTGAATACTAACAGCGGAAGAAAAAAATGATGAGAAGCAGGAGCCTCAAAGGCCAATGCCTGGTCACTCCTCTTGAGCCTCCGCAAGGGTCATTACTCAACGTACTGCCAAGCTCTTTTCGCAAGGCTTGCTTGACCCCGGAAGCACAATTCTTCTTGTGCTCCCGCGAAGCGCGGAGGTGGATGGAATATCAAATTCTTTCAACAAAAGAAAAAAATGTAGTCGAAAAGCTAGTTGAGACGAGCTGCATCCAACGTTGACTGTTTAACCTTTCTCCCCCTAGCACACGTAGTTTGTCGTCTCTTCCTGTCTTTTTTTCTTTGTGTGTGTGTGTCCGTGTGTAGTAGAAATAGATCATTTCATTCTAGCTTTCGGGTCGGTTTGGTCGGGTTAGCTGCAAGACATGTACAAGGAGGAGAAAAAACGGCCTTGGCGAGCTTTCTTTTTTTTTTTCGCATTCTGACTTGGGTAACATCGCACAATACATTGATGAAACGGTACGATCTTCCTCCTACATTTTTTTTTCTATTCTTTCATAGGCCAAGCTCACAAATTCGATGGCCGCGTTATCTTTCGAAATGTCTTTCAATTTTCCTGCTGTCACAACCGCAAATTCATTAGTGTGATATTGTTTTGTGTTCTGTTTCTCACGTTCTGCACTACGCCGCGTCCTCGGCACCGCGAACAATACTTCATCCAGCCTCCCCTCCCCTGCTACAATGCTTGTATATTTTCATATGCGAATAGGATCTATTTGGCAGTTTAGCGGCACCTGGTAGGTGGATTATCCTGCTTCCGGTATGATGTCAACGACCTAACTCTCTCAACCCCCTCTCCCCTTTGTACTAAACCACGTACTTGAATCGTTATTCAGAACATCTAATGTCTAGCCTAAAGAGGGAGCATACGTGTCTCATTGCATACGCTTTCTTTCTCTTTTGTTTGTTTGTTTGTTTGTTTGTTTGTTTGTTTGTTTGTTTGTTTGTTTGCTTGTTTGTTTGCTTGTTTGTTTGCTTGTTTGTTTGCTTGTTTGTTTGCTTGTTTGCTTGCTTGCTTGCTTGCTTGCTTGCTTGTTTGTTTGCTTGCTTGTTTGTTTGCTTGTTTGTTTGTTTGTTTGTTTGTTTGTTTGTTTGTTTGTTTGTTTGTTTGTTTGTTTGTTTGTTCGTTCGTTCGTTCGTTCGTTCGTTCGTTCGTTCAACAGCGCTCCCATCTCGTTTCGAGTAAATCGAGCCAACATGAACGCTAAGCAGTTCCAAAATTTACTCGAAAGTCAATCAAGCGTTTGAAAATTTAACCGCTCCCAACTTTTCAGTGCGTCCAGTTGAACGTTCCATAATAAAGACAATATGCAGGCGGGAGGGGATCGTGCAGGCCTTTTAGGTCAATTGAGAAGCCAACAAGACTCCTATTCAGCCTGTCTTTAATAAATTACCCCACTTGTTCAAAATTAGTTACCAATAAAGATCAGGGCAAAATTTCGCTCTAAGCTGAGAACTTGCTGTACGTTTTCCAGTAGTCTCGAGTCACAGACTTGACTCGAAGGTGCTGCACACTTTCGTATTTCCTGCCCAGTTTGGGTAGGACATTTCCTCAGATAACCCTGTCAAGTACGTCGATGTTCGTCGTAATAACTGTCGCCATGAGTACCCATTTCCAGCAGGTTATAGAAGCAGCCTCAACTTCCTTCTGTACACAGGCCGACATATATATATTGTGTAAGCGGGTACACTGATACGTAATATGAATAGTACCCACATGCCAATACTCTCATCTGATGGCGACGACCGCTTTCGCAGGAACTCTGAGTGGCATAAGGCAGTCCGCAAAGAATGTGAACTGGATAGACCAAAAAAGAAAAAAAAATAGAGCTCAGGACGTAGAGACACTGAATAAATAAGAACGAACGCTGCCAGGACATAGCTTCTACCAATTTGTCACCTCTCGCAATCGCAGTGCTCGTGCTCCATCGGCTGCTCCAAGCGGGCGTTCCTCTGCTGCGCGAAAAGCGCGAAATGAATGTGGGCCGTTAAGACGATTCGCTGAGCCTTTAAGCCATGAAAACACATTTCAGGCCAAGTGGTCTGCGTAGAAGGCGCAATCGCATGTGTTGCGCGTGCGTGCCTGCGCGTACTTTCAGGCGCGTTTCCGAGTATGCATTTCGCATGGCCACGGAAAGCGGGGGAGGTTTATCACGTGATGAAACACGCATCTGGACATTTCGGTTGCGGTCGTGCGTTCTGGTCTCCATAAGTGATGGCTGGAGCCGGCTGGCCTGCCCTGCATGTGTGGCAATGTCTACGAGCGTGGCCCAGCTCTCTACGAGGTCGCGCTTGCGCAAGCAGTTGGCCGCATCGCAGAGTCTGCGGAGGCGGCAGTAGGACGCCTTGGTTCCTTCACCGTTGACGCAGAACGAGCGATCCATCTCCAAGCCCTGGTACAAGGTTGCGCCACCGGCTGTCTCACTGCGAGTGTAATACTAAATTGGAAGTCTACTCCTCTAAGATGCAGTCACTTTTTTGCCTAAACCGTGTCTATTACGGACTCGAGTTGTCGAACGTCGAACATGAACGACCTGATGCTATAGTCTGAATTCCCTCGAACCACTATGCGGGGAGTTCTCTTTCTGAACACTAAAGCGGAATATTGCGCAATATGCATAGAAGCAGCACCTGTTCTTTCTATTATGTGTCCATGTAGAGATGCATCTCCCCAGTGACGCCTTACCTTTACTGCAGCATCAATTTTTCTCGAGAGAGCCGCGAAGGTCTCGATTCTAGGACGAGGCGGACTGCGCCGCACAATAGGCAATGTTTAAGACGGCGCGCTCAGAGCACCGGCTTTCTCGGATGCAAAGAGATGGAACAATTGGATAAGTGCACGCGTTTGCCAACTCTAGAAGTAGCACTAAGTAGCCGGGTAGGAGAATTTCAGTCAAAACTCAAGGGCGCCTTAAGGTCACCAGTCAAGGCCGCCACAAAGGACGGTTACGGTACAGCTCATTCGTAAGTGTGTGTTTGGGAAACCTTTGTAAGTAACGCAGTAGCTTCACATAAGCTGTGAATGCATGTTTCTAATTGCTTTGGCGCTTGATATAATGAAATTTAGTGAACGTGACATTAGCTATTAGTAAAGAGTTGCTAATTTGTCCAATTCGCCGTTCTTCCTTTAGCTTACTAATTTTTTGAAAATTTCGCGAAGAAAAAGAGATTCCGCGTCTTAAATAAAAGAAATTATTCGCGAACAGTCTTTGAACTTATGTCGTTTTCTCAAATGCGACGAACTTCGTTCTGAAGGGTACTGTGCTCTTCTCATAAGGTTCCTCCTCTTTACATGCATTTGTGCAGACAGCATCTAATACCTGCATCTAAAGATACCGAGTAAAAAAGTCGTCCAGAAATTGGGAGAGCGAAAAGTTCGGTATCTTTCATTCTTCCTGTGTTTCTCTTGGCCACACACTCGGTATTTACTACTTTCAGAGTTTTGAACAATCAGGGAGCAATATAATTTTCTCCTACTCCTGGGAATGACTTCCAGACTGTGCACTCCGGTTCAAGATGTTTATTTTTGCGCGATCAACGCGAACAGCTTTTCACTGTGCTCAACTAGCTGACACTATAAGCGATTCTCAACTCTTCGAATTCTTATCACCTTCACAATATGTCAGTTTTTTTTTTGTCGCCCTTGAACAAACATTTCTAACTGGGAAACAAAACGGCAGCTTAGAAATCACTTTACAAGAGATGTGCGCAAGCAGTAACAAATAAACGTGAGATCTCAATAAAACACACGGCGTAGGGAAGTCCAACTCTTCACCACTAAAACATCGGCCAAAAAGCGACGAATTTCAGTTCGCAGGCACTACGGCGCTCATCCATCACACTTTCATCGGTACGATTCGCCTTTGTTCTGCGCATTTAGAAACACGTAAAAAGCTGTTAAAGAAAAACAAGCGAAATACGTCAAGTGTGTTATTCTCAATGCAGGCGTTTTCCTTTGTGCATTTGCTTGTAAGATGCCATCAGGGGAGCCAGCAAGAAAACGACAAAGCGGTTAAAAAAATATATCTACGTTCTCGCCTAAGTGCAAGCCCACAATAGCGAGAGGTAGCGCGGTCCATCAAATCAGGCGACTGACATTCATATTTGTTTTGTTTTTTGTTTTTATAGCTTGAACTTCACGCCTGTGAATTGTTTGTCATATTCATTTCTTTGTACTACTGACGTAAATGGAAGTTTATGTTTTACCCAGAAACAACGCTGGTGGTGGCATTTTGCACTGCCCCTTGATGAACATTAAGTCGCGCGAAACTGCAAAACCGAATGCCGGGCTGCTCAGAGGGCACAAGCGCAGGGCAAACTTCCTTTGTAAATTGTTTTTAACAAGGCTTTTAGAAATTTCAAGGAATGGGTGTATTGCAAGTCTTATCCACGCGTTTTGCATTCGTCAAATTACACGATCCCAATTTCTTTCCCAGATTTCTTTCATCTGAACTGCTGGGTTAGTAAACAATTTTCTTCCATACTTCTTTTTGTATGGTGTTCACGTGATGCGCAGGCATTACACTTCTCTAGAACGCACTTTTCAACGTGCTTACATCGGGTAAATAGTGACGGGAACAACACTCGCCTCTCATTTAGATGAAGGTGCAGAACACCTACTAGCATTACACTCCTTGATGATGCAGAAAACAGGTGTCTGCGCATGCTACCGCGACCGCACGCGAAGACAACAGATGCAGTGGCGATGACCACGGGAGAAATAAACCGGCCTATCGCCTGACACTTTTGGTGACCAATTTCGGCAGACGTGGTCCTTACGTACACACGGAAGAACCTGGCCAGTTAAAACGGTTCCAAAGGCTACTTATGGGAATTGCACGGCTAAGACGAGCCTCATTATTAACCACCCAGTAATGCAATCAAATTCTGCAGCCGTGCATATATGACGGCTCTGGGCACAGAGCCCAGAGCCGTCATACATGCACGGCGGCTTAGCTGTTAGGAACTATACTGCTATACAACGGAACCTATCTCAAAAACATCACCTATCCGCAAGCAAGCAAAGCGTACGCATGAACAAACAGCAAAACGATCCTGACCGATGCGTACGAAGTGAGAGGTAAGGGCTTTTCTACGTGTCCGTGTCGCGGTGACAAGGTGTCAGCACTCAATGAGGCGTCGATATTGCTGGTGTGGAAATCAGATCCACGTGCCTTCGTCACAGCTGTCTGGGTTTGCGAAGGGCCTCGCCCACGTGGGGACACCTTATAGCGTCAATGCCGATACTGTGGATGGCGAGTACTTGTGTTGGGCTGTGCTTTTATTACCCCAGTCGGACGGTTGAGGGCGTTTATTACAAGTAACACATTGGCATTTCTTGTGGGTTACGCAAAGTCACCGCCAGCGACAGGCGAGAACCTATATGTGCTTTTCTGCCGCTTGCTTCGATACAGAAGCAAGGAGCATATTGCTCATCCGCCGTTGTCAATTCTTTCTTGTAGGAAACGGGGGCCTCTATGAACAACAAATACGTTTACGTTGTGTACAAAGCGGCCAAAAGCTTTTTAAAGGAACATAAGACATACCAACACACCGCATGATCAGAAATACATAAAATCAAAATGATAAAATGCATATGTGTTTTCTTTGGGGATGCTGCCCGAGGAATGTCCACCGATCAAACAAAGGTAGTTTGCTCGGGGCAAAATTACCATGCGTGAGAAAGTCTTCTCCTTTTGCACATTGAGGCTTCGTTATTGTTTCTGTGGTCTGTTTCATGAAGCGGGCTGCTATTGTAAACATCCAAGCTAGTCATGAAGTTCCTCGGTGCTGTGTGGTAGCCGTTGCAAAAATTATCAGGGGGTGTTGTCTCTTGCAAGTTGTAAAAGCAATTGAAATTGTCTCGAGACTAGTGTGGGCAGATAATTGTCCGCTATATGATGTTACTAGGTGTTGTTGTTGTTGTTGTTGTTGTTGTTGTTGTTGTTGTTGTTGTTGTGTTGTTGTTGTTGTTGTTGTTGTTGTTGTTGTTGTTGTTGTTGTTGTTGTTGTTGTTGTCGTCGTCGTCGTCGTCACGGTCTCATCACGGCGGACGAGGGCATTCTAGCGAGTAATTCTTGCTACATTTCAACACAGGGTTGAAACCTACCAGATGCGATGTAATGTGAAATTGAAGTGTCACATTTCCCCCGTGGAAGTCTGTGACAATCAATTTGAAGTTTCCACAGCGCTATTGCGTCACATGTCGCTAAGGCTGAAATTTTGAAACGCTTGAAGGCAGCGCTGTCTATGCGAGGCTTTAACATTCTGCGGAGGGAAGAAAAAAAAAAGCGCGATTACGTTTTCACTAAAAAATAGTAGATGCAGCACAACGGGGGCGGAATTAAAAAAAAAAAACTGGAAGCGACTGCACAGTTACCGCTATTAAATACCCGCGGCCACGGCCCACGGCGTTGGCAGCATCAATGCCAAGCAGATGTTACGCTGCACTAGTTCCGCAACATTTTTACGTCAAATGACTAGTCTTCCGTAATGGTGCTCTCGAAACAACAAATAGATTAAATGCGTTCTTGCGTGTTTCGCAACTCGTGTTGGATCCCATTGCGAAATCCCTAACCACGCCCCAACGAACTCAAATTCTGAAACGCACATTTTTTTCGTTCCGTTTTAAAACAACAAAAAAACAATGAAGCTAGAAGATTGTGGTGGTCTTTCTTTAAATGGAACAAATTTTTCAATTCCAGTGTTCCAAGTGGTGTCGAGACAGTTTCTATGGTCCTTCTTTTTTTTTTTTTTTACGTATGGTCTAAATAGCCAGAAGATTAAAGAATAGCGATAGAGAAGAGGCTTTGAAAATTTTATGTACTCAAGCACAAGGATTTCGCTTGTGCAATGGTGTGTTTCTCCCTCACCAGAAAAGCCATCCTGTTTCACATTCACAGTCATTACCACTCCTCATATATTCTATAAATGATTAAAAAAAACGAACCACTACGTCGCCTTCGCTATTTTCTAGCGCTGCGACTCTTGGCCATGACTCTTACTCAGTACTCTGTACTGCGACTCTGTTACTCTGTACTGCGACTCTGTACTGCGACTCAGTACTCCATTACTGCGACTCTTACTCAGTACGCTTGTTCAGTATTGTATACTGAACAAGACAGCCGACGCAAAGTTACTGGCCTGTTATTTCTCAGGCATTATTGCTATTTTTCATCGTCTTGCGCATAGTATACGCGTGGTACTGTTCTGCATGCTTGCTAGCATGTGTGCTGCATTTGTGCTGACAGGCATTTCGTTCTTTCTACTTTGTGCGTCTTGCAAAAGCAGCAAACTTTGATAGTTGACCTCGCATGAAAACATTATATTCACTAACATTTTATTGAAATTTCTGCTACATCGTTACAAACATTGTTAGTGAATAGACTGGTACAATTGCACACTGTTCTTTCAGACTAACAATAGTATTAACCCGTGAGGTTAGTACTTTTTCCATACCCATCCTGTACTCTGTCAGGAAGATCCCAGCTATTGACAGCTGTCTACTCTTTCGATTGTCACCTGTATTCAAAAACGGTCAACGAACTTCTTGTTTGGAAGATCACTTTCCTTACACGAAGCTCTTTGATAAAGGCGTCGCTCCTTCTCGTAACACCATCGGAGAAAAAAATGGGCGGCTAATGTTTACGCATTATCGAAATACGTTTTGCGTACTGAGTGGTCTTCAAAACTTCGAGCCTATGCTTATGTCACTAATGCTAAAATGCGACGGTTACATTCTGCGTTGTCGCCGTGCTAAGTCAGGCGAAATGAACGAGTGCAAAAGAGAACTAAACCTACAAGATTCAGTACTGTCAAAATGCAATACAGTTCGCATCCAAGTTCCTCGTATGTACACATCGTACCCTTCGACATGACAATGACGATCCTTCCTGCATCTTGTGAGTTATGAGAATATTTTACCTGTGACAGGCAGCACATTACTGTGCTACCTGTCATAATAATGCTGTGTCGATAATGCGTAAACATTACCCGCCCATCTTTTTTTTTCTCTGATGATGTTGTGAGAAGTAGCGACGCCTTTTTCAAAGAGCTTCGAGTAAGGGAAGTGATCTTCCAAACAAGAGTTCGTTGACCGTTTTTGAATACAGGTGACAGGTCGTTAATGTCTTAAGTGTAAAAAAAAATATGCGTTATGTAGAAGCGCCACGGGCAAACCTTCAAAACTGTATCTCCAGAGCTGCGCAATTCAGGCTCGAGCTGTTTCTACTGTGACCGGCTAGAACTATGCACCCTGCTGGTTCTTCCATCTGGTGCCGTCCGCATCGTCCACAACCGTGTCGACCTTTTTATTGTAATTAAGTTAATTTCCTAGACTAATTCTGCGTGTGCTTGTGCTTCGCACCCAATGAATAGTGATAAAGAAGTCATACATGCACTAGACCACCTAATGTGACAAGGCTTACTGCACTAGACGTCCAGCAAGGATAGAAAGAATTTAATGTAGCCTGATGAGGTCTAGACGCTTTCCATATGACGCCTTGCTCGACGTGAACACGGCGGGATATAAAGGCTGAGTAATGGGAAAGCGAGCACAGCACGGCAGGCCCGCCATTAAAGTTGCGAGAGAGAAGCGGGCGCTTTTGACATGAGTCGCGCATCGCTTGATAAATGGGCCTCGAAAAGGTTCGAGCGTTAACGAGCCTCGGAGAAACGGCTAATTGCAGGATCAGGAAGCGTCACTAGAGGCGGTGAGCGCGGAAGAGGAAGGAGGACAGAAGGAAGATCGGGTTGTGATTCCCGTTCAAGCAATCTGATGGCACGAGAATGGGGTCGGCTTTTCTGAGACTGCTACACTTATTTCGACTTACTACACTGGAAGGCTGCTCACTGCGCCAAGAAGTGTTTCTAAAGCCACTATCGGCGTTGCCGTGTAACTGCACGACAAAAAGGTTTTCGTAGAAGCGATGAAAGTCTTCGTGATTTCTACATGTTTGCCACGCATTTCGGTGCCCTACAGCTTTCTGTAAAAAACAATGGTCCTCGTTTTGATAATCAAACATGTATTTACCATGGCTGTAACAAGGTATCTTGGAACTGAGAAGACTGGTGTTTGTTCGTTCGTTTGTTCGTTCGTTCGTTCGTTTGTTTGTTTGTTTGTTTGTTTGTTTGTTTGTTTGTTTGTTTGTTTGTTTGTTTGTTTGTTTGTTTGTTTGTTTGTTTGTTTGTTTGTTTGTTTGCATGCAACAGTCGGTACTTCCGAAGAACGCGTATGCCATACATTTTTACGCACTACAGCTTTTCTTTATGATAAATAGTCTCTTCAACGGTTGCAGAGAGTTCTGCTATTGCTGCTGCACTACGCAAACTGAAGAATGGACCCACAAATCAAGCCGTCATTCTCTCAGACTCAAAGTCGGCAATTCAACAGCTCTCTCGTGGAACTCCTCGAAACAAGTTCTGCCGACAATCATTGGTCTCACTGAAAAAAGCGGCCCAAAGAGGAATTAGGATAACTTTCCAGTGGATACCTTCGCATGTTGGTATCAACGGCAACGAAAAAGCAGATGCCCTGGCCAACGCAGCGCTTTCACGACAACCGACGATAAGAGCACCTATTAATCAGATATCAGCAAAACAATCAATTCGTGATCATTTCCGTTCTTTGTGGAAGCCACCACATCAGCCTTGTGTAACAAAAGGACTTAGCCGCAGCGAATCAACTTTAACTGTACCGAGTCAGAACGGGGTCAGCATGCACTCCCGCATGGTCTTTTAAAGTTAGGGGCGCTGCTTCGCCATTGTGCACGGAGTGCAATGAACTGGGAGACATTGACCACTACATCTGGTCCTGCAAGCGCTTTTGCACCGAGAGAAAAGCATTCATGGACAACATGCAAAAAAGAGGGCTTCCGCATGGGAGCACTGAAGAAATTATATATCCGAAAGGGACACGGTCGGTTCGCAAGAAGGTGTCAGCTCTGCTTGTAGCGTTTCTTCAAGAGACAGGATTGAGTGACACGTGGTGAACAATGCGACATGGACAGAGACGCTCGGGCGGAGCAATTGCCGGCCAGGTCTGCCAGGCTAACACCGCCTGTAGCCACAACACTACTACTACTACTACTACTACTACTACTACTTATGATAAATATATCTTCAACTCGACCATTAAACCTTTCAGGCCCAGTGGCTCCAATTGGAATCGTCGAATTTGTACGTCAGCTGCAAAACTCTGTGGTAAGATGAAAAGGATGTTCTCCCGCTACAGCTCACGTCATGCCATCTGATATAAACAAAGGAATCATTTGCATCACTCCCACAGTTCCTTGGCATACCCTTTCCTTTCGCCATGCGTAGATAAAGTATTGATTTTAGCTTTGTATCGAACATTTCGGAGTTTAACTACTGTATATTTTGCTATACATCCAAAATAATGATTTAAGTAATAAATTATAAACTAATATTAGCATTACTAAATAATATTAAATTATTAATTTCTATTCGTTGAGCAGTGAGGACACAATTTTCACCTCGAGTTGTTACGTACTCCAAAACAGGATTAATTAGGGCCTGAATGTACTAAACTGTCAGTTAACAAGCTTTTGTTAAGCAGGCTTGTAAATGTAGCAAAGTGCCTCTGTTTCGACGCATAATTTCACCCTCGACGCAATGTATTCCGCCTCTACGCCCCGCCACGGCGGTCTAGTGGCTACGGCACTCGGCCGCTGATCCGAAGGTCGCGGGATCGAATCCCGGCCGCGGCGGCCGCATTTCGATGGAGGCGAAATGTTGAGGCCCTATGCTGTGCGATGTCAGTGCATGTTAAAGAACCCCAGGTGGTCGAAATTTCCGGAAACCTCCACTACGGCGTTTCTCATAACCATATCGCGGTTTTGGGACTTGAGACACCGGAAATCAATCAAGGAAAGCAGAGAATATTAATTCTCCTCAAGTATCTGGTGCATTGTAGGAATTTCAGATTTCTCTTCTCGCGACCACCGTAACACGTGGCAGTCGCATAATTACCGGAAGTGAATTATGTGGAATCCTTTCGTATGCTTTTATATAAAAGAGCAAAATATGCACAGAGTTGAAATCTGGAACCTAAATATGTTTTCTGGCCTTGAGGGCGGGGCTGCACTGCTATCTGCAGAGAAGTAGGGCAGCGTCCAGGGATGTGAGAGAAAATCAGCAGCGGCCTGACATGACTTATGCGTCTATATCGGAATGTATCGCACTGCACTCGTATTGAATTTGCATCAGGAGAGGAAGGCTTTCTCGCTGCCCGTATTGTTCAACATGTGCTGTTTTTGCGAGTCGCATATACATGCGAGCAGGCGCGTGCTTTGTTTGCGTGACTGTGTAGTAAAACAGTTACTCTGTTAATGTTATCGTGATCACATTGTTACCTTGCGTGACGAATGGAAAAGCATTTACGCCGCATAGAAGTAAGATAACGGGAATACTTTTTCAGTACTTTTATCTGTGCCTACCAGTGCACAGTTAAGAGCCGTGCGGACTCGCCCCGAAACCGCGATACTATCATGAGAGACGTCGTAATAGAGGTTTCCGGGAATTGCGACCACCTGTGGTTTTTAAACGCGCGCTGACATCGCAGAGTACACGGCCTCAACATTTCGCCGCCATCGAAATGCAGCAGCCGCTGCCGGGATTCGATTCGGCGGCCTTCGGATCCGCAGCCGATTGCCATAGCCACTAGACCACCGAGGCGGGGCACTTGTACACAAATTGCCATTGGAAACTGGCAAATACCTACGGCCCATTTTTCACCGAGCAGCAGTTATAAAATGAACTATCGAATGCCTGGAAAATTGACAACGCTGTAAAGCACGATAAGACCTTACGAAAATGGACGGTGGTAAAACAATGCGTTCGTAGGACATGACAGATGCCAGTGTGAATCAGTATCACACTTTCTTTCGATTTTCTTGGCGCATGCTTATCTGTTCTTAGTCCAACATCGAAGAGCCGGTACAGGCAGAGTACAATGCACATAAGGTTATAGGACTTTTTTTTTTATTACTGTTCTGAGAAGCACAAGCAAAGCCGGGCGACACAGGCACGTGATGCCAAAGTCATACAACTAAAATAATGTTTGCACTAGCGATAGCAGCAGCAGATTGTTTTCGAAATCCACAATAACTTATGGAATAAGAACGGGATTACCCCAAATTGAATTGCATGGTCATTAAAAACTGGGTGAGGTGCTTGGTGTGAAGAAATTGTCTGTGTGGAACAATTCATTTAGTACCGCCGTTGTTTCGACGTCAAAATGTTTTCACTTGCAGACCCACGAGCAAAGACACATTCATACGCACTAGCGCCAGATGTAATGCTCTCCAAAGGACAAGGAAAGGTTCTTCGGAAGGTATCCATCACTTCTACTCCATTGTCTATGCGACACTGAGCTCAACGTTTGATATGTGATACTTGAGCCTCGAAAGAGCCGCACAGGCGCGGGAATTTGATTTTAAAAGCAGCCCCACTTTTAAGTAGACACCCACACTAGCCAAACAATCTACATTTTGTTTTGGTACTCGATGGAACTTAGCTATATAAAAGAAGGCAGAAGCCCACTTGTACAACGAAGTCTGGACTAGATGATGCACTCCTCCACTACACATAGCCTGCGTACTAAAGCTGACGCACGCATCTCGTGGCTTTCTATAAGTCAAGCAATCTGATGAAGTCTCCTCGTTTCATCGCCATGGTGCACTAACAACTGTCGACAGTGCGCCCCTGCAGCAGGCCAAATTTGTTCTAATCTTGTGGATTCAATTATCGGCGACTTATTGAACGATGCAGTCCCCAACCCCGTCCCGTATATGAGCCATAAACTGCGCCTCTTTCGAGTAAAACAAATAAAAATAAATAAAATAACTTACATTGATTGAAAGGAAGGACTGCCAGACATCTAAAGTGGCTCCCTTTCCCACAACCAAACAAATAGAGGGTACCCTATGCAGCCTTAACCTCTCGCACAGATGGAGCTGAGTGCCATCCGGTTCCTCTGTCCCTGGCTTACTGGGAGCGTTTGCGCATCTACATGAAGCTAGCAAACGGGACACAAGATACTGGCTGTAAGACGACCTCGTCCTTGCTTAGGCACACATTATCTCGTTCATGCTTGCGTATTTTGTGCTTTCTTTCTTTCTGACGGACGTAACATGAGCGATGGTGGTGAAGGAATAAAAAGGGATGCTTGTTAGTGCTGACTAGGTGTCCTACGTAAGCATTTGGCGTAGACGCACGCTGCTTTATTCGCGTCTCCTGAGAGACTTTTTCTTTTTCGTTCGCAGGGACGACACCGTCTTAACCCTTGGCAAGCGCAGGGAATCGCGTAGGGTGGCGTAGCTAAGAACGCAGGCTGCAACTCGAGAATCCTTATATACTCGGCTTTGTGGAAGGAGGATGGAGATGCCTGAAGCCACGCTAAACATATGTATCAGATTAACGCCGTTACCCTCCCTATTCCCGACTGTTATGCTTGTTCCGCTCCTCGCTTTCTTTTCTTGGTATTCCTTGCTAACGTTTTGTTTGTTTTGTAAGAACATCGGCTGGAAATTGTATGCCGGCTACTTGGAGGTTTGTATGTGCAGTCGAAACGACATGCAAAGAAAGAAAAGAGGGGAAATATAGGAAACAAGCTCCGCGTCAGGCATGCCTGCGGTAAACGTGACGCGTAGTCTCCGGTGACACGCTGGCCACTGGACGCCTCCAGACGACAGAACTACGGCTACGCGGAAGCGGCAGAATTACAGCTACGAGCACGAGGTGTATGGGCAAAAAGCTTCGTGCTTTGCAATGGTGCCGTCTTACGGGAACTTTCTTCTTAGACCAGAGACAGTCATTCGTGTTCAGTGGTACACGTGCAACGTGAGAGCAGGCTTCATTCAGCATGGAGTGGCAAAATAAAAGGCAAGGAAACTCTCTAACGAGGGCACAAAGCTCAGTGCAAGCAACAAAAGTAAGGAAAGAAAAGTGAATGAGAGGCCATACTTACTTCCAACGCTCCAGGGTGTCACAAAATTTCATCTACACCAAGTGATAAATATGTTCACCACTTTTGTTTATGTGTAATGTAGATGTAATATGTATAGTTCGAACCGCTCACGTTTCTGAAGCGCTTTCTGCTTCTTTTCCATTTCTAGAATAGCATATTTTCTTGCAACACCTGAGTGTTGTCGCTACAAGTAGGAGGACTTTCCTGCTTGGTTTGTTTATGTGGTGTTCAAGCCTGATAAATACGCAGTAGATCAAAAAGCGATTTACGAAATTCTCGGGCGCAAATTATTTGATTGATTTCTGGGGTTTTACGTCCCAAAACCACGATTTGATTGGGAGACGCCGTAGTGGAGGGCTCCGGAAATTTCGACCACCTGGGGTTCTTTAACATGCACTGACATCGCACAGCACACGGGCCTCAACATTTCGCCTCCATCGAAACGCAGCCGCCGCGGCCGGGATACAAATTATTTGGATATTTCTTTCAGTGAAGCTAGCAATGCGAACAGGTAAGCAATGCTTGGCTAGAGGTAAGTGCCCATTCTGCTTGCTCCGTCCCAGCAGACGGCTGTCAATCCGGAGAGCGAAACGCATTATTTCAGTTTATATCTATCTATCTATCTATCTATCTATCTATCTATCTATCTATCTATCTATCTATCTATCTATCTATCTATCTATCTATCTATCCTTTTCTTTTGTCATGCTTCACTGCGTATACAGTGGAGCTCATTATTTAAACCTCTATTTCTCTTCCTTTATATTAACTTAATGTCATAGATTCGATTCGCGGTCGTGGCGGTCCGATTTAATGTAGGCAGAGTAAGAGAAATGCACCGGTCTTCCAGTTTGTAACTTCAAGATCTTTAACGAGTCTTAAAGAAACCCATAAATAAAGACGGTCAAAATTAATCTAGAACCCATCATTACGGTGCGTGTCAGACTTCCGCTGTCGGTCTACTAGGTCAGCATCAAGTTACTGAATCACTGATCTAGTTATTTTCTGATTTGCTATTTCAGTATACTTACCGGCTGGCCCACGGTTGATGAAATCATTTCTAGTCTTTCGAAGCGGACACAAATAATGCAATGAAAAATTTCTCCCAACACAGAGAATGAAACTGACAGTTAAAGTTCATTCCAGTCTAGTTCGCTACACGGGCTATTCTTTGATCAACGGATGGTGGGAATCATTGCCGGTATTTCATAAAGGACGCACAAAGAAAAATCAAATAAATCTTTCCCGCTCTGCTTCGCAAATTGTACAGTCTCGTTTTATGGCTTTTCGGACGACAGCACCGGCGGCTCTGGGTCAAATATAGGTTCCGAAATCTAAAAATCTAAGGATCGGAGGCTAGTATCGGACTTCTCGAGAATTCTTAGAGACGACAAGGACCTTGCCAGAATTGAACTTCGCAGAGCTCCCACTTCAAATATTTGCCTCGGATGGCACACTGGAATCTTGTCAAAGCAAGCATCCGAGAGATGGGGGCAGCCGCAAACACGCCTCGCTGCTGCATTTCTTTATTGCATGTGAGTTTCATCGGCCATGATGTGATCTGAATCATGCGATGCTTCTTCTATGCATCTAGTGTAAGAACTATATGGAAACTTTGCTTCGGGAATACCCAAGCTCAGTTTCCTTCAGTTTCTTTCATCCCGGTACGCCTTATTTCTATGCCTGGCGCGAAAATAAAGGACACGTATCGCTTTTACAAACTTTGCTTAATTCCGAGGGTTCTTTCTGATCATTTACGGTGCGCCCGAGTTCTAGCGCCTGGACTTCATCGATAAAAACAAGATAAAAGCACGCTAAGCGCGACCTTCAATTTTCATAATATTATCTATCTTGCAATGAAATAAGATTGGTTCTAATGCGTATCGCCTGTGTCACGACTGCGCGCGCTGTGTACATTCAGCAAACGCCAGGTTGGTTTTTCATATTGATGTCTTCTTTATACGATGTCTTTTCAGTTCTATGATGGGAGCACTATACCACTCATGACGTTGAGTGCGACCGCGGTAGAAACTATGAGGCGCGTTTCTCAAACTGGCGTCATTGTCACGTTAAAGCGTCCGTTGTCTGTGAATGTCTCGTGTTATAGATATTAGTCAGTGCCACATGCATTCGAGAAACATGGCCACGCATTTATTGATGGATCCGTCTTTGTAAGCACGGTCCATAAATGCACATCATAATCATCATCACATTCACCACCCCTCGCGTCGTCATCGTGGTCGTATTTTTTTTTTTCGACGACATCGTCGTCACAAGCATGGTAGATTTGAAAGAAAAGTGGTGGACTGGCCATTGAATTTAGGATGCCTCGATGTTCGTGTGGCTTTGCTGGAACTACTTTTGTGACATACAATATGGTGCGCTACCCGGCCACACCGCCACTATACCTGTAATAGCGACCCGCTAAGAGAGTTAAGTTTGAAGAAATACTATGTAGCAACGGTTGTTTGCGCAGTCCGGACCCCTCCCGAAATTTTGGTTGGGGGTAGTGTTAGCGTATTGCTAATGACATAAAATTTAAGCCTATCAATTACGTCACATTTTAAAAGTCACTTAATGTACATACTGCGATTTCCCGGCTACGGGCCTGCCCGTTATATTAACACCATGTTAGCCAACTGCGTTAAGATCTTCCAAGCGCATCGGCATACGTTTGCTACAATATACTCTGCTTCGCCTTCGGGCGAAAACAGCCTTCACGGGGAAAATTCTGTTAAACACGTACCTACGACTGACCAACGAAATTTTCAATGTTATTATAGCGGCTGTACCATATCGCTGCTATGCCGAGTGGCGAAAGTCCAATTTGCAGCCACGGCGCCCGTATCGAGGCTGTGCTGATATGCAATGTTCAGCGTCCTTGTGCCTATACTTACGCGTTAAGGCAACGCGTGTCATCAAAGTTAACTGCGAGACCCCCGTTAAAGCGACTTTCCTAATCATGCTTTAGGCACGTACAACTGCACTGTTCGTCTATATATATATATATATATATATATATATATATATATATATATATATATATATATAGACGAAAAGGTTTTTTTCCTTGCATATCCCTTACCAATAAACCTGCCTAAACGTTATGCTATCTTCGGATAAGCCGACACTGCTATCTAAGATAGATAGATAGATAGATAGATAGATAGATAGATAGATAGATAGATAGATAGATAGATAGATAGATAGATAGATAGATAGATAGATAGATAGATAGATAGATAGATAGATAGATAGATAGATAGATCACGTGCTCACTGTATGTCCATCATGGTTTCACAGAACGGAGCAAGGTAAGATATGAATAATGTACGCGATGCGATATCTGCTTCTAGTAAAATGAGTTAGATGCTTTGAGCTTAGATGTTCAATGCCTTCTGAAAAGCAGCGAACTTTTTGCCATTAAAAAGATTATTCCGTTAATGTCACGAAATAACTGGGAAATTTACGCGATCTCCTCGTGTCCCCTTTCTTTCCTTCTTTGTTTCTTTCCTTCTTTTCCTGTCCATACAACCTATACGGACAAGCCTTCCTTTGAGCCGCGCTCATCCTCTCGAATTCGAAATTTCTGCTTTACACTTCCGCACCTCTTTTCGTGCATTTCCCGCGAAATGGGACGCGCTCTCTTCACTTCCTCACCGAGTTTTCTCGCGCCCCCCAAAGTACTGCGACAAACTCAACCGAAAGCCTTCTTTACGCGCTCATCTGTACGCGCCACCTATTCGCGCGCGAAAATAACTTTCCGCCGCTGCTGTAATTCGTTCATTTATCTTGTCTTTTCCATCCATACATTTTCCTTACTACTCACCTTTCCCTATGAAATGATACGTAACGTATCGCTCCCTAGCTCCTTCCCCGTTAGCGCTTTGAACCCACCACTGCGAACCCTCAGGGCAGAGGTGGACTCATTTGTTTGGTAACCGCCCAGCTCCCGCGAAATCCAGCCCTCCCCTCTTGTTGTTTCACTCTCTTTCCTACTTCCTTCCCAAACTTTCTAGCACGCCCTAACTTCCTCGTGATTCGCTCCGCAGTGGTTTTAGTTTGTCTTTTTTTTTTCCCTCTCTAACAGAAGCGATTTCTAGGAGTCTCACTGTGAAGTTAGGTGGTCGTAACGCTTGCGCTCTGCGGAGAACGACATGAAGTCCGATTGGAAGCGCGCAGCTCAATTCAATCCCCACCGACCCGTTTCTCCTTCACCGTCCTCTTTTTTTTTTTTCCTTTCCGGTCATGCTTTGATCAATTAGAGGCCCTGCCGAGCAGTGAAGATTTGAAACGGGATTAAGCAACCCCGCGAGACCGCGCGCGATGAAATAAAGAACAGGCGAAAGCCTCACTCGATTCCTTGCTGGCCCTGATATGTAAAGTTCGTTATGCGGGAGCGCGGGCGGTGCTTTGAAGAGGAGTTTAACCTGCGAAACATTTTTTGTAGTGTCTTTTTTTTCCCAAAGGAAGAGTTGAGGAAGAAATTATGGTATATTCATCGTGTTGTGCATATATATTTCCCGCGCCATTTTATCTAGAAAATATTCTGTAGATAAACTATCACTATACAGTATCCCTTAGTGACTTTTAAACAAAATATCAACCTTTGAAATACGGGAGAACGGTTCTGTGTATGTGTATCGGCGCTTAAGGTACGATCCAGGACAACACATCTCTCTCTCTCTCTCTCTCTCTCTCTCTCTCTCTCTCTCTCTCTCTCTCTCTCTGTGTGTGTGTGTGTGTGTGTGTGTGTGTGTGTGTGTGTGTGTGTGTGTGTGTGTGTGTGTGTGTGTGTGTGTGTGTGTGTGTGTGTGTGTGTGTGTGTGCACGAGCCCTTTCTATTAAACTTACATTATCTGAGTGCACCAAATGTGGTGACGCAACCCACGGGCAATCAATCCGTCGTGTTCACTGCCAGTTTCGAAATCTTATTAACCCCACACTCGGGTCTGGTCAAACAGCCGCCGCTGCTGCCACCCCGTGGACCTAATCGCCCCGTTGTTCCGCCGCGTCGAAGCCTTGCGGTACGTGCGCAGTCAAGTTCGCTTGAACGCGTTAACTTTTAAATTCACTCGAGCGTGCATCGCTAATCGCAGAACAGAAGTGTGTGCGGAACTGCTTTATTCGTATTTTATTTACTCTGTCATGCGGTGAGAGACTGAAAGAAGGTTAACAGAATAAAAAAAGAGCTGCGCGACCTTTGCCGCGAGCCGGCATAACGACACGTAATGGGAGGGCGCTAACTGCAGAACTAACCGGAGCTGGCACAACGCACGCGGTCTGAATGCGTATCGCTGCTTCGGTGCGATTACAGCCGACTGCTTTGCCTGGCAATGCGAAGCCCACTCCTCCAGTGACCACTTCTCTAACGAGGCGCGCTGGGTAGGGCTCAATAGTTTGCCTATTCATCTGGATGCACGTTATACCAGGTGCAGACGGTGAAAGCTTTAGCCTCTGATGGAGAGAGGGTGGGAAGACGCTCCAATGCGCAGACACATAACACGTAATCCCAGAGGGTTTGACAGAGACCTTGAGCTTCGCGTTTGGAACTTGGAACGTTTCGGATGTGCCAAGGACATGCGTTAAATTGGATCCAAAAGAGAAAAAGAAATAAGAACATAAACGCCTGAAGAACAGTGGGACGGGGTAGAAAGATGTAAGGAAAAACGGAGATGACTGTTAGAGGATGAAAAAACCTGGCATTCTTTTGTAGATTTGGTCGCCATTAGAGAAAAAGTAAAAGAGAGATAGCCTTAATGGAGGAGACAGCATAGATGTCGAACCGGCAGATATGCTTGCGCCGCGATACATTCCATGGTATAGATAAGGCAGCGGCAGTTCTAGACAAAAATAGACCTGCAATATTTCGGTGCTGCGCACACTGCCGCATGGTATTTTCAATTCAGACAACATGACGGAGTGAGTTGCTTGGCAAGCAGCCCATTTTATTTGAAGTACGCGAAAAGGTGCGCAAAAGTAGGAAAACACCGCAGGGCGTAACATTTGCTCTGTTGAACACCGCAACGGGACCTCGCGAATTTTAATAAATCTGCTCTGTGTGCGATATTCCTCCGTCATTTGGCATCAGATACGCCATCGAAACTTTAACAGAAGCTCAGGAACATGGAGGTCTGAGTAGGTGAAGATATCGCTGAAAAAGATGAAAGACGAGGAATGTCGCTGGAGCCAACATTGTCGAAACGCTGACACTAGCGTTATTTCCTGTTCTCGCCGTTTTCAACGACGCCTTCATCAGATCCATAGCGCAAAGAGGTCAGTACGTCAACGAATATGAATACACATACACTAAATTAATTACCCAAAAGAGCACCTTCTTCCAATTTCTCTTGGCGCTATCAACAGTGCAGTTGTGCCACAAGACTGGAAGAACTAGGATTTTTCAAACAACAATCAGTTATTAGGACGCAGTGTCGGGGCGCTTGACATAGTGTGCCAGCTAACTTGCGCCATGCTTTAAGAGAATCTACGTGCGCGTTGCGAGTATGCAACCATCTCAGTATTGTTTACTGTCCTCTCAGCCAAGGCAAACTATTTTTAATGACTTCAGGTAATTGTAACGTTATCTGATTAAACCAACCTTTAAACTGCTGCTTTGAACGCGAGTTCGTTTAAATTTGGTTATTCACTGTTACAGTTATTTATCTAAGCGTATCTTAAAAAGAAGTCTGAGATGTTTAAGAGGACAGTAATCCGTACAGAATGGTTGGATTCGCGTTACACCCGCGCGGATTTTTTAAACGCATGCCGTAATTTGGCTTGTATCGGAAACAAGGCATGTGAGTTAGCCATGCTTCTGAGAGAAGGTCCACGTGGTCATCGTGCTCGGAGTTGTACATTCGACATTCTTTGACTGTGAGGCATTATATATGCCGTTATCAAACGTAAGAACTTCAGCCGTCAGTAAGGGCTCGTTCTATATTCTGCCGTATTTGTCAGCTCGCGCTTTCCTTAAGATGAGCCATCTTTATTCGACTCGTGAACCTCACAGCTCGGCTCGTGGCTGAACATATCTGGAAATAAAGCACACTTGAACAGGTCCCGGTTCGTTTGTCTCAATCGGCGACGACCTTGAGTTCAGTGTTTTAAGCAGTGTCGTGGAATAACAACCGAAACGAGGCTTACGAACGATAGAGCGGACAGACAAAAGTTGACTTCGGTGCTGGTGTGCACTTTGCACGATGCATGCGATACAGTTTGTGTGTGTGTGTGTGTGTGTGTGTGTGTGTGTGTGTGTGTGTGTGTGTGTGTGTGTGTGTGTGTGTGTGTGTGTGTGTGTGTGTGTGTGTGTGTGTGTGGTTTCGTTTTGGTTTAGAACGTGCTAGCTGCGCACATTGCGAAATAAGCTTTTGAGCGCTATACGATAGGACGTGACCAATCTCCTTGAAGACCTTAATTCATTGCAACATAAGCCCAGCTTTGGACGCTCAAAGTAACAGAGTTCGTATTGTTGTGGGCGACATAAAATGATCGGAGAATTACAGAAGTGAATGTTTGTTCTGCCCTTGCAAGTACGCCAACTCAAGGCTTGAATTTTCCTCCTCAGCTTACGTAACTATCGAGACATTCGGAAAGTACCTGGTGTTGTGTCGCGCGTCTGCATAGCGCACCCTACGCTCTTGTTATTGAATGATTCGGTCAATGTGGCGCGTTTTCCTGTCCTTTACCTTGACTTTTGCTCACATCGTTGTTTTCTCGCTAGTTATAACGTCTGGATAAATGTAAGCAACTTGTATCCGTGTCACCTTCTGATTTTTTATTACCCTATATTCGGTATTTGGTTACGGAAATCGGAATGGTCAGAATCAGAAAAGCAGAAAATCAGGAGCTAAGCGCCATGCTCTATTCCTTCGGACGCTTTATCTCTTCGATTCCTAGGACTTGCGCGCCCGTGATTTGTTGTTGTTGTTGTTGTTGTTGTTGTTGTTGTTGTTGTTGTTGTTGTTGTTGTTGTTGTTGTTGGGGTGGTGGTGGTGGTTCACTTATCTTTCTTTCTTTTCTTTTTCTAAGTCACGCTCACGACAATAAACAGGAATACATTTTACGTTTCGTGTTGTGTTAGCTGTCTCGTAATGATAGATTGTTCCGAATGGTGCTTCTTTTATGCCAAGCACCGCAAATGCAAACGGATATAAACGATCCTGATGCACTGACTAGAGCGATTGTGCCTGCTCAATACCAATAGAGCTCGCTTACATATGTGGCACTGGGCGAAGCTCCCCCCTCCTAGTATTTCTTTCTCCTTCACTTCCAAGCTAATATGTTCCTGGAAAAGATAGCCGGATCGCAATTGGCCTTTAGCAAAGAATGGTGGCGGCTTCTATCGGCTGAATGGAGAAACTCTCGCCGGGTAAAAAAATAAACTCTAGAAGGAGCGGTACTTTCAATTTCCTAGCCACGTACATTCTGGCGCGCGGCTAGCATTCACCTTTCTCTTCAGCTATCTCGAAAACGGTGGCGCATTCTGTGTCATCATGTTAGGAGGGAAGTATAGAAGAAGACATTCCCGCGTGTTATCCTCCTGAGAAATCTTACACAAGTGAACTTTTTTCATTTAGGGGATCCATTATCAGGAGGAATGGACGATTGTCCCCACTGCTTTGTTCAGTCCATTACATATGTTCGCGAATACTCGTCAATGTGTAAAAGATTTGAAGGCGCTTAAGCCTCGCCTTTAAGTGTAAAACGCTGTGTAGCCTCGCTGGGCCCTGTTCGCATCGCCTCCTCGTAAATAAATTGTTTTCTTGTCCATTCAAACTACAATCCGAGCTATCATGTGTGTAAGTGCTAAGTCAAAATTTACAAATTTTCTGACGGATTGCACCTTGAGCAACTGCATTTTGTTCACTAACGCACCTGTACCATCGTGGGTGATCGGGTGCTTCGGGAAAAACTGCAGTAGCTCGAGTTGATTATGTAACGAAAAGAAATTGTGGGACCCTCAAGCTTGGCCTTAAGAGTTGAACGCGGTATCGATGCCTGGTCCCTTTCTCATCGAGCCCTCTTCCGCTTGCCATGCCCATTTAGTCGCCTAGCCACGTAATTTTCATGAAACCGCTGGGCAGGAAGTGCGAGTTACTTTACTGCGTTGCCTCCCTCGTAGTCTTTCGCCATTTGGCATAGATGCGCCATCAAACCTAGCCGATGAAGACGGCGCGATTATAATTGTGACTTGAGCTGGTTGGCAATGGTTCATGTTGAGGTGTGTAGCGCCACAAGAAACACGGACGAAGAAGAAGACACGCAGGACAGGTGCGCTTTTTTTTTTTTGTCCGTGTTTCGTGTAGCGCTGTGTCCACCTCAAGATGAAGAGCTGTCATCGGGCAATTACAGCTGTACTGCCTAAACAGCTTTCGCGCTTTAACGAATCGTCTTCTACTACTGCAGATTGTGTATACCATCTTTCGACGCATGTTTCGGGAAAATGCTCAACAAAATCCTCCAGATCGCAGTCATTGTGAAAATCGGAGTCATGTTAAGTAGTCAACGAGAAAACTGCCTATGACGAATTAAACGGCATTCAGCCTAGCGTTACCAATGAAGTTCAAAACGATATACTTGTGGGCTAGTTGGTAAAGCATACCTTTTCAATTATTAGCGCACATTAAACACGAACAAAGTCGGATAGAATAACTGATGGCTCTTCCCGTACACTCCGGAAACTTGTTGTAGTCGACGACCGTAATTACATGCCTGTGCCAGGCGTAACTGGCCGTGTCGACGCTACGTCAGGCGCTGATCCGATCTGTTTTCGGATCCACTACACTCTCGCGGCACGTCGTTCAGTGTGGTAGTCACGGTGCATTTTCTTTATCTTTCCTTTGGCGGCGGGGCGGGGGGTCAGGCACAGACGAGACCGAGATCCGCCTGCGGACCTCTGGAGGCCCAAGAGGCATGCCGGCTCTTTCTAACCGGCCGCCTTCCCGCCACGGCGCTTAGGCTGCTAGGACCCAAAGCCACTCGCTACCATCGGTTGATCTGGCGCCCGGGAGACGCAAGGCTCGAGGACAACGACAAGGGGGGACGTATAGACCTTTCCATCGGCACTCTCGCACCGGCGAGCAGGAACCTGTTTTTGTCGTCTGCTAGCGCGCGGAGAGAGCTCTCCGCGCCACGCCCCCCTTCGTTGGGCTGTTTGTTGCGCCGAGCCGCCCATACGTTTTGCCGTGCTTGCACGGTGCGCGCGCTGTTTTTCGCTTACTAGATCGATTTAAAATGTCCTTTAAGAACAGTCTATCGACAGGGCATCACTGCATTGTTTACGGTTGCACGTACAACCAGAAGAAAAGAAACGCTGCACGTAAACAGCTGTGCAGCAAGCACAACGTTTAGCAGGAGGAGTGCGGCTGCGCACTCACTGACGTACTCGTGCCAAAACGCCGCACCGCTCATGTTCCCACGTGGTCTAACGCTGACGTCGCCAACACTCCCTCAACCCTAGTCAGTGCCGTTCTTAGCATATGGTGAGAATGTCTCAGATTTCTTCTTTCATTCTCTCCCTACTCGATTAGCTTCAACCATGAGAGCTAAACGCGTTTCACGGTACTACCAAAGCAAGGGGTTTTAGTACGGACATTCCTTTTTCTTTTCTTTTTTTTTTTGTTGCTCTTGTCCTTGCTTCTGTATGCCTCCGGCCTGTGCAGTGAAAACCAGGTGGGCATGTTTTGTTGAACGGCAAACGTGCTTCAGCACCTTATGTGACGCGGACGCTTCCTTCAAAAGAATAAGAAGAATAGTGGAGAGCTCGACGGAAATCGATAATGAACTAGGCTGCGAGAACGGAGCAAATGATTGCTTCTTGACCATGACTGCGATAACTGGGGAAACCGATTAGAACAAGAAAAATCCAGGTCTCACGCACTGTGGGAGCCGATGTTATGCCAAGATGCCAGCGAGGTTTGTATGTATTAGCCAACGTTGTTCATTACCGAGAAAGTCAGCACACAATGGCCGACAGCTGAAAGAACTCTAGCCAAGAACAGATATATATCTAGCGCTGGTTTTAATTGAGTAAATGTCGCACATATGCCATGGCTTATACATCATGCCACAACAGCTTTACGATGTTATGCACACAGATATACGTGTGGCATTTACTGACTGACTGTCACACCTTGTTAATGTTTACTTGCTTTATTATCAGTGTCCGAACGCCGTTGCACTACTTATGCTCATGTCATGTCATATCATGAGCATGTCATGTCATATGACATGCTCGTGTCATAGCATGACCTGAGCACATCATGCCTTGCCATGAACGTAACTACGACCAATATTACATTCTTCGACATGCACCTTTTGTTTGACACCCATATCGATCCGCTTCCAATAGTATTATGTTTCCAGAGTCAGTGCTCATGTCATATAGCATGACATGAGAACATCATGTCATGTCATGAACGTGACTAACTCGCGTCTCTGCACCTGTATCTTTCGTTTCACACCCATCCTGACCTTCTTCCTTTACATTTATTTTTGCAGAGTCATGCTCATGACATGGGCACATCATGTCATGTCATGAACGTGACTACGACCAATATTACATTCTTCGACATGCACCTTTTGTTTGACACCCATATCGATCCCCTTCCAATAGTATTATGTTTCCAGAGTCATGCTCATGTCATAGCATGACATGAGAACATCATGTCATGTCATGAACGGGACTATGACCAATATCAGATCCTTCGAGATTCACCTTTCGTTTGACACCCATCTCGACTGCCTTCTTACAGTTTCAAGCTTTTCCTTGTATTATGTGTCATTAATAACATGCTTTGCAAAATCAGGTCATTCTTTATTCGTGATTTGGTAATTATCACGGTGCACTTTCATTATCGTAACCAGTCTAACCTACCTTGTGTGACTTACAAACATTAGTTAGCGATTTTCAATCGTTGATTTCTGGACACGCTCACTTTCATAGTTATAGTCATGAGCATTATTTAAAGCCTGGCTATCATGCTGATTATGCCCGAGTCATGTCAGCGTTAAATTAAGGGTTCCTTTGATATATCGTGTTACGTGATTAGTCATTTATTTCTCAAGGCATCGTTCCTTGTGATAATTTCCATAATTTTGGAACCACCCTCTTTCAAGGTGACTGAAACATTAAGGTTACTCTAATTGAGGCATTAAGGCTCTCGCCTTAATAAGTGGCACCATTCTTACAACAGTAAATCAAACAAAGAATAGGCGACAATGTTCCCGGTTTCCCAGTTTTACTGCTACCGACCGGCCCCGCTGATCCCGCCTTTGCCCGCGCAATAACACGCGATACAATGCCGATGGCAATTGTCCTGCTAATCAGTCAGATCCCACATACTCACAAATGAACCTACCTAACGATTCCTCGGTGTTTACAAAAAGCGAAAGCAAGATCTTGCTGAAACACACACTACGAATGCACGCGCCCACACGGAGAGCCCGGCGAGCAAACAGCCCAAGATGGCGCCACCGCTAGACGTCGCTAGCGGCCCTTCATGGCGGCGCCCAGGAGGGCTCTATTGGAAAGGTCTATAGCTGGCGCGTTTCGTAACCAAGCGAAGGATCCCACTAATTCGCTGGCCGTACCGCCCCACTCGACAAAAGTATGGGACGCCTAAAAAATCACTTATCAGGGCAGACGCCGCCATCTTCGCAAAATTTAGATAAACGTTTTCCCGCAACTACTGAAACTTCACGCAATATATCCGGCGCTATTCCCAGCCTCGCGTCTTTGATGCGGCGGTAGGGCGACTCTTTACCACCTCTCGTGGGCATGCGCGGACAAACCAAGAGATTATCTCGGCAGCACTTTAATGGTGTAGTAAACAGCAGAGGGAGGCACGACTCGCTAGCTCGGACCCGGGATGCAGGTAGCGCTCCTGGATAAAGTCCGCCGGGCAGCCAAGGCCACTGGAGCCCTGGACGTAGGGTCCCAACCATAGAAGCTCCGAGATGCCTTTCCCATTTCGTTCCAATAAAGTTACTTCTCTCTCACACAAGCGTAGAATTGGCTCAATTTTTCTTTCTTATCTGTTCGATAGTCTTGCAACCTAAGTTGGCACATATGGCAATACTTCTACAGAGGTGTTGCAGCAAGTCACCTGCCGCACCGACGCTTCGCCAAAGACCTTTTTACGCACTTTGAACTGCAACGCAGGGGGCTTGGTGCGGCTAAGTTACAGGTCATAAGAAGGAATTGTACTGGGGGGAGCTTTGATGAAAGAATAGATTGTAGGCATTAAGATGTCAGCATTTACTGTAATTCCTATGCAATTTTCTGCGAACTTCTGGGCGAACCGTAGTCCTCTAAGAGAACTTCACTATCGGCGGTGCCACCGCCAAAACAAACAAGTAGATGAATAGGAAGGCGTACTCCCCGATGAGAATTTTGACGATGATTGGGGCTCCCTTAGCACCCATTTTCTGCAGGTAAGAGAAGATGCTGATCCTCCTGATTCGGCTTTTCTTTGACGCTTGCCAAGCGGCAGCCAAACTGCCTGTTTTAATTCCTCTCTTGCCGAAGCCCAGCTTGTCAAGTATCCTTTGAGAAGAGGACCCGACTGCGATGCCGGCGGCTGCAGGTCATGAAAGAAAAAAGGACGTGCGTATATAAACGCGGCATTATCGAATTCGCGAGGTAGCTCGCGTAAAAATTTCGAGTGAATCAACACCGTTATGAAACGAAAGTTCGGCAGGTTTTACACTCTGGTAACAGATGAAGTCGAAACACCGGGCTTCACATCGATAAAGCATTTAGTTCCCTAGCGCGCGGGCTCTCGCAACGCTGGTGTGAACCGTACCGACTTAACCGCCGATAACGTCGACGACTCAATGCTCTTAATTGCGTCTGTGTGGCGCTTGGCAGGTTAGGTTAGGTTACGTTAGGTTAGGTTTGATATGCTTGCAGATCGCAAACGTGGACAGGCCGAAAGGGTGAAAGCTTTGGCCACCCGCTACCATTTTCTCTTGCGGCCTGTTCAGCATGGTCTGTCTGCGTCCATCATCGATGGTTCGTTCTTAGCATGTTTGGAAGCGCCAGTGCAACTGCGCGCAAGCGCCTATTCCCGTGGTACTCTTCAAATGTCGCACGCTTTCTTATGAAGCCCTGAAATAATTAAAATCATTGCACTAATTACCATGGAAATGCATTATTTAGACGCTAAGTAACATGCTTTACGGCTTCATCTTTGAACATAATGCGTTTAGAGCAACCGTTTAAAAGATGGTTAATTAACTCGTATTAATTATCTGAGGCCTTTTAAGGCTAGCCCGAGTTGGTTAAGGCGACAGTAAGTAATATTGAATTGGTTGCATCCCCGCAATGCGCACGGGAATTTTCATTTCTTTTTAAGGGCAGCGCTAGTTAGCTGAGACACCCTGTATAGCATTATGTAAGGAACAAGCTTGCACACGAAAGCAAGGGAAGAGGAGTGGACAACACGAACCCCGGCGTTCGTGTTGTCCACTTCTCTTCCCTTGTGCCCGTGTTTTGCGCGTCTATTCCTTACGTAATGAATATTTGTTCAGCTTTCTGTCCTTTTAAGCTGTGTAGTATGCTGCCTGCGCTCTTACTGTGTGCGTACCCCTGTCGTATAAATATTTTGGTGGTGTCCGTAAACTAGAGTCGTTGCAAGAAAGACGCCCTGTCCCGTTTTCGAGATTTTTAGATGCGAAGCAGCTTATGGCGGTGGCTTTGTCCGTCCCTCCCTCCATCCATCCGCCGTGCGGCGTCCACACCCGCACTGCGCATGCGCATCCTCCTCTCCCTCCTCTCCCCGTCTATAGTCAAAAGAAGAGGCGTGCAAGACACGGACACAAGGGGAGAAGTGAACAACACGAACGCCGATGTCCTATCAACCGAAGTAGAGCACAGAGGCGAAAAAGAAAGAAGACACACAGCTTATCTGCACACGCTCAGGGATGGTAGCGCCACCTGTCAAACGGTTACACGTGCCGGTCTACGCGATACCATCCCTGATGGTACCACGGCCCCTCAATAAAAAACAGGTGCGGCCTGCCGAACGCGCTTCTTTGCCTGTGAACGCGATAGTACAGGCTTTATTCGCGATGGCGCTGAACATCGGGGAAAGAATACCGGTCCGCACCGGTTCGCACAGGCGGCTAGCCAGCTGTGAGCACGTGCACGTAAACGAAATAAATGAAAACACCCACTTTTGTACTTTCGTCAGCCGGCCTATGGCTACCTGCAGCATCCCAATGACAGCGTTTATCAGCGTTCGCCGTCGCGTTCGCGTGAGAGCTCCCGTTGTGCAGCGCCACTGCGGTCGCGTCTGACGATTCCGCTTGTCACACGCGTTCCCATTGAAAAGAGCTTCATTCGGCAGGCCGCACCTTTTTTTTTTTTTTTTATTGAGCGGCCGTGATGGTACCATGCCTGATACCATACCTGAGCATGCGCAGATAATCTGTGTGTCTTTCTTTTTCGCCTCTGTGCTCTACTTCAGTTGATAGTCGGCGTTCGTGTTGTTCACTTCTCCCGTTGTGTCCGTGTCTTGCACGAGTCTCCTTTTTACTATGGACCCTTACCAACTCGCTCAGCTTTCTGTCCTTTTGATCTCCTTGTCTCATCTCTCCTGTCGGAATTCCTCCTCTCCTCTCCGAACGGCGCGCGTCCAACCAGTTGAGGTGTCCTCTCCGGAGAGACAGTTATCGTGCACTCCCCTCCCCCTTTCCACCTTTCCACAACAATAAAGAATCTCTTAACTATGGAAACACTCTTTCTTCTGTGAACGCTTTACCATCTCGCAAGGCACGAGAACGCGCCCTCGCCCGCGAGAGACAACGCTGACGCAGGCAGCGTCTGATAGCGTCAAACCGATGCAAACGCGACACCTAGTCAAACCTATGCAAACGCGGTGTGCACCCCCCGTGCTGCTTCGCGTCGCCTCATGGTCCCCTTTAGCAGGAGATGGAGTTTTTTTTTTTTTTAACTTCTGTTACTTGCGCCACAAATTTAGTGATGCACCAGCTATAGCCCGACATTTTGTACTCTGATAAGCAACTTGAACAATTTTTCAAGAAAATCTAAAGTAAAACAAAACAAGGCTTACCAAGGGCAGGTATAAGGAGGAATAACGCAAGGAGGAATGCCCTGAAAAATACGAACGAGACAGCGAGTGTCAAGGTAACTGACGAAAGAAACACCTCCCTCTCTTTCGACATGAACGCAATATTACGTTAGACTAAAAAAGAGGACAGGGTTTGCCTTCTGTCCCACCGGGACTGGTACGATGGTCAGTAAAACTTCACGTTTTTTTTTTTTTTTTGTGCCCCAGATAACGAAAACGTGCCTTGTTTTAGACTCCTGTTTATGGCTCATCAAAAAGGCAGGTATTCTGTGCTGGAAGTATTTCTGTGCTGAACACTCGACACTTCGCAAGCATTTCTGAGTCTCTTTATAGTTCGATGTATCTGCTAATTTTTCTGCGGGTTTTGTTCACTGATGACGAAGAGGCTTATCGTGTCTGCGAATAACGATGCTAGTTTTAGATTGTATAATTATACACTCATTTACTTTGTGTGTTACTGTACAATGTTCAGCGAGTGTAATTCACCGCACGGCTGCCCATGGTTTCTGTGTAATAGCTTCGCGCTGGCCTCTCCGGGCCGTTTTCACTCAATGAAAACTAGAGACGTTGTGAAGCATTGTGATTAAGATTGGTCTCTTTGCGATCACTTAGCTTACTATAGTAGCACAAAATTCACCGGCCATCCGGCGGTCGGAGTATCATATTTCAATCGATGAGCGCTGTACGTGGCACTTCGCACATTGCTACAGAAACATTTGTTCTTGTTACGGAACAATTCAGCGGGCTGTATACATTCTGTGTTCTTCAGTGATGCCAGTTGACGAATCGTAGGCACCGTCGGCGGCGACCGATCAGACGTCCATCGCGACTTTCACGTCTTGCGTGGCTTCGATGTTAGAGACAAAACGGTCGGCGTCAACCTGCACAAGTGCATCAGCACCAAGGCAGGTTAGGTTCTACGAAAGCACCAAACGCGATGTTTACCTTAAAAACAGCGCCACTAGGCTGACAAAAATTTTGCGAAACTTGTTCACTATAGTCAAATAAAGTTCTCCATCCATCCATCCATTGTTCACTATAGTTCTTGCACACGGCGAACCTCATATGTGTGATCCGACCGGTCACAGAGGTAGTCGTGGCCCTGAAATAAGAGATTTTCGCTGATATGTCCTTCGTTCGCACAAACTTGCCGATGTGCTCAAAGCAAACCTATTAACAGAAAATCGTGCGAGGCGGACGTGTGAGCCCCAAAGGGGGAAGAAAGAACGGCGGCGGGAGGCGGGCTATATTGCCACATGCTTCGTAGAGGCGGTCGCATCTCTGAAATTTTGGACAGTTCTGAGGAAGTTGGAGTTCTGAGGCTTTTGTTGCATGATGTACTGCATGATGTCACAACGTCTCAACTAAACACGTTGTTTTTAGAATATCGCTAGCAAAATCATTAATATGTAGTTCCCGCATGTCATCAGGCTTTCTGGTATATTTCGCGAGGTGACTACTACAAAACCGAGAGCTAGATTAATAGAAATTTACGCAGTTTCGCGCGCCGATACCATATATGATATACCACGATCGCGTTATACCGAGGGATCAGCCACATTTTTTTCCCAATGATTGGCGCTCAAGGACATTTAGTCTAATCTGTTCATCCGGGAAATCCGGGTTAATTTTGACTAGGTGGACGCGTTTGCCGCGCACATAAATCTGAGCACACGGGCGTTATTGTATTTCGCCCCGTGAAAAGTAGTGCGGCCGCCATAGCTGGGAATGGAACGCGCGTACTCGCCCTCCAAAAGGCACACGTCATATGTACGTACTAGTACACTTCCTCGTTCTATAGGGGATATACGGCTCTGGCCTCATGCAGCCCATTGCGGTTGTTGCGGTTCACAGTGGTCATGATGCAAGGTACGAACGAGGCTACGCTGTGCACAGAGACGCCCGGGCCTACTGTGAAACATGCGGATACGAACTCACCGTTCACGCCAGCCGTGGACTGGACGCCCTATGCGGCCGCCGCGCGCTGATCGCCGCTCGAGCCGCTCGAGAGGCTGCTGTGATGATGATTATGATTGTGGTTAGGTCAGGAAAGGACGCTAATTTCTGCAGCCCATGTCGGGAGCACGGCTAAGCGTCCGTAGGGCTAGGGGGCAAGGGAGTGAAAGATAAAGGAGAGGAATGCCGTAGTGGGAGGGCTCCGGAAATTTCGACCACCTGGGGTTCTTTAACGTGCACTAACAACGCACAGTACACGGGCCTCTGGCATTTTCGCCTCCATCGAAAATGTGACCGCTGGGTGATGACACCCTGCAACTGTTGGTGCTCACCCACTATGGGGTAAGGGAAGGTCCACCCACGTGGGTCCACCAACCGGGGTGGTATTTGATGATGATGATGATGATGATCGTGGTTCGATTAGGAAAGGACGCTAATTTCTGCAGCCCATGTAGGGAGCACAGCTAAGCGTCCATACGGGTGGGAGAAGGCGAGTGAAAGAGATAGAGAGGAGAGAAAGGCCGTAGTGGAGGCCTCCGGGAATTTAGACCACCTGGGTTTCTTAAACTGTGCACTGACAACGCACAGTACACGAGCTTCTGGCATTTTAGCCTCCATGCAAAAATTCGAACGCCGCGGCCGTGATCGAACCCGCGTTTTTTTGGGTGGCAGCCGAGTACCGTAACCACCACACCACCGCGGCGGACGTGGTATTTCAGAGAAGTAATAATGACACGCTTTAGGGTGAAAGCCTTCGCGCTTTTTAGCAGCGAAGCTGTTTAAGCTATTCGTTGCGCCGTGCACCGCGTCGTAGAAGCTCCACAGAACCACGCGTCGCCATAGCAATCGAGGCCAACTAGTATGTAATGCCAAATGAGCTAAGCTAGGCCAAGCCCAATTAGGCTAAGACTACTTAAGCTGAAATCACCCTATTAAGAGACGCGCTAAGCGCACTGCATACAGAAAGTGAATGAGTGACAAAATCCACACTTGTAGCATTTAGGGCTAACTTGCGCGAAGCTAAAGCTATTTTGCTGAGATTTCTGCTTGAGAAATTTGTGTACATACTGCAAAACTAGGTGGAAAAAAAAAAACGTCCTAGGGGACATACGCGAGTTCTAATGGCCGCCTTTCCCCCCACACAAAGCATCGGTCGCTGTGATGTGTACCTGAAATCGTGACGAACAGTCTTGGAATATGGAGTTTAAATATATCGGAGGAAGCGATTTAGCGTTGCTGGAAAACTATGTCTGCAAATTTAATAATGGGTGGTGACATGACACCATCGAATCGAATGATGTCAAGAATACGTAAATTAAAAGATGGCAGCTGGGCCTGCACAAATACATCTCGTGGAATACGCCTCGCTTGGGTCATCTAAAGCCAAAAAATAAATTAGGCTAACAAGTGAGTGCGTGTTAAGGTCTCTTCTAAAGACGCTCATAAACTCTCAAGAATGCTGGAAATGTGAGTATATATATATATAATGTTTGAGGAAGAGGGTAACAAACGGTTGAAAGTAAAAATTTGTGTTTCGAACGTTTGTAACCCTCTTCCTCAAACACATTCTACACCGGATCCATCGATTGTCATTCGCATATATGTATGCCGCAGTGGCAGAAAACAAAACATTAAAACATATCCGAATTCAGATATAGGTAGTATGTATACATGCAGGTAAACCATAACGAAGACTTTCCGCACATCTGGGCGACAATTACCGATGTTTCGCTGTGTACCCACACCTCGCGTGCTTTCCATTTAAATGAATTCAGTGTGAGAACGCCAATTTTTCCATAATGTCTCAGCTATATTTTGTCGACTATAGTTGGCAAATGGGCCCCTCACCATTCACTAGAGATATATGTATCGGTGCCAAAAGAAGCAATACAAAGGCTGCGCATTTATTTACATTCTGTGAAATATCAAGGTCATTAAGTCAATCTTCAACTACGCAGCGGTAAGTAAAGCAGCGTTTAGGCCGTGTTGAAGCAATTTTATTGTCAGTGCAAACGACGGCGAATATACAGCAGTGTTTCAATAATGCACCGCTGTTGGTAGTGATGGGAGTCCACTAGACTTAAGTGGCTAGTTGAGCGTGTTGGTACATAGTAACGAAAAACAACAGCGCAAAAAGACAAGGACGACAAAAGGAACCACGAGGACACTATATCGTGAAACTATGGGAGCAGAAATGATTGACAGGATAGCTATAGAGGATAACTGTTTCCAAACAATCATTTTCACTTTCTTGAAGACTGTTATCCTCTCTGTGCAAGTAAGTTTTGCCAACAGTGCATTTATGACAGTTAATCACAATAATCGACACTGAAATGAGTAGCAAGTTAAAAAAAAAAATCAGAGGTAGAATGGCTCCCTCTAGCGCCACTATTGTTTGTTTGCTTTGTCGATGAAAGATGAAAAGCCGTTTTATCAGCAATGATGCTATTTCCCTTTGTTTAATAACTCATAAATCCATGCCATAGAATAGTTGGGAGAGTTGCGGTACCACAAGGTGCCCATCTGTAGTGAGCACTCCGAGTTATCATAAGCTTTGGCTATGTCAAACTCACTAATGCACTAGATTGTTTCTTAAGCTGTAACAAGACGAGGACCTTTGAAATCCCTGAGTGGGACTTGTTCCGAGCCAGCCGCTCCAAGCGCGCCCTCATGCCAGATACAGACCTATGGTTTAAAGGGATAAAGAGGATGTAGTAGCGCCATCAATGAGGTGACAACCCATCTTGAGCTGGACAGGATGGATAGTAGCCTCGCGCACCATTTGGAAGTCAAGCAGGCTCTGCTCGCGAGACGGAAGAGCACCATAACGAAAGACTACGCAAGAGAATTGCGTAGTCTTCTGTTATAGTAAAAGCTGGGGACTCCTCAAGCATATACTGCACGATAGCAACAGAAAATCCAGTCAGAAGAGAGTGTGGCGCGCTGCTTCATGCCAGAGTATTGAGGCGAGGTGACGATGATCACGACTCGCGGAGCTCAAGATGGCTGCGCCTGGTCCTGCACAGGGCCAGAGGAATGCTCTTGGGAAAATATAATTTGTGGCTTTTAGGAAAACAAGGGCGCAAATTAGGACGGTACACGTAGAAAGAACCACACGCCACGAGTGCATAAAAGAGGATGTTTGTGTACTTCAGGGACCGATATCTTTCTGTTTCCACAAGTTGGTGACCAGGACGCGATTCCACCTCGCTTGGCCTGCCTCCACCTGGAGCTCAAGCACCGCAGTCTTCGCAGTCCTACCCTGAATCCGGAGAGCCATGACCTCCGATCAGGTATCATTATCGCCACAACTTCTCGTGTCCGACGTTTTTGGATTCAAGCTCCCCGAGTTCTTCACTATCGAATCGTTCGTTCCACCGAACCAGCCTAGCAGTCCACCGCTGTGGTCTAGTGGTTATGGTGCTCGGCTGCAACCTAAAAAACGCGGGTTCGATTGCGGCCGCGGCGGTTGCATTTTCGATGAAGGCGAGAATGCCAGAGGCCCGTGTACTGTGCGTTGTTAGTGCCCATTAATTAAAGGAACTGTCTGCCGTTCTTCATCGTTCTCCTGTTATCTTATTTTTTATTTTTTGGCTCAATAGAAAGCGCACCTGACAGTTTCGAAGCGCTACATTACAGCGAGCCATGTAACGACATCACGATTTGTGGTCCCAGCAATTAAGAGCACCTTAATTAACACAGGATTGTCAAACTCACATTAGCTAGCCTCAGTCACCAAATTTAGTTCTTAACGTTGCCACTTGAAAGAGTGTCTCTTTGTGTATCGAATATATATATTAGAGACACAAAGAGACACTCTTTCAAGTGGCAGCGTTAAGAATAATTTCTAAAGGGTATTCAATGGCAGAGTTGTCAATTGCGGGTTGAAAGCTCACGAAAACAGTCATGTGGGGCCAGGCCACTAGCGATAGTCTGCGGGCCGCGTGTTTGAGAACCCCGATGTAACAGAACAAGATTACAGATGAGGGAGAATTCTTGATATTCGTCCCTTCCCAAGGAAAAAAAGAAAAAAAAAAAGAGGCGTGCGGAAAGATGAGTGGTGGTGATAACGGGAGGAAGCGAGTTGTTGATAACAGCGATTACTGTAAAGCCGTGCCTCAGTGCAGCAATGCTTTCTGTAAAGATCGTAACCTAGCGCGACGGTTCTAAACTTAGCTTTGTCTTTGTCGTCACAGTGGTTAGATGCCCTAGCTCCTGTTTTGAGGTTGGATGTGTCCCTTGTGCGGATTCCACTTACTGCGCGTTCACTGCAGCTATTGCTCCCGATATATATATATATATATATAATCTTTGCCTGAAAAAAGGGGTGCAAGATTCTGCATCAGTACAAGATTTTCAGCCGATTTTGCGGCAATATTGAAGTTCCTAACAAGGTACTTTGCGCCAAATGTGACTAACTCAGCCTCGCAGCCGCACCTTTGATATTGTGCTGCAGATGAAGCTGCACTGAAGCAACTGGTCGATCACAACGAGTGCGACAGTGTGAAGGGTAATTTTCCTTTTTCTGTGAAGTGCCAAAATGAACATTTTGAACCTGTTACACTACAGTGTGCTATAATTATTTTGGCCAAATGCAGGCTTGTACTGCGTCAGTGCTAAATGCTTATCAATGCCAACTACAACAGCAAGCCATGTGTCAAGTCATGTTCAGTAAACTTCTGCTAAGATGAACTCTGTTAAAGGGGCTGCACCACTTTTTGAAAATAGGAAGAAAACATCGCCGATCAATTGTGGAGGCTCCTGTAAACATATCAGCCAAATATTATTGCGCCACATGCAGCAGTGAATTTGCAACTTGGTTTCAAAATAGATCTGGAAAGTGGCAGCTCTTCTTTCAACAGAACATGTCATAAATGGGCATGGACAATGAAATGTGTGCAAAAACTACCGTTGGCTGATTCCCATCTACAGTTACCACTGATGCTGCCATGTCCCTGCGGTGGCTCTGGCGGCAAGCTTGTCATCACTGCGTAAGCATTCAGTGAAAAAGTTGACAGGATATGTTCAACGTCACGATGTGTGCTGGCATAGCTTCTTGCCCCTTTTTCAGTCCCCTCTGTGTAGGTAAAAACTTGATGCTGTAACTCTGCTGATACCCAACGGATTTGAAAGATTCTTGCGACACGCGATTCATGAAGCAGTAAGCTCCTTAAGTGGTGTCACTTGCAGATTATATGTAACGGTGTTGCATTTGATTGATTTTGTGGGGTTTAACATCCCAAAACCAGCCCTGATTATGAGAGACGCCGTAGTGGAGGTCTCCGTAAATTTTGAAACCTGGGGTTCTTTTAACATGCACTGACATCGCACAGCACACGGGCCTCAACATTTCGCCTCCATCGAAATGCAGCCGCGGCGGCCGGTCTAAAAGTGTTGCAGAGCCCTTATAAGACGAATTCTTGGACATAGCGAACAGTGTGGGAATGTTTTGATTGGGCTTCCATATACACAATGTAAAAAGAATTGCTTAATATAAGTGCAATCTGCTGCTTTGCGATTATGATGAACTTCTGTAGTGAATCTTAACAATGGGCATTTCTTATTTATGGAGTTCTGGGAGCTGTAAAAGAACCAGCTAGTTCTGGCATCCATGAAGGATGTGACGCTGTGGTCATGTGCTGGAACTATGATAAGTTTCCGAGAACTAGTTGGCAGACCAATTACGGCCGCAGGAAAGACCATCCTGACACTTTACATAACATTGTGTTTTAATTCGTTAGTAGCATGCTGAATAGTACAGCAAATGAACACCATTGCCAGTTCAATTAAACCGCGCAAGAACACCTGAAGCCACCATTTTCTACCATGCAGAGGCAAAGTACTAAGTGCTCCTAATACAATTAGCTTCCCATAGTAAACTTACTTCATTCACCATTTAACACATAAGTTGGATGTGTCAGTCATCTTGTTGCTTCTTTTCTGGGGTACTTCTGATAAGACGAACAAGTGTTCATGGACCCTTCAAGTTCATCTTAAAGGGTAGGGAGTCTTACTTTCTTCACATTTCCTCTTGCTTAGTATAGTATATTGAAGACTCAAGTAGCTCTACATCAACACCTATGTTCCCAAATATGTACCATATAATATTTGTGCTACATATAGTCATGCATATGTCCTAACCCAAATTCGTATGTGTACTCACGTGCTTTCTTTGTGTCAGCAAGGCATTAAAACAGAAACGCTTGCTTGATGTACTTGTATTTTGAATGTGATAATTCGCCACTGTTAGCATTGTCTTTTTGACCTTCCTGTTATAATCCCATCAGGGATTGACAGTACGGTTAAATAAATAAGTAAATAAACAATAAATATATCTGCAGACTTACCTTTTGCTGTGCTAACTACATTTCAGTGCGGCTGTAACATCGGAAGTGTACAAGACGCTGCTGGAGTGAAATAAGGGACGTGATAGAAATAGTCTGGTTACTTTGTGCTACACAAACAAAGTATGCATCCACCTCTTTGTGTGCTGGATACTAAGTGGATAGTAAGTTTACACTTACCTACAAGAGGAACATTGTTTTTAAGTTATAGCCTTGGAACAGGTGGTGAAACAAGCAATTACAGCTATGTAAGCAAATGTCTTTCACATATGTGCACCGTTGTATAAAAAGCAGTCTCCGCTCAGCACACTGCAGTCATAAAATACTGTCTTCGGCAATATGTGCATTCAATGCATAAATATTTTACCACCATTAATAGCTTCTTAATACACTCTAAAAACTTTGAGCGTTATACATTTTTAAACTTGTTGAAGAAGTAGTAAACTCTTCTGGCACTGCAAGGACATGTAATTATACTCCACTTGTCTAAGTGTTCAGTGTTGTTGACTGCATTTCAAAAACTATGGTAGCTTCGTTGTTATGACAGTGAATACATCAAGTGCACAGGTATTAGGCATCATTTGAAATTGTGTGCACTGCACTGTAATGGTTCCAGTATTGCACACCCCCAAAGGCCTCTCAGAGAGTAAACCTTGAAACTGGTTCATTGCGTGCTACCTTGAATTGGCAGCCCCCCCGCGAAAACTCAAGCACAGTACTCAGTGAGTGCGAGCGCAAATGCCTGCATGCATACTTTGCTAAGCAAAGTGAAAGAAAGGTTACTTGGTGCATATAGCACTTGAATTTGTGCTAACCTCTTTTTTGAAAGTCCTAAATGTCAAGGCTTAGAACCATGTACCACTTCTACACTTTCCCAACATTGCTGAATAAGTCCAGCATAGGCAACAAATATTTCAGCGTTAGTGCACTATGAAAAGGATGCACACTGGCAGCCCCTACATTTGTATTCTTCACAGTCGTTTTTATTTTGATTGAAAATTTGGAAACACAGGAAGTATGGGATGCGGGGAGTGAACGGGTGGGATCACGAGGCTAGTCATGTGGTCTCGGGTCGTGAATGGGCATGGAGTGGAGCACCTCATCAAGCAATTGCAGAGAGCGGTGCAGGTGCACCTCAATCCAGCACGGTGTCTCCTTGATGCTCTGTCGTGGGTAATCGGGGCCCCAGCCCTTCACAAAGCTCAGCCGCAGAATGCACAGCCGTCTAAGGTCGTCCACACCAATTCCTGCAGCTGCGGACAAACCTGCACAGACACGATAACAGTGCAACGCTCTGTGACCTTGTCAAACTGTGGTACCTGCAGCATGAGCAAAACATTGCATCTAATACTGTAGATACAAAGCGTGAGACACTGCAGTACTGCAGTTTTAAATTCTGGGCACTGTATCAAAGAATTTGTCAAGGCTGAACGTCTTTAATGGACTATGTAAGCTTTAATGGACCATGTAAGCTTCACGTGCTGATAAAGTATCTTTACTAACTTTTTGCCATTGTTCGAGTCGTGAGCACAGCCAAGACCCAGACTCAGTGCTAAAAGATGTCCTTTTACATTTCACATGAGCGCTTCAAATATATGTGCCCAAGGTCTACCACAAGGACCTGCTCCATTGAGTCCATTTTTATGCTCATGTTGCAACTTGTGGTATACAGACTGAGCACTGCAATGGCCCATTGAAAAGTTTTTGGTGTGAACTATACTACAAGGAAATATAGTTCTCAGGTATATCAAACTATTGCGTGCTAAAGTTTTGTAGGTGCACGCTTTGCGACACACCACACTGCACATTTCTTATTTTGAAGGCAAAACTCTGAGCTTGGCAAAGTGTGTCTGTGGTTAGCAGCACATGACAAAACATGCACTGGCATGTTTTTCGTGCCAAAAGGATCTGGCCACTTATGAAATTTATACCAGCATGACGAACATCTTTCAATGCTACATTGCTTTGTAAACGCCTTTGGGGTATGTGTGGAGTGCCTTCACCAATGGTAACACTGAGAAAGCGCACAATAAGGTCATAATGTGGCGTCACGTGAATAGGATGTCACTGCAACATGTCTGTGCAACATTGCCTGGGCAGCTAAACGTGCCAAGGCATGTTGCAATGACATTCTCTCACTCACAGATGCATCACGAGAATGTTGTTCATTTGCACAATGTTCCTATCCGTAATAGTACTCTGTTCACATGCCAAACCTGACTCGTCACTGTGCAACTGTCACCTGCATTTATAATCATTCACCACTTTACTGTCGCACACAAAGCATCAGAGCCCCGCTATGTTCATGAATTTGTCCTGTGGTCAGACCTTTACAACACAAAAAAAAGGTATAATTGCCTATGCAATTGCATTGTAGCGTTGTGCTACAAACGGGTGGATGCTAATTATCCCTTTCATCAATTGTTACTCCACCTTGCAGGTTTCCGCATAACTCATTCGCCAACTGCCTATGTGTCAGATTTTAGACACTTGCAGCCTACTTCAGAATTTCATCTATAACTTAAGTATACATGGTTAACACATGAAATGGGTCACCGAAGCACATATGAAACCTTCTCTGGAACAGGCAAGAGTTTCATACCTAAGAACCTATTCCTCCAGGGTCAGGCCAGAAGTTTTTCAGCCTGCCCTCACACACTATCGGAACACTTTCAATAGGCCCACCAGTGCAAAAATATGACACCTATCAGGAGTAGTTTCACGAGACAAATTAATCAAACTTGACTGCATTCAAACATAACTGTTCTTGACAGAGATGACGTCTTGGAAAAGTAACAACCAGGAGAGTATATTGGCAAGGAGGACAACTAGCATTTCCCATTAGGTGCTCACAATATGACTGACTCTGCATCCGAACAAAATGCGAACTTCTGCTAAGGTATTTACATATTTTCAATAATAATAACTGCTGGGGTACTACGTGCCAAAACCAAAATATGATTATGAGGCACGTTATAGTGGAAATGTCCTGAAATTCCAACTGCCTGGGGTTCTTAAGGGGGGACGTGGCAATGGGAATGCTGAATTTGGTCAAAATCTTCCATTTTTCAATTTATTTTTTTTCATGATCCTCGGACCTTCTTTTCTCTTGTGGTGGAATATTATAATGAAATACGGGGTAGTAGTAGCGAAAATGCCACTTCATCTATGTGTTGTCATCCAAAACCGCAAGAAAATCGGGCTTCTGAAAGTGCCACGATCTTGGAATCATCGTAAAAAGGAGAGATTGAACCTGAGGATAGTCGCACCATCGTGTTTCTCCAACAAAAAATACAACCAGCAAAAGCGAGCAAGAACTTAGCTGCTCAAAGTTAACATTTGACTGTTTTCATGAAGTAAAACTTCGAGCTCCGTTTTCTCAGCTTCCATTTTTTGAGCAGTTGCTGTCAGTCACCCCAGTGCCATTTCATAACTAATGAAGCTAAATTCATTCTGTTTTTTTTTTTAGATCCTGAAACATTAGCGAGCGCCGTAAAGCTATTCATTTCTACCTGCATGTCACACAAACTTTTATAATTGTATTTATGCAAAAGTCGTTAGTAAGAAAATATGTCGAGGACATTTCAAAAATTTTTTCTGTACTCATTTGGACATAAAAAAATCAACGAACAGCTTTACGGCACACAGTGGGCCTTAGTGCATATGCTTAAGTAAAAATGGTACTGAAATTTTGTCTAATTAACCGATTAATGAGGGGGTGACTGTAAGGGTCTATAAAGTGATGTAACTCAGAAACTATGATAAGTAGCTTAAAACCGATTTCATTTAAGATATCACCATAACAAACTACATCAGTGTGCCAAATTTCATCAGTTTACACCCATAAATAACAAAGATAGTTTTCATTGCCACGTCCCCCCTTAACACGCGCAATCTTTTTGTCCTTCTCCCTCCTAACATCCCACGGGACACTGGCCTCTAGCATAGAAATGCTACTGTCATGGCCAGGATCGAACCTGCATCTTTTGAGTCAGCAGCAGAGTGCCATAACCACTGTATCACCGTGACGGCAGGTGCAATACGTATCTGTAACTAAAATTTCCAGTACAAAGGACAAGCAAGGCTATTGGTAAACTCACTAATGGCAGGAGCAATGCCACCAACTGAGGCTGGGCCTGGGATGTGGCCAGCAACCGCTGCTGCCTGGGCAGCTGCCGCTGCCTGTGCTGTCTGTGCCTGCTGCTGCATTTGGCCGTGGCACTGCCGAAGGTCAAAAACCTGCACAGAGGACCACACTGGCATGCTGAAACAAGTCCCAATCACATGCTTCGGTTCTTGTTGCAAAGCATGAAATTGGCTATGCAATTCTTATATGTATGCAGTGATGATAGCATCATTTATATTTTGCCTTGGAGGATGCTCAATTTCTTTTTGTGGACGCTGTGCAACTTTTCAATGAAGCTAGTACTACACACGTGAATGAAGTCGGTAAAGATCGGCAACCCACTTAAAGGAGTACTGACATGAATTTTTGACATTCTCATATTGTTGCTGTAAATGAAAGCACTGGCACAGAGAACCCCCGAAAGAGTATCATGGTGCTTCGCAAAGCAATTAATATATATTTAATACAGTTCCCTTAAAACCCCACTTTCGGTTTCGATTTCCAGAGGGCGGTTTCCTAGTGACGTGTCAAGACAGTAGGAAGTGTGTCTAAGCCGCGTAGGGACACCAATTCGTGATAGCGTCGCTGCAACTCTGTCGTCTGTGGTCAATTATGCATGGGGCACGCAAACAACGACAATTTCACGGTCGTCCAGTGACTCTGACAGTGATTTCGGAGATTTTTAAGAGATTGTGTTCATACGTTATCGTACTGTCCATTGCACTGGAGCTAGCTCGCAGCACTGGGCGACGAAAACTTTAAAACCAAACTAAAATATTTTGTACGTGCTCTGCTTATTTCTAAACATTTTCCGGCTTTCTACTATTTTGGCTTAACGGGGTATTACTGCACAAAGGTCACACACAGTAAAAACGCAATGAGAATGCACACCTTGATGTAGGCACTTGGGTAGATCTTGTGCACAGCGTCACCAGGGGCTCTGCCAGCCTCCCGGTCTAGGTAGTAGCTCTGCACAAAGACGCTATGATCGCTGAGGCAGCGCAACCACACGTCCCCTTCGCCCCGCAAGTCCAGCTGCACCCCTTTACCAATGTGCAACCTGCAGGAAGGCAAGAGACATGACAATGTAAGTCCTGCAAACGTGTAAGGCTCGCTGGTAGCGATATGTCACTAAGGTTGCTGGTTTTCATGTCATAAAACAAGAAAAGCATTGCACAGCCTTACTAACGTGACTTGGCCACGTAATGTAGAGAGACATGACAGATATCAAGATGGCGATAGCAGACTATTTCCTCAACCAAAGCATAAATATGGCCCTATGGCCCAATATGGCTCAGGCATCTTGTTTTAGGACAGTGAAAAAAGAAACTCAATGCAATGGACACACACAAACAGGAGAAATGCTCATTTCAACTGATTCCTCATTACAACACAGATGGCGACATTGAAAACTAGCAAAAAAAGGGGAGGCAAGAACGATGTGAGCACAAACAAGCGATACCCATTTTTGAAAAGTAAATGGTACCATTACCTCACCAATTGAGAGCACAACAATACTTAAATGAGGAGTAATCAGCGGGGGTTTTCGTAAGGCCATACATAACTATAGTTTTAAACTCATAATAAATATGTGGCTATAGAATGAAATATGCTTTACAACATACACTTTTCCAGTCATGAATTTCTATTGAATAAAATGTGACAGCTAACTGAAAAATAAATGAAAGTATAAACACTACAAATACAGAAGATGCAACTACAGGCACCAAAGCTGCTGCTATGTCAGAGCAGATAGAAAACAGAAAGATACGTTGGCATACCTCGCTTTCTCACTCTTCTCTGTTCTATGGACATTGGAGAGGGCACCGAGGCAGAAGCGGTTTCCACCGGATGGGTCAACATAGCCGTCAATGATGACACCGGAAAAGGATGACGGCACCTTGAACGTCTCGCCAACTTGCTGGTCAAGCTCAAAGTAGGCTATTGAGCACCAGTACTCAGGGGCTGCATTTACACAGAGAGATGTGCCAGAGTCGGTGGGCATGGCATCAGTCCAACCAGTAAAATCACAGCCATCAGTTATAGTTTTGCTGTAAAGTAAGTGTTTTTTTTACCTGGTTGGTTTGAAAGTGTTCCTTGCACAGGCATTTCCTGCTGCATCATGGAGTGGTGCTGCCCTATATGGCATGACAAGAAAACGAAGAGTCAGTTCACTAGGGTGTTAAAACAAGGCTTTAAAGGAAGGGATGTGTAGATGCAGAAATTTTCGAATACAGTAAAGAGTTGCAAGACAAGAAGCAACAATATGTTTTTCTACTCTTTCAAAATTAATGAAACTGTGTTACACTAAACCACAGTAGGTTCAGGAGATTGCTGGTAATGTAGGTAATGCAATCATTACAAATTACATAAAAATAAAAAAATAAAAGAAAAACTGCTCAACATATTCACAAACTACACCCACTTTCTATGCACCATAATAACACATCTACATGGGAAAGACCCGATCACTAGAAACTGCATTGCAGGATACTATGTAATGCTAGCACAAAGCCCCTTATTTTTCAGACATCGAGTAATTCTTTTACTGTATCTACTTGCAGAACGTGAAAGTGCAACACATGCTGCATAAGATTCGCAGAATAGGTAACACTTGGTCAGAAAATAAACACACTCCTGCAGCATGGGTGGGATATAAGGCTGAAACATTGTGGAAACATAGTTAATATCCATAATCATTAAGTGCGAGAAACTAAATAACCTTGTACATATTTTCCTTTGTCTAGTATTTTGCATTTAACGTTACACGATATAAGCAGGCACACAGGCAAATAGCGAAACAACCTAAATTACTTGGTAGTATAACAGCATTTTTTCACTGCCACTTCTGGTTTCTTTTTTACTATGCTGCAATGCTATCATGGCAAAAGAGTCAATCTTACTGCAGTGAAAGCTGCATGAAGTGTGGAGCAGCGATTCACCTGTGTTTTCCTTGTATTCTTGTTGTGTTTATCATCACTGCTTTCGAATAATTTTTGCTTAATTTGATCTCATTAAGAGATTAATTACTATTAGTGTACATCTTTTACTTTATTACACTAATCTGGGTTCATTTTTAACCAGTTTTGATCAGTTCATCATCACTGTTGATCCACTCTGGCCGAGATTAGATGACTATAGGTGGGCTAACTGACACAACTTGCGCATCAAAAAAACGACACATGAAATAGCATCATTAGGTTGGCGAGAGTGGATCATCAGTTATCATCACAGTTTTTGAATTAATTTTGCTTAATTTGATCTCATTAAGAGATTAATTACTATTAATGTGCATCTTTTAGTTTATTACACTAATCTGGGTTCATTTTTTAACCCGTTTTGATCAGTTACTAGCATGCTCTGGCCCCATTTCCAATTATTGTTTCCTGAGGGTGAGCACAACTTTAGCAGACGCCGACAGCTACGGTCTGTAAATCGTGCTCCACACTTAAAAGTGGTCATGTAGACGTAGGGAATTGCTACAAGTATGTAGCAGCACTGCACCTTTGTCTATGTATGTCCAGCCATAGTGCCATAGAGCACTAGCACGATGCACTGCTGAGGCAACGCTATCAACGTCCTTTAACGTTGTGATAACGTCACATACAAATTACAACACTCAACAGCAACTCAAGAATTATGCTGTTTGAAGTGTTGTCACTTTTGGTCTCGGCACTGAAGAACGGCATCTTCAATTTTGAGACAAGTCCAAAGTTCATTGCGCAAATATGATGTCTAACAGGTAAGTGTGCAGGCCCATGTAATAATGCTCCATTATGTTGACCAAGTTAAAGCGAGGTGTACCTTACCCATTTTTTTTTTCTTTTTTGTCCAAGAAAACAGGAAAACAGGGGGGTGTCTACTATACACCGGAAAACACGGTAGCAGGATTAGTACTAATTAATTTTTGTAACCCTCAATCGCCGAAGCATTATAGAGAGGAGTGGGTTACAAGATATGAAAAACACAAAACAACGAAACAAAACATGCTATATATACATGAAACAAGACTAAAGCAAATAACACCTCTACTCAATGAAAAAACAATACTGAAACATAAAAAATATAAAATAAAAGAAATGAACACAGTGAATGTGGTAAAATTATACAGTACTAGCGGCAAAATATAAACGAAAATATAAATGGAAAGGAAAAAGAAACGACGGCATCTTGACACGTATAGAAAGAAAGTTGCAGGGCGGAGGAGTAGATTAGATGACTATGGAGTATGGAGATTAGATCACTATAGGTGGGCTAACACACCTTGCGCATTAAAAAACGGCACATGAAATAGCATCATTAGGTCGGCGAGAGTGGATCAACATTTTGCCAATAAAGACAGCAACAACACAGAAATACACTCAAAAAAAAGTTTTTAAAAATAGTGAACTTGCACTAGTGGCTCAAGGCTAGTGAAGCAGCGAAGCTGATCGGCACTTGGCTAGTCTGCGTTTGTCCTTAGCACATCCACATTTCGTCGTGGTCTGAGACACTTATCAAAGTTTCGCACCGAGATCAGCATAAGGACATTCGCATCAAACACAGACGGTAACACACGCGGAATGCGTGGCCTCGGCTTGGTGTAGTCCCACCCTTTTGCTATACTACGCTATACATTTGTGCGTAGCTTCGTACCATGAGAGGATACACGCTCTCATGGTGCGAAGCTATGCACAAATGCGTAGCTTTGCGAGACGTTGTACACCAGACAAATGAACGCACACCGTCTTTGTGTTCTTTTTCTTCTGCTTGAACACATGCGACCGCCAGCCGCAGTTTTGTCAGTGTAGTAGCGGGCTGAGGTCATGTGCGCAAGAGAAGAAAGAAGCGCGCATGTGAAAGCCGAACATTGGGCATCGCATAGAGGTGCACACGCACTCTTAGGGACTTGAACTAATGATGATTGTAGTTCTGTGATATGTGCACACATTATGAGAGCCTGAAATGCTTCACATAAAAAAAAAAAGAAGAAAGAAATGGAAACTCAGCTACTTTGCCAAATTACATTAGTGCCTTCCTAACATGTCGTAAGAACTATATAATCTATCAGTAAAGAAGGGGGGTCAAGCAACTTTCAATAAATATATTACTAGCCTCATAATGTATTTATGAATTTTTAATGAATGAAGATTGTGAGCCCAACTTTGCAAACACATTTGGCAACGAAGAACTGTGTCATAATAAGAGGCTAACCACGACTGGGTATAAATTCTGGAGAGGATTCTTGGAAACAACTTTTCTAAAAAAAATACCTACAAGAATGTTTACATGTGCGCTGATAAATTCTAAAGCTGAAAAGTGACTTGCAGGTTTCTTAAACATAATTTTGGAATAAAATGAACTTTTTCCCACGATCACTTGAGGTTCATCGTGAAGGAGCCAGAGCCTTAGGGCTAATTAAATATTACAGCATCAATGACAGCTGTCAGCTTTCCATCAAGAGGGAAAGATTGAGTACGATGAGTACGCTCAGGTATAAATGAAACATAAAGAGAACAAAACACACAGCCCCATCACAAGAGATGGAAGGAGGAGGGAAAAGAAAAAGAAAAGAAAAACTAGATGGGCGAGACTCCTTCTGGCTGTCGAAACAGGTAAGAAGGTATCATACAAGGTAAAATAAAGCACCCAGAAAAAAAATAATCACGAACAACAGCTGCCAAATGCTTCAGACGTGGCACATACCGGAAGAATGACGCGCCAATCAAGATACAAGCAAACCAATGAGTGAACCCGACACCTGCCCCATCACGAAGGAAAAGAAAACTAATTGGACAAGGTCCTAACAACGGTCTTTATGAAGTGAATCAATTAAACAGCCGACGCAACTTGGCACAAAAGCAAGAAGCAAGAAACCCTGCAAAAGGAAACGGGAATGTAACGTACAGAAAGCTGGGTGTTGTTGCTGCTGTTGTTGCTGCTGCTGCTGTTGCTGTTGTTGCTGCTGCTGCTGCTGTTGTTGCTGTTGCCGTAATGAGTTGTCCGTGCCGGCGGGGGGAACCATCGTCTGTGTATACGACAGGGTGCTGTTCCCTGTCCACGTGCCCCCACCTGGTAAAAGGTCGAGACAATGCAGGCAAACAGTGTGGCGTTGCCCCTTTTCAAATCCCTTTTCAAGCGCTCACAGCCATTTGCGTGCCACATACATATATACACGGACTATGGGCAGACAGCGACCAGACTCACAGCCAAGTCGGCACACACCTGCTTGCCCTTTTGTACCTTGTGTATGGCAAGAGAACCCAGACACGCTAACCGCCCTCTCCCGTCTGTCTGGAGCGGCGACTCACCAGACAGAGGGGGTGCGTGACGCATCGGAGAGCACGTGCGATTCAGATGTTCACAGGCATTGTTGTCTGGATGTCACCCTAGAGTGACGTGTCAAGGTGGGAGACAACATATGCCACAACGTGCACAACTTGCCACGTATAACAGCTCAGTGAGCCCAGGTGAGCTTGGCTCCCATTACCATTTTTTTTTCTTTTCTTTTTCTCATCCATATGTGTGCCTAGGTCTTTCCCCTCCAATGTTTCCTTAGAACATATAAGCTCGGATTAAAGTAGTCATTATATTATTTTAATAATGCAATTACAGTGACAGTCAATGTTGCCACAATATATTTGTGACAGTGAAAAGGGAATGTTGCCAGATCAATCCCTTTCCAGTCTCTACAGACGTTCGTTGTTCTTACAAGCAACCGAAGCGAACATCAGTGGTTGGACCAAAGGGGCACAACTTCAGCAACAGAGTGGCAGTATGCTAGCTTTTTGAAAAATATTGTTTATATATAAATAGCGTTTATATTTTCTTGAGTATAATGACCAGTGCACTCTGCTAACGGTGAGGTCAGTGGCCTTTGTACTTTCCATTCTCAGCTGTATGTCCTAGCATCAGTAATTTCTTGGTTAGCCAGCACAGTGAACTTGAACAATTGTAGTAGCTGTTTTGTATGTTTTTTAGTAAAATTGGGTGAACCACAGAAGATAACAGGGACACTAACTTTACAAAAACTGCTCCGCTGCTCCCCTCAACACTCTGAAACATAAAACTGTATGTTGGTTGGCAAAAGCTAGACATACTATGTGTTCATCCATGGACCTTTCTTCTGTCCATGAAGCAATGACATCCAATAACAAGAAAAAGAGTATAGATGCTTAAGTATGAAAGTTGTTTGACCTAGTGCTATCAGTATATAAATTTGCAGGAATGTTATGCACATTACAGTTGAACCCATTTACAACAATACTGGCTTTAACAGTATACCAGCTATAACAATATTAAGCTGCTGCATCATCAACCTTTACATGTTCTGCAGGGTGAGCTAAGCCTCCTACAACAATGTTCCCATTAATGGTTATAGCAATGAAGTCTGGCTGTTGGGTATACCCTATGTTAGTTCCAAGAGGCAATAGCATGTGAAACTTTTTAATTGCACACTTGCTGTTCCTCCTACAAAAGGCTGCACCACAGTCATACAAGGGAAACAAGCTTTTCCTTCAGGGTCTCTCTGCCCCTCTTCCATTGTCAGCTTCCCAAACATCAGCCCCACACTGGAAAACATGTAACTGAGGGCACTCCTTCAAAAGTTGGCCTTGAGCATGCTCTTAGTCTAATTGGTGCACAATGTCTCCAAAAATAACACATAACAGTCAAAAAAACATATAACAGTCAAAAAGCAATTAAACAACGCTTCTAATGACAGAAGGCCATCTTCCTGCCTTGTAAAAAGAAATGTGCAGCTTAAAAAAGATAAACAAAGATACCAAAAATATTAACCTGTGCTTGAAAATGGCTGCATTGACTGCTGCTGGTTCATTCCATTCATTCCATTTTGAGGTAAGTGTGGGGAGAGAGGAGCAATGGTCGTGTCCACTAAACGAGAGAAATGGGAGGAAAGGCTTAATGTAAAAACATCTGTTCACCCTGCATTAAGGAAATGAAACACTGAAATTATGTGATAAGACACTTTGCAGTTCTGGTACATTCACATAGGTAAGAGAAAATATACTTAGTTAAACCTTAAATTTATGTAATTCCACTGAATTCAAAGTTCAGCTCCTATACTATTACCCAGGTATTTGGTATGTTCGGCAAGGACATTAGAGCAAATATTACTCGCAAAGAACTCACTCTTTTGGTTTGCAGTTTTCAAGCCATCAGTTAGCTAATGTGTAAAACAAGAAGATCAGTGGTGACAAATAAGGAACAAAAATGCTTAGTCATATGACATTATAAAAAAAGGTTGCATGCTTCCAGTAAAATTCCATAAAAGTTTCATCCCAATCATAGGTTATCAAAAGTGAAAGCACTTCCAATACAATGATAACGTTGGTTTAATGTGGCTATTTCACAAAGCAAAATAAATACATCTCACACAATTACTCTTTCAAAATGCATTTGGTCCTGGCCGAAACTACTAAGGGGAAATGGAGTGAGAAAGTGCTTCTTTTGAATTTATAGCCTCAATGTCAATCCAAATAACTTTAATATGAAGGCATCCATTATTTGTACAGAGGTAGATATGATGAGCCTCAGTTTGCTTAATTGGTTCAATACGAAGGTTTATCAAAAGGTGCTATTAAAGAAATTTTCGAATGGATCCATATCTTCATTGCTGCTTTTATTTCTTGTTACTTGGAAAGGTTCAGCTTATCTGCACAAGTAACTTGTATTCTCTACAGTTTAACCTACCAGTAGGGATAAGTCTTTGGTGGGCCTTCAATATCACCAAATCCGAGCTTCAGATTCCATACAGTCAAAGCACTTCAATATATAGTGCTCGAGACTTTCAAAATACAGTCAACTCCCTTTAAGACAAAGTCGAAGGGACCATGAAAATTTGTTCATCTTAACAGAAGTGCCATACAAGAAAGGATTGTCCCCATGCTCAGGTGGATCCAAACATCCCACTTTAAAAGGTCAATAGAGTAGACTTACAATTAAGGAAAAATTACAAACGGGACTATTTGACCCCATTGTAAAACTGTCCTCAAGTGCTGGTTCTTGTTTAAGCTCCCTGTGACGGATCTTTGCCACTGCTGTGCAAACCGGCAAGCAGCTGTAAATAACAAAATCCTCCAGCGCTTTCATGCTGCTGGAAAAAGTTCATTAAGGAACTTAAGCAGGCATATCCGTCACCCCATATATCCAAAGAGCACCTGAAGCACTCGTTTATGAGCATGTCAATTGTGTTAGGCATTGATACACATCTTTGAGGGCATCCACATAAGCATTCATGTCCACAGCGACACCTTTATTGCCCAGCCTAGAAACTAGGCCTGTCTTCAGGGCAATTTTTCTGCACTTGCCACTGGTTGGGAGTGGTTGCTTTGTATAGGCCTTCCTGGGTTTTTCCTTGGAGGCAGTTAACTGAAGGGGGAGACAACAAACGAACCCAAGAAGGCAGTGCACCCCTAGAACTTGGAATAAAACTCTGGAATAGAGTTCTACTACCGGGTACCTAAGCAGTTTTACATATGCAGTCCTGGGTCCTTTGTACTCTCCTTGATAGGGAGACAACAATATAACCCAGGTGACCACTCCTTAAGTCCCCTTCAGTAAGCTAGGAGAAGCTAGCAACGGCACTGGGAAAGTTTAGATTAACAGACGGGTGCCTGTTAGAGGATCCACCTTAAGGGGATTGTTTGTTATTCATTGAGTCTTGGTAAACGAAACAAAGGTACCTCTGTTGTTAGGCATAGGCGTATATGAGAATTTGTCTTAACAGGAGTCTACTGTAATCAGATATACAGACTGCTTCACTGGAATGGTTGAGTACCATAATGTACAACCAAAATGTAAACAATCCTTCGCCACATGTACACATCATCTCATTGTAGAGATGTCCACGTGTTGCTGCCCTGAAGAACTACAAATCCACTTGTCGAAACGTCAGGTTTAGTGACATTCCCAGTTCATCACTGTACTAGAGACATTAAATTATATGTGCGACATGCGATAAAGCACAGGGGTGTTTACAAGTAGCTTCCCAAGCAGTTATAGAGCCAACAACTTCCATAAGCAAAGAAGCTGAAGAGAACATGCAGACATCTCAAAGCAATCACTGCTTAGAAATGGAACCATTTTATTTTGATTAAAACATTTCCAACAGTTATAAAGCACGTCAACCATGCTTCGTGATAACAACATACACACAAGGAAACGACTTGGCACACTGCAGTTACGGTAAACTCAACAGTTCAAAAACCTTTCTTATATCAAATATTCAGAGCATATATGTATATTCAGCTGACCTGTTAAAGACATCAATATTTTCAAAGCCCTTTGTGTTGAACATTGAGGGAGTTGAGCTGATACCAACTTAAGTAAGTGCAAAGGCAAACAAATATATATTGCTTACCACGCCAGGTTTGCTATATAACAAAATGTGGTAACAAGACAGCAAAATATGTGTGAAAAATAAGCAGACACAATAAGTGGGGCGGCTAATAGAAAACTATGCTGTATATAAGGTGAAATCATTAAATCTTTATGACATCACTGACAGGTCAAACTTTTAACATATTGCTGTGCAAAATTTTTAATGCGCTGGAAAACAGAGTTCAGTTAAGCCTGTTTCAAATGCAAGAAACAAAAATACAAAAAGTAACAACACTAAGCAACCATATAAGCTGCGCAGAGGCACTAAGGTTCTTTTTTTTTTTTCCGCTATGGTTGTAAAGTACATTAATTTGCTGTTCAAATGCTAGAAATATTTCTTTTGCTGCTTGCATTTGTAGAATAGCACATCTCATATGAAAGATAGGAATGTACACCATGCAAATCAATATAGGCATAATATAAAATACAATTTCATGTCTTAAAATATATGTTTAAAGCATTAAAGCATTAAAGGTATAATTGTAGTTCATGAAGCAATTATTCCTCACAAAGTGCCCCCATTTCTTAAACAGGGCACTACAGCACGAGACACTTGCGCAACTGCAGTAGTTATGAAGCTTCTGTAGCATCGCATGCCATGTACAAGACAAACAAAACAAAAACACAGACAGGAAACTGCAGAATGTTTAAGTGAAACAGGATGCACGGTCTTTGTTGGAAGTTTCAAAGCCACACATGTGCTAGTCCGTACAAACTAAGCCACATTGCTCCAAAGGCCCAGAGAGCTATATGCGCGGCACCCCTTTCTCTCTCAGAAGCTGCACACAGTTATGGGAGCTGGGGCACAGGGCCATCGGCTGACACTGTGCTTCCCGGAGCAGATTTCAAACTTCTGACCAAAACCACACGAAAAAAGCACATTTGACGATCATCCAAGTGCATCTAAATACAGTCACAACACAACACACAAGACAGGAGGGCACCCACAAATTTCACTGCGCGGACGTACCTGAAGATGTGGATGGTGCGTCACGAGAACTAAACGTATCTATGCTGGTGGAGCTCGCAGGTGCTTGGACTGCGAGGGATGAAAAGACACAGACACACAGAAAGCCACTGACCACGTGAGGACACACACATGGCATGGAACGAACACAACAGGCACACCCTGCCTTTCCTCAGAAACAGTTACTACTTTCAGGAGACACTACCACCTCCTACAGAACACACCAAAAACAGTCAGCTTGCTCATGTCGGATTGGTTCTATTCATCTTCAGGTTGCATGCTCGGGTGACATCAAAGACCAATTAGGGGTGCGCTAATATCCAAAAATTCCAAATGCCACACTGAACTTACATGCAGACCCAAATGTCTTTGTAACAGTTTGTGCATATCTTAAAGGGCAACTCCGGTGGTTTTTTTCACCATGTTACAATATGGATATCTTACAATGGTGCTGATAGTTCTGCAGCAGCCATAGTGGTTCAATTTGCTCAGAAGCACACCAATAATTTTAAATAACCGACTGACAGGCGTATTCAAACCAAAACACGTAGACGCTTCATGCAGCGTATGTGATGACGTCACAGCCCCCTCACCATCATAAATATGGAGCTGGTGCCAGAAAAATGATAGTGGTGAGGCCATCCGGCAATGTACTGAGTTATGCCAGATTTTCTGAACTTGACAGTGACGATTTAAGTACTGAAGCATCGCCGTTTTGCTTTTGAAGGCTCACAGGCTCGGGTAGACAGCGAAGGTGATGACGTAAAAAAATACAGGGTGATCCGCAGGAAAATCCGCTAAAAGATTTTAAAATTCATTTCCAGGATAAACTAAATGACTTGCGACCGCTTGGTTTGGCATATATTATTACAGTACAGAGGAGAATATATATTGAAAATTTCATTAAGATCAGTGGACACTGAAAAATTGCCAGAGTTGCGTTTTAAGATGTTAACTGCAGTGAAATAAACACAAAGTTGGTGCGGAAGTACAATAACTCCATCACCACTGGTATATCGTAATAAGCACAAAATATGAGAACTTAAGTGACGCAGCAGGCTACTTCGCTCAGGAAGCATGACTTTGGCGGCTATACGATTATCATTCACATCTTCTAAACAGTTCTGCGGATATGAAAGGATGGCTTATTTAGCCCAGATCCTGTATTTGTGCTTTCAATGCTCAACTTATGACTACGGGGAATGCAAACATCAATTGACAGCAATTGTAAGAATGGCTCTCCAATATTTCATAATTGTTCAAAGAGCATCCAATATTTGATCTGATTTGCTTCTGCTTCTATTCAATTCGAACTTGAGGAATCTGAGGAATCTCACAGTTTAGTTTGCTCAGGACATCCTTTAATACTATCCTTACAGTGCCAGATGATAATCCTTCTACCAAAATGCAAGTTTAAAAAAATGTTCAATCAAATGCAACCTACCAGGGATTAGGCGTCAACATACCTGTGGTCAATCATTTTAAGAACATACCAAGATTAAGAGCTTGCAACTTGCAAAATTGTTTGATCAAATCAAAAACAGTCAGACTATCAAACCGAATGCCAAATATATTCTGATTTCTGCAGCAACGTGAAATACGAATTTTATGCAAAGTCCTTCTATAAAGAAACATAGGGCATACAGTGCTACGCTGTATATACAGTCAATAACCAATCTTGTGGACCCCTGATAATATTTCAGACGTCTTTACAGCACTGCTACAGCCACACAAAATCAATAAGAAAGCCTGAAATTTCTGACACTTGAACCCTACACCGTCCCAAGTTTCAGGACTTTGACACAGAAGGTCCAAAATCATCAACACTGTGTGCAGCCGAATGTCGCTACAATGAAACTGACTGGACACGCAAGACATTTGTAGTTGGACAGTTTCATCTATAATACCACACAAGTTCATAATATATGATTGTTATGACTTGTCCGCTGGTCCCCACAAGAACATGCATTGTTTATTGCCATTGAACTCTCAGTAATCCTGGAAGTACTCGGCAGCACATTGAGCTGCTCACACAACCCCCAGAGTGTGCTGAGTGCAGAGCGCTGCAAATGTTCATCATATTGTGTGTGCTAGAGGCCAACCGAAACCAAAGTGACACCTGCACTGCTATAGTCATCAGTAGAGCCCTGCGAATAGCAAAATTTTGAAGTGCGAAGCGAATTTGAATATTTATGTTCAAGTGCAAATCGAATCGAATATTTTTCAAATAATTTCGTAATATTTCTTTACTAATACCATGTCAAATTATAGAGAAATGTTCTGCTCAACATGGGCAAAAATATTTATTGCATGACTAGTGTACTGCCACAGTATCATTCCAAGTTCCTGAGGAACAGTCCAACAGAGAATTGTGCAACAGAAAGCTGAGCTAACTTCGCCGCAGTATGCGAGTGTTAACTTCACCGCAGCACAGAGTAACTTCGCCGCAGTACACCGGTGTTATGCGGCAAAGCGGACTACATGCGGAAATGGGCCCCTTTACACACGGCATAGTGTATTTTTTTCCCCTTAATTACCAACTTCGAATGGTTCGAATAGTAAAATTTAAGTGCAAATCGAATCGAACAGCAAATGCTTTTCGAAAATTATTCGAAATCTCGAATATTAGCACACCCCTAGTCACCAGCCAACAACAGGAAAGCTGAAACGTTTTCTGGCTTTACTGCCTCTAAACTGCCACTGCCTTGGCCATGTGCTTTTGGAGCTGCGTAGTTACTATAGATGATTGAGACGACAGCGAATGCGTTCTTGTCCACTGTGGACAGCAACGTTAGTTCCGCTTTTCCTCTGTATGCGCTGGGCACGCACATACCTTCGTAAACTGCATTACTCCTATCCGTGATCACATCTGGCACAGTTTCCTCCGCAGCATTTGCGGAAAGCAGCGTTGCTTCGACTCACTACGTGTTAGGCCTGCACATACTTCCAGAGTTGGCGTAAGTGTGCCGTGGTTTGGTGGTTGATTGATTGATTTGTGGGGTTTAACGTCCCAAAACCAGCTCTGATTATGAGAGACGCTGTAGTGGAGGTCTCCGGAAATTTCGAGCACCTGGGGTTCTTTAACGTGCACTGACATCGCACAGCACACGGGCCTCGACACTTCGCCTCCAACGAAATGCAGCCGCCGCGGCCGGGATTCGATCCCGCGACCCTCAGATCAACAGCTGAGTGCCATAACCACTAGACCACCGTGGCGCGGCTGTGGTTTGGTGGTGGCCGCTGTGGCCATACATGATCGCATCGGTAGCAATTGCATTTTTAAAACCCACACATAATAAAGCCGCTGTTTGGGCACTGTGTGCAACAGCCATGCAAGTAGTTTCAGAGCTGCGTCACTGCCATTCATAATCACGGTTACCGCAATTTTGTCTCAGTAGTTTCAACACGACTGCAATTTTGGCAGAATACAGTTTCACTAGGATGTTTCATGCGTTGGCAGCATGCATGCCCGAAAAACAGTCTCCCAGCCATCATTGACAGCAGGAACAGTTTCAACAAGTGGTAATTTTATTTTATCTCAGTGCAATGAGCATGACATGAAAAACATGGTGGCAGTTCTTGAGTAGCGATTTCAGCACGCTCATCAAGCCTGCCGGCTGTCTCGTGGTTTTGAAGCCGCCGGTTTTGTCCGCCGAAGGCAACGATTAATGCAACACAGGTTCAGCGCCGATTCGTGCGAGGTCTTGCTAACATACGTGATCGTACTGCAAAGCACAGGTGCTCGAGAATATCGTGTCAGCTCTTCAGCAAACCCAGCCACATGTTGTTATCAAGCAGGCAAGATAGAAGGGACCGACTAGATTGCATAGCGCTAAGTTTCGGCGTGCGCCATATTTGCTTACATTTATGGAAGCCGGACCGGCGTTCGATTTTACAATTCTTCGGGCAGCTTCGAGTTGTGTCAGGTTACCAGCAAACACGATTTCCTGTCAGAGCCAGAACCAGCCAGCTGCCCTCTGGCTGCCAGAAGTGCGAAAATTGAAAAGCCTGATTGGTTGAGCTGAATCTTCTGCAAGTGATGCACTTCTTTATAACAGACTATACCACAAACAATCCAAAATTTTGTTTGTATATGCGTCAGTGTTAACTCCACCGCAAATGTTTACCTGATGCAAATTCAGCACGAAGAGCTCTGACAAGCGACTCTCCCTCGGCAGAATTACAGGATGCTTTTCATCAAAGCTGAAGTCACTGCGTTCAAGCCTCCCTCATACTCCTATGATGCCCCCCCTGATAGTCTTCAAATATTTCCGTGCCGTACAGATTCGTCTTCTCATTTCTAGATTTGATTGTTACATTTACTAACATTTCCTGCTCCTGTCTCAGGAGAATCACCTCTGCCTTGTCCTACTCATCTCCTGTTAGCGAACCTGTTCTCCCCTCTCTTTCCAACGTAACGCATCACCCTTTTTGTACGATCCATACATATTGGAGAACGTGTCAGTCGGGAAGAGCCCGAGGCTGGTCGAACGACGAGTGCCAAGCCCTGGGAAGGCTCCGAGCATGGGGCCCGGCATGGCCTCCATCTGCCTCATACCTTCAAATGGACCAAAAAAGGGGTCGCTTTCCAAATCTCTCATGAGCGATCTGAAGAGGGCCATCCTGCTAATGACGCATGTGCTGTGAAATAGAAGACGATGACGATAAAGAACACTACGGGATTCTATGTAGTGGGACTGCTAGGAGAATTAGAAGAAGACAACGACGTCCATTATTCTTGGGTTTGTTCAACAAGCTCTTGTGCTGTGCTGTCAAAGGTCGTGTTTTCTTCTGTTCGCGTCGTACCGCGACAATATTCAGGTCGATTATTTCTTCCTCACTCATGCTTGTAGTGAGGCTTGTAACAGTCTCTTCTATGTTTTCGTCATCTGATTCTAGTTCGAAGTTGGTATTTGTTTTTCGCTTTTCATCCACTCTAGTCCATTCCACCATAAGTCACTGCCCAGCATACGCCTCATCTTCATTCCTCTTGTCATCAAATCCGCAGGATTTTCTTCACTTTTGACGTAACCCCATCGACTATCTTTGGACTTGCTCTTGATTTTTGCTGTGCGGTTAAGAACACGAAATTCTCTCGTCTTGTCTGACTTGATACAACATAATACGATTTGAGAACCAGTCCAGAATCTCACGTATCTTATTTTCCGGCTGAAATTATCAGTTATGTAGCTTGCCAATCAAACTGATAATGTGGCAGCCAATAACTCAAGTCTTGCAAGCGTGATCTTTTTAATAGGAGCACCTCTACCTTTTGTTATCAGTAAGCTAGCTCCCGTGCTTTCATCTGAGTATTCTGTTAACATGTATGCTGCTGTTCCGTATGCCAGTGGACTTGCATCTGAGGAAACGTGCAGAGTTGACGCTGTCACTTCAGCTTGTCTGTTATAGTCATAGCATCCCTTTACAACAAAATTGTTAGAGGCTGAAGCTCCTCGGCACAATCTTTCCATGCTGATTGGTGCTGGCTTGCTGGTAGGTTGTCCCACTTTAGCTTTTCTGTCCAAATCTTCTGTAGCAATAGTTTCACTCTAACCGAGAATGGTGTCAAGAAACCTAAAGGGTCGTATAGCCTTGCTGCAGGTTGTAAAACTTGTCGTTCCATGTTTTTCCATATTCACATATCATATTCTTACCATGCTGTGTATGGAAAACTCAAGACGTCTTCAATGGAATTCCATTTCAGAGGGAAGCAAAGCTGTACTTCTTATGCGCTCAACTTAAAGAACATTGTCTTTTTATTATTTGCCTATGCAAACTTTCTTGCATTTTTATTTTGAGTTTAAGGTGGCATATCACAGACAGATCCAGATTAATTTACATGTGCTCCACTGTTTCAGCTTGCTTGAAGCAGTCTCGTGAGTTGTCAATGCATATGCATATACACACTATTATGTACTCTGGAGCGTGTAGCAAGCATCTAATTTGCTACAGGTTCCAACACCACTCACTATGACATTACTGCAAACTGCAACGTACTGCCTTTGCACCATGCAAGGGCCTCATTCACAGCCCAAGTTACTGTTATGGCATCCTGTTTCTTGTGATGTGTTGCAACAACAGGCAAAAAGTGAAGCTGCCAAGAGTGTCATGTTACCAAAAAGGCAAGAACAAAAACAAAGCAAACTGAGCAGTTGTTTTCCTTATCACTTGTGTCAGTTTCAGGACATGTGCCTTTCAGTAACATGAATCCGTTGCTCAACTTTCACTCTGACACAGAGGAAGAGAAGTGAAGCAACAGGCAACAGATCATATAGGTTAGCTGAAAGCAAAAGCAAAGAAAAATAGAAAAAAGGAAATAAAATGAGTACAATAAGCTAAGGCATTGTAGATCAGAACAAGTGAAGCAGGACTATTCTGGCTCCGAAGGCACACAGTTGAATGGTGCATGACATGCACAAGTTAACCGCAGTCTCTGAAAGCTCCTCACACTTTCAGACGGCCCACAAACGGTTAAGCTAAATGTGAATCAAAAGACATTTGTCTATTTTTATGTTGGATGTTTACCACTTGCTCTTAGTGATTCTGCAATCACACTGTTAGACATCACGACCAAAGTTTCGGAAGTGACGCGCTCCAGTGCTCCGAGCCTATGTCCCTGTGAGTTGCGTTGGGAAGTTAGTTATTATGAGAGGTTCATTGGTACGAACATGTTAGGGCTAATTCATATCAGCAGTGGTTTAGTGGCAAGTAGTATTATAAAAGCAACCACTCTTTAAAGTAGAACATGCACTGCAGTTTTAAATCACCGCTGTTGGTGTTTGATGTTAATAACCATGCCCCACGTTGAATACACATTCGACAAGCAGTTGCAGCTGCCCCACATTGCCAAATGAAGTTAGAAATGATGAGTAGACAATGATGAAACAAACAACCCTCTGCCCTGCGTATTACTGACTTTGGATAAAACGGACACTTTTTGACGGGTTATCAGGGTCCCTTGTTCGACAGATTGTTAGAAGCAGGGTTCAACTGTAACTGCCTGTTATGGATGCTGTATCTGGCTCTTTGTTTGCAACGATACTGTTAGAAATGGCAGCCACGGCTCAGTCATATTATGCACCATATTCTTGCTTTTGCAGGCAGGGTAGCTTCTAGGATTCCCTGAGAGCTAGACTGTACACCACACTCTTGCTTTTTTGAGCGGAATGGCTCCTCAGATTGTCAGGAGTTGTACACATACTGCAAGGTAGGTTTGTGTCGACACAACACTAAACCTTAACTTTGGTCGCAGAAAAGAAGTGAAGCAGCACTTTTTAAGTTCAACAAGCCTGACCTCACAGGCACAAAAGTAGATGGCCGATCATGGCAATACGTGTGCCATATTAAGGGTCTCAAAAGTGGAAAGCAAGCATACCAAGTTCATTAGTGAACTTGCAAAATGGAGTAGGTTTAGCTCAGAAAGGAGACAGTGTGGCCTAAATGGTAGTACACCACATATTCCTGAATTAATTGAACTATGAAAGAGCGAAGACATGAAGAACACAAATAGAAAGGACAGCAGCAGAATGGGTTTAGCTCCGTTTGCAGTCAAGGTTTCGCTTCACAGCATCTAACAATGCACGAGAGGTTAATGAAATTTTGAAGCATATCTACCGAACCACAACAGTGAGCAAAACCATAAAATGATTGTGTGCACTGCCAAAATTGTAAAAATTTATTAATTCGCACTAAAAAATCTGCATAGCCAAAATTTGAAGATTATTCAACCATAGACATTTACCCATTTGTTTTTTATAAGAGCCACCTTGACAATTCTGTGAAAGTTTAATGCAAGTCCCACTTTTTCAACTATGTGCTTTAAAATTATTCTATACTAATTGCTACTCTTCGCTTCGAACGCGGTTCAAACGAGGAAATTAGTATTCGCACAAGCGTGACAAAAACTGATATAATTGAGATGTGCATGACAAAAAAATTATACGGCATACGTTTAGCTGACTGATTACAAAATGTGAAAGTGTTCTTACTCAAAGGCTGACTATCCAAGACGGAGCCAAAATATCCTTGCTGGACAGTGCTGCCTTGTGCTGAACTGGACGGCGGCTGATTGACAGGGTTAGCATTTCCTCCAGCCTGTGTTGGTGGTTGTTGTTGGGAAGGTGCAGCTGCCACCACCCCTGGCACCGGCTGCTGAGGAAGCACAGCAGAAGGGGCTGCTTGAGGAACAGGGCCACTTGGGTTGACTGCCGACTGGCTTGACTGACTTGTGAGGCTGCCATTTGGAGATGTTGGCCCAGGCCCTGGAAAATGCACAGAAAAAACAAAAACAAAGAAAAAACGAACATACATTATTTTTGAAACACCATTATGTTCTGTCATGCCATGCTGTCACAGCTGTAAAATTATTTAGAGAGTATATTTTAAAAAACGAAGATGCCTGACAGAGACAGCGGATAACCCATTCAGGTGGTTGTTTCATCTACAGTGAAACCTCGTTATAACGAATTTGAAGGGGATGCCGTAATTATGTCATTATAACCATTAGTTCGTTATAGCCAATGTCAATTTCATCCATGGGAATTTTAAGGGAAATGCGATTGCTTCGTCATATCCAATATTTCGTTATATCCGGGTTCGTTATAACGAGGTTCTACTGTATTCCTTGGTTGTCAATGTTCCTTCCTTCATCATAAACACCATTCCCGGATGCATCGAAGAGTGCTGGCGGAAAGTGTGTGGTAAGTAGGCTTGAGCGAATATTCGAGCACTCTCAGTATTCAAACATAACTGCAGCATTCACTCCAACATGAATGTCACATTTTTGTGTTCGAAGTACAGTCAACAACCAATTTTCTGGACCCCCAATTTTTCGGACATGCCCAACATCTTGGATGCCTTTGCGACACCGCCACAAACCCCATAGAACCAATGCATAAGGAAGTCTGGAACTTTGGACACTCGAACCCTCCACCGTCAAATGTTTTTACTTTGTGATGTGATGGAAGGTCCGAAACCTAAGCCTGTGTGCACTCAATTCTTGCAACAATGAAACTGACTGGGCACGTGAAAAATTCATAGTCATAGAACCTCGTCGCAGCAATATTTATACCTGTATCACGTGGACACATTGGAAGGCCTTCGAGTCGTTGACCTTCGAAAAGCCCACAACTCTATCTACTCAAAATAAGTTGTGGCAATGCTACAGGCCAGTTTTGAACGGCCGTTGAGTCGCCGAGTGATTTCGCAAAAACATGGCGGCAATCAAGGTTGCCGCGACAGCTGCGTGCACGCCATTCGCGATGATATTGCTTCATGCTTTGTCATCAGTGAGGTAGCCGTGTGAGTGGATGCGGCCACTGCTCACGCTCAAATTCGATATTTGGGGCGAAATTACTACGTTGTTGGCAAGGAGAATTCATTATACCAAGGTTACAAATACATGTTCTTCTATGAAGTTACGGTGGGGAACTGAAAAACTTTGTAATATCAAGGAATTTGTTATAGCCAGGTTTAACTGTACACAAGATGTTTTAGCATTTCCCCCCTTCTAAAGGAGGCTGCCGTGGCCCAGGATCAAGTATGCATCATCGAGCTTACCAGCCCGACACTTTATCGCAACACCGATGCAGACTAGAACTGGACATGACATGGCTACCTGTCCTTTGAGCAGGAAAAGAGCAGCTGCCTTTGACACAAACCCACAAGATTTTCAGAAAACTGGTGCGATGGGCTCCAAAGCAATGTGTAAATCAACCCCACAATCAAAAACAAAGTATGACTAACACTCCACATGTGAGAAATTTTGAAGGTATGACAGGCGCGTTTCGAGTATAGCACAGATGCGTTTGCTTATTACTCACCTGTGCTTGACGGAGAAAGCAGCATCGGCCGTCCATAAGGGTCTGTCGTTGACGGCTGCGGCGTCGTCTGTGAGGGATGATGCTGGATAGTCTGTGGTACATGCTGCAGGCCGCTGGGACCACATTCCAGGTCTCCATATTCATTTTTGACATAGTGGCCATCACCGCCCCCAAATACATCTGCAACAGATGAAGGGACGTGAACAACAGAATGGAGCACGACAACAGCGCAGTCACTTGGCGTTGCTTTACTTTAGATCTCTCAGTGGGGGGTTGAGCCATGCAGAATATCATGAGACATTCCAAATTGATATAAGTGACACCTCAAAACAACCTGCCTAAGCAATATGGGCGCTGCAGCATCACAATATTCATGCTTTAATTTTCTAAGGTTTGGGATAATTAATCATAATAGCAATGTATTCTGATCCTGAAAGTGCTATAGAGGAGTCAGCCAGCCGCTCTAGTAGCTTGGTGTCGCCCTGCTAAGCTCGAGGATCCAGGTTCAGTGGGGTCCTAAGATGCTGAAACACCAATGTACTCTGACCTAGGTGCATGTTAACAAACCCCAAGAGATAAAATTTAATCTGATGTTTTTAACTATGGTTTTGCAAGTACAGCAAATTAATTGACAGCCAAACTTTGCCTTGAGCAACAGGTGTAAACGGCCTTCGAGGATGCGTGTCACATCTATCAATTCAAGAACTTTCGAAAAGCACTAAATTTCTGCTGGGTCAACTCCTACGAAGAGTTATAATAGCACAGTCTTTTAAGTTCACTCTCAGTAAAATCCTTCTCTGAGGTATATATAATTACTTTAGAGAGGCCACAAGCTATGCTAACGTTGGACAGATTGTTTTTATATCATAGTGACTTTCCAGTCACTGCCTGTTTCACTGAGAAAGTTTGCTTGAGGCAAGTACATTAACTAGCTCACCATCCGAAATATAGCAAGCAATGCTTGTGAAACACAGAAGCTTGCACAGGTGCCATCCCAATTTATGTTTGCCCTTTTGTTTATCTTACAATGCCAGTCATTCAGCACTAAAATTTTCCTTTCTCAGGCAGAATTTATTTTTCGTAAGACATGAAAGAGTGTTCATGAAACCAAATTCACTAGCTTATGAAACAATTCAACAAAGCTGGCAGATACGTGGCCCAGTGAAGGACAGTAGCAGATATGTCAGTCAGCCACACACGTTAAACACTATGTGCAGAGAAAATTTTCTGCAAACACCATGCACATAGACTCAACTGTGACCACTGAGTGTCCACAATGTAGAGGCAAAAGTTAAATTTGTTAACTACTTCACACTTGTGAAATCTTTCAAACTGTAATAGGGCATAAGTTATAACTGTAAACAAATAGGCATGCATCTTTTACAAGCAGTTGCTGCATAATTATACAAATATTGCCATAAACTCCAGTTGCATGAAAGAGAGCAAACATAACATCAAAATGGGAAAAGACTGCATAGATATGAGGATAGAGCATGGGCTCATAGACATTATGAACTATATTAAACTGCTGTCACATAGACCGTTCTGATGCCATTTGAATGGAATGACATTTGCACCTAGTGACATTATTCGGCTGCTACATAGTGATATTTAATGCCAACATAATGGAATTAGTTTTCCTATCAAAGAGTTTAAGGAACTCGTTTGTCTCCGCATTTAAACCAAACGTACGTTGTCTACCCCAGAGACAAGGAAGAATTTGGCATTGAGCATTCATAACTTGAGAAGCATTCATGTGAATATGCCATTACTTCTAGATGTTTGAGGCAGGAAAGTGCTATATGGCAGGCAGCCACAATATCTTTTTATGCTCCCCATCAGTGCAGTGCACTTTACTAGATGGGCACTGTGTAAAAAAAATCAGGCACAGCAGCGAACACGTTTGCTTGAATGCGCTGCTCTGTTCTGTTACTGTGTCTTGCTGCAGTGTCTTTATCAAGTGATGCTTGTTTTGCCTCGCAAGTGTCGGCCCCATATGCATTGTATGAGAAAACAGTCATTATGAAAGCAATGCGTGTGTACTTCTTCCATTGCATTTTGAGTAGTCAAGCACAGGGCACCCGCCCGTAACATGTGCGCTCTTCAGCACACGCTCGGCAAACAAAAATGTGCACGTATCTGAGCCACATGAATCCTCTGGATTTTCTACCGAGAAAAATAAAAAATTTAGAGAGAGACAGAGAGAGAAAAACAACTCGGGAAGCAAAGACAGAACAAATGACAGAAAAAAAAAGGAACGAGAGACAGAAAGAAGGGGGAAAAGGAAGACAGCAAGAAAGAAAAAAAGAAAAGGGCATGCACACGCCGAGCCCCCATTTTTCCATTAGTGGAAGGGCTCTAAATTTTTTTAACCATAAAGCCTTTTCCTGTAATTAATGCACGAAACAGAGCAACTAAATGCTTCACCTGCTGCAAGTGCGCACTGTCATTCAAGCTGCCATGTCGGACATACTGAAGTTCACTGCGCACATTCATTCCCCAGGGAAGCAACGCCGTACACTCGTTTGAATATAAATAGATTGACTTTAGAACCACTATACACTTACTTTCTGCAATTTCCTGCCCAACTGTTTTTGAATTGTCCCTGATATTATCACCCCCCAGAACAGCATTACTTTTTTCCGTATTTAACCATCACGGATCAAATTGTGCTTGTTGCACACCAAATGTCATTAGGATTTGATTACCTTAAGATGTCCAATGTGAAAGAAGTATCAAGTGAATGACCTTTCTCTGAATGCAACCAAGTTTAATATTTTACTATCTACAGCGCCCAATTTTAATTTCACAGCAGAGTCGCAAAATACTCCTAAAGGGTTCTTATAAAGATCGCTTTTCTGAAAACTGTAGCCTCATTTGCATTCTGTCTTGATGTGTACTGAAGAGAATAAGCCAGCAAAACCCTAACTAGTGCAGCTATGCCACTGACTTTAGCTGAACGTTTAGTTATCAATGCAGTGATCACAGTTCTCATGCCCTTCACACAGCTCAATCTCTTCAACAACCTAAATATGCCTTTGTCATGTCCTGTCATCTTTGAAAGTTTGGTCCCTTCATCATCCAATTGTCACCAAGCATAAAATAAATTCCACGTGTGACTATTGTGATCGCATAACCGGTAATGGTCCCTGCTTTTGCCACAATGAGGCAAAAGTGCATTTTAAACTCACTCAGAGGCCACAGCACAATGGGAAACTAGCAAAAATGGAACACAAACAAAAGCCATTATGTATAGCAGCCACTATACCATTCAACTTACTGATGTGAGGGGATCAACGTCTGTTACATTGTAGTGTCTCTTGAAAAGATCGTAAATGCTAGAATATGATGAATGAGTTTTTAAGGGATTGGCACGGTGTGTTTTACAATGGCTTAGTTACAATGTTCTGCCCAATAGTGATCATTCCCACGAAACTGCAAGATCAGCAAATAAACAGTGAGGTGTTGTTTTGTCATGTTTTATCAGACCTTCCTGCAGGGATTCCTGACTTCAACTTTCTCATTTAGCTGCTCATATCGCGCTCCACTTTAGCAACCAGAGCACAACGTGGTCAGTTCCTTTATAATGTTACAAGATTTTCGTGGGAACAGCTGGCAGTCCTTTTGAAGTGCACACAAGAGGGAGTAAAGAAATAAGTCAACAGTTACATGCCAAACCGCTATAGTAAATTTCTCCCAAAAGTGTCTTTTGACAAAAGTTAGGTCAACGCTTTACGCGGCCAGTCGGCGCTCCACCCTCGCGTCATAACTGCATGACAATATAACTTGTATTCTGACCGAAGCTTTATAGTGTCAAAGAATTTCTCAAGTTTATCCAAATACAGCAACGCAGAAATTAAACTGCGCTCACATCGCAATAACAACACACACAAACACAAATATGTCGTACCTGAATGCTGGAGAGACAGCCCAGTGAGATCTGCAAATCACGAAAGAGAGAACTAGGTTCAATTTCGATATGCACAGTGCAAGCACCAGAGGCTATTGCATCTTTGAAAACGCCACCTAAAAGATCCGCTTTACAATGCCTTCTGAACAGAGAATTGCCGGATAAATGTCACAATGCGACACTGAACCGGACGTCACGCGCGAAGCATCAAAGGCGTGACTACCTTGACAAGCCCGACGCATTGGAAAGAACGGTGGCTTATGGTTAAGTCAGACATGCTGAAAAGCAAAACAACCATACCGATGCCCGGAGATACGACTCGTTCGTAATGGTAGGGGTTGACGCAGACACTGTCACACTTCAGATCGAATGCGTACTGACAGTATTTCACATGCTTCAGCTCGTTCTTGTGGAGGTCGGGCCACCTCCAGATGCGAGCGTAAATAACGTGGGGAAAACCTTTCCTTCCTGCGACCTGCACAAGACATGGCATTCCATGCTCTGCTTAAGTGGATCGCCAGTTGGGGACGGAGCACGCGCTGGACGTTGCGAAGTGTTACTACATACCTGAAGCCTACCATCTAAAGTTCGCTGAATGGTCACACATTTGCTCGGATGGGCACCGTTTGTTGTGATAGCCGTGATCAGGCTGTCAAGTTCGTCCCTCTTCTCTTTAAGCTTCTTGACCAAGCTTTCGATGGCGCGTTTGGCAAAGCTTTCAGATTCACCACCCTGCCTGTGACACATTAGGCTGTGCACGATGCTCAGGCAGGCGTCCGCGGACGTCGGTGCGGCCGCGGACATCGTTGCCATTGCTGCGACACGCACGGGGTAAGCACGTCACACGTTGCGGAAAGGGCCCTCTTGGGCCCGACTACAGCACGAATAACGCACACACGCGACACATCGGTTCTACGAATGCCATTGAAGAAACAATAACGGCACAGCGTACACCGCTTCGCTCCGCTTTGCGACACAACCAACAACGACCCTCTAGCGGCGATACACTTCGAGATGGAGAATGGGCGAGCGCATTTCTGTCGATCAGGGGGTGCGTACTTTTCCAGTGAACTTTACGACTCGAACTTTATCCGCGCTGAACATTTTGCTTTGATCTTAAAAACGCACGCAGTTAGGTAGGAGTGAGTAGCTCACTACCAGTTTAAATTACGCACTCTTCAGTAGTTTATGAGAGAGAACCTTGTTGTTTCTTTTTTCTGTGTGTGATGTAATTTTTCTACAGCACGGCGTGTACACGAGAAGCAAGTCTGGCTACGCTGTTAGATGCTTTGCCAGCTTCAGTTTTCCTTGGCATTTGCCCTGTGCATTCGAAGCACCGAATAATTTGTGGATACCGACTTGAAGCTTATTAAGTAAAAACGCAGTTTACTTCACGTACTTGCTCTAAATGTCGGCGGTAACGGCCAGCTCCAAAGAAGACGTAACAATGGTTCAGACTCCGGAGAAGACAAAAGATGGGCACGGTGCGTTGGCTGCAAGCATTTCACTGTTTGTACTTCTTGAGCACGATTTATCGTTTGAAAAGTAAACAAGCCAGTCATTGGAGCCGGGTGTGTGGAACGGATCGCAGTTATAGCGAGTTTCTCTACCTGGAAGCCGCGTAACTAATCTGGTACCGGCTTTAGGCCTAGCTCCTTCGCACTCCGTTTCACTGGCAATCGTTTGCGTCAATCGCGAGCCGTAAACAAACCATTTCTGACCATACCGCTTGGTAGATGCCTCATTTCGGGCATGTGGCCATTACGTGGCTTTTTGAAGGTATAGTTTATACTTGCCGCGCAGTGTAGGAGCATGTTATTCGCACGCATTAGCATACGGCAGTCTGCGCTGCAGTTTACTGGCATAACGTACTTGTATCCGACACTGCGCGAGGCTGCGTGTAGTTCCCATCAAGTGCACGCGTCGATCTTCTGCAGAATCTGTGATCTGAGCCAGGCCGGGGCGCATCCTTGTCTCTATCCTTCGTTGCGCGGTTTTTCTCCCATTTCTTGTGGCAGCAGTTAATGTGGCTTTTAAACCACTTGACTAGAGCACACACTTCGCACTTTTGATTGATTTCGCAGTTTTTCGTGTTTTATTTTTCTGTGTGGGGCAAGAAAGGCTCGTGCTTCATTGTATGGGTTGCATGTTTCATTGTAGCTGATCGTAGAAACTGCGAGAACTGACGCAGGTAATCTTAAAGAATAATAATAATAAAGCGCTAGCATGCTACGTTTTACTGACACGTAATGGCGAGGCCGCCTAGTGCATTTTCTCCAGTTTTGAATATTGCACGTTTGCATAATTGCACTTTTCTAGAGTTACAAGTCGAAATCGCAACACTGAACAGTTATATGGTGTGAAATGTTTTGGTTCTGTCAGGCATTTAGTGCACAAGCCGTATGGCATACAGCAGTTGTACTAAAGTGTGGCTGCCTTCTTGTTTCAGGGCAAGAGCCAAATGGAAAAGCAGAGGAGGGGGATGAAAGCATCACTACACCGGGAACAAAGCGCAAATCTGGGAGCTCACAAGGCAGTGCCCGCAAGAAGCAGAAGAAGAACAGCATTTCACCAAAAATGGTGCAGCCGAAAAATGCGCTCATGCAGCTGAACGAGCTCAAACCAGGCCTGAAGTACTCCGTGGACTCTCAGGAAGGGCCAGCCCACCAGCCCAGCTTTGTTGTGTCTGTCGAGGTTGATGGTCAGCGCTTCACAGGCCGTGGCCAGTCGAAGCAGCTGGCGAAACACGCAGCGGCACAAGCCGCTTTGAAGTCTTTTGTGCAGTTCCGCAACGTGCCAGAAGCCTATTGGGCAATGAGCCGCACGATGGTCCAGTCTGGGGACTTCACCAGCGACGACGTTGAGCAAGACGACAGCAGTGGCATCTTCAGTGGGTTTACCGCGGAAAGCCCCATCGAAGAATTTCACCGAGACCAGCTGAAACGTTTTTCAGGTGGCAAGGACGGAGACGCAGAGAAGAAAGCAACGAAAGCTGCTGAAGAAGCAGACAAGAAAAACCCAGTGATGTTGCTGAATGAGTTACAGCCAGGCCTGGAGTATACACTTGTGTCTGAAAACGCAGCAGTGCCCACGCAGCGCTTTACCATGGCAGTTACGACGAGCAATGGTGACGTTTATGAAGGATGTGGTTCCAACAAGAGGTTGGCCAAGGCAGCGGCAGCACGTGCAGCACTGCTCAAGCTGTATAACATTATGGCGCATCCCTCGGGGGCGCTCAAACGGGACGAGAAAGGTCCGGTCGTGGACACCCTGCCCCAGGCCCTGGCTGACCGTCTGGGCAACACAGTCAACGAGGCACTGCAAAAGGTGATGGCTGACCGGGCGGAGAGTGCCAAGTGGAAAGTGCTGGCAGGCATCATAATGACCGTGCCATCGCAGGAGGCAGACAAGGAGGACGATGTAAAAGTTTTAACAGTGGCCACAGGCACAAAGTGCATCAATGGGGAGTACATCAGTATGAACGGGGCAGTGCTGCAGGATTGCCATGCCGAGGTTGTGTCTCGGCGTTGTTTCAAAGACTTCCTGTACGGACAGCTTGAGCTCTGGAAGAATGGCAAAGGAGACGAGTCGATCCTTGAGCAAAGGCCAGACAAGCAGGGGTTCCGTGTCAAGCCAGAGATCAAGTACGGCAGATTTGTCCTTTTACTTGTATCAGGGTATAGTAGTGATGCCTCGTTGTCTAAAATGGGTTGCAACCTAAATCAGTTCCTCCGATGTGCTATGCCTTCATGCTTCAGAACATAGTTGTCTGGAAGTACCTACGTAGGAAGGGTTTGCTTCTATTGTGATTTCATTGAAAGAGGGGAACATAATATACTGGTGCAGTAAGTTATCCTTTATCTGTGCAGCAATCATTTTACAAATGCCGTTCATGAGTTATTTGCAACTATAGTACTGTGTCCAGCATTTAATGATTGTGAGGAGACCCTAGGTACAGTGTAGGCACTTCTTCTGTCCTTTGTAGCATACAGTGATGCCATGTCTATCTGGTTGCATTTCATGTTTATATTGGAGTGTCTTGGCGCAATGTAGAATGTACAATGTAGATTCATTTGAACTGATGTTTTCTTACAGAAACTGAACCACAGATAGTTTGAGGCTGCTTACTCTTGCTATACTTTCAGGTGTACCGATGATATACTTCCCCTTGTAGTTAAGAAAAAATTATCCGTAAATTAAACCTTGGTCAATGTTGTGTTTACAAATTAAATATTGTGCATAGTTTGGAAAATATCCACATGCATGTTTATCTCTGCACAAGGATATGTGTTAACTTGACATTATTACACATAAAAATTTGAAATGCATTAACACCAATCTACTAAATAAGTGTCTCATCTGAATAGTGTCTATCATGTAATATGTATATTAACACAAGTGTGTTGCCTGCAGGTTCCACTTGTACATAAGTACATCACCTTGTGGAGATGGTCGCATTTTCTCCCCACACGAGTTGATGGCCGATTCCGCATCCCTGAATGCCGACAAACATCCGAACCGTCGGGTGCGAGGGCTACTGAGGACAAAGATTGAAGCTGGTGAAGGGACCATCCCACTCAGGTTGGCCATGACCTTTAGCTGTTACATTTATGCAACTTTAGCTGTTGTAACAAATTGCAGCAGTTCCTTTGTGGTTTTTATGAACAGGCAAAGGTGCATCTGAGGCAGGTACTCCACATTATGGTTCTGCACATCTTTTTCACGCATTGTATATAAGCTCTGAGAGCATCGTATATTGCTTAGTGCACCTGCTTTGCAGTACTTGAGCAGCTTGGGTATATGCATTAAGATTACATGTTCTATGCACCCCCACTTGTAGTTTTTTCTTCCAACGCACTTGGCTGATACTGTGCCACTACCTGCACATGCTTGCAATCGCTCTTGTAGTCTAGGCTCATTGCTTAGTATTAATTTGAAGCTTTCGTTATGGCTTACAGCATTTCGTGGATATGTCATACTTGAGTGTAGTTGCATTATACAGGGTAATTGGGGAAAAAGATTAAATATCAAAAAACATACCCCTTCCCTTGCCATTAAGTATAATGGGAATTTCAGGGTATTGTAGGGTAAAGGCAAATGAAAATTCTTCTAAGCTGTGATATGCAGACAATAGAACTTCGCAGTGCCACTCAAGGCGCAAGGCCCCATCTTCCGTAAGAGCATAATGAAGTAACGTCAGGGCAAAAGGCGACAATGGACAGCGAGGAAACGACAGCACTGCCTCTCTATTGTCATTTGCATGCTTGCTATTCATTGTTGCCTTTCATGCTGTTGTTACTTCATTATGAATCGGCACATATAGCTCATTGTCCTGATGTGCTTCCATGACGATGTCATAAGCCGCTAAGTAGTAGTTCCTACCAGTAGAAAGAGAAAAAATATTTGCCATGGCTCTGCTTTTACAAACACCAATGACCAGCGAAGCCGTTGGGGGCTTAGCAAAGTATTGCAAAGTTAAAGGAAAAGCAATTCTTTTGTAAAAAAACGACACCTACTTTCCTTTTTTTTTTTTTTGCACTACCATATATACTCGTTTATAAGCCACCCCTATGCATAGCCCACACTGCCACTTTCAGATGCAAAAATCTGAAAGAAAACTTAATGAAATAGCTGAACATGCCGTAACCATGGCCTCCGAGACTGCGTGCAGGGCCAGGATTTCCGCTACATCCATATCTGGGACGCCATGCTAAAATGCATGCAGTCCCCCAAAGTGCTACAAAATGGCGCCAGTTAGTTTTTACATGTATCATCATCAATAACTCGCCGCACACCATTATCATCGTTGTTGCTGCCCTTACTGTGTAGTGCCCTTACTGTGTAGTGCGTGAATACGAAGACGTTTCTACAGGAAGGTCCTGCACTAGGTCGCCGTCGCCTACTCTGCCCGTCGATCTGCCGCCGAACATAACAGAGGGCACCTAACCGACCGAGTGATGGCTCGGCTGGCCAACTGCCGGACGGACTTGGCTGTGACACCAGGGGGCTTGACTAACGTGTTGTAGCCAATATTATGAACTTCAGTTTGGCAGCATAAGGCTGTGGATTCCACAGCATGTTTATGAACGTCAGGAACCAACAGCAGTACTTAACAGCTACAGCCCGTGTTCTACATCAATGAGTCAGAGCCATTATAGTGGGTGCAGCAAGGCCGCTGTGACTCTGAATTAGCTCTTACATATTCATACAACCTCACCTCTCACAGTGACTTATTCTAATATGTCAAGTGAAACACACCATGCCACAGTGGAACAGGAGAAAATGTTGAAAGCCCGCACAATGTGTGTTGCCCTTTGTCAGGGACTCGTGTTGCCTTCAGGCCAGGAGTCCACAGGGCAAGAGAGAAGAGTGCGATGAGAGTTGGGAGTGAAATATGTACACGGTTTATTTACAACATGTTGGTAGCTGACTGCCGAATGCTTGAGTGCCAGCCGTTCTCCAGGTGGTTAAATAGCCCGCTTTCCCTAGGACATCTTTTAGGGGAGAATTCTTTAAGGTGTCTCCTCCAATGCAATGTCGAAGGTCTGAAAGGGGGGTGATGCACCACCCTTTTAATTATCAACTCCTCCGATGCAACCCTTCTCGCAGCCAGACGACATGAAGGCAGCAGGACTCGTTCAGGTGAAGCATGCCATCACCCTTTGCTGAGATAATGGTGAAGTGGATACCAGCCTCTCCTTGTTTCCAGCTTTCCAGCCGTCCATCGCCTCATTTCTGGATTTTCGGTTGCAACATCTTCATTAGTAGGCCTCTCGTAACACCGCCTCATTTCCGGCATCTCGCTCACAACCCCGTACACATTAAAGGGACCGTGAAATGGTTTTGGAAATTTTGTACGAATTCATTGCACAGATACCTCAAGCTCTTCTGATCATTACCAGATCAATATCTGGGCCCTGCATGAAGTGCGTAATTTACTACAAGGTTTCAAATACGCACAGCGTGAAACATAGACACGACTCAACCCAAAGCGTTTTCAACCGCCCCTGCTCAGTGGACTCTGCATCGAGCGCATAATGATTGGCTTTACCTGCCGACATTGTGAGCACTGAAGGGTTGTCAATGCTATCACTTTGACACCTGGTGACACATGCTTACAAACTAGGGTAGTATTCTAGCCACCCAAGCACTGTTGAGGCCTCGATACAGCGGTTGATGTGGAATGCACAGTCGTCGTCAGCGTGCATCCACGGCTAAATGAGTTCTGGAGGAACAGGAAGAAAGCAACAGAAATGAGTCCATAGCTGGGCCTTGGGCCAACAAGCTTTGGTTAAGTTATGGGGTGAACAACCTTTAACGGGGTTGAGACACCAAATTTGTGGCTGGTGCATTTTTTTCTTTTAATGTTTCTTATTGCTACAGGAAGCACGACACACTTGAAGATCCCCATATTTTGGGTGAATAACTTAATATCCCGTTATTTATGTGAATGATTTTTGGTTTCAATTTCTGGGCACCCAGTTGAACAGCGATGTCGCTGTTTTGCTACGCATACACTACTGCATCGTGTGCTTGCACACTCATGCAACACACAATAGAGAGTGTGGGGTCCCCCAACACTAGTGGGTGCCACGTTATCACATCCTATTGTGTTCTTCCCTGCCTCTCTCTGTTTGCCGGACACCCACAGGGAAAATACAAAATGATGTTGTCGTAGCTTCCCTGATGCGGTGGTTCACCACTTGTAGTACATCACTGTAATCTAGTTTGCTGTCACTAAATTGTTCGCTGTGATCCCGAAAGTGATGGGTGTGTCAATGACGCTTGCGATAGGTCTTGATCGTGAGGACAAGCATTTAGGCACTGTTTGGAAGCGAGTTAAAATATGCTTTAAAGGGACCGACAACCAATTTTAAGGTACCTGTTTTCTTTATTTCAATGGAAAGCTGACCGGTCAGAGTGTCCGGTCACTCAATGACAACAGGGAAAACGCCGTGAAACATTTTTTATGAGAATTTTTTGCCTATGGGGGGGAACCTTACATGCAACACATGTTGCAAACAGTGACGTCAGCCGTCAGGTGTGTTCATGCCACGCTGTGCCCCCACAGAGCAGATGCACGCTGCTCCTAGGAGCCACTGAGTGCATTTGCAGAGGTTAAAAACAGTTTTTCGGTTGCTGCGAGGGCAGCGCTATTTCTCGGCGTTGACTCCCTTTACTGTGTAGACAGTAAATAGTAAGGCGGAGATACATTTTTATGTACCAGCTGCAACTTAAAGCCCGAGTTACAGTTGTATGAACACCAGCAGGCGATGTACGGGGATTCAAAAACCTCAAATAGCAGTACCAAGGTGTCTCCACCTGGCTATGCCGCGTGTCAGTTGCCGCAGTTTTTAAGTTCAATTTAAAAATACTAATCCTGTTCAAATCGCGAATGGGTGCTCAATTCCATCACTATAATTCATGTTCTTTCGAAATGCATGAAGATCCATCCGTTCACACGTTCTGGACAGTTGTCGGTCCCTTTAGATGTTTACTGTGCTGAACAATTTATGACAAGTGTCCTTCAATACAGGGGAATTGTACAGCAGGCCTTTTGTAGCCTCAGAATTTGGTGTCCTAACCCTTTTAATGACATAGCCTAATGAGTGACACAATGTCAAAAGACCGTCCCGGGACAGTTTAGAGAACCCCAGGTGGTCGAAATTTCCGGAGCCCTTTACTGTGGCATCCCTCATAATCATTGTGGTTTTGGCATGTAAAACTTCAGTGGTTATTATTGCTGTTTATTCGGTCTGTCTGTATGATTGGCTTTATGCTTTTCCTAATGCATGGCTTAGAAGGGATATGTGATATGCATGCAAGTAGGGTCTCCGTTTGCGGGCTTGTTCACATCTATAACACAGATGTGCGGTGAATCCCTAGCCTTTCCGTTTGATCGCAGGCAGGGAAACAGGTGGAGTTTGTCTGTGCTGGTTAGCTTTGCCTTTAGCATGGATATATGCAACTAGGATGTTTCCAACCTTATTTGTGGGAAGCCCTGGGAAAAAAGGGTCTGAGCAATACTTGATTTTCAACTTCAACTAATGAAAATTAAGGAACATTATAATACATGCATAAGCATTAAGAAAAATTCTTTACTGTCTCATTATGGCTAAACTACTCATCAAGAACAATACCTGTTATTCTTAGAACAAAAGTGCAGACAGTTTTAGCACACATATCGCACCTCTCCTCTAGTCCAGCCATACCTCATGCTGATGCCTTTAACCCTTTGTCAAAGGTCGGAATGATAGTCCATATTATCAAAGGGATCTGCTGGCAATGAACACTGGATAAGATGAGCATAGAATCCTGTAGGGTCCATTGCCCAATCCAGCAATTCATATATGCGATAGGCTGTGTTCATAATTATACTGTAAAAACCCGCATATAGCCCGGTGTTTTTTTCCAGATTTTAGGGTGCGAAATTTCGGCCCTGTACTATATGCGGGCCCCAAGAATCTTTTGCCCGAATTCACAGTTTCGGTTTCGGCAAAGCGAAGTGCTATCATCATCATCATCAGGTGTCTGCATGCTTCTGCGTTAGGTAGCGTGAGCAGCGTTAGTCCTAGAGACGTACAGGCGTGCAACAGCGGCCATTGCTATGACTTGGCACACACAGCAACGGTCATGACTTTGTTCCTGCAATTTTACGCCATGTGAGGACCGTGCAGGCAGTACTCGGCTGCCTTTAAAAGAAAAGTTCCGAACTGCGTTGACTCCGAACTGTGCTGCGGAGCGGCAGTTCGGAGTCGACGAGCGGAGCATTCGCGGTTGGAGGAAGCAGAAGGAAGCCCTCTTTGCATGCAGCGGCCAGAGAAAAAGTTTCCAGGGACCGAAAAATGGAGCGTTTCCTGACGTGGAGCGAGAACTGACGGACTTTGTTCGAGAGCAACGAGCTGCACATCTCGCTGTCAACACCGAACTGCTACAAGCGAAGGCAAGGGCCATCGCTCATGACAAAGCCATTCAGCCGGAGGACTTCAAGGCGAACAAGCATTGGGTGTCTCGCTTCATGCGCCGCGCTGGGTTCTCCCTACGTCGGCGTACATCGATCTCGCAGAAGCTACCAGAGGACTACGAAGAGCAGCTTGTGGCCTTTCAAAAGTACGCGATTGCGTTGCAAAAGGCAGTCCCCTTTCAGCTGGGCCAGATCGGCAATGCGGATCAATCGCCTGTGTACCTGGATATGCCCTCGGCACTAACTGTGCATCAAAAAGGCTCCAGGCAAGTTACCGTGCGATCGACCGGGAATGAAAAAAACGTGGGTAACTGTAATGTTGTCCTGCACGGCAGATGGTCACAAGCTGCCACGCTACATGGTGTTTAAAAGAAAGACGCTGCCGAAGGGGGAGAAGTTCCCAAAAAATGTTGTCGTCCGCTGCCAGGACAAGGGGTGGATGGACGAATCGCTGGTGCTGGATCGGATTAAGTCCGTGTGGTGTCGACGGCCCGGAGCATTGCTGGGGCTCCCTTCGATGCTTTTGCTCGACACGTTTCGGTGTCACCTGGCCAATTCCGTTAAGCGACTGCTGTGCGACTCCCGCACCAAGCTCATCGTCATCCTGGGAAGGATGACATCCCAGCTGCAGCCGCTTGATGTGTGCCTTAATAAGCCATTTAAGGACCACATCAAGCGCCTGTACATGGAGTGGATGAGGTCTGGAGAGCCAGAAGTGACCCCTGCTGTACGGCTGAAACGGGCCTCACCAGCGATGCTGTGCTCGTGGATAGTCTAGGCTTGGGCCTGCATTCCCGAGGCGCTCGTTCGTCGGGCCTTCAAAAACTGCTGCATCTCAAGCGCACTTGATGGCACTGAGGATGATGTGCTGTGGGATGACATTTCCGACAAGGGAGGTTCGGAAGACAGCACGTCCGACGATGACGAATAATCGAGGGTGTAAATAAATGCGTTTTTCCTTTTTCCTCGGACTATATTCGGGTGAAAACTTTTTTCTCGCATTTGCTATCCCTGAATTACACCCCGGACTACATGCGGGTCCAAGCTATATGTGGGTTTTTGCAGTAATTTTCAAGGACGCGTGACAAATTTTCATCTTCTCTTCCCCCCCCCCTAAGTGTTTGTCCTGATTTGTGCCTTCTGTTTTAATGCCATACGAGTCTGGTACACAGGTTCACACTAGTCTCTTGGATGTAACTTTATTCTTTATTCATCATATACCCTGTGGTGCCCATAGGCATTATAGCACGTGGGTTACAACGTTCAATGAAATACATCTTCATTCCCACATATAATAGATATAATACAACTAATACACAGATATATAAGTAGATCACACATAAATACATCATTGTTCACGTTACAGAAGGGGTTCCAGTATTCAATAAAGTACATCTTCATTCACACAATGTACTTCTTTTTCAGATAGCCTATTCCACTGTTTAATTGTTCTAAGGAGGAATGAATTTGCATACATGTTCACTTTAGCTGGATATTCCAAGATTTTTCAACTATGATCAAAGCACTTTGAAAGTGTAAGGAGCTTTGTGTAGGTAACTTTCTGTATTAAGTGCAGTTTTATTATAGTAAATCATATAAAGAAGTTTTAATTTATGTTTATAGCAGCGATCAGAAAGACATTCCCATCTTAGGTCTGCCTTCATTGCATTGCAGCAGTCTCTCCTTTCGTACCATCCTAAGACAAACTTGGCGACACGATTTTGTATTTGTTCAGAAGCTACAATGTAATTTACCTCGACAGGGTCCTACACGACACAACCGTATTCTAATATTGGTCTAATACACATAGTGTATGCCATACGTTTTAAATTTATACGTGAGCATCGCAGGTTTCTTTGAATGAAATGTAAAGCTTTATCCGTTTTGGCTGTGCGAGCATCTATCCGAGGTTTCCACGAACATTCAGACAATAGTAGCACGCCTAGATACTTATACATAGTATCTTGTTTCAGTAGTACATTGTTCAGGTGGTACCACTACTGAAATAATTTCTTCTTTTTAGTAAGCAAAAGATGTATACACATTGCTATGTTCAAATGTGACCAGTCCTCTGGCACCTTGTGGATTACTGCCAAGCTGATTTCGTCATTTCTTTCTATGCTTCATACCACAATTTTTCACCCCCCTTTGCATAGGTTGGGCCCTGTACTGCAGACATGGGATGGAGTTCTGCATGGGCAGCAGCGGCTGCTGACGATGTCATGTTCAGACAAGCTGGCCCGCTGGAATGTGCTCGGTCTGCAAGGTTCACTCCTCTCCCTTTTCATCGAACCCGTCTACCTGGAGAGCGTTGTGCTGGGCTCCCTGTACCACCCATGGCACATGCAGCGTGCAATGTGGGGACGCCTCGAAGGAAGTCTGCACTTGGAAGCTGACAGCCCCTTCCAGCTTCACCGGCCTAGGCTTGGCGCCATCTCCAGCCCGAGTCCCGACAGGTGCGTGCTCGTTTCGCAGTGAGCACCCATCGAGTGCTCATTTCTGTTCTTCTATCCGTGGCGACACGTGAGCAATGTCACCACCTTTGGTAACAAAGTTGCCAGTTATTTTTGTGTGCGTGCACAGAACTGTGAAGATGTCAGAATAATTGGACAGTCTGAGCGAATGAGTTTTCATAGCATTATTGGGGTAGAACCTCAGTAGTTTGAAATCTCTCAGCTGCCATCAGGAGATTCTCTTGGTATGGCACAAAACCATAATTTCTGTCACTGGCTGTCAGATTCAACGATCTGTTGTGTTGTATGTACTGTAAAACCTTTGTGACCCTGATCTCAAGGGAACGAAAAAATATCTGAATTGTCAAAACATCAGAAATGTTCAAGGAACAACATAAACTGCACATATACAGTTCTTTTATTGTATACCTGTACTTTGCGAAGACGTTAGTGTTCATCATTTGTGCACGTCACTAAGCACTTGTGTATTTGCAGGGCAAATTTTAATGCTTTCTGATGATTCCATTATACGCGACTGTGCTACGGTATCAGTTCCTTTTGGTGGTATGTGAAATGGATACATGAGGAGCCCATGTTTTCTTTACTGAAATGGGAATCCTGAGGGCACACTCAAAGCGAGCAGGGCCTGGGCATCAGTGTTCATAAAGAATGTTTGTTTTTATTTATTTTATTTCAAGATACTGCTAGCTGACATGGCAGTCTAAGCAGGAGAGGCATATGTACACTGACATACAGAAACAGCACTAGTGTTTATACATAAAAAAAATAGAAAAGGAAGGGCATATACAGACATCTGCATTAAAAAAAGCTACGGTGATTTGCACATTCATAGTTAAATTGACTACGAGTATGGGCTTGATGACATTAGTGAGAACAAGCACTGAGTACATTTACTGCATCAATAAAAGTCTATCGTAGAATGTTCTTGTTTGTTTCTTTTTTTTTTTTCTTTTTTCTGGGTTGGATGTGGACCTACAATGATGTGAATACAGCACATTTAATGGGTCGTCTTTATTAGATGCCTCACTGTCGACACCGAGAGTGCACTCGAACGTCGTTCGGTATATAATGAAGTAAATAAAATTTCCCTTAGAATCTCCATACACATACACGCATGTGAAACCTGTTTTGACGAACTGAAATAGTCTCCGAAACTGAAAAATCGGTGCGGGTATGTGTCAACGAAATTGCCTCCCGTGGGATTCAGGAATCCTGGGGCCTGATGAAATGGCTGCACATACCCGTGCTAACCACACACAAGCAGCGGTGCCTTTCTGTTGCCTTTCTGTTGCCTTTCTCCATCCTGTTGCACTCGTGCTGCCATCCCCACTTCTTTTTATTTTTCTCGTAGCAGCCAGATATCAAAACATGTCCACTGAGGTCGCATCGCGATGTCGGAGGTCATGCTGACTGCATTTACACGGCCTGGTGTAGAGACATGAAGGACAAACGTGATAGTGCACCGTTGCTTGCGTGCGGTCGTGAAAAATTAGTGCATCTACTGCTCTTGTTACGGTCGCCTGCGAGCGCTACCAAACGCTGGTGGGGCTGGTCGTGGCCTCCGAGAGTGCGTTGGTGACATTGCGACCTTGGGAACCGCAAGCCTGCGCCGATGTTCGTTGGGCTACTGATCGTGTGAGTCGTGGTGGCAATGACCGTGTGCTCAGCAGTCCACTGTGTGCTGCTCGTTCACGAGTGTAGTTTCCCTGAAAATTGCCCGACAGTTGCTCCGGTTTCGTGATAATGAGAGGCGCACTGAACAGAAGTGAAAGACAATTGCATTTTTACAGAACATGGCTTGTCGTGCCAGCTGCCAATTTGCACGGTACTGATTGTTCTTTTTTTTTTAAATGCTGCCTTTACAAAACATCATTCATATGCTGCCTTTACAAAACATCTTCAGTAGTTACCTTTGCTGCCGAATCCTTTGCTTCGTACTTCACACTCTTCGCTGCTGGGGCAGCAGAAGCCATTCCAGCATCACGTACACAGTGTTGACGCTCAAGCACATAAAGTAGGTAAGGACAAAAATAAAAGCGAAATAAAATGACTGTCATCTTTTAAAAGCAAACAATAACAAGGCTGCAGATGGCACTGACTTCACACAAAGAAATACGAAATTAAAAAAGAAGCATGCTACAGGAGAACAATATGACTGAACTGCCCGTTTCTGACGACCATAGCGATGCACTGCCTTTGCTGTGAACCAGCGTCGTGTAGATGTGTTTTTTTTTCTCTCCGAGATGTAAAGCACATTCGTACCTCAGTTGAAATTTCTAACTCTGATGCCACAATCCAATCTCAAAGCTGTTTGGGTGCACTGTCTAATTTGGCTGCGAGTCCGAATCATATCCAAAGTGTGGCTGCGGCAGAATCCTCTGCTGCTTCCTCGCCGCAACGATGGAACAGCAGCGGATTCTGCCGCGACCCGACCTCAGTGGGGAGTTCAAATTCACTCTTTGGCTACGGCGGAAAAATGCCCATTTTCTAGTGCTTCCGCAAATGTCTTTTTTTTTTTTTTTTCTGTCTTGATTAATGACATATTTAGCATTGCTATATATGAAATCATAGCTTGGCTCATAATTTGACTTTTTATATTGAAGGGAATGTTGCTGTGACAGTTTGCATTTTCTTGTTGCATAAACAAAAAAGTTCAGAAAACTGTGTAAGCAGTGCCAAGGCAGAAAAAATATTTTCAGTATTCTGAAATATGCGAATTGTTCCTAGTTCCTTTAGCTATGAATTTAGTGCATACATCAATCCGGTACGCTGTGTTTTGCATTTTTTATGTCCTGTTGATCTGGCAGCCTTATGGCTGTGCCACTCAGTATAGCATTCACGCTAAGGCAGGAATCAATGACAAAGTTGCAGGTGAAGCAAAAAACGTTGGTTTTTTGTTGTGCCATCACATTTTCATGGCAGCTCTTACATTTTCCTGTTTTGCTTATTTTGCTCTGCTTTCTAATTGGTATCAGATATGTTCAAGCAATGAGAAGGAGATGTGCTTTATACAGCTTCACATTATGCTGGGTTGATTCGTCTCTAAACGTCATTTGGTCAAAACAGGATCTTCTAGAATGCTCTGGGACTGTTGGGTCATCTGTGCGGTACTCCTAGAAATGAACGCCCTGCTTACGCACACTATACCTACAGCATGAAAATTCAGTTTTCATGAATGCCCTTATTTTCTGACGGTGTTGTATGTACCAGTTACTTGATTCAATTTATCCATGCTTAACAGTCCAGGGTCGTATAAGGGGACAAAAAGTAGCGTTTTGATGACTTATAGAGCATGTGGAGGTCAAGGGCTCTATAAATCTTGGTCTCTCTGTTGCAGCAACTTTCCCTCTGGAGGCATTATGCTAAAACTGTGTGTGCTCGCCCAAAATGCGCATATCGGGCATATTTTTCTTGTGTTCTTGCACAGTCTCGATACTTCGGTAATGACCAACAATAGGAAAAAAAAATTAAGTGTTTATGAAAATTGACATGTTTCCTTCCACACAGTGCTGCTCCAACTTGGGCACCAGCAGTGTCATGGGCGAAAACTTGATGATGCGCTCTGTATTTGTCAAATTGTCCTGGACTTATGTTGTTCGAGCCCTAAACACAAGGAAAAAATGGCACTCGTCAACTGTGAAACATATTATTTTTACATATACAGTGCAAAGTCAAAAAACGATACTCGCATTGGAGCGCTTATTGCAGTATGAGGCACCCGAGCTGGAGGCCCGTGTGCTGTGCGATGTCAGTGCACGTTAAAGAACCCCAGGTGGTCGAAATTTCCGGAGCCCTCCACTACGGCGTCTCTCATAATCAGAACTGGTTTTGGGACGTTAAACCCCACAAATCAATCAATCAATCAAGCACCCGAGCTGCTGCGTCTTCATAAAAACTGTAATGTGACCATTCCACTACGTTACTTGAGTCACCACCACTGCCAGGGTTGCAAAAATAGGCAGCATAAACTTCTGAAGTTCATGCTACAGAGGTCGGATTTCATGGCGTGCAGCACAGTCCGAGCCATCGTTCTTGTGGCGCTCGACACAGCTTTCGGCTCCAGCTTGCAGTGGTGCATTGGCACATAAAATGCAAACAAAGAAAGCTGAAACTGAAGGAGGAGTGTACAGTGTACAGAGACATGTCATATGTCCATAGTTGCCTGTAAGGCAACTGATGTCATTTTTTTAGCCTCTCTAAATCATCGGAACTCCATGTCCGATGGCCAATGGCTCTGTAGCGAAGGAGTAACCAAAGCATGAGAAAATCTGTCCGAATTATCAAGTGCTTTGAGTCGTAGGACAATGCACATTTTAGACGATGCCAGGCGCCACATCCGAATTAACCGAAATTCTAAACTAACATGGGTCAGATTACTAACGAGGTCTTAGTACATATATAAGGCGGGATTTTTTTCCGAAAATTGCAGCGTTAAAGTCCAACCCTTCCTTCTATTCTAGGTAACAAGCTCTGCCCTGCACCCTACACATGTCCTGGTGATTTCCTACAATTTGATTTGAAATTTCCAGCTTGGTGAAGTCGACCACGTGCATATGCCTCTAGCCTTTGTAGCAGTCAAGAAAAAACGCGCATTGCCTGAACGTAAAGTAGGCATTTGCATGCGTGCTTTTCTTTGCTTGCATGTAGCAAAAAGCACTGATACAGTTGAATGCCGCACCTCGCCGTGATGGTTTAGGGGCCATGGCACTCGGCTGCTGATCTGAAGTTTGCGGGATCGAATTTCTGCTGCATTTTAATAGAGGCAGAATGTTGAGGCCCATGTACTGCCAGTGCACGTTAAAGAACGTCGGGTGGAAGAAATTTCCGTAGCCCTGCACTACGGCATCTTACAATCATACCGTGGTTTTGGGACATGAAACCACAGAAATCAGTTGAATGCTGTACTTCGACTTCTTGCCATCTGCCAGGGCATTACAGAAACATTGCAGGGTGTGCTCCTACAGCTTCAAAATGAATTTGCATTTTCTGAGTATTTCTGAGTATGAAGCCTTTTACGAAGTTGAAAGACTTTTTAACGAAGAGGCGTTGCGGTGCAGAAACATGGCACCAACGATCTCCTTTTATCTCCTATCGATCTCCTATCGAAAGCATGGCGCTAGCAATGAAAATAAAATGATGTATCTCGATATACAAATTAGACGTTTATTCCATTGCTCATTTCTTCAAATAAATTTAAGAATAGCAGATGAAGAAACACCAGTGTGAAGGTTTTTTTTTTGTTGTTGCACTAGTTAAGGAAGCACCAATGGCTGCTTGGTCCCCGGGTTGGGCCATAGACAGTCACACTACTCGCACGAATGTTGAGCACGCTTTTTCCGCATGTTCAAACGGCATGAGTTTCATTACACCTTCTGCAGGAAATGAAATTTGTTTTTACGATGGGCCTAGGTGACAAAAAAATTAGTATTCGCTCTTTTTTTTTCCCCCACCATTTGAAAATTGCCTGCGCCCACTGGTTTCGAGGCTACTCATTTGGAATCTTAAAAGAGATCGAGGAACTCTGTTTATGAAAAAGACCGCTTCTGAAAAGGAGTTCGCTCTCTGTCGTGTGTCTGCTGTCAGGATCTCCTTTTCGGAAGAAGTCTGTTTGCTCAAAAGACTTTTAAGTGCCCATGTGACAGGGGTATAAGGCCCTTTGTTGTAGTGAAAAGAAAACATAGGCGGTGAGGAAGGAGCTGTGTTTGTTTTGTTACCTAGTTGCTTGCGTAGTGTAGCCAGGGTGTCCTTGTCTTTCACTACTTTTAAGGGACTTCTGTTGGTGTGCCAGCAAGCCTGTACCTCAACAGTCATGTTCTCAATGCCATTGTTCTGTGCTCTTGTTACTCTTGTTATTGGGAACAAACTGCCTGCCCCGATTGGCAAGTCATGCTTATAATGAAGCTCACAAATGCATTGGACTACGTGAATTCCGCTAAAAACAATAAGTGTGTTTGTAGAGGCTTCGCTCCCCAACGTGACCATTACTGAACAAGCCAGTGCTTTTGGTGACATCCTTGGTGCATTTTCAGGTGGGGGCAAATTAATCTGAAGGCCTCTGTTTAGACATTCTTCAGGTCTTACGAGTTTTATTCCTCCTGCCAGTCAGTCCAGTCTGTCTCTGTACATTTTTGGTAAAACTAGCTGCAGTGAATTGTTGGGCTGTGTAACAAGCCTTCCATCAGAAGGTGCAGACACAGTACAGCCTCTACACAAACCTTGACATTTCTAATGTGAGCAGATATGTCACAGAAAGCTCTTTAAACTAGATGTTCTTTATACCAGCGCTGAAAAATGACATGATTTCCACTTGCCAGGCATGATTTGGCATGCATATGTTTGCTGTTATTCATTGTTAGTGCTCAGAATTGCAACTAGCTTCAAAAAATATGCTCTATCCTCGATTTTTGCGCCAATGAATGTGGCAGTAAGCCTAAACAAGAGCTATTCAACTTTGTGAAGGCATTCACAAGCATTCAGCTTTCCGGGTACAACCGACTTAGTAGCATGAAGGTTTAGCTGGTGTATCGTAAAGCTTCTGTGAACAGTTATTTAGTGCGTAGGTTAGATGTACCATTGTGTACATATAGCGATAAGTGGCTTTAGTTTGTGTGAATGAGTACATATATGTGGCAACATAATGACAAGTTTTTCCGGCTATTTTTGTGACTTAAGCAGTCCTCGCTGATTCTGAATTATCAGTCAGTGAATTGTACAGTCACTCCCAACATGTACGGCAACATCTTACCCATTCCCAAATTCAGCAGTTTCTTCCCTAGCCAGCATTTAAAATATCATACTGAAGTATAAACGCTATTTTAATCAAATGGTGCTTACTTAGCCAGTCCGACATATGCCGGTGTCAGGGTACAGGCTTGCAACCTGTTCAACAACAGCCAAAACGTTGCAACTTGTATTGACCATGACTGTACATATGGCCCTTCATATGTTAAGTTCACTACGCACTGTTCTGCTTACTTCAGCTCAAGCCTCTGTTACAAAAGTTTTTAAACTGTCTATGACAAGTTTCACAAGTAGATGTGTGCGAATATTCGAGTTTCGAATTGGGATCAAATAGTACCTACTCAAATAATTTGATTTGGCTTTCGAATACCTGCTATTTGAACTTATGAATAATTCGACGTGACGAATATTGAGATAGTGGTCAGTATTATGGCAGGATAAGGTTGGCCAAAGTACTACCAAAAAATCTGAGCACATTCCATAACAAAAGTTTAATAACCCCTGGATAATGCTGCCTCTGAAATGTGTCCTCAGTGTTCCCACTTCCACTCGTGCTTGCATGACCATTCCACATGTGAACTGCAAGTACGAATCGTGTAGTTCAGTCATGTACACTGCAAGCTTCAGCAAGCATCTTAATTTCGGCCCATGATAATGTCTGCATTCGGCCGGGCCATCAGGACTGCCACCACACACACACATCAGGCGCACAGCCACCACGCACACCGCCCGTTCAGATGCTTGCGTCGTGCAGCACAGTCGTTAGCTTTTTTGCAGGGAGAATAGCAGCCCTCTTGAATGCTCCTGAGAACGAGCGCGAGTACTCATGACGATGACGATCAAGCACGACAAGCAACACGTGGACGCAGAAAATAAGTGCGTCAACGAGCCGAAAAGACTAGCTTTTCCAGCACCTAGCTGCCAGTGCCCTGCGAACAGTGGCTGTTCCATCAACTGTTGCCACTCCTACAATAGCCGTGCACAGCATTTTTTAACTCAGCGGCACACACAGTGAATGTCGGGGGGAAAAAAATAAAAGTTCCAAAAAAGTGCTTAACGATGACGCAGAATAACCGTATGTCATGGGTAGCTACAGAAAGCAAATCTAAAGCAGCAATCGCTCTGTAGCGTCCCAGATTCCACTTTTGTCTTGCCAACTACAGAGTTTAAAATTTGTGCAACATAGGTCTATTTGAAATCATGTAAACGCAGTAGCTCCTGCTAACAAAGCTAGATTACATCAAACATGCTACCAACGTTTGTTTACAGATATTATACTGTGTTCTTTCTTTTTTGTTTGTTTCTTGGAAACCAGCCTTCCTGTACACTTGAATTCACAAAAATGATGTCAAAGCAAACATTCTGAATCCCGTGTTTCCTTGCATTACGGTGACAAGTCATAAATCTATATGAGCGGCTGTTCCTCAGTGTGCAGTCTACTCGATCTTTGAATTTTGGATGAAAGCTTTGGTATTCAGTATTTGATTCGATATTTGAATTTTTGGCCACTATTTGTCACTATTCGATTTGAATTCGAGTTGAGATGAAATTGCCTTATTCGCACACCGTAGTCACAAGTTTTATACTTCAATAAACCTAACGTTAATGAGTCTGTTGCTTGAAAAGCTCTAAAGATGAAAAATATTTTGTGAGCATTTCTCTTTATGTGTGAGGTCTCATTAATATTTGTATGTCATTATACTAAGCGACAGCCAGATCCTGACTGTTTGAACTACATGAGTGGCTATTGGTCTTTACAGGGCAATATTGCTCGTTACAGGGTAAGTACAGCATATCCAACAATGAATGTGTTATCGTAACCCTCCCCCTCCTTTATTTTTCTTTTGTTCTTGTTGTTGTTGCTTGTGGTGAGGGATGTTCACTAAGAGATCAGGGTGCACCACCTTTAGGGCAGGGTTTTTCTTGCATGCACATGCACTGCTGTTTTAGATGATGTCTAGCAAGTTTTGGTTGTGTTAACGTTTCATAGAAACTAGGGGACTGTATTTTCCAGGGAGATCTTGTGTGGGCAGGGAATGCAAGATTATAGCTTAACAGAAAATGTGGCCTTCATTCCGTGTCCTGAATTAGATGCAGGAAGTGAATCCTGTTGCATTGCATCACTTTCAGCACACTACGTTCCTTGTTCTGTGCCTCCATCTACGTTGTGACTGCTTTGCCTTTTTTTATATCTTTGTCATTAGGAAATCCAGTCACCATATCACCTCTTCTTCATCTGACACAGCTGGGATATCTGCCGGCCCCTCTCTGCACTCTTCTTCCTCTTCTTCATCACCTACCTCTATTTCATGACAAATGGTCTTGCATCATGTTGTGTCATTTTACTCTTTGCTGTTTCCTCTTGCGTACCATCCTTTTTCCTTGGCGGTTATATTGTGTGTTCTTATGCAAGTTGCACAGTTGACATATAGAAGTCTTAAATGGATGCAGTGATTTCATCTCATCTGGGCATACCTGACGTGATCATCTCTCAGCTCTCATGCTAGAATTTCTTTTATTGTACCTTGATTGATTTGTGGGGTTTAACGTCCCAAAACCAGCTCCAATTATGACAGACACCTTAGTGGAGCTCTCTGGAAATTTCAACCACCTGGGGTTCTTTAACGTGCACTGACATCGCACAGCACACGGGCCTCAATATTTCGCCTCCATCGGCAGCTGAGTGCCATAACCACTAGACCATCATGGCAGGGCATTTTTATGCGTAGAATGTGAAAAGAACAGTGATATCCCTAGCGTTGTTGGAATTTCTGTTAGGTCTATATGCAATTGATACTTGAGTTTTGCATTCTCAAACTGAATTTAATTGATATCCATTGGTTGCAAGTCATTTAGATCTCTAGCTACACCATGGAGCATATAACTTTTACCAGAAGCAGCAGCATATGCTCTCTACAGGGGGTGATGGAATGTTCAATCTGTCAAACGGTTGCACTGATTGTGTTTTCGATAACGGTTTCTAACAGCTGCAGTTACTTTCCTATACCATTAACAGCTAAATAGCTCATTGGAAAAGCAATGCATGCTTCTGATGAAATCGCCATCATCTAGAATGGTTCATTGTACGTTTGTCTTCATTGAAAATTATGTAGTTCTTTTCTTCCTGTAATTAATTCTAGGTTCTAGTGCGGCTTCATTAATGACAATCCAAGTGGCAGCATGCATAGTATTCGAGCTCTTTTATCACATAGATGCCAACAGGTTTCTCGAACTGTCACCTTTCTGCAGGGACAGAATTCTGCAGGTTCTAGTTTACAGAAGTGCTTCAAAGCGTAAGAGCAGCACCTGTAATCTGCTAAAGCACAACTCTTATGTTTTGTGACTGATGAATAGGTTCCTTAGAGGTCCTTTGAGGGGGAAATATTCAAGGGTTGCTCATAGCACATCATTCTCAAATTTCATTTCGTGTTGCTTTTGTAATCACAACTGTAAGAGCTGTTATATTGGCCTTACTTCATTTGAGTACGCTTAATATGTTGCTTGTGGCTTTGACTGCCTATATTTACCATTTCTTCTATCATTCATACCCTGCTTTCACAGTGTGGTTGCTCTCCCTTCCAAGATTTTATTTTGGTACTTTTAGTTCTTTGAGATTGCCCTCTGGCAAATTTTTAATATTTTTGTAGATGCCGCTTCCTTTCTATCCAGCATAGTGTTTATTGCCCTCTCACTGTCATGGCATTTGCCTTATATAGTTTTGTATGTCTAAAGCAGCTTGCTGTAGCCTTATTTGCTCCTCTGTGGATTATGCTTAAATGTTTCTCAAGCTTAAATACATCATGAACTTCACCTTTATGGTGTTCATTAAAATTCTGCCAAGCTTGCTTGCTGAATGTACCTCAAATGCTTTATTTCCAGTTGTGGCAGTCATATTCTAATGAAGAATGTATCCAAAAGAACTTATAGGTGGTGAGGGTGGGAGTCTAGTGTACCTACACAACTATACTGGCACAGCAGACTTAGAAACCAAAGACAGCCAAAATTGAAATGGGGACCTCTGCTACACTTATAACTGATTGTCTGTGCAGATTCAGCACATCTTGCCTCAAATGGATCTAAAGCTGGGCTAGTTAGTATGTTTACGTTTGATGGAGTGCAAGAAGAGAAAAACAAAGGGAATGCTCAGAATGAATGCAGTCGTTAGATGCTCCTCCCCTGTACATATCCTTTCGCGCTGAGCCTAACAGCCACGCATTGTCAGCTATTATTATAGCAACTGCAGTTGTCGTTTATGCTATAGATTGCGTAGTCAGCATTTTGCTCCCTCAACCTATTTAGGGGTTAGCTACAACATACATTGTACAAAGCTAAAGATACGTTAACAGAAAGGTGCGTGTACATGCCTTACACTTCCTTTACCTTTCTGCAGTTGTATCCACAAGGAGAATGTTAAAAATTTTGTTGTTCATGGATTGTGAGATAGTCTTTTTTGTTATAGTCAGACACCCTGGTGATTAAGCATTACAGCCAATTGAACTCTTGTAAGTAGGGTGCCTCCTGATATACATAGTCGCTAAAGCAAGCTTCGTACAAGTAGTGATAGAGCATTGCTTTGTTCTGCAATGGCAGAAGTCACAGCCTATATTATCAGAATTTTATTAAGTTTCATATAATGAAAATCGTGGTGAAATTCTGAGATCTCTCTAGTTGGGACATTCTTAGCATTACCTCCTTGGTGCTCCCTTGTTCTGAGGCAGCCCAGAGGCTATTTCATGCTAGCTTTCTTCGTTGTTTTCTATGAACATGTGTACATACTTTTTTCAATGTCAGCTGCAACAGCAGCACATTTGGAATTAATCAGGATTTTCCACATGAGTATTACAGTTAATGCTGCTCAGAGGCATGGATTCCGATATGAATGCGTAAGGCAGGCAACTCCTGCTAGTTAATTGCTGTTCATCAAATATTGCTTTGCTTCTTTGGGTTCCTGTACACCAGGTAGCTTGATGCACCTGTTTTTTTTATTTTTGTTTCTTTTTTTCTCTCCTACAATTTAGGTGCCTTGCTTGGCTGAAAGTAGGCAATATTGTATTTAGTTTTATTCAGAAATAGAGAAAATAATCTATGTGGCATAAGGGCTTGTTTTTCCCTAATGCTGTATTTAGAAATTTCACCCTTTGCACACTGCTAATTACACAGATGCGTGCAAGATGCTATTTTACAATGGAGGCTAGCACAGTGTATACCTTGTGCCAAAGTCTCTCTCTCTGCATAATCTCTACCACTTGCACTCTTGGTTTTGATCCCTTTAATATATTACCAAGCCTACCTCTTAATTCCTCTTGTGCTGTGGGTAACATGGGCTGATCTGTTAGTGTTTTTAATTTGCTTCAATTAGCTTGGGCCGTTCATGACACTTTCTCGAAATTTACCTGAATTTTATTTTCTTTCGTTTTCTTGTAAAGCACTGAACAATGCCTTGGCATTGAGTACACCTTGTTAAGGATTTTGCAGTAAACAATATTGCAATAGTTGGCCACATCACAGGGCAATAGTGGGCATGGAAGGGATTATGTAATACTGCATTCTGGGCTTCCTGCTTTTCATCACAACTAAAATGTTTCGAAAGGATGAGTTCCATCAGCACCTCTCTCTTTCCCTATGCTTACTTTCCCAGAGGAGACTTTTCTTTAATATATTACTTTGACATCTTAACTGATGTGACTATTACAATGCAATGAGCACCCACAACTTACTTTTCTTGGCTTTTCTTATGATCGGAATAGGTCAGAATTTCCACTGTAGTCTTGCTGGTTATCCAATGGAATGGAATGTCCAGTTGAAGAAACTGTCCCTAGTAAAAATGCAAGTTTTGTCATAATGGCAAGTCCAAATGGGCAGAGAGTCATTGAAGTAAATACAAAGTCCATTTAGGCTGATATCTATTCCTTGAGCTCTCTAATGTTCTTAATTGCACTCTCATAGTTTCATTACTAAGAGAGAAAAAGAAAGTTCATTCTTGAATTTCTTGCCAAAATGCCATAATGTGGGGGCAACACATTACAGATTTCAAAGACTTTTTTTTTATATAATATAGATTTTGGCCACATTGGTTTTTAGTAATAATTCTTGAAAGTTTCCATGTTGGGTCTGTCATATCCTAAGAAAACGGTGTACAGTTGAACCTGGATATAATGAAATTGACAAACACTAGAAAACTTTTGTTATAGAGAAGTTTTTGTTGTATCCAGTTTCGCCATGAAAATTTGAGAAAGAAACACACAAATGAAATAGAGGTGCAACTGGAGGCGTACCTAGCAGAGAACACATTTATTTCGCTGCAAAAACACAATGAATTATCTCCGAAGATGCATCGCTGTCACCGTGATATTGGACACTTTCCGCCAGCACCTCATCCGACATATCTTCAGTAGGGACGACATAGTCACCCGCAAAATTGCACTCCAGGGCTCCTCTATTCGCGCGCAGTGATAGCCAAGCTCCTGCATGACGGGCAGGCCATTTCTCCGTTGAGGCTCCCAACCTTGCAGTGATACACCTAAATGATTGAATTAGCACATACGAGTCAACTCACACGCTTGCACGCCGCATGGGAAAAAAAAAAATCCAACGTGAACAGCATGATTGCTAAATAAAAAAATGCAGACATGGAAAGCTACAGTAGTGAGAATTGGCGCTGGCAGCGCACAACCCACTGGGGGCACGATACGAGGTTTGGAGGGGGGATGAAGCGACACAGCTGTAGCAGCAAGAATCACGTCGCCTACTTGAGTGAGGCAGGGGAGCTGAGAAGGAAGTGGGGACTCCTCAGACAAGCATCCTCCCACCCCTTGTTCTGCTGGCAGAACTCTGCGTAAGCGAGGTTGCCGCAATGGCTGCATGCGTGCAGTTCGCAGTGACATTGCTGAGCACTCCATCGTCAGTGAGCAGGAATTTATGTCATGGGTGTCCCCAATGATACTTCATTATGCAGAGGTTACAAATACATGTTCTTCTATGGAGTTGCAGTGGAGCATTTGGAAACCTTCGTAATATCAAGGAATTCGTTATATCGAGGTTCCCTACAGCCAGGTTTGACTGTAATTCAATTTTACTGCCAAATGGTTATATAAGCTTCGTAAACTTGCGGTGTCACAGCTAGTAGGCACGATGATCTTAAAGTGGTGTCCCCACTTGTATAGTGTGTTTGCTTGTTTTCTGGCTTACCAAGCATATTCTCACTGTAGGAATGATGCCTTTGATATTGTAGAAAGCTAGGTTGATGAATACTAGAGATGGTTTTTCTTTAGCGTCTCTTAAACTGTCAATCTTTTTCTCCTTCCCTCCGCCCTCCTCCTCTTCTCTGTGCAGGTAAACAAGTCTCCAAACTTCAGCATCAACTGGACGGCTGGCTGCGAGGGTCCTGAAGTGGTCAACGCAAGCACAGGCAAGACCGAGGAAGGCCAGGTGTCACGCCTGTCCAAGCGCTCGCTCTTTAACCGCTTTTGCCATTTATGGGGCCAAGTGCCCTCCATCGAACATCAGGACCCCAGCCAGAAGCCCCGGCTCTATGCAGAAGCCAAGAAGTCTGCTGGCTTGTACCAGGAGGCGAAGGCGCGTGTCACCGAGGCATTCAGCGCCGGAGGCCTCGGCACATGGGTCTCCAAGCCCATCGAGGCCGACGAGTTTGAGCTCGACTTTTAAGCGGCAGTTGACGTCTACGGAGCAGTTGCCTCACAGCAAGTGAAAACGCTGAGCGTTTTCTACCCCCATCCATTTCTGTTACAGTGGCCATTTTGTCACCTTTATCTTTTTTTTTTTCTTTTTGGACACATTGTACACTGACTTGCTTCCTCTGCTTTTGTTTTATCATGGATGCTGTTCATGCATTTCTCCTTCCCTGGTCACTCTCTAGCATTCTTCAAGAATTCTTTTTTCATCATGTCATTCTTTCCATCAGAACATTCTTAAGGAGGTAGTTCAGTCAATTCATGTTATGACTAGAAACATACATAGCTGGGACCGTTTACTTGAAGAAAAGGTTAGTGCACATTTACCAGTGGCAAGTGCTTTTCATTATTGGCATGTGCTAACTGCTGCACTCACTGTGAAAGGAAGAAGAAAGTGATTTACTGGGAGTGATCCCTGGTCGTTGAAATAATAAACATCACTTCTTTTTTTTCTTTCTGAACTGTTCAGTCACATTGTTACACTTCCTTTTTTCTTGCCTGTGACTTTTCAGGCACTCCATGTTGCACATTTCAAGCCATTTTTCTCATCTTTTATGCAAGTTTGTAATACTGCATCATCTGTTGTCATGCGCGCCTCACCTCACAAAGTCCAAGTACTTCCTTGGTCATACATAATACATTCACTGTTTTCAAGACCGGGTTGCATTAGTTTCAGTCTGTCATCAAACACAACCTTTCTACACGAGTGGTGTGGTGGTCAATCTCTTCTCGCATAGGAACCTAGTTGCCAGAAATTACACCATTCACTATTGTAGTCTTCAAGAATGCTTTTTCATGTACATCTTTTTTGTTATGAACTGTGCTGCCCTTGCGAAGGCTTTCTGCAACTGTTTTTCATCCCTGAAATTTCGTGCATCTCTGCGCTCGAAATTGTGCTGGGGAGAAAAGACTACGCGTAATTGCGCGTTGAAGCATCACAACAATTCGGTACTGAGGGTGTAGCTTTGTCAAGCTTGTTTCTCTTTGTTTTATGCAGTAATTGATAGTGATGTATTTGTTAATGTTTGCATCTTCATGTATGCTTCACACGATGCCCACGCTTAGGAAGCTTCCTTTTTCTTTTTTTTTGCCTTTTCTTTTGCAAGCAGCTGATTAAATCATTCCATTTGCTACACGGAGAGACTAAAAGGAAGCAGGGGCAACAGCTGTTGATTGCGTAGCGTTTATTTAGTCTATTTACATTGGCACTTGCGCATTGTTGTAGTAGCAGAGATATACACTTGAAACGGCAACACTGTTTCCTACATGCTCTTATGCAGAGTGAATGAATTATACATGTTTTTGTGTATTGCAAATTTTTTTGTTGGAGGTCAGGAGAAATGGATTAGTTAGTGCTTTCCGAGGGATTGCTTCAATGCCGTTTGCTCTCTTGAAACTGAAATGTAAACCTTATTTACTAAAGCAATTCGTTGAGCGTGCCATTGGCAGAGGTCAGCAGTACTGCTTCTGGGTACTTTTGTTTTTCTTCAGCACTGTAAACATTGAAGGCTAAAATTATTTTATTTAGAAGCTCTTCTTTCCCATGCTGGCTGGGGTACATTTCATATATTATATAGATTTAAGGCATAATTCTTTATTATGGGCAGTTTGTGAGGGCTTTGTAAGACATAACAGTGCAAAAGTATACATTGATGGATTAAAGGGACTGTCTACCGCTCAGAATTTTTTTTTTTTTTTTTTCTGTTGTGGTGAAAGTGGGATCATTTCTTACAAGGAATAATATTTTTCACTTATGCCTGAAAGTCATGAAAAAATGACTGGTGGTGCCATCCTCAGTGATGAGTATCAATCTCCAAGGTAACGAAAAACCAATAAATACACGAACAGGTTTGATTATCCTGCTGAAAAGCAAAAATGTGTTGCTTACAATTGTATTTGACACACATCTGGTAGCGACTCTTTTTTAAATCAATATTGCAAAAGCCCTGTAACCATTGTTGCTGGTGTCTCTACACATACCGAAGGGTTGAACACAGAGAAATTCCGTTTTAAAAATTTGTGCTGACTTTCCAGCGGAACTGCTGTAAGCTTGCACACATTGAGTGATGTGCTTTCCAATGAGATGAAAAGCAGGAAATCATGAAGGACGGTAGACAGTCCCTTTAACTGCTCACGGCCAGTCTGGACACGCACGTTAGCTCCCTCCTTTACGGCCTGCGCGTGGGGGGCTGTTTCTACCTATCGCTGCAACTTGGCGGGGCCGCTCCAAGCCAGCTCGCTCTAAACCAGCTCCCGGCCGTTGCGGAGGATAGCGCGTGCAGGGAATGTTCGGTTTCAGACTTGCCGCGTCACTTTCTGAAGCTCCTCTATATGGTATGCATGATACCAATGCGATGAGAACACTGTAGCAAGCACATATGATAACACCGATGATTTCCGCTCTTCGGAGGGGGAGGCACAAGCCACTGATTCGCCCGCTTCTGCTGCTCGTGAGAGCACTTGCCATTGCGTGTCGTGCTCAAAGGGTTCGGCCGCCTGATTCGTCACCGATCATCAAAACAAATGACACAAAACATTCTTCTTTGGAGGAAAGTGGTTTTTGGAGGAAACTGTATAGAAACAGATCCATTGTACTCGCGGAAGCAGCTCAGGCCGTAAAGGAGGGAGCGAATGCGCGCGTCCAGACTGGCCGTGAACTGCTAGAGTCGTTATTTATGATTTTTTTTAATATGCTTTTCTAGAACGTGGTCACTTACCATTTGATCTGGATGGATTCCTTCAAGTCTTTCCATATTTCTTGTATGTGAAGTGTGGAATCTTTGTTGCTGCTTAGTTCATTGCACAGTAATTTTACTTTTGTGCTGCTTATGCTTACTGCTGTACAGATTGTGTGGACGTCAGGTCATAAGCTGTTTGTTCTGGTTTATTCTAGGTTCCACTCAGAGTAGCTCTCATTCTGCTCCATAGAAGGACAAAAATTCCTCTGATAGTTTTTGCTTGCATGTGAAGGAACTTCCAAGCGAAGATGAGAGTGTAGCATGTACATCTTTGTCCAAAATTGCATTATTAAGGAGGTCTAGGTAGTTCAAATTTATTGCAAGATATGAAATGATGCTTCTAGGTGTAGGCCCCACAATGAAAAATTGCTCTAAGTGCTGAGCATTACCACAGGAAGTGCACACCATGAATTGTAATATATGAAATGTGCAACGTTTGTTTAGGTAAAGCAAATTTTAACCTGCTAGGATGGCCACTCGTCCTTGACCTCTGTGGCTGGCACACAAGGGGCTACTAGTGCAAAATATGTGTAGTTGCGATTTCCATTATTTTTGCATGCAAGCATTTGCTCTGAGCTTCGATACGGTGCTTAAAGAAATTGCTAATGCAACGAATGGCAGCCTTTAATTTAGCACTCTCCTATTCAAGAGACAGGAAATCTATCGACGTTGGTACTGTCCAAAAATGCTGAATGCTCTGTTAAACCGAAATCTACTGAAAAATGCTTTCGTTTCTCTCGGGGGCAAAGCATCTGATAAAGTCTTCATTCTGTTGGAAAATTTCATTTTCTTTCCCTCATTTGTCATCTTTAGTTGCATTGCATTTCTGGCATGCCAGTCTGTGTGCTGTGAAACGTAACTTCACCTCGTGATTATACAGGCTTTTTCCATTTCTAATGCTTGAACTATAGCAAACCTATTGCATATAAGACGCCTTATTTGAAAGCGAAGTTCACACTAATAAAATTGGAACTCTCTACAGTGATGGAGCCAGTCCCTTTAAACAATTGCACTACAGTGATGGGCAACAGCAGAATGCTTATTGTGGCATTTTTGTTTTCACTTTTCTTTTTTAATTATTTCAGCGAGGGAATCGTATTTGCCCTTTCATACACGCGAAGACAAGATACCAAGAGAGGGCAAGCGTAGCCGTGGACGACAGAGAGTAAGATGGGGGGACGAAATCAAGAAATTCGCAGGCATCAAATGGAATCAGCTCGCGCAGGACAGGCAAGGATGGCGAGGATCGGGAGAGGCCTTCGTCCTGCAGTGGACATAAGATAGGCTGATGATGATGATGATGACACACGAAGACATAGGCAGCAGGTGTGTTAGGAATTATCGGGAATGGCCCTGGCAAAATAGAGAATTCCAAAGGCTCATCATCTTATTCCTTCCCTCCCCCCTATTTATTTCCAGTGAAACTAGCAAACCACTCGCTTCTAAAGTGTACCTGTTTGCTGTCATGGATATAACATCAGCTGCGGTATAGTGATTAGTGTTGCCACTATATGGCAGTGCCTGTCGCATTAGTGCTGTTGTTACAGTGACGAGCATCATCATTGTAGCGAGTACCAGCTAAACTTTTTTCTGAAGTGCTTGCAAGACTGCAGCACTACAATTATTTTCTCTGACTCTTGTACTCATTATGCTCACATTTGTAACCTCCATATAAAAACAAAAAAAAAATCAAACATACCTAAGGTAGCATAGAAACGTCTTTCTCAGCATTTTCGCTCCATTATCAACAGCCTGGAATAAATTTTTACGAGAATGTTTTGTTTTATAAGAGTTGCTTGTTCTTGCGATGTCTTTGTCATGTTGAGGGTATCTTCTTTATTGAGACTTGTTTATACATTATGCTCCCCTTGTCATCTGCACAACACAAGTGTGTGTAACAGTAGCACACTGTGGGCTTTGTAGTGTTTGCATTGGGCATGAATTGGAGGATACCTGTTATTTTTGTGTGCTTGTATTTGTCCAGTCACTATGACAAAGTGGCCTGACCCTGCACCTTTGTGTACATAAGGATGGGCTCAACATTTCTTTCCCCACATGTTCTTGCATACGACTGTGTACATATGTACTGCTAAAACGGCATGTAAAATTTTATTGTAGTGTGCTTGCCTGCGTTATTACAATTGGTTGCCCAGGGTTAAATGTTTCACAGGCAATTTTATAACTTGAGGGAATGCGTCATCGGAGCAGTAAGCTAGGAAACTTGTTTGACTCGGGAAAACTGTCAACTGTGGTGTTGGTATCGCGTGTGCATGCTGGATGATTTCCAGGTCTGTCTCATTTTGAAGATAGTGGGAATGTTCAGCTGTACTCATGCTGGAAGATCCACTTTGTCGCAGTAGACCCAACGATAAAGTTTCTTCAAGTCATCTGAGCATATGTCTGTTGTCATGAATGTCTTTGGCACGTACGATGTAATATTTGCCATGAATCTGTCAAGTTAAATGGGCTAACGATTTTCCTAGGTCGCTGGAGTTTAAATTTCTAGAGTAATCTTTTTGGTACATGTGTTAGAAACCGTTAGTCTTGCATAAATATCTGAATGCTGTTGGGCAGGCTTTGAACATGCAGGTGTGAGAATATTTTTCACCACACTTTTTGCTTCACCACCAGGCTATGCCACGTTTCACTTGCCAGGATTTCAGCTGTTGGTCCCTTTAAATGGATTAGCAATTGTTTGCGAATAGTGCAAATGCACAGTGCATACCTGCCAAGTCTTCTGATTGTGTAGGCAAGATCATAAATGTCCCGATAAAAGGCCCCAAGTCAACCGCGAAAGGAATGGGACAGCGGTTCTAAGTTTTGTGGCCCTGAGGAGCCCGAACAGTTTGACAAGGCACCCTCCCGTATTATATACGTACCAACGTAAACGAGAAAGGTGCGCACCCCTGATTCTGGCTTTATTCTAAGTAGCACTGCTGCCACCAATTGCCAACTCGTCCAAGAATAGTTTATTGATGCTGAAAGTTCTCTATGTTACCGTACGCAGTCAACTTGTGCGTCCCGCAGGTCATTGGCGATGGGGCCAAGAGAATTGACTGAAGCTTGTGAAATCTGTCAGGCGCGGTTACCTTCGTGCTCGCCGTGCTCCTATTGGACGGAGCAGGAATCCGCACAGCTATTTGATGGACTTGTAAAGAATGGATGCCATTGGTAACTGCATAGACGGACCAGACTTGGTAAACATATCTGTCGCGGACTTCATGTGCCGTTCGGAGGAGCGATAACTGAAAGCGTTTTGCCATCGTGGGCTAAATGTGAGGGATACCGACGAGACAAGCCAAATGTTGAGAGACGTGTGGTCACCTTCGTCGTCTTTCAGCACGAAGTCAACGTTTTGGATGAACTTGAGACGTATTAAAGAACGCACGCGGTAAATATCGTGACAAAGGAAGTGCGATTGGAACATATCAAGTGGACGAACTGCTAAATTTGGACCGCCGTCACGAAAGGGAAAAGTCTAGACGGCGGAAGTCAGTGACAGGAAAGAGATAGAACATTAAAGTCATGGCAGACCATGGGGTCCTTCGTCGGGTTCTGTGTGCGAGTGAAGTACTCAGTTCAGGACACCCTGAGCCGCGGCTGTCCTGCGATCTCTCGCTGCCAGATCAACGTGAAGCAGGACAGCGAGGGTTCCCGCTGTCGTATACGGTGAGGTTTGCGATTGGAATGTTGGCTCTCGTGCGATGACAAGCCCATGTGTCACGGTAGACCGTAGACGGGGCATTGCAGTGTGGGCATTCTGAACGATAGCGTGTGAGGTACATATAATACTACAGTAAGAATAGGGTCCAAGTTTAGCAGCACGAGGACACGAGCATTGTAGAGCGGAAGCGAATGCTGTATGTACCCCCTTGCTTCGTTTCTCGTTTTTCGTTCGCGATATTTGAAACTTTCGCGACTGAGTACAAACTCGCCGAAACCTTCACATTAAAAGTAATTACCCCATGGTTCATGACTAGAAGAATGGGATCCTACCTTGGCAAATACCAACACCGGCGATTTCTAGGGGCATGTCAAGGTAATAATGACGATTCTATGTTCCTGAGGCGCGCCTGTGACTGTTAGTAGAAATGCTCAGCAAGTGCAAAAATATTTTTCAAATCGCAAGAAAAAAGATCGCGAAACCGGAACCTAAATTTAACCCAGCAGCGCCCTTCCCCTGGCGGTAATGTCGCCAAGGTTGGCGGCGCCCGCAGACCTCGAAGACCATGGTATGGTACCGGTGCGCTTCTGCCGCTTTGCCGATTATGACGTCAGTACACAGTGTGGACAACAATTGTAGGTGGGCGCTTTGACATGATCAGCAAAAATTGAATTGCAAACAATCTGCGCATCTCTGGAGCCTGCAGTCTTACGCAAATTACAGAAGTGTGCCAAGAAACGCACGCAGCGAATATTACTGAGATCTACTGATTAGAAAAATCACCGGTGTTGAATGAAGCCTCTCGGGGGCTGTAGAAACGTTACTGCGAGTCATGTTCACATGGTTGATCGGTGTTCTGTTGAACAAGGAGAGGATGCATGACGTCGCCTCGACAGCATTCGCCTCTTCAGGGCTCCTCATCAGGCCACCTGGCAAGTCTTTTTGTACACTGGAAGTTTGACCGTGCCCAAAACGGAGCATTCCACCGCAAGAGTTCTTTTGCTTGGTTCATTTTTAGCAGATACAAATATCTGAAGTGGTGCGAAATCATGATTTCAGGTCAGCTTCACTACTGACAATGACACACTCCCGCAAGCTAAGTTCCTTCCCAGCTTTCTCCGATACTGGAGCCGGAAGAGCTCGTGTCACTGAGCGAGCAATGTCCTTTGGGACACATTGATGCTGCAGTGTCTTTGAGTAGTATATGAAGCTCTCCCATACCTAAGGACCCTAGCTTCGCGCGATTTTTCGCGGAAATGCGAAAAAGGTAATAAAAGCCTCACTTTTGGACACAATGGAGAAACACTTTTCTTCCCCACTCAGTGGCACAGGTTTCAAGCATGCAAAGAAGAGACTACGCAGCTATCTTCCACGTGTAAGATAACTAGAAAATTTGCGAATATCTCAAGCTTGGAACATGAACAGGATAGTTTCCTTATTGAAAGCACAATCGATTCGAAAAAATTCATACCCGGGAGTTCCTGAACATTCAGATATGGATGTTCCAGCCCGGAGCGTCGAATATTCAGATGATTTGTGCTCAGTATTATTTTCTCAGCGGAACATCATTAATGCTAGGCTTGTGTGAATATTTGAACGATTCAGTAGTTGAATTTTATTTGCCAAACCATTAAAGTATTCAAAACAAACATCTTTCCACATGTAACTCGCTTGTAAAGGTGGTTTCACTGCAATGTGGGTGTCTATGCCCCGAAGCGGCTCTTTCAGGAGAAATCTGCACTGTCGTGAAGCTCCCCTTCATGGGGAGCTTGTTACCTGTACACCGTTTAAATTTTGCTTAATGCCTAGGAGCGAATTACATAGCTTTGCATTGATTAAATATAGTAGTTTTTAAAGCATGGTGTGTCTCACCACTGCTGTTAAAAGGCCTACTACTATATTCTAATTCGATTATACTAATTACTATTCACTGTAACTTTACCTCGAACCAAACAGAGCCTAGTCTTCAGATTAGTTTTTTATGTGCTGTTAGCTCTTGGAAAGAGCAAATTTCGCTGAGTGTACAGCAGCTACTGTGTGTTGCACCTTTTTGCCTGCACAGAGTGAAACATGTATTCTCTTACTGGATGTCACATTTTGTGCCTTTCAATAATTATACTATAAGCAAAATCTAATGTCTGAAAATAAGGCTATGCGTGAGCATTACGATGCATCCTAGCACAATGCTTTCGGCTACCCTCAATGCAAACGAACTCTGTTCACATATTGAGATCACTCAATTGTTATAGTGATGTTATGCCCCAAAAGTATCGTAAGAATTACCTGGTGCTCTACCACAGCAGCTCGATTAAGTTTTAATTAAGGCAGGTATGTTTGGGGCCTGAAAGTGCTTATTAAATATAACTGTCGCATGTACCTTATGCCTGTTCAGTGGTGCCACGAGATTTTGCGGATTCTTCGATCTGGATTTACAGAATTTCAAGATTTCCAGGTATTTGCACCGCATACAGTTAGGGTCCCTACCCATAGCATGACGGCGGAGTTTCATGACCATGTGGACGACGGCAAAGCACATACGGGTATTTTGGCGCAGACTCTGATAGAGATCATGGAACGCGGCAACCGTGAGGAGGAGGGCCAACGGCGTCTAGTTTAAAATTTTGCCGCTTTCTGCAGCTCACAGCTATGTGGACACGATCGTGAATGCGCAGCGTAAACGTACAGCGCCGGTCAGCTAAAAATAGCCAGGCATGGTGAGGGCCCTTTCCACGAGGAACAAGTACAGAGGAAAACTATTTCTCACGCGTCGGCAAATTATCCTTTTACAATAGAGAAGGCATCACCCGTGGAGGCTGCTTCTTGAGTTCTATGGCTGCTGCTTGTGTTCCGCGCCATTCATTCTCTTTATTTGCAACGGGCCTACAATACTTTTTTATCAATAAATAATTGTTACGTTGTCTTCCGCGGAAGCCAGTGGCTCAACTTTGCAAGTTTAAGAAAGTTTTATTTGATCAATGTGCTTGAAATAGGAGGGGGGGGGGGGGGGGGTACTTCAAAGTGGTATATGTCACACACATTCGAGTGCTGCTGTTTCGAAATCCAAACATGAAGCTTTGACTTTCGATGATGAACTTGCAATGGCTCAATTAGCAATGCAATTGTAAACTATTAATCTCTCAGTTTAAGATAATTTAGCGCAAATTAGTGCCAATTTAATATTTCTGGTGAGGATCAGCGCCAACATTCTCTATGTAACGCGCGTAATGCTTCGAACTAAAGCGAAGGCTGCATATGCATCCAAAACTTTTCATTATTGTGCATTTGATGACCGCGATGCATCTCACAAATACTCTGCAAATTGTACAAAGCACTTAATGTATCTCGTTAGCTGCGCATTCGCGTTAGGAGAACATTTCATTTTTGGCTACGTTGCGCTAGCATGACATTTGAATTAACATTTGCAATAACGTCGACGAAAACTTTGTTTCGCGCGGCTAAATTTTGATGCAAGCGTGAGATCCGCAAATGCTTTTAAGTGAGATCAGAGATGCACTGTAATTTGCTCCGTTCCTCCACGCGCACACAAGGACGACAAACAACCACCGTGCTTGCGGCAGTATATGCCGTTTCGGAGCACTAAGCGTCAGCTGCGATGAAAAGCAAGAGTATACTGATAGATTGCAATTGCTCTCTAACCCCCCCACCCCCCCTTGAAAATGGGAAGTCGACGCCCCTGTAACGTTTCTACGTTAGAGAATTCCATATGTCCGTAGACCATGTACTACGTTAACGGACACCGGGTTACCGTAAAGGTATACATGATCGGAAAGGTTGCTAATGACGCCTGGTACAACCAACGCCTCCTTTACTAGATGCCAGCCGCGTCGTCCGAAAACGCGGTTCCGCACCCTCTCCCTCCTTCGTGAAAGGCAACGAGCGCCGCGTATAGGCGCGCGCCTGCAACGTTGATCACGTGGGCCGCCTCCGACGTCTTGGAGGTTGCTGGCGCGGCGCGCGGCACAACTGCTGTTAGCAGACGACATCGGTAAGCGTGTTGCCCGCAGCCGAGGACACAAGCAAAGCAGTAAGCGCGTTGCGCGCAGCCGAGCAGACGACAGGCTCTGCGCATCTTTTTATTTGTTTCAATATTGGGATAGAAAATAAAGTATCAATGCGTGGGATGAAATGCGAGGAAATCTGTTTTTAAGTTCGTGCAATAAATCTGGAACGCGTTTTACCAATATTGCGATGAACAGAAAGCAAAAGACAGCTTGTCACTGTATTCGGGTTCTTCAACGTGCACCGACGTCCCACAGCAGACACGCCTCGACATTTCGTCTCCATCGAAATGCAGCCGCCACGGCCGGGATTTGATCCCGCGACCTTCGAATCATCGGTCGAGTGTCATATCCAATAGACCACTATAGCGGGCGATGCAGTGAACACGAGTGACCCGCTCAAGGCTTGATATTACGTGTGACTTCAAGGAACATGTTGCTGAACGGAAACACGTACTGCGGTGCGTTTGTGCGCATTTTCGCGAGTTTCTGTGAACGCGAAATAGGGCATTCCTCAAAGTGCCGGCAGTAAGTTAATTGCACGTACACCTGCGCTGCTGCCGTCTGTGCACGCGATCAGTGAACTCGGCTGAGTGAGCCCAGTACTTATCTGCAAGTCGACCTGGAACTGAGAGTTCGTCGTCCAGGCAAGGCGAACAAGATTGTTTAGAAACTCGACCATCTCTTGAAAGTGCATTGGTGGAGGCACCTCTATCACGAGCAGAATGAAAAGTAAGATCTCAGTTTATTCTGACGTGCGCGTGTCGATGGCATGACAGTTACCGTGCATGACACTGAGAAGCTAAGAGTGCAGTTTTGATGATATCTGGCATTTTACGTCCAAAAGCCAGCTGCGATTATGAGAGACGCCGTAGTGTGTGCAGTCCTTGGAAAACGAATTCGCGACAACATAAAAAAAAAAAAAAAACACCAAGTCTTGAACAATGACGTACATTTGGCAGGATGTATAAATGTCTTTCTTTTTTTTTCTGGGCGCACTGCGCGGCATGACGCAACATGAGCACGCAGTTGCGATAACGAGAAAGAGCGCCCGTGAGAGCTCTCGCAAGCCAGCGCTCGCGAGAGCTAGCAGACGCGCACTTCCGCTGCTACCGGAAACTGGATGGATGGATGGATGCTATGAGCTTCCCCTTTGTAACGGGGCGGTGACATGTGCGCCACCAGGCTCGTAAGAAGATTTAAGAACTTTTTTTTTTCTCTTTTAATTTTCCTCATGCCTTTTAAATTTACTTCAATCAAATCGATCATGCCATATCAAAAACGGAATTTCATATCCCAGTTCCCTGCCCCTTATGGCAGAAATTCCATATTTTTCCCTATAATTATTTTTGTCCGTTCTCTCTAGTTTTCTGCCACCAGTATTCTAACCGTCTCTTACTTATTTCAATCGCGGCTATGTTCAGCTTCCCGTTGTTCGCCCTAAAACCCAAGGCTTCATGTAGGGTGGTGCCCAAACGTACACCTGGGTGGATATTTCCGCATTCAATCAGAACATGCTCTGTCGTTTCCCTATCTTCCTCACAGCATGTGCATTTTTCTTCTTCTTTACTGAATTTCGCTTTATAAACACGCGTTCTAAGGCAGCCCGATCTCGCTTCAAACAATAAAGCGCTTCCTCTTGAATTATCATAAAATGCCTCCCTCTTTATTTCGTTTTTGCCCTCTCGGTAGTTATTCAGAGTCGGTTTTTTTTCCATCGCTGTCCTCCAGTAAATCTTCTCCGCCTCTCTGACTTTTCCCTTTACGCTCTTTGTTGTCAGTTCTCTTAGAGCCGTATATTTACTGGTGAGCCTCCTAGTTCTCTTTCTCCACTGCGTGTCAACGCTCTTTCTATATAAATAGCGGAACACCTTCACTGCCCACCTAACCTCTTTCATATTCCTTAGCCTTTCTTCAAACCTTATTTTGCTCTGCGCTTCCCTTGCCTCAAAACTCGCCCATCCCATATCGCCCTTTACAGCCTCGTTTGTAGTTTTCCCGTGAGCACCCAACGCGAGGCGTCCCACAGTTCTTTGATTCACATCCATTCCCGATTGTATCTCTGGCCTCATGCACACCACTGAGTTCCCAAATGTAAGCCCCGGTACCATTACCCCTTTCCACAGACCCCTAAGCACCTCGTACCTATTGTGTCCCCATAACGCTCTGTGCTTCATTATTCCTGCGTTCCTCTTTCCCTCTGCTGCCAAGGCTTTTTCCTGTACCTTCATGTATCTATCGCCCTCATTTACCCATACGCCAAGGTACTTGTATTCGCTTACTCTCGGTATTTCTTGGCCCTGTATGGATACCGCCTGGTCGTTGGGATCATTGAATACCATCAATCCGCATTTTGTTACACTAAATCCTAGTCCTAGATCCTCGCCTTCCTTCCCGCATATATTCACCAGCCGTTGTATATCATCTCGACTGTTTGCGAATAAGACAATATCATCAGCATAAAATAAACCCGGAAGCATCTGCTCAATCATCACGCCGCCCTGTTTGTGTGACAGATTAAAACCAATGTGGCTATCTCCTAGCGCTTTTTCCTGTGAAAGGCAACGAGCGACTGTGAAAGGCAACGAGCAACTGTGAAAGGCAACGAGCGCCGCCTCACGGATTTTTCGCTGAACTGAGGGAACGAGAGCCGCAATGGGAAAGCGAGCGACGCGACTGGCATCTAGTAAAGGAGGCGTTGGTACAACATAGCCAGACACACAAAGATAATATTGCCGCGAATAGAAAATTTAACTTGAGAGCTACTGTGAAGCGTTGGCAGTGATATGGACATTAACTCACAGTACTTTCCTTCTAGCCTTCCGAAGAGAACACTAAACCGACGGAAAGGTTTTTCAAAGACGTCGTGGGTAGGAAAAGAGCTGCGAGATGTCGCTACTGTGGTGCCGTTGCTGCCTTAAACGTCTCTTGTGACCCGGTATACGCAAGCGTAAAGACGCTTACGGTCAAGTTAAAATTCCCTATTAAGGAATTTTAATTCGTGAGTAAACTTCTTGTACATTTACGGATACCGGATCGGCAAGGTTGCCTCGATCGGAAGCGCTCATAGCGTGAAACCTGACGAAGCCGACCCCAACCAGATACACAATAAACGTAAGATATTACTGCAACTTACATGTTTTACTTAGCGGCTGGTGTTGGCGGTGTTGAAATGTGATAGCTTACAGTACCTCATTGGACAGCTTTAGAATAGAGTACACAGATTCTGCGTTCGTTGGGGTAGCGTAAGGGCGCCATAAGCGTTTGGGAATAGGGTTTGGCTCCGCAAACTCCAAGGTAAGAAAATCGCACTGGTCAACGCAAAGTAGCTTTGCACACGGTTTGGGCACGCATGCTACTTTCGAAAAATTCGGTCGGACCGCTAACAGAAACAGCAATAAGCTTGTGGCGTATGCGCTTGAAAATGCCACTGCCGTAGATGGCTGCGGTCTCGCGGTGTGCGAACGCAAAGTAGTCTGTAATAAAACGCTGTCATCGTTGTCTAAATATCCTTTGCTCATTTGCTCCAATGTGTGGTCATTGCTCAGCGCGAGTCAGGCCCCGGCGTAGGTCGATTTACATCGAAAATATATCGAAAATGTGTTCGTTCCTGGGGTGCGACGAAAAAAAAAAGAACGAACCGTGTGCAGAGCACTAAGGAGGGCGTAGTTGGGTTGTGCTAGGGTTTTCAGGGACCAACCAACCGATCTATTTTATCACGTGGCCCATCGGCCGGCGCGCGATGACGGTGCTGCTTGCGTCCGTTGTCTTCCGATCGTGATAACGCACTCTGGACATACGCTTGCCGTATGGCTTCTCTTGTGTCTTGTCTCGACTTCCAGTGGTCCAGTACCGCGTGGAAAGCAGCTACACTTGAGTAATGCCTAAATGTAACTTCTCACAGTGGCAGATCCGTGGGGCGGGATGGGGAGATGTTCCGACTTCCTCCAGTTTTTCAGTGATTATGCCCCAAATGGTTATTCAAAAGTTCTTGTACGTTTCTGAGACTCTTCCAAGAAACACGCTTATATATGGCCGTCATCTTGTGTCCGGAATCACTGTGGCATGCTTATTTCTTTTAATGTTCACGCCCCATATCCTGCTTAAGGTTCGAACTCTGCTGATTCCGACACCCCCCCCCCCCCCCTTTTTTTTTTCTTTTCTTCAAGGGGATATCCTGCATCCGTTCCTAATATCTGGTCAGCACAACCTGTGCAAATCCGAGCCGCAGCAAGTCCTGCTCGCAGTCATTCACTCGACAGCGCAAAGCTCAGCAGCATGATTTTTCTCGAGAACTTAACCAGAAGAGGGCTATACTTTGTAAAACGCCTACTCACGAATTTCTAAACGGATATCGTCCCATTTTGCAATTGAAGAAAAGTGGAGGGGGAGGAGGAAGGGTGGGCGAGGAGGTTATGGCTGATAGCGTTGCCTAAGCGGCAGTTGCCGCGGTAACTGTAGGTTAGTGTAGCACGCCTACCGACGCCGGCCGTGCACCCAACACGTCGCAGGATTGACTTCTCGCACGGGCAGGCGTTACAGAATCTTTAACGCGCTTCCAGTGGTGGATATGACCTGCTTTGTTGCGCAAGCATCGGACCGGCTCCGCCGTGGCACTGTTCTCTGGTATCTGCAACGCGCGGCATGTCGTCGCTCGATGCGAACAAGTGCTGTTCCATCCCTGGCTCTTCCGCGGCCCAGTAAGTGGTTGCCGGTCTCAAGTGGCAGTGTCTCAAGTGGCATAATGCAAAGAAAAGGCGTGGAAGACACGGACACAAGGCAAGAGGAGTGTGAAAAATGAACTACTCAAGACATATCGGACCGTGGCTGTTGGTGTGCCAAAGCGACGCGTGTCGCGATGTCGTTTGCACCAGTGCAGCCGGATGAACACAGGAAAACGTCTGCCAGACTGGGTACCACTACTACAACCAGCCTAAAGGTACGAAATATGCTTCGCCGTTTCTCGTTGACGTTGCACAGTCTGAACCAACATTACTAGTAACGTTGGGCTGAGCATCGAAGGGCATGCTACGTGAGGATCGTGTGATTACGTATACACAGCGGTCGCTGCGTGTAGCACTGCACACAAGATTCGGTCTTGTTGGTACCTCTATAGTAGACGTGCTGATTGGTGTACGTTCCCAGTAGAATTGGATATCCGTTCGCTATCTAGCATATGTAGCGAATGCATTGGTGGTCGGCAGTGCGCATTGTTGAAGTAATCTTCGGTAAACTGCACGCCATGCACTAGACATCTTTCAATTTTGTGCCCGCCGACATTCGGCCATTGTAGCCGGTAATCGGATTCGTACCCCGCGTGGTAGCTCAGTGGCTAGGGGTTGGCTTGCGAATCCCGATGTCGCGGGATCGAAACCCGGCCGCGGCGGCTGCGTTTCGATGAAACGTTGAGGCCCGTATAGTGCGCGATTCAGGTGCAAGTTAAAGAACCCCGGGTGATGGAAATTCCCGGAGCTCTCCACTACGGCGTCTCTCATAATCATATCGTGATCATGGGACGTAAAACCCCAGAAAAAAACCAAATAAAAACCAAATTTGCCACTATGGTCTTCGATAGTTCCCTGTGTGACATAGTTGATCGCCTCGCATCGCCGAGTGACTCCGAACGTGCGACGCTGTCGGGTGGCTATTTCAGCGCGCTATCAGATCGCCGCTTGATAACGATGCTGGCCCATGATCGCTCAGCAGTTCGAGGGGATCAACTATGCGACACTGCGTACCCCCGCAGCCAGCACCAACTGCGCTTCCTGGCCATTCATTTTTGGTTTCGTGGGTGAAATTGTCATGAGTCAAAGGGAGGCGGCGCAGAGCAGACGACGACGACGGCGAAGACCGTCCGCCGATGAAGCAGCACGTGCGCTCGTGGCGCGTGAAACGAGGGATGGAAAGGGCGCAGCAGCGCTGAGCAAGGGGATTGTCTGCTTGGCTACGGCCGAAGAAGGACGCATCGGCAGCTTCGCTCTGTCGACGGGAACGGCGGGCGTTCAGCTCGGGAGCCCGAGACGCTGGTACTCCGGGGCGTAGCTGTAGACCTCGGCCAAGATTCGAGCGAGGCTCCGCGGAGGTGCTGCAGCCGAGGGTTCCGGACGCGCCGCCAACACTCCCCCTTCGAAGGTCGGCCAGCAGAAATTCACCAGCGCGACACGTCACCACTGCGAGCGGGGGACCGTACTCGTACTTAGCCCGGCGGCTAGGCCTAACCCTTGGTCAGGCCACGTCATCAGTGGAGACGGGGCGACGGCTTCGGAAGCAAGCGGTCTCTTCTAGCCGTCGTAAAGGACAGCGACGACTTCCGCCCGACCAGTCTCTACACCGGCAGCGGACTTGGTGACGACGAGTGAGGACCGCACCCGCAACGTAAGAACTTTCCGTGTGTTCATCGCGACGGCGTCGGCGAGGCCACAGTGGCCAGACTCAGTGCTAAGAACGGAGCCGAATTTAGTTTAAAGAAGATTGTCAAAGGCAGCAGAGAGTTTGATTATGATTAGTATTTTCCTTTTCTGTGTTAGTTTTCGGGCTGTAGCCATTTGTTTACTGTTGGGTTGTTGTGCCGAGTCGGGCATTTGAAAAGTATTGTCAGATTAGGCTGTTAGTTTCATTTGGAGGCAATTCCCGGAATTAATTTTCTGCTTTTATATATCTGTTCACTTTTGGGTTTGCGTTTGCCGTGTTATAAAAGTTTGGTTTGCTGTGATAAAACGCTACTGTCGTCAAGCGTCTCTCACTCCCTCTCCCACTCTCGGTAGTACAACCCTCCGAGATCTTCTCCGGCGGTAAATTCGTGACAGAAATATTAGGTAGATTTCATCGATCTGCAGAAAACTGTAGCTTCGCCCTTTTGTAAATGTTACAACGAATATGGAATTGAAGTTCTTCAATTCTAATTTTGTGAATAGCTGTTCAAAATTGTACTCCTTCAGTTGCGCAGTGCGTGCAGCCCTGAACAGAGCTCAGCAGAAAGTGCGCATCTGCTTTCTTTGTGCATTTGTAAGAATTTTGGACACATTTTCTGTTGTTTTGTGGGGTTTAACGTCCCATAACCAGTTCTGATTATGAGAGACGCCGCAGTGGAGGTCTCCGGAAATTTCGACCACCTGGGGTTCTTTAACGTGCACTGACATCGCACAGCACACGGGCCTCAACATTTCGCCTCCATCGAAATGCAGCCGCCGCGGCCGGGATTCGATACCGCGACCTTCGGATCAGCAGCCGAGCGCCATAACCACTAGACCACCGTGGCGGGGCGACACATTTTCTGAAACACCATGTGTAGTATGAGCGCCCATTACCACCCCTTACTGAACTGAATACGATCGGCAGACACGATGCGAGCAGAATAATGGACAACTATCCTACAATGTCATATACGAATTACGCGATATACTATTACGCTCGCATCATAGTAGAATGAGACATTTATTGGCATGTTAGCGCGCCTCTTTCAAGAGCTGGCATTGGTATCGTGCTCCCGCCGATCTTCCAATGGCCATGGTATAGTGCATGTGCAGCGCATGTAGCGAATTTATGCCTACGAACTAGATTATTGTCATGTACCAGCCTTTGTTTGAGACGCGCCGCCATTTTTCTGCCTGTTCGTACGTGCATGTATTAGGCAGCGATACATGAGCAACATGCGCAAGCAAGCTCAAATCGTGAGAGGCGGGCACGCCTTGGACCGGTGCATGGCTGTTCCTGAAGGACAATGCCAAGCCTTGTGGAACGCGGCGTGGTTGGTTAGCGTGACGTCGATCCGGTTCTGCGTGGGCACCAGCTTGTAGCGGCGTAGTCGCTTCTGCAGCTGGGGCGCATCGCACAGCGTCATGGCCCAGTGCACAAAGAACAGCTGGCTTCCCAAATACTTCTTCCGATCCACAAACCGCACGGAGGGCATGGGAGAAACGCGCGCGGACAGCGCAAGTAGGGCCGATGGCTGAAGGAGCTCGCGCAGGTGGTCCGGCATGTGGGCGTCGTACGGCGAGGTGCCCAGGCGACGCGCCAGACAGCGCAGTTGAACGGGGGAGATGCGCAAAAGCTCGTGTGGCTCACCGGGCAACGCGGCGCGGAGGAGGGCCTCGACCAGGGGTGCAGCCGCCTGAACGTCGCCCAGGGGCCGTTCGTAGAGCGCCATCGACAGCGCGGGTGACGCGTACACCACGTTGGGCTCGACGAAGTAATCGGCGCGCATCGAGAAAGGCTCGATTTGGTGCCTGGAATCAAGGCCGTCATCGGGGCTCTCAGCCAACCAAAATGCGTTAAGCCTCGTCGACTGCACCTGGAACAATGCTTCCAAGATGCCTCCGTTGGTGCGCTGTGGAACGGGACCTTGGAGGCAGTGTTGTTGCCGCTGCGAGGTTGCATCTCCGCCAATGACCAGACGTGTTTGCAGTAGTAGGCTCGCTCGCCGCAGGCCAGTGCCCTTCTCGCGCCAGGGCAGAGTCTCAACCACCGCTGCGGTGGCACGTTGCGCGGCAGCGAAGAGCGTGTGGGCGCGGCCTTCGTCTGTGGGAGGATGGTACTGTGCCTGGCCTGGCTGCAGGCCGGCGAAGAAGCGAAACGCAAACGGATGGAGGTGAGCTAGCAGGCGCAAGCAGCCGACAAGATGCGGAGGCCCCGCGTCAGCCGACGGCGCCAGCGGGAGCAGGAAGTGCGCCTCTGCCGGCAGAAGCGGTGCCAGGTGAAGCAGCACCCTGTAGCCGAAATAGTTGAAGATGACCGCTGCGCTCGTGTTGCCAAGAGTCTCGGTGGTGAGAGCCAGCTGCTCGGGTTCGTGGACTAGCAGTGTCAGGTTAGCTTGCGCCAGCAAACCCGAATCGTTGCGCACTATTGCCACGTACTCGGCCCAGTTCCAGTGACGCGATACCGGGAGATCGCCAAGCTCAATCATCCGCGCACCGTAGACGAACGCGTCGCGTGGCTGCGCCCTCTCCAGCGACTGTTCCAGTTGTACGATGGAGGCCGCCGCAGCGCTCCACTTCCTGGCACCATTGCCTCCGTCACTGGCCTCCACGGCGCCGCTTTGGAGGAGGGCCAGCGCCTTTTCCACAGTACGCACATAGCTGCTTAATTCCTGCGGCTGCAAAGCGAGCTGGTGAAGACGCAACGGCAGTGGAGTGCGGTCGAGCTGCATTATGACGCGGCCGTAGTGGCGCCGTAGTGAGAGACGTGCCAGCGCGAATACACCCAGCCGAAAGTCGATGACGCCGGCTAAATCCCACGGAGACAGGTCCAGAGGTTGGGCTCGCACCATGGGCCAACCGGCGAGTCCAAGGCGTCGCAGGAGACGGGCCACCTGCTCCCAGTCCGCTTTCACTGTCGGAGCCATGCAGGCACGGTACATGTCGAGTGCCAGTAGCACGTAGTGTCCCGGGCAGGATCCTCGAAGGAAGGCCTCCGAGAGTGGCGGGAAAGCGTGGAGCGACGCGTTGAGCCGCGTCGCCAGTGACAGGACGGCCTGTTGGTGAATCAGCGGCCGTGTGTGGTAGTGCCGCCCGCACACGAAGTCGTAGAAGCTGCGGCACTCGGTGCTGACGGCGCCCCGGCTGCGGCGACTAGATGCAGCATCAGGGCGACTGTCCTGGCAGGATGACGAATTACAGTCGGGGCTCGAAGGACGCTGTCGATCGCGGGCAGCGGTTAGAGAGAAGATTACCACGCCCATGCATGACAGAACCCCAACGACGCCAATAGTGACGGCGGTCCGGTAGCGATTTGGCACCATGGCGAACTGGATGATGAACGCTGTTCTGATGCCACGAGCCGCGTGCGCCACGAGCGCATGCGTGCTACCAGTGGCGATGCGGGTTTGATTTTCGTTCTTTTCAGGCGCTTGTTTCATTAAAACTGTGGTAATCACAAGCAGCCCACGGAATAAGAGGCGAACAAGCGGTCATTTATTCTCATGTACGACTGGAAGGTGCAAACGAACAAATGGAATCTGTTGCACATTCCAGGCGTACGTTGCAAGGTAGCCAGCCGTAGTTTTCACATGGAGCACGTTGTGTAATCGCGGGAGTTCAACTCGCGACGCCAGGGCATCGAGTAATAATACACGCCTTCGCCAGAAACCCACAATTGTACCATTGATACTTCGAATGAATGCGTATTTGGCGGAAACGAAGGCGCAGGCAGAAACGCACCACAGAGTGCGCTGTCGAGAGGCAACATCGATCCCATTTCAAGCCAAAAAGGATGAAGTTCGGATGCGGCACAACTCTACACGGTCCTGTTCATAAATTAATACTCTTCACCGTTAATTTCATCCTGGTTATTCGATTCTGATTGGTATTTCGTAGTACTTCTGACTTAACTCTTTCAACTTGTCCCATGTTGGCCAATCCCCCCGGGTGGGTATGTGCCAGAAGTGAGGACAACAACAACAACCTTCGAACGTTCCCCGATATAGAATGTTGGTTCCAGTCCCACCCGAACACCTTACTTCCTTGTGAGCCAGAGTAACCCCGCCTTCATAGCTCGAGCGCAAGATCAGTCGCGCCATCTTCGTGGATGCCGTACTCCAGAAAACGTTTTTGCGGAAAACAGCTTCGGTTGTGCGACAGATCCGAGAACAATCGCAAAAAGACGATGTTTTCGACAGCTCTTCCTTCCGCATGGTGTGTTACGTCTGTTCTGCTGCTGTCTTGCACGAGTGGCCGGCACTGTTCATCATCTGCCGTTATTCTGCCGCTCATCTGAAAATTCCTGCCGAATTCGCTCCGTCTCATTCTTATCCTTCTAATCATCTCAGCCTCATGGTTCGGTTCATCACCTTTCCTAAGTAGATATATTCGCATACCACTTCCACTGCCTCGTCACCTGTGTCAAACTGCTGCGCTCTTCCGAGGCTACTGAAATTTGCTTTTATTTTCTGCACATTAATTTTCACAGTTATACTTTGCCTGTCTAATTCAGTAATCATGCTTTGCAATTCGTTCTCCGATTTAGCAAGACAGTGCCATCATCAATGAATGCTGACTTACTGAGGAACTCTCCATTCGCTTTTACGCCCGCCTGTTCTCAATCAAATGTTCTAAATACATCCTGTAAGCATGCTGCGAATAACATTGGGGAGATTGTGACATTACCTTACACCCTTCCTTAGTGGTATTTTTCGGCTTTCTTTATGGAAGACTATGCTGTGGAACCATTCTAGAAACGTTCTACTATTCTTACACAATGCTCGTCTACGCCCTGATTACACAGTCAGCCTGACCATGCGGGAAAATTGTTATTTCTCCATGACAGCCTATTGAATTTGTTTATTTATGCTGTGAAACGTTATTAATAACGTTACGATCTGACCTTTACGTTAATAACGTTACGACCTGAGTGTGTGCGTGATAATATATTATAGGTTGGCAGTTTATTAGTCCGTCATTATGTGTGAAATAGGGTGTCATTACCGAAGGCGAACTTCTATGTGATATTCGACATTCGAAGTTGGATATTCGCATTCGACTCGTATTCGAAAAATTTGATATTCTCACACCTCTAGTCTCATGACAAGAGCGGTATGACGTTGCTAAAATAATGACACTGCCATGGTGAGCGACGACGGTGTTGACGAAAATGACATGACAAAGAGGATATCTGCACAAGGTGGGTCGATAATTGATAACGGAGAAAACGGCGTGAATAGACATGTAGGAGGAAGGCACACAACACGAACGCAGATTATAGCAAGGTTTATTGGGAACGTCACATATATGAAGGTCATGATACAAAGGAACGTGTGATACTTGCAGTTTAGGTAACAAATATTTAGTTTATACAAAAGCAGAGATGGTATTGCAATACATGGCACCAGACTTATGAATAAAGAATGCCTCTTCTATGTATGCCAAGCAACACTTTAGATTCACGTAACAAATGGCGACGACTACACTCCTAGTGTAGGCACAGATAATGGCTGTGCTATCAGCAAAGCTTTGTGGCCCATTAATCGTTTGTTCAAACACCATCCCGTTCGACCAATGTAACACTTCTCGCAATACAAGGGGATGTGTGTACTAAACTCTTTCCTCACTACACCAGCTTGTCAGTCTGTCTTGTATTGCAATCAGTCCACTTATTTGAGTTAGCTTCATGCTTCCTTTCAACTGCTGCGCTGATGCTGTTCAGCTTATTCCAGGTGAGCAAAACACCATTGACAACTAAACGACTTCCCACTCATCTCGTGCTGTGTGTGTGTGTGTGTGTGTGTGTGTGTGTGTGTGTGTGTGTGTGTGTTGATTGATTGATTGATTTGTGGGGTTTAACGTCCCAAAACAAGCTGTGATTATTAGAGACGCCGTAGTGGAGGTCTCTTTAACGTGCACTGACATCGCACAACACACGAGCCTCAGCATTTCACCTCCATCGAAATGCAGCCGCCGCGGCCGGGATTCGATACCGCGACCGTCGGATCAGCAGCCGAGTGCCGTAACCGCTAGATCACCGTGGCGGGGCTGTGTGTGCGTGTGTGTGTGTGCAACTGTCTTCGCGCCTCTCACCTAACTATAAATGTCCTCTATTTATTCATCTTATATGATGGCAAGAAAATGAAGTATGCTGAGAAATGTGTTAGTTGTATACCAATCGAAAAAGGCAATTACACTCGATGTAATGAGGTGATCTTGTCATGTCCTCACTAAAAGCGAATGTAAATGTATATACTTTGAATACCTTCAATAAACTTTCAACTTTCACTTTCAAAAAAAAAAAAAAAAAGAAAAGTCATCATGCGTTATAGCCATTACCATCAAGATTAGATTGGTGTTTGAATGCAAAAAACAAAATAAAAACGTGATAATGTTAGCACACTTGTAAGTAGAACGGAGACGTATTGATAAAACTTCCAGACAAGACATCATGTATGTCAATTTTGCTAAATTATGCTGATTAATTGTAAGTTGGCTCTTTTTGGTACGAAGTACTAAACTGTATATACTATGGTACTGTATATATAGTATAAGCACCGCAGGGCTTGTACTTGGAGATCTTGTTGCTTGGAGATCGGAATGAAGTCGGAGAACGCATGTCGCCGAAGTGGCTTGCCACCTCCTTGAGTTCTGAATAGACTGTAACGTTTTCGAAGTCTGAAAGACGCGCGTAGCGGTACAATGGCATTTCCAGTACACGTAAACGCATTTGCCTGTGTTTCCTCCGAGCGAGTACAGGTGAATACTGTTTGCAGAATTCGCTTGTTCTCAAGTGAGTCCCTGGTTTTGCAAGCGCGTGGCCATTCGGCACCGCTAGACCCCTTCGATCCCGGTGACCTCGGAGTGGCGCCCGTTGCCACGGTAGCACTTGTCGATGATGATCGCCGTGACCCAGAGGGCGAGCAGGACGACGCCTGCGACCATGATGTATTCCAGCGGGACGAAAATGAACAGCAGTGAGAAGGCAAGCACCGTGAGCAGAAATAACGTGAGAAAGGCAGATGCAAGGTTGAGGGCGCGGCGCCCGCTCCGTTCGTCTCCCATCCTGTTCACTGTCGGGTACATGTTGTTAGAACAAGTGAAGTCTTCACGACGTTGCCCTTTGCGAAGACACGGGGCGGCCAAGTCCGCAGCACGTTCTTGCGTCTCTGTTGCGAGCACCTGAAAGTGAGCAAAAGTGCGTTGTTAGCGGAATTTTAGATGGGCAAAAAGAACCTTTGAATATATGTGTAGTGGGCCTACAGGTTGAGTCTGAGTAGCTACGCTGTCATTCCAAGTCTTGTACCCCCCCCCCCCCCCCTTCTTCTGCTGACACTCTTTGGAAATGCAGTTATTCCATGCATATTTTGTGTGCGTCATTCCTTCCTGTCCTGATCAACATCATTCCCCTGCGCACTTTTGCCCTTTACGTTCAGAGTAGCAGGCATATACCAGACCAGCTTCAATGGCTTCCTCTAATACATTATTAATCTCTCTCCCTGTCTCTCTCTCGTTCTCGTAAACAGTTAAATGACTCTGCAATTCATTTTATCAACAACTTACCATTGCATAGCGAATGCGTGCCTTCCATGGTTGACCCAGAGGCCTCCACTATGCGGTCCACGTGACAATTATATATTTAGGCCTGTTTTAACCTACGTTATCCTTATCGCTTGTTTTCCTTAAGGCCCCTGCGATATTGGGGCACGTTAAGGGGACTGAAATGGCAATCATTGCGAAAGATTGTCATAACGTCGGCTTGTAGATTGTGGACTAACTTGTTCATGAAGCATGATAGGGGCACAGGGAAGATAAGGAAAACAAACGATAAGGGTACGGTTGGTTAATGAACGCGGGTCTTATCTTCAGTATCAGCCAACTTACTTCAAGGCGCTATATCGACCCGACGTACGCTTTAAAATACCAGGAAGCGTCAAGAAAGCTTGAGTCAACAGCACACCCTAATAGCGCAGGCCACACTACTCTGTTTACACGGCGTGCACAGTCATCATAATTATCTGTGTCTACGCCGATGGTTCACTCATGACAAGAGGCTTAACTCTTGCATTTATGATAACAAAGAAGTCTACAGAATGTACCTAAAAGATTTTGATCTGAAATCGACGACAGATGCGGAAATGCCGGGTGGGCGAGGTATTCGGGAACACAATGTTGGTTTCAGGAAGTGCCGAGTATCTATAGCAAAACTAGCAAACTACAGCAAATTTGGCCAAGCTTTGGGGAATACTTCTATTACAGTTTATCTCCGCGATTACTGAATGAGTATGCGAGCCGCAGCAATAACTGATTCAATTCGTCTAGGGTAACGGCTGCATTCACGGATCAGGTGCAATCATGGACCCACCTGTCGTTACAGCGGCTAGCTCTCTTGGTCTTGGCAAAAGTCCTTTTGATCTGGGAAAAAAAAAGAGAAAAAGACAGGCACAGACTCCTCAGGTCTCTTCAGAGAGCTTGCTTAGCAAATGCTTGTGCAGGAGCAGATGATTCTACTGAGTTTCATTGGACATGGATCGCCCTCTCCTCATGGGATAGGAATGGTACTTCAAGTTACCCTGCAAAGCGAACCTGAGAGTAGACCACGCCCGTAGCCAGGAATTTTTTTCGGTGGGGGAGGGGGTGTACTTGCTCAAAGCCTTGACTGTTTGAGAAAAACATATATTGTAATTATTTATTTTCGGTAAAATTCGCAGTATGTACAGTCTGTTTCATACTTAGGGGAAATCTCGGAGCGCCTTAAAACGCGTTGCGTCCACGATGCGGCGAGCGCTGGAGTCGGCCAGCAGCAGCTGCTTACGCAGGCGCAGATGCTCTATGCGTGCAGCCTTTAACCGAGGCCGCATCCCGTTGGCCACATGGTTGCGTCGCGTTGCAAGGTGCTCCGAGATTTCCCCTAAGTATGAAACAGACTGTACATTGAGTGACTTTTTAAATGCAATGTTGATAGGCTTAAACATCGTGTTATTATCACTACATTATGTTATAACACTAGTTCCCAGCCAAAAATTTCCCACATGTGCTCCTGTGAGCACATGAGGGAAATATTGAACTGCACGCATTATGTAATGGACAGTTTTTCTTTCAAGTAAACCTGCAGTTCGCCTGCTCTTCTTTCAACAATGTACGTCGCCAGGGGCACTGATAACGCCGCTTGACCATTTTTTAAGTGCGAAGCATTCCTTAGCGAACTTCGGCGACTTTGACCGTATATATCTATCTAGCCGCCTACGACTTTGTGCTCTCCTGGCCGTTTCGTTAATGGGATGTACACAAAAATTGGTATGCAACAACATGACTGCATGGCGAACATAAATGACAGGTCATAACATGGAAATCATGACATGCATGTCATGAGCGGCATGATTTATGTGCCATGGTCTTGGTGCTCTCCTGGCCTTTTCGTTAATGTGATGTATGCTAATATTGGTATGGCACAACATGACTGCATGACGAATATAAATGACACGTCATAATACAAAAATACGTGACATGCATGTCATGAGCGGCACGATTTACGCGCCACGGTCTTGGTGCTCTTGCGGCCTATTCGTTAACTTGATATAAACCAAAATTGGTATGTAGAGACAATGACGACCATGGTTGACACGTTCTAAGAACATGAAAATCGTGACATGCATGCCACGCGTTTCGTTAATGGGATGTATACCAAAATTGCTATGGCACAACACGACTGCATGACTATCATAAATGATAGGCCACAACATTAGTATCATGACATGCGTGTCATGAGCGGCATGGTTTACGTGCCACAGTCTTGGTGCTCTTGCGGCCGTTTCGTTAACTTCGTATGTACCAAAATCGGTATTGCGAGACAAAAATGCAGGTCCACTTCACGTTTCTGATGCGTGCTTCGCATTTCCTTGGTTCCCGCTGCACGTAGGATCTGCCATTTTCTTCTTTTTTTTCCCCGTATTCTCAAAGAAAGATGTATACATGGAAAGCAGCGGGAATCAGCGCAACAAGACAACACAGAAACCCTGTCTCTTTTCTTGTGTGTCGTCTTGTCGCGTTGATTGCCGATTATTTCCATGTCTGCACCAACTACCCCAACATACGACACTTCTAAATATATATATATCTTTTTTTATTTGTTGATGTCAAGATGAACAAGTAAAGCATTACCATGGGCGGGCATTTAAGATCCCGAGATCGCCATTCCTAGCTCTGCCTCAAGCGGTGTAGTCGGCCATTTATTGAAAGAACAGTAGGCCATTTCCTGCTGTATATAAAATCAAGTTGAAAAATCCGTGGTGCGTGCAGTGCAATAATATTTCACTGACACGTTGCAGCCCCCTCCACGACTAATCAGCACTATTTTTTTTTTTACTCTGTTCGAAAAGTGTTGCGAGGGCCCTTTAAAACGCGGCACATTTAACTAACATATCGACAATAATGATCTGATTTTTATCTACGCCTAACTGCCATTTATTTTTGAGGATGCCGAGATTTAGTCGAGTTCTCGCCGTCGTCACTGACGATAGGTTAAAACGGATTGCGTAGTTTTTCTCTTGGCGTTATAGAATGAATACCCGTACGTCACGAAAACATATGAATACACGTGTAGAGACGAATGAAGTGCGCAGTGACTACTCATTTACTTTCTTATGAATTATGTACTCGTCTCAAGACAATTGAATAAACTAAATCAATTATAAGGAAACGATATTCCTAGGCGGTCACAAACGTACTCGAATATTGCTGTGCGTTTTTTTTTTTCCTGCAAAGAAAAAAATTCATTAAGAACCGCCAAGGTCCCTTTACCGGATCGGTAAAAATTATTTACAGCAATCTTGGCGACATTTCTGCGCAAGGGTACTTACCGAACTTCAGCAGACAGACCTCTTGTTTCGCCTTTGTGGGCAGCCGCGTAAACAATATTCTCCGGAATGCCAACATGAACGCATACGCGGTGCTTTTACTACTGTTTCCTCGGCAGCAAAGGCGCACCCTGTCGGTGAGGGACAATCCCTCATTCTATTGGTCAAAAGTATGAAGACTAAAGAGATGATTATCTTTTCTTTCTGACGTAGTCACGGGGAAGCTATCAACCAAAAACAAAAAAAAAAAACAAGATAAGGACAGCCCTTGGCTTAGCACTAGATCGTCTGTCATGTCAACTTTCTGTCAGGGCCTTCTAGTTTTAAGGGCCGCACTAAATGGAAAAAAGAATGCATCAGTGTATGGCGCTAGTCTTAAAATGCTTGTACTACACTATCTTCTTGCGGCGCAGCGAAGATACGACACAAGTAAACTATGACTTCGATAGATACAATATCACGTCGACGTGCATTGTACGTGCATACGCCAGAGAAGGTCACAGCCTTGCACCAACGTTGTTAGCTTTCTCAATATTTTCTTCTTTCGTTTTGGTACGTTTGATTTGTTTCTCGTTGTCTTCCGCATTACTAGGAGCGTTTTACTTCGTTTCTGCTGAAAAAGCGAATCAGTGTTGCCTACACACTACCGCTTTCCATCAATAGTAATAATTTCTAGATTCTTACGCTCGACCACCACGATGTGATTATGAGAGGCGCCGTAGCATAGAAGGCTGCGTAGCATAGAAGTCGCACGATGTCGCGCTTCGGCGTCGGCGGTGCCGTCCACACCCCCACTGCGCATGCTCGGCTCGTCTCGTGCCGGCCCACCGGGCGTTCAGCAAGCCGAGCATGCGCAGTGGGGGTGCGGACCTCTCCCCCGTACTCCTCTCCCTCGAACGCACGCAGGCGGTGTTTATATAAGCGGCGGAGCGCGCGTTCGGAATTCATTCAAGGGCGTCTTGGCTTTCGCTTGACTTGACGCTTTGCTTGACTCGAGTAGATGCGATGGAAGCAACAGTACCTTCAACCAGTAGTGGGTCTTTGCCTTCGCTTCTCCTTTATTCAACAAATAAGAATCATAAAGACGAAATAACAATTAAGCATTCCCAAACCATACCCAATTACGCAACATTCACGCGATACCCCCACCACTCTGCGACGCATTTACTCGAGTTCCTCTCGTGGGAAGATGCGGGCGGCATTTTTTTTTTTACCACCCGGGGTTCTTTACAGCGTGCACTGACATCGCCCAGTACACGAGTGTCACGGTCTCCACGATTGCGCGAGGCAATCACCGAGGCGTGGCAATGGGGGGAGAGGTCGATTGATGCCCGGCAGAGCCGGTAAGCAAACGCAGTGACTGAGACGTAGGCACGTCAACAGAACGAAACAAAAATTTATAACATCGACACGAGGAACAATACAAAAGAATGAGAACACTTGTAAAGAGTTGATGTTACAAATTAAGAGGCAGCGAAACAACGGAACATATTTAAAGAAGTTACGGATGGGAGCCAAAACGCTCGCTTATACAGATTATCCCGAGAGTCCAAGGATTGGCAGGCGAAAATAAGAGTTCATAGTTTGAAGGAACATACAGTTGACCGGGGAATGCGGCGACCCTCCATCCACGAAGACGACGGCCGAAGAGTGCGGCCCTCGAAGATGATCTCTTCCGGGGCTGCAGGTGCGTTGCCTCGGGATGCGGGGAGGCGGCTAATCGTTCCTCGGGAGACGCGCGGCGGACTCTTTCCCTCCGTTTCGCGGTCTGCCGCAGGCGGGCGGCCGGGCGCGTTATATAGCTTTCGGGAGAGGGTTGAACGGCGCTTGTGATCACCGGCTCACTCAGTGTCACAGCCCCAAAGCACCACACACACACACACACACAAAAGCGCCGCAGGTAGTCCACACACAAAACGGATGAGCACGTAGGCATGTAACTCTCACACTGCATGGCCGCCATCTTGGCGTCACAAAAAATAACGAACAACCAAAAGAAAGGCCAAGTTCTGGCCATGCATGGGGTGACCTTGAAGCGGCAAAAAATAAAACACAGCCAAAACAAGAGGCACGTACGCCAACAACTTCTGTATTGCTAAGGGTCGTACCGAAGGCGAGAAGCTACAGATGTACAAAACGAAGCTCAAGTCTTTGGCTTTATAGTAGAGGACACTTTGAGCTGTGAAAAGCAAAAGAGAGAAAAAACATGCGGCACGTAGGCCCCCGCTTGTGGGCTGCGAAGTTAGGCTAACTACAACGCGATTCAGCGAGCACGTATGCATGCTCGTGCACTGACCAAAATAAGATTCGGACTTGACAAACATTCGTAACAAAGCGGACGCAGAAACTTTATACAAAATATAAGAATAATCAGGCATGCCGCCAACTCTGTGACAACGGGCCTGGCTTACGTGCCGTGCAGCCATCGTACGTGCAGTCGCGCGATTTGAGCCATTTTTCCCTTTCTGTTCTGGTGCTGTAAGCTGCTTGATTCCGTAACGCCGTTAGCGGGGAGTGTTGTCTTAGAGGCGCACCTGAACTCGTCACACATTTCTCAACGACAAGAGCCTACACGGGCTAAGTGGTTTGCTGCTTTTCGTCACGGCAACTGGTTTCCTTCCGAACACTCGACGCTCGAGTTCCTTTTGCAGGCGTCTCTACTGGGAGTTGAGCGCTTCCTCTCGTTAAATTTAGACGCAGCTATAGTCGGAAGGACAGTATGAATACCGTGAGTTGCACACTTACGTGTGCTGTTTTCTTCGGTCACAACGTCATTAAGACGTCAGCTCTCTTGATTTTCTTCCGCTCTGAGCATTTCTCTGCATGAAGCATGTGGGAGGGGGTGGACAAAAACGACGAATTATGTGCGCTCTATTTCCTTAATACACGCGGCCCTGAAGGTCAGCAAAAACGTGCAGTGAGGGAAAAAAAGAATATCATGAAATGCCAAAAGCAGACAGCTGTCAAAACACCGCACCAGAGGCGAAACGCATCGATCTCCAAACGCTATAAACTCCTTCGAAACCACAAGCACAATTTGCAGCTTGTTTTATTCGCATTTGTTTAATAAAGAGGCATAGGCGCAAGCGGTCAAAAGCGCCGAGCGAACTGCGCAGCCAACTGCGGTGCGGACAGCTTCGAGTGTCCCGCACCACAGAGGTGCAGCACGATACTCCCATGGTCCCGTGTGACGTGATGCCGTAACGGCCGTAGCTCATTCGGCGCTGCGTTGGGGTTTCGTGTGCATGCAGACAAAAAGCTCAATAAAGCTACATAAACGTCCAGATGGCTCATAAAAATCACCCTTGTGTGTTTCTTTTTTTTCATGCAAGCAGCGTGACACGACTGACAGTTTGCAGTGCTTACGATATCACCGGACAATGCCTTTAAAGAATGCCGGTGAGCCGTCCATTGCGGCATCCCTCGCAATCATATCTTGGTTTTGGCACGTAGAACACTCTCCACTATTATTAAAGACACCATATGATTATGAGGCAAGCCGTAACTGGGAGCTCCAGCCAGGTTAATTTTTGCAGCGTGAGGTTCTTGAACTTGCACCTCATCTAAGTACACGTGTGTTTGTGCATTTCGCCTCCATCGAAACAGGATCGCCGTGGCCGGGAATAGAACCGCGTTCTCAAGATTATAGCCACTATACGTAGCTACTATATAGCTACACCGCTATACTCTACAGCGGTGGATTATTCGTATTCTGTCCTTTCGTAACAATTATTACGTGTTTGAAAACATACAGAAATAAGGTTAACTAGACATAATAGAAGACCGCAATAATGGATGTCGCCGCGATGGATCGCTGCACTCCTGCAGTGTGCATACTGAGTCTTAAGAAGGCACATTGTAAATACGTAGTGGTTTTAAGAAAGTCACACCACAAGCGATTGTATAAGAAGAAGAGCGGTTCTCTAAGGTCGATCCACCCCGGTTACATCACGGACTGGATACCACACTTTATTTTCAACCGTCTCAAGCTCAAACGATTTCTTGGTAGTTAGAGGGAAGCTCGCCATGGCACTTCTTGGCTTCGTCGCCTCTGATGACGTTGTACTGGCTCCACCTGATTTTCCGGCACCCGTCGTCGCAGGTGATCACCAGGGCCCAGAGTACGAGCACGACGGCGCCTCCGATCACGGCGTAGTCCACGCGTAGATCCGCGACCAGGTACGCGGTCACGATCGCCACGAGGACTGCGATTGCGATGCAGGCTACCACGATGTTGCGAGTGCGGAACGGGTTCTGCTTCACCGGAACCGCGTACACCGTCGTGTACATCTTTTCAGCCTTTGTTGTTTTCACGAAGAGGCAGGACAACAGAATCCGCAGCGCGTTTTTGCGTCTCTGCTGTAAGAGCCATAGAGAGAAGAATGTCTTAGTACAATAACTGTTGAGGGACTGTGGTACAACCTTACACACACACACACACACACACACACACACACACACACACACACACACACACACACACACACACACACACACACACACACACACACACACACACACACACACACACACACATACCACATGGATGTAGGGAGAGAGAGAGACTGATACGGAAGGACACATACATACATACATACATACATACATACATACATACATACATACATACATACATACATACATACATACATACATACATACATACATACATACATACAATGTAAAAGTAGGTTCAGAGCCGACTAGCAAGCGGTCTACTGAGTGCACTTACAAATCCAAACAGCGTTTTGTAGCGTAGCTGTTACGTCCTTCAAATGTGACAACACATAGTGCTGCCTCCAGTATGAGTCACTTTCTTAAATGGAGTGTTTCCACCGTTCGCCTCTCTGTTCAAATGGGCCGATGCAGAATGTAGGGATTTATCACCCAGCAACTCTGCGACACATTTCCGGTACTCGTAGAATGGACCTCAGTACTGCACTTTGTCACCTAGCGAACTTCACTGCAGAAATGTTTTTCGAATGACTGATGATGGTTGTGAACTTTTGAGGAAAAAAATGAAGGACGCCATTTGGGGTGGGGAAAAGTGAAGGAAAGGAGTGCAAAGCAGAGGAACACCGTATTGGAGGGCTCCGGCAATTTCGACCACCCCGGCTTCTTTAGTGTGCACCTCAATATAAGCACATGGGCCTCTGTCGTTTCGCCTCCATCCAGATGCCGCGGCCGCGATTAAGCAACACCACCGCGGTGTTGAAATAAGTGTATGTGAATCACGCGATACGAGCACTCTATTTTCTTTTCATCCTGACGAACACACCACGAAACTAGAAAAAAATGAGGGGAAGACTCAAATATGACAAGGATAAAATGAGACCACTGTATGCCATGGTGTACAGTAACCGACAGCGCCGACTCACGTGAATGTAAAAAGAAAACATTAAGCACACCGTCGTCAATAACTACCGGAATTGTAAAAATAAATGGGATGCTTTGTCAATCGTTTGGAGGAACGACACATACATATATTTATAGAACTCGGGACGTAAGATGCTTGCGAAGCTCAAGGCTGCACCGCCACGGTGGTCTAGGGGCTATCTGCTACACGGCTGCTGATCCGAAGGTCGTGGGATCGAACCCCGGCCGTGCCGGCTGCATTTCGATGGAGGCGAAATGTTGAGGCCTGTGTACTGTGCGATGCCGGTGCATGTGGTCGAAAGAAAGAACCCCATGTGGTCGAAAGTTACGGAGACCTCCCTTACGGTGTCTCTCATAATCAGATCGTGGTTTTGGGACGTATAGACCCATAAATCAATCAATCAATCAGTATCGAGAACGCGGGACGGCCACGGCGACCTCATTTCGATGAAGGCGAAATTAAAAAGAATGAAAGAAAACGCTGTGCACGTTAAATCACCCCAGGTGGTCAACATTTTTCTGGAGCCCTCCGCTAACCGGGTTTGCCACATAATCATAGCTAGTTTTGGCCCGTAAAATGCCATCAAGTTTTGTTATTATCAAGACATAGAAGAAAAATACTATACCGATGCCGTTTTCGCGATTATGTTTTTCTTGAATGACTTTCAGTGGAATCCTTCGACGCCCTGATCCAGCTTTCCACTTTATGATAGCTTACGTCTTTTAGTTCATGTGGAGATAACACGCAAAACTCTCTTGCATCGAACTATGATGACAACGTGCTGGAGTTACTACAGCACATGTCTGGATGTTGCCGTCCGTTGGATGGTTAACGACGATGTGTCCTGTCGGAAATTGCGGTCTGCTGCCTGTAGTCTAGCTTGGTAAGACTGTTGGCAGAGATTCGAACGGTGTAATATGGTTATAAGCGCTGCACAAGCGGCAAACCGCAAATCGTATATTTCCATGGCTTCACTAGAACAATGAGCGTAGAAATCACTCGGACTGCAGCCCGCTGTAGCGGTATACGGCGCATCGCCGAATATGGCGCACGATATCTACCATGTTCAGGAAATCTTTAAGAACCTTCAAAAGTACAAGCTCTCCTCAACATTTACGTTCCTGTTGTCGCTTTCTTGGATTTATGTACTCAATAATACATACTTTGTTTCTGCAGAGCACAACGATTACTTCCATGGGAACACAAAATGTGAGGTATTGAGTGGTCCTGTGTGCACAAGAATGTCAACGGGCATATTACGCTAACTTAATTAGTTCTATGTTGCCCTCTTGCCAACAGATTGGCCTGTCATTTGCTATGTTGATCTTTAGCGTTGTATGGTACAGCGATACACTATGTGTGGCTACACGGCGCATGTTTGTTCATAAAGTAGCCGTCATGGGACGTTTATAAACATTTCATGAAAGCGCTTATCTTTCTTCCCCGTATCTGCTGTCCGAGAGCGAGAAAAGCAAGCAACCAATAATACCAACTCTCAGGCAAAAGTGTAACTGTTCAGACACCTGAGCTTGAAGTAACTTTTAACCATTAATGATGCAGGCATTAATGGCTGCAGGCATCCGTTTCCAATTACAAGACGCCGAAATTTAATTGCGCGCTAGCCGGTGCCATAAAAGTTAGCCTGTAAAACGTTTCGGGGAGTTCACTTTCCTTTTCAATGGAGAGCATAAGCACAGAATACGCATATGACGGCGAATGAAATACGCATTAACGATTAATTCACTTTTCAAACGAAGGCAAGCGCCTACACTAGAGTGAGGACTATCAAGGAAAAAGAAACGGCGTTTCTTGATGGCCACGAGAGCTTTCATGTTACATTTAGTTCCAAGAGCTGGTAGTTCTTGCTCGATTGAGTCTTCCCCGTACTTTACGCAGTAAAAGCGGTAACTTGACAGCATCAAGTTTGTGCTACTCCATTGTGACATAATACTTGCAGTAATCTTTGCTGCGCTACCAGGTGAGAGTACTTACCGAAATTCAGTAGTCGGGTGTGGTCTTTTGCGTCTGAGGTCAGCTGCGTGAGCTACGTGCTCTGGAATGCCAAAGTGGCCACATGGGAAGGCGTTTGCTATTTCTTCATCGGCAGCAAAGGCGTCTGGCCGGACAGCCAATAGCAATCCTTCAGTCTATTAGTCAAGAGCCTTGAGATACCACTATCCTGTTTTGTTGGCACAGACAAGTGGAAGCTGTTTAACTTAACTAAGATAAAATGAGAACGTCGTCGGGGGCATGTACTATGTCGCTTTCTTGAGAGCCGTCAATTCGTGTTTGAAATCGTGCATTCGAGAGTGCACTGAAACATATCTTAACCGGCTGTGCCGATGCACATATCAGCACTGCGATCACGGTATCTATGTCAACATTATGAATTTGTGCTGTTTGGGGGTGTGTTGAGGGGACAAAGTGTAGTGGGAACAGCAAAGGAACTGGACAAAGATTAAGGGGGCACATGACCAGCAAGGAAACACTGCTTTCGTTGTCATCTGCGTGGCGGAATTACTGAAATCTTGTTGCACTCAGTAATCAGTGCAGATTTCTTATCGTGACAATTTTAAATAGCGCTGTATGACCTCTAAAATCGAATTATTTTGTGGCTTGCTGTCTACGTTCTGTCTACGATCTTGCTGTCTACGTTCCTGACCATCTCTTCGCCTGTTCACCTGCCTCGCTGCGCAGCTGTCGGCGTCTTAGTGTTCTCGCGACAGTTATTTTTTTTTTCCCGTGAACTTGTTGTACATAAAAATTGGTACGGCATCACATGAGTGACCAGGTAGCGGCCGTGGTATGACAAATATCAGTAGCAATTCAATAATGAAAGGCATGATATGCATGTCTTGCGTATTATGACGAGATGTCATCGTGATGACACGGTGCACTTGTGATTACCCTGTTATCACCGAATGCACATCGCATGACTACTGTCTAAGTGTATACAACATACGTGAACAACGGATTGTGACATGACATTATATGCATGTCATGTGGTGTGCCATGGCGTACACGCCATGGGGACGCAAGGATGGTTGTGTGCGTGCCCTTGTTCTACGGAAGGTCATTTATACGTGTAACACACACACACACACACACACACACACACACACACACACACACACACACACACACACACATATATATATATATAACCGAAACATCAGAATAAATACTAAATAATATGTTTGTCACTGACTTTCTGATCGTATATATATCCCGACAGCCAGGAAGACTGTTTTTGAGATGTCATTCATTCAGCTCTCTTTCTTCATCTGCACATAATAAGCACCTGTGCTGCTGCTTAATTATCTCTTGTGGGTTGTCATCGAGATCTGGATCTGTTGTACCTTGGGTGCGTTCCGTCCGCCGTAGCCCCAAGACTTAATAAAACGGCATCGTTGCCACATCTTCGTAACATATATGGTTAATTGACGACCAGGGTAATAATTATATGAAGCGCAACTTAACCTGAAAGGCAAACCTCTAAGTCACGCTCTGGGAACTCTAGAGCGGTCCCGTGTTCTATCTGTTCTATCTATTGAATTGTCTTGTTGGCCCGACTTTTTGGCTTAGAACTTCAAGTGCGGAACCAAGGCGGGGCCATAGAAAATAAACATAGCATCCGAACTCTAATTAAGCCTTGAATAACGTTGGCGGAGGGCGACCGCCCTCGGGACTTCTGACAATAAGAGGATCCGACGGAGACCCCACGCTTTCCTGACTATCGGACAGCTGAGGAATAGTACGCAGATGTTTCAAACGCATATATGTCACACCCCGAGGGAGCGGTCTGGTAGCTTCTGTGGTTCCAGGTTCCTGCGCCACCCAAATATATCTTTGCAAGGTCAATCAAGCTTCATGATAGGTCAGAGAGACGCGTCATGAAAAGAGGGGCAAGTTGCCCACACGACGGTTTAGCTGCTAATTTCAGCGTGAAAGAGAGAGAGAGAGAGAGAATATTTTACTGATGACTCCGGAGATTTTAGACTGGTTAATGACCTGGCTTGCTACTCCAGGTGTTCAGCGGTGTGTGAGTAAGTGTGACTGCATGTACATGTTGTGTTACACGTGATCATTGTAATTTCAGTGTAATTGTGCTGTAAATGAGGCGTATATGAGTTCATGAATGATCAGCTTTCGTGAAATCAATTTCAGCCCAACTTTATTACTTTTCAAATGAAATACTACTGCAGTGTCGTCACTTTCGGCCAGCGCTAATTTGTAATGTAATTTAGTTCCATTTTAAGGAATTCCGGTAGTGAAGTAATTTAATTTTAAGAAGCAACTATGGCACCTTCTGTCCTTGCATTAGAACTCTTGATAAAATAATCTTGAATAGGCAGACACCCTTCGGCTACTACATTACATCTGACATCCTGTGCTCATGTTTGATTTTTACCCCTCCCCCCCCCCCCCCCTTTCCGTTAATACAAAAAGAAATATCTAGGGACTTTACCTTCCGTAACATGTGTCAACCCCGAAAGTCAAAGAAATATTCAAAAAAAGAATTGACTTAGCCGTCTTACCGTCCTGGCATGCCATCCTCTTGTATCTCTGTATATACTCCTATGGATGTATGAAAGAGACACACTGCAAACACGTAGTGCATTTATTACAAGTACAACATAGGCCATGCTTTGGTTTGCTTCGATCAATGAATGCTATTGATTCGAGCCGCGACAAAGTCAAGCAAGTCGTTCAAATTGCCTGGACAGCTCTCCGTGGTTCTTGTCCACTTCGTCGCTCAGGTTGGTGTAGTGGCGGCGCCGCTTCTGATGACGGTAAATCCCGTAGCAGCCGATCACAAATTGGCAGAGAAACAGCGCGACCAAGGCACCGGCTATGGCGTCTCCCAGGTTGATGGGTATGAACAGGGACATGATCTCCAGCACGATAAATGTAAGGATCGCCACGGACACGAACGCTAACACAAGTAGGCACTGGAGGTGTCGATATTCCTTTTCTAGCGTTGCGAGAACCTCAGACGGCACCATGGTTGTTGACACAATCGCTGTCAGCGTTGTCGTTTCCTCTATGAAGACGCAGGACGCCTGAATCCACGTCACGTTCTTGCGTATCTACTGTAGGCACCTTAGAGAAAATGAGATATGTTGTTATAATACTATACCAGGATTTTTTTTTTTCGGTTGCGGTGCAAATGAGAAGGTTGTTTCTTATATTGATGAAAACGAGCATGCTTGTACCCCATAAATAAAAAGGAATAAAATCTTTAACTTGGTCTTGAAAGTCGTCAAAAAAAAAGAAAAAAAAAAGACCGATGGCGCTATCCTTGATATGTGCTTCACACTCCAAGTGCAACGAAAAACCAAGAAATATCCACCCAGGTTCGATAATCTAGCTTGAAAGCAAAAGTTTGTTATATCTGGTATAGCGTCTCTTCGTGACGGAGAGTGATATTCATTTTTTTATTTTTTAGAGGGGGGGAGGCACTTGCTGGAGGCCTTGACTATGTGAGAAAAACATCAATCTTCAGAACTTGTGCATCTTAGCAAGCGCAGCCGAACAAACACACGAGGAAGTGACACGTAGACAGGACGGGCGCTAGACATCAACTGAATATCTACTAATGTAAAACGATGAAAATGTATACAGGCATGCGCAGAAGCGACGACAAAGTGCAGATGGCGCTACTAATACTAATATCTGCAATGTCGCTTCAGATACGCTATTTATTTCGCGTGCAAGGCCAGTGACGGCGTACTCACGCACTTGTCAGCTTCTGAACTGATACAGTATGCCTCATAGATTTCGCACGCTGGCTGAGCAGCAAAGCTGAGCGAGATACGGGTGTCCTTAAAGTCAGGCACGCAAGAACACCTTCGGCAGTGATCTGCCAAATGTCCACCCCCCGAGGAACGCACTTGTCAGAAGCTGACAAGTGCGGGAATACGCCGTCACCGGCCTTGCACGCGAAAGAAATAGCGTATCTGAAGCGACATTGCAGATATCAGTATTAGTAGCGCCGTCTGCACTTTGTCGTCGCTTCTGCGCATGCCTGTATACACTTTCGTCGTTTTACGTTGGTAAATTTCCAGTTGATGTCTAGCGCCCGTCCTGTGTACGTGTCTTTCTCGTGTGTTTGTTCCGCTGCGCTTGCTAAGATGCACAAGTTTTGAAAATTGATGTTTTTCTCACATAGTCAAGGCCTCCAGCAAGTGCACCCCCCGCCCCCCTTCTCTCTCTCTCTCTAAAAAAAGATAGAGTCCTGGCTACGGACTTCGCGCCTAAGAGGCAAGAGGTTTTGCAGCCCTATTTGTTTCAGGTAGATTGCTGCGCTGTGGTGGCTTGGCTAAATTATACTGCATGAGGCTGTCGTGTTACAAGAGGTGCCGCAAGTTTGATTCAACTATTATGGATTGGCAAGGCACACATCAGCTGAAGTAGCCGCAACACTCAAGGTCATGGAAGTCGGGGAAAGGTCTACAAAGAAAGCCTAGTTTTGAGAGTGAACATTTCGTGGTCGCACCATCAAACATAACCTGAATATGACTGAGCCTGACAAGCTCGAACATCGCTGAGTCATTTATTGCAGCGTTGAAAGTAAAAGAAAAATAAACGCAAAGGAAGATGGGAAAGAAAATGAAAATCGGAAAGCTTGACTACCAGAGGCAATCTATAAAGGCTCTTGCTCTCCCAGTCCGAAGATGCAGTACACGATAAGTCGCATTCTGGCTTTTGTCGCGTTGTTATCAGCCTAGCTAGACAAGATTATGCGTGCGTTTACAGAGGTCAACATAGCTCGTGGGAACGAGTTAAACACGGCGTTGGAAACACAAACTTGGGTATAGCGTGTGTCGAGTCATCGTCGATGCGAGGAATCTCGATCTGACAGCGCTCACATGACCTCGTGTATAACAGGGTTGCTGTGAAGCTGGCAGTATACATCTAGACCACAAACGAAGGGACCGCCTAACTCTCCTTGTCTCTCTCTTTTTAAGGCTGGCTGCAATAGCTCATTCAACCCGGTTCGCACCTACAACTCTTTACTCTGGTGTCCTTAAAGCTCTCGCCTCCTTTCATCCTCGATTAAGGTGACATTGTTCTTTTCAGCCATCCTGGCTTCTGCCTCCCTCATGTAGTGTTTCGGTTACAGGACTAACACTGACAACTGGGCTAGTTGGTAGGGGCTCATAGTGAAAAACGGCGCCACCAAAATTAAGACTAGCACACACACAGACGAGCACAAGCGCCCATCTTCAACTACATTTGAGTCACATCAACGCGATTTTATATCATGCACACGTGGCTACAAAAACCAACAGAGACATACAACGCGTTACGAAATCACCCATTCAGATACAGAATTTCCTTTTGCTGCAACGCGATTGATGGAAAGCTGACGCATGTATCTTTGCTATTATGAATATACAATGCCTCGATTATCTCGCGAGTTATCCATAATTCCTCGAGACAATGTTATTATTATTATTATTTTTTATCTGAGGAGAACATCCACGTGCAGTGCGCAGCTATAGGCGATGGCTCCTCGCCATGTGTGCTTTCATCATGTTCATTCAATCTAACATTTATATACCTTCAGTTTATCCGATATAAACACGCCCACACGATAGTGGAAGGTTATACACAACGTCCATGTCACAATTAGTTGCTGGGTATCTGTGGCCCTTACCGCATTCGGACTTCTTTTTTGCTCCTTCTTTTTTTGCTTCTGTTTTCTTACTAATACGTGCGAAAATTCTCCCCAGCTTGCTTGGCACGGAAAAAACATCAACACCATACCGGCCCGCTACGTTTTTCATTCCATGCGACATTTCATGAGAGTGTGGTATGTCTGAATTTTCTTTTTTGCCTTCCAAGTTTTCTTTGCTTTTGTTATACCGGCCATTTTCAGATTTTAATGCCCTAATTAGCTCTTCGCACGTTCTGGTCACCACATGGTCTGGGAAACCCGCACTCACTAGCCTGCCTAGTTGAGGCCCGTGTGCTGTGCGATGTCAGTGCACGTTAAAGAACCCCAGGTGGTCTAAATTTCCGAAGCCCTCCACTACGGCGTCTCTCATAATCAGAGCTGGTCTTGGGACGTTAAACCCCATATAACAACAACATCAACACTAGCCTGCCTACTCGTCTGGGCGCACTTTGTCTAGTAGCACTAGGTAATCGTCGGCATACCAGGATATTTTAACACGCCCAGATTTTAGTCTTTGCACACTGCATTAATCTACAAATCCTAAATACGCTATTGCAGAGAATGGCCGTTTCCTGCTTACAATCTGCTGTCAAAAATGCGTGCTGTCATAGAATAAAGGAAAGGAATAAAGGAAAGTTTGGTGGAAGTTTAGTTGCGAGTTCGGCTCCTTAGTTGAGAGAGTTCGTGTCATGTGTGTGTGTGGTTGTCTCAATTTTTGTGGCACCGCTCTTCACCATGACTCTTTGTTACAGTTATAGCGCGGTGGACCAGCTCAACTTGATCCACCCGGACAAGCGTGACTAACACAACGTCTAATTCGAATGACTGGTATCTATGCAGAAAAGCCCAGCAGGCAAATATGAGCCCGAACCAACTTACCTGAGACACATTTGTCGTGTGTACGCGCCAGTCGCCATTGCTTAGGCATAGGTGTTTACGTTCCTTGAGGTAGCGGACCAACGAAATTTGCACTGGCTGACGCTACCGTTTTCACATTCTAGTGAGAACTGGCATACACTTGTTTGACCATCACATATTATCGGGGCACTGTTGAGGCGCGCTCTTATTATTTCTGTCTGCAGTGTGTTCGGTGCGATTATATGCCAACTGGAATGGCTACAATATAAGTGAACATATAATAGTTATTTTAAGTAAGCTCATAAAATAACCGCTATTAGGTATTTATAAAATTTTGTGCAAACGCCAGTCTTTTTGCTTCTCCATATTTAGTGTAGCGGCTGTCTGTGGGAAATAACAGCAGTGAACTAATTTTCACACTCCTCAAGCCAAACTATGAAAGGCCGTGCAGCAAACTGTTTAAGAACAAGCGTTCATGGAAATACGGATGCTTGAAGGGACGAACATATCGTTCATCACATTCATTAAACAGAATATTTCACAAGTAATGATGCAAACCTTACTCTCTGCGCTCTCTCATATGCGCATGTCCACAGCAGGCAAAAATTTCTCTAACTTCTTGGTGGTATAAGTAATTCACTTTTAAAGCAAATTATAGTTTTACGTGTGTGATGAAGCGAATCACCGAAACATAACAATAACAGTAAACAGAGGAATTAAGCCTACTAACTACTGAATCTCTTTCAAGCGCGTCCTCGTATTTATACGAACGTGGAGACGATTAACTACGTTGAATACCGCAAAAGGTCGCATGTTCTATTTAGTGAAGTTACGATAGTTTTCGCTCGGGTGTCTCTCCGAGTCTTCCATGTGCTGTCCGCAAAAGAAAAAGTAACACATAAACAGCGAGCACTGAAGTTTCCCTTTTCGCTTAGTTGAACGTTATTCGCAGCGAATTTTCCTGCACTACAGCGTGAAAGTACTTACCGAATTTGTGCGGTCAGTCGTGTTATTTTGCTTCTGTAGGCGGCCTCATTAACTATGTGCTCCGGAACATAACTATAGACACATACGCCGAGCTCTCGCTATTTATTTGCTTGCAGCAAAGGCGCCCGCACATCCTCCATTGGTCAGAAGTCTGAAGGCCTCTCTTGTTGGCATAGATATGTGGAATCTCTTGAACTTAGCAGTGATAAAGAAGAGAGTTTGTTTAAGATTAAGCTGTCTGTGGCATGTCCCGATTTCTCCGTATAGTGTTTCATAAATCGCGGCTACGCAGAAATACGAGAAAAATACATCAAAATGTAGCGCTGCTCTAAGACGCAATTTTTGCGTCATATAATATTACTTTTTCGTTCCTATATACCCAGATACATTAGTAATCAACAAAAAAGCTCGGAGACAAGGCTGCTTCAGTGAGCACAAGGTGTATGAACTCGACCGTGCTGAATGTGAAACGAAGAATTGTCAATTGTAATAACTTTATGATGCGTATATGTGTGTATAATATCATCCGTTATGGTCACAACTTCGCAGCGTGTACAGCGAACAATTTGTGTTACGCTGAGCGTTCGATGAAAGAAAATACAACTTCTAAGAAGAGAGCTTGCAAACACTAACCAAGCACACCGGTAACAGCAGTTGCTAGAGATAATCACGTTTATTTACTCCAAACGCTGTACAAGAAAAATTGCAACAGGTATACATTCGCACTATAAAAATATCGTGAATTATAACTGAAAGATTCACTTTGTGAACTGGAATAATACGGGCCAAAAAAAAATTTTGTTTGCGTGCGTAGTGTAGTTCAGAAAGAAGCTGATACGAAAGTACAGACATTAAGTAGTTTATGGTGAAAAATTATAGGAAAACGTCAACTCATGAACTTGAAATATAAATAACAGAGAAGGTATACATATACATAAAGGGAAAAACATTCGTTCTAGAATCATCAGATCCATGTAATGCATTGTTATCCCATAATATCTTCACATTACACGCACACACACACACGCACACACAAATCCTTGTCGTTGTTGCTGCGAGTGTTGTAATGCCGTGCTCATTAAACTATGCGATGCGAATTGATTGGCTTGGTTCGCAAAATGTGGTGTTCACTTTTTTTTGTCACTGCAGGCCGCAGGCACCACTGAAAGGTGATAAACACGTGTGTGTGTGTGTGTGTGTGTGTGTGTGTGTGTGTGTGTGTGTGTGTGTGTGTGTGTGTGTGTGTGTGTGTTGGAAACAAAGCATATTGTCGCGGAGCACTCTTTCGTTCAGGCAGAAGGAAGAGTAATAAGAAGCGTAAAATGGTTTAAACGAGAGCGTCATTGAGATATGCTATTTACAAACTGAACTTCTTGCCGCCCGCTATAAGACGAGAAGAACTACGTAAATTCTCCGCCCAAGGAACAGTACTCAACCATAAGACCTTAGTATAAATAGTATAAATTTTTACATTCAAGTTTCTTCATTTTTGACGGTTTGACTAGTTAGTTACTCGGCTGCATATGTTTGTTTCCGCGTGTTCTTAGCTTCATTTATTTTTATAAATGGCTCAGCCCTAATTAATTTGCTTCGACGTATACAGTCACAGTGTCTGAGTAAAGGTTTTCGTATCTCAGTCTCCAAGGAACAACGCATCGTTAGTGCTTTGTCATAGACCAAACACGAAATGTTACCTCCTAGATGCTTTCTGCGCGAGAAAGAGAGATAGTTATTATTTTTGTGTGTGTGTGATATGCTTTCAAGTACACGGTTGCAAAAATATTTCTTATTGTGCCGGTGGTGATTCAGCAATGTGACCTCACAAAATGTGAAATAAACCTGGGACCAGGCGTTCAAGAGCCTTTTGACGCGAATGAGTTACTGGAAATCAAGCTACATCTTTAGAGCTATTTTCGACGGTATTTCTTTAAGGACCTAGCGCTGGACTACCTTAACAGTAGCCCTTCTCAGAATCCCACAGTATACTAAGAGCCTGCGTTAAAATTTTAAGTTCATTGTTATCGTTTGTTCGAACATACGTACATCACTACAAGGTCAATTTCGTTATAAAGGCTGTTCGCTATATCGAGCAGCCATGGCCGTTTATGCTTCTTGGTCTGTTTTACAGGTGTGTTTTGTGAACTCTACGCGCATGGTTCCGTTTCATCCTAAGCATGCGCCTGACGCTTCTTGCTTGTTCTACATACGTAACTGCGAACAGTAGCTTGAAAGCAGGGGTGCTAGTAACGTTGAAGACGTGTTAGATGCTCCTTGCAAGGAATAACAGAGGGTATTTCGCTACACAGTGCCGCCTGGGTGCATACGGAGAAAACGCAGTGGACAGCTTCTGCCGCGGCGGGAGAGTTCTGCAATAACCCGGAAAATGCACGGGTAAGGGCAACGTATTGATACCATTGTGTTCGTGTAAACGTTCTAAGCAATTCAACCGCGTCGTATACTGCAGTCTGATTTGTACATAGTCAGAAATGATGAAGATGCAGCGTTATAAGTTACAAATTCAGTTGCAGCGATACAAGGCCTACCGATCGAAGCTTATACACGTTATTCAGTTTTGTTTGTTGTATAAACTGCTATAAAAGGGCACCTGTTATTGCTTGAAATTCAAATTCGTCGCATTACAGCTTTCTCGGGAGGCCGTTTGATGACACTGTCAGATCGATGAGAAATATATTACTAATAAACACGAAAGGACGGCTTCGGCAAGGACTAGCATATCACGTGACACAACAAGGAGACAAAACACTTACTGTACACGACTACATCAATCCGTCAACGCTGCCTAACTAGAGCTGCCTCGCGAGTTTGAGACCAAAAGCACGTTTGCGTAAACCTCGACACGAACATTTACTTCTTGCATTCTTCTCTTTCCCCTACGTAGTCTTCATGAACGGAAGTTAAGCATTGCGCTGCGCTAACTGATGCACGTAGGCTTAGTGCGATTTTAATTGAAAGGTGCGCGTGCTTATGACAACGTTAGGTGCATGAGGTGAAGGCCGTTCAGTGCGACGCTTACGTAAATGATACATAAAAAGACTGATGTCTCTGAGGTGGCAGTGGAGACACCGGTGTCAGTCAGTTTGAACTTGTGAACCTTGATACGAAACGACGGAGAGAACATGTCGCTTGCTGTGTACAAAACGAACGTGATGACTTAAAGATCGCGCGGGAAAGGACTGAAATGCAGCAACTATTTTGCGCAGTGCTCTTGCCACAGCGTCTAGTCGAACGCGTATCTTCGCGTGCGTGACGCGGATCGCGACATTCACATTAACAAACAAAAAGAAAGGGTCAGTACGTAACATTGCCGTTGTTGCAGTGTTGGTTACTATATATATCATGTCACACCGTCCATCACACTCATGCGCTATATTTCAGCGCTTCCTCAACAAAAGTTTTCCAAAGCTCTAGCAATAAAAACAAAGCTTTTCTCAAAACACACAAACTGTAAACTCTTCGCTTGGTTACATAATGTACAAGTCTGGCTTGGAAAGCCTCTTTGGTTTTCGCTAGTTAAGAAAAAAAAAAAAGCCCGTGTCACAATGTCTCATTTTGCTCGTTCTGTCACTAAAAGGCGACGCTTTTGGTAAACCTCGTTCAGAACGCTGACAGGCGTCACACGCAAGGTTCGCCGAGCTGTTAGGATCGAAAGAAAGAAGGCACGTCTTGAATATTTCGCACGACGTCCTCTTCGAGTCGAGGGAGAGGGAGACTCGGCGCTGAAGACTGTTGAAGACACCCTTCGGCTGCAGTCGACTCAGGATGGGCTTTGCTGGACGAAATGAGAGGCTGCACCAACGTCTGTCAGTAGAAGGGGAACAAAATAGAGATACAGTTGTTAATGGCTATAACACACTCAGTATCACGTATTAATAAAAAAATTATCGCATTACTAGAATATTGGTACTAAATTATACGAAAACCCGCTGGCAGTAATAGCGTACACTTGCAAGCTATGGTCCTTACACGATAGTTCTTAGAATCAGAGAACTACCAAACCTCCTTGGCCTCTTTAGCTGTTATTATATTTTTGCTTTTCCTCCCCACTTTCTTCCCCATTGCTTTACAAACGACGCACAACGTTCTGCTTGACTTGTCCACCAAAAAGGCACCATCAATTCATTGATTGAATCATGCGAGCAGACATTTCAACTATAAATCAATCAATCATTTACTATCAGTTTTGGTAGTTTTGTTGTTTAGGCTGCCTTGCCCGTGGCAGTAAAGCAGCGGTCGTCACTTTATTTTTGTGGTCCATTTCGAGAGGTGGTCTCTCTCTCTCTTTTCATTGGAACGCAAAATTTTTTAAATATCTCTTGGCCTGCTTAATTGACCAACATGCGTAGTCTTCTTCGGCTAAATCTCAGTCATACGGCTCTTGAGTGGATACGTACTAAACTGGAAGTACAAATCTAAGTTACTTTTGCAGCGTAAGCTGTTGTGGGCTCGTTTCAGTAACCAGAGATTGGTGGCGGTGGTTTCCGCCGCCGCGGCCTGTGTCTCTCACCGGTATCGCCCACAATGAGAAAACAAACTCCCTGTCTTCAGGAATTTGAACCCGGCTCAGTGGAAGAAGAGTGGCATCCATCCCCGACTCTCCACGCACGTGGTTGGTCACTTTGTACACTCATTCATGGCTCTGATATCGTAGGAGTGCTCTTTCAGGACATTGTGGTTTCATCGACGAAGACGAGGCACATAGAGGACGAGAAGGAAGATAGAAGACGGAGGAGACGACTACGGCGAAGAAGATGAAGAAAAAGAGGAAGTAGTAGAAGAGAAAGGAGAATAGAGGGTAGCTACGAATAAAGAGATGCAATAAGACGGGGAGGAGAGACAGAAAACGAAGACCGATAGAGAAGGATGAGAGAGCACGCAGCAAAGTGTAGCTTACGATGACAGTGCGACGCGTATCCTGTGCAGACCTGGGAATTTTTTTTTCCTTTTGTTTCTCAGTATATAGATTTTGGAGTTTCTATTTACTGGACCCAATAGAAGCAATAGAAGAATTACTGAGGATGTTCTCGCCATCGTAAGGCGACGGTTACCTTTATTGCGCAATTTGCCGAGAGCAGAGGAGGAGATTTTCAAATTTATACTTGAAACACTAAACTGCGCGTTCCCTGCAGCGTTTCCCGAGTACGTTCAAAAGTGTATCAGGGCCTCTTTAACGGCAACACGAAGTTGCTTGTCGCCATAAACACCCAGCCACTGAACCGTGATTTAGTTATCAGCATTATTATTTTTTTGAACCACCAACCCTCGGGGGTTTTCGCAACAGCGATGAATCAGGAAATACATTACAAATATATACAGTCTGACAGCTCTTCTTGATGACAGGGCCTCATCATTCAGCTTTTCAGTACTTCGACCTGCTATTGCAACACGTTACCCACTATGATGCCGTCTTGGGTGAATGCTACATTGCATTATTATTTAGAGCTTCGAAACCGTGATTACTTGTGTAGGGTTTTGTAAATTCACGTGCTGTTTGTTCTAAACTGATGACGTGACAGAGTGCCTTTGAAGGTAGTTAGCGGTCATGCTAGCCCGTCAGGTTTTCCCTTTGGTTCCTTAAGAGAGAGCATTGTTATTTGGTCGAAAACCATGAATGGTTAGAACACCATGAACTTCTAATATATGTGGCGTTTGAAATGAAACAGAGAAGAAGCAGGGTTGATCACCTGCCCGCACAGAAACGGCCAACCGAGAGTAATGGATTAAGAACGGCATCTGGGATACTCCGTCGAGTGACAGGCATTATTGCGCGTTTTCAAGAGTCATGTTGCATGACACATCAGAGCGGAAATTTCAGGCCACTCCCTTTAATAAGTATCCTTCACTTTCTTTCAGTGGCTGCGGCATTTTTCTGATATGAGCGAGTGGTCGCTGGTTTAATAATAATTTCTTGTGTTTTACGTCCCCAAAACACGGTATGATCTTGAGAGATGTCGAATGGATGGCTCCAGAAATTTAAACCACCTGGGATTCTTTAACGCGCAATGACATCGCACTGTACGCAGGCCTCTAGCATTTTGCCTCCATCGAAATGCGGTTGTCGCGGCCGGGATTCTATCCCGCGACCTCTGGGTCAGCAGCCGAGTGCCGTAGCCACTAGACCACCGCGGCGGGGTGATCGCAGGTTTTGATTTGTTGCCACTGCGGACGCATTTCAGCAGGTGAGACGTTAGAATGTGGTCTTACGGGCCTTTGGTGCAGGAACCCCAGATGATAGAGAGTAATGCAGGATGCCCCATGAAGTCGCCTCCCCCCCCCCAATCAGATCATGAATCTGGCATGCACAAGCCACGGAGCCACGGTGTATTCTTTTATCGTTTCTAATTGCGCCAATGGCTTAGCTACAAGCCGATCAATGCTCTTAGTTCTAACAACTGTACCTCGATAACAAGGCAGCACTCGGCTAGGAGAGGCCAAGAATCAGGCTCAGCAGCAAGGTCAGCAGAAGCGGCTTCAGGCAGCCCGTGGAGTTTGCGATGTCTGCAAGAAACCGGAAAAAAGGCAAATAAGTCAAACTGTTTTCTACTCCCTTTTCAGGGCCTGCTTCTTTATCTGCTACCCTTAATTAATGGCAGACTGCCCGCGCACGCTAGGTACCATGAAACATATTAGGAAGCTCGCTTTGTAGGATATTTTACAGTGATGCAATGTTTCAGCCATGGCGAAGCGAAAATCCTATTATTAGGCTACGTACGAAAAGAAATGGGTCGAATTCTCGCTGAGCTTTAAGAAAGTTGGACACTTGCGGCTGTGGGGAGTGAATTTCTTGTTTTTGCTCTAAGATTTCTGCAAGCTGCTTAGGAAATTGGAAGGCAGAACAAGCATAATGATCATTTTTAACTCCGCTATGAAAAGTGTAATGTACAACCAGGAACAACTGCTACTTACTTTCATCTGTTTCAGCAGGTGCACCTGCGTGAGAGAGCAAGGGAGACAATGTTACCAAGGGCAAGGAAAAAAAGGAGGCGAAGTTTAGGTAAAAGAAAGGAAGAGATACAGAAGCAACAACATGTACTATTTTAGTACACTTGTAGAGGGATTAAGAAAAAGTAATGACATTTTATGACTCCGGCAGCCCCTTGTCGAATACTACTTTACGTTTGCCTTAACCACGAGTGGTCTAAGGTGGTTCAACATAAACGGGCCCATGCACAGCCGCCCTGCGTTATGAACCGTGACATGTTGTATTGGTCAAACTTCACAGTTCCATGTCTTATACTTCTATCCTCTGACTTGCATTTATTAACAGCTCGAGGTATAATGTCTGTCGTCCGCAGAAAACTCGCCAGAGCGGGTAACTCGTCAGAGTGATACAGAAACGAAGCCTCGGTGTCCTCTCTCATTAAACTGATGCAATTATTCGCACCTAGTTAACACTTCGCGCAACCATATCAGAACGCTTTAGCTGCAACATACTCTACCATTCCTTCGAGTCATTTGTGCTAACATCGCAAGGACACTAGCTGGGTTCGAGAGGGAGTCGAACCCAGGCCGTCTCCGTGGCAGGCCGGTGTTATACCAGACTGCCGCTCCAGCAGTAGACGCTGCCTAGGAAAGAAGTGCCTAGACGTGGTGAACAGCAAAGCATATCCATGTGTACTGTAGTACAGCAAGGATGTGGGAAAGGAAGTGAGGCCAAAGAGGAGGAAAAGAGTAAAGCATAGTATAGCCTTGTCCAGTATAGTATAGTATAGTATAGTATAGCGGAGGGGTTGGAAAGGAAATTGAGTGTGCATAGGAGGTATGTGAGGGTGAGGCAAATGAGGAGGGGAGAGGGTGAAGCATAGCACGCCCGTGTATAGTAGGTTATAGCAAGGAGGTTGGAAACGGAAGCGAAGGTGAGTATGGGGAAAGGAGGAGGGAAAGCCCACCAGCTCCGCTAGCTAGCATTGCGCTCCTACAGTACAAGCTGCCCACGCATTTCTTTTTTTACTTGGAATCAAAAAACTGATTTCATTGTGGCGTATGACTGTAACAACCAAAGAATATCCGTGAGTACATAAGGGGAAAAACAAGCGTTTTCGCCGAGGCCGTTGAACCAACCTAAGAGCGAATCCAACCTAAGAATGAACAACCTAAGAGTGAATATAAGCTCTACCTGCACAGAACCGCGGCACTCCTGCAATTCATCTGTGCGAGAAAAGAGGCGTGAAGAAAGTAATGCGGAAAGGAGGAAGGGAGAACACTCCCTTCTTCCTTTCCTTATTTCTTTCTATATACAAACACATGATGGCTATGTACAGGTTCTGTCGTGACATCGTCACTTTACATAGCTTTAATGTTATAGCATGATATGTGTGTATACAAGAAAGATCATGCATACAAGGGCGCACTAACAGAAAAGATAAGTACACCCACAGTATGTACATTTGTCAAGTAACGCTTGACTGCCCGGCTACAAGAACCAGACCAGTTGGAAAACAAGTCGCACACGTCCATCAACCAACGACAACAACTGGAACGACCATTGCCGAAAATACTCCTCTTCCCCAAGGAATAACAATTCCTCCGACAAGATGGAAATTAGCTCTAAGTCGCTCCAGGAAGGGAAACAGCGCTAGGCGGCCACGTCCTGCAGCAAGGGCCTCGCACCTATTACGCCACATACAAAAGGCCCCCGTAGCGATCGTCCGTCGTGTGGGCGTAGTGGTTATCGTGCTGGCTAATATTTGCACAGTAATATTTGGCTCACAAGTTCACAGGCGCCTCAACGACTGACTGGCACCGTTTTCTGGGCATGTTGAAAAAGTGTTGCAAGGCCCCTTTTAGGAACTGTGTCTAGCGCAAAAAGGTTCGGCCTAGGGATTCGATGGCGCGTTAAACAACGTTTAAAAATTATTGTACAGCTTCTATATTATGCACTACAAGTATATGCTATTGCATTTATTGAGGTGCAACACAGTTACTTCTACTCATGTGAATACACGCTTAACTTTCGGGTTACGACCGATTTTCACGAAAGGGGTATCCACCACCATTTTGTAATACATGTGTGCTGAGCTTTCGCAGCACATTACAAGAGTCTGAACAAGCCAAGGAACAGAATGTTGACTACAGTGTTATATTCTTTCCATATTCCCGTATGTTGATGAAGGGACAATCTCACAACGCAACCAATTCTGCATTGTTTTCATGCCTGTGGACAGACGCTGGATACATTTGACTTCCCGAATCGGCATTCAATAGTAATATTGCTGCTTTGCTAGAAGATGACATGCACACGCACTGTCATCTATGACCCCTGATGAAAACCTGGTTTACTCAATCCAGTTAGGTGGAGTTTCTAACAACGTATTCGACATTGGCTTTTTCGAATCGAACTCTTTTGTGACAATGGCTGCATCAGACGTTCATGAATATCAGTCCCGCGGACTGGCTCAACAAAACGATTCCCTTTCAGCTAGACGTCTGACGCTCATCACAGGTGGCTTATAGTGCGGAAAGCACACGTTTGAAATCGAGGGCTGCTTGTCTAATGCGTCAGGGTATCTGAAGCCGGCGCTACGACAATAAAGCTGAGCAATACAAAAGGTTTTTTTTTTGTTGTTGTTTACTGCGTTAAAACAACGTCTAGGTGATACTCAGTGCCGCTTATTCTCAGTGCCCTCAATGACATGCGAGTAAAGCAAATCCGCCTTATTCAGACTGGCGCTGTTTCCCGATGTTTGGACTGAAGAGGGGACAATTCTACAGCGCTTTAGAAGTAAGAGAGAGCGAATGTTTGCGCACGTGTTGATGGGAATACAGGGGTGTTGACGGAACGTCCTTTATTCTTAGGCTTTTTGTCCGTACCTAGCGCACCGTTCACTTTCGAGCAATCCGGTCGAGACATATCGCTACAGTTTAGACAAAGAAGGATTCGTAGCGTGGAAGCACGGATACACTGGAGGCACCCCTCGTTCGTCTGTGTTTTCTGTTTACGCTCCCCTATCCCGAACCCGTGTCAACTAGCCCGTTCCTCTACTTTTCCATGCGAAAAAGAGCAAAGGTTGGGTCGATGGCTGCTTTCCGGAACCGACGCCGTAGGAATAGCGGAGGTAACAGAAGCCAGAGGGAAGGTGGGAGCACTTATAAGTTACAAAGAGACGTTCATCCCCCCCCCCCCCCATTTTTTTTTTTGGGGGGGGGGGGGGGTGGTAGGTCGGGGAACGTCAGGGAAGAAAGTACCTCCCGCATTGTCCGCGAGGTGCCGTTATTAGCACGGATGTTTTTCGCGGAAAGGGACGAGTCGATGTTGCCCAACAGTAAACAATAGACGCTCCGTATCATCAGCTCTCCCGCAGTGCTGTCGCAAGGAGCTCCTCAGCTTCTTTTTATACACCCTGGGCTAGCGCCGTGCTGTCTGTCTCTCTTTCTCTTGACATCTGGCAAAACTGTTGCCGTGTAAGTTGTGCTACAGTTTCATAAGCTCCTTGAACCGGTCTCGTGCCATCGTGCTTTTTTCTTCCCTTTCACCAGGCTTCTATACTTGCGAATTCGCCACCCCCTCCTCGTACATGGCTCTCGTTCCGTGGCTCAGCCAGTGTCTCTGCTTCCGGCAACCTGCTTGCGCGGTCGCTCGTCAACCGGGGCCAAGTCGTGGTCGGCACGTCGTCTTGCTTCCCTCTGCTATATACCGACTGGAGCACGCAGTGTGTGTGTGTGTGTGTGTGTGTGTGTGTGTGTGTGTGTGTGTGTGTGTGTGTGTGTGTGTGTGTCCGCGATGCGTGCTGAACCGGCGCCTTTGATATTTTCTGCTGATCTGGCTGGCCAACGCGATTTACCGGAATCCGATTGACGCCTCCTCTCTTGATGAAACCGGATTCTGCCTCTTCCGCATCGGAATGCACCGTCTTTATCTTATCCCGTTATATTATCTCTCTCTCCCACTTCCCCTATCTTCTTTTTTTTCCCCTTCCTTTCCGACATATTCCCTCGTTCGTCGTCTTCTTGGTGTCCCTCATCATTTTTCTTCCCCTGCAGCAGCTGCCTCCGTTTCGCCTCTAATTCATTTTTCTCGGCAACACGCAGACGCCCACGCTTTTAGTGCCGACTTTTCTTCGTGTGCCTGGAACACAAGATGAGTGCCGCGCGCGCTCCTCGTCCGTTCTTCGAAACCACGGTTCTATTAATGCTGCAGCTTCGTCGCTCAGCGAATCTATTTCTCCGGCTTTGCTTCCCGGCTGCCAACTTCTTTCGATCTCTCATTCTTCGAGTCTCTCACTCTGTCGGCCGTTCTGCAAAGCCTTCGAAGTATAAGCCACACTGAGTTAAAAGTTCTTCTAACAGATTAGAAAACTTCAGCGCAGTTCGGTGCAAGGCAGCCTTGACACGGATGAGTGCACTACTCGTGGAACTGGGAGATTATTGAGGAAGTCGAGGGTCCCTGAATCCTAAAGCAGGCGTGTTATATACGCAGCGTCGTCGAAGGTAGTCGTGTGGCCAGACAGTATATCTTTCTCCCTAAACGCTTACCTGTGTGATAGAATACAGCCTCGGTGACCGCCACTTGATATCACGAACGAAAGCATACGAATATTAGGTACTCAGACTCGGGTGTCCCGATGAGACTCAAGCAGTCAGAATATTTCGAAGCGCTACATCATGGCGTGCCCTGTATAAAAGTATAGTCGTTTATATTAGCGATTAATACCCAGGAATCGAATCGAGCACAATGTGTATTAAAGAACTGGACACTGAAAATTGTCATGGGCGTACAGTTCATGACTAGCACACATTCTTGTGTCGTCACCAACCGTTGGCGCTACTGAATGATAATCTATCTATCTATCTATCTATCTATCTATCTATCTATCTATCTATCTATCTATCTATCTATCTATCTATCTATCTATCTATCTATCTATCTATCTATCTATCTGTCTGTCTGTCTGTCTGTCTGTCTGTCTGTCTGTCTGTCTGTCTGTCTGTCTGTCTGTCTGTCTGTCTGTCTGTCTGTCTGTCTGTCTTGTGTCCTTCGCACAATCGCTGCCATGTAGCAATTGGGCGGAGGGTCAAGGTCAAGAGCGGGTTCCCTCTCCCTTTCTGCGTGACAACGGACATCAGGAACATCGAAGCCAGTGGACACCTTGAACACCTCCGCTGTTAAAGCGGTTTGCAAATATCAGCTGCGTCATTCCGTAGAAATTTTTACTTGATTTCGTGAATCCAGAGTTCAATTCTGTCGTAATAACATGCATTAATTTGGCCAATGTTGCAAACATTGAGCGCGTTCTGCAACCTTTCACCTGAATACTGTGCGATCGGTTTCTCGGACGCCGTGTATTCTATGACTGCCTGTCTGGACATGTACCGCGTATGTTTCATATTGCCACTCTAGAAACAAGGCAGGATTATCGCTATTAGTTATTGTCTTCTCTAAACTGATTCACAACCGTCTCTCACGTCCGCGCTTGCTGTCGGCTGTAACTTTCTGCTTGTTCATTCTTATTTGCGTGACCCAGCATGTTTGTGTATTCGGTCTGTAACACTAACCCTATTACACGCGGCATAACACAACAAGAATACCTTGCTTAATGATCTTACCTTGACATTTTAGTTCTTGTATCCGCTCTTTGCCTGATTTTTGTCCTTGATTAACTTTTTTTTGCCTGCATTCCTGTACCACTGCTTCGGTTCTGTGTTTTATTTTATCATTTATTTTCCTTTTATATACACTGAAAGTGATATTTTCCTAAATTAGTTAATTATTAATTAATTAACAATAATGGTGAGGAACAAATACGCGGGGATTTTTCGCGAACCATACGGATTTACCGCTCAGCGAGTGTGCATTTAACAGATCCGTACCGGTCCCGAAACGTCCGTGCGTACGATTGGTGATCGCAGCTTCCTCATAACCATGTTACCTGACAACACAAAGCGTTGTCGAACTCTACTAGAAATATGGAAGCATGAAGTGACCAACTACGAGCACACAGGGAAGGGCCCTGTGGGAAGGGTCCTTCTTGTGCTAAGTTGCCCTTACAACAGTTGCATTTAGTGCAAGTTAGTATAATCTTGTATTAGTTGTATTTAGTTGAAAACTTGTTCTACCTGTTTGAATGTGTGTTTCGCAATTGTTTACTACCTTTATTAATAATGCACACTGAAACTGTTACCGCTTTTACCATGGTATAGTTGCATGTATAGTTGAATTTTGTATTAGTTGCCTTGGTTGTATTTAGTAGAACACTTGTTCCATCTGTTTGAATGTGTTCTCCCTAAATCTTTGCTACCTTTATTGATTATGTGCACCGTAGGTGTTGCCGCTGTATTTCATTGTAACTCCCCTATGTAATGCCTTCTCGGTCTTTAGCATAATTAAATGCCTCAACGAGGACTGACTGAATGCCTCACCGAGGACCCACTGTTTCAGCTGACGTCAGCTCCCCTAACGTAAACCACGGCTGAAGAATGAGTTAATGAGTTTTCCTTTTTTCCTTACTGTCGCACTGTTGGCCATTCAGGAACTGAGTAATAGTCCATTATATGGTGAAATGGGGAAATCTGCAGCACTGATTTCAGCATGTTAAACAAGAAAGGCAGGCAGGGAGCATGCGACCAGTAGTAGGCTTACCATGAGCGTCTCTGTTCATGGAGCGGGCACTATGGCTTCCAGCAGCCCTGACCGGTCGCCCTATGGGAAGGATACGCATGGCAACACATGCGTGGCACTCTGTTAGTTATGCAGAAGCTGTAAGCACGGTTAATGAAAGGCACAGGCACAGGTAAGTAGCGCAAAGCGACATGACAGATTGCATGACAGATTGAGGACATCAAGACACTCTCACCCACCTACGTGCACATTGTTACCGCTGGAGTTCTTGCAAAGGAGATGTATGCTCAGAAATGCGACAACGAACGTTTGAAAACAACAGCCGCCCATAAACCACTTAAATGAACGCAGCCTGAGTCGCGAGGCCAGAGTTGTCAAGGAGATGACTACTACAACTTAAGAGATCCCTGAAAGCTTGCTGGGTACCACTTAGTCTGCTAAAATCCTATCCTCGAGCATCTGAGCGAAAGTGGCCTTTCTATGTGCAAGGTTAGCGGTGCCAATAAAGGCAGCGCGGGTGAACTATTGTGTAAACGCATTAAGCAGATTATTTGAATTTAACTCCGGATCTGAACATGACAACGGCGCGTAGAGCTATGTAGGCGCACAAGTAGTATAACAATCAAGCGCGATGTGTGTTGTGGTACTAAAGGCACAATGCAGGTGTACCTCTGCGTACACCCTTTCATACGCACGCATATTTTGATTTTCAATCACACGTGTGTGTTTTAGCAAGAATTCTCACTATGAAGCCGCGTATTTAGAGTGTCGACTCCTTGGCCACATTCCTAAACGCGCAACCACCAACAAGCACACGCAAGGAACGACAAAAAGATATATCGATGGCATTGAAAACTGCACCAAAAAGCGTCAACTGCTGCATTGTGTGGCTCTTCTACAACCATCGAAGACGTTGTGGGAAGCCGGAACGCGGCGATCCTTTCGCTCTCCATGGGGCGATCAAACGCAAGCAGCTCGAGTGGCAGCTGCTAGACGGGTATACGAAAGGAGAAAGAGCTCAACGTCATTCCATACGGCACCACCCGACACAACCGGGCGGCACCGAAAGGCCGCGGGCAGAGTCAGCAGGGGCATCCAGGAAGGCGCATCTATCGAGTGCAAGTGAACGCACTTGCCTGCTTAAACTTGTCAGCGCTTTCTTCGACCGAAGCGAAGCGAAAATAAAAGTGCGTGGCTTCTCATCTCTCTCCCTCTCTCTTTCTTCGTAGGTAGGTACAGGCAGGAAGAAGGGGTAGAGGGGAAGCGCTGCAACAACACATACAATGCGCCATCGTCGGTTGGGTCGTTTCACGCCTCCAGCGAGAAATGAGCGCTTCACACCCCCGGACCAAGCGGCATATACTCGCCGTTATGGGCTGCAGTGGCGGTGGGGGGTGGCTGTGCGGTGTGTTGTAGGCGCAGCCGGGGCAGGACGCGATAAGCGAGAGTGAGTCGCACGCCCATCGCGCGCACAATGGGACCCGACTTTTTGAACCGCTCGTCCGGGCACCGCTGTGGGACGAGATGAGCGCGTCGACGATGCGATGACGTGAAAATTGACGTCTTACGCCCCCCCCTTTCCTATCCCCTTTGCGGTGGCCGAGATGCCGATCTGTTTTTGCGGCTCGCTCGGCACGCCAGACCAAAAACGCCTGGAGGGTGTGATGTAGGGTAAGGGATCACTGAGGAGAAGGGGGGATGGTGATGGGGGCAGAATTTCGCCTCCCCTTTCTTTGCTTTCCGTTTCGCTTACCTCCGTGCCTGTTATCCGTTTCGCGTGCCGGGCAAGCTTTTTTTCTTCTTGACTTTTTCTTGTTTTTCTTGTTCAGAGGAGGGAAGAGGCGCTTTCTTATGGCCTTTGGCGATAAGGGACGTCCTTTCAGGCATTGTTTTTCTTTTGCGCCTTCCTTCATCACCGCGACCTTTGCTCGCGGCCTCCTCCTTCCGTCGCATCAACGAGGAGCGCGATTACGGAGAAAAATAAGGAAAAAAAGAACTCGCAGTCGGTCTCCGTGTCTTCCCGATGGCTCCGAGAAGTGGTGCCTTTCAAAAAAGCCGCCGCCGCACCCCGGAATGGGGCGGTTCCTCGCTAGATGGCGATGGAAGACCGCGATAACTTTGAGCGCCGAGACGGGCCGGCAGGCGGTGAGGCTCTGAACACGCGAGGAAGACAGTTCGAGAAAGGCAGTGTAGCTTTACTTTTCATTGTATCGAATTGTGAGGACGAAAACGGTGTGCGAAATATCGCGAGAAAATTTGAAACCGCCATTGGAAACGCGACGTAGCGTGGAGAGGTGATCAACTGTTTCCTTGACCTGGGAAAGGTGTTATTTTGAGAATGAAACCATGGAAAAGAACATCCGTGGTGTGTTTTATTGCTGCGAGCGAATCGACGCTAAGGCGAGTCTAACACGAAACTTGGCCAACTCTGACTAGCATGTAAGGCTCCGAGTCAAACCACTCTTGTCTATATTATTCCATGTTACGCGTGCATATGACTAGCTCGCTATATATAGCGAGCTAGTCACATGCTAATAAGTATGCCTGTTTACAAGATAGATGTATACGTGTATTCGCTGTATTTATATGATCGTTGTTGTTTCTTCCCTCAAAGCTGTCCTGTACGTTCTTTATTGCACATTGTATTGGACCGGCCACTAGCTATTTTAGACTATCAGTACAAATAATTATTCTATCTTCATTATTATGTCATGAAAATAAAGTTACACTGATTTATAGGATTTTTTTTTTATCAATCAATCATTTGTTAGCACTTCTCAGCAACTAGGCTTGTTGACACGTTAACTAACTCCCTGTTTGACCGGTCCTGTCAAATAGCTGATTTCCACTCACTCACTCACTCACTCACTCACTCACTCACTCACTCACTCACTCCAGAAGGGCGCATATAAGCGGCATAACACACCGGACGCAGGACGACGTGCGTTCCACAGGATACAGGGTGTGCCGGCAGTGCGCACTCGTAATGCTTTGGCGTGCCATAAAAATAACGGGTCAGAGGTCGAGTAGGAGAGGGAGGGGAAAGAGCAAATAAAGTAAGTTGAAGACATAGCTCTTTTTTTGTTTCTCCCGGGCTTCCCTCAAGCCTTGTCGATTTCATTTTCGAGATGCTTCGAAGTGAAGCGTCATAGGGGGAGCGTAGAAAAGGAGGCGGAAAAAAAATACATCGGCGCAAGTTATGTTATGAGGATCGGGAGAGAGAGAGAGAGAAAAAAGAGGGGGTGGGGTGTAGTACGGAGAAGACACGAGTCCTATAACAACGCCCGTTAGGCGGGAACTGCCGCTTCAGATCTCTCCTTCTCTTTTCGTAAATCCTGAAGAAAAGAGAGAGATGGAGAAAAAAAAAGGAAAAAGTGAGATTAGACAGAGATAAATACAAATTTATGGAGAATACCGGACATTCTTTGATGCTTTTCGCAAAATATTGGAGCTCGGCTAGGCAGGGAGGAGCCTACGAATACACCTCGAAAGGCGGAGGCCCGCCCAAAATGGGATTTAGTTGCCCGCAGAAGCGGCGACATCGGCCTCTGTAGTAATGTGAAAGAAATAGATACATCGAAAGGAAGGGCTCAACGGGCTCTCTTTTTCTGGCCGCCTTTTATTTCCTTTTATTGTTATTATTACTATTTTTTTATGTCGCCAACGCGTGTGCTGGATTTTCATGGAGACGGGCGCCACATTCGCCTTCGCTGTAAGCGGCGGCCCGCGGCGGCGGCGGCTTCGGCCAATAATCCGCAAAGCTTTCGGCTCCACGTGAGCTGTTTTTGATGCATATGCGTCCTGTACAGAGAGCTGCTTGCCAGCATGCTTATAGCGAAGCGATATCGATTCCGTGCTGGCAAGGAACAAGCGAGCGGGCCACAATCCCGTCGTATGCAGAAGAAGAACAAGAGGAAACATGGCGAAGGCGACGCTTTTTTGCAGATTGGACATATTTGACGTTAATAGAGGGAGGCGTCGAAGGAACTAGGGCGCGTTTACGCCCAATATTACCGACCGGCCGTCGACAGCGTGCGTTCGCGTTATGCGGTCACGTGAAGGCAGAAGATGGGGGCGGAAGTATATAGGCTGATAATTCATAGAAAGGCGCTGCGATTTAAGCACTTCTCTTTTTCTTTTTCTTTTTTTCTTTTTGCGTGCAGAGGTCACACATGGAAACAGAGGGCGGGTACATCGTGCCTGCGCGTCAGATGGGGCGAATGGGGTGGTTCTGAGAGCACTACGTAGTGATGCGTCTACGAGGAAAATGCGTGCTCCTGAACAGCGATATTTTTCCGCTTTATTTGTATTTCCGCTCATTAAATGTGAACCACGCCGTATACAGAGCTCTTGATGCAATAAAGATCCCGCCACGGTGGTCTAATGGTTATGGCGCTAGGGTGCTGATACGAAGGTCGTGGGATCGAATCCCGGCCGTGGCGGCTGCATTCCGATGGAGGTTAAATGTTGAGATAGTCCTCCATAAGGAGAGAAGCAAAATACCTATAAGGAAGGGCATAAGAGAAGGGGACACAATCCCTCCAATGTTATAGCTGCGGTGGGTTGAGGCTGAAAGGTTGCCGTCATCATTATCATTAACTTGGCTCATTATGAGCGAAGCAACAAACAGCCAATGCACAAAGCTTGTTAGTAAAGGCGCCAATCATCTACAAAAAAAATGGAAATGTTTGTTCTTGTTGGCAAGAAAAATAATCGATCAAACGTACCGAGTACCCTACATTTCCCAGGGGCGTCTATTTTACGTCCTTGTTTAATCGTATACGGCAGAAATAGCCGGATTCTAGCACGCCGGATACAGCACGCGGGCTCTCACTTTTTAAGCTTGCCAACAAAAGCGAGAAAGCAAGTCAGTATAGCCGCACGTTTTTTTAATGATTTTACCACCGCGTAATCTCGAGTCCTTTTCTTAACGAGCGGTAGTAAAGAACCGGTCCGGAGGACTACTTCGCAATAAAGCCCTGACGCATGCTCTCTGTACACGCCACACTCGCGGGCTCCAAGTCTATACGGGCGAAATAGAAAGGGTTGGAGAATTACGAGCACTGGAAAAGGCGAGTCTTCAACTTCGGGACGCTTTAACTTTCTCCAGACACGACTGGGCCTCCATTTATTCAGCGGCTAGCTGAAAGGAAGCCAGAGAGAAGTACCGGCGTACTGTATGATAAAATGACTTGCGTCCCGTACGTTGTAGCTGGCAACCACTTACACCCTTTGTCCTACTCGAGCAACATATTTTGCTTTTGAAGGACCCCGGTACTGGTCGTGGCAAGTTTATGGTATGTCTGTTTCCCTATGCATTTTACTAAAGCGCTATGGTATGTTCATCTATCTTGCTATCTTGATTGGTGGTGATGTCCTTCGTTGTGTGTGTACGATTTGTTTTTATGCTGTTCGTGGTAACTGCCGCCCTGTATGCTTTGTAATTATTTCTTACCCTCTTCTGCTTCTGCCAGGAAAGAGGGTAGGCCAGGCGCTGTTGGTGTGGTGCAAATGGGGTAACTTATATCGTGATCATGTGATAAAGGTGATAAGGAGATCAGTCGATCAGGTATCAGTTGATCAGGTGGTTTCACCGTGACAGTTGATCAGGTAGCTTGGGTTTGTTCGCGATACGAAATCGGGGTGGTGCACAGAGCAGAAAAAACGAGGACAAGACGACAGAGGGACACAACGCAGGCGCTTGGCGACTTCGTTTTTCCGCGCTGTGCATCATGCCGATAAAATTACTGGCATTATGGAGATCCACATTCATTTTTGTGTGGACGTTCACAAAGCGAACTACATATATATGTATAAACAAACATGTCGTTGGTGTTGTTCGGACCAGTTTATACTATTTTAAGCGGGATTGTGTGAAGATGCTTGCTTATATCAAGAGGACTGAAGCGCGTTGACGAGCATTTCACGAAGCACGAATAGTGTAGACCTCTGCATGGTTGCCGTCTGGCTCGCATGCCTCGCACGGACATTTCCTGAGCCCTACACGCCATTGCTTTCCTGTACACGGTGGCCATGTTTCAGCCGACTGACATTGCCTTAGGTGACGCGTGCGCAATGTCATCGCCTAAACTTTAGAGTCAATCAGGACTTCGCGCAGTCGAAAATGCACTAAACGATGTGCAACGATGCGACACAAGAACCTTTTCTTCATCCGTATCACGTGAACAGAATATTCGCATTTCCTTACATGCGAACAAACTTTAACGATGTTAAAATCAAATGGGGAGCCTTACGTTTTTGTTTCGGCGGTTATCGGCGATTGATAATGCACCGACTCGGATAATGTAGAATGCTGTGATTCATGCAGTACCTAACGAGCCATCGGTGTGTGTGCGCTGTGACAGCTCTCTACAGTAGATAGTTTCAATTCATTCGACTGCTAACGCTTTCGTGTATACAGTGAGTGATGGTACTGGACGAAAGCAATAAAAATTAAATATTAAATGCACTACGGCTCGACCTTACATGCAAAATGGAGCTTGCGCGCATGCATCGCGTGCACCGATGCAAAATGGCACGCGCCTGGTATATGTGCACGGGCTCCTGAGAATCAGTATTGAGAGCAGAATGTCGTGTCCGTATTCACCTGCCGTGCTGGCCCTTCCTCATATCGGCTTCCGGTGCATGTCATTACGCATTATGGCCCTTCCGTGAATGACGGGAATCACTGTTTTCGATTTCCGTGCATGCCGCGAAATGCGTTCACCCTCGCGGTATCATTTCGCCGGGCCGTGCCGCAATCTCATACCCGGTGCAAAGGAACAGAAAGAATGGACGCACCGTTATACTGCCACTTACGAACCTGCGTGCCTTACACGTGTCGTAATGACTTTGAAGGCATATGCATGCACTTGCTGAAAGAAAATCGAGCAATTTTTTTTCAAAAAAAAAAAAAAAACGCAGGGCACCACGAGGACAATGACCCCTGCGCGACAATATATTACGCTCGTTGTGAGCATATTACCAGAACTCTCGAGATTCCATTAGGAATCTACATTAGTACATAGCTTGAACCCTACTTTTACTGGAGGTGCGAGCGTGCCTAGCGCAAGTGCGGTGAGGAAACCAAACGAATAAAATAAGACAATTACGTCGCAAAGCAATAAAAACCATGCCGTATAGCGATGCAAGTTTGACGCCTGCGTCTCGCTTAAACCTCGGGCGGGGCCAAATGGCTGTTCCTTGTCGACATGTTTTCTGGCTTCGACTCGGCTCTGCGACGGCGTCACGTCACGTATTTGTATCGGTCGGAACGGATGGGTCACACCACACTAATGCAGCCTCGCAACACGCCAACGCGGCTGCGTGTCGATCAGACTGTACGAAGACACCAGGTACGGCGAAGTGTAGGTATACGTGCCACGTGCATTTGTCATCGGTTGTGAGGGTATCGCTATGGCAGCGAGTCCCGCACGCGAGGTTTGAGGGATGGAAACTTGCGTGAGTGCCCTAACACTTTCTTTCTTTCTTTCTTTCTTTCTTTCTTTCTTTCTTTCTTTCTTTCTTTCTTTCTTTCTTTCTTTCTTTCTTTCTTTCTTTCTTTCTTTCTTTCTTTCTTTCTTTCTTTCTTCACGGACAGACGGAGATGCTCGCCTTTTCACCTTCTTCTTCTCCACGTGCACTCTCCCGCTCCTTCGTAATCAGTGGAGTTCGGCGGTGCCGTGTCATCTCAGCTTCGCCGTACGCCATTCCCGACTGTCACGTCAGCCGTGGAACGGAAGTCGGAAAGAAGTCCCCGAAGCGATATCGCCTATGAAATACACCCGAAGACTTGTACCGGCGATGCCTAAAAAAATAGCGAAATTCAGGGCCCGGTTTGATAATTGGATCGTTTTGCTTTCTTCGTTGTCGCGTCTACTTTACTTATTGATCTTCGAATGCGTGTACCTGTGTGGAAATCACACGAACTTCTTTATTGGAAAGCCGTGCGTCTCTATGCACCCCCCCCCCCTTTTTTTTTCTTTCTTCCTTCTCTCCTGCTTGCAAGAATATTCGCTCCATCTCTGATAACGCTAAGGAATACCAAGGAGGGGTCTTGAATTTCTGCTGTGTTTGTGCTGGTTAATTCTGCTGTGTTTGTGTGTGTGTACGTACGTACGTACGTATCTACGCTCCAGGGCGTTAAAACGATTTTATAGAAGTTAATCTGTGAACCAGTCAAACCCGTTAACGGTAAGTTAGCACCTTTAGTCCTCGCCACCCTCTTGACTGCTCAAGAAAACAAAGAGAGATTGAATTGAAGTTAACGCGGTCTGGTGACACCTGTTAACGACTAGTTTGTGTGCCTTCGTTTACATATACCAAATTATACCAGTGGCGTAGCCAATAATATTTTTTCAAAGGCCGGTATGCGATGCAGTGCATAAATAACAAAAGTGACAAAAAAAATAGCACCAGAGGGGGAGGAGAAGGAGGAAAGTTTGGTATACAGTACTCAGAAGATTTCGACGGGTGTTCTAACATGAGAGCTGACAAGCACTTCCACAGCGTACTATCCTGGCCTGTGTGATCTGCATTTTATGCAAATAAAGTTTGACGAAAAATAAGCTTATATATTAGTATGATGTGTCACGGACTGCTCGATAAACACTGTAGGTTATATACTCGTGCTCAAATGCTGGGCGCGAGGCTTTCTCACAAAGGACCAACATCGCAACAGTATTGAAAGGCAACAACATCTGTCACTGCGAGTCCGATTAACATAACTGAAGAGGCAATTAAATGTTAGTTGGCTATGGTAAAGAGATTATTCTTTGTTTACACAAAAGAAGCTGGTAGTTCCGTATGCCCATTGACCGACGACATTGCTTAAGCGTGCGCACACTGCATTATCATAATGCAGATTACCGCCTACACCGCGCCGCTTTATTATGAGACCAAGGAAACAAACGCGAGTCTACATAAGTTCATTATTGTACTTTATGAACGTTTTTCTCTATTCTCCGTGCATGTCAATGGTGTATTAAATCACACCAAATGAGTTCTATCTTGGAGAATATATCTTTATTTTATATATTCGCTTTGAGTTCAAGGACCAAAATATGATCGATTATCATCCATCGCAAGTTTTGAAGCGAACGTTGAACAAATTCAATACGGCGCGCCAAAAAGATATTCAGCATTAAGCTGCCGGAGATCAGACCATACACGAGAAGCCTAAATAGATGCAAATGGTTTCTTTACAGAAGCTGCACAGGCACGATTAATGTTCCAGCACTGCAGTATGGTGCAGATTCCCTTCCCAATCATTAACATAGGAATACACCTAAATTAGGCACTTGCGGACGTCAGGCATTACTTTATGATCATGCACGTACGTACTGCAAACTTATAGAAGGTAATGCGCGAACTACTGAAAAAAAAAAAACACTGTATAATTGGAGTTCATTCATTATTGGCTAAGCCATAGCTAGCCTGACTGCGTCCTCTTTCTCTTTTATTTAGTTCTGTTATTCTCTAGCCGGCGGTAACATTAAAAGAAAGCGCTGAGATATGATGATAATTAAAATGACGATAACCACCTGAGCGTTGACGCGTTGCTTGTACCTGTTATTCTTGTATTTGCAAAACTTATCATTAGCGCACAGGCAATTAATATGGCGCGGATTAAAAAGCGTGGGATTATGGTCCCCTGTCACGTGGCAGCTAAGCTTCGAAGGAGGAGAGGCTGTTGAAAAAAAAGCATATAAATAAATGATCCTCGTTGTGAGATGGCTCTATTTCACGCGTCGCTGACTGCTTTGTCGGCGCCTGGCAAGCGCTGCTGCTAAAGCTCGCGCCGAAGCACTCCGTTGAGGAGGCCCTGCGAACTTCTATGGTGCGGCCATCTTGGTGGCCAGTTTTAGCGGCCACTTTCATGGTGCTCCAGTATAACGATGCAACGAATGACATGAGGATTTTGCTGTATACATCTCCGAACACACGAAACTTCGTGGCTGATACGTAAATGGACCCCATTTGATGGAGAACTGGACCTTTGGATGTATCGAACTCGGGTATCGGCTGTCAGAACTATAAAGCCCCCTGCCCCAAACCTCTTCATCTTTTTTTTTTTTTTTTGCATTGAATGGCCTACTGTGCGTGACCTTATATTATACACAGTGGCCTAAAACCATACAGAAACCAGAAGAGGCAAACGAGACGCAGCGCTTGTTAGTCCTTTGATATTTTCTAGCATTTATTTATTTATTTATTTATTTATTTATTTATTTATTTATTTATTTATTTATTTATTTATTACTCTCGATCGCGGAGGAATACAGGGGGAAGCGGGTTACAGAATATTGTTCTTTTTTTCACTTTCAGTTTCAGTTTATTGCTTTCAAAAAAGGTAGTACAATATCAACAAATATACAGGCGAGGGTCCCAAAGTAAAAGAACTGTAATGGGTGAGCCTCTTGGAATATAAGTTCAAGCACACAAACCATAGGCAGTTTACCTCAAAACTGACACGAGATAAGAAAAAGAAAATGTGATCACAAGACAATGCATTCTCTTGGAACCTCCCAGTTTCGCGCTAAGCTATCTACAACGAATCTGTTACAACTCGCCTACCTATCGTTCCTTTTGAAACGCGGAACCTTATCGACACGAGGACGGATACTGCGGAAACTTGTTCGGCATCGTTGGGCCGCCACGGTGATATGTGCAGTGGCGCTCGACCGCTGACCCGAAGGGCTCGGCTTCGACCCCGGCCACGGCGGTCGCATTTCCTGTAAAGGCGAAAGTTCTAGAGAGCCGTGTACTGCGCGTCAGCACGGCACGTTAAAAAGAGTACGCAGATTCCGCTAGGCCGCGCAAGGCTACATCGCAGCGAGGCTGGCCGATAGTTCACTGAAACGGATAACTTGATAGGACATGACAGGTCATGAAACAGGTCATGTGACAGTTTGGCGCGAACGTGATTTTGACGGGAACATGTCACGTGATCACCCAAAATCATGTAACGCAGTGTCACGTGACATGTTCCCCCAGATCACATAACCCAATGTCTCAGGACATGTTCCTGCCAAAATCACGTAACGCGGTGTCATGTGACATGTTCCCCCCAATATCGCATAACGAAACGACACGCAACATGTTCCCGCCCAAATCACGCAACGAAATGTCACGTGACATGTTCCCGCCAAAATCACGTAGTCAACTGTCACCTGACATGTTTTCGCCGGCATCCAGTAACGGAATGTCACGCGACAGGTTTCCGCCAAAATCACGTGACGCAATGTCACGTGGCATTGGGCTGACAAATTAAATCAGCTTAAACAGCTCCGCTGTTAAGACTGGTACGACAGAGTTTTCACGATAAACTTACGTAGCTTCGCTGCTAAAAGCCCCAGGTGGTGAACGTTTCCGGAGCACTCCGCAACGGCGTGCCCCCTAATCATATCACGGTTTTGGCACATGAAGTCCCAGCAATTACTATTGTTGTCTGGCACCGCTGGAACTAAATTAACTCGCACTCACATCACCATTCGTCCGAAGTTCTCTCCTGCTCCCACGGTATGCAGTTTTGGACAGAAACGCTTTTTTCATCATCAAATAGGAAGAGGAAGAGGGATTACGAAGGTGAGGCTGAGGCTAAGCTCTATGATGCGTGGCGGAATTTGGACGTGGGATAAACAAGCGCGGTAATTAATCCGCGTTGAAGCGGCAGCGAGAACCCCGCTCGGAAATATATACAAAAGCGTGACCCTCGATCCCAGCTGTAATCCGCCTCATGCTGCGGCGCTAATAGTGGCGGATTGCGAGAGCGCGCACTTTATTAGCTGCGCGTCTGAACTCTGCCATGCCATAATAGTGAGCGCGGGCGCCGGATCAGCGGGTGTAATTAGCCGCTAGCCCTGCGCGCCAGTGGGCCTACGGGGAGTCAAAGGTTGAACCCCGATGATACGATGCCAGCGTGACCTGCCTTAAAAGCGACTAATAACAGAAACATTTTTGCCGTCAAATATTGATAACTGTCTCGGCATGCTCCTTCCTTCCTTCCTTTTTTTTTTCTGTGCACCAGCATGGTGACACAGTAATTAATGTTCAAGAAGTGCGTTAGCTCAGGTGCATAGATGTCCCGACTGCACAGTCCGGTCGGCTCAAAGAGGAGGAAATAAAGTAACTCAGTTGTTATGAAATCGAGACGGAATTGGGACGAGGAAGTGTTGTGGTAAAAGCAGACATCTATCCAACATTTTTCTGGTACCCCTAGAGCATGGGCAAATGGAAGGGGAGGAGTAAAAGAAGAAGGTGAAGGCGACGATGACGATGAAAGAACAAGGGGGAACAAGAGGAACAAGAACACGATGAAGAAGTTGAGGCAGAAGACGATGACTACGACGAAGATGGAGGCGGCGAAGAAGTAGGAGAGGAAAAGAGGAGGACGATGATCAAGGAGAAGAAAAGGGGAAAAAGAAGTCGACGAAGAGGAGGAAGGTGACGACAGTGAAGAACAAGAGGAAGCAAATGACGACGACGGCTATGGAGAAAGGGAGGTAGAAAAAGAGGAAGAAAAAGGAAGAAGAATACGTGGAAAAGCAGAAGCGGAAGAAGACTGAAAGAGGAGAATGAGAGAGCACGCAGCAATATGCTGTCGATGCGCTGTCAATGTGCTGTGTCGTCTTCGCTCGCCCGGGAGCCCTTGCTTTTTCGCCAACTTCATTGCGAATTTCGGGCTCCCCTTTTGAGGGTCAACCTTTCAGGGACAACCTCGTGTGGCTATAGGAGCTAGCGCCACAATAAATTTGGTGTTTCACGCTCCAGAACTGTACGGATATCGAACCCTTGTCTTTCTGCTCAAAAGCGCGATAACCCTGAAACATTCACACGTTAAGGTTCATACATATTGGCTCAAATGACACGGCAAGTGCACGCTTTCTGTTTACGAGAGAGGTGCGTTGTGCTCTCTCTGATGATAAGTGACTCATAGATCAGTTTGGCAAATGTATATCTTCACACATGACAACACTGTGACATATGCCCTTTTTTTTTTTTTTGTAAACACCGATGATCTATCCCGCTATGGTGTCATATCATGCGATCGCGTCTGCGGACTAAAGCGTTAACGACAGTGGACACTCGTGTATACACCTCTCAAGCACGCGCGTGCAACTGCCTCACTTGTTTGTCCAAACTGCGCTAACTAGCATATATGCCGTGTAAATTAAATTGTCTTTGTCCACAATCGAGGATGACCGCAAGTGGCACAGATAAATGGGCGTGTTTGTACTTATTCATAGTTAAGAAAACGACGCAGCACACACAAACGAGATACTAAAGGAGAAGTCTTTGTGTCTCCTTCTTTAGTATCTCGCTTGTGTGTGCTGCGCCGTTTTCTTAACGATGACCTCAAGGCCTACGAAGAGCAGACTACGAAGAAGAGAGATATTGGCCTGGGAAAGGTTAGATACACTTTCTTATCCGAGAACATCGCCTGCAGATGCCAGCATGTGGTCATGCAAGGAGAGCGTGCGCTGGACCTAAGTTGACTCAGCCACGCTACGAATGGAACTCGAGCAATCGGTCGGGCGCGGCGAACGGGGCTAGCTGACTGAGTGACTGGCTCGCCGACTGCAAGATAGGTCGTTCAGCGCTGTGCAAACACGACCGGCACCGTCATTTGCATTCGGAAGTCGCTCCTTCCTGGCCGCTTCGTCGCTGCTCGCTCACTCGGCGAGACTGTCGCGCCCCTAACAGGAAAACGCACTTCACCCGGCGACCTTCGCTTTCTGCAAGAAAGGCATGGTTGGCCGACGACTGGGACCGTTCAACGTTCGGGCGAATCGAGTGACTACAATTAGGGGCGCGTGCTTTCAGCTGGGCTGCCTATACGTTTCTTGTTATATGGCATTTCCTTTTTATAAGAGAAAATCGGGGGTCCCGTGTTCGTACTTGACATTATATCAGCAAAGGAAGTAAATCAACTGCAAACAACCAGCGAAAGTCTGTGAAATGAGTTCCGGGTATCAATTCACCAACCTCTTTTGTTTAAAAAAAGTTGTATACGTTGACCTAGCGTCTCAGCTATGAATGTGCGTTGGATGAAAATTGGCCGGTAATTTGCTCCTGCAAAACGTTCTTAAAGCTGTGACTTTTTAAATACTGGAATCGGGCTCATATTCGGTGAAAATCTCATGCGTCGGTATCGTTCGAAAGTCCAAAATGAAAAATTCTTTGTAAAACTTAAGCACTGAGTCGTGGCGTTAGTCACGTAAGAATAGTTCAAGCTATTCAAGTATAAAAATATTTTTTCGAGCATGTGTGTACTTAATGCGTCATTCGTTACGTTCAGGTGCAAAGTTAAACCAAAGGTTTTATTCCCGTATAATGATGACGGCTAGCTTAATTCACATATTGTGGTATAACAAGAATATAGTGTAACATGGAACCTTTTAGCCTACAGAAGATATAGACGTGCGTAAGACAAAGACCGAAAGTGATGCATCCAATAAATTGTAGGCACACTGTCCAACGCGGTGGCAAAAGTCGAAATCAGCTAGCACCACTATATATGTGCTGACCGAGGCAGAACGTATACACATACAATGAATTACGTGAACCCGCGATGTTATATAAGCTGAACAAACGACCTGATCAGAAACGTACGCACAGGTTAGGCGACAGACACGCAATCAAGAGGTAGAACGATAAATACGGACCTTGTCTCATAAGACACAAAGATGAGTGTGTCATGCACTTTAACCTACCGGCGCATACAAACGGCAAAAGTGAACCGCGCTCACTTGTCTAGCGTGGCGTGGTCGGCTCGTTGATAACATTGTGCGTCATTTCTTTTGAGCTCACAATTCCGCCATAGCTTTAGGGGCGAAGCTCCTTAAGGCGTGGGTCGTGCGTCCCCGATGTATGTAGTAGTAGTAGTAGTAGTCGTAGTAGTAGGTAGCCACCGGCGCGTGCCTGCCGGAGGGCACGCACGCGCCGAGGGCGAGCGCGTGGCTCCCGGCGCTCGCCCTCGCCGCGAGCGCCGGGAGCCACGCGCTCCCCGGCAAACTCGACACTGCCCCGGCAAACGCGAGAGACAACGTTGGCGCAGGCAGCGTCTCCTAGCGAGTTTCTTGATTGAGAAATACCGACTGCTCGCGTTGGAGAAGCGTTCACCGGCAAAACCCATATATATATATATATATATATATATATATATATATATATATATATATATATATATATATATATATATATATACACACTGGATCTTGCAATGAAGTGCCGGTGGGAGATTTCACTTGTGCATTGTGCATAGTTGAACCGTGAGGATTCGTAGCATGCGCGTTAACTAAATTAATCCGGAACTCGGCACGATCTACGATGCACATCCCGAGCTTCGCCCACTCATCATCATTCACTCCGTGGATATGCTGTAATTTTTGCCATGGCTCCGAATGGCAAAGGCGTTCTCGTGTGTAGAGGACGATATCCAATAATCGATCCACGACCGCACCAAGGTCACGTCTCGGCGAGGCAGTGTAGCGAACACGAATGGTCCAATTTCTGTGACCACTGAATTGTATCGCGGTGAACCAAAGTTCGTGAGCTCATAGATGGTACGCTATAACCCTGGCATGCCACAATCACATGCAGGTAATATTTACGTTGTTGGCAAGGGCTATAGTTAGTCGTCAGCGTGCCGCGAAGCCTACACGTTAAGCGCGGAATCTATCTATCTATCTATCTATCTATCTATCTATCTATCTATCTATCTATCTATCTATCTATCTATCTATCTATCTATCTATCTATCTATCTGTCTGTCTGTCTGTCTGTCTGTCTGTCTGTCTGTCTGTCTGTCTGTCTGTCTGTCTGTCTCAAACTTACCTTGCTGGTGTTCATGCTGTAGTAAACCAGGTGTGCAGGAAGTGATTGCAATCGCTCGACTAGTGCCAAACATCGCCTTGCCGCATGTAAAATGCGCCTCCGGCAAAGCTGTGTTTCACATCCTTGACTTCAATGACTGCGGTTTACGAGATGCGGAAAGAAAACATGTTAATCGATGTTTTAAATCGTGGATGGCAACGCCATATGCTATATTATCGACGAGGTTCCTCACACAGCATGTTTCGTATACAGGATGTTTCGGGATTGTGTGCAATTTTAGAATCTTCTCGATTAAAATCCGCAATTTTGATTTGGTTTCATGGAAGAGCTAGGTCGACGTACGTGATTGACGCCGCCGACACATGTTTTACGGTTAACATAGGGCGCCCCATATTGCGCGAAGAGGCACCGTTCCCGTTATTCTAACAATTCCGACCATACCTTCAGTTGCTCCGCCACGCCGACCACTTTAATCACTCCCTCTGCGAATCTCGACCGAAACGGGAATTTTTCCAAATGCTAGCGCACGGCGGCTGCTATAAGCGTCGACTTTTAAAGGGAAAAGCGCGACCAGTACCAGCGGCAGGCTTCTCCAAACGCGTGCCTTTGAGATTCGTTCGTGTGTCAGAGAACAGGCGTTAGGCACTTTGTCTTAAGCTATTACTCACGTTCTTGGTTTTTTTTCTTGTCTTTTTTTTATTTCATTTTTCACGTGGGCGTAGGAACTCCTATGTTTCACTCGCCTAACTTGCGTGGGCTCCGGATTGGGAAGAGCCGTTGAAAGACGTTCGCTTTCCTTGCATTTTCGTGGGTGTCATAAAAGAAAAGTAACAAAAAAAAAAGAAGGAACCTCTTGTTCCACCGAGCGTCTCTTAAAGGCTCTCAGAGCCGACGGATGGCACGGAGAAGCGGGCGAAATTTTCCCAAGAATTCGCGGAATGCTTTCATTCCGCCTAAGCCGTGGCGGAAACAGATAAAAGACAAGGAGTGTAACTGAAGCAAGAAATCTGAGCAAGAAGGAGGAGAAATAAAATGTGGAATGACGTAAATCGAAAGCAAAGGTGAGGAAGAAGAAGTATGTAGGAATGAACAGTGAATGATTTGGGTCTGTTCGCCAAAAACAATTTCCGTCTAGATCGATACTCGCCCCTCTTTCAGTCCCTTTCTTTTTCTCCAATTTTCTCCGATTTACAGAGCAACAGTCGGACTACGCAGTATACACAGCACATTCTCGTTCTTCGTTATTTGCTTCGTGCCGCCGTGTCTTAAGCGGGCCCAGGAACGGTGCCCGTGCTTCGACGGTAGCGCGCTTAGATTAAACCGTGACGTTCTTCTTCGTTTACGTGGTATGCGCCGAAAACCGCTTCGAAGATCTCGCCCGGCCTTTCCTATACTCTCTGTTTCTCCGTATAGAGTGACGCCGAGTTCTGCCGCGCGAGAGCAATTCTTTTCATCGAAAGCTCTCGCACACCGACGAAGCACTGAACACTCCTCGCATCTCTTTCTCCTTTAACAAGTTGCGCACAACACTAAACGCATCCGTCGTGCGCTTTGAGAAAAAGACGTCGTAAACGACAGTAAATCTTCCTGCGCTCGTTTTAGATTAACGATGCTAGCTAAAGCGGCGCTCTGTTTCTTCGCGTTGTTTCGAAACTGCCGCCCATGCGCTCTATATATGCTCGAGACGTTAGAGAAGAAATATCGTGAAAATTTCGGAGGAGGAGGCCGACTGTTATATTTGAGAGATTACTGAAATATTTCTCAACGCCGCATTCTTGATTTCCTCTTCTTCCCGAAATATGACGTACGACGCTGAGGATTGCAGATTTCATTGACCACGTAGGTAAGAAAACAAAAAACAGAAAAAGGAAAGCTAGAAGCGGAAGTCAACGGAGTCTTGGTACAAATAATGGACAACGTGAAGAATGTTTTGGTAGTTAAATTTCTTTTTTGTTCAAAAGCTGAACAGTTAGAGCTCAAAATCCACTCCCCGCATTTGACGTCATTCAAGGCACGCAAGGTCCACGTAAACGCTTCGGACGGTCCACTCGCGAAGCGTAGCAAAGGGACGCCCACCAAGTTTTCGTCAAAAGGACATGCTGTTGAGCTATAGCTGGTTCGTTACTTGAGAGCCCGTGGGTATTGTGTATTGCATTTGTCTCGTCTACTTAGCGCCAAGCGCCACACTTATTGCCTCAAGATTTCGTCACGTACGAATACCTCGTCCAAAAGAGCAGAATTCTGCGAGCAAAATTTCAGCACAAGGCTAGACGGCGAATTCACAGCACAACTACCGGCGACAGATGACGTGGGCACGCGAAGTGAGCCAGGCTTAGAACAAACGAAGGGGAATTACGAGCGGCGCGTTGTCGTCTTGTCTTCGAACAAGAACCTCTCTCGAGAGCGAGGTATAAAACAAGAGGGCGCGCCAGCAGCCTGTACACTTACGGCCAACGTACTCAACGCGTTCGACCTGTCCTTCCTTATGAAAACTAAGCGCTCAAACACACTAGCACATTTCGCTGTAGAAGAGGACGTAAGAGAGAGAGAGAGAGAGAGAGGAACCCAAGCAACTTGGATGTGAAGGAGAGCTATACAGGAGTTGACGTTGATGAGGGGGCATATTCCGCCGCATATGCAACGTTCATACACACACCTGCTGGAACGCCTAGGCCTCCTCATCTTATACACCCGCAGAACCGTCGAGCGTCACGAACATGATGCGTGCAAGTATGTACCATACACTGCTAGGCATGTTACACGCAGCAGCAGCAGCTGCTTCTGCCGCTGAACCACGCCATCACGGTCAATCAAACAACGTTCTCCGCTTACTTTGCGGGAGCCGGTTGTGAGGACGATGGAAAGAAGTAAAGAGGAAGGGGGGGATGTCAAGGCCAGACCGGATTCGGCTTCGGAACGTTGTTTGATTTATGTCATCTCGCTGGGGCTACCGTCCAAGATAGCGTAGCGTGGTGGAGAGAGTCATCGAGCGCTGTTTACCTGCGGAATACCTCGCGTTACTTCATTGCTCGCTCGAACACTGCGCGTGCGTATCCGATGCCACGTCTTCGAACGGGAGGCCCCCGCAGCGCACGCCCTGCGGTGGTGAAGGCACCTGCTTGCTGTATTTATGTGCCTCCACGAACGTGGAGGAGGTTGGTCTTGCGGTGGGTACATAAAAGACGGACCCCCTTAATGAATCCTTGTCGCACTGAAAACGTAACATGCCTCCTCTCACACAAATGAGCGCGTGCTGTCTTGTGTGTTTGTCGTGCTTCTCCTTCTTGTACGACGCGCGCTTCCCACCTCCTCCTGCTCCACTCGCCCTATACCGCTCCTGCCGAATGCGCTTCGCGTTACCGGCCGAAGGCTCGTCTATATTTCTTCCACGGCTCGCGTCGCGACCCGTTGCGGGGCAGAATTATTTATCTTGTGCCCCCCCCCCCCCCCACACACACACTCAAACTCCACGCATCGGCGCCGCCTTCCGTATGTCGACGTTGCATTTGAATTTCATCCAAGCGGCTCGCATCGACGGCGCCCCTTTTCCCTTCCACGCCTCTTTCCCTGGCCTCCTCTCGCAAACCGAACGTTCCAAATGGAACGGCCGCACCAAACGGTAGCCCCGTAACGCCAGTTATCTCCCTTTGTTCTTATTCCGCCCGTGTTCTTTACCGCACAGCCCCGTTTGCTTGTTCTTTCTCTCTCTCTCTCTCTTCGACAAGAGTCACGAGCAAAAGAGAATAAATTCTAGCTATATGGCCGTGCACACTCGCGTTTTGGAGCATTTGCCGGGCAAGGTATTCCCAGTGTGTATAAAAGCTCGAGCGCGTGCGTGCGGTGGAGGACGTAATACGCGAAGTTTCTCTCTGTCATTGTTTCCCGCGTATCTCTTCTCCGTGTGCGTGATTCGACTCGATTTCTCTGTCCGATGGTTCGATCATTTTCATTTTCTTGCCACTTCCGTGCAAAGCAGTGCGTCCCGAATGTGTAGCCCTGGCTGCCTCGGAGCATTATACGTGGCAGTATTGACGGGTTTGAGGGGCGCGCATGTTTGTTACTGCGCGAGTGCGTTCGTATGTATACATATGGATACGGAGACAGATAGGTTCCCCCAGATGCCGCCGCCCCAGCCGCCCTCGGTTATAGAACAATCATTTATTTTGCGGGAATTTTCGTCCCGAAGAGCTCGTTAATCAGCAACGGGAATAGGAGCGCCGGTCGTGTACATGCATGTACGTGGTGCGGCACACGCGGCTGCTGGTTTCGGGAAGCGAGGGAGAAGATTGGGGAGCGCGCGCTACACCCGAGGGCTTCGTTCTCGAGTCAGCACTTTTGCAATGCCTTCACTTTGGTTTCCTACACTCAGAATAAATGGGCACTTGGTCGGGCGAGAATCTAACCGCATTTTTTTTTTCGTGTTTCGTTTCACTGCTTGTTTTCCGTGATGTGGCTTCCCCCCTCCCTGATATGCTTGGGACCTCTAGGGGCTCGAACACCGCGCGAAGTTTCGAGAGCAGCACTCTACAACGTGCCTTACAGGCGAGCTACGCGAATGTCGCTACTTAACAGTGGTTTCAACTAGTGCGCCAATTGAGAACGGATGAGTTGTTTATCCCGGTTTTGGTTACCTCTGTATACGGTGAAAAAGAAATATGAATTAAAAAAAGAAAGAAAAGGAGCCTCTACAACGTTCTGTCGATGAGAGCGTGCTGTCGTTGCGAGTTGAGCACGACCGCGAAATTGCGTCGAGAAGAATCGAGTGGCGTCAGTGTATACGTCGAAACAATAGATGTTCTTCAGTAGCACAAACGACCATATAGACGCATGTCGAGAGGAGCTTGTTTATGAAAAAATGAGACACGATCTTGTCTGATACGTTGCACTGATGTTATTGGAGGTTCTGACCTGCTGTACAAGCGTGGTTACATAGCTGATGCCGGAAAAGTGAAACTGAGAAGCTACGCGACGCGTACAATGAAAAATAAAATATGTGTGCATGAAGCTCAGCGGTCAGTGAAGTGTAGTAGAGGAGATAATCAGGTGGAAAAAGGAGCGGTTCAGCTTGCAGACAGCTAATGACCTTCCCAGTACGCGAAGCCGCAGAGCATGTGCGTGGGTGGCGAAGCTGGTATATATAAGATTTTGCGGTAATCACCACACAATGTAGACCTGAATGCGAAAGCGGGGGATAACCAATAGAGCAACGCGCACTCTATAGACTACAGCAGAGAACTCTCGAAGTGCATCGGTCCAGAGGCAAATCGGTCGGGTTCCCAATTGTCACATTGATGAGTGTACTCCGTGACTGGGAGGACGGTAATTCTTTCATTGCCTAAGAACGGCCGTCATGTGCAGCGAATCGAAGTGGGAAGTAGAGGCAATTACGAAGACGAGGCAGTGATCGGTAGCATAAGCAACAGAGCATGTCGTTCGCGCCAGGCACGTGTGGAAGCTTCATCGGCTGGCGGCTCATTAAAAGGCGCAGTCAAACGACTGACTACCCAGTGCCGCTCGCTTCCGCCTATGGATCTGTAAGGCGACCCACACGCGCTGTTCGCGCAGTTAGAGAAACAAGAAAGGCTTAAGGAATTACACGACAGCGACGGCCTTCACCTGCCCTATCTAGGGTGTGCTATATCTGAAGCTAATGCCCACTTCCCAATGCGCGTACACAGACGGCGGCGGCTTGCCGGATTACCATCGTCCGCCGCCGACGGAGGAACATTTATCTCGGCGAATCGAAATTAAGATTTAAGCTGCATCGAATTAAGCCACTTAATTCGCCGTGGGAGTACGACAGTCGCGGGGCAGGTGATTTGGGCCTCATATTTGCTTTCGTTTTTCTCGTTCATATTCTACATACGTGCTCTCTCCACACGCCGCTTTCCGTCCTCCGCACAGCGAAGACCGGTCGTGAGGGGCGGGGCTCGAATTCGGACTGCCAGAGCAAATGATCGCCATTAGGCGTCGGTCTGGAGGCGTGTGGAGTACGCCGCATGAAGTTCCAACATGCTTCTCGGTGTGTTAAACAGCTTGGGCGATTGGAGGGAGGGGGGGACTTAATAATGCTAAGTATGTTTGATGAAAAAAAAATAAAAAGAGAACAATGTGGGAAATTCAAACAATGGTGTACTTGAGCGTTAAAAGGCGGTATATGGTGGGCGATATGAGGGGGGCAGATGGGGGTAAAGAGGGAGGGAGGGAGGGGGCATCGCTAAGAGCTGTCGCTCGTCGCGTTCTTCGCTGCGCCGCTTTCGAGAACGCCGTTGCGACCGAGCTGTCATCGCGTGCGCTGGTCTGGTCCGAGCGGATCGCACGCGCTGGAGCGCGCATCCACGAAATCTCGAAGCGGATGAGTTCGCGAACCGTAGGGCCGCAGGGTCCAAGCGCGCTTGCATGTATCGTGCCTACAAACGAGTGAACGAAGCGCAGGATCTCTGGGAGAACGAGTGAGCGAGCGGGTTGAGCGAAGAAGCCCTTTCGCGTATGCGGGACAGCGGCCGCTGTCGATCCATCTCTGAGGGCGTCTCTTTCTTTCTTCTTTTTTTCGTAACCCATTTCGCGCTTTATGGTTGCCCTCTCTCAACGACGTTGTGGAGAGAAGGAACTGTGTTTACACGAGTTTTGATGAGAGATCGGGGTGCCCCGATCGCACCGTGCGCGCGGGCGGATTTCCTTTTGGTTAGCGTAGTGTGGCTTTCGCCACAACGCGTCATGACGGAGTCTCGTATCTCGGCGAGAGAAAAATAAAATGCGATGCCTCACCGGGGTGTGGTGCTGCCGTCGCGAACGCGCGCAATACTCTGGCACAGTTCTGACAGAGAGATTTTTCTCGCTGTTCTTGTTTAGACAGCGAGGGGGAAAACATTGCGCTTTTGAACGACGACGCCTAGTCACGCGACGGTTCGGGCGCCTGGAGCGCTTCCACGAGCAGTATTGAGGAAAACGTACGGCCCGTTGGGCTTAGCGTGCGGGAGTGGTTTGCTCGCGTATACGTCATGATTTGGAATTCTCGAGTGACTTGTAACCCGTCCAGTCCGGTCACGTCACGGCAACGTGCGTTTGCAAAATGGGCTTGCGTGCGTACGTTTTGAAATAGACACCGAGTTCTATACTGTTAGCTAAAGAATACACCTCGCACCTGTATAGAGGAACGTTTCATTTGTCTTGTGGTTGTTCTCTTCATCTCCATCTCTCTCTCGTATCTCTCTCGTCACACCCGTATGTACATAAAGTGCGTTTGTTTAAAACATGTGCTACGTATCTGTAAATGATCTGTTGAAGTTTAATGTTCGCTCAAGGCAATATTGTAGTAATTTAAATTGTAAAATAAGTCATACCGCACAATATCCAAAAGCAGTATAGCGCAACCTCGTTGGTATACTATCTCCACAGAAACCGGACAATAAAACGTACCATCTGAAAAACTTATCAAGCAGGGTCACATTAACATGATGTCTTATTGCGCATTCTTCCTGTGTTAATCATTAGCCCGTGAATTTTACGTGTAATAAATCTGTCGCTACACTGTGCATGCTACGCAAATGTTTAAGAAATTTCAAAGCGTGGTTCCCGAATCTGCCACCCGTGCTGCAAACATCGATTGAATTTTTAGTACATAACCTACCCTTGAGCAAATATGAAAATAGCGACATTTTTAGTAAGGAAGACTTTAGCTCGTGCTTCGTTCGATTGTACTGTCATATGTCGTTATAAGTTCATACAGTGCAACATATTTCGTTTCTATACAAATTTTAATCTTCTAACTTGAGTTTCATGCTGCGTTACCTAGCTAACGTTTGATTGTTTTGTTTTTATAGATGGCATTGCTAAAACAGCATCCCGTAATTTTTCTTGTCGTAGTGGTATTGTGCATAATATTTTTTTTTTCCTGTAGTCGGTATTTCTCTCCTTGAGGAATTCCGGCTATTGCTGGAACTTCACGTTAACCATTGTACATGTACTTGTTATTTTCTGTTACTTGCTGTTACATACTAATTGCTGTACCAGAATGCTTGTTGGTACTGCCTTGTATAGTCTGGTCGTTGAGGCCCGTCAAGCTACGTACATAGCTTTCAAACCTACGCAACCATCCAGCTTGCATGTATGCAGGGGACAATAAAATTGATTTGATTTCATTAAGCTTCGAATATTCAACCTGCCAGCTTAGACTCGCCAGGATTTAAGCAACAAATATTCAGATGCTTCATTCATCAAGTCCTTTGTATCGATTGCTTAGTTCCCCGCACGCACTCCCGCACGCTGCTAAGCGTGAGAAGCAGTGTGAGAAACAACCAACTCTAAACAAGCAAAAAGTTTTTTTTTTTTTTCGCGCATGCAACCAGCTATTGAAACGATTTCTCCCTCCATTCTGTGCTTTTTTTTTTTTTTTTTTTTGAAGAAGAACCGTTGAAGGGCATGTTTTCTGGCATTCTTTTAGAAACAGGAAATAAAAACCAGCACTCGAGTTGGCGGTCATCTCGCCTCTTCAAGTTCTCGTATTTTAAATATTGTTCATATTAAGAAATAAGTAAAATTGATTCCCGCGGATAGTGATGTTTGCAATCCTCGACCCCTATACGTGCTTGCATTCAATCTCGTTTCGCAACCGCCTGCTCAGAATTTCAAGCCCTTGACGTTGCTGCCTGTGTGTCCCACCCTCAAAGCAGAGTATAACGTTATAATCAGCCGCCGAGGAGATAGGTTAATTACCCGCGTCAGCGTTGCCTGTCAGCGTAGCCTTATTAAAGCCGTTTTCCTCTCGAAGTAACTTGCGAGAGTAAACCGGGTAAACGAACGAAAAAAAAAAAGAAAGAAATTATTAGCTTATTGAAAAGGGAAGAGCCCTCGCGTAAGTTAACTAGCGCAAAATAATAATTCTTTTGAAGTGGAAGTTTCGCAAGAACAAGGAAGCCGTCAACAACGGAGGCGCTCTTCAAACCTCATCGTCGGACGGCAGCTCAGGGTTAATTCAAGCCCACGGTGTTAACGCAGCCGCACCGCTGAGCATGGCGCGAGGATGGGCCTGGGGCTTTGGCGTCCCACGGTGCAGTCAACGAGGGGCCCGACGGTTGAGGAGGGGGTGCCGAGAGGCTTTGGAGCATGCCTGTTTGACGATTACACCATTTCGGGCTTCTCTCGGTACCACTTGCTCGTTCTGTTTTGTCTTTTCCCGCTTTCTTCGCAGTTCAGATCCTTTTTTCTAACCCCCTATCCCTCTTTCGAGCCACGAAGTTAAAGCGAGATGCCAGGCTTGCTTCTCTCTCTCTCTCTTTCTCTCTCTCTTATTTTTCTTGCTCCATCACCCCCTTCTTTCCTTCCTTCATCTCGGAGCAAGTGGCGGGCTGTCGGCGACGAGTGCAGAACACTGCAGTGATGAGTTAAGGGGTGCGTGCCTCAGGTGCAAAGGGAGGCCGTGCCTCATTATCTGCGGTTCTAATTAAGACAATAAAATTAGCTTAAGCGAATCCTGCTGCCACGCTTTCTCGTGCTACTGCGCGTCGTGCCTGGTGCCACGTGTACACTGTGTGTTAACTCCTTCCTCGCGCAAACTTTTTCTTCTCGTGCATTTTTTTTATTCTGCTGCGAAAAGCCATTACACCGTTCTTTCGTTCCCCAACTTCCCTCTCGGCCCGCCTTCTTCCCTAACACATTTCTGTGAGTTTTTTTAGGTCCCTGCGACAGTCTGTAGACAAGGTGCTCGTGAAAGTGTGCGTTATTGGTGTTCTTCTGTCTCTCTCTTCCATTCTATTTCATCATCTTATCACGTTCCCTAGCGCAGGGTAGCAAACCGAACGCGCGTTTGGTTAATCTCCCTGCCTTTCCTTATGTCTCTCTTTCTCTTCTGTGAGTTTCGCTCCTTTCTTAATATCGCCAGCTTCGCCACCCGTTCTGTCGGTCCGTCTAGCTTGCGTTACAGGCCCGGCTTCTTTTCAACGCTGCTCTATAAAAAGGGTACCCGCGCACGACGGACACACGTACGATGAGGCAAGAAACGTGCCCCATACCGTCCCTCTTTGCCTCGTATAAGAGTCACGCTGCGTAGCCCAAGGCACCTTCCTTCCAAAGCGTACTACACAAACAGCGTCCGTTCTCCACCACCACCGCTGCCGCGACGCGACGTCAAGTGCAGCGCGGCGCGAGGAAGCGGCGGCGGCTCGACGACAAACCGCCTTCTCTTGACAAATTGCTCGCCGCCCGCTATATTGCCGAGCTCGCCGGCACGCGCGTGCGCGTCCCAGTCCTTATCCCGCAACGAGCGACGGTAACCCGCCGCCGTTCTTGCTCCAGCGCTCGCGCGTTCTACTGCGCTCTATTTTCGCGCTTAATTTTCTTAATTTTTTTCGTAATAGAGAGAACGCGGCTTCTTCAACCACCCAACTGCCGTGTGTCCCCTCCGTACCCATTCCTCTTTCTCTCCTTTTTTTTAAACAGTGCTGCCAGTCTACTCCCGTGAGGGAAGACAGCAGGTCGTCGGCGTCGTCGTCGTCGCGTGCGGTGACGAAACGCGGGGGCAAGTGTGAAGTTCTAAGGCGTCGTCGACTGGCGCTTACCAAGGCGCTGCTATAGGGATAGCGGGGGCGTTTTTAATGAGCGCGCGGTGTATGCTTGCGTATCGTAAGCACGACGGGACCTTGCGGGAGGCGGGAATGAAGGCGCTCGGGTGTATAGTCGGTGGGTGTTACGGATAATAAAGGGGTCGCAGAGAAAGAGAGGAGCGGAAAGGTAGAGATATGAAATTGCGTAACGCTCGACGTAGGGCTGAACTTGAGAAATGAGTAACTTGGCGGTGACGCGGCGCTGACATGGCTCGCAACTTCTTTAGCGCGCATTAATTGCGTAGAGCCCAATATTTATAATGCGTAGAGCGAGTTAAACGAGGGATTTACGGACAGTGAGGTGAATAACAACATAATAAGTCTGCTTAAGAGAGAGAGAGCGCGGGATTACGAACTGAGGAAGGTGTCAGCCATTCTGTGTGACGGTTGCTCCTTCGGCTCGTGCATTGACCCTTTGTACCTGTTCAGCTCGTGGTTGAGCAACACAAGGCACGACAGCCTTTTTATACGATACTCCGCGTATAAAAAGAGTTCAACTTTCCCTTGGCACGCGTTCAATCGCCACAAATTATCGAGCAGCGCATTCGACATCATTTGAGTGATACCTGAGGCAGGAATGCCGTAACATTTACATTGAAAAGAAGAGAATGAAAAAGAATGAATAAACTAGAATGTGAGTTTGTGCGGCTGGTTCAGTGCGTTCTTGTTGCACAGATGGTGTCAGTTTGTGTAATGGTTCAATGCGTTCATGCAATTGCAGGGTATGTTGTGTTGTGTGGCGTGAATGCGCGCCTCTCATGTCCGCTTCATGAAGGCAGATGTGCACTTTAGTAAGTTTCATCTCAGTAGGAATTTATATTGCGTTATGATAATTCAACATGACATGACATGACAAGAACCTTATTGGAGTCCTGAGGAACATGGATCTGCGGAGCCAGGGCATGCCGGCAAGTTAAGGTCTCAGCAGAGCACCCGCGGTCGCAATCAAGCAGGCAAGACGGGATCTGCACCGCGTGGGTCTTTCGGCACACACACACACACACACACACACACACACACACACACACACACACACACACACCACACACACACACACACACACACACACGCACACACACACACACACACACACACACACACACACACACACACGCACACGCACGCACGCACGCACACACGCACACGCACACACAAAAGAAAAAAGGCCGGAACAGTTGTTGCTGGCCCGCGTCTCTATAGCAGTGGAGCTGCTGCAGAAATAATGACACGTTGTTTGTACTTAGCACGCAGATTGTGATAATTTCCCTTGAGCGCAATGTAGAGTGTATGTTTCGCGGCACTGTACAAATGTGCTGCAGTGTAGCCTTGTAAAACGCGTCGACGTTCTTTGTTGTTAGAGTTTACTGCTTATACTTACAAAGTTAGTGGCAAATATTGTCGCAGTTCCTGCTTTGAGGTCAATGTAGATCAGTGCGGTAGCTCTCCAAGGAAGCAGGTGGCAGTCACGCTCTAGAATGGCACCACTCCCTGTTCTAGACCACGACTACCACCTTCTTTATTGGATAGCTACTGCATTGATCACTGACTAGTTCACGGTAGTTTGAGTATCGACACACTACATGCACTCAACGATACGCGTGTTCCTAATGCGACTACGTTACTAGGACTTTTGCGGGCGGCCGCTTGTCGAGACAGAGCACTCACGCAGTCAAACCGTGCCATGTCGCGCCCGATCAGCGAGCACTCACGTAACGGAGTGCGCCTGTCGTTATTCTGAGAGGGCTGCTTCCTGTTTCGTTTTGCTTGAGTTGACAAGCGTGAACCAGAGGCCAGCTAGGAGAGTGGAGTTATGCACACAAGAGTACGGCACGGCTGACACGAACGCCGCAAATCGTGACCCGAACTGGTACGTCTTGAAGCCGTCAACATGGCCGTCTTGTGTAACCGGGGTAGGTATAACAACGCGTACGTCAATCACGTTTGACTGGCTTCTCACGACGTCGATGCTAAACTCGTCTGACTTCGCATATCACCGAGTCAGGCGGATATAGGGTCGCACTGTGATTGTAGCAGTTGCCTCGCCATGGTGGTATTTAGGGAGCAAAAGACTTGGCCACAGGTCGCCTCTTTGCGCGAATACCTCGACTACGAAGGGAACTTCACTGTGTACCTTAACCGTGTTACAGTGTTGCGGCAGATTTATTTATTCGTTTGGCATGTAATAAGCACGTACGCACAAGGACATGAGGGAAATAGAGCAGGCTGACAACTGCTACCGAGAGAGGTATGAACGCCCGCCTACTCACGTACATAAATCGCGTTTGTTTAAAACATGTGCTACGAGTCTGTTGAAGTTTGTTGAAGTGTAATGTTCGCTCAAGACAACATTGCAGTAATTTAAATTGTGAAATAACCTATACCGCAATCTCCTAAAACAGTTTGGGAGAAGGAAATATTGAGAAGGAAATAGAGGAGGGAGAGGGGAAAGAGGAAATAAATAGAAAGTAATAACCTACGAACACACAGACGAAACACAACAAAAACAATATATGTCTATAAACGAAACGCCAGACCGGTAGCGTCCAGGAACGTCAATAACGCTCGATGGGGGGCCTGGTCCCGTCCAGAAACACGCCCCTTTGGGAACAGGTAATCGTCAACGGTCGCGCACTGCACACCAAGACGTCTATACTCCTTAATTAGCGATGTACGCTGCGAAACGTATGCGGGGCACTCTAATATAAGATGTCCAAGTGTCTCACAGGATCCACAGGATGGGCATGATGAACTGTCCACACGTCCTTGACGGTGTAAGCGTTCGCGCACCAGGACAGAACCAACCCTCAACTTACAGAGTAATGCTCTCGCTCGACGAGACAAGCTACGACCACGCACACGGGGAGGGAACGATCCGCTTGCCACATGCTGGTCTGGGTGCTGCCGTAGTAGATCAGAACACTCGAAACATTCACTCATTTCTAAGACAAGCATTTTCTGCATTCATAATCGTGTATAAGCTAACGAGCGATATCTTTTACCACGGGCTGTTACGTACTGTTTTGATGGCGAAATAAAATTGAAAAAGTAAAATTGACACGTCCAGAGAACTTGGCCTAGTCAGGACCGACATGGTGACTTTTTAAATGGGTCCCTTGCGTACCCCGTCGTAGTCTTGTTAATTATTAATTCATTGGTTGATCATTTGATCGATTGACTGAATGATGGTAAGGCTAGCTGAGTGATTTATGAGATACCTCATTGAGGTAACGCGATGGGCCGTTTCAACGTGCAGCATGAGCCCAAAACCGCTTCATTCGCATTCATTTGTCAAAGTGACCTAGTTCTGCCACTTCCTTCCTGCGATGGCCAGAAATATAGTAAATTTAGTTACAGGTAAACTCAGCGCACCGGCAACCTAATGTGGCTCCGTTTTATTTATGAGTGCAGAGCATGTGTCGGTACATCACGCATTACGGGACGTTCCATGTGCCGTGTACAGTAAGCAGCGGGTAAAGGAAAAAAGAAAAAATTCTAGTAACATGTTGCTACAACCATTAAGTAAATTGTGCTTGCCTCTCGAGACGGCACTTTACATATTTCCTATGAAGTGCAGCGTGGCTGAATGTGCAACAAACAAGTGTTTTAGATCCTTGGTTATGACAACTTATTGCACGAAGCATAACTCTATAGCACGCTGGCACGTCGTCCCCGTGCCTTAAAATAAGATGCATAAGTTTACTGGAATTTTTGTAACGACTGCAGAAACATTATTAATATTAGATGCTAGAAAATATTAGAACTCATTCACTTAAACGAAGAAGATAAAGGTGATCAAGGAAGAAAGCGCATAGTAGAAAACGACGTCTGCAGAATAAATACACGGGGAGAATGATCACAGTAAGCAATCGAGAATTTAGTGACAGTGCATTCATGGCACACAAGCGCAGCTCTCTTTCCAGACGCGTTCGCCTCGAAGAAAGCGCCTGATTGACATTTATTGCCTTTGCGCGATTGTTTTCTCATTTTGCGACCCTGCTGTTCTGGAAGAGGAGCGACCGCTTTCTCGAAGGGGACGAGATTATCGTGTGAGCACCCAAGGGTCAGCTTCTTTATGCTAAAAGCGTCTCGCTGCTTAGCAGCATGCCGTGCCATCGCGACGTTAAAGCATGCGCTACTTTAGAACATTGAAAGGAAGGGTTGTTTCCGAATATCGCCCTGGCAGAATTCCCTCAAGACAGAACTAAAACGCGGGCTCCACACTCCGAGCTCGGCTTTTGGGAGCAGAAAGTGCAATCGCGCAAAGAAACGTGCTAGAAAATTGGGTTCCTCACGTGTGTCCAACAAAGGAACCTGAAAAGCGAACCAGCCGGTCCGATGAGAAACACCGTTATGGTCTTGATGCTTAATGCAAACGCAGCTCAGCTGATCATTTCGCATGCTTCCAAGTGCTCTGTGATCTCGTAGTCCTATACCGTGGGAAGTGCAATCAAGATCAATCACTGTAGCCATCACAACTTAACAACTTGTTTATCCTGGACAAGTTAAAAAGAGCCCGTGGAAAAATTATGCGCAGTATATGGAGAATACGACGAGGAACTAAGGGACCAGAGGGTATGAAGCTGCCAGGGGCTTTTATGCTGAGTTGTGTCGCTAAGAGCCATAGTGTCGCTATGGTGACGTATGTGTCTCTTCGCTGTCTCCTTTGGTGGTGATTGGCTGGTTGAACAAACCGCAAACCCGTCCTCACTTTCCCGGTTTGTTCAACCAATACCGCCCCAAGGGCCGTATTCCGAGATTTGTCCGGGGATTCTGAAGTTCTGAGGGGCCGTATGTGCTGATGTGCTTAGATTGTTCTTGCACGCCATGTTTAGATGGTATCACGCTCAGCGCCATTAACGTCTGTAATAATAATTTTAAAACGTGGCAAAATAAACGAGCAGTAAAAAATTACCATGGAACAGCGTTAGTAAGAGTTACTGAAGTTGTCAATTTGACAATAATTGGAGACGGGGGGGGGGGGGGGGGGGTTACATGCCAAAACCAGCTATGATTATGAAGCACGCACATGTATAGTGGAGGGCTCCGGAGTACTTTTGGCCACCTGGACTTCCTTAGCGTGCATCTGAATCTAAGTAGACGGTTGTTTTAAGTATGGAGCACTTTAGAAGCTCGCCTTGTCGTCTCATGTCGGTGGGCGTCAAGCAAAAAAGGGAAGAGCTCGTGCGCTTTAACCACCACCCGCGCTGTTACACCATAGTGATTATGCGAAGGAAAATCAAAGAAAGAAAGAAAGAAGGAAAGAGGAAATAAATAAATAAATAAATAAATAAATAAATAAATAAATAAATAAATAAATAAATAAATATCTTGGGTCGCGCCGAAGAGAACACCGAACCCGCGATTCACCTCGGCCCATTACGCTTGCCCTTAGTCAAATTAAATTGTTTATTTGATAATAAATATAGCGACAGTCATAGCACAGTATCTCAGAGCGCAGGGAAAACACCGGTGAATCACTGTTCCGCGCGCTTCCTGTAGCTTTCGCGTGGAGTGTAACCGCACTGCAATTTTTTTTTTCTGTTGCATTTCGCCGCCGTGGTCGGTATTAGATCCCGCGAAATCAACTTTTGAATTTGACTTATCGGGATGACGAACCAGAGATTTTCCCTTCGTAAGAATATTTTTTCGTTTTTCAACCGGCCTTCGTTATAACAATGCGATCGCTGTAAAGATTGACAGGCATTTTTTCTCACGAATTGCTCTTGAAGCAGTGATTTGTAGTGCATTTATTCCCACAAATGTTCTTGACCTGGAACTGTCCATAACAGCATGCGACAGGAAATTCTCCACGCTAGTCACATTACTGGCGAATATAAGAAATATCTTCTGACGATGAGAAATGTCCTTATTAAAGAAAACGCTGAAAGTTTCGCTCTTCGACTTGCATTCATTTTTACTTTGAAATTGCGATATATTATACTTTTGTTACTTATACTGTCGTTCTTGAGCTCTCAGAAATTGTACGGATAAACGGCTTTAAACATGTAAACACAGTCTTAACCACCTTATTATTTATATGCTTAGACACGGGATTAGTATAGGTTAGCGTTTAATAAAGAAACGGTAGAATCGTCGCACGCGCCGTACGTATTGAACAATTCATTATTTTCGCTTACCGGTGCGGCAGCAAAGAAACCTTCACAACCAGTTTGTCTATGTTTGCAACTGTCCTCCGCCGTCAACTGTTCCGTCGTTCCTTCCTCCCCCGCCCCTTTCTGCCACGACTAAGCAAGAGAAACCACAACGTGACCAGTTAATATAACTAAAGGACCGACGGTATAAATAAGCCACCCTAACCAGTTCATCTTCGAGCGGGCCGCACGTTTATTTACTTATCGCGACAGACTCATTAGTTTCGCTTATCGACGTTTCAGCTTCGACTGGCCGTCATTTCTAAAACGACGTCACTTAAGCGTGTGCGTGCCTATATGTCAGGTTCTTTCTTTCTTTCTTTCTTTCTTTCTTTCTTTCTTTCTTTCTTTCTTTCTTTCTTTCTTTCTTTCTTTCTTTCTTTCTTTCTTTCTTTCATCCTCGTCAACTGCCGCGGCGCAGTATAGATAATGCAGTGCGTACTTTGGTTCGTGCCTATATAGGGAAAGGGGGTTGGTATTGGGGGGATCTGCCTCGAAAACCAAGGACGACAGAGCGTCGTCTGTCATTTTCCGGTAAATGTTAAGGAACGTCTATTAAGCGAATGGACCGAGCCTGCTCGCGTACGGTGTCATCGTACCACCTTGCCCTTTCCTGAACCCTTTCCCTCCACCTTCGGCGTGCCGTGCGCGTCGCCAGTACAACCTAATGGGCAAGGAAAAAAACAGCGCCGTGCTGGTCGCTCGAGTCCAGAATCCATCAAAACGGCTTTTTATTGGGTAGAACTCGATGACCCAGTTACGTGACTTGGGTTTCTAGCATTCCTCGCGTCTTTGGCATTTTCCTTTAAAAGGAGGGCCCCCAAAAACGGCTCCCGCACATCGGCTTCCTCGCGCCGCCTGTGCACCGCGCGATAAAGCAAAACCTGCGCCCAATATGAAACAGCATACCTTCACTTAGGCAGCAAGCCGCCTGCTCCTTTAAAGAACAGCAGTCGCGTTGACAGGTATGAAGCGTGGCACTGGAAAGAAAATTCCTGAAGAGGAACGGAAACGTACAAAAATCTCGAGCCGAGACACACGAGGAGGAGGAACCTGTGAAGAAGAAGAAACAAAAGGAGAAAAAAGGAAATCCAGCGCGTAATATTCTTGTTTTCTTTGTACCTTCTTGGAGACCTTTCTTCGCGAGGCGTAGCGTGAAACATCGATTAACGATGATCTATCACACGTCCCGAAAGCACGACTTTCGTAGGGGGAGACGGCGGCGATGGCGACGACGACGACGTGAGAAGAATTTCGCGAGGCCCCTCGTTTAAATTCCAGGGAAGAAAGTTGTTTTCTTTTGCTCTCCTGTTCTACGAGAGCGCGGCAGCAAAAGAAAAAGGGAAAGAAATCCAGGAGTGAGGTAGGCTGCTGCTATCTTCGCACTGAGCATAAGTAAACGAAAAGCGAGAACAGAAACGAAATGCAAGTACGCTGCCTCCATGCGTTCTGCTGCGCTTGTCGCAGCTTTATACTAAGGAAAAAACAAAACAAAAAACAGGAAGTGCATGTACATGAAATATTACTTAAAGAGGCGCGTTAGTAATGCACACCTTAACCAGCCCCTACGCCGACACTGACGCATACACCGGGGCTCATGACAACAGCCGGCAGAAATAGAGACCGCAGTATATACGCATGAGCATCGAGCGAAGGCTCGTACTTCTTCAGATGACACTATGCGCACCTCAATTAATGGCGTCTGTGGCGTAGTCAGGTGAGTGCCAATTTCAGAAGGATGTGTACTGAGCGGGGCTGTATCGAGTTCCATGTGCACTGACTTTGCGAGTCAGTGCACGTGCAAACTCGATGCTCTCATTTTAGGTAAGCATAACGGCGGGTGCAGCGAAAGCACAACATCCTCTAATGTCATTCTTTAACGTCATTATGTGCAGACTGAGAGGAAGTGTGTTATCCGAAAATGCAAGTTGACGTTTGAAAGAAAATGCAAGACGTGTCTTTACGTTTCTTGGGACTATATATTACCTTCTGGATCCACGTAATTCTGATGCAAAGATACAGTGAGACCCGAGGCTTGACGTTGTCACTGTGTGCTAGTTTCTTTCTGCAATACATGAAAAGCTGTGTACAATCTCCATCATGCCTTGACAGAGCTCGCGACGTGCCCAAGATAATGATGCAGATAATGACGCACCTGTCAAAGTCCCGGTGTTCGTCCCATAGCATTACGAAATGTTATGCCATGCGTTGCACGTGCTTCTGCGATGCAAGCATTAATGCATTAATATTATTGTAATATCATTTGATTGAACTCTTGCTGTGAGCACAGAATTTATAATGTCATCTATCTTGCGGCAGCGTCTGGAAAACTCTTTATTTTCTATAAAATAAACGCTACAGTACCGTGCAAGAACTAAGCAGATGCATGTGCCACGGCGCCTGTTGATAAACTAACCCTAAAGGGGGACTTTTAAGGCATCAAAATTCACGCTGTCACTTTGACCACGCAGGTCTCGCTATGGCAAATATTAGTCCATTCGCCACTGTCTCACGGTTAGTTCCTAGGTGACCTATTGCAAAGACAGCGCACATGTGACTAGACTTACCAGTGATAACTGAGTTGAGCCAGGTCGTAATATACGGAACAAAACACGTTGCCGGACTAGTCGGTCACACATGTTGCTTCGAATATTCAGCGCTACTTGTAGGACGTAGACGGTACAGTTAACACACACGACGGACGCTACCGTTTCTTCATATTCACTAAGGCATACCAAGGTTAACCAGTCTTGCAGAAGTCTTACTTGCCTACACAACTCTGCTCTTAATATTTTGCTGACACGTCTAGCGTGCCCTAACGAGGGTTTTACATGGCCAAAAAGGCACTCACATTCAGCTGGTACAAGTCCTTTCCTCAGCCTGAAGGCGATGAACCTTGCTCGGCACGTTGTGAATGCGATGGCGCTCACGATCTTCAACACACAGGAAGCGCCCGTCCTGTGTGTTAACTGTACCGTCTACGTCTTACAAGTGGCGCTGAATATTTGAGGTGATATACTGGTTGCTGCTCCACTGAAAGCGTATGCTAATGTTTACAATGTTTGAATGTTCATTCATTACTTGCTTAGTATATACCTGATATTTATGTACTGTACACCTCACGTTTATCTCGTGTTTATTTGGTATTAACTGGTACACACCTAATATATACCTGGTATGTGGTATTTTATGCACCAGCCTGCCAAACATAAGGTACACGTGGTGACCTTGAGCGAGACAGCGCTTGTCAACAGGGACGTTTCTACTACGCGGAACACCGGAGAAAGATTGCTTGCTGCAAAGGGGGAGCGGCTGGAGCTTGTTCGCGCCCGTAGGCCTACAACACCCAGCCGGGCGGCCCGGCAAAGCGAAGCCAAAACACACACACCCGTAGATGCTATGTAAGGCAAGCAGACAAGTCCGTCGTAAGCGATGAGTCTGGACCAGGGTGCCTGCTCGCGCGCGCGCGCCTTTTCGCCCACGTGGCACACTGGGCTCCGTGCCGAAATAAGCCCGAGCCCGGCGGGGGTTCTCCGCCCAACCAAAATAGCAGGCGGATGTCCTTCAGCCGATGTCCTTCGGCGAGCCCAGGAGAGCTTCTCGCCTGCGCGCTCCAGAAACGTGCGCCGCCTATGCAGCGCTTTTCGTGACCCTGGCTCGAGCTGAGGGTGCGGCCCGTGCACCGCTGGGCAGTGCATTGCGGAACTTATGCTTGAATGAACCTCGAGCCTGGCGCGTGTGATTCCGGGGCGCGCTACAATTGGCCGCAAGAGAAGATGACGGTGGCGGCTGACAGTGTTTAATGGAAGCAACAAGGAATGATGCCTTTATTAAGCGCTGTGAAAGCAACAGGCATTGTTGCTTTTGGTGAATTCATGCACAGGGGTGGGGCTGCTTCCATTCTGAGGTGTTCTGCATGGAGTATAACTTTTTTTCTTTTTTGAGGGGGGGGGGGAGGGGGGCAAGGGGGTAACATACTTGGAGCTGCATTTACGAAAACGTTTCGTACGATAAATCTCCCGCTGAACGTAGCTCTCAGTTCTTATTCCGGACAGTTTAAGTAGAGATGGCGGCACACCAGTGGCGAGCAACTTTCGTACTGAAGCCGTGCAAGCGCTTTTTGCGATTCACCAGTTTATATGAGCGCCTCTAAGTATAACGCCCGTCATGTTTTTTTTTGTTTTTTTTTCTCCCTTGCACTCTGCTTAGACCGTTCCTATTTCTCTGTCCCTCCATATACGAGCGAGAAACATTGTGAGCTATGTGCCTAGACCCAGGCAGTCAATTTGTCGGATACATGACAAAATTCTCTCCCTCACACACGTATCTGGGTCCACGAAGCCTTTTTTTTTTTGCTGTATTTGCCGGCCTCCTCAGCTGGCGTGACCGATCAGATTTCACTACTGGGCACGTACCCAGTAGTGAGGTCTGATCGGTCACGCTATGGCTTTAAGGTTAAACTATATAGCCTAACCTTGAATCGTTTCTTCATATTGCCTTTCCCCTCCCTAACCATGAAATACACAACCAACTGGAAACCTCGTCTGGTTAACCTCCCCCCTGTTTCTGTTTCTATGTCTCTGTCTTCCTCTGTCTCGGGGCCTTGATGCTCCCTTTCGTGGCTGGTGCGTACACCTTGCATACACTCGACCCTGATTACGTAGAATGTCAGGCTACACCATGAGGTTCCCGTTTCCTTTAGCTGCACCGACGCGAGACGTCGTCGTACTGAAGCGTCATCCGCAGCTGCGCTTCTCGAAGCAAGAACCCTCGGCGAGGGCTTAAGACAAATTCGCGCTTAACGTCCTAACAACCCATCAAATTAAAGTGCTGAGTGGCAGAAGCGTTTATCGTGTTAGATCACGTATAAGCGCAATGCGCTGTACTGATGGAAGCCAACAAAGAGATAAGAAAAGCACGATCATTTCTTAGCTCGTTCTTAAGAATCCTCTTAACGGCCCACGGAAGCGAGGTGCCTCTTTAACCTTCTTTTGCTCCCCGGTCACGGGCCATTGTGTGGCGCGCTGTCGCCGTTTTACTTAACGGCCATAACGGCCGACGTCGGTCCGGGTACACGGGCTAAAGGAGGGAGGGGGGTAAGCATCATTCAGGGGGATCACGGCAGCGCAGAGGCGGAGACCACGACGTGGGCTCCGCCGAGGGAGGAACAAAACAACACACACACACACCGTGGGACAACGAAGAAGCAGAGTAGCGGGACACCGATTCACGCCCGCGGTTGTCCTTGATGGTGCGATGGTGCGCGCTTAATCTCGGGCCGGTTTACCGCGACATAACAGGGCGTGTAAACGTCGTTATCGCGGAATTATTTAAGCTTACTGCCGAGCTGCGCCTAACCGCGGCGCTAAACACTTCCAAGCGTTTTCGGGGGGCAGGCATGGCGCGCGCGCGCGCGCGCCTAGGGCGTGGCCCGTTGTTTCGGGTGGCCGCAAAATGGGCTCGTAAAAATTGATCACCTCTAGCAGGACCTTTCCACCCCTGCACCTCCACTTTTCCTATACCACGTTTTCCTTCCTTTCTTGTCATTTTTTTATTTTCTGTTATTTTCTTTGACCGTAACTCGTACGTTTTACTCACCCCCGTGTAGCGAGCTTCGTTTGCTCGCGTGGCGTTTTAATATTCACGATGCTCTCGGTCTGTTGGTGCGCCAGAGCCGCGTGACGGTGGCGTGCCGCCGCGATGTTATGGCAAGTGTCCGAGCAAAGTATGGTGGGTGGTGAAGTTTTCGCCGCACGGGCATAAAGACACGGAATAAATGCGGAAAGGGGGGGGGGGGAGAGGGGGGTGCCTTTCTTTCCCCCCAACGTGGTAGCGATCTCTGTCACATACCTTTTCATTAGGCCTGAGGCTAGTAATGAATGATGTTTCCGGATGGGTTACTGGTCTCGGTATGCGCAGGCATAGATGTTCGTGTTTGTGTAGCATCCGAAACAGCTTCGCAGTAAATGGCCGTGTGTTTTAGACGACACGGTTTAACATAAAACACACACACACACACACACACACACACACAAAAGAAGATTAACGTACAGGTCAGTAATATCAGTGATCGAAACAGCATTAGTTGATCAGGGGAATCTGTCATGCTTCACTTGCCGAAGCACATGGAAGTGCAAAAAAGACGGAGAAAAACAAAGAAATCAGGTGTAGGTTGCGAGGAATGATGCACCCTCATCGGTAAGCAACCGTATGCCCTGCCACGGTTGTCTAGTGGCTATGGCATTCGGCTGCTGATTCGAAGTTCGCGGAATCGAATCCCGGCCGCGACGGTTGCATTTCGATGGAGTGGAAATGTTGAGGGCCCGTGTGCTGCGCAATGCAAGTGCGCGTTATAAAGAACCCGAGGTAGTCGAAATTTCCGGAGCCCTCTACTACGACGTTTCTCATAATACCTTCATGGTTTTGGTACGTAAAATCACAGATATCATTCTCTATGTGACCGCTCATGTCGCACACGCTCCACAGCCCGTTCTGTTAGAGCGCACACGCATGAATGGAATAAGTGAAAAATTTTCATCTTTACCCGTGCCATTTAGTATTGTACTTCTATCTGCGTTCGTTCGGTTCTCTCGAGAAACGTCACGTTTTTTTTCTTCGTGAAACCACTACGTCGATATCTCGTAGCGCGTTTTCGCATATGCGGCTCCATTCCTTTTTGTCGTAAACTATAGTTTGTGGGCGGCCTACGACATACACAAACATGCGACACTGAAACAACCGACGGCCTACCTCTGTCTTCCCTTCGCGACTCTGGAGTGACGTGAAGCTTGGCACTCATGCCATGCAGAGTTAAACAATTCTGTAAACTATGAGTGTACCGCATTTCTGTATCATGGTGCGCAGGTAAATATAGCACGGTGTTGTACCTCTACCATGACACACAAAAATCAACTCTGTAGCCATGTTCTGGAAGAACTGGATGTTCTTCCTTGTCCGCTATATAGACGAATTTCACCGACAGGTACGTGTCGCTGACATGCAGGTGCCAGCGAGACAAACGCAATTAAGGAAAAGTGGGCTCATTGTAAAACGTATGTCATGTGCGTCTGATTTCACGGAACCTAGATGGGAACTTATACTTGGTTAATGAATCTAGTCATAACACCAAGTGCCGAAGGTTAAACAAAAAATTCTAATTCGGTGTTGTTGCATACAAAGCGGCAAAATAAGTGATAGACGCTCAGGCTCACTCAGCTCACTTGCACTCAGATTCACCGATATCCACCTCGGCCAGGCTTATTCAGACTCACACCCACCTCGCCAATATTGAACATCCTGCGCCACCAAGCTCAACCTCACGGAAAGTTTATCCAACCAGAATAGCTTGGACCCAATGTCACCGTTACTCAGCTCCACCGGGCTCACTGGAATATACAGACTCACGGACGTTGTCCTCAGCCAGCATCACCCAGGCTCTAACTCACGAAAAATTTGCCAGCGGAGCTCACATAAGCCCAGACTCACGTAAATGTTGCTGAGCCAGTGTGCCGTGAGCACACTGGCTCACAGCTCGGTCCGAGTCTGAGTGAGGGGACTCGTTAATGAGTTTGCCGACCTGAGGTCGATACTTCTAATCCACTCAAAGATCAAATCTGCCTGGTAGACAAGCAAAGGCCTACAAAATAATGGCAAGTGTTTATCAGAACTACAGTTCCATTTGGACGAATGTGGCATAACGACGTGAAACGATATATATATATATATATACGAGCATCCTATACAGAGGGCATGTTATCGGGAAAAGACCACTGAATGGTCGGGTATTTATATCGCGCAATTTATACATTTCAGCCGGCTTTGTGACGATTCGAATCGGAGAGGCGGACGAGCCATTCGTGCTGCAGAACCGCATTTCCCCAGCGATAGAGAAAGGAAAAAACAAACAAACAAACAATAAGGAAGGTCGTCTCGAAAGACAATCTGAACACCCGCTCCAGCGCTCCGGATTCCCTCGACATCGAGCACGTGGCTTGCCTCGGCCAAAATATGTTTACATAATGTCCGTATCAAGAAGAAGGGGAGGAGGGAGGATCTCTACGTATGAGACGGGTCGGCCGCAGTGGCGGCTCCTCTTTCATGCGAAGCACGTATCGAGTTGCGGTTGGAGCGTGACCCCCAGATACGGCGGTCAAAAACGGTGCGCCCGTCGGCGCCGAGGTCCGAAGAAAATAAAGGGTCGGCATTGGACGGTACGGTGTAGGATGAAAGTTGAGGGGGAGGAGGAATCGACGAAGGGAATATGAGCGAATAAAGTCAAAGTGGAAGAGGCCGGGATCCAATGTGGCGAACGCCGTGTATTCTTTTTCGCACGCCGCACCAACGAGACCGCGCGCGGCGACCGCCTTATGTATACATCGCAAAGGAACAAAACTGTCTCTACCCGCAGGCCCGGGCCAGCCGCGGAACCCCCGCAAATAACAGTCATCTACAGTCGTCCCATGATGGATTGATTATTCTCGGGACGCCTTCTTATTACGAGGCCGATTGATCGGAGCTCCAATCGCGCCAGGGAGAAAGGGGGGTACACATGTGGTAGGGCTACGAAGCGCGAGAGGAGAATAAAGGGGGGTTTGAGGAGAGGGTGTCTCCCATTTTACGGACAGGATAACCCTGCAAGAATCAATCTTTGCGATCGAAGAACACGAGGAAAAGGAAACGCGCCGACGAAGGCCCTGTATGTGCTATGGGAGTTCTTAAACCAGCGACCAGTCTTTTTTTTTTTCTCTTTCTTTTGGCAAGTATATTGGCCCGCTTGGGCTCCCCTGCGGTAATCAGTGAGTCTGACAAAGAATGGCCACGTTGAGTTATATACATAGAAGGTTAGGGTTAGCGGAGTGTAATGATCGGCTCCGATGATGCAAGCGGGCGAAAAGCGCAGCCGCCGAGCCGTTCGGGCTAGTGGAACAAGGAGCCGTCGTCCCTCTATTCGTCGTAACGCGTGTCTTATGCAAGCTTCTCCATGGAAATGCGTCGTTTCGCGGTTGCCCCCCCCCCTCACTTCGTCCCGCTTGTATAGTGCGGCGACAATGAAAGGTTCCTCGAGATTTCTTCTCCGAGATTTGGGTAGAAGAGAACAAAAGCTCGGCGTATAGGATCGTTTTCTCCTGAGAAGGGACGTTGTAAATGCGGCAGCGAAAGTGGTAAGCTGACTACTTGGAAAAGTACTCGCGGAGGCGTGGACGAAGGACGAACAAAAGTAGGAGAAGGGCGAACAGTTGAGAAGAATGAAGGCGGGCGATAGATAGGAATATTGGATAACAAACAACAAACAGACAAGACTGCTGTTACAGCAGTAGGGAACTTGGCAATAAAGATGCATTGAAGATTCACCACTGCGGCCGAAGTTATCTTCAGCGGGTCGTCTCATTGTAAAGTGTTCTCAGTATGCGGAGTAAGTGCTTTACCTTTATCTTGGCTCGAATTGCTGAACAGACTATAGAAAATGTCACCGAGTTTGCATGGCGCTGGTGGTTTTAGGTATACATAACGCAATGTTCCGGGAAAAGACAGCATTGTGAAGAAATTTACACGCTAGTGATGTGCAGACGCGCGAGGGGAACGCGAAAAGAAGCCCTGGAAAATTTGTGGTTTACCTTTGCACAAGCAATCGTCAGCTTGTCGTTTCAGGAGATCCCTGCCCTATAGAAGCGACTACGGCGCATGACAATGACAGGCTATTTCATGTCAAAGCAAGGCTTAGGACAGGAAATATGTTATACTGTAAAACTCGTCCGAGTATATTCCACGAAATTATTGTACACGAAGCAGATGCGCACATTTCTTTCCTCCATCCTCAGTGCTAGAAAAGTGTGTTGAAATCGATATGTCTGGTACTCAGAATGCGTCATCTTTCAAACAAATACTTCATTTTTTTTGTACGTTGTAAAAGCTTAACGGTCCGTCTGCGCAACACCAGAAGACGCACCAGTTACAGTCGCGCCAAACATCCCTTCTTGAAGAGCACTGATCGTAAAGTGGAGAAACGCGTCAGCTGCAAAACTTACTGATTCTTTCCAGGCTCGCACTTCTATAGTTTGCCCACATTTGCCCACCTTTCCTTGCGTAGTAAGTTTTAAAGGGCCGTGCATAGAATGTTAGTTTATTCTGCTCTAAAAGGGGTCCGTTGGGATGGAATGCCGCGACGAAGGAATTTCCCCAATAAGATCAATATCAGCAGAGCAGTGTAGAGATTTCGTGTTCCTTTAAAACTTTCTACAGTTAGGGAGCAAACATAAATACTAAACACCAAAGCGACTCCGACACACATTTAACAAAACAAACAGAAAATTGACTATCTCGCATTCGCCCCATCCCTTATATATACAAGAGCCAATGCCGCACTCATCTCGTCAAACGATCGTTGAACTCATTGGTTGCGGCAACACGCGAAATTTCTTCTACAGTGGCATTTATACGAAGGGCTCGTTCGCGATAAATTATATTTGGAGGTCTCGTCGACATGTCGGGCACAACCGCTCCCGCCTTGTATCTCTTATCGACTCCAGGAAACGTAACAACCACTTCTTGGAATGCTGCGCATGTAGAGGTCGAGAGAAAGAAGACGAATAAAAGGCGGCGCGGCTGAGAATGAAAAGGCACAAATACTCCGGGGCTATTCTCATTAGAGAACGCCACCGCAAACTTGCAGCGGCCCCGAGGAGGCGGCATTTCGCAAGTGCCCAATACACTATGCCCGGGCGAGGAATGCCGCACATGCCCTACACCAAGCCGATCGACGGGTGCAGGCTCCGCGGCCAACAAAGCCAGGCGCTCTGCCAGGCGCCTTTGTCAGTGGATAGGCGGTGTAAGGGAGACCTCACAAAAGAAAGCCCGAGAAATGGCTAGCGAGGCGTCGGCAGCAGCGGAGCGGAGGCTTGCTGATGTGAAGAGGAAGGGGTCGAGTTTAATGGGTGTGCTTTTCGAGCCGATCGATTTTGCCCGGAGGCCAACAGGCTAACGGTCTGCTTAAATTAGATTGCGTGGAAGGCGACCGTCGTCTCGGGCTGTGCCGAGGCAGTCGACGATTACATTGCCGCCGTAGTATGCTCTGGCTCTGACGTCAGGGCCAGAACGCCCCTCGGTCGCGCAGACGGGACGGGGACGGCGCTCGATGGGGACAGTTTCTCGCCGTGGCTTCCGGGAACAGCTAGGAAAAGTCGACGGAAACGCGCGGGTTTGTGTATGTGCGTTGTGTCTGTTGTCGACGTTGGTGGTGACATATTTGTTTGGGGAACAGTCGTGATTAGGTATTGATTGTCGCTTCGTAACCGGAAGGTTTGTAATGGTCGCGAGGAACGTGTGTTATGGGATGGTAAGAAGATGTGTAGGGACGACGGTGCACTGCCTTTTGCTTTTTTTTTTTCTTGGAGGAGGGGGAGGGATAACAAGTAGGGAAGATGGGAGTACTTCCGTGACTGCTACCGTTCACCGAATGCTAGGTGGGAGATGAGGTAGTAGGGGGAAGGGGGGAAATATGAAACGGAGGAGAGGGGCTCGGCATTGAATGTGAAGAAATAGAAGACAGCGTGCTGTAAGAACAGCGCAGACTTCACTCGAATAAAAATGTTTTTGAACGTCTCATTTTGCCTTGATCCGCAATTGTTTCTCGCGCCATGTTTTACGAGCCTCGCAATGGAGGCAGGCTAGCTTGTGCGTGCAACAGTCAAAGCTAAGGGTGGCAGTTCAGCGTGCGTGGAAGTCCTGAAGTGTCGTACGATCAGATAGTAGTTGATGACAGTTTGTGAACTCGTTTGTACAGATCTGCTCTCCTTGACGAACCATATATTTTTTTTTTCCGGAAAGTAGACATATCCTAAAGCTACAGTGCGACTAGAAGTTTAAAAGGGAAGCTGTTCAGGGTCTCACCGTGTCCATCATGCAGCCCACTGCTGCATATTAGTGATAGCGATAGTGACACATGATAGTGGTAGTCAACTTGACACCCTTGTCAGGTATGTAACGATTAACGACAAAAGCACACCATTGCTGTTCTCACGGTTTTGCACAGTGTGAACTGGCTTGAATTTTTTGGGGGGAGAACTTCCTGCAGCTGGCGAAATTGGCAGTGGCTTCTTCATTTTTGATGCTGAAACGTGCTATAAACACAATGAAACGCGACAGGTAAACATTGATGCACGAATAATTGGTGTACGTAGTGCCACGTCACGTCGCCTGATCACTAAAGCTCGCGCGGGCTTTGACCGACGTTCAGGAGAAACAAAAAATTGTGCCGGTGTCACATAAAATAAAGACAGTGGAGAGGAATGTACGCATTAGTTGAAGCTGAGCTGGTGCGTTTAACACAGTGAGTAAAGCACCTAATGTGGTGCAGGGTACAGTCTATTAGGGCTACAAGCGGGTAAATATACCTGGTCAAAGCTCGCGCTTAGTGTTACTCTTCACGGCACTGCTATGTCTAAGACCTGTTGCTCCGCTCACTTCGCAGAAAGAAATAAAGATACGGTCAAGTTCTTCACCTGGAAACTTAAGGAATCCGAGAGCTGCACAAAGTAGTTGAGTAAGGAAACAAAACGAACTTCAGAGCTTTGAAAGCGGCCGTAACGTCCAAGTTGCCTCACAGGGAATCGCGTGTGCTCGCTTCAGCGCTTCTTTCGTGTTGAAGACTTCACCCGTGCATTCACTTGCTAAGTGCCCCGTGTGACATGGGAAGAGGCAAGGTGGGAAAACAGGCGACTGCCTCTTAGGTTTAATATTAAGGGACACGTTGGAGGCACTCCGATTCACGCTCGCGGTTCGCCTCCTCCAGCATTCACGCAGAACGACACCGCGACACCCCTCCCACACCGCCGTACCCCCGAAACAACTTCGTAAGCTCCGAACGAGCGACGAGCATTGAAGGAAGATAAGCGTATACCGCCAGGCACCGACGAAGCACAAGAGGCAACAACGGTCAGAAATATGGGCGGGAAGGGGTGCAGAAGTCGAGCCAAAGCCAAGACAAGCGAAGCGCCAGAAGCCTCAGAAGTCGAAGGTTAACCCGACGTGAGCCGCGAGTCTGCTCGGCCATCCAAGGGTCGCGCGGTGCTTGCACGACAGAGTGGAGGAAGGTTTTTTAATTTTCTCGCTAGACGCTTCCCGCTCGGCGCTGCGCTGCCAAGTTCGTTAATTAACAGTCGCGCTTCCGTACTTCGATGTCATAATTAAGAAACGCACGTGTAAGACTCCCGCCCCGCCCTCGTCTTCTTATTCGCGACCTTTGCTTGTCCTCCGTGTTTGGAGTAGCGCCGCTTCTGGCACTCCTGGAGGTTCTTTTTTCTTCTTTGCGCGAGTGCGAGTGCTTGTGCGTGCGCTATCGTTTGTACGGCTGGGCGCGTAAATGCGCGTGCGCATATGTGCAGTCATCTCTAGCAAGCCCCTCGTCACGCCTCTGTTTTCTACAGCCTCTTCGTCCTGGCTCATTTTGCCTTCGCTCCTTCGCACCTTCTGCTGAGACATTGTCGCGTTATCACGGGGTCGTGCCGAGGACCGCCACCTTTTGTTCTCCAACGTCTTTCTTCAACACTCTACTTCCTAAAACACTTACATTTTTTCCTTTAATGAAGTTTGATTTCCTAACACTAGTAGAATTCGTGGTGACACTCTAGAAACGTATAATTGCTCACGGCCCCTTCATTTTGACTGCGTACTTTGCCTAAATGTACAGTGCCACCAAATGACGATCGTGTGCTTACAAATGCACTTTCCATAAGCTAGACTAAATTAAGCAGTAGATATTGACACACGGAGTTGAAGTAGAAGAACTGGCATATGAAGAGAGTATCGATGTCTTCTATGCTGCAGCGAGAGAACGAAAGTAAAGTTTAAAAAGAAGGCACGTAATTTTACTTTCCGTATCGCAATATCTTTCCGCAGCGAAAATAAAATGTGCAATTTTGAAATGAGAACTTCCCTGGCGTGCTAATATGAAATCACAAAAGTGTGCTGTACAGTGCGTACATGCGCGTATGTTTGCGCTAACGAAGCGAATAAAGCATAAGTAAAGGGGTATTTAAACATGCTATCTGCGAAGTGTGCTTGAGACCTTTGATATTCTGGAGAATAAATGAGAAAAGAAAAGCAGCAGCTAGAATACCAAAGGGGGAAAAGTCAAGAAACGCTGCGACGCAATTGGTCCTGCCGAACCGTACGTTGAAACGTCTGGTAGATTGGATTTCCATGCTTCAGCGAAATGTGCGGCCCGGAGTTACAAGTGTATCTTCGAGCAAACAAGCCCGAAACGCTGTAATGCGCAATAAGGCTCCAATATCGTCTGAACGGCCAAGTATGCACTCACGCCGAGTTTCGTTGCAATTACACATATGTATCGAGTTAAGCACACACGTGTATAGGCGCTGCAATTTTGGAACGTAATATTCACACTTACGTTTGCCATACGGATACGAAGGAAGTTAACTGGCGAGCGAAGTGTCGCGGGCTCAGTGATTAATCTAGGCAGCCGAAAGTGCGGCGCCTGTATATCAATAACCGAAAGCATCGCACGCCACATCGCATCCAATTACGCCGTTCCTCGCGCGGGACTTGAAGGCGAAGCTATACGCTGAATCGCACGCTGTCGCAAGACTTGAAGCCCGAAGACGATAGCGCGGCGCGTTTCGGAACGTTCCATGTACCCGCGCGCACCGCGAATTGCGTGTTGAGAAATGCGGCTATAAAGTATGTACGACCGAAGCTCGTGGATGCGGGACCGAGCTAGATATTGCTACCGTTGTATCCTTCCACAGCAGCACAAAGTCGACAACACGAACGAGCTTTTTTTCTGTCCTTTCTTCGCAACCGGGAGCTCGGTATGAGCATCGTTATCGAGACAGACAGTGCGTGCCAAAAAGAGAGAGAAAAAAAGAATGTAAGTAAAAGACGAGACAGCTCTGTCCCGCGGTGCAACAGCGACCGCGATGATGCGATGCAGCCCCAAACTTTCCTTGCTTATCGCGCCTTCACTCGAGCCGTCATCCATGCCTTCTGAAGAAAGAGCAAAAGAACGAAGAGAGAAAAGGGGAGAAGAATTCCTGAAGAGGAGGCGGAACGTCTGGGCAGGACACAAACAAGGGGCCCGCGCACTCCCACAAGTTGACAATCCTTCGCCGCCGCAGAGTGGGCTCACTTGCAACGCGCTTACTTTTTTTCTTTTTTTTTTCTGTTTACCGCGCCCGAGTCTTCGGGACTCAGCAGAAACATCTGTCAAGTGTCTCTGGAGATCCCGCAAGCGGCGCTTGCTTGCCTGCGCTCGCAGTAGCAGCCGCGCGCCGGCTCGTCACCGATGCCGGCGTATCGTAATTCGGCGTCGCATCTCTAATTCATGAGGCGCGGCGGGCTCCCACTGCCGAATCTAGATATATATATGTCTGCTACAGCAGTTCACCGTGCGGGCTTCCGCGTACAGTATACAGATGCAGCGCAGAGGCCCAAAGAAGCGGTCGCATATGTTCCTGGCATGTTCGATAGCCGGACGCCGCTGCCCCGCGCGCCGACTGACTGCATGCGCTCTAAGCGGGCAGCTGTGCTAATGTGAGTGTGCCTGTGTGTGAGTTCTTTCCGCTCATGTACGTTGCGCGAACGTGTCGGTTCGCCGGGCGTGAGAATCGCGCCTTTCGCGGCGTAGGCCCCACGTGAAGGCTTAACGCCCCGCAGAGTTGCCCCTTCCAGAACCACCGAGGCCCCTAGAACTGTGGCATCAAGCCACGGTTGCGAACGCCAAGTCGCTCGCTCTGGCTGTGGGCTCGACACGCGCCATCACGGCCACTGCGTCGACTTGGACTCGCTGGGGCGGCCAATATGCTGCTCTCTGGTTATGAAGGCGCCTCTCATCACTGCCTCCTCTCTCTCTCTCTCTCTCTCACACACACACACACACGCACGCACGCACTCTTTCCCAGCCCGGACCGACGCGTCTGTGACTTCGGCGCCAACGACTAAACGCTTAACGCTAGCGTTCACGGGGTCTCAAGTATTCTCGAGAATGAGCAGCTGCGTCTACTTGAGCACAGTCTCTCCGAGTTGGCTCGTGCGCCGCCGAATACTGAAACGCTCCGCGCGCGCGTTTGTGTACATGTGTGGTGCGCTTGTCCGGCGAGGTTCGCCCGCTCTGTTACACACTCGGACGGGCTCGTTTTCTGGCGGGGGGCCCGTTCTCTGATGCAACGTCGGACCCTGCCGGCGGTGTGTAACAGGGCGTGGAGAATTACGCGCACTGGCGGCGTCCGCCACTGCATGTGGAGATGCTATGCGCCGTATGAGCTGTATGCGTTAGGCCAAGCGGGTGGCACAGTCGCTGCAGTTCGACCGACTGTGATGAAACTCCTTTACCACCGGGTAACGTACTTTTCCCTCTGCTCGCCGTTTGGTAATGAGCGAGTAGTGGTAGATGTAGTATAGCTTTCATCGTGAAACATCACAGGCAGGCTGTCCACGTGTGGCGACGGCGGCGGCGATGAAGCCGGCTAGGAACGAGGCTCGAGTCTAACCTTGAGTTATGATAATACTGCTTCGTGCAGTAATTACGCGCGCCGCTGGTAATGTAATTGCTCGAGAATTGAGGATGCTCCTGTGACTACTAACTTGGGACGTGAGAGCCCCTATGCACCGCGCCAGGTGCCTAACTATATAGATAACGAATCACAGAGTTTGGCCGCTGTTGCACTTAGAAGTTCTGCTTGCACCACGCTTCCCACGCGGTGAGTGATAAGTACGTGTAAAGAGTGAGAAATTTTAGCGCTGCATTGCTTTGCTGAAAGACGCAACAAGCGCGGATACGATAGTTATCGTTCCGACTCTGTATGCAGAGCAATATTTTCGATGTCACTGTTTCTTTGTCTTTAGCCATAGGCCGTGCCAGAATAGATGTCTGCTGTATAGCTCACTGGTATATGTAATGCTAAACCGTTACTAAGAGGGGGGGGGGGGACTTTAGAAGAACGCCGGACAAGGCGCTACTAGCAACTGCAAAGTACATCTAAAAAAATAATAATATGTACCTTGCATGCATAGAATCAACGAACGTAATAGTAGCTAAAACCATTATTTTGGTACGAACAGGACAAGAAAAAGCACAGCGCATGTAATCGCAACAAGGCACGTTTAAAATCCCCGCCGACACATATTTTCATGTTAACTGGCTCCAAAATAAAAATAAAAACATAAATAGCTACGTTTCTTGTGGTTAGTGTTGCACAACGAAACGACTGTTCTTTCTCTTTTTTCTTTCTTTTCACACCCTTGAAGGTGACCGTAAGTCTCTCTCTTCAAGGTGCTATTCGGCATCGATGACGCATGATGCAGGTTGGAAGTAACTAGCTTGGATGTATCGACGGAAAATATTTACAGGCAAGTGCACACTTGCAATAGAACACTACTCACACACAGAGAAGTGAACAGTGCCTTACACTTCTGCTTTCACTAACTTAGTGCCCAGACCAACTGATACATGTGATTAACTTAAGTCTCACTGATCTGCCACCGAGTGGCTGCGGTCCAGACTGTCGTTCCATCACACGGAGCCTAACTGATCTCTCGGCTTCGAGATTACAGCATAGACTGCCGTGGCGCTATCGTGTAAGACTATATATATAATAATGAAACAAACGCAGAAAAGGGCGTTTCGCACATCCCCCGACCATATGTTGCCACTCAAAACGGGAATATAGGAAGGCCGCGACCTAGTGGGCTGGGTCTTAGCCGAAAAGAAAGCAAGATGGCAAAAACAACTCTTCTTCTCTTATTCCCACGCGGTAATTCCAAGGTTGAGGACAGACACTATACACTTGTAGAATTTTCGGCACAGACATTTCGTTCAACAATGACATTGCCGAGAAGACAAAGTGCACGCCTCTCAAAACCGAGGGCCATTAGGGCTTCGTTTCCACAAGACCTATCCATTGGCGGAGAAGTTTACCACAGCGCTTTCTCCAGTGTGCTATTCTCACAAACTGCTGCTCAAGCAGCCATCACGAATAAAATTTTTAAAGCTACATCCCAGATATTTGTGTTACAGACAGACAGACAGACAGACAGACAGACAGACAGACAGACAGACAGACAGACAGATAGACAGATAGATAGACAGATAGATAGATAGATAGATAGATAGATAGATAGATAGATAGATAGATAGATAGATAGATAGATAGATAGATAGATAGATAGATAGATACGGACGGGAGAGGACGGATGGATGGACGGCTGAATGGATATCAATCAGCAGCTCATTGGCCAACAAGTCGTTACTTGGAAGTAGATTGGAATGCGTGACATATAGAGCTATTAGAGAATTCTTCTGTCTCAAAGCGATACCGAATGTGTTATACAAAGGAGAAGTAAACTCTGTTTTTCTTCCTTGGTTCGCGGAAATGAGGATGATGATGTCCTCGTTGACCAGCCGACTAGAAGGGAGGAGACAGAGCGCTTCCCGCGTTCTTTTTACGCACGTAGTCGTCGTCGTCCGACAACGAACGGAGGCGTCTTTCTTGTCGTCTGAGGCAATTTATCCAGTTCGCACGTCGCTATCCTCGGTGCCCTCAACCCCTTTTTGTGTTCGCACACCCTATCCTGACGTCCGTGACTGCAGCGACAGCACATCTAGGGGCCGGAAATAATGGTCCGTGCGGCAGCAACTTTGAGAGAGGAACAACAACAACGCCGACGCATCAGTCCTATATAGCTTCACCGCTGGAGACCCGAAGCGCGTCGTCCTTGGTGGGCTACGGCAGCGCGGCGTCTGGAGTAGCGGGTCTCCGCGGCGCTGCAACGTTGCTGTTCCGGTATCTTCAGAGAAACATTTATTGAGAAAACTACGAGGGTGCGTTGGTTAACGATGGACCATGATGTTTCACCCATATCTCGGTCGAAGCGTTACAAGCTTGCTAGGAGAACACCAGTTTTGTTTTGTTTTTTCCGAGTCATCCGGTACTATCGGTTCCTGTTCAGTTAAAATGTCTAGCTGCTTTCATCTGGTTACGAGGATGGTGCCCACATCATATTCAGGCCATGGAACTTTCCGATAGCTTCAGTCTTCACCGTGATAACTTATCGAATAAGGTGTAAGGCAGTCAAGATGGAGCACTCGGATTCGATGCCCGGCCTAGACGACCACATTGCGATAACGAAGCGCATAAACATTCGCGTATTCAGATTTAAGTGCACGTTAAAGAAGAGGCAGATGGTCAAACTTATTCGCGAGTTCACCGCACCGGTGTTTCTGTAGTTGTTTCAAAACAACGGTATTCTTTTCTCCCCTCAGCTTCCTATATATTTTTTTCTTTTCATTATTACAATGGTCAGGGCGCACCGTCTTTGGTTCCTTGTCTTGTCCCAACGGATACCATTTTGCTTTCTGGGTTATTAATATTCTACCCACAATAACGAATGCGCACGTCTGAGGTGCGACCGTTGCAGATTAGTTTCCTGTCACCGGCACCAGTAGGAGCACCGGGACACCTTCTCGGTAACAGCTGTTGCTCTTGCATTGTCGCCGCATCACTCCTGCTTGATTGCGTCACACGCTTTCTGAGGGCCCAGCTGCGTGGGTGGCGTCGCAGGGGGCGCACGATGCTTCTGCATTCGGTCGTCCCTGACGTCGTAGTCCTGCTTTTCTGGAGCCTTGTTGCTGCAGCTGCCCACGCTCTGTTGCCAGCCTCGCGCATGCACTTGCGTCGGCGGCTTCGGACGCTTACAACCGGCAATCAGAAACAGGGCACTTGCTATGCGCCTCGAAAGACTTTTTCGCATTCGGGAACGGCTCTCTCATAAGGCGCCGTCAAAGCTGGCTTTCCTGCAGGAAAGTGCTGCGTAGGGGAAAGCCCATCCTTGCAACGCTAGTGAAGTTCTGTTTTGGTTTTTAATCTTTTTCCTGTCAGAATTAAGGTGAACATTTATTTATTTATTTATTTATTTATTTATTTATTTATTTATTTATTTATTTCAATGCCCCAAAGCGTCGCGGGAGAAGGTGGCGAGTGAAAACAGATACATGTTAACAGCTAGTAAATTCAATACGCAGTACAAGTAGTGATGCCTCAAGGTAGTGATGCCCCAAAGTAGTGATGCCCCAAGGCCTGTTTGTCTGTCTGTCACACGATTCAGCCACCCGGCCAAGTTTAAGCACTTGCCTAAGGCCCAGCCATCTTGAACTGGTAGCTGCGTTCATACTTGTGAACAGTGTCGATCACAAAGCAAATATTACGCATTTCTGAGGCGCAACATCAATACGTAAGAATTAGTTAGTGTGCTCCTTTACTGGAAAATACATAGATAAGTAATTCTAAAGACCCTAGTATTTAAAGACCCTAGTGTTTCTTAGGCTGCGCTAAAAATGCGACGCGATGCACGAAAAAGGCCTCTGCCGACGATTTGGTACTGCCACCTGGCAGTTGCCCAGGGATTCTGCACAAGCTCATGTTTCCCGACGGCCAGATGGCATCCGTATCTCACGCAGCGTAGTACTGCCGGCAGAAGACTATCGTCTTTCGACGACATTTGCAGCGAAGCACGCAGATACGCGGCCAATTTTATTTGAGTGAGTTTTATTGCTTACTAAGCATGCTCTCGCAGCGAGAGTAGTGTTGTTGGCGATGCGAAAGGTTAATTTAACAATACGCGAAAAATAGTTTTGCTCTTTAGTGCCCATTTAACACGCGTCTGGATATAAGCATACGGTTGATCTCGCATTTCGCGCAATCTGGCCCACACTCTTACCAGCGCAGACAACTCCGCTGCTAAGGAGCCTCGGCGGGTAAAGGTAAATCACGGTAAACCACATTGGTAATCAGTGCTTGCAGCCGACATCGTTATGAATGCGGGACATTTTAGCATGGCCGCACGGCGATACGGTGCGCTGAGCGCTGAGCAACCTGTCGACTTCTCGCATTGCGTACGGAACGGCGCACGTTGAAGACGTCACTGGCACAGAAGGCACATCTAAAATAAGCACGGAATCGAATCGCATGGTTGTCGCGAGTGCGAAATTGATCGTGACGTGAATTTAAAACAGCGTGAATATTTCGCAAAGGTGAATCGTATGCAATCGTGAGGCGAAGTTTGTAGACGCCAGCACAAATGTTTGCTAAAGAGAGAAGTGTTTGTAAAGGTCACAGGCTGTCACCATGAATTCTACTGCGTGGTAATGTTTTGTCTTGCATATGATTATAGGCTGGTGGTGACGTGCTGATACGAAACGACGGCGCAACGCTTAGAACACCCGCTTTACCTTTAACACACGAAACAGTGCAGAAATACACATACCGACCCGTGTGTGCTCTCTGTCACGTTAAGATAAAGTAGACCAGCTTAGTACGTGTTCCTGTACCTCGCCTTGTTATCGGTTATACTTCCAACGTAAGTTATGTCTCGCGATGCAGGCATGCCTGATGGTGTTTCCCATCTTTTGCAATTATAATCCGCTTGAGCCATGACAGAAATCTTTGTTATTGCATTTATATATGATCAATTCTGGTTTGACCTTAAGTTTTGGGTTTGTGGAAATATACATCAAATGGTCAGTAATCGCTGTTTAATCGTCGATAAAGAACTTGAATTGCACGAGCGAAGAATGGAAGCAGGTGCTTGCTCAAGCGCATTTGAGAACATTATCTGCATAGGAAATAGGAATAATTCAAATTACGCTGTAACTAGGTTAGCATGTGGAGGACGGAATTGTTGATGCCACCGACAACTGAACGCGGTAACCGAGCAACAAGGAAAACTGGCAGTGCGTGTCGTCCGCTATTTTTGCGGGTCTTGTGGAACATTAGCTTGACCAGCAATAACCTCGGCTATTTTTTACGAGCCCCGTCTCGAACATTATCTTGACTATGACCAGCACAACCACAGTTTGTGAAAGTGTACACCGATCGAATCCTTCCGCGGCGCACACCGTTCCGAATGTCCGACAGTCGCGTAGAGGGTATCGCCGTCACTGGGGTGTAATAACGAAGGTGAGGAAGGCAGCAATCGAAACGGCATACATCGAGTGAAGCGGAGGGTGGTTTCGCCGCGCGTCGTCTATGACGGCACACTCCGTGCTGGTACACGCCTGCGGTGCCGCCGCCGCCGCCGCGTGGCCGTATTTATCAGAAGCGCTATACCCGACGGGCACGCAATGGCGCGGCCCCAGAGAAGGACCGGGTGCCGCAAGGGACACGCCAAGCGCGCGAGAGAGGCACGCCAGAGCTATAGCGAGCCTTCGCGTGCCGGCGGCGAATTTGTCGGCAGCCCGGAACGGACTGGTGTCTGTTGCGAGCGACATGATCCTGTCATTGAAATGTCATAATGCCTGCCCGGAACAAGAAACACGGCGGCAGCGCGTTATACCGAGAACAAAAAAAAAAAAAAAAAAGAAGGAGACACTTTAATAGACAGGAAAGAAGAGGAATGAAATGATAGGGGCACTGAAATACGAGTACGGGGCGTCATGTGAATGCGTGATGCGAACATGACGCCCTTCGTTGTCCCCTCCCTCCCCTTCCTGGACGACAACAGTAGCTGGAAACGAACAAGTGCGTGTTCGTGCACGCGGCTCTTGTACGCCGGCCTTCCGAGTGCGAATGGTGTTGGCTGTGACGGGGTGGGGGAAGGGGTCATAACGCGCGCGCGCCACTGGACACTGTCACGTTTGGAGTTAATTATGCGGCGTAGCATCGTCGTCGCCAGGTGTACTGCTCGTCGCCGCGTGCCATGGCCGTCGCGGCGTGTCCACATGTCCCAGCGGGACCGTTCGTACGTCGCGGGTCACGTCCGTATGGCCGACGGTGCTCCGGAGTGATTAGCGTCGTGCGACACGTTGGAAATGGTCATTCGTAGCGGCAGCTCGGGTCACACACGGCTACCCAAAATATTGGCCCGCGTCGCGCTATGCCGTCGCCTTACACTCGCACCGTGCCCTTTTCTCCAATCCCCCCCCCCCCCCCCCCCTTTTTTTTTTTCTCCGGTTCACACAGTAGTACGCCCCTTTCTTCTTCTCCGACACTCTCACACTCTGTATCTATTTCTATGGCGTTCTTCTAGGTGGAACCCTGGAACAAGCCGCAGCCAACGAGCCAGGCGCGGCACCGTGTTGCGGAAGCACACACATACACACAGGTTGGTGCCAGTCTGACCCAACCCAGTCCCAAGACGATTCCTCGGTTCGGGGGCCGAAGTTTCTGTATACGTGAAATTGTTCGTGCGTGTGCCCGAGTGCGCTTCCTTCTTGTACGTGCGAGTTTCATTTGCGGAGATTCGCGGAATCGCTTCATTATTTCTCTCGCACCGCACTCCCGCTCCCCCTCTCTTTCGGTGGCGCGCAAACCGCGCACTGCTGCAGCCTTGCGCGCAAACCCGCGGTACGATTTTGGCGTGCTTCATCATGGCGACCTTCCCTTCCTTCACCCTTTACGCGTGCGTTGGGGCCGTGGCTCTGGCAGAAGCTGAGAGCTCTCTTCCCATGCATTGACAGCAAACGGGAGGGAGAGATTGCAAAACTTCGAATGCTGCTTCTGCTGCTGTTTTTTTTTCCTAAGTCCGCGTTAATGGAGAGGTTTCTTTTTCTTCTTCTACTTCCTGGGGGATCAATGGCAAACATGGCGTGTTCTGGCGCGCGGGACGCGCATACGCGGTACATACGGCAGCGGTGGCGGCGGTGTTATGTACGTGTGCGCGCTGTGGGTGGTGAGTGGAAGAATCGTTTCTGCAGCTCCGATTTGCGCGTCCGAGCACGCTCGCATATCAGGCCGTACGCCACCGTCAGCGAGACTGAGAGAGAGAGAGAGAAAAGAGTTTTGAGAGTTTCGGCTGAGCGAACGGCCTAATTGCGCGGCGGCAAATCACCCGATCCGTCATTACGCTCAAGTTGGCACGTAAGGGATGCGTGAGATGGAAATTAAGAAGGACAGCGTGCGTGGCTTTCGCGTGCGAAAAAAAAAGAAAAGAAAAAGAGGAGACATAATAAATAAACCCGGCGCGGAACAAAGCCAGGACAACTTGAATAGCGCGCTGTTATCAACGCTTATACGACAAAAAGGGCACGCATGAAACTGGAAACGCTCGTACACGCTCCCCCTCTCTCTTTCTATCCGACTCCCTCCTTTCCCTCCGTTGTTTAACTCGAGCAACAGAAAACGATGAATGGTAATTGCAGTGAAAGCCAAGCGGTGTATAGTCCTCGGAAAGGGGATTGTAAAAGCCCCATTACACGCGCGAGTACAACTTCCTTTAAAGTGCGCTACCGCGCGGGAAAGGAAGAAATGTCTATATTAGAGACAGCCCTGCGCGTTTACAAGCGCACACTGTGTTCGCGAAGAGGCAGCAAACTAAGCGAAACGTGCGCAGGAAACAGTTAGGGCCAGCGAACAAGGGTACGTGAGGCAATATGCCCTTGAGCTCGACGCACTAGAGTTAAAATTTTGAAGAGATATAACGACGTTAGGAAGGAAACAGTGTATTAAACACGGGTTTAAGTGCGTGGACGTTGTAGTTACACTTTGTACAGTATTTTTCTTTCGCGCAAGCAACCTATGATGGGTTAACGCAACTGCGAGCTACGCTAAATATAAGAGCTTGTTTTCATGCTGTTTATAGTTTAAATGACCAGGAAAGCAGGTTTGTCATTAAAAAGTAATGTTTGGGGAGCCGATTTGAAATCAATGGATAGCTTTGACGAATGTATATGCACCGCTTAAGCTAAATATAGCACTGTGATGCTCCCCGCTACGGTGGTACAGTGGCTATGGCACTCGGTTGCGGATCAGAAGGTCGCGGGATCGAATCCCGGCCGTGGCGGCTACACTTCGATGGAGGCGAATTGTTGAGGCCCGTGCACTGTGGGATGTCAGTGCGCATTAAAGAACACCAGGTGGTCGAAATTTCCGGAGTCCACCACTGCGGAAACGCTCATAATCATATCGTAGGTGTGGGACGTAAAACCCCAGAAATCAATCAATCAAGCACTGCCACGCAACGGACGATAAGCACGAGATTTTTCCTCTTGCGCAGGAAGTGCCAACAGTTTTCTGGGGTACAACAGACTGCTCTGCAAAGATGAATGCTGCCCGTTTCCTTTCTCTTTTTTTTTCTTTATTTCATTCTCAGGGTCACCGCCAAGCATCGATCACGGAGTCCTTTATAGAAACCGTAAAATTTTCCACACAAAGCCACTCGCGAAACTCTCGCTTCCGCTTGTACGTCTTGACAGAGAGGCGCGGAGGCGAAAACAAAGGGCTAGGAACTGAGAACTGTGGCGATGATGTTCTGGGGCGGCTTTCTTCTGCCGGCCTGCGCGCGGAAAAGGATTTCACGGTCCGGGTTGGTTGGTATCGCGCCAAGAGTCCCTGTACACAGACTGCCGCGTTGGCGGTGAAAACTCGCCACGGATTGCCAACAGCGTCGACGTCGAATGCGAAGCAAAGGAAGCGAGGATGGAAGGGCGCACGCTGTTCGACTTCGAAGAATGGAGCGGTGAGGCGCTTTCAGTGCTCGAGCTTTTGAGACCGCGAAGGGAGCTCCGGCAGTTGGAAACAGCGTGGCTGCTCACTTCATACAGGGCGTTTGACAAAAAACCCTCCTGCCATCGAGTGCTCTCTGCGGAGTGGTTGTCTCTTCTCGCTTCTTTCAAGAGTCTGGTTTCGCAGGTGATCGGGTAGAACCGGCACAGTGTGAAAATACAAAGTGGAGAGACGTAGGTTTACTTCAGAGAGACCTTTTTTTCTCTCTCTCTCTCTCTCTTGATGATTTTTGACGCTGCTGTCTATAGGAGCAAAAGTTAGCTTTTAATTGAGCTGCACGATGCGTCGATGTCCACCGGGAAAATAGCAACCGACCTCCCTTTTGAAGGGCTAAACCTTTGTTTCAAGATAGCCACGTACTTTGCGCGGTCCTTTGGTTAGAGCAAAGTTCCTCGGTCAGTAAATATACCAAGAGAACCGAATCTCGGCGTCAGGTTTCGTTGTTTTGGTCCGGGCGTATACCTAACCATAGCTACTGCGTCAGTGGTTAATGCAGTGTCTCTCACATCTTTTTTTTTTTTTCTGCTCCACTGAAGTTACCCAGGTGCAGGGAGCACTCACGCATAAACCAAAACAGTCTTCATACTGGGAAAGTAGGAAGTCGGTCTTCCGGAACTGGGTCAACATGTACTCAGTCTAATCTTTAGAATTTTTATACTCATTCAGCTCATATTTATTGCCCTTTTACTTACTTTTAAGGTCGCCCAAGCAGTATCAATCAATCAATCAATCAATCAATCAATCAATCAATCAATCAATCAATCAATCAATCAATCAATCAATCAACTTTAGTTATCGTAAACTACAGCATGCAAATGTGTGTTCTTCAGCATGGCAACAGGTTGATGATCATAATATGTAGGCGCGTATAACACTTCTGTAAAGGCGCTCTCCAGCACCACTCTGCACGTTAAAGGACCCCAGGTGGTCGAAATTGCCGGATCCCTCCACTATGGCGCCTCTCATAACCAAATCGTGCTTTTAGAACGTAAAGCCCCATATCAATCAATCAATCAATCAATCAATCAATCAATCAATCAATCAATCAATCAATCAATCAATCAAACAAACACACAAACAAACCCAGCGCTCCTCGCATAACTCTTCATACCGCTATGTGCTTCATGTAATTACTTGGCAGGCACTCGTGCCAGCCAGCTTTTCATTCTTCCGTAGCTCCCTACACCAGCTACAACAATCGATTTCCTGTGACGCCTATTGGCTAGAGAACATGAAGCACGCCACCTCTGCATCCCGGCACACTACACCGGGGCTGGGAGACGGCTACACGTACACCTACGCATGTCAACGCCGCGTGCGTCACTTAAGGGTCCGCTGTGGCCCACCCCATTATGTAACACCTATGCTGCTTCTGACGTTGCTGACTTCCACTGCAGCGCCATCGTACTCGTCTGGCTAAGGCGGGGGTTAATTTGCATTTTAATGAAACCGCATATGACACGGGCGCGGCCGCTGGCAGCATTATTTGGGCCCTCAACTCGCTCTGTCTGCATAAATGAGCGTACGCTGCCGAGCGTATAGAAAACGCGCCAGCAAGAAGACCAGGCGTAGCTGCCTTGCTGCTGCTGTCTCCTGGCCCGCATGCAGTACAGCACGCGAGAGACGGATCGCGCACTCCCCTCCCCGTAGCCTCCATTCTTTCATGTTGTTTCGTTTTAAAATTTTACTCTGACGCGTGTACTTCATTGCGTGCTATTGAACATTGCCGTCGTTCCTGTTTTATGTGTAGATGTTCGTTATTTCTCACGTGACCATCGAGCGAGGGTATATGGCCAGACGGTTTTGTGTTTATAGCGGTTTTAAGTTTCGTCTTCTTTCCTTCTTTTCTCTTTTTTTTTTCGCTTTCTCTTCGACTGTTCCCTTCGCGAGCGAGTTACCGGGAGAACGTTTTAATTCGCTCCCTGTGAGTGGTTAAGGGAGAACTCGTGCGTGTCTAACGTAATTTGCATTCTGCTTTTTGATGACTTCATGTCGCTTAGATTGATCTCTCGAATGAGAAGAGACAAAGAATTAAACGTCATTACGCTCTTACCGAACCTAAAACAGGAGCGCATGGTGCAACTTGCAAGCTAGAAAAAGTTTGCATTTCTCATTCCTTTTTGTGTCGTCAACGTGGCGTGTGCGACGGAAAATAGCTATCATTCTATGCTATCTCGCTAAGTACCCGGTGCATAATGCTTTTGCAATGGCGTATGGTGTAAGTGTTTAGGTAGATGCCATGTTAGGGGTAAGATTTTGGTTCTCTCGGTAACTCCTACATCTAGACAGAAAAAAAGCCAAACGGGCGTTAGGCTTAGGAAAATTGATTGGCGGGCCAGCCAGCTACTTTGGGAGGTTCTGTGGCGCAAGTTAGCCGCAGCACGAGTCAGGCGACAAACTATAGGCAGAAGAGCGGCTGCACACGGTGAACACTGAAACGTTGTAATATAAATATATATAATAGCGCAGCCCTTATTTCACTTAGGCACGTGTTATACTTCTTTGTGCGTAAGTCTGCCACTAAAATAATTTCACGACATGCTTAACAACTTGTATTTGCCGTCCTCGTTGTGACACAGACAGCCGACAGCTGCAGGTGCCTGGGCTTGGCGATCTCGTGTGTCATCCATCACTGCTGTTACTTCACTTACTCATGCTGGCTTCGTGTCATTTAGATTACGATAATGTGTTGGTTCTGCATGTCGTTTTTCACCATAGTGAATAGACTGCTTTGCATTGTGGCGAAGTATCTGTAGCGCGAAGGACTGGGCTCCTGAATATTCCCGGTAGATCTTCTACGGATTAATCGGAGCAACAAAATGTGGAGCTGGGTACACTTGGGGATGTCCCTTAATATCGAGGGGTGGTTGAACGCCAGATACCATTTGTCTGCGTAAACCCAGAAAGGTCCGCGCCAGCCTATATCATGCGTCCTATATCGTGCTATAGCCTATATCGGCCTATATCATTGCTTCTAACACACTGATGTATGGCAACGAAATGAAATCCACCAGCGCGCGCAAACTCCTGTTCGCTGTGTTGGCGATATAGGACAGCGTTGGCATACACGGGAGCGAGCAGGGTCTCCTTCGCCGCGGGCACTCGCTTTCTCCGGGGCCAATTCCAATCACTGGACGTTACTCTGCTTTCGCTGTGCTGAGCACTGTCCGTGATAACTCGATCGAGAACGCGAGGCGACTCAATCACCGGACCGTCTCCCGGAAGAAAAAGGGGACACGTTCTCTTAGCAAATCGTTACCTCGCTTTCTTTCGCGCATTTTGTGTGTTCTCCTTACGTCCCTTAATTACTGCGACAGTACGTTGGCTGTCGTCGGTAAAATAGACAAGTGGGCCCACTCGAACGGATAGGGGTCCGAGCAAACACAGTTGTACAAACACAAAGCCAACGTTATCACCCGATGTAGTGCGAGCAAACGTCGGTATACAGCCGCGCAATCACGTTTGCACTCGGCAAGAGTGGACGGCCGCTGCTGACTTGTGTTTATACTACATGCGCACGCTGCGACAGGACACGATAAGGTTATCGCTTCTATTGTCAGGTACTTACCGAGCATCCAATTCTCATCAAACTCCATGAAGGTACAATAGTATCAACTTACTTGAATGATAATGTCGTACCATGCTAGCACTTTCACAGCTGCGTAGTTGCCGCCTCCTCCCGTTATTTTATTCGCAGTACTGTGTTTAGCCATTACACAGTTCTCACAACGCAGAACAGAGACTCGAAATAAAGATGAGGAGAGGATAAAACCATCAACGACTTGATAGGTAAGGTCCACCTCTGCGCAGACGGCTAACGCACGCCGAGCACATCAAAGATAGACCCCAAATTGCGGCGACAGCCCTACGATTAGAAGTTCTGTTTTGTTTTTTTTTTCATTTCCATTCCGTTCTCTCTTCATTTCTTTTTTGGCATAATGCTTCCAGCGCGAGAAAGGGAGGCGTGCTCGGAACCCGATCGTAAATCACGCGTAACGTCGAGTGCCAAGTAAAACAAAGCGCAACCATCCAAGTAAAAAAAAAAAAGAACTACACATAAAGCCGTTCAAAATTATACCACACACCGTTCGTATTGCCTGCAGGGGGCACCTAAACACAAAACAAAAATAATAATAAAATACTCCTTGCGTCTTAGTCCCCCGGACGCAGGGGCAAAGCTTCCTGCGAGCACAGCAGAAAACGCAAGTAGCGTCGGCAATAGAAGCAACAACAGCACAGGCAGCGCCACCGCGCGGTCCTTATTACTCTTCCCGCGCATACCAGATTGTATTGTTCCCACAAGCAGTGATTACCCTCCTTTGCTTTCTCTCTGTTTTCAATTCGCCCTAGCATCTCTCGCTCTCTCTGCACCCTCGGAACAAACCCAGACCTCTCTTTCTCTTTCTTTCTCTCTCTGTTCCTTCCCGACGTGCGTATGAGTGAGCAATGCCTGTTTACTACCAACGAGCGCGTCCTCTGGGCACTCCGAGAAGGAAGAGCGGGACTAGGGGCGAAACCTCGACGCCGAAGCGCAACTCACTCGTAAGCTCGTTGTGTTTTGCTCCGAAAACCGTTCTCTTCCCCCTTCCTTCCTGCTTTTTTTTTTTTCCGCGGTGTTCCCCTCGTTCATCCCCCAATCGTTTCGCTCGCTGTACGGAACACAAGTCTCCCCACTCGCATCATCAGGCGCGGAAAGCAAATGCACGATGGACCGTACCATAAGCCCCGCAGGAAATGTCGGAGGAGCAAGCCTGCTGAAGAGAAAGAAAGGGAATCAACCTTCAATTCTCCCTTTCTCATTTCTTCATATATATATTGTTTTTACTCGTGCGAAAATTCTAGGACACGAAGGACTGCTGCCTTTCGTTCATGCTTCTCGGTCTGCTTCGGGATCGTTAATTAAGAACCAGCGCACAGGCGTCGCCAGTGTTGTTCAGTTTCTTTTAAATTTCGAAAAAAAAATTAAAGCATGGAGTTAAAAGCTGCAAATCTCAAACGCAAGGTCGTTCCTATATGCGTTTTGTTAAAAGGTTCTTATAGTAAACGTTCACTCGATACTCTACACGTGCGGCTGTCAAACGTTGTTATTTTGTAGTTCCCTTCGTTCGATCGCACGCGGCACGTGGCGATGAAATTGTCTCTCGGGTCTGGTACCATCCAGTTGAGATTGTACAGCCGTTCTTATCTCTGGACTTGTTCGAGTAGAGCCATTATTTTAAGAGAGAAGTAATATTGTGCTTGTAGTGTGTCATAACAAGGCTGATATTGAGATGTTTAGCTCGGTCTTGGCGAGCAGGAACGGGTATGGAAGAGAAAATTAATTGCAGAGCGATGCACGAAAGACGAAAACACCGGCACACGACGCGTGCTGCCTAATGGGAAAGAAAAGTTTAACTTTTTTTTTTTTTCCCCGCACGGTGAAAACTACTTTCATGCGCTAGTGTAGTCTCTGGAGACGGGAAACAATAGCAGATAATGAAACTTTGTCGAGGCTTGCCATCAATCATCCAGAGATTGTTTTTTTTTCTCATTTTAAAGGATTTTCTAGGCTTTAACGTCGTGGCGCGAAGGTTTGTCTCAGAAAAAGGCCTGGAGGCAAAAACATCCGCGATTCAGTGGCTGTAAACGTTCTACTTTAGAGCACAACAGCCGCGTATAAATGAACGCCATCAATGCTATACAGCACGTTTCTTTACAGCGTAGAACAATATGGCTTCTTCTTCACTGCAGTAGTCACATGTCGGGGGATTGACACTTCTCGCGCCCAGGGCGCATGCAGACATTGCTGAACGCCACACCCCGCCATATTCTGTACATATAATGTTCGCCTGCTTGCCGGTGCCTGGTCTATCTCATATCGAACAACACGCTTACGTGTTTCGTAAATGTGCACTTTTTTTCTCACAGCATTAGTTATAGAAAGCCAGATTGATATACACAGAGAGAGTCCTCACTTACCTCGCTAATAATAAGTTACTGTGGATTTACGTGTAAAAGCCTCGACGTGATTTTGAGGTAGTACGTCCGGTAATGGACGGCTCCAGAATAACTTCGACCGCCTGGTGTGTTCTTTAATGTGCGCCTAAATCTAAGTGCACGGATGCTTTACGCATTTAGCTCGCATGAAAATGCGGCCACCGTGGCCGGGACTCGATCCCGGGACATCGTACATAGAAAGCCCACACCTTAGCCACTAAGCAACTACGGCGGGTGCGTGACTTCTTCAGCGTACTTAACGACCGCCCCCTATCGGGAGAGATGACCATTTGACACATGCGCGACATTGTATTTAATGAGAAGATCGTTAAAGCGTTGTTCCCTTTCGTGATCCACCAAATTTCTATTCTCCCGACTTTCCTGGTTTCCCCTGTACTTTCAGTGCAGCGAATCCGAGATTGCTCTAGCACACCTTCCCGCTTTTTCTCCCTCCCTTTTTGTCGATATCTTTCTACCACCTTGCATTCTCGAAACGAAGTATCATACCTAGAGGGTGCATTGATTTAGTGTGGCATGGCTGGTTTGTCGCGAGTGTCGAACAGTTTTGCACCAAACAAACTGAAGACGGGCTATATACACAGAGCCCCGTTACTTGCAGACAGATGAAGAGAAGTGCGGAAAGCCGTCTTTCTCCTTTCTCTCAGGGCGCGTATTAGCTGGGTGTTGGGCTTGAAAATGCATGTGCACTACTTCTGCAAATGAGCACGCTGAGGTGGTATTTGTAAAACGCGGCTGTCAACTTTTGCTGAAGCTGAAGAGCTCGGCGTATCTCTGCCTGTTATGTACTACTCGGGTTTGGAATTAAAGAACCCCAGGTGGTCGAAATTTCCGGAGACCTCCACTACGGCGTCTCTCATAATCAGAACTGGTTTTGGGACGCTAAACCCCACAAATCAATGAATCGGGTTTGGAATCTGAATAAGAGCGCTGAAAATTGATATATCAAGGTGTAGTGTGGGCAAGTTTAACAGGACGCTTGAAACGATAACAGCAAGCGCCCAGTAGTGCTCATATGTCTATGTTGGATGTAGCTGGCGTCCTATGATAATACTTTCACCTGACGACAAATAAATGTGTCGATATTCAAAAATACCTTTGACCATTCTGAAATATGCCGCCAACAAGTGAAGAGCTCATATCCAAAGTAGATTTAAATTGCGCGACTCATAATGACTACAATGCGGCATGTTTCGTGCCGGGTCGTGTTGATTATGTGAACATGAGGAGGGACCATCGTTGTGGTGTTAATTGGCATAGCTCTTCAAGCGCAACGCATGCAGTCGGCTAAATTCGCGCGCTTTTTTTTTAATGACCATTCTTGCACAAATGTAAGGTTATAAGAAATCTTAAAGAGTCGCGATTAGTTTCACTGTTCACGGAATGCCGAATCGCTGAACTGCACATTGAAAGTGCTTGAGTACTATGTGTAACCGATAAGGCCGAAAGAAAGTGCACTCTAACGCTGCCAAAGTGTCATGGAGACTCTCACAAGCCACGGCGCTGGCGGACATTAGCTTCCGAGAGATGCGCTTCACCCATACTATATACTTCGCGACGCAACAGATGGCGCGGCATTTCTTTTCAAGCGTTTTCTCCAAACACGAAACCGCTGTCCTTCGGATACGTTGTTTCCTTTACTATTATCTATTTTCGCCTCTACACCCAGATGATCTTTCGTGCGCTGACTGCAGAGAGAGAAGCATTGTTTTCCTCGAAGTGTTGCGACGACACAGCGATCATTCCTCATCGCTGTAGCATCGTCTGCGCCAGCTGCGGAACATCGTTGAGTGTATAGACTGCCTGAAACGCTTTCCTTTTTTCTGATCGCCTCATACTCCGACAAGCTGTCGCTATTCATCTTCCACTCGATGCTCATGCTTCAGCTGTGAAAGCCCTGGACTCGACGCTTGTGCCGGTGGAGGTATATAGAGCGGAGGGGTGGTATTATTTTTGTTTTTCTCGTTGGAGATTTGATGCGACGGGTCGCTGCGGACGCGTTTGCTCATTTCGCTACGCGTAGAGAACGTACACAGCTGTACGCTCTTATGCATGCAGGTTGCGTAACTGTGATGCAATATCGAGCTCGTGTGGTTGAGCTGCTTGATAGGCGGGGAACCAATTTCTACCTGTGTAATTGAAAATAAACTGAGGCGGCGTAAATGTAAATACCGCCTCGTTCTTTAATTTCCAATTGTTATGTTTGCTTTTCGAATGATGTTTTCGTTTCTTTCTATGCAAAAATGCAGCACCCAATGAAAAATAAATTTCTATGCACTTGCGCAGGGTAATGTATATGCATAAATGTGTCCTCCTGACAGGTTCAAAGAGATCACGAAGCAAGTGTACATACATCTCGTCAGTCTGCTCATCAGCTGTTATGCCGCTGCTGCATTGTTTTCTATGCAAAAATACGGAAGTAGATAATGAATAATTGATTATTAGTCGATTGATTACTAAGGCTTGACGCCAGTAATAATAACTGATGGAGAATTACGCGCCATGACTTCAAACTTCGCAAGCTAACACCTACCCGCCGAGCTAGCACGGCGGGTTGACTCTAGTCATAGATACTGTTATTTTCATCATTCGTGTAAGCATCCAGCGCAGCTCGAAAGGATGATCTTAATGCTTTTCGCTTATCTCTAACATGTGTGCTGGCTTGCATCAGTTAATCAGGTTTTGATGCTCTTCAAAGCCTCAGCGAATTCGAAAGAAACCTGCAAAAGACGCCGACATGTTACGACACGACACTTGTCTAGCCAATAATTTTCTTTTCCCCCGGTGTCTCTCGATGAATTCGAAATACTAGGCAACAGAAAAGAGACTAAAGGAATACTCTGGCAGAGCGTTTATCTTTGGATTGTACGTCGCGGTAGGAACCTGAATCGCGTCAAACTTAGAATCGCATTATGCCTGCAAAGACCCTCTTGAAAGCATCAGCAGAGTTCGAAAATGACTGTCATAAATAGCGCCAGCAGAAAAAAAAAATCTTATCGACAGAACCGCTCACGTCTGTGGGCTTTCGACATCGAGTGGTGAAGTAACACGCGGCCTTCATGTGTTCCATGTCCCGTTTCCAGGTACGATTACACGGGATACGACAAAAGAAAAGTAACAGACAAAGAAGCCGCCAGTCCGGCGCCGCTTACCTGTCATTAATAAAACAATTGAGACGTCCAAGAGGAGCCCTGCGACGTCCTTGCGTGCACTTCGCTTAGCGCCAAGAACTAAGCCCTCGCGAAACTATCGGTGCTACCGTTGCTCAAGTGTGTTTTCATAGCTTATAGGAGCTCGAAGCAAGGAGCAGCGCCGTTCCTCTCAGGTATCTTACATCGCGCTAGGGGAGATTAAGAGAAGACCGCCGACAGAGAAGGGATGAGGCAGACAGCCCACCTGGCTAAACATTGGAGAAGATAAAAACAAAAAAGCAGAACAGCAGAGATGTGTGTCCTAAGAACGAAAGCGAAAGTATAGGAAAAGCCGCGTCCCTCTTTCGATGAAGCGCGAGGACCGCAGCTTCAATCTCTCGACCGCAAGCGAAGGGCAAACACGGCGAAAACCAGTTTTTTTGAGTCGCTGCGGAGCGAAGCGACGAGGCCCCAAAGTCAAACAAGGCGGCTCTTTCTTTCTTTGTGCAACCGCTTGCCGCACGAAGCGCTACCGAAGGTATACAGGTACGAACGCGGGAGAGGCAGAAGGAACGCAGGAAGAGGGGGCAAATAAACCATGCGCGCGTGAGCGCGATGGCAAGTGCCGTACATGGGAAGGAAGCAAATAACAAAAGATTAGCCTACAGCCCGCCCGCGTATGCATGTGTGTATTTGCGTCTCTATACCTGCGCCATGACCACCAACTGCGGGCCGCTCCAAGCGGTGGGCTGCTGTCGGGACGCCGCCGCACTGTCTCTTTCCTGCGCCTCTATCTCTGTCTTCTCCCTGAGGCTCGTCTTTCTTTGTCCAGCGCGCGCACGCGTCGTAAATAAGCGCCGGCGAAATGCGGGATCCGTTTCTGAAAAGGACCCGCGCCCTCCAGGTTCCCGGCCGGGTTCCTCCAGCACAGTCCCCATGTCGGCGCAACTCTGCAGCGCGTCTTTGGAGCCGACGGCAGAAGCGAACACACTCGCTGTCCATCGCGAAGGTATGCTGCTGCCGGCCTTATAGTCCCTGCGGGTCCCAAGCGAACGTTTTGCTGCGTTCCGCTTGTCTTCGTGCCCGGAAGGTGCCACGAGTTGCTTCGACAAGAAGAGGGAAGCTTTCTGCAAGAGAAACGGAGAGCCACCCCGAAACCGGCCAACGAGAATAAAATAAATAAAATGAGCACGCGGTAAAGGCAATGGATGAAGAGAGCGATGGCAATGATCGAGCCTGCCTTCGAAGACGTTCGACGCGATCACAATGAAGTATAGAAAGCTGGGATCGGTGCATCCTCCTTACATTCTGATAACTTTGTTGCCTCAACACAGCACTTCCATTCTTCTTTTTTTCTTTTCTTCTCTGGCATGTACCGGCCGGTCGTTGCGTGGAGACCGACGCAGCGTACTAACATCGGCGAAAGCGCGGGAGGAGGGATGGATCGCCGGATCCGCTGGCTGCGCGTGTAGTGATCGCGTGCATACGCTCCGCGCTGTTCGCTTGTTGTTATTTCCATCTCAAAGACGGCGTAATAGAGTGAGACGCGTTGGGCTGGCGACGCGGTGAGTACAAAAGGCGATCGCGCCTAGAGAAGACAGCCGAGAGGCCGATGGCGGAGTGGATCGAGCCACCTCCATGGCGATACGGACGTTCGCGCTATCCTGTCATGGTGTGAGTGCGTGCGTGGCGGTCGGCTAAAAGCAGGCTCAAAGGGGAAGGCGGAATCTGCTTTCTAAGGGTCAGAGAAAGAAGCCCCCGCTGTTTTCCCCCCCTCCACCTCCATTTGCTCGAGAGCTTGCTTGCCTAGGACGACGGCGGCTCACAATGACAGCGAGCCTCTCACTGTACGGAGGCTTTGTTGCAAGGCGTTCGTGTGCCGACGCAGCACAAAGCCGACCCTGTTCATTCGTTTCCACCGGCACGATGCGAAGCCGGCAAACACGCTTTTTTCGAGGAAGGCGAAAGGAAGCGGAGGCGTCGCAGTCGTGTCTAATTTCCTCTGTCTGCGTGCAATAATCCCTCGCGCGGGGTAAAAAAAAAAAAAGAAGCTTGGTTTCGCTTGCGCAACAAAGACGTCGCCTGGGGAACCAGGAGATGCTGTTTCATTCCTCGGCCAAAACGGCTTTGAAGAAAGTTGCGGCTCACCCGCTCTGCAGCTCCTGCTCGAGAAGGTACGGCCTTTCATGCGGTGTAGACCGCAGCTTCAAGGCCGTTGTTGCTTTACCGCTCACCTCCCATGCCTTTGCGGTCTCTAGCAGCTCTAAGCTGCGACGCGTGTCCAATGCGTGAATGGTGGGTCGAGTAAATCTTGCACCTCTTGCACAGTCAGCTGTAGGCGTTGCTGGGGTATTAAGTAATAAAGATGGCGCCACTCGAAGTGCGTGAAACTGCGTTTGTGGTGGGTTAACCGATGCATGTAGTACAAGGAGCTGTGGTCTGTGTTCGGGGTACATGTTCCGCATTAGAGCACGAGACATACATACATCATACAAAAGGAGACATCTTGCCTTGAATGAAACGGCAAGTGTCAGATAATTAATAGCTGTTTATGCTGCTGTGGTTAGGCAAATCAAAGCGCCAGTATTTGCTGCTAACAGTGGATCCCTGAACAAGAGAAGGCATTTTATGTAGTTCGAGAAGTTCATCAGCGCTTTTTGTAATACATGGTACACGAGAACCAGTGCTTGTCTACTCCGAAAGGGAGTAGTATAATAGCGCAACGTCACTAATTTTCGCTGATAAAGAATATAATGATTGCCTAACTTTGACGATGTAATGATTACTTGTTGTGTTCAACTATTTAGGACTACTTCACTGTTGCTCTGGGTATGATTCGGCTCATATCAAAGAGAATGGACGTGCTTTTGAAGAGCGAAATGGGCAGTAAGGCAGAACCAGAATCTAAACACTTGGTGCACAGACCTGAACAAGCGCGGTAGCGTTGGAGACAAGAAAAGAAAAACGCATATGACATTCTTTCTTGATATCTTTCATAGCTGCTGTTGAGGAAGGCTTTCATTATGGCACAATATCATCCGTGATTATGCGAGAATATTTATGAATTCTCCCGAGACGCTGGAGAGCCTAAAGGTATCGGCGAGATAAAGTCAGAGTTACAAGGCGATCTGGAGGACTTAATGAGACTGCGTGAAAGAACAAGTTGCTGCAATGATATGCTTCAAAACGGCTCTTGTATATGCAGGTCTCCAGAATGCTTCGTTCACCGCAAGTCTAGGAAAGAATAAACGATATGAAAAAAAAGAACAACCAAGCTATACCCTGTATATTCAAATTTCAGCGCCGTTGTCGCACACTTTGTCTTCTAATGTTGAATAAGTTGGAAAAATAAACATAAAAGGCGCATAATTTTTCGCGTATGTGGAAGTGGGCCATGCTTTACGCGGCGACAAGGGCCGACTTTTAATAAACGTCCAACGGTGCCTGTGACGTTATCATTACTTTCAATTTGGCTGCTGTAAAGCGGGAACACAGCTCGAGACTGGAGAAAGATGAAAATATCAAGAAAAAAAAGGAGGAGTGGTTTGGCTATGGGAGTAGAAAGATTGCGGAACAAAAGGCCCTCGTATCGTAGGCCCTGCTTGTTCACACGTTATGTAGGCGTGCCTATACCGCGGAGCTGCGTGAGGGAGAAGAGGCATGTTCTATAAACGCGGTCATGGTGCTGGCTGCACTGTCAGAGGAGGGGGAGGGTCGAAAAAATGCAAATTCGTCGGCGTTCCCATTTCGACGAGAAGTGCAATCACACCTGTAAGTGAAACGGGAGAATCAAGCACAAAAAAAAAAAAGAAGAGCGGGATGTTGAAGGAAGCAAGGAAAAAGTGATGGATTTTTTTTTAATATGAATTTCTAAAGACTGTAACGCCAACGGTTTTTAGTGCAGAGGCGCTGTTTGTGGAGGACTCGAAGAGAAATGAGAGATGAGCAAGAACTTCAAGAAGAGTTGATCTTCAGAAACAGCGCTTCTTGTAATTTTATCCCCAAGGGACCTAAGATTAACGGAGAATATATTCTACACGATTCCCGAGCGATTCGAAATAAAAAGAGTTCCTGGCAGTGACATTGGGGGTGCGTTTTCCTGTTTACGCCCCATGATCACGCAGGCGCCGTGGTAATCAAGAAGACCGTGCAGACGCAAGGAATCATAGACTATAGCAGCGTAACGATTTGGGCAAGTTGGTAAGGCTTCTTCATCAAACAGCGCGCACGCACAAGGACATAAAAGAAGGAACTGACGACACAGTCGCCCAATATCAACGGATTTTTCGTGCAGCTCAGCAACTCGTATACGGAAAGCAGGACAACATGCGCAAGATTCGTGTGCATAAAAAAGTTATGATACCGATATGTGTAACCGTATTCGTGCGTGCGTGCGCGTGTGTGTGTGTGCGTGTGTGTTTGCGCGCGCTATTTCGTCCCCCAGAAAGAAAAAGAATGAAATGTAACATGGAATAGCCCGCACCACCGTGAGATACAACGGGCTTTAGTAAATTAAATGAATCGGTGAAATGTTTTCCCTAAGTAGGTTTTAGAGAAGGCAACTATAATTTTAGAGAACGTTTAGGGCTATAACATCTAAACGCGGTCAAAGGAGGTACATGAGAGAAATTGAGCTGATCAAATGTAAATGTGTATGTGTGTCTGTGCATGCGTGCGCTTTTTTATGATGATGACGACGAGGACGATGATGATAGTATCGCACTCAAGCAACAGGTCGTTTTTAAACAAGCCAAAAATATCGTTATATTTATTCTCATACACAACTAACGTTCAATCCAAATTTTAGTCTTTTTCTATTATTCAATTTTTCATTATGTGAACCATTAGAGTTTTTCCTCCCCCCCATATTACATCAATACCACTTCGCCATTTCTCTGTGTAGATTACTCCATTCCTAAATATAAAATTTTTTAGCACCCAATTCTTGGCCAATCCCCCACAGTGGGCGTGAGTCATCTATTGTCAGGTGAACAACAACAACAACAACAACAACAGCTTGGTCTGAGTTACTGCAGAGGTTAGCGCTGGCACAAAACGCGCGCCCGAGTTGAATGACGAATGTGGCAAAAGGACGACTATTTATTTATTTATTCACGGTATATTGGCAATCAATAAGTCTAGTCCTCGCCCGATGTGTCTATCATGGCGCTACAAGACGAGTGCAGTATTTTCTGTTTACTTCATAGGCACACACACGTACAGAAAGTCGGGAAAGACTGAACTTATCGCAAGTAACGGTAGGCAAATGCACTTCCTTGGGAGCCGATTTTGACCCACACAAGATGGCGAGCATCACCCGATAGGCGTAACTGAAGCATTAACGTACAAGCTGATTTCACTGTTCCTACGCTCCTTTCTTTGTTACTCCATAATCAGTGTTTGCAAGCATTCGGCTCAGTGGTATCTCGTGCGAAAGGCCAGGCGTCATGCAAACCGGAGAACGTTAAGAACGGTGCACTTTAAGTTTTTCGCGTATTCCCTGTCCGCGTGGCAACATTTACGCCTGACACACACGACTCACAGCTCGTTCTGTGTTCGCGGAGGGTAGTCGCGAGTAATGCTTCAGAAAGTGTGGAATGTTAATGGCTATAAACTTGTCCTTGACTCGCCGCGGTGGTCTAGTGGCTATGGCACTCAGCTACTGATCCGATCAAATTCTGGCCGCTGCGGGTGCGTTGCGATGGAGGCGAAATGTTGAGGCCCGTGTGCTGTGCGATGTCAGGGCACTAAAGAACCCCAGGAGGTGTAAATGTCCGGAGCCCTCTACTATGGAGTTTCTGATAATCATATCTCGTTTGTGGGACGCATAAAGCCCCAGAAATCAAAACAAACTTATCATTATCAACCTCTTGCAACCGTACAACAAAGATGCGAGCTCCCATTGTTTCGTTACGTATTAACATGTACCGGCGTGCCAGCGTTCTGTACAAGGAAGGAAATAACAGAGAGGGAAAGGCAGGTAGGCTAACCAGTATGCTGTCATACACAAAGGCAAATTAATGGAGGAGACTGAAAGTTAGAAACAAGTTCTGGAATACACAGTATACACGTGAATAGACGCCTGAACTGTGGATTAAATCGCCTGTCATTAAAATAGTTGTGCATTTACACGTAGTGCACAGTGTGTGCGTTGATGCCTGTTTAGTGTAAATTATTCCTTATATCGGCTTCATGCAAAAAAGAAAGAAACGCATGTTACTTAAAACTGAATGAAACTGCGGGGTTAAAGTCTCACAGCTGTGCGCAGGGCTGTGACAGACACCGTATAGGGGAGGAATGTGGATGAATTTTTGCCATCTAAAGTGTTTTTTTCCGCCCAGTGCACCACGGGCGCGTTTTTCCATTCCGCTTTTATACGAATGTGGTCGTTGCGGCTGGTAATTAAAAAGGCGAGCCGTTGTAATAAAGAAAGAGAGTTCAGTGATTTGTAGGGTGGAAGCCCACTCATGCTCATCCGCACGGATAACCACGCACCGTATATAGTCATATATCGCGTGCAAAACACGCTTCACTGCCTCGCTCTGCTTCCTCCATTTCGCCGTTAAATTTTGAAGTCCGACACTTTCCTCCCCGACGGTTTCTCCGTGCTGATATACGCCTGCAGTTTTTCGAACTCGTGGAGGCAATTAAAATGACTAATAACTCTCAATACATCTGACACTTCGAACCTGTAGAATTTCTTAGGAATTTTCTTATCGTTTACCGTTACCCGTAACCTGCGTGGAGTTTCTTCAGGTATACCATCATTCTGCCGCAGACAGCGATTCGCTAAAAACGAGAACGGAGGGTGCGCGAAAAATGCGGGTAAGAACGGTGCTGAAAGAAAGCGCCCTACCGATGCCGCAGTATGGCGGGGCAGGTCAGGGGGAACTCTAGGACTGTCTCCGTTAGGGCGCTTTGATGTGGCCCGCGCACCCTTCTAACGACGGCCGTTTCGCATCGCAAATCCCTTTTAATCGCCGTAGACTTCCGCGCTCCGGATGACCAGGTTGGTGCGAGAGATCACCACCTCCGCGCACAAACGTGTGCGCAGCGACGGTGGCGATGATGGCGAGGCGACCACAAACAAGCGAACAAGTATAAGCGAGCGAGAGAGATTTCTCGCACCTTGGTGAGAATCGCGAGAAAGCGTTGCTCGGCTATATATAGAGCGTCGTCGGCCAAGCGGGGCAGAAACTTCCATCGAAGCAATTACGGGGTTACGAACGGCTCGCCATTGCGAATAACGGCGCCATTCTTCCCGGCCACGCGCTCTCTGACGGCAGCTACTTAGAGAGAGAGAGCGAGGCGATGTGCCCGACCCTGGATGGCCTTCGCTTGGGGAGCGCCGTCGCCACGAGAGCGGTTTACGTGCTATGCCGGAGAGTTGGAAATTGCTGCGGTGACACTTCGCGTGGCGATGCGCCGTGTCTGCGATCTTTTAACCGAGAAGATATTTCCTGACAGCTAGTTCTGAGAGCTAAGCTCCCGTACTGAGGTCTGCGTCATATTTTCTGTTATTGCTGTTGCATCTCCGATCGTTTAGGTCGCAGCCATATCGTGGTATGCAGCTTGGTTTCGTGAGTTTTACGATACCGTGCAAGCTTCGCTCGGTCTCTCTCAACCCAAATTCTCTCTCTCTGTAGTGTGTGTGTGTGTGTGTGTGTGTGTGTGTGTGTGTGTGTGTGTGTGTGTGTTGTGGATTCATTATGGCGTTTGTGTTAGCCACTCCTCTCCCCTCGTGTCCGTGTTTTGCATGCCTTTTCTTTCCAGTGTGAACGGGTGAAACATGACATGTAATTCATTAGTCACTCTCAACGGTGCCTTATATGAACAACAGATACAGCAAGTTGTTTTATTGTACCTGCACAAAACATAGCAGCATTGTGCTGCAAACCTAGAGTAAAAAAAATAAGAAATGACAAAGAAGATAATATTCGTTTAGCTTTGGCGCCACCTCAGTAGACACCTTATTGAGTCAGCACAAATGTAATGGTAGCGTTTTAACAGCTAATCTTGCACGAATGTGACGTCTGGATACCGTTACAAACGTGGCAATATTCATAGACCGCGCTGACGAAAAGCTATGCGCAAATAAGTGCTTCCTGTGGCCAGAGATAATGCCGAGACATGGGTGACATTGGAGTGGGCTATACCTTGGCTTGCTGTAAATCTTGCTTAGCCTGTCCATAAAACAGCCGTAGGAGTCACGCATTTGTGACGACGCTGGTCTTTTGGGAGTCCGCACCCTGCCATATGTCTGTACTAACGACGGGCTTTCCGAAAACCGAGCCGTCACGAAAGACTTGCCGTATTCTCCCGCTGTCTCAAGGTGTTCTCCGCATGCCCCCGGACGTCGCAGCCAGACAGCACGAAGCTACGGAGGGCGACACGCTGTATCCACGATGCAGGACGTGGGAAGAAGTTCGTTTCTATTAACGGCAACGCCTGCGGGGCAACATCTGCGTCGCTCCCTTTAACCGTCTACGGGCGGGCTACGCCAAGAAAGTACGGCGCATACCATCACCGTAACCGCGACACGACTCCGAGACACGGGGTGCGGGTTTCCGGTCAGAGTTCGTCCTGAGCACGGAGTCGGGGCAACAGCAGGCGGGGCGGGGGAGGTGTATGCAGCCTCCGGAAACCGTCTTGCATTTGCGTGAGTGCGGTTAATGGGGCGGGAGTACAAGTTTGTTCCGGAGGGAAGTTACGCTTGGGGCGCGCGTAAACGGTGCTTGTCTGGATGTGGCGAGACACTTCACTGCACGCACTCGCATGTGTACGAGTGCGTGCAGTGAAGACGCGTGTTCCGCGACGCGTGAAGTATATATGTGTATACGCAGCGTTTGCGGTTAAAAAAAAACGGGCGATCCCGCCGAAATCGTGAGCGTAACGAGGCGCGGTTCTTTTTTAGGCACGGGGAGGGTCGTTTCTTGCGTGCGGCCTGTAGGAATATGGCTGAAGCAAGGGAGCGGCATGCGTAGAAATTATCGTGTCACTTATCGATTGATTTACAACGAGACCACACCGTGGTTTCCTGTCGAATATGGGTGTAAATCTCGAAGGAAGATGGCCTTTATACTTGGGAAGTACGTCGGGGGTGGTCTTCGTTTTTTTCATATGAAAGAATCAGTCTACGCTGGCGGTCCATTGATCCTTAATATTTTTTTTCTACATCGCGGTGCCCCTCAAGTGCACTTGCAGGCAAGTACTCTATGCTGCCGAGAAGAAGCGAGATTAAAGTGCGAGAAACAGGTGATTCAAGATCAGTGATGGTCACGCGCTTACGTGCTACAGCCACCATGTGGATGTCAGCATGAACTTGGGTTGCAGATGGTGATAACTCGGATTAATTAGAAATAACAGCCACCACTGCGGATAAAGCACAGTTCATAGGGTAATATCGGAAATTCAGATCTGAACACATGCTGCCAACGATGACGAGCTGTGAAATTCGGTTTCTACAGGAGAATCACATTTCTCTGCTGAAGATTACATACAAACTTCGCTTCGAAGGCTGAGATAATAGAAATCGTTAATTGCTCTAAACGGCACTTGAGAATTCGCAACCTCATCCTCGACGGTATTTTGCGCAACGGTAATGTGCAAATCAACGTACCACATTATCCTAAACAAACTTGTCAGCAGATATGTTTGACCTGTCAGGAACAACTCAGTTTCGTGCGCGAGGACAAATTAAACACTCTAGAAACGGTGACGACATCCAAAGTATTGCCGGCTTGCATCACGTTCGGGGGAAGTAGTATTCATTGCAAAGGGCACCGACTCTACTGCTAGGAGCCTGAAAACGCGCCCTCGAATATGAAGCTAAACCAGCCGGGACGATACAGAACCAACTCTCTCTTTCGAAACCACTCTCTTCGCTGGAGAAAGTAAGCAACCGATCAGAATGGTGGGGCGCAATTCTCTACACGCTGTATGCGCAGGGCGGTATATATGGTGACAGCGAAGGCATGCAGCGCCGCTCGGGATAGTACAAGGGGGCGCCGGAACGCTTCGCTACCGAGGGACCATCGCGACGCAGCCAAGAACGACGCCGGAGAGACGCGAGGATGCGAAGGCGGGTCACGACGGGGAGGGGATTCGGGATTGCGGCTGGAAGACGTAATTAAAACGGCATTCCGCACAACGATCCCGGCGAAGCGGCCAGCCGGGCCCGCCTGCCCGGTCAGCTCCCGCGCAGAACCCGATGGGCCCCAAATGAGTCTCTGTCTGTCCCGGAGTAAGAAATCCGCTCATGAATGGCTTCGTCTGCTGCCGCCGGCCCGCGGTGCACCGTGGCCCTGCAGATGATCGCCGTTGGGTTAGAGGTTTGGGGAAGGAAGGAGGGAGGGGGGGTGTATGAAAGCGAGTCTGAGGGGTGGCTTCTCGAAGCGCAGCCGTGCTTTCGGGCCAAGAAATACACGGTCAGTGAGGAAAAGGCGAGGAGGCTAAAGAGGCTCGGGAAGAGTCGACCCTTAGCGCTGTGCTGCGGCCTTCGCGGAATGAATTGACCGTCGTCGCGGAACTTCGCCGGTGAGGAAGAAGACGGCTAGCTTGCTGCGCGGTCTTATAGGCTCGGATTGCTCTGGTCGCCGGGCCCGCGAGCCGAGGAGGTGGGGAGGGCGCTTTGGCTCGGCTGCCTCAGCACGGCTCCGAGAAGTGTGTGCGTCTGCACTCCATATATGACTGTCGTGGGAAGTTGCGCGAGAGCGGTATTTAATTTACGGGGACCAGGTAGGACGGGCGGTTAAGGTATATTGGTGGTCACTCCGCGAACAAGACCTTTATACTGCTGAGGTGACAGTCAAGCTGAGGCAAGCACTGTACAGTACGGTGAAAGTGGGGTGACGGTGGTGAAAGGTTTGACGTTTTGGAGTGTCCGTTGCTTAGCTATATGAACAGAACAGTACTCGTTCATCAATTGATTAATCTTGCGAAACAAGATTCGACAGACCTAAAAGCGACGTTCATTAGGAGTGGCACATGTATTGCGTATTAAAGAGTGGCATGTTCGCTAAATATATGCAGTTATGCGACATATGCTCACTGCCGTTATCGTACGGTTGCATCTGTCAGTGACAACTATTCATTAAGTTAGCGGGTTCTGCAGTTTTTGTTGTAAAAGCTAGGAACATGTATGGACAAGAACGATGAAATAAAGCGTCAATTTAGGCATCAAGACTGGAGAAGGAAAACGTATTTCAAGCATCTAACCTATGTTCTTTATTTCCTCTGTACATTGTACGAGTGCTGCTTGCATACTGATTCAGTGTTTACTTTGGGCCGTGTGTCACTGATGGTCAGGGAGATTGTATAACATTCACTCTTTCTCCCAAACGTCGGCGACCTGTTTGTCCACAAGTTTTCAGTGTTCTTATTCCCGTCACAACAATCACGCTTACCATGTCGTTTTCTTTTTTCTTTTGATGTTATCTGCGATCTGTAGGCCCTATATGTGACTACATAGTTGTGCGTCGTATATGTTGTTACTGAGAATGGGTACTTGTTTGTTTGCACTGACACTGTCGAGTGTTTGCCGTTTCCACGTCCTCTGTTCGATTCGGACCACACTGGCAGTCACTGTTACGCCAGGCAAAGGGTACAGCTCTCTTCATCTCTATTTACATCTTTAGAGCGAATACAGGCGTTCGTTTGTGCAGCCTTCTGTCTAAAGAAAAGGGGGAAAAAGAATATATATATATACTGGAAGAGTGAGTACTATGTGAGTAAAGTGTAGCTGCTACGCTCCTATGAATAAAGAAAAAAAAAAGGAAAACGAATCCAAGTCCAAGATCAAAGAAACGAAGGGAAAGGAAAGAAAGAAGGGGCGACAGAGAAGAATCATTTCGTTGGGCGAAAAAAGAGAAGGAAGAAAAAGAATTGTAAAACCCGAGCGTGTATAGAGAAGGGCGTTGGCGGATAGGCAGATGAGCATACAAACAGGCCAACAAACACCCACGGATCTGTTGAGCTGAAGCAGCGGGAAGCCAGTGCCTCAGCATTTGGTAAGTTGATTGCCAGGGCTCCCGGGTGGAAATGCGCGGAGGGGGAGTGTTCCATCAGCTCGGAGTCGGGGGCGCGTCCTCGCCCACCCTGTTTCCAGAGTGCGCCTCGAACCCTTCATGCTGCCAAGCGACTCGTGCCACGTGGTGCTGTACCGCGTTTTCTCACCTATAGGTGGCCTTGCACTTTGGTATTACACACATGCACGTACCAGCGAAGTTCCATTATGCAATGTGAAGCTTGACTGACAGCAATCCGTACATTTCTAGTGGAGCTCGCCAACTCTGCCGGTCACCATCCTCACGTTCCGAACCTTAGCAACCTCAAGTCGTTCCCGTTGCACAAATAGCCCGTATGCCGTGCGAGAGGACATGAAGAGGTGAAAAGCAAGTGAACTGCATCCGCAAGGCGTTGTCAATCGCTAGCGCAGTAGTGCGCATTCGCTAGCGTAAGAATGATAAAGAAAAAGAAAAACAAACGGAACGTGTCAAACGAACTCCTATTCGATTGTTCTCCTTACATTCTGTGCTCTTTTGTTTCGTCTCTGTATTTATCGTGCCTTCTGAACTCTGAAGTTGTTCTCACCCGAAGCAGTTCCCACTATTTGATTTCTTTTCTCTCCTTATATCATCCCAAACCTTCTGCTCCGCTTCAACGCAGTGTCTGCAGGGTTCGTTGGCAGGGTATAACAGGAAATAAAAAGTGCATCTGGCAACTGACTCGCCCAGTATTGTCCCTCTTGCGTAACACATTACGAGGTGTATATGCATAATCGGACAATACCAACTACCCGCGGCTTAACGACTGAAACCCGACAACGTAACGAAATCAAGCATACGAAAAAAAAAGAAAAGAAAAGCGAACAAACATGGGAAAGCTTATTTAGAAAACGTTTACCAAATAGATTATTTTATCGTCACCGTCATGCCATTGAATATATGCGTTAGTATTCTACAAAATGAAGCTTTAGCATATAGGGCTTAGTTTCGTACCGATAAGGACACCAATAGAGAACGAGGCCGAGTTGTCGCGGCTATTGCCTGCCTCTTCCAACTATTCGAATAGACGAAAACGTACAGTTTTGCTTTTTTTTATGAAAGGGAACACTCGAACGCGTGGCCTGTGCTCCGGGGCGCTAAAGCCCTTATACCTTCGGAAAAATACCGCCATCTACTCTCCATTCCGCCGCCTCCTTTCTTACGCTTGTCGTCTTTTTCTTGGCAGCGCCCCCTCTGACGAGCCCTTTGAAGCTTTCCATTTAGGTTTCAGGCCAAGCGAACCACAAGCGAGATATAATTCACGCTTTCAACTTGGCGCCGAGGGGTGGAGACACCAAAATTCAAAAATCAAAGCACGCGCTATCACGTCACACCAGTCGCCCAATCGGATATGCAGGAGAGTAGGAAGCAGTGTAGTTCAAAAGATTGCGGTACTTTCCCGAAGGTAGAGGGGCTTTACGGGACGTTTGCTTAGAGGGTCAGGAAGTGGCATCAGTAGAAAATACATCCGCTTTTGGCGCCATCTAATCGCGAGAAGAATAAACTGATACGGCCGATAGGCCGCGTGATTCCCTCCCCAGTACGTGGTTCCCGCCACTAATATGCGACGGCATAAGCGGGCGTGATTTCCTTTGTTCCCACTAGGTCCTTGCAGATATAACACCCCCGCGTGTTCCCTTTCATAAAGGATCTAGCTGCACGTGCAGGAGATGTCCACAGCTGTTTCGTGCATTTATGCGGTGACACTTGTGAAAACTTAGTTTTTGTGATCTCTATGTGGGTAGGCGTCCTCGCATAAAAGAGTGAGGCATTGTGTTAAATACAGCACTACGCAAAACATGAGTAGCTTATAGAAGTTTTATCGCAATACTGCAAATTCACCTGAGCAGAACAAAGTTGTTCTTTCGGCCATTAAAAATTTAGTGTGCTTGCAGGTTGACAAAGAAGGAACGATTTTTCATCCTCGGTGGTTTCCGTAACAAGAACTTTTGCTCAAACCGTAAGGTGAACGGAAATAGTCTGATATAACCTGCCTCCCACGGTCGTTTTTCAATGCTTTTGTGTGCCCCATTCAAAAGAATATCACGCAGGATTTGAGAATAAGTGGAGTTGCTCTTAGCATACTATTATTGTCTGTTTTCTACATGAGCGGCCGGCCATAAATGCATAGGAACAAACGATTCCGCTCTCTATTTTATCTCGCAATTTCTTTTTATAGAAATAACTAGCCAAGGTAGCTCTAAACTTAGGACCATTTCAACGTTGGTGCTTCAGTTTTTGTCTGTAGGCCCCGCCGCGCACGCTACGTTCTTAGTAAAAAAAAAAGTGAACTTTAAAGAAAACGCTCGCTTTCTCTCACTGTGCCTACACTGACATTTGCCACTAAATAAAACGTCGGCTTTCGCTCATTGTGCCTACACTGACCTTTACCACTCGTACGTTATTTAACATCACCATAGATGCTCCATGCGGCACTTGGCAATAGTAGATGCTAGCAGCAATAAATACTACGCGTAATTTATAAGTGGTTTATAGTGGGTCATTTGGCATGATAAAATTAGGGATGAAAACTTGCATGTATAATATCCCCTTTCACACGAGCAAAAAATGAACAAGGCTTATTTGTTCGACCTCCTCGCTGTGTGTATTGTCTTCATTTCCTGCGACGGTGTTCCTCTCAAAATAAAAAATAAAATAGAATAAACGCCATTCCTAATCAGGACAGAAAAGAAGTGAAAGGCTCAGATCAGGCTACTCAACTTTGCAACTCGATCGCCTTTCTCCTTCCTCGCTTTTCGCTGAACGGGCCAACCCAATTGGCGCTATAGGCGAGAACATGCGGTAGTACCGGATACAAGTGCGAAAGGTTAAAGGGAGGAAGCGTCAGCGTGCCAGTCGTTTGTTTGCCGGCTTCCCTCGTGGTGGGCCCCAGAAGAGATCGGGACGGGAGCAGTCCCATCTTCTGGCCCTGCTGCCTGCGAACTCGGCGCCCATTCTTTGTCGCCTTCCCCAACAGACAGCGTCGTCGCGTCCAATGTGAGCGTCGATCTGTTTGTGACAGTATGTTCTGCTCGGCAGACAAGCGAGTCGGAAGCGGCAAAATCCCTGGGCAGTGCGTGTGTCAAGGCGACACAAAGGCGCACTCACAGAGCGGGGGAGAAGTCGGCTTCACAACACGGCGACCGTTGCAGCGGGAAAGCAGCCGTAGCGGGAAGGCTTTCTTTTTTTCCTCATCCTAAACGGTCTGTGAATGCTTGCGCTCAACGCATCCCATGGGCTGACTAAATCTTTAGAAGCGAAAAAGAGAGAGAAGCAACAGTGGACTCTTTGTTTCCTCCCAACTACCGCGCGTGTCTTTTCAACTTTGCCGCTTGTTATTTACTTCTTCTTTTCTTTCTAGCTTTCTTCTTTTACGCTTGAGTTCGATTCGGAACAACACAACGAAATACTCTATAGAGTGCCACTTCGTTTCGCGCTGCCACTGTAATGTGCGTACTACATTACATGCGAAATGTTTGTGTACATTGTGGCGTACTAAAGAGTGGTGCCCACCCAGCCGTTTATTATAGCGAACGACCTCTTGGTGAACCAGTTCATGGGACAGTGCAAGACATAAAGGCCGCCAGTTAGTAGTATCCGTTACTGACACTTCGATCGCTCTTGAGTCACTGTATTCTCAGGCGGGTATTACAAAGAGGACAGAGGTTAACGTTGCGTAAATAACAGCTTATCTGCTCAGGTAATGCGTGCACCTTTAGCTTTACCCTTAGTGCTCTGATGTCTTCCACATTAGTTGTCACTTACGTTAGCATGACGTGGGTACATATGTGGCGACGTTTCGACAAGTGGACTTGTCCACTTGTCGAAACGTTGTCGAAACTTGTCGAAAAGTCCACTTTTCTTCTTCAGGACCGACTTCAGGTCGGTCGGTTGAATTGATTGATTGATTGATTGATTGATTGATTGAAACTCTACCAAGCTTACACGCCCTACATATTGCATACTGGGCTTCTTTTTTTCTTTGTTCTTGTGTTTTTTGTTTCCACAGAGCGGTCGCGAACTTCTCGGGATACCAAACCTTTGCTCAGATCGCACGGCCCGTGGATATGTGACGCCGACTACGCGCGGCTTCTGAGATAAACGTTGCGCCCTTTCAGTTTGCCGTTCTTTTTCCTATTGGTCATTGGACATGTACGTCTCATGGGACACTCAAAGCCTTTATTACTACGGTAGCACTCGGACTACGAAAGCCCAGTTTTCCAGCTTTCCGTCCTCCTCACTGTGAGAATCGGGCTCCGCAGTGGACCCGGTTGCGCCACGGTCGTGGCCCTTATTTCGGGATTACGTCCCACGTCGACCTCTAGCGCACTGTGAACAGTGATTGTGGGAAGAATAAACTACAACGGAAAACGTAACTTCGGGCTGCGTGTTGTGTACAGACGCACATCAACGCACACATACCCCGAGCGATGGTCGCTACTATTTCATGACTGACGTCCACGATGACGTGGCGTACTTTGTGCCTCTAGAGCTTCTCACGCATGGGGCCTACACAAAAGAAGCATTTCTTTTTTTTTTTTCGTTGCTAACAGGCATGGAGGGCATGTCACGTGTCACTCATTCTCTACGTAAGCTGGTTGAATTTGGACTCCTTTGTGCAGCTTTAGGTAGCCAAACCGTTCTAGATTGTGTTGCGTAACATTGTACAGTGTCGCATGGAACGAACACGTGGGTTTACGTTAAGCAACAGTGGTAATAACAAGACCATAAACGCCGGCGAAATCACTGGTGCATGACACAGGGCACGCTAACTCAGGTATAATTCAGTGGCTCGGTGATGGGCTGAAGAATGCACGTGTGGATAGAAGAAATGTTGAAGGGTGAGTGGAAACGTTGCGCTGGCGAAGAATATGGAGTGGCTCAACTTTTTTTTTTTTCGAACGGAGTGAGGCATAGCTAAAGCGCCTGTACATCATTAGTGGCCTGCTTATGTTGGTGTTGCTACGCTTTCTTGCGACTCGATTGCTCCAAGTAACTTTCAACCTTCCCTGTTCAGCCATCAAACAGCATGTGTATCTCTTATTCGGTGACTTTCTCTGCGACATCCGTTCACAATTTTCAAGAACGACTAGTACCTTGCTGCTGTTGCTAGACCCTAGACAGCGGCGCTGCTAAAGAAGCGGAAAACAGAAATATATGTGACAATATTCTGTGTCCAAGTCGCTGACGTATGTACATTCTGCTACCTCGCCCTATGAAGAAAGAGATATATCGGATAAAAAAGTACGCAGCTTCCGATAGGTCTCGCAAGGCCAGATCACAGCGAATATGACCGATAGTTTACTGAAACAGGCCACTTGATAGTCATGTGAACATGTCACGTCACATTGCATGACGTGATTTTGGCGGGAACGTGTCACGTGGTCACCCGAAATCACGTAACGCTACGTCACGTGGTATGTTGCGTTGCCACGTTACGTGGTCCTGCCAAAATCGCGTAACGAAATGCCGTGTGGCATAGTCCCCCTAAAATTAAGTCACGAAATGTCACGTGACATGTTCTTGCCCAAGTCACGTAACGCAATGTCACATGACATGTTTCCGCCAGAATCACGCAACGCAATGTCGCGCGTTATTGCGTGATGCCTGATAAATTGCAGTTAGCTTAAACAGCGTCGCTGTTAAAAGTGGCACGACACAGTTCTTACGGTTAGCTTAAGCAGCTTCGCTGCTAAAAGAAAGAAGGAGGATATAGAATACTATAAGGTCGCACACAGACTTCAGCTTTCTATCCTAGTGATACGCACGCACTTCGCTGAGACCTGTTGGCAACAGCTACGGTCGCAATTAACACGTTGCTTTCTGCGCCAGCGACGCTCACGGTCACGCTGACAGGATCGCTTCTGAAAATGGCCTAGCGTCATGCTGGTTTAGTGCACGCTCTCGTCTACAGTCTCGAAGGATATAACTACCGTCGTTTCTAGTCGACACCTCCTCCATAAACATCTTCACGAATACAAAAAAAAAATAAACTGTATGTAAAACGGCACTCCCTACTCACCGGGGGTGTACACGAGCCTCTGGAAGCGGTGATATTTGATCTCCTTGAAGGTGTAACTGCACAGGAACACGGTCTCTTCGTCCTGCGGCAGGCTCGCGTCCAGCACCTCGCTCGTCATGGCGGCGCGGTACAGGCCGTCCCTGCGCTCCGTGGTCAGCTGCACGTTGACCAGCTCCGCCTTGTCGTCGTCCGAGTCCGGCAGCAGCCGGTACATCTTCAAGTGCGGCATCGGGAACGCGCCGTCAACCTCGCAGAATAGCGTTGCGCGCTCCGAGCTCGTCTTGGTGTAGTTGAAGTGGAACGTCGATGGCGGCGCTGAGAGAGGTGAACGAAATATAAACAGGAAGGAAACTGTTAGAGTTTTGATTGTTGGTTACTGTTGGTCACGGAGTCATGCAGTTTGACAGGGTTAAAACGAAGACCGTAACTTCTGCCGGTGCCGACGGCTTGAAGAATGAGCAGATTGTAATACGCTCTCCCTCTGTCTTCCTTTTCTTAGAGCTGCACTTTCACTGACCAGGGCTTCGCTTCATTCCATGCACCCGGACGAATACTGCACTGTAAGTACATCGGATTTCCTAATACACTTTGTGCTATGTTGAAGTGTCTACGGGTGCGCGGTATACAGTATAAATTGCTGCTGCAACTTGTTTATTAAGTCACCAACGCACCACTTTATGTGGAAATCGTCGTAATCAATTTGATTGACAATATTTTACTGTCGTACGAAGAGATGAATATTTACCGGGCAGTGTAACTGATTAAACGGTATTGGTAGAAATTTCCAGCGCGTACATTCGAATTCCGGATGTTCTAACGATGCAGTGCGTTGAATTGCACCGAATGCGATGTCGATGAGATGTCGGCAGATTATGTGGTACGGGCTGCTATTTCGTAGTTTAGCAATGCAAAATGGAACAAAATTTGGCATCTAAATACATTCACTCTGGACTAGCACAACATCCTGTGTGTGAGTCCATTGTTGTCTAAGTTTCTGCGGAAACTTAAAAAAAAAAAAGGAACAAATGTGCGAATGCACGTGGAAACACACGTATGCCTCGAATGCCCCCCTGCCCCTTCACCCTCCAAGAAAAACACACATGATATGTTTCAAACAATGCAAGACGAACGTTTAAGAGACGGCTAGTTTACGAGAACCTTGCACTCGCATCACTCATTCGTTTTGTGTATCTCAGAGGGTACTGAAATCTCATTTACAGCTAATATATTGACGCCGAAGAAAACTGAAGAAGTGGTGTTTCATACGGACCAAGCATCCCCAAGAAGTCAATTGTCGTCGGTCTCAAATAATGAAATATTCTCTCATTGTTCTCATTGTTCTCGGTGTTTTGAGTAACAGAGAAAAAACGGTTAATATGTTCGTTTGGGAGGCCAGTGGCCACAATATCTGTAGTCTAACTGCAGAGGCGCGTTTTATGTTGCAACGAAAGTGCCATGTATATGATTTACCAAGACGCATGCGCTGCAGTAATCTTCGACTTTTCTGTTGCTGCTCACGTTTAGTGTGATGGCATTGTCAGATTTACGCAAGCATAAAAGTAAAACGAATGAATTCGAGCAATGAAGTGAAGTAGGCTTCTTCTTGCGCTTCCAGTTCTGGTTGGGAAGCCACCTTTAACGAGCGCATTTTAACACAATGCTTCGGGGACGCGGATATTGAGGTTCGCTGCAATACATATATGTAAAGAGTACCATGCGCGCAATTTCGAACAGACATAGCACTCATTATAGCCACTCATTGTCTCTGTATTGCAGGTACTGCTCAATATTAAGTGGTATAAAGGTGTGCTTGTCGATAACAGGTTTCAACTTCGATCGACAAACATGTTGCACAATTCCAGTGCATGACACAAATCGATCTATCCATTTTATTATTGTATGGCATGTTCTTTTCTTATCACCAACTAGCACGAGAATCGATAAAGTGCTTATTTGCTTCCAGTTTCAGATATTTAACAGCACAGTATTGAAAGTAGTTGCACTTGCAAAAATATTATTTTTAGTGGAAAGCAACTTGCAGATATACACTCCAATGAGCCCATTTACACAGACGCTGCTTTTATTTTTTCTTATACGTTGACAAAGCAAGCCTCGCTTCCAGCTTTCCCAAGTCTCACCTTCCGGGCAAGCCTCTAGCTTAAAAGTGGCACCGCGAACGAAACTTCGAAACCGGTGACTGTGATGTGCGCTTTCCATATCTTATATAACCACCAAAATATTATTTGGTAGTTATCTTCACGGTTCCTCGTAAAAAAAAAAAAAAAAGAAGTATTGCACTTCCGGTACATGTCTGGCTCTATGTTTCCGGAAGCGGCAAGCAGAGCGGCTACTACTGTGGAGCTTCGATATTGCGGTATTGACTGCGTTATAGCGTTATGGAACACGCAAACCTGTTTCTCTACTCAAACGCTGAGACGACTTCGACGCGACAAGACAAAAACAAACAAAAATCGAGAATCTCTTTTGATTGTCAAACAAAGAAATTTTGTGCGTAGGCGGGTTCTGATGACTTCGGTGTCATGCGCGCACAATCTTTCTGTCTCTTTATTAGAGTTGGTACTTCTCACACACGCTAACATGCGATATCTGGAAGCAGCTTGACACTTGTACCTGTCACGCTCCGTACTTTTTTTTTTTTTTTTACATACTCGAGCTTTAGGACAGCGGAGATACTGAGGTGTACCGTCGTCTCTTATCAGTGTTCTGCCACATCCAAACTTTTCGTCGCTTCCGTCAACAAGTGCGGCTATAACCAGACACTCTTGTCTATTATGGCCGCAACGGAGGCGGGGGGGGGGGGGGGGATACTTCCCTAAGCCTGATTAGGGTATGTCGCAGAGTCCGGGAAGACGGGAGAAGCGAGACAGCAAATTTTTCTTTCCTCGGTAAAATGAGGACGAACCTAAGAGGAACAAAAAAAAAAAAAAGAATGTGGCGCAAAATTCCGCGAATTCAGAGCTAAACGTCGCCAAGATAGGCGATATACTTCAAGAAACATCACCTCGACAGAAGAGCCCCGCGGGTTCTTACCGCAAGCGCAGCACGAAGAGAACTAGATATTTCTTCGTGCGCCTTTTTTTTCCCCCTCCTTTCGTTATAGGCGACGGAAACGCTGGCAAGCCTCAGAGCAGCCAGTTTCAGGGAGGCAGCCGCCTCCGCCAGACACACGTTATCAATAACGCGGTCTCATCGCGCGCGCTAAGGAAGGCAGCGCGGCGCGACACACAAAGGACGGCGGCCTGTCGTAGCCGTCGGGAACAGGTAAGGCGGCGGGCGTACTTGTAGTAGGCACAGCCGAGCATAAAACACCGCCCAACGTCACCAGCCGACGCCTGCAGCAAAGGCACTTTGGCTTCAGAGAGGTAGAAATAACAGGAAGTAGGAGATATAAGCGAGGTAGAGAGAGAGAAATAGAGGGAAGGAGGGGGGGGGGGCAGTCTTAGCAAAATACGCCACACAGAAATGACGTCATTTTTTTTTTCATGCCTCTCATATTTTGCGTTTGCTTGGGAAGGTGTGAAAGTAAAGATTGCCAGACTGAAGGTGTAGTAGAGAAGCCGAGGAAAACGGTATACGCCGTGTCCCAGGAGTGACTGCCGAGAGGACTCCGCGGAGCCCGGCATTGCAAGGTGCGTAGAGGAAAGAAAGGACGAGAGACGAGTGTGGTGAGGAGGAAGGAAGGAAGGGAAATAGGTGTGACTGTGAGCGGCAAGGAAACCACGCTCAGGAGACCAAGAAGCGACGTGGAGCAAGAGGCTGCTCGCTCGCTGCCGGTCGATAACCTGTTTGCTCAGATAGCTCTCGTCTGAAGGTGGCACGCGCAGCCGCTGTACGTCCTTTGCCGGGTGGCGGTATTCACACCTTTGATGTGATGTACCTTGGTACTGGTTGCTCTCGCTTTCCTCGAGTTCTTTTTAACTGCAGTAAGATCGCGTCTGGGTTGAGCTTGCATTTTCGCACGGATTGCGCTCCGTTGTGAAAGGGAAAGAACTGAAGTCGAGTTGAAGTTTATTGTTCTGCGTTCGAATGGGGGAACGTATCACACGTTAACAGGTCCTCAAGTACGAAACAGGCAAGAAAATCGCCTGACCTCTCATATTTTGCGTTTGCTTGGGAAGGCGTGAAAGTAAGATTGCCAGACTGAAGGTGTAGTAGAGAAGCCGAGGAAAACGGTATACGCCGTGCCCCAGGACTGGCTGCCGAGAGGACTCCGCGGAGCCCGGCATTGCAAGGTGCGTAGAGAAAGAAAAGGACGAGAGACGAGTGTGGTGAGGAGGAAGGAAGGAAGGAAATAGGTGTGACTGTGAGCGGCAAGGAAACCACGCTCAGGAGACCAAGAAGCGACGTGGAGCAAGAGGCTGCTCGCTCGCTGCCGGTCGATAACCTGTTTGCTCAGATAGCTCTCGTCTGAAGGTGGCACGCGCAGCCGCTGTACGTCCTTTGCCGGGTGGCGGTATTCACACCTTTGATGTGATGTACCTTGGTACTGGTTGCTCTCGCTTTCCTCGAGTTCTTTTTAACTGCAGTAAGATCGCGTCTGGGTTGAGCTTGCATTTTCGCACGGATTGCGCTCCGTTGTGAAAGGGAAAGAACTGAAGTCGAGTTGAAGTTTATTGTTCTGCGTTCGAAAGGGGGAACGTATCACACGTTAACAGGTCCTCAAGTACGAAACAGGCAAGAAAATCGCCTGATTATTCGCATATCGGGAAGAGGATTGAGAGAAGTAAGGATTAACGGAGTGAACAAACAGTTCCTTTCCCATCCTCCTCTATCAGCAGTTTGTTAGAAGAGCAATGTAGTAGCACAAGCAGAGGAGACTAAAGAACAAAGTCCTCGGTCCATCTACTTCCCTCTTTTTCTTTCTACAAAAAAAGAAGAAACAGAAATCGAGGGGGGGGGGGGGGGCAATGCGTTAGCTACAAAACAGTGATCTGTGCATACAGAGGAATTCTACTCATCTACAAAGTCGATAAAGTGTAATAGGTACAGAGATAAAAAAAAAGCGAACACAATATGATTGAGCTTCATGGGTCTGCGCAATAATAATAATAATAATAATAATAATAATAATAATAATAATAATAATAATAATAATAATAATAATAATGAGAGGAGTAAAAGCCCCCAGCTGGCCAAAGAAAATGAAATGAAACTGCAATGTTCGTAACCGTAAAGCATCCAAACCGTTCGTAATGTCTTTCCTAAGATACCTCTACGATGCAGTACAATCTGATTACAAGGAAAGGAGCCTAAGTGAGTCCGTATCTCGTTTTGCTGAAGAACAAGTATGTCGCACAATGATATACAGGGCACTTAACAGTGTTGTAGGAAGTCAGCGCGTCTTTCCTTTCTTGCCTTCGTCTTCGTAATTGTGCTTCTTTTATCATAAATTATTCAGGCCAGTACATGCGCATAAAGTTCGATTGATAAGTTCATACAATGAGTTCTTGACCGGGTCTCTATCATTCTATGTAGGGGTCGCTAAATCTGTCACTACAACCATACAGGAACGCAGTAATCGGCACTCTCTTTCCTACATTTGTTTTCTTGCACTTAACCCCAACACGGCCTGAGAGACATACTTTTGTGCTTGAGAAATGGGGCGTCATACCCCTTTTGCGAGTATGTGGTCGAAAGCCCTTCGTGCGGATATGAACACCGAAGGCTGCAGCATTGTACGAAGTAAAAAATTCATATAGAGCAGCTGCGGACATTTCCATCTATGGAAACCTCGCAGAACACTGATCCTACGAGCTAAGTCCTGCCGTCTCTCGCTGGGGCAATGTGATCAAACCTCAGCGCCGATTGTAAGAACTAACTATTCAGAGAAACTGCCGTAACGCAGTCATGATCGCGGAGTATAGGAGGTAGGAATAAACGGGTGATTTGTTTCGTAACTCTATACACATTGCGTTACTAGTCGCGTAACCTAAACTTGTAGGGAAAAGTGCAGATTCAGTTTGGGTGAATTGAGGACATTGTCCACCGCAATCAGAACGGTGCTAAAACGATACGCCTCTACACAGTGCGTTAGTCAGCACGACGGCTAGTGTTAACACGATATAGTCCCGCGTACAGCATTCTTCTCTGCCCCGGAAGCGTTCAGTTCCATATATATGCTTTGGCACGGACGGGACGCCCCGTATTTAGGACGAAGGTTCGGGTTCGGGAGCTTTCCCTGCGCGTAACGTAAGCTAGCGGTTAGCGTTCTCCTGCCGAATACCAAAATAGCCTTTTGTTTTAGCCCGCGAAGGTATATGGGCTTGAAGGCTGCGCTGGTGCGAACTTGTCTTTCTGCTGATCTGGTGCAGCGTTCCTATGGAAGCCGCGGCTCACTGTGACCGGCCTGCTGGCTCAGCGTTACTCGGCCTAAGTGGCCCCCGGGCGCGTGTCCTGAATACCTCATTCAACATCGCCCCTGCGCAGGCTTTTTCTGGCCAACGCCACGGGAAAGTGGTCGTCGCTTCGTACCAAGAAATGAGGGAGAAAAGAGAAAGGCTACGAAGGGGTCGGGCCCTTTTTGCTCGAACGAGATGGGAGGGGGCGAGGTTTTTAGGCATGCGGCCAATGTTCGACACTTGGGCGCACGTGTCCCAAGTTTTCTTTTTTTTTTCCTCTATCCACATTTTTTTTTTGTCTTTGTTCTGTCCTGCCTATAGATTGCCTTCTTTCCGTTATTTACTGCTTGCTGATCGGCGCAGAACTGGGAGGGCGGGGTCGCGATATTGTGGCGACCTGTAGTGCGTCGTTTGGCAGCGACGATTTGGAACATCGTTACGGTACCGTGTGCGATGATTACAGCGCGATGATTTGGAGGTGGTACATTATCTAATTTGAAGCCATCGCTCGTGCTGTCGCTGAGCAGGTTGTTTGAATCAGCATACATTGTTCTAGGTCATTTGAAGGTGTACTGTAAGGTATGATCACTATCATCGTATACCCTGCAGGTGAAGCAGCGCAGTTGTATCAGAACATAAAAGGGGAGTACGAAAAGCACGACCCTTTTCGCCCTCTTAAAAGTTGCGCTGCCTTATCTGTGCCGTGTGAACATAAAATGCCCAAATCGCTCCAACTTTTAACCTTACTGAACTTCATTGTGATCACTATATACTTTTGTATTGCGAGACACAAATGACGCAGAGGGGAGGCAGTTTGAAAAGTACGGTTCGATGGACTAGTCAGCCATTCACGACATCTCGTCAGCTGCGTCGGTTACACAAGACTTCTACGTGTTGCCGAGTATCATGTGTCGAATCCTACTTATTCGCTGATATGATACCAGGGGAGGACATCTGTGTGATGTCTTTATCAGAGTGCGCGAATGCGCACTCTGATAACAACGTGAACAAAGGGAGGGGCGCCTACTTCTGTACTTTAGGCCTGTACATCGCGCCCTTCGGATAATTGTAACCCTTTAGCGTACGTTGTCGATACTATGCTAACAGTGAGTGTTGTTTGGCATTCGGTTAAGATAAAGCCCTCTATAAAATTATGTGGGTCATGTCTAACCACTATATATTGCCGTGCCGAGATTGTTAAGACGCAATGTCTCATATGTATGTGCTTCCGTTAGATTGTTGCACGCGGATTACTAACATGGCCCAAACTCGAATACATGATTCTCCCGTATGTGACCCATCACATGCTTCCCTACGGTGAACGTGCTTTATTTGTTCAGTATCGCAGCCGCCGTTAGGCTGGCTAACGTTATTCGAGTCTATTGTCACGGCCATGAAGCTAAACCTTTATATATGATGCTAGCGTTCCCAGCTACGTACTTTTAGTAAAGCGTACGGCGCTTACTCGGAACTTGCGAAAAAAACTTTTACTTCATCCACCATACACAATGTCACCACGTGTTGACCACCATTTCAAAGCTCCGATTTTCCGCTCTCCCTCCTTCCTCGATCCCTATATTCCTAAGCACGAGTACTGCCTGGAATCAACTTCCTGCCTCCGCCATTGCTATCGGCGACATTGCCAAGTGCAAGTAATTGTGCTACAGCCACGTAGCCGTATTATGCCTTCAATGCTATACAGGATTTCCGCTGCGCACTTGGTGCATGTCACCTCCACATGCATTCTCATTTGATGATAATGCGGGAGTTTGGTTTGTACGTAGGATTTTTTGCGCTTACGGATACCGGGTTCCTCGAATAGTGCACGTGATCGCCAGAGCTCGTAGTGACACATGATATAGATCCTTCTCATAATTCGCAAGTGAGCCCCGCCACGGTGGTCTAGTGGCTAAGGTACTCGGCTGCTGATCCGAGGGTCGCGAGATCGAATCCCGGCCGCGGCGGCTGCATTCCGATGGAGGCGAAATGTTGAGGCCCATGTAGCTGTGCGATGTCAGTGCACGTTAAAGAACCCCAGGTGGTCAAAATTTCCGGAGCCCTCCACTACGGCATCTCTCATAATCAGAACTGGGACGTAAAACCCCACAAAACAGCAACAACAATTCGCAAGTGCGCTTCTCTGCACTGCACATTCACCCTACTAATGGGGACAGCTGTCTTTATTGAAATGCTGTCAAAATTCAAGTTGCACATACTGCGGCCCGCTTTTGGGGGCTTGTATCAGAAGGGCTGCGTCGACATTTTATATGCCATATCGCAAGCAAACTGCGCTTGCGCACGCTCTTTGCCGGACTACCAATGCCGCCACTAGTAGGGCAAGCTGCATTGCAGAGAAGCTAGCTTTACAGTTTATGAAAAGGGTCTATTGCTGAGCCGCAAGCCTAATATTACTGTCGCTTAGAGGTTTTTTTTTTTATTTCTAGTGTAAAGCATTGGTGGTAAGATAATAATCAAACTCACAGTGACTCTCATATTTTTTTTTTCGAAATGAACACCAATAAGAAAATAATTCAATGCATTGCACTTAATCAAACCGCCACAAGATGTCGTGCGAGTTCTGCCTTCTGCCGTTAAACTCCTCCGGTATACCGGTATCCGCACACTTAAAGAGGTAGACGTGAAAACTAAAATCCCCTATTTGCTCCATAGATGGCAGGGTATCTGTGTCTTCGTCTTACTATACTGGGAGTACAGCCGTTGTATTGAACACTGAAGCACGATATCTGGGTGACAATGTTGTACAGGAAGTGGCTATGTGCGTGAAGCACATCCTTTATCTTTTTCACCACGCCTCTCTGATAGGAAACACATTTAGTTACGCCCTCATCAATCATTTAGAGGCGCACTCAGATTGGGCTTCAACGCTCATTTGCATAACTAATGTAAATGCCGCGCGCCGTGTCCTGCTCTCTTTGCTTGAAAGACGACCCGTAAAAAGCACTTAGGAAGTTGTATGTCTCGAAAACTTAGCTTATGTTTCTTCACTCCCGTAATTTACGCAATTTCTGCTTATTAGCTTCGTTGTTCCTGCTTCTAATGTTTTTTTCCCGAGAGTGGAGAAGCTGGAGCCCACGTTGATGGCGCCTCGCATGTACGTGATTGTAAACCATGTAAATCTTGATTAACGCTGCTCATCAGGGAACCATTAGAACAACATACTCTCTGCACCCTCTTCGTAACATCAGATCATAAAGAATACGGGTTCTTCGCTTAAGTTCCTTAGTGTGCATAAAACTTAAAACCTGCAATAATAGTGAGCAGAAATCTCATGCTTCGCGAGATTAAAGCAGCGTTTCCTCCTAAGGGGATCGCAAAATTAACATGACGCACTCGCAAGAGAAACACTGAAAGGATCACACAGTCGTGAATAATTCATGCTTCTCGCAACATTTGCGAAAATAGCTTCAGTTAAAAAACAAATAAAAAGGGGAGGGAGAGCGCTAGGGGAGGGAGGACATGAGACCGATCAAGAGTTGTTTAAGCGATACAAGCTCTGGGATTTTTCACATTATCATGGAAAAAAAATGTAAAAATAGAAATAGCTGCCAGTATCCACAAGGAAGGTCGTAGTTCCTAGCGAGAGTGCGTAGCACCATAAGCCCCATTATTGAGACATCTCAATGTCTTTGGACCTCAGGTTCGCTATCACACACTCACCTTGTGGAAATAACACCCGAGAAAACCTTTCAGCATGTTAAAGATAGTTAAGGGTGCTTTGTTTTCAGTACAGAAGTGACTAGAAGAAGAAGATAGCATTTAATGAGAGAAAAGGAGGAGAGGTCGGCCTGGAGAGTGAGTCTCTGGCCCGATACTAGCGATGTGCATTGACTAGCGATGTGTTTCGCCTTTACCACAAGCTAATAGCAGTTCCTAGTCATGGTAGATTCAACTGGGAGTCATGGTTATTCAACTCAGCCCTAATAAAGCTCGGGAACAGGAATAGGAGGGGGGGGGGGGCGAGAAGGAAGGGGGGGAGGCTAACGTCTCTTCCTTACTACTTCTCACACACTTATTGGTTACCTCCAGGAAGTTTAGAACGGAAGCAAACTTACATTTGCCTGCACTTTCACAGACTTCCATTGAAACAACGGCAGACACCCGGATTTTCTTGTTGCTACACGACCTATTTCGGCCGCCTCGTACGGATCGAGTTTACTTACGCAAACTCAAGCCCTCATCGAAACAGACGGCACAGCGACGTGAGAACCTAGCGGTGTTTCCAAAAAGGCAATAAAGAACGTCGCCTCCGTTGTCGCCTAAAGCGTTGAATCGACAGGCCGTTTACAGGCCGAACGGAGACTCACCCTGGCCTTCACTTTCGAGTGCGCAGAACAATACATGTGTTCACTGCATGTCGCTTCAACTTCATAAGACAGGAGTGTGCAATTGCCTATGAAGGCACGAACACCTTGTGCATATGTGCGTGTTCAACTTCTGTCCTTCTTCCAACTGTTTCTGTTTTTATTTCTTTACTCTTGTGCCGTTTGTTATATTTATAAGGTGTGACGAACGTGAACGAAGTAATGGGAGCATAATGTTGTCGCATTACAAGTTTCGAAACTACCTTGTGCCAGCGCACTAGAGGTGAATAGCAAAAGTGTCATGTTCATTAAGCGACATAACAAAAAAAGAAAATATGGACGCGGAAAACATGGTTGCAGGGAACGCGCATGATGTTGAAACGCGGGAAAAAAAAACTGTGAACGACTGGAATCCCTGTATATGTTACGAGGGCGGTGCGAAGGAAAAGAAGAAGACCCTAATAACGTGAAAAAGCGGGGAAGGCCTTAAAAGTAAAGTAACACACAAGACAGCGCAGAACGTCGCAACGAAGCGAGCGACCCAAGTCGACGAGGACAGCGTCACATTCATTTAGTGTCGATTGATCAGCCGCCACTAATGAACATGGGGGCCGCTTTCTCGGGCTACGTGCATGCATATTTGGGCTCTGCTGCCAGCGACGGCGTACCGCACTTCTCCCCTCAGTACTCCTCCCCTTCTTCCATCCCTCACTCATCTATAGTACGCTTTCCCCAATGCGTGCTTGCCACTGGAAAATGGGTGGCACGGGAGAGAGAGAGAGAGAGTCGGGAGAGGGCGAGAAGGGGCCCGGATATAATAAATGCGAGCCCCGAGGCACTGTTTAACATGCACTCGCACTACGCCATCCAAGTATATGAGGTGAAGAAGGCTGAGACAGAACGTCGAGAGAGATGTGTATAAAAGAAAAAAAGAGCAATATAAAATGGCAGTCCAGGCAAAGATTGAACAAAGTTGAGTCAATATCGCTTTTCGGCAAAAGAAGCGAAGAAGCTTCAAAGTGAAAGGATGTCGGGAAACTATGGAGCGATAGATAGAAAGGGAGGATGGGAGTAACAGGGTGGAAAGGGAGCCGCAGTGGCGACGTGCGCGAGGAAACCATGAACTAAAGTAAAGGCGGGTGTTGAGAAGGGAGCAAAGGGAAGGAGTGAGGAAATGCCAAAAACAAATAAAGAGAGAGGCGCTGAGATGAAGTGCGTGTATTCCCGCAAGCGCTCTTCGAACAAGGCACAACGAACCGATAACACGGGTAGAGGGTCATAAAGGTCTTAATCGAATCGAGGCCTGGGAGTAGCAAGCTACGACAACAACGGAGGCTTTCTGGGCGACATAAAGAGAAAGAGAGGAAAGAAAATGAAGACGAGAAGTAAATGGAACATGCGTGTGAGAATCAAACATCAGCAACGTCTACAGCGAGTAAACAGAAAAGCGAAGAGAATCGCATTTCCAAGCGAAGAATTGTAGCTTCGACGACGACGTCGTCTTTTGTGTCCGGCGCGCTGGCTTCATTTGGCAGGCGGACACGTCCGCACTTGATAACACTGAAAGAGCTCGGAGTCGAGGCGAGCAGTGCGGGGAGGAGGCAGCGTCAACCAGCGCGTCTATACCCAGTGGGCATGGAGAGGAGATACAGCGTACAAGGAGGCCACCACCAGTAACGACCTTTCGCCTCCCCCGCCACCACGCATACGCACGCGTGGCTTCTCAGCTTGTCGTGCGCCGACGCTAACGACTTCAAGTCGGCACTCCGAGTACCGGATCGAGGCGGGGGCCGATTTATGAGCAGCATTTGGCGTTGCGCGCGAGCGTCTGGGGAATGCGCCGTGACGTGCGCGGTCTGTCCTCAAATGCACTGGCCTGCTCTTCTTCGCGACTTGCCCTCGGGGCGCAAAGGAAGAGAAGGAAGCTGATTTGTGACACTTTGGTGGCGCTAATTGACAGTGCTCTGGCGAAGAACGGAAAGAGAAAAAAAATAGGACGGAACGCTGAGTGCCATCTGTTAGCCCTGAGGGGATCTTGCAACAAAGACGACGGTTCTTTGGCATGGACTTCGTGGACGTGGTCTTGACCAACCCGATCTTGCTTGAGGCTGGCAGAGAAGTCACATATGTATGTATATATGGCGCAACGGCTCATCAGGGAGACTGTTGTCTGCTTGAGTAAGCTTGCGTGGGAGAGTAACCAGAACGTAAGCATAGTTTGTGTGCAGACCGGAGGCAGTGAGACTGTCAGCAATGGAATAGCTGCTTTTAAGTGCGACGGAAGTGACCTTCTTTCATGATCTCAGTTGTCTTTCTTTAAAGAAGCTAGGGCCAAGACGGTCATAGTGAGAAACACAAGACGTGTAACGTCAGACAGGAGCGGTGAAGTGTGCAGCCCTGACCTTCCTGTCTACCAGCTAGCCTGTAGAGAATTGTAAATGCATTCACATGAACATGTTACGCTGGAAGTGTTCATGAGCCAGTACTCATGCTGTGCATATCATCAGCGAAGTCAGCTGGCAAATAAGAAATAACACTTATTTACAAAAATGCAAAGCGCATTGGGAACTTGGCCCGTCATAAACAAGAAGGTCACTGCTATCGCACTTCACACCGGTCGCAATTTGTGACTGCATTTCTGAATTGGGACCCTGATCCGGTGAGTCAGAGAAAATTGATGAAAAGAAAAAAAAGAGAAAGAAAACCTGTATTTCCAGCGTGATTTACTGCGCTGGGGTTAAGGGTGCGTTTACAGGCGTTACAGGGGACTCTTCAGTGAAGCGTCGTTTTCAAGTTACACCTCAAGAAAATAAAGACATTTACTGTAATTAACGTATGGATATTTTTGGTCTCTGTACTTCAAATCGCAATGCCGTTCAATCTCAAGTGGCCGGTCGTACGTGTTCACGCCGCTTATATGACGGCAGTTTCAGGTTATGCAAAGTGTCCTTGCAGCATCAACAGAAAGGGAGAGAGAGAAACATGAAGTGTGCGTGTGTGCAAGAGGGGAGGGGGGCTGTATTATTTAACCATATCTACGTCCGGTTTACCAGCATGTGCAGGGAGAGAGGAATGAAGGGGTGAACGGAGGGATAGATGAGGACTGTGTAAAAAACAAACAAACAAAGCAAAAGAAGACAAAGTGCTGATAAAAATAAAGCGAACAAAGGCGCTGAATATAGCGAATGGCTGAGGTTTGGACTTAATTTTGAGGGTATGGGTCGGTACTAATGGTGCACAAAAATGTTCACGCTGTAACTCCAACGTTATCGCGCAGTAGGAAGGAAAAAAACAAAACAAACAAAAAGGAAAGGAAACGCATAGCTCGCCGACACCTGTCTCACTGTTCCAGTGCGTAAACGGTGCAAAGGCGGAGTGGTCTATTCAGCTAATGTGTGTCGAATGACATCACAAACAGCATCAAGAAGCTCGAAGAGCGCATAATGGAACACTACGTGGTTCTATATCTTCGCGTGCGCGTCGCTCTCTGCGAGAAGACGAGGACCACGACAAAGGGAAATGGCAATAAAAAAAACTCGTACTGTCAGAACTGCCAACTGATCATAACCGACAACGTTTACAAAGAAGTGCATGGGGAATATTGACAGTTTGTCGCCATTTCTCAATGTCGCTGCCAATAGAAGAGCGTAAGTGGCGGAATGAACGACACCGTGCAGTTTCGCAAAAATGGAGTTTCTGTCCGTGATGGTGCAATCTCTGCCGAAGTTCGATAAGTAACTAGCGTTCAGACGAGATGAATGTCCTCGTGTCGGTGCAGCGAACGTGGCGTACGTGTTCTGAAGGAGCCGCCACGTAGATGAAGGCACTCAGCTTAAAAGAATGTTGCAAGAACCGTTCGCGTGATGCGACTGTCGAGTCAGGCTGGTTGGTGGCCCTTTGCGACTCCTTGACTGTGCATCACGAGTGCACCATAAATCACGTTAGCGGCAATCATTTATATTCTTGAACTATCGCGTGATAGATCGAAAGAAGTAGGAGATATTTCCAGGCATAACAAAACTATTTCCTCTGTGTGTAGCAGCACACCGGCTACAGCTCTTAATCGAACAGCAAGGAACTCGAAGGGCACTCACGAAGAATGAAAGTGAGTGAGTGAGTGAGTGAGTGAGTGAGTGAGTGAGTGAGTGAGTGAGTGAGTGAGTGAGTGAGTGAGTGAGTGAGTGAGTGAGTGAGTGAGTGAGTGAGTGAGTGAGTGAGTGAGTGAGTGAGTGAGCTCGAGAATATTGGAACACATTTCCATCATTCCTTAGACCTAAAATAACACATCTGCCATTTATTTGCATGAGAACATGATATGTTGTTGGTCTAAATACGCACGTAATGGTAAGCTTATACAGAGCATAAATGTGTCCCCTGTCGCCCTCGTCAGTAATGAGACTGTAGACGTGCACCCATGAGTGCGTTTATCGTATACATATTGTCGTAGCATTAGATAAGTAGCCCATATAAGTACTCCAGTTCTAGCCTCCTCCTGCATTACAATATCTTTCTGATTTAACAGAATCATTTGCGCTACACAGCGACGATGCTATTCGCGTCGCACACGCCATGTTACTACAGTACAGTATGTGCATACTCGCGCGTCCACTTCAGTTCACTCATATGTTACGCATACCCGAAAATACTGCGTAATGGACGCGACGATCAAAAAAGGAAAGCTAGCGAGCGCTTATATCACAACTATATACGGCGGCGTAAGCTATACGCAGCAACTCGTACATGCCGCATACACGCTGAACACCTTGCTTGGAATATAGAAGCGACGGACGGTTGCGTGATGCAATGTGCCGGACGGTGTCCATTATCTTGGCATTATATCTCTTCCTGCTGTATGTATAATAAAATGGCATCAGCTCCATGGCTACCGCTTTCGTTTCCCGTCATCTCTACGCATGGTTTCCTTCGTCGTTCTCGTGTAGCCTCTAACCTCGCTGAGCATGCAGTCCAAGTCAAACGGACCTGTCTCCTGCTGCAGTTCTTCTGTAGCTGTGTAAAGCTAGGCTCTCTGAGCGGAACTGTAGTGCACCGAAAGTATATTGGTCGACTATGGGCTAATTGTAATCTTTGCTATGAGCGTGACGTAATAGGAAATAAAGCACATTGCACAGAACAGTGTACAGTAACACAACGAATGCTCGCACCTTGGATGATGAGGGCATTGTTGGATGCAGGTGGAACTAGCCAGAAAGTGCTAATATCCGTGTTATAACCTCACTCGCTTCGATGTGCGGGTAATTCCAATGGCGAGGAACAAAGTTAACAAAGCAGAAGAAATTGTGCTTGACGGAATTTATACAGAAGATTCGTTTGCGAGCATTATCTAAGGGCATACATATGAGTTTAAAATGGACAGAAAGGAACGAAGGAACGAAACAAATTGACTGAGCGCGTAAGATCAAGCTAACCTGTAAGGCTTTGAATAAAACTATCTATTGAACACATGAGGGGAGTGACTTTATTAGACAGCTTAATTATTGAGAGTGCCGGACAACCCTGACCTACGAAAGTTGAGGTAAGGGTTCTGCATGCTAGTGTCACAGTATGATCATGAGCAAACCTGTAGTAACGAACTCTGGATTAACCACTTAAGGCTTATTCACATTCACTTAAACCTGAGCACACATTGCATTCCGCTCCAATCGAAGTGCAACCTCGGCGTTCGCGAGATGAGAACTAAGTAATTTGCGGAGGGTAATGCAACACACCTTCCACCTAGCGTTCATTTTTTTTTAATTTAAAAGGAAATCAACGAACATTTTTTATTGTGCTGTCAGTAGATTACCAAGTTTCATTTCTTTTTATTTTTTTTATTTTTTCTTGGAGGTAGGAGGGGGGAGGTAGGGCTGGAGTCGTTTGTTGCAACGTTCAACCGATATTGCCCGAGCACTTATGTTACTGAAAGGAGAGGCGACGCTCACCGAACACCATCATGGACGCTTCGGCGCTGTCCTGGTTCGCCAGCGTGAGCACCTCGCAGCGGTACTTGCCGCTCATGTCGATGGTGGGTTTGACCAGGCGCAGGTGCCACGTGTGCACGTTGCAGGCCTCGGCACCACCGGGCGCGTGCGACCTGTCCATGTCGATGACGTCCACGTAGCGGTCTGTTACAACCGGGTCCTCGAGTTCCGCGATCCACTGGTAGAAAGGCTGCGACTCGCCGTTGAAGAACCACTTGACCACAAGCTTGGAGTCGGACTCGTTGCAGCGGTACTGGCAGTCGAGCTCGAACGGACCTTGCCGGCCGCTCTCCACGACCCGGGGCACGGTCAGCTTGGTGATTTCGATGGCACCAACGACACGTACCAGGGCATCTGCGAGAAAAGTAAGACGTGACTTGGTTACTGGTCTATGCTTATCGCCTGACGTCCTACACGGTTGCAGCCAGATCGGTTACGTTCACAAACCCCCGTCCCCTTCCCCTACTCCTTCCCTTTCTTTTCCATATGACACAGTCCCAACTCCAGGTATATATGCCTCTCTCTTTCTCTCTCTCTTCGACACTGCGAGAAACCGCTATTGGCGCACAAGTGAAGTGCATCCTACTTGCCTTTTGGAGGGACGCTAAAGTGAAGAGCAACTTTTATTTTTCTTATTAGCAGGTTAGCTTTTCACAATACCATAAACACCAATTTTTCGAGGAGAAGACCTTCGGTAAGCTAGGAAATGCGCAATAAGACAATACGTGTGGCGACGCCTCTTTAAAGTTCCAGCACTAAAACGCGTGACGTCACAGATGTTTGACGGTGTCTGGTAAGGCCTACATAGCTATATATCGGTAAGAAAACCCTACGTTGTGTTCCAAGAAAGCCTGAGACTGAGTACAGGGAGTTTCAGAACATCTCATGGGGCATATTTGATGTGAATACAAGAAAGAAAGAAAGAAAGAAAGAAAGAAAGAAAGAAAGAAAGAAAGAAAGAAAGAAAGAAAGAAAGAAAGAAAGAAAGAAAGAAAGAAAGAAAGAAAGAAAGAAAGAAAGAAAGAAATCGGCCTTCTGACGTCATTATAGGTTCCGATGTTCCGGAGCGGATTTGAGAACTGAAACTTTGACCAAATCATTATCTTTCATTACTGAGCATTACATGTCGAAAGTAACGACAATCGAATTCTCGAAATATAAGTTATCATTCTAAACCACTTCATCTTTTAACTTAGGTGTCCCTTTAAGGTAGTGGAATATACCACATATTGGTTCCAAATGACTTTTCATGTAACATTAAGAAAACACGAGGACGTTCATAACGGATGAGCGATACACATGCAGATTTTGCACAGTCAACTCTTATCTGTCGGTTGCATGCCATAAAGTCGTTCGTTCGGTTAAAGGACGGGAGTACATGATCGTAGAAAAACTTCCAGGTGCATGAAAAAAATGAAATGTGGCTCCAGTCAGAGGTTCCTCTCGCTTTCCTGACCCATAGATGAAGGGCGGGCTCTCGTGTTTGAACACAAGTTACATCGGACATTGTGCAGTCGCTTAGTAACATGACAACTTTACTTCGTCGGAGCTGTTATTTTCACTCCGTGGCGATGGAACGGTCTCACAGAGCGGTGATATTTTCTGTAAAACTCAATAGGAATAGCAGAGATAGGCTGCTGATGTAGTAAGGGTGGTGACTTGTGCAACTAGGAATTCAAGTTACAAATCGGTTTCTGCGGATCTATTTTGCGTTCACATTTAAAATGATGAACGTTTATGTAAACCATTTATGGGGAATGAGCATATTACACGCGCATATTTAAATTGCACTTGCAAGGAGTGCCTCCAGCTCTGGCGCCTCATCGCCAGTTTCTTTAGAGCGACCAACGCCAGCAAACTTGCCGATTTTATAAAACGCTCACCTTGCATTTTGCTTTCCGGTGGTCTAAGCGCATGTTTTGACATCTCGTTCAAACGAGCTTTGAGTTCTGGGGTTTTACGTCCCACAACCACGATATCACTATAAGAGACGTCCTAGTGGAGGGCTTCGGAAATTTCGACCACCTGGGGTTCTTTAACGTGCACTGACATCGCACAGCACACGGGCCTCAACATTTCGCCTCCATCGAAATGCAACCGTCGCTGCCGGGAGTCCATCCCGCTACCTTCGGAGCAGCAGCCGAGTACCATAGCCACTAGGCCACCATGGTGAGGCTTCCAAACGAGCATTCTTTTTGTAAGTATCAAGGTCCCCAAAACGAAAAGACACATGAAACATATTAGTCGCCAATAGACTTTATTGTTACCGCGAAGTCTCTTTTCGCTTTCACAAGCGAAGCTTGTGTCACATCTGCTAGGATGCCCCCGCAACAACTTCTCTAAGCATCAGCTCTCACCCGCCGTTATGATGACGCGCGTGAAATCGACTCCTACGCAGCAGCCCCATTTTATCATCAGCGATCCTGCGCGCTCTGTCCAAGGCACGCGCGCGCAGGAAATTAACGTGAAATCGGAGAGATAAACGCGAGCGGCTCGAAGAAGGGCCCGTCTTGAGAGGGAACGCTCCAAACAAAGCGCCGATATATATATTTTTTTTCCTTCGCCCCATTAACTTACGGACATCGAAAATCACTACTGGCGCTCCTAATGAGTCCATCGCCGCACAGCGCAAGGTATATGAAGCTGCTCGTGCAACAACGTGGGTAGCGATGCGGTTGCGAGTGCAATTAATTTCCTCCTTGCGAGAAGGGACGTTCATAGGCAGAGGCTAGGCAGCATAACGAGGTTATATGTGCCGAAAAACGACGCAGAAATTACAAACCGTTCGCAAGTAAAACAATGAATCTTAAAAGAAGAAGAATCCTAAGGAATGAAGGCCTCGCTTTTTTTTTTTAAGGTGCTTAAGATTTTTCTCCGCGAATCGGTCCACGTGGTCTTAATTAGACTTTCGTGAAGTTCGTTTTTCTTTTCTTTTTCGATTTTTCGCAACCCCATTTTCTTAGGTGGGGACCTCCAGGAAAAAAAAAAAAGGAATGAAAATTGCAGCGCGTTCCTTGGCCTCGAACGGTGCGCGCAGGCAGTGGCAGGAAAGCAAACACAGCTTTCGGGCTCCTGAGAAACGCTGAGGCGGAAAACCAACTCGGCGCGAGAGCGAATATGTCACCTTCCCGAAGCCGCCCTAACAAAGCCACCGCTAGCCTCGCCGGCCCCAGCACCGCAGCGCTGGCGACGTTCATCAAGCTATTGAATTTCCCGCACCAGCGCCTCCCGCTCTGCGCCGTATAGCGACGTTGCTGCCCCCCCCCCCCCCCCCCCTGTTTTTTTTCTCTCTCTTTTATTCTTTTGTTCCTCGGGCTACCCTTTCCTCCAATGAATACAGCTTTTCTGTCACGCGATAAATTATCATCGTTAAAACTTGTTTCGCGGACGCACGCATCGATCGCGAAGGAGTTGCTGCGGGATGAAAAGTAAGCGGTATAACATGGCGATAAGAAAGAAAGGCCTGTCAGAATATATATAGGAATATAGAGACGGAAGAAGGGCACCGGAAGCAGTAAACTTTGAGACAGGAGTGGAAGGTTCGAAGCATAAAAGCTAGGAGGCGGAGAGAAATGTGAGGGAGTAAATAAGGCGTCAAGAAAAGTGGAGTTGATAAAGCAACGCTTTGTCAAAAAGAAAAGTGAAATATAGCGAGAGAGAGAGAGAGAAGAAAAAAGAAAGCAGCATAGCCGAAGGGTCTCGATCAGCTAAGCAAGTCATTAATGCGGAAGCCCACGGGCTCGGAAAAGGCCACTTCTGTCCCTCCCGCTTGCGCCTTCATCCCTTTCCACATTGTCTCCTCTCCAACGCTGCGCTTCCTACCCTTCTTCGAATACCGACCCGCTGCTTGACGCAGCAAGTGTGTAAGGAGAAGGTGGAGCCATGCAGGGCGTGGGTGTACAGCGAAGCGCTCCGAGGAAACAGCAAGCGTCGTCGACAGCGCGAAGCTGCAAGACAGCTATGACGAACAGGCACATACACGCGCGCAGACTCGCGGCGTCCCCCCTCCCCCCCCCCCCCTTCTCACAGCACTGCCCAAAGCCGTTTAAATGATGGTAATGGATCCTCTCCGGGCATAAAATTCCGTCCTTCTTCGCTCACCACCTGTCTCTGACAACAGCGGCGCGGCCAGCAAGCTCCTCATCTTCCAGCGTCTTCCACACGTCCTCCTCGGCCTCAAAGGAACAGCGGGAGCGCGGTCCGTGTGACTGACTGGGTGCCTTCGCTGTTGTGCTAGCGCCGCGTGGGTGTGTGCGCTTCTTTTCGTGGTCCTGAAGCAGGCAAGCGTTTTTTCCCTCGGGACGTACACATACACACGCACACGTGCACAGGCTCACAACCCGACTCCGGGGCGGGCTTTTTCCTTCTTCGTCCCGGTGTCAGGACACCCCCCCACCCGCGAGCCATTCATCATTGTTGGCCGCTGCAAAAAGGCCCCGTCTCCTCATCTTTCGGGACCACACGGACAGCTTCGTCGCGTCGTCGCTGCTGTTGCACTTGATTATAAGGCAGTTGCAATTTCTCTTTATTTCTCGACGGTAGCGGATCCCCCCAAAAAAGCAAACGAGACGCTGCCGTTCGTTCCTTCGGCGGAAGTAGCGGCGGCTGCCTGCCGCGCCGGCGACGTTGTGATAGTTTCTTTGGATCGCAAGCAGCAGGGCCCGCTAAGCCCAGATCTCTCGCGTTTTACGGAAAAGACGCGCGCGGGAGTTGTACATATAAAGATGGCGGCTTGTCCTCCAGGTCGTCTTCCTTGGCTCAACCTCTCTCCGTTCCTCCTTCCTGGCAACATCTTGCTGGCCTCCTGTGGTTTGAGAGAGGGCGTTCAGAGTGGGAGACTCGGCAGAATGCGGATGCGGTTAAGCATAAATTTATGCCCTCTTATCTCGTTTTTATTTTTCTTGCGTGCACATCTTTGGCGCTGTCGGAGCGTTGAAATCCTCATAAATTACGGTCCAGCCAGAGTTCGTGAGCACAGTCGTAACGTGGAGCTATAAAACCTGCCATTCTCGAGTCTTAGCCTCCGCAGCCCACTCGGCGGTGCTGTAGCGCCATAACGGCCGCATTTCCTTAGACGCCTCACGCCTAAACACACGTGCGGGTGACCCGCGGGTGTTTAAGAGCGCTTCATGTTGTATATATAGCCGGTGCTGCGGGCATTGAGTTGCATAGATAGAAACCCTAGCTCTCTTTGAGTGCATCCGGTAAACGATGTCGCATTTCGAGCGGGGCTGTTCAATTTATTAAGCACCCGCAGGAAACGCGTGTTATCGAGCTGCACTGCTATGGTTAGGTATAAGCTTACCTGCTATGCATAGTTATACAGTGCGCTTGTCGAAAGAATGAAGAAAAGCGAAACACATAATCCGCATGCACGCACTCACGCGCAGAAAGAAATGTCTACACGATCATGCGCAGTCCACTGTCGCATGAATACGCGCGCACAAGCAGAAAATCTTCCTCACGTGAACGAAGTAACGGTTACGATTCCCGAAGACAATCGTGAATGTGTGTATACGCGAATGTGTGTAATACAAGTTGAATGTTTTTTTTTTCTTCTTCTTCTTCGGTGTAATGTGGTGCGCTACCTATCATCCGCATCCCCAAGCGTCCCATAGGACATCATGCGGTATATGCTAGCGAAGTCCAGAAACCACGTAGCATCTTTGCTAGATCATATGCGCAGATGAGCTGTGTTAAGAGAAGGCAGCCTTGTCTTGCGAGCCGAAGAGCAGGAAATGTTCCAGTAAGAACGAGTCTGGCAGTGACGTATATCACGTTCTGCCGCTCCTAATCCATCACTCGGTATGTGCTCGTGCAACATGGCAGGGCGGTCGAATAGCTCCGCGCCCGCAATGCAGGAAAGTTTGGGAGCGGTGAGGCGGAATCTCCTTTGTCAGTTGTGATCAGTGACCAGCACATGTAATTTGGGTCTATACAGAAGCATACGCCATATCGGATGAAAACTTAGTTCAAGAACCATTGTTCGGCAGCAGAACTCGAGACCGATGATTGTGCGGCACGGTCGCTCTGAGCCCGACGAACTTTTTATTTAAGCACAGGGACCCCGGAAATGATAAACATTAGAATACTTGTGGGTGCCGTTAGTTTAGTTTCTAATGTAGTCTTTCACAGAGAGAGCGACGGACGGTTATTTATCAAAAAGGAAAGTAGAAATTCAAAGTAAGTTGGGTGAGTGGGCAGGTGGGTTCGCAACTTTGACTTCACGGGTCTGTGTGGCCCGCTGGGCCAGGTCCAGCGGGGCCAGCTGGGCCTCCCTGTTCTCGCTTACGAATTAGCCGTCCCACTTCCCAGTCTTGTGGCTTCGCCTGATAAAACGCAAGGGGGGCGGGGGTGGGGGAGGTACGGCTGCTGTCGTTTGGCCTGCTTCTACAAATTCACGTGATGTGGGCGAGAGTTCGCAGAGACTCCCCAATTAAGGCTTGCTTTTCCGCAATCACTGGTTCTCTGAGGTCTCGGCGGGGAGCGTTCGTCAACAATCGATAACCGACACGACGCAGTAAGGAAGAATGTTGCAACATACAAATTTAGCGGATTTTTCGAACCCTGTCCTTGAAGTTCAAACTCTCGCACTCTACCACACCGACTGGAACAGAACTTGCCGAGCTTCAAAGCGCTGTCCAATACGTAGTACCTAACCGCAGGGCCATCTTCTGCGACTCGCAGTCAGCACTGCAGACGCTACGGTTAGCCTTACGTCGAGGCTTGCACGAAAAGCTGGTGTACGAAATAAGGCTCACTTAATTACCATCAAGCGTTCGAGAAGGGGCACGACATTGTAGTTCAACGGCTTCCAAGCCATTTCGGAATTGCCCGTAGTGATAGCGCCGGTGAAGCTGCATGCGTGGCTGATCACCAAGATCTATGGATGCCCATACCGCCATCTAGAAGAGGTGCAGCGCGACAACTTCTGTCTATTGCCCGCCACATCAGACTTTTGTAGTGGCATTCACCGGATTTTTCCAATTCCCGCTTGCATTTCCTGCACCCAGATTTGCGACTTCCATTGCCACGAGGACTCCCTCATTGCGAAGAAATATTACTGTGCCATATGTGGCTGGACGAACGCGTACTCGTTCGCCGTAGGCATGGCGACCAACCCGCGGCGCGTAGTTTTTTCGGCAGCGAGGAGGCAATCGCCCACGTGCTTTGCCACTGCGCATCCCACACAACTCAACGGAACGAGTTAGAAGTCAATCTTCGCCGCATTGATGGACGACTATTCTCTGTAGAGGAGGTCCTGGGTCCTTGGCGTACGCGCTCGTGGATGCTCAAGGCTGCAAAGGCGCTGCTGTGCTTCCTTAAGACCACGGGACTTCACGAACGCCTGTGAGAGACACACCCGTGATATCTTTAGCGCTTAGTGCATGCTTTCTCACTAACTGTCCTCCTCTTTATATTTTCCTGCTCTTCTTTCCTCTGTCTTATCTCTTATTCCCCTTTCCAAGGCGTAGGGTAGCCAACAGACACACGCTTGGTTAACCTCCCTGCCTTTCCTCTTCATTTCTTTCTCTCTATCTCTTCGAGCCGCAGATTAGGACGAGAGTAACAACAAAAAGGTAAGTAAATGCAGACGCACATCCGCTTCGCTGCTCTGTGCAAAGGGCAGGTTGTGTTTAGAAGAAAAAAGAAACAGTTTTTTTTTTTCAACGTAAACGGCGCCACAGTACATCTATGGAATCTTTCCACCGTACACCGGCAGGGCTACAAGGTGCCTGCATTGTATAGAGCACGTTCTCAAGTCCGCGTTTAAGCTCACCAGGGCGTTTAAAATTCAGTCCGTAAAGACAATGTATATATAAGAAGTGTTCAATTCTCTATGCTGCAGTGGCTGATTGAACTGGGAAGGAAACACAATAAAAAATTTAGTTTTTTCTTTCTTTTTGTCTCAGAAAGCGACGTCGTGCGGGATATTCCTGAATTCTGCCTCTGCGCGCGAACGTTTGCATAGTGCGCCTGGTCGAGCTCATTGCCACCATCTCGCCACAGCGGGCGAACAGCGAAGTTCAATATTTGTACCCCGTGTCCTAGCTCCCCTCAAGCGTTCGGTCGAAGGACCACGGTCGTTCCTACAGTGCGCGAGGCTTCGTTGGAAAGGCAACGAAGCCGCTGAATTTTTTAGGTAAAATGCAAAAAGTGTTCAGGCTAGGGAGGAGAGAACGCGGCGTTAAAAATGGGGCACCGTATAGGCGGCAGGCAAAGCTGAGGAAGGCAGGCAGAGCGTGTGATTACGCCGAGAAAACACGGAATAATTGGACTCGCAGAGCCCTGGACGATAACATATGCTAATTCGCGAACGTAGGACAACGCAGTTTGTTGAGGGCATCTTTGAATAAAGTGCTGCTAAAACTTAGAAGAGAGTTTAGAAACGTAAACACAAGTACCTTAACCGGGACAGCGGTATTCCAACGCCGTGCTCGCGAGGCACTTTCTGTCGCTGGTGCCACTGCATATCTATATTGTTTATTGTGGAAGCAATTTTTCTTAGAAAATTGGTTTAAACGCCGGTTTAAACGCCTAAATTAAACGTCGTCGTTAAGACGCGCCGAGATACGTTTACAGTAGGGTACCCTGTATGACTGCCGCTATCTATCTATCTATCTATCTATCTATCTATCTATCTATCTATCTATCTATCTATCTATCTATCTATCTATCTATCTATCTATCTATCTATCTATCTATCTATCTATCTATCTATCTATCATACAGTGCCGTCGTGGTCGGCACGCAGGTATTTTAGACTGCTTGCAAAACCTCCATTGGCTACTGTCATCATATCACGTTCGCGTACGCGTTGAGCAACCCTTGGGGCTAAAACATTTTTAGACCGTGGTGCGTTTACACTAAACAGCAATGCCGTGACCTAAACGGTACACGGCACTACTAGCACTGCTGAAGCTGCTGAATTTGCATAATGCTGTCCTGAACGAAGTTCACACCGCGTGACTCGCGTGAAGACTCATCTTTACTAAATGACAGAGTGTCTGCTGGCGATTCCTCATTCTAAAGGTCGCGAGAAAAGCATAAGTGGCCCAAAATGAGGCGTACACATTGCATTTCATGATAAATCTTGAAGGTTCGAACATGGTTCTTACAAACATTGTATCCGCGCTTGAACGTGATGATGATGATGATGATTATGATGATGATGATGATGATCGCAGTATACGTACAATACGCCGACCAAAGAGGACTTTGGCGGAGGCCCGTATTTAACAATGCACCGATGGTGCACAGCTTGCGGAGATTAACGCGGGGACGTTGCTAACAAGCGGGTCAGAAGAACAACGCCACACACTAAATGGCACACGCGTTTGTTGGGCCACAGTTCTCAGCGGCAACACTAAACCACACGATTCCACTGCACCATTAGTGGCAATCGATATTAACTCAGACAATCTGATTTAATAGGTACGAACCGTATGCGCCGGACAAACAATACAAACGTAATGCAAATGAGATACATGAAAAATGCTGTTATCGCAGATATGACATAACAGCTGGAAGAGCCACTAAAGCTCGTTCTTTTTTTAAAAGAATTATCCTTTTATTTTCGTTTGTTTCCCCTATCATCCAAGCCAAATGCCTCTACAAGTTCGCTAGACACATATGTAGGACAAGTTCTATGTGTACAATGCGCTTCGAGAGTCTAAACTCATATACGGACTGGCTGAAGAAACGAACTTAAGCCCGCTCTTACGCATAGCAACGCAATAAACTGACCCCAAGCCTTCGCGATTCTCTTTGCGGAAATACATTTCTTTTCTTTCCCTCTCGCCTCTCTCGAATTAATTATACGTACTATATACGCGAACTCCGTGTAGGTAGGCGGTGTTTTCGGACATTGTGGGAGGCGGGGAAGAAATATCCCGGAGCTCTTTTAAGCCTAATGAGGAAAATTGAATTACTCCTTAATGACTTCAAGACAGGTTTCGTTATTAAGAATGCCGGTCCGACGGCGGTTGTCAGGGCAGCTTGGCTCTTCGAAATAGAATGCAATTACGTAGACTCGCGGAGCTATGCGGCGCCTAGTTTAACATGAGCACACAAAAACCCGCTCTTCTGTACTTATATTACCTGGGAAACCTTGTCATTTTTTTTTCTCTTGGTGTGTGTGTGTTGGGACTGAGAAACGAGGTGCCCCCATAAATATTAAAGATTGTCGGGCAGCAAAAAGTGAAATAAGAACGTCTAATCAAGTTTCTCGCGGAATCGGATTGATACCGCTCAGGGGAACTGAAGTTGTAGTCGTCAATGTTGCGAGTGTGGCCGAGTTGTATTGATTGCGATGCATAAATAGATGGCTGATTGGTAATTCATTTGCTCTTGACAGACAAGCGAAGCGCATCTCATGAAGGGACCTATATATATGTCGTTCATTTAAAAGAGGTAATCGTTCTCGTTAATCCGTGATATCACGGAAAGGCGAACGAAAAAAGGCTGTCAAATACTTGACACAGCATATACCGTAAGATGTCCCAACTTTGAGCGACCACCCACTAGTGCCCAGCTCGGTTATAATCATATTACTCTAATAATAATAATAATAATAATAATAATAATAATAAGAAGAAGAAGAAGAAGAAGAAGAAGAAGAAGAAGAAGGAATGAGTGAAGGTGGAAAGTTATTCATGCACACGTGTGTGAGCAAATAGGTGATGTCACAGTCCTTTGTTACAATACGTGGGGTCAAAAAACAGCCCACCGAAGTTTCGCAATCACCGAAGTCTCTCATAATCATAGCTGGTTTTGAGACATAAAACCCTACATATCAATCAATCATCAAGATTCGAAGTTCCAGAAAAAAAATATTTGTGACGCCAAAGGGCGCCCAACCACCACAAGCATAGTAGTTGACTGTACGGTCGCGCAAATCCTCCCTCACCATCCAAATCTTTCGCGTTTTACATTACTTGCTTATTGAACATAAACACACGTGCACACACAAACACACACGCACACGCTAAATATGCTGGATATATATATATATATATATATATATATATATAACCATACGATTGCCTGCTTGACCTCTGGACATTTCTTCCTCATTCGTGGCCGGCTGTGATGGCGTCTACGCTGTCAAGCTTTCAAATTTCTTTCAGGTCCGCTTCTTTGATCTCCGAACTCTTTGTTCTGATCGACCCGTTAGTTGTCCTCCTCTTTCACTCTCTCTCTCTATGTCTAGACCTAGAAATTTGTCGCTTAGTTGTTGGCCAGTTGAATGCCTGTTTCATTCCGCGAATAATCACTGCTTTCACCATGTTGTCTCAATGTGAATGTTAAAACGGACAGAGGATCCCACGCTGTTGTACGAGAGTACAACAGCGCTACTCAATTATTAGGGGAGAAAAAAGAAAAGACAAGTGCCGTCACTGCCAAAGTGCTCACGCATACAGAGATATACGGGACTGCTCAATTACAAGTGCCTCAGTGATTCTTCCATGTCTACGATTAACAAAACCCTGCAATATAATCTAAAGAACGAGACGGCGCGTTGAATGGATCGGTTCGCCGGCTGAGAACAACGGCGGCGACAATACGAAGTGAAAAGAACACAACAAACGGCGATGGCGTCGGGAGCTCATCAAAGAGCCCATTGTTTTGATCCCGAACAACAACAGGCGATATGAACTTAGCTGGGCGCACAAAACTACGCGAAGGATTATAGTTCGGACTTGGCGCGCCGGAGCACCGGGGCACGGCCCTCTTTTGAACGTGCTCAGAGCGCGTTCGTAATCCCGTCAAACAAACTTCGATACCGCTCACGGTTGGTTGGATGCTCTCGGTCCAGCGTGCTAATTACTTTCAATGAACAGAGCTTACAAGAGATTAACTTTGCACTTTCGCGTGCGATATGGAGGAGATAAAGTAGAAAGGAGGAGCGAAGCGTTTTTTTTTTTTTTTTTTTTTTTTGTTGGCTGACAGCGGCTTCGACGAAAAAGTGCGGGGAATATGAAGTGGGAGAAAAGTGAGCCATCCTTTTCTTGCTTTGTTTGTTTTTCTATCTTTAAATCTGGAAAGTTTTGGTGGGAGTACCGAAGTTATAAGTAAGCGTTAGCAAACCAAACGACTGCTTTGCTTTCTGCTTTTATTGCTTGTTCGTGGTTTTGTTCTCTAGTAAAACAGACAGCTAAATCAGACCCGCTGCTTTGGTTATTCGCAGAGGATTAGGAGATGCGAAGGTGAGCTAAAATTATTTGTCGGTGTAAGATACGGAGGGAGGGGGTTTAATTTTTGATTGGCGCCTCACACGTACAGCCTTCAGGACGGTTAACTCGAACGCTCTGTAGCGCGGCCTGTACCGGTCATGGATGGATGGATGGATGGATGGATGGATGGATGCTATGAGCGTCCCCTTTGTAACGGGGCGGTGACATGTGCGCCACCAGGCTCGTAAGAAGATTCGGACTGAGGCCAGCGCCACGCAACGGGGGGCAATGCTGTAGGAATATTTATTTTCTTATTCAATGAATAAATAATGAAGTAAGTACTCAGTCAATAAATAAACAATCAATTGTATATTATTTCGGCAGCAGCGCCCACCATTACGCGGCACTGGCTTTAGGGCAAGTGGCCCAGTCCAAGCTACAAATCGTTCGAGTTAACCGTGCTGACGGCTGTATATATGTTTATGCTCACCACCGAAAATAAATGAAATTAACATGCTAACGCTCCTTACTAGTGTTCGCTGACGTGACTTTGAGTTATGCTAATAAGAAAGTAGTACAAAAGTTGCGTTAATTTGTCGCACGAGGTCAGTAACCACAAGATTGCTTGTTTATGGTGCCAAGCAGACGCCGGTTTTAAGTTTAAATAGCTTATTAGTACGCGAGCAAGAAGCTTTAACTATATAGAGAAAAGTATAGGGTAAGCCTAGAGAAAAATGCAGGAACGAACGTAATATGTATATCTTTAGCAAAACTTAAAAAAGAAATGCTGCCAGACAAAATGCTAATTGAGAATGCGCTCGGCAACTAAATATGTGCGCTAGTCATAGAGACTTAGGTCAACCATAATTATTTCCCTGCAGCAGCTATTTCGCAGTTTTTTTTTTAAGGTTAGTTCGAATGTATCCTTCATGTGTGAACTAACGCACGTAAGAGCTCATGTCTGTGTTCCCTGGTTTTTTATTTGAAGGAGAAGTCGTGTTTCCAGTGTTCTATATTGGACCGCTAAACTGAATTACCAGCATGTCGAATGTGGTACTTTGACTTGAACACATTTTCTTATTTGTAAACGTGACATCAGGATTCCTAAGTAGCATAAATAGATCACGTGATAAGTTTGAAATAATTATACTCTCGTCACGCTTACCAAAGGACATTGTGCTCCAATTCTCTCAGCGTGCAAGTTCGATTTATGTTACCTCGTGGAAGTTGCATCGACTGGTTCTAGATGACCGCGGTCACTTTACCGCGTTTTGACCGACGGTATGGGAAGTTGGGGCTTTCATTGGCAACTTCAGAAAACCTCCATTCAGCTCCAAAGTCATTCCTCCAAAGCTATTCAAAACCTCCAAAGCTATCCAAAACCTCCAAAGCTATTCATTCGCAAACTTCACTTTCTTATGCGACTGCCGATTGGGCTGATCAGCTCAACAACGCGATAGGTTTGGCATAAGCTCTTGTAAATAATCCTAGTTCAGGAATGCTGCCGGTAAATTAGCCAGCCATATACTGTCTGCAGTGATCACGCACAACTTTTTTTGTTGTTGTTGTTGTTGTTTGTTGTTTTGCTCTAGCCTATCAAATTCCCGATTACACGTTGCTTTCGTTATTATTGAACGTCTTGGTACTCTTTTTTTTTTTTTCTGAGACGTGCATTACCAGATACATGACACAACTACATTTACGCACACAAATTCACCGTATCCTAAAGCAACAGGGTAATTCCGGCTTCGTAAAATCTGCCTATAATTGACAAAAACAAATACGACTCCTCTAACATCCTATGGAAAGACACAGAACAGGCTGTTCAGCCATTCTCCGCAATATTTCGGTCCCCTGCTGAAAATAGGTTACAACTTGAGAACGTAATATATTCGCGAGACTGATGCCCACTCTGTTTAGTTATCGTTTTTTCTTTGAACTTTCCATGGCTTGCAGGTCAGGTAAGTAACACGAGTACACTTTCGTAGCGTCCCGGGCATTCTTCCTTCGCACGTCCCGCACAAACAAGTACGGAGAAAAAGAGCGCTAGTGTTACAACCCCATCCCATCTCCTTTGACCATGTCCTCTCCCGCAGATCGCCGCTCGGCCCATGCGCGGAACAAAACAGAGCGTAAACGATCGCCATTCAACCCAGAGTGTGCGCGCTCGCTCGGCGAACGGTGAAATAAATCTGTCACGGCACCGACAGGCGCGCTGGACAATGGGCCTGCGCTACACTGTGCCAATCGATCGGGGAGTTATATTTTATAACCACGGCCCGACGAGGCGCCTTCTCCCGTGTAGTCTATAACTGGATAGTCACCAAGAAAAACCAGTCGAGGCCGGCGAAAGAGCGGCAGAAGGGTTTGGCGAAGAGGGATAAAAAGAGGTTTTCTGGCGGTTTTCGGTTGGTGCGAGTGAAAGTGAGAATGGGAACGGCCACAAAAGACGCCACTTCTCTTCCCCCTCAACCTCTTTTTTTTTTTCCCCTCCTAAAACCTCTACCCACTCACTTTCGTCTTCGACGGTGCTAAAGTCTCCAAGGGTCCTTTTCAGGACGTGAGAGAAAATTATATTTTACGAGCTCTCATTTCTTTTTACCGACTCTCTCGGTCCCGTGTAAACGCACAGAGGTGGTGAAAGGGGGAGGGTAGGGAGACGTGAGGGTTGAATGTCTGCAGCCCATCAGGAGAGCACCGACATTTCCTGTTGCCGGATCCGTTAGCTGCTGCGGCAGCGGGATTTTCTCCGGCAGCCCTCCCATACACCCCGGGCCGAAGTCGTTGTTCGCGTTTGTGTTGAAATGTGGTTTGTTGGCGGCGGTGGACTCGGTATAGGCATAGCGCTGCCGTGGCGAAAATAAAGCGCCTTTACGAGGTCCTTTTTCCTATATTGATCTGATGACCCGCTTTCTGCGATGCTTGCGTGAATGCTCTGCCGATATTGCTTTTTTTATTTTTTCTTCGTGTCGTTCTCTGGTTTACCGGACCTCTTTTATTTACGAGCGCATTGGGACGACGCTGTATAAGCTGGTCGAAGAGCAGCACAAGCTATGTGGCTTATTACGCAGCCACCTGGAAGTAAGGAAAGGGCGAAAAAAAAAAGAAAGAAAGGAACTTACCCGCGAATGTCGATGCATGCTTACGCGGGCAGGGGCTAATGATATGGAAAATTGAAACCAATCGATCAGACGTTTCGTTGGTGTGTTTGCTAATTGGCAGGTGACTTTGTTAGAAACCGTAGTAAATAGCTGATGATGAATGACTGTCTCTGCAGAAAGAATATGAGAGAAGGGGTACGGATATGCTAAGCGGGAAATGGATCGCTGGCAGTGCATTGAATGCGCGTATGCTGTCCGAAAGCAATAGCAAAGGAATAATGAGCGAAACTTCCCCTGACGCGCTGAAAATGCGCAGTGAAGTGTGAAGGCTGCAGTAGCGATGGCTCAGTGGAATAATTCTCGCTATCTGACGTTTATCATGCAGCCAGATCATGCAAACCAAATAGTTCTTAACCGAGGTAAATATATAGGAACCTAAAGAACCTATTCTACCTCCGTATGTTCGTTTCACTTGATATTACCGAGAGAATTGCAATAGCACTAATATTCTCGAAAATGCATAACAGGAATGTCACCGATGACGTCAGTGTGGGCTCGAAACTCGTCATCTCAAACCGGTTGCTATGACATTCTACATTGTAGAAGCATGACCAGTAAATTATGTTGTAAATAGACTGAAACAATTAAGCAACGCCTCCGCAACACCGCTATCAACCTATCTGACTAGGATACTTCAGGCGCATCATGAGAATGGCGACCATATTGTGCAGATGGCCCCTTGTGAACTCTCGGAACTTTAGTTAGCTCTAATCGTTTGCAAGAATCGGCTACCCGTCGCTAATAATGCATTCCACATGATGATTGATTGGCGCTTGACCTTAATCAACAGTATTTCCCGTCTTCGCAGAAAACTGTTTACGAAAGAAATAACGTGCTCGCAGCGGCAGATCGAGCTACATGAGCGCTGTTATGTGACCGAACTTATTTGCGACGCCAGTTTACTACCGCCAGTTTACATCGCGATATGCTCCACGTGTTACGTAGAAAAAGGAAGCGCGGCAACGCATTACAACTGCCTTCCATTGTTTTCCTCAGCCTCGCATATACTCGGTAAGCAAACATCCAACCTATAGTAAACAAGATTACCGCGTTATAAAGGTCGCGTTTTGTTAGCAAGGGGCTCAACTGGTATACGCTGCGTGTGCGTACGCACTATGCAGGGCTCGTCGCCATTTTAGTGTTAGAAACGTCCCCGTACAAGCGTGCCTGTCATTACGACGCGCGACGCAATTTTATTACTAAGTGCGGCTGTTTTGTGGGGTGATCCGAGAGCTTAATGCGATTACCAGGCGCGACCTATGATGTTTGAATCTTCTTTTCTCGCTCTAACAAACAAGCGAGCCTCGCTAATCGATGTTTGTGCTGCTGCAGTTACTTATATCAAGCAGTTAGCGACGCTACGCGCTCCTCGCTGCGTGGAAAACTCGGTAAATGCCGATGACAAACACGCGCTCGGGTACCACAAGACGTGGTGGTTTGTTGTGATAAGCTGACGCTATGCGGCGGATGCCGTTAACTTTATTACGAAGCTATTATAGTGCACCGCGAGTATTTATTGGCAAATGGCGCTGAGATAACGACAAGCAGAGGCAACAAACGGGTGCTAAAAGCATTAACCTTCTTCTGATACGCGTAGCTATTTATGAAGATATCGATGCGAACGACGCCACCAGCGCAATGGCAAGGAGACGTACTACTCTTGAAGTGAAGCGTATAGGCGTCAGCCAATAGAATTCTCCAGTGAGTTTGATGCCTAACATGCCTTGGTGCCCTCCTTGCCTGATGATTGATGATTGTGGCTGCTTGCTTGAGTTTTCGCGCCATATAGTTCACGTACAGAGTGGCAGTCATGAGAGAGACCGCCTTATATATGTAGTCCTGTAAACGTGTATGGTGCCCGAGGACGGTTTTCAGAGCCAGAGTGCCACGCTTCTCAGCTCGAAGACGTGCTTTAAATCTGCGGTCGTGTTTCAGTGGAGGGCCATGCATGTACTAAGATTGGGATGAACGTCAAAGAAGCCTTAGCTGCAGAAATTGATCCGGAAGACCCCGCTATATATGGCGCGCCGCATCGTCATATGGTGGTTTCAGGACGAAGTTTCTTAGAATGTCTTATAGACGTGGCGGTGGCGATACCTGTTTGCTGCCCAATTATGCAGTCAAAGAACAAATGATACTTCAATATCCCCAGTGCAGCAAACGTGAGCATTAAGCCGACGTGATTCATTTGCTAAAGTGAAGCTTCCTGTGCTTGTTTTTCCTGTCGTTTGGCACGTCTTGCTCAGTGTCTACTCCTTGCTGAGTCGACCTTACTCAGCAAGAAGCGTGTGAGCTTCTCGCTGAGTAAGGTCGACCTGTCCTGGAGATGGCGTAGTAGTAAAGTGCGCTGATCGCGGAGGCAGCTCAGTATGTGGTAACAAGGATTATCTTATGCTCGTCTTGGAAGTACCGAGTAGGCATGTAATCGCTGTGCGGCAAAACACGCTGCAGAAAGCAATCGCCTTTATCAGGCTTAGCTATAGCCTCAACATTTAATGGTTGTTGATTTGCATATTTGTTTTTGTTTAGTGCGACTGGCATTGTCCTATAATGCTCAGTTTACTGAGCACTTTAATGTTCAGCTGCTATATGGAACACGAAGTTAGGGCTAGTGGCAGAGCATATGTGGCGCTAGCGCAGTGGTGGAGCACCAGCCACCTTTCGTCGCGGAGCGAGGGCCTGTTAGTTCTATTCCCATCGCATGAACATAAGTTTTTCTGAGTTATTCTTTCTTTATCTTACATGTTTATTTTACTGCATCATATTAGTTACGGTAGTGACGCATGGGGTCATGGTGGACCCCGGCGTAAAACAATTTCGTGTTTAAAAAGATTCACAAGGTCGCTGAGCGTATCTCGTTAGCAATCACCTATACGTTTCGTGACAGAATTGAAGCAGCAGACGCGGAGGCGTCGGTGATATTTTTGTTTCTCAGTATGGAGAAGGGGAAGGGGGGGGGGGGGGGGTGCTGAGGCAAGATGTACAGTCGCGAGGGAACGTTTGGATACCGTCCGTGACACCAACAGAAACTTTAAATTACATCTGACATAGCTCTACAGTGCTGAATTGCTTCTGAACATCACATTGATCGAACATGCGCGCTTAGGCTGGACCCCTCAATTTCAGCCAACAGACTCAGGCTGCGAAGAAAAAGGAGTATTTGAGGACCCATTGGTTTCCCGCGGGCTTTTGCTCGTGTTTGTACATTTGCAGCGACTTCGCTGCCCCACGATTCGTGAAAAACAATCAGTGTGAAGTATCACGATATGCTCAGAAGTTTCTTGTGGCTGGGCGCCCATCGTTTCACGCTACTGTGCATCTGCACAGAAAGCAAGCATTTTCAATACACCACTCTTCTGCGAGTGCGTCGCACGCCTGTTTCCTGTCATCAATCGTTCGGCATCAATATATCGTGGATCTCGCGAACTTGCATTTCGAAAGTGTCAGAGGCAGTGACTGACGCCTAATGCTTACAGCTCGATCACGTGCGCCACTACTATACGCAGCGGCCGCCAATCGCATTCTGACTTTCTCGACGACGTTGCCCGTGAACACGATCTCCCGTCTGCGGCTCGTGTTGCGTTCGCAGATGTCCCTAATTCTCGTAAGCAAGCTATACGGCAGCATCGCCAACCGCTCGCCATACCTTGATTGATTGATTTATGGGGTTTAACGTCCCAAAACCAGTTCTGATTATGAGAGACGCCGTAGTGGAGGGCTCCGGAAATTTCGACCACCTGGGGTTCTTTAACGTGCACTGACATCGCACAGCACACGGGCCTCAACATTTCGCCTCCATCGAAATGCAGCCGCCGCGGCCGGGATTCGATCCCGCGACCTTCGGATCTGCAGCCGAGTGCCATAACCACTAGACCACCGTGGCGGGGCGCTCGCCATACCTTACGTGTTATACGTGCGGGTTTGTGGTTATAAAAATATACCTCCCCGTGCGGCCACATCCAAAATAACCGTCCCGTCAGTGGCAGCCATAGCGCGTGGACCCGACACGAGGTGGTGCACCGCTTGAGTGACGCGCGTGTAGCGCACGTCACGAATCGCATCGTAATTTGCCGCCACACGCCACGCAACTAACGCAACCGCGAGCAGGGCTTCGCTGCGCCCGACTGCGCGATCGGGGAGGCGATCGTCATTTTGCTTGTGTTGCTGCCGCTGACGCCGCTAGCGGTGATGGTGCTTCTGTTGTATGCACGGCGTTTCTCGACGCGTGCGCGCGGTGTGTGTATGTCTGGACCAGTTTGACCTTCCGCCGGCGGCCTTGAACTTGAGCGAGCGGCCGCTGCGGTGGGTCCGCTCACGTCTTTCTTTTCGAGTATGCCGAGAGCGTGTGCAGCAACGCAAGGGCTTGCTGGCTCGGTCTTTACCCACCACCGTGCCCGTGCATCGATGTCTGCAGGCTGTTAGGGGGCGCCGCGCGAGGGAGAGGTTCGTGCATACACGGCAGAACGTGCGCGGGCGGAATAAGAACGGCGGTATGAGTATGCAGCTCACGGACGACAGAGAGAAGCGAAGCGGAAAATTTCGTATAAGTTTGGGTGCTGCAGATGTGTGCCGGTTCTGAGCTGTCGTTTAGGCTTTCTTCACTCTCTCTCTCTCTTTTTTGCACACTTGTTGCTCGATCCAGTAAAGGTCGGCAATGAGGCTTGCAAAAGAATAGGCGCGATTGCTCTGCCATTGCAAATTGTAGCTACGGCTGGGACTCCTCGGCGAGATTGCAAGTAATCGCCCCTGTGGTCAGGCAAGGAAAGCTGCAAACTTGCGAAGCGTGTTGTACACGCCACTTTTTATCACATTCCACTTACGTCCTAGCCACTGTCCAGGGATTTTACCCAGTATTTCAAACTCAAGAAGAAAGGAAGAAAAGAGGGGAGGATTCAACAACCACCTCCCTGGAATTTATGTGATTTGCACATTACACTTGCACATGTAAACGCACGCACGAGCATGCACGAAGAGGGGTTGGACATTCGCCCCCCCCCCCCCCCACTCCCCCGACACGCATAATAAAGTCCTATATGCAGTTCTGGTTTCAGCTATATAAGGGCGATTCTCGCAAATATTTAATGGTACTGCGTTATACGAACTTACATTTTCAATTCTACGTTAATATAACCATAAAATGCAATGTTTCCCTGAAATAACCACTGTTTTCGAGAAAATGCACTGTCCCACGCAATCTCCCTCCGTTATCCGGAGCGTCCTTGCGTGCACATGAAACTGGGTCCATGTTTCATACTTTTGCATGACAAGTGAGACGACTCCAGTTACAGACGTTTGGGAGTGCGTCCTGACAATAAGTACAGGCATGTGGAGCACAGCGTCATATATGTAGCTAAATCACTGGATCAGAACTCACAGTTATTCATAGCGGAACATATATAGGGGTCATCTAGATAGCAAAATATATTTGCAGAAAATATGGTTCATTAGTGGCAATTAATTAGAGCAAAGTTAAGAGTGTGCATACATTTAGTTGGGCGTAATAGAGCCGCGGAATACGGAGGAATCCAAAAAAAAAAAGTTACATCGTTAATATCGTATACTCTCTCATCGGTTTTGTATCTCTTGCACGTAACTGGTGTGGCTTGAAATGCGCCCCCCTCCCCCTTTCCCTCCAGCTCTTCGTCTCCCGCCTTTTCCCCGACGCCGTGCAATTTAACATCCCCTAAACTAGAACACTGCATAAGTATCGTTTAACTGCTTCTCCAGCTTAAGCTCCCCGCTTATTTTTACCCTCGAAGTGCTTCGGTGGAGTGAAGGCAGCATAAAGGTTTTAATGTCCATGGAACCCTTCAACGCATTCCTTGCTCATTAAAGAAACGAAGGAAGAGAGGGACAGCGCCTCCAAACAGGCCGAGCTCATTGCTAAATTATGCGCATTCGCCCAAGGTACGTGTGCCATTCTTTTTTCCGTTGTACAAACCGCCTTCACAGAGGGAGCCACACAGCGTCTCCTCCTGCTAAGACCTCGAAAGAGCTTAATCGTCCACTCGATCCGACTCTTGCAGATAGAGATACAAGCCAAAAGGAGGTAAGGAAAAAAAAGAAAGTATTGGCAGCTGCTTGCGACGCGCTAAAGCAGATGGAGAAAGCCGGCGCCGTTATTAAAGAGACGCCGGCGACCAAACAAAAGCGCGCTCGTCCATGCTTCTGCGGGCAACAAACTGAGCTTGGGGCTTCGCTTTGTGCCGCTAGTGAGCGTCCGCGCAGAACAAAGAAGGCTTCGTAATCGCCTCCTCCGTGTCCTCCAGCCTTCTCGCTGTCAACGAGCGAGACCGCAGTGGTCGCGGGGAGGAAGGAGAAAAAGAAACATTAATAGCAGGAAACCGGAATTTCTTTGTGAGGCGAGGCTGTACCGTCTGCTGCTGCTGCTGAGAGAGTCGACGACTGACGGCTGTAAACACTGTCAGCACAAGGCACGACGGGGTGCCGTGGGGACACCACATTCGTCCCCCTTTTCCACCCACTCCCCATCGAGTCTGGGCAGCGTCCCGCAGGCGGCGTCGGCGGTCATAACGTCGTCCACGTCGGGGTTACACCGCGGTTGAGACCGAGCGGAGCCCCTATAGCGCGAGTTGAGGGGGCTGAAATATGACAGTGAGGGCGGGGTGGTTAAGGGGGGGTGTATTTTGAGAGCAAGAAGGATACAGCCGCAACCCACGCTTCCGGTGTGGAAGTCACCACGACCTGGCAGTGTCAGTCGTTATCCACAACTCGGCCGACGTGGATGGTGCTGTGTTCCTCCTTTTGTGTGACCAAGCAAGGGTGACCGGAAGAATGGAGGCCAATAAGCAGCCGGCCATTAAAGAAGAAGCGCAAATTAGCAGGGTGCTTCGCCAGAATTGGCACGAATAAGTGTGGAGCGCTTGAACAGAACGAACTGCCTTTAGTAAGCCTCTCCAGACGCAAATTCGTTCTTTGTGCTTAGCATTCGCTCGCGTTTCTGCAGTGTCTATATAACTGCAGTGCAACAGCTAAAGGCGATATGTACTGGAACGCGCAAGAGCCAGATGAACGGTCGCGGTGTTTTAAGCAAGCAAAGCTTATTGATTGAAGAAAGTACGGCACAGACAGACAGACAGACAGACAGACAGACAGACAGACAGACAGACAGACAGACAGACAGACAAAGAACTTTCTTTGATCCCGAGGAGCTAATGAAAGTACGGAAGTCATCGTGTTATTACTGACTTAAAAAACTATCCATGGTTTTTCATTGATGCGGCAGAGATATCTCGCCGAAGTATTCCAGCAAACGTCTGGTTGCAACTCCCAGTGCTTGCTACAGATGTTGTTTCAGTTCAAAACCTTCAAAATCGCCATTGTCTATGACAAAACAGCGAAACCTCGTCTCAATGTCCAAGCGGCAATACGTGATTCTCAGCTGCTGAGCACGAGGTCCTCATTTATAACCGCTGCACCTGAATTTTCAGCGGACATTTAATGCAGGAAAAGCGCCCGCACTGAAGTTTAAATGCGCGTTACAGAATCCCAGCTGGTCAAGATTTAACCGGTGTACCCTGCCTTGTAGTATGTTTGCAACTTCGGCAAAGATGATCGCTGAGAACACGGTACTCGCCGGCCATCGGATGTGGGGCAGTGAAATCACCTCAGTCCTTTCTCGTTCGTCGTGCTTTTGACAGTACGGTGATATCCGCGCACGAAGACACATTCGCCATATTGCGCTCTCCTTTTCTGTCTGTCGTCTCTTCCTATATTGCACTTTCCCTTCCTCCGTCGTAAGGAAGTCGGCTAAGGGCCTTAATGGTTAACATTTCTGCCTTATTCCTTTTATTCCTGTTTCTCTCGACCCTCATTCTCTAACCATTTCATGCCGTGCATCAGCCTGCTTCGCGTATTTTCTTTTTCTGCATTCGTATCTCCTTATGAGACGTAACGTTCGCGCACGAATATATACGCCGTGTCGCTTTCCATAAGCATCCTTGATTTTAGATGTAATGACACCAGGATCAGGCTACGTTGCACGCGATTTCCCGGTCCGCCGGGAAAGCGTCCCGCATGGCCTATACGAGGTTTTCTGAGAATTGGGAATTACGGATAACTGCCTACGGGGCTTCCGTTCTTACGTGTTTCTCTACAAAGAGAGACGATCGGGGAACGGAAAGAAAGTTCGGCCTACGTAGTGAGAGAGATAAACAAATAAAGGGAGAGACAACGGACGGTTGAGACGTCGGCGTCGTCATCATCAGCGCGGCCACGAACCCGAACGCAGTGACTGGTGGCGGCGACGACGGCAGGGGCGCACATTTGTATCGGTGCTCCTCTCTTGCAGGCCTTATTGCGCCAGCCTCACCCCCCTCGAAGGCACACAGCGCTCGGCCAGCACCGGCCGCCGTCGTTCCTTTTGTGCGAGCCGCTCTTCCCACTTGATATATGAAGGGTCGGCGCCAGCTGCCACCGCGATATTCCGCGGGCCATCGCCATTGTCTTGGAAGCAAAACCCCCTCCCTCGGCGGCCGACAGGGAGAGCTCGCGGCGGGGGTTACGGATGAGGATGTTGTAAGGGACGTAGTGTTGGAAGGAGGGGAATGATTAAAACGCGGTCGCAGGAAGAGCTGTTCCTGCCCCGCTGTTCTGCGGTCGAACGCGCAGCACTGGCCGAGCTCGAGGCGATGCCCGCCGTCCTTGGCTTGGCGTTGTGAGCCCGTCTTTCTTTAAACTCCGTGCCCGCAAATATTTGCCTCTGCTTGACGTGACTGCCCTGACGAGCACCCGTCGCTCGCAAAAAAAAAAAAAAAAGTGAATTATTCTCACTTTTTGTTAGTTCTCGCAGCGCTCTCAAAGACGAGGCTAGAGTCAAGGACGCCGAGCGATGTACTTGTGAGCGATGCACTAACTAAAAGATGGATGCATATATCAACTGGCTAAGTTTTCACTTCTAACGAAGTGAAGGATTATTGTCGATGACTGCGGTATGCGCAGTGGTTTTCTTGATGCACGTGTTGTCGGGTGCAAGTCTCGTTCTTTATACGACGGTCTGAGACAGTTCTGTGACGTACTTACTGCATTGAAAGTGTGCTGGGTCATCCAGAGCCATATATTGCGCACGTGACAATCATGATACGCCAAGCGAGTCTAAGAAAGAAATCCATATAAGTGTATTATAACTACCCTCAAGGGAATCTAGTAAATTAGTGAAGGCTACTGAAAAGTGGCGCTATACTCTCTAACGCAAGAATCCATATTATTCTTTTTTTTTACGAGCCAAATACAATATTACAATACATAACATCGCACACAGGCGTTAGTATGGCGACACCACATCACGCGTCCCTCCCGAAATCGTCCTCTTTCTTGCATCATAGGTGGTACCGCGTACAAAACTATTATTTAGCTCTCAACGCTTCAGCGGAGTCGAGGCTCCGAGCCATTGTCCCAGGAGCTGTCCGATCGCAAGATCGCGGTCTTCTCTTTCACGTTCGCTTCGCGGTGTTCGCAATGCTCACTGCTCTTTCAGTGACGTCCTGACAGCGGCTTTCCATCATTCGCGCCAATATGGCGTCGTCCAGCTTAGCACACAGCTCGTGTGTCGCTCAGCTTATACACACTGTACCACTCTGTACCGGAGCCATTGCGAAATCCGAGACGCATTTGATGTAGGGCTCCGCCCCCGGCATTAGGGACACACTCATCCTTGCTCCACCCTCCTCCTCAGTGCTCGGCATTAGACACGCTCATCTTTCTCGGCTACTGCGCTGCTTCGCAGAGCGGGCTTCGAGTAGCCGAGCCCACAAATCAAAATGCCCCGGGTCGCGGTAAAAGAGAAAAGTTCGCGCCGACACAGCGTGGAGAATCGTCCCCGGCTGGAACACGCAGCATCGAACGCGATCGCCGGCCCACTTAATCACCGCCGGCCATCGTCCGCAGTCGCTGGACGGTTTGCGCGGAGAAGTAAAAGTGAAACGAAATAAACAACTATTTCGCTCGGACATTCATTGCGCAAGGGAGAGAGGGAGTGAGTGTTCTAGCCGGCCAAGTGCGCGTATGGGTACGCGGAGCGGACCGTTATGGAAGATGGAAGCGAAGCGGCAGTTCCACAAGTGCATGCGGAAGCGAAGCGGGAACCGCGGCAATGGGCGACAGGGATGTGTTATAGAGGGCCTTATACGGGGAATGAGAAAGATGCGGGGCTCGAATCGACGATCGACTGTACTTTTAATGGCGCGTTGGACGCGGACGGCTCTACCAAACACTCGTGGAAGGCGCTGTTCTTCCCGAAGAGTCTGCGAAACGCTGCGGGCTGCTTCGGGACGTGAAGCGATGGCGGAAGATGAGTACACTGTATCGTGGTTATGAGGCCCTGTTATAGGTCTAGCGGGCTGGTCGCCCATTTTGATGCCATGTTGTTGGGTCGTAGACACCCTCGTACTTCGCAGTCGTTTTACTGTTACAGTTTTTTTTCTTCCCTGTAAGTATTTCCCTGTAAGTAAAAAAAAAAAAGAACAGAGAGGAAGGAGCACCTAAAAATACGCAAAATGCTTCAATCGTGATTCGCTGCTTGGGTTTTTTTCATTAAGCTTTTCGAGTTTTCTGGTTCTGTTCTTGCTCTCTGGCAACAAACCTTGCGCCAAGTTTTATTATAAAGCGGCGCCCGACCACATTCAACGATTTTTTTTTTTGGGGGGGGGGGGGGGGGGGGGCGTGTTTTTCAACGTAATCGTCGCGTCGTTTCCGCGACTTGGGCTGAGCTTTCTATGTTGCTTCGTCTATAGTGACTCTGCGCGACAGATGACAGGCAGGCGCGCTTAGCAACATGTGCTTTTTTTTTCTTGTTTTACGTTTCTCATAACTCTGAAAAACTATGGGAAATTATGCAATGTGCTCCTGACAACCTCACACAACAACGCTGCACGTCGTCACAAAGACCACAGACTATGTCCATAGAAAAATATAAACAAAACGTACCGCATGCACTCTATACGTGGTGGCAACGGTCATTATAAATCTGGAGTTGTCTGTACTGAGCCTGGACGTCGCAAAGGTCGACTACCCGCGTCTCGCTCCTCACTGGACGTCGACAATCCACCGAGACTCTGTAAGGTCTTACATGATGCACTCGCTGGTGTCCTTAGACAGGAAGTCGGCGTTCAGGGCTCATGGAAGCCCTCTAGAGGGGCAAGAAACATACAGACAAGACGAATGGAACAAAAGAATAACGGCATCGACAAAACAAAAAGGGGGGGGGGGGGGGCGGTGGACCCTGGCTGGTGGCGTTTCCGGGACAACTCGTCGTCACGAAACCACCCCTCGAACCACACCGCTGTCGCTCTATCGCTTTTCGCGTTTTATTTTTCGGGACTTCAAGACTACGTCGTCGCCCAGGAAGGAAGCGGACCAGAGAGCATCGTGATGTATGGCGATGCCGAGACGCGATTTCCCTCCCCGTCGCTAAGATGGCGCCGCTGACTTCTGGGGCATCGGGCGAAAAAAAGTTTCGGCGGAGAATTTAACACGCACTTTGGAGGTCTGTAGTTTTTCGTTTCATTTCTTTTCGGTTCGTTTTTCCTGAAGCCCCGCTTTAAGATTTTCCTCAGGCGTACCCTGGGTTTTCAAGACAGTGTCACACTGTTCTAAAATTAGGCCACCTCTTGACGTCGTCATCACCCGCAGATATTGGCGACCAGGCAAATCGACTGTTCGTTTTCGCAAAGTCAAGTTACGTATCCTGTCTTTCCTTACCTCCCCTGCCTAAGGTACAAGGAAGAATTGACGTCGGTGTGACTTGAACGAAGATAATAGAACGCCGCTCCTGTGATCAGTTTACGCGCCATATATAGATTCGTACTTAGCGTACAGGCTCCTCGACTCGATCAGTTTGTTTTGTGAGGCCGTGCTTCGTCGAGGAATCAAACTTGTCGGTTAGCGAGACCTCTAGGCGTGCAAATGTGTGCATGGACATGGACTTCCCTTTCTTTCATCCTTCATCACCCAATAAAGCACCTCAAGCATCGCGCTTGACTAATACTTGTAGCCACCATTAAGCTACAAGTATTAGTCAAGCGCGATGCTTGAGGTGTTTTATTAGGTGATGAAGAAGATGTTAGCCATTAACCAAGCTAACACCTCCGGATTCATCATTCTCTCTCTCTCTCTCTTTTTCTTCTTTAGCTGTGCTTTCTAACGACCTGCTTACTATGGTTATTGGAAGTTGCTGTATACTGTCTCAGAGAAATGTTTGCTGACCTCTACATAGCAGTTCATCGAGTGTTCCACGACTGACCTGCTTAACACTTTGGTGCTTTGCAGAAAGCCTTGAAGGGTGTTTTGCAGATTATTTTTCAGTCCCTACATGGCTGCTAAGTTAACGCTATAACACTTTCGAACGTCTTATATACTACAGTACCCGCCGTGACATCTCAGTGGACAAAGCGCTTTTATTGCTTGCAATGCTATGGCGTTCACGACTGAAACGGGGTCAGATACGCGGAGGTACACAACAAAATGTGAGTGCCAACTTCGCATCTCATCGACCGCGAAAAGGAAGAATATGTGTACGCGTAGATCTCACCGTCGAACTTTAATGAACGCGATTTCCATCGACAGCAACACCTGCCTCTGAATTGGGTCAGCGTTGACAGCAGGAGCGGACAGGGCTGAACACACACACACACACACACACACACACACACACACACACACACACACACACACTATATATATATATATATATATATATATATATATATATATATATATATATCGAGAGAGAGAGAAATAAAGAGGTCGACATCTTAGAGGCAAGGGGTTGATATAAATGCCCAAGCTATGCACAGTCGAGATTGAATTTCCGAGAAGCGGATATCGTGTCTCTTATACGTTCTTTCTTTACACATTCCTGCAGAGTCTAGTATGTTCTTTCTTAAGCTTTATTTTTTTTTCTGGGTCGCCTTCGTCGGAAAATAAACAAGAGAAACGGCGCACACTTCCGTTTCCAAAAGCTTCCCCCTCCCCCATCATTTTTTTTTTCCGCGAGCGAAGCTGTCTTCTCTGTCGAGGCCAGGTAAACACAGCCGGCGACGTGCGCTCACCGCTATCTGGGCACTTTTCCAGAACTGCCGCGGCTCCTTCGGTTTTATCTGTCTTGATCATTCTGAATTTTCTCCTTTTTTGTTATTTTTTTATCTTAAGTTGCTCGTCCTCGCAGTTCACCCGCTTCGTTTACGTGTCGTGCCACCTACGAGTACCGGTTGAAGGAAAGACGACGCATATAAGCAGGACAAACCTCCTTACGCCTCCACGTATTTATTTAGAGATAAATCCGCACAAAAAATGGAACAAGAATAAGAAGTGGTTTTAAAGGAAACGGGGCACTCGGCAGAGTCGATAACAGTCGTTCTCTATCTCCTTCTTCTTAAACAAGAAAGGAAGTCATATATAAACGTTTGCTAAGCAAACTGAAAAAAAAATGAAGGCGAGAGAGAAAAGGCCGGCTATAAGCAGCCGCATTACCGCAACGCGCCAAGCCAGCGCAGCGCTGTTCTGCACGAACCGATGCTGGTTAAGGCACGCGGCAGGGCTCTGCTATGCCCATCGGCAGGCGAAACGTCGCTGCCACTGTTGCCTCCGTTGCGTTCCTCACTCGATTTGTTTGTCGCCCGGCCGCCCCAACCGCCGCAGCCACGCACCACTCAATTCGGCGGCGGTCTGTTGCAATGTGTCCCGACGTTGATCAATAATGATGGACTTTTTTGGACGAAGAACGATCGCCCCGCTAAGCGATGACCGGGGGAACGATGGCGACTGCCTTGCCTGCGGGGGAACACCAAATAGCTCTCAGCGGCTACGGAGGCATGGCTGGGACGAGGATCGTTTTCTCGACCGGACCGTTATTCAATAGTGTGTTGCGATACGGGAGCTTCGGGGAAACTGGAGGGAATGAGGGAAAAAAAAAACCCAAAGCGACAAAGGGAGGAACGAAGAGGCAAGCTACGTCTTATTGGCCATTGTCTTTCGGCGAGTAAAAACAACAAAAAAAAAAAAGAACGCATTATTCTGCTTTAGAGCAGTTTGGCGGTTCCCCGCTGTTAGTCTTGTAGAGCTGACGACCATTTCAGCATGAACAAAAAAAAAAAAGTAAAAGAGCGAGGAATTCAAGGCTCCCCGCGACAGTAGGCGAAAGATCCAACGGTTGTTTCGCGTGAATATATATTTGTCCTCATAGAACGAGGACTTGGGCGGTTTGCATAGCGCTTTTGGCGTTGAAGCGAAACACGGAAAAGGAGCGTGGGAAACGAATAACGGCCGCTTGCGTATATGTAGAGGCCATTCTCTGGGCGAGGAAGCTTTCAGTCTTGAAAGAAGCCCCGGCTTCCAAGCGCCTGTTTGCGCCTTCGAAGGAGCAACAAATCTCTCTTCTCTCGTAAAATTGCAAACGGATCGAGCCGCTTCGTGCGTATTCATTTTGTTGATCATGCGGTAGAAACAAGAGCCAAGTAGAATGGCTTGTCGAATTTCTTCCTCGCTGTCTGCTTTGGTGAGCGCTGTGCAATCATCAATTTTTGTTATTTACTTTCTCACCATGATGTGTCATCTTTTGTTTTTAGTAAACAAAGGCCACTGCTTTCCAAAGGCCGGTTGACACACGATTGAGCAAGAATATTTTACGGTCGTTTTGAGTTGTACGCCGAAACTCATCTTTGTTTCTTAATAATCCGAGCGCATTGTGAAGACACGCGCTGTCACTGTGGTTAGACTTTCGAGTGATCGCTCACGGTGGTCGCTATGTTAACAGGTGATAAATGTAAACAGAGAAACCTTTAATTTATGGAAGCCGTGCGGCTTTGCGGTAACAGCCAAGAAAAGCTTTTCGATCTTCCATTACATATTTAGCGCGTTCAATACATACATACATACATACATACATACATACATACATACATACATACATACATACATACATACATACATACATACATACATACATACATACATACATACGGTACAGAAGCGCCAAAGCGAATTTCTAGTATGGGAAGACATTACAGGCTGAAATGACGCTAATTAATTGCGTTTTCATCGGGCATACGCCACTTATTCCTTATCCGCCGGCATCGTCCGCGGTTCACAGTGCAGCAGCCGTAATGAAGTTTAAAGAATGGACTTCTAAGCACCTGCCCAGAGCAGACCCTGCGCATTATGGCCTTGATCGGTGGCATTACTTCCGCATATGAAACGGAAATGTCCTCAGGTATGCACGGCGTCAGGGAAGGGAAGAGAGACAACGAAGTTTCCGGAAAGAGGAAGGATTTCCGGCAATCGAAAGGTAATTGTACCGTCATGCGCACTTCCGACCTTGCGAGCGAAGAAAGAGGAGTCCTGGAAAGAACGATGCGCTCTCCCCAAAAAGGAACGCCTGAATAATAAACACGATAGCTAATTAGCAAAGTAATGAGGGCCCACTGGCTTTTCTGCGCCCCTCACTCGGCTCTCCTTTTTACGAGCGCTAGGATTGTACTCAAAATTAAAGGCGTAAACAAGGCGTCTGGCCGGGTGCTCTGCCCTTAATTACTTTCGCCGAGAAACTCGGGGCGGGGGCCCGAATCACGCGCGCGTGAGGGAGACAGAGCGGTCCGGAATGCTTAATCAATACGTTTCGTTGCACTGCGAAATGCACTCCGCCTGCCACTTCCTCCTGGTGGCCTCCCTAAGAGACGCCCGAGTTTTGTTTGTTTTTTCACTTATTTTTTTTCTTTAACGCACGGTGCCTAACCTGTCTCTCTACCCACTACCTCCTTCTCCTTTTTGTCCTATGCAGCGAAGCAATAATGGTGTTGTTTCAGTGACGCCTCTAATTGTGACGCATGCAGTTCTTTTTTGTACGAAGAGGATTTGGTATAGAAAGAGAAGGAGGGGGGACAGATAGCCGATAAGAAATTACTTCCTAAAGCGCTTGATGCGCGTGTGGTGACGTGAGTACATGTCGTTTTGGCTGCGCGAAGCTGCAGTTGACGCGTTCAGCGTGTTCAACCTAAAACAAATACGGTTAAAAGGAAAGACTGGCGTGGAACGTAACGGTCCTATGGCAAACATGAGACGTAAGTGGAGAGTGGAAACACGCTTTAGCTCAAAGTGGAGCCTGAGGTGTTATAAACAGCGGCACTAAAACGAAAAATGATATTTAGCGTATGACATCTCGCGATATATTGAAATGGACGATGTTCGTCCTCTGACGGGCTTATTCCAGGTTACTCTTTATTTTGTTTTTGTCGCCTGTACTGCGACAAAAAGAAAAATTATTTTATTTAGTCGCCTGCTCTGCGTGTGTCCATTTTGCTCAGCTCTCGTTTTTATTGTTCTATGGGCAAAGGCTTTCAGTAAACACAGGTAGGCTTGAGTAGCGCCATGCCATTTGTGTTACCATGCCTACCTAAACCTGTCGTTTTAACAGCAGGCAGCGTAAATAGTGGGCGATTCACCTATCATCAGGTCTGTTCCCTGGGTTTCCATTGCGGCCGTTACCAACACTTGAAACCAGAGCGTTATCGACAAAAGTGCTTTCACTTTTGCCTGGAGGTTCTCCCTGTACTTATTCAAGCTTTCTGGCATCATGCCTTAGTTGAAGGTTTGAGGTTGTGTGTTTAGTTTTCTGCGCATCTTCGTCAACCAGGATTTATATGAACGAGAGAATTATATAAAACAGCGCCTTCGCCGGCATCTTCTTCGCTGGCTTGTGAGATAAGAGAGGTTTGGTATCTACAGCGATGGCGGCTAATCTTTATCGTTTATCCAGCAAGCATACATCACTGCGCAAAACGGGAAGCAAAAGTTTATTTCCCCCCCTTTTTTTACACGCAGGCCTGTGCTAACGAAAAGCAGTGAATTGCGGTTCTTTATATGCAGATACGTATACTGAACTTACGCGTATATAATGCTCCGTGTGGAACTTTCGACAGTCAATATATTATTCGGTCTGCTCCCGGGTCATTTTGACTCTCTGGGCTCACCGCACAGGGGAGGGGCATGCCTCGCCGAATTCACTGAAGATCGCGGCGAGCACTCTTCCGATGCGCACGAATCTATGCGCCGAGACCCCGTGTATATACCGTGCGAGGGCATTCTGAGCAGGCCCCGTGGCTGTATACATAACGGCACCGTACCCGACCTGGCGCGGAGAACGATCAGGCTTCCTTGTTTTTCGGGGCCGGCTCAGCGGCGATGCGATCAGGCCGGGCGCTTTATTCTAAAGAGAGAAGATAAACGGGGCGTTTTGGGGTTGGGTGGGGAATGCGCGTTGTCAGACGCAGGAGTCGCGCGGTGCACGACGAGCCGCACGGTGTGCGTTGTGCAGCGAAGCACGCAGCGTAGAGCGCACGCGCAAGGCAGCAGTCGAGACGGCGCATGCGCGCCCCTGTATATTACGTACGTGTATAGTGACCTGTATACGTGGCAGTGAGCTCGAATATTGGTTGCCCAACGTGGAGCTGCTGCCCACTGTCGTGTCTGTATGTCCATTCCAATGATTATACGCGCTTGATTTAACATCCGGCTACTGCTGACGTTTCATTAACGAGATAGGAAGTGTGATGAGGTCTTCGTGTTGAGGTACTGCGGGCTTGATGCGTTAACCAAGGGCGCACAAGTTGAGCGTAGTTACGTGCACTGGCACGGCACAAGTGTACGTGAACGTCTATTATGCTGAGGCCCGTGCCCTGTGTGATGTTAATGCACGTTAAAGAACCCCAGGTGGTCGAAATTTTGGGAGCCCTCCCAAAACAATGATAAGCATACCATGGTTTTGGGACGTAAAACCCTAGAAATCAATTAATCAGTGATGTCTAGGCTACGCGGAGACGGTGAAAAAGGGGCTCAGGCTTATGTAAACGCTTAGAGCTAAATGTTCCGCAGTGGGAAATTATATTTGCGACCCTGTAGATGAACGTAGATTGGGTACGGAGGCCCCGTTAACTACTAAACCCATGGTGCGCATAGTTTGCTTACTTGGTTTTGTTCTGGTGCCATAGTTTTTGTAGCTCCTGTGGCATAATGACGGGGAGAATGTGCCTACGCAAAAGAAACGGGAGACAAGTGTTCCCGAAATCCATCTTTGACATTTCTTATTTGTTTTTGTTTTTATCAAGCGATCCATTCCTGCAGACATAACAAATGTAAGAGGAACCGAAAACCAGGTGTGTTAATAATTTTTGACGTATAAGCAGTCTTCCGAATTTGATATAGGTAAAATATGAGAAGTGAACACAGTTGATGGATCCAATACATCGTTCTGCGGCTGTCACGCTCGATTTCTCATGGTCCCATACCCGAGAATACAAGTGCTGGAAGTATTAAATGAATGATTGAACGCGGGACGACGACTGACAGGCCATCGAAAAGCACGACGTGGGCCGACGTCTGCTAAATGACAAAAGCAAAAACAATAGAATGCTAACTGGAACAGCGTTGCTACGTCCACTGCGACACGGCGCACACAGTTATTGTTCTTTTTTCGGGCTTTATGTATTCAAATTCGAGGGTTAAGAATTGGGTCGCTCTTTTTGAAGGTGATAATAAGGGTAGAAATGAGGTATTTTGCAGAACCGTGCCGTAATTCGGGTTTTTCTCTTCTGTTTACATTTACAAATTTAAATTCACGAATTGGAGATCGTATCGCTTCTGCACTGCTGTACGCAGCTCGTGAAATCCACTGTACGTCAATGGTGTTCACTTCAGCCAACACGACGTAACTTCGTTGTCCTGAAGCGGAGTATATAGGTAGAACGAGCACAACGGAAACTCCGTGCAGGATTAAAAAATGCATTGGTATCTGCTATTGAAATTCGGAGAGAAGCCGGTTTAACCCGCCTTATCTGACATATGTTCGAGGTGTAAGAATCGGGTAAAATTTCGTGTTGCCCGAAAACACACAACCCTATTTATACGGCGCACACAGATTCCCTTCATTCATACAGTTTTGGTGGCGCAGCCATTGCGAATACCACTGAAAAAAAAAAAAAGATGATTCGCTGACGTCCTTTCATGGTACGACGTCACGCCGGTATAGTGACGTAAGTCCAAAGCAAGGACGTCTGTTTTGTCGGGGACGGTGTCGCGATACCATCCAGTGTAAGAAAGACGACCCCCAACGTCGCGTTGACACAAAATGAAGCCCGTTTGTTCCGTAAAGCGAACATTCTTCCTCACGATCAGTAACCTGCACCGCCCAGAAGTTCGAATAGCGATGTAGCGCCGAGAACGCTTTCAAGAAGAGAACGAAACGCCAAGGAAGGAAGGGAGCAGCAAGACCATGCCTTGAGGCATAAACGAATGCGGTGTGCGCCTGTACGTAAAATGCGGCCAGCACGTGAGATAGTACGTGACGGCGAAGGAAAGAACACGGCGGTAGGGAAGGAAGGAATGAATGAATGAATACAGGAGCGGCTTGCGCGCCCCAAAACAAAAGGTGCACGTCGTCGAGCTTTTTCGATCAGACGCGAGAGGCGCTGGAGCGCGATCGCGGATCCCGGTGCACCGGCCCGCCCACCCGGCAGCCCGAAGTCTTTGTTCCCGCGCTCAATTCCAGTTCCGCTCAAAGGAACGCGGAGGAAAATCAAGAGAGAAGAACAGCGAAAAGAAGCAAAATGTGCGGAGTCGCATACATATATATATATGGAGCCGCGGCCGCGCCGTCAGCGATCGCCCATTCCGCACGCGCGAACGCCGCGGCGAGTGAGTCGTTGCCAGGGGCTGCAGCGTCAACGGCGGAACCGTTCCACTGCGTGTATGTACAGGACCCAGTACAGTGTGACGCGAATGAAGCAGGATACTGGCTCATGCACGCGTGGAGACACTGCATGTGTACCGAGAAGGATTCTTTCTTTCTTTCTTTCTTTCTTTCTTTCTTTCTTTCTTTCTTTCTTTCTTTCTTTCTTTCTTTCTTTCTTTCTTTCGTTCGTTCGTTCGTTCGTTCGTTCGTTCGTTCGTTCGTTCGTTCGTTCGTTCGTTCGTTCGTTCGTTCGTTCGTTCGTTCGTTCGTTCGATTGAGAACCAGATCAGGCCCTGAAGTGGAACTCCCCTAATGGGATCGTGGGTACATGCGAAGTGCTGGTGACTGCGTGATGAAATGCACGGACGGACAAAATCAGACGTAGACGGGTGGTGGAATTTCGTCGAGTATAAAGCGCGCGAAGTAAGCTGCGGTGTATGGGTAGCTTTTCGCGGGACCCTATAATGTTCAGGCTTTCCTTATCCTGACTGTATTACTGCTAATTTGCGGCGTTATACCGTGGATGGTCGTGCACGTGTACATGGTACCGGCTACTCATTTGACATATTAAAGTCCCTTAAAACAACGGCGTGAACACGTGAAAACGCACATGCGCCCGCACGCGCGCTCACGTAAGCGTACGCGTGCACTCGTCCACACATAAAGGAATTAATTCAGCACTTACACTATGATGAAACGGACACAGCAGTGACTGTATCTGCGCGAATCTATACCCATCTGCCTATGCGCTTTTGAATCCATTTGTGCGAATAAACAGTGTAGCAAATGCTGCGTAAGGAGAACTGTAGACAATGCGTACAAATATCCTTATTTTGGCTTGGAGGGTTGCAAGAAGCGTGGTAGTGCCTCCATGGCCTTCGGTGGCATATTAAAATTCCGTCAATAATGTAGACTTATTTTGTCCGACAAACACTCCTCGTGTAAGTGGTTGAAAGCTACTTAAAGCGAATGAGGCCCCAGTATCGTCCTAGACCCTCAGCAATGTTTAAAAGCACTTGAGGGTGCATTTTGCGAATGCACACATGAAAAAAAAAAAAGTGTACATCTTCTACCTCTGTAAGACATTCCAGGTTTGTAAACAAGGTCATTTGTATATTACTGGACGGAGGCATCTTATATGATTTACAGCTGGTGATTGCATTATTTATTCTTAAATGATCTCCAAAGCCTATACCGAAACGCTAATAATTGTGTAAGTGCATCAAAATTTCTCCTCCACAAGTATTGCTGATACGCAGCGTAAACGTCTACCTTACGCCATTTGTTTCACAAGGCCAAATATTTCGTACCACATTTGTTCCTTTTTCTCCTTGATCGTAATTCTCCGTTACGCGATACGCGGCCTCCCGCTCCGTGCGAGAGAAATACATGGGCGTACACAGTACTTAGCTTAAACTCTCTTTTGCGTCAACGAAAGTGTTTCCAAGTACCGCACTATTCATTGTAACACCTCCCCCCCCCCCCCCTTTTTTTTTTTCTCCCCACTTTCAGTAATGTATAAAAATCTAGCAAGACAATGCAGTGCTGACCTATTCTCAGACATCGATGCACGGTAAAAGCAAGCGACGTTCCACAAAAGCAGTCAGAGAAAGAAAGGTTTCCTCGGAATATTCCCCTCGTTCAAAGCTCGCCGCGTGCAGAAAGCGCCGAGTGAATCAGGAGCAGCGGGTGTCTCCGACGTGAAATGGGCACACGGGGTGCCTGTCTCGACGTTCTCTCAATGTAGATGGGCGAAACATATGTCTTTTCTCGGGGGCATATCTCTCTCGCGCATTACGCGCCTGCCGTGTGTATATACCGTACGTATAGAACTCACCAAGAAAAGGACGAGAAAACGTGAGGCGGGAGCGCGCGCACAAATTTGCCGAATAGCGCTCCGTGACCGACGCAGGGAAGGAGGAGAGAGCACACACGGGAGGACAGGCGACGAGTCCGCTCTTTTCATTCTCTTCGAGACCACTACCGCCTAACAATAGGATTCAAAACACGCGAAGATGTATACTGGGGCGAGCAGGGAGAGGTAAAGATGAAAGAGGCAGGATGATGTACGTATAAAGAAAGAAGTGACCCGAAGGACGTACAACTTAACAAGACGGCAGCCGTCTACAAAGAAAGGCCGAGGACACACAATTCAAAAAACGGGCGCGAACGTCATCAAGCCGAGAGTCATTTCTGTCCATTGCCCCGTGAGCCGGGTATCTCATTTTTCTTTCTTCTTTCTTGCCAAGGAAAAGGACAGGGCGTCGACGAAGATAGAAGAAGCAAATGAAATTCGGGAGTTCGTGTAACGAAGAACAAGGGGAGAGGGGAGACGGGATGGCATAAAGGAGGCGAGTCGGCGAAATGTCCAACACCCCCCCCCCCCCTCCCCGCTGTTTCCCATCTCATCCCTTCGACTCCCTCCCTATCCTATCCCAGCCCCCGCAGGGCCTCATCATAATTAGCCGGGGCTCCGATACGGCCCACCACAAGCGAGCAAGACACGAGGAAGAATAAAGTACGCTCGTGTGTGCGTGCGGGGCGCGCGGAGAAAACTTTTATTCGAGCCGCCGACACCAGCCGCCGCCACTGCTGCGTGCGGTCGTGTTCCCGACCGCGCGTGTGCTCCGTCATTTAGCATTGACGATGATGACGAGCCATAATGCATACACGGGGCGACTGGGATGGGGGGTTGGGGGGGAGGGGAACGGGGAAGGGGTGCCCCCTTGTCCCCGTTCAGTCCTTCGACCGGGGCTCTTTCCTTTTTCACCTCTTTTCGCATAGTCCGCACGTGTATGTAGCTTTCTCTCCCTAACTGCCCGCTGACACGAGGCCGGAAGAAGGACGTATATAACGGAGCTCCTGTAAGTTGGCCGCACCACTATACGCCCACGCAACGCGACTTCCCTTCCTTCCATCAAACCCCATCTCATCACGCCGCTTCGCCGCCGTAGTTGACGCCGCCACGTTACCCCATCACACTTAACTCTCGGCCGGAGCTCTAAGCGCAGGCATTGTCCCCCTGCCATACCGTGCTATATTTTTGGCCAAAGTCATGGGTTCCGGCGCCCACCCGCTGAAGGCGGGGTCCAAAGGGCTCCCACGCCCGGCGACACACGCCACCACCTGTGTCGAAGGGGTGCACCGGACGGCGGGGTGGCTTCTAATAGGCGTGGCTGCCAAGCGCACGTATCAAGCGCATGCACGACGTCGATTAGGAGCCGCGGAGTCGCGGCTAAGTGCGCCGGGCGGTGGCAATTAGGAACGCGCGTCGGTCATCGCCTCCCGTTCTGTGTAGTACGTGGCGTCCGCGAGTCGTTTCCTTCCAACCTAGCGTCGACGGCGGGGCCTTTTGTCTCGCGTGCCGGCCCGGGGCCTCGGCCATACGTGACGCGACGGGAACAGAGTCCGTGGACCGCAAGATTGCCCCGAACTCTGCTGCAGCCCGGCTTCCTGCGCGATGATTGCTCGCCGCCGTTATGCGACCGCTCTAGTTCCGATGGCGCTCCACCCTTACACCCCCCCCCCCCCCAACGCGTATATAAGCCATACGCTAGGGCTTGTAAACGACTGGGCACCGAGCCATATATAGACCGCGGTCGCGTCGCGGACGCTTTCAATCCTGGCTGTATAACCCGTCATCGCCGGCGGAGAGAGCAGGGCCGCTGCCGAGTTAAGTTCAGCAGTAGTTAGCAGGTGATTTGTGCCCACGATGCCGGGCAGTGCGTAAAGACGCTTCTTTGAGCCGGAACAAAGACCGTCATTTCTTACAGGGGTGGATCCGGGGCATCTTTTACGGAGCCCGGACTTCTTGAGCGGGGAAAGTTTTTTGCGCGAGCGAAGAGATGATGCCGTTCCTTAAATACTTTCGTAGGAGTCCTTTGTGAGCGGGTCATCGCAAGGGTGTCCGGTCGAACAGCGGCGTACACGAAGATAAATTTTCCTGTGGATTCGGCCCTGCCTAATGATGGCAGGATTACCGGATACCAAGGCGCACGTGATATTCGCCGTCGTCCTTCGTTTCGTCCTTATATTTTTGCTTGCTTAAGTACGTGTGTCTGTCAAGCTCTAGTTAAAACATAGACTGACAGAATCGGTCATGAAGACATGCCGTTAAGAAAAAAAAAAAGGGGGGGGGGGACAAAAAGAAAGCGGTCATACAGTTTTGGGGTTTTGATTGAACAGGAGACACTTATGTGAGAGTCTAACTACGCTTACGTATAGCTGTGGGAGAGAAACTCTCTTTCGTTATTGAAAATTAAAAATTAAATACGGAATGCTTTATCGTGAGTACAGGTCAACTATAATCAATATCTCTCGTTCTACGTAACACTTTTACACCTTGCTGAAAAGTGAGCGTAACTCTTCACTTTTATACACTATAGGGGGCGGTATTGAGCGGCAATATTGCGGCTAAGGGCGTCGTATGGGCCGCGCGAACTTCAGTAACTCGCTTTTGCGGACGAAAAGCACTAACTCAAAACAGCAAAGTCAACGGCCGCCTTAAATAATCCTAATACGTCTGACGTCTCTTTTGTCAGGTTGATTATCGCATCTGCCATGGTCTGACGGTGGTAGCATCTGAGGTTGCACGAGCAAAGTCGCCAAATACGGCGCTGTCTTCTTTAGAAACAAGCACATTTACGTTTCTATTCGTACCACAGGGTTACAGGCTGATGGACGTTTAGTTATGCATTCCCCTCACTACACACGTAACAATACTACTATACCATGGCTTGCTTTGAAAACGGGATTAGCATGCGCCAAACTATTTCACTTATGCCCTAGCTAATATTTCAACATCTCCCGCTTCTTTTAATTTCAGGATGGCTGCGGTGCGAAGCAAATGGTAGAAAGCCTTGAATAAAAAAAAATTACCATCGTGTTTCTCGACAAACTGCTAGAAGTCCTCGTGAACTTTTTATTTTTTTTTTTTGAAGGTTCTAACAAACTTCAAAGGACGTGAAAAGTCTATACGTCGTGTTCAGTTCCAAGCGCGGTGCAAGCAATTTAAATGGACAGAAGAGCGAACACAACAATTATTTCTGCGCAGTTTCTAACCACCTTTTTTTCTTTCCACGTTTTTCACGCCGCATATATATTCACGCGACAGTTGCAATTTGTGCTCGTTTCTCTAATTCAATATGCACTATAGTGCGCGAGGCATTTGTCATTCGGTGTCTGGTGCAGTGCAACGTCACTTGTCTTTCTTTTATTTTTTTTTCTGCTCACAAGAGAGCCGTCTGGCGAGCGGATTAAAAAAAAAAAAGATTGTAAGCGCTTACAACGACAACAAAAAGAAATAACGTTTAATACGAAACACGCATATGATTTTACGCGCCTCTTCGATCATTTCATCGATTCTTCTTTCGCAATGGTGAATTTCAAACGCTCTGCTCCAATGAAAGAAAGAAACAGAGGAAGAAATGAAGCAAAAAGAAATCTCGAAGAAAAACAGAACAGAGAATGTGTCTGAGACAGTCAAATCGGAAGAAACGATGGAGATAGAACAGGCATTATAATAAGAGCAGGAACAAATTACGAACCAGACGGCGTTGTTCAGCTGTATGTTAGAAATTAATGACATCTGCGGAAAATTTCCCTTTTGTTTCGAGTACCGAAGTTTGGAGCCTTGTGCGCATTACGAACGAATGTGATGGCTCTTCTTCTCCTTTTCTTTATTTGGGGCTTACCTCTTCGAAAGTACAACGCCAGTGGCGGCGGGCTCTGAACGATAAGCCAGGAGAGCCCACTAAGAAGAACGGCGTACGCTATGCCTCACTAGATGTGTGCAGCATAGAAAACACTGAAGAGCACGTTTAAAGAGTCACGAAGGATGAGTAAGAGGACGACGTTTGTCGTAAAATGGCTCTGATCAGCGTCAGACTCGTGTAATGCAGCAGGGCGCTAAGAAGTCGCTACACCAGGGAGTGGGATTTATACTGTTGACAGTCTCTTTGTTACTTTGAAAAGTTTGCCCTGTAATGCAATACGTCTGAGAAATTGTTATACTCTCGTGTATATATCTGTGATTGCCGGCTCTCGCCAAATTCACTCAGCTCTTGTTTATTGAGGTATGTCTGTCGCAGGCCTGGGCCTGTCCTCGCTATTCACGTTCTTATATGTAAGAAAATAATAATAATAAAAATCTTCAGCACAATGTGAAGGATTCGTTCAGACCAGGTCTTGCTTACATTATCAGTAAGAAACAAACCAAACTCCTTTCATACATAATTTTGGCTACACTGGCCCCTTTGTAAACGAACAAAGTAAGTTCAACGCACTGGAAAACGGTGTGCAGCGGGGTACTTAAACATCCACAGCTGCGCAACAAATTGCTTAAGAATAAGTGAGGAAGATCTGCCAGTCATTCAAATGGCTGGTTACTCAGATTTATGCATAGCAGTTGGCGCTGTTCAGAGCACGTAACGCAGGTACTGTGGTTTTCTTTTTCTACCACTCTGTGTGTGCTTCACTCGACGTACAGTGTACACAACTCGATATTACATCGCGATGATTCGACGCAACGCGTTTTCAAACGACAGCAAATATGCCGCGCAAGGTGCCATTGTTCTAAGCGAATTCTCCTATGAGGAACTAAAACAGCCGGGCCAATGTTCTGACGCCGTCGTTGAGGCGCTGTAAGAAGCGGATGTCGAAATTCGACACTATGTGGAGGGTATGCATTGACGTTACTGAGGCCGCCATTTTGCTGTACAGGCAGCACAGTGAAAGGCTGCGCTTTTTTGTCGAACCGGTTATCTCCATAAGCACAGAGGAAACTGCGAAGCGTACTACAAGATGACGCACGTTGACGTCACATGAATACTCCCTATACTTTCCCGGCGCGGACTACAGGGAACCGCGAACCGTTCCCAGTGCCGGCCTCACAGCCTCCGACAGCACTGCACGGCTTTAGCGGAGCCCGAGTCCAGCTCAGCGTCTTACGTGGACGAAGACGACGACGACGACGAACAAGCACGAGCCGTGGGCGAGGTGCTGGTGCGGAATAAGGAAGGCGGTGGTGGAGGCGCGGTATTTCTGCGTGAAAGGACGAGAGGGACTTGCACGGGCGCGGTTCTTCCCGAAGGCGGGCGAAAGTGCCGCAGAGGGGAAAAAAAAGGAAACAAAAAGAGGAGCACGCGTGAGTCCACGAAAGAGGCAAAAGAAGAGCAATAGAAAGGCAGAAATAAACTCTCCTCGCAATAAGAGGAGCGAGAGGATGCAGGGAGGGGGGCGACAGTGCGCAGCTGGGGGTCCCCCCGGGAGCTGTTTTCCCGATCACCGCAGTGAGACCATCCAGAGATTTGTCGGCGCTCCTTATCTGTCGAGCCGCGGGGGCCGAATTTTGGAGTAGGAGTGCAGCGCCCAGGGCGGCCCGTAGTACCGAAGGCCGCGCTGCCGCTGCTTCTGAAAGCTCGCGCGATCTTCTTCTTGCATTCCGGCTTCCTTCAGATTACTTACTTTCTTTTCATATCCGTCCTTCCCTTCCTTTCTGCAAGCCGCAGCTCCCGGGTTTTTCGCTTGCCGGGCGACGTTCAGATAACGGCACGCGGACGACGGTGGCAGGTTTGGGAAAGAAAGATAAAGAAACGGCTGCGCTGGTAGCTGTAGTGCCACTTTAACGCCTGAATGTGCTCTGCTTTCTCTGTCGCAGCCAGCCACTCACCGATTTCCTTGCTTCCACCCCCCCCCTCCATTTCCTGCTACCGGCTGAGCTAACACGATGGAAGAGGCGCGCAGGCGGCTTGAGGCCGGAATGGGACACGTCCTCCTGAATTACTCCTCTGACGGAAGCCAGGTCGGTTGACGTTCTCCGTAGCGCTCCCGCCGCAGAACTGCACGCGTGTTATGGCCGTGGGATCGCTCCTGCTCAAAGCGGTGCGAGTTCCGTATATCGGCTTTATGGGACCGTTATGACGCCGGTCGGATCGATGCGGCATCGCGATTGACACGTTGCGTTCCCTGTTCGCTGTACGCGCGTGTCGGTCCTTTTTCGGGCTGCTTGTGGTGGTGGTAAAAGCGTGGCGAGCCTCGCTTGCGCAAGCCTATGGTCTATGTATAGCCTATTAATGTGTTGGGTATATTAGCTTGAACTTCACGATCGTATCTCATGAGAGTGGCCAATTAAGCATTCTCATTTTCTAAGCTTGCTTAGCTTCATTTCATTGTTGATTCTTTCACCCTTTAATGCAAGAGAAACGTGTGTAGGAAACGTCTGGACCTGCAAGCTAGATTCATCACATCTGGTGTCCTCGTTCTAGCACAACTATATGCGCAGAAATATGTTCAATATATTTTGCTGGCTGGGGAAGATACACACGGAGACCCACACATACCTTACTTACGTCTATGCATTAGGAAGTACCATTTTTATGTACAGCACGGCGCAACGGACTAAACCAATATCGCTATTTGTGAAACGAAACGTTGGTGCCGAGAATTCGCCAGCTAGTTAAGAGATCGATACAACATGTGCTGTTCAACACGCATAAACGTTGCGATTCACGGCCGCCTCAGAAACAAGTTCTCGGGCACTAACATCCACGCAGGCACCCTACAGCCAGCGCTTTGAAAAGTGACTTTGTTTCTCCAAGCAGAGCTGATGCGTTGCCCGCCCACACTACCTGCGTTTCCGGACCAGCGTCAGCCGAAAAGAAACCTCTCGGCCGTTGAAAGACGAAGCACACGTGTGGAGCCAAACATGTCATAGAAAGCTTCAGCCAACCTAAACTCATGGAGCTGAAACAAACAAAACAGACTCCGTAAATAGCGGAAGGCGGAAGTTAGTAAAAGCCTGTGAGGGACGCCACAACGCCAGACCAATGTATTTTGCAGTTCTGCAAAGATAAACGCTGCAGAAAAGGTTAGCTCACGGCCAGGTTTGTTTCTCGCCTAGTGATGAAAAATATGTAATGGAAGCTTCTTAATAATAACGCACATCCTTCTCGTAGACAGCTAACTAATACCAAGGTTAATGTTGTCATTTATTTTCTTGCACCTTGATGTTTGCCTGGCTGAAATAGCTACACGCCTCTCTACGAAACACGAAACATGGCTGGTTATGGAACATGGTCTCGTTTTCCTTTTCTTTCTTATTCTTTTTGTCCTGTTCATAAGTGCCAGTGGTTAGAGCTCTGTCGCCATCATACTTAACTCTTCTAACGCGAGGAAGGAAAACACTCACTTCAAAACAGCAAGCAAGCACGCGAACAAACAAACAAACCAAATCCAAAACTATCCGAGACACTTCCCACTTCGGAAGAACATGCTCTCTCAGAAAACCATGTTTATTTAGGGCTTCGTTTTCTCAAGGCACGACCTAGATTTTCCTCCATATAAACCCGCACGAAGTGGGGGAAAAGAAACTAAGTGGCAACACTGTAAACACTGTTTCTTCTCTCTTCTTTTTCTTTTACTCGGGATGCCAGGGGGAAAAAAATTCCTATCGTCGTGAGCGCGGGCCATACAAATTTCGGAACGCGGTTGGTTGTATTGAGTTAGAGGTGTACAGCCTTTTGTTCCTCCTCTTTGTCCTAGGTAGTGGAAGAACGCGAGCGGGAAAGAAAACTCGGACACTTCCTTCCGGCATGAAACTACCGCAGCGCAACAAATAATCAAGGTATGTCGGAATACACTCGGTCTTTGTAAGGCGAACTAGCCAGTCCAATTGGAACGACGGTCTTTCCAACGGTCTGTCGGGCGGAGCGGTAAACGCGGGAGCCGAAGAGAGTGGCGCTTGGCTGAGTGGAATTTCCTCGGAGAATTGTGCCTTCTCTCAAAGCTGTGACGGCGGGGGTATTTCCTTCTGTCTATATGCCCTGACTGCGTCTTTTACGGCGAAGGTCTTTAGCTCCCCGTTTACATTTGAGAGCTGTTGTGTTTTGCGGAGCTGCGGAGTATAACGATTTGGAACATCGTGTGACGCATGCGGTAATACAAGTTAAACCACGCAAGCCTCTCAATTCATCCTGTGACTCTGCATTCTTTACCTTACGGCGTATGTATACTCGTATTGCGCCTACTTTCCGACTCACCAACAAAGTTCGCGCAATGCAGCACGTTCCAGCAGATCTCCGGGTTTGCAACGGAGGTTGCAGCGCATTCAGCTCTGCAACCTCCGTCCCTGAGTCACTCCTTTCCATAACGGGCGGGAATTCGGTAGTGTGCATTGAATTAATGAGTAAAGACAGAGATTGCATCCAGTACGCCCGGATATTTTCATGTTTACGTAGTGCTGCGTACAGAATACTTTTTTTTTTTGTCTAAATAGGTCGGACAGCTGCGCTCTCTGTAGGTATATGTCCGATGACCCATTCGGACAGGCAAAGTTGCGTTGTCATTTTTAAGCTTCTCGGCTATTGACTATCTACAAAACCGGTCCACTTTATTTATTTACTTCCTTTTTGCGTTCTCTAATTTATTTTTGCCCTCCTCTTGTAGGGAGCTCTAGCTTTCGGCTCCATACTTCTGAAATGTCTTTATGGACGTATGCGCGCTACCCCAGTGGTGTAAGGATATTCGAATGCGCAGCCAGCGTCTCTTATCAACTTGACTTGCCTCACTTTGTGGATCTTCGAAGCGGCGAGTATGCTGTCAAAGAATGCTGCTGCTTTTCAATTGAAAGGGAGCAGTGGGAGAGGGGAGGGGGATGAAGGGATATAGGTAAGAGGCTGCTGTTCGCACCGACTGCCGCAGCCCGCCGCCATCAATTTCGAAGGCTGACGGGAAACTGCCTGCGCTGCCTTCAGGTAAACAATTCCCGGGGAGCGCATATACTATCCGCTTGGGCGAACATTTTGTTGTGGCTTTGGGTGTACAATGTGTACGTGCTCGCATGCTGAGAGAAAGAAAAAAAGGAAAAGATAGAAAACGGTACCAAAACTTAATCCAAGTAATCTTGCGGTGTTGTCTTCGCATATTGGTGCACAAAGTTTCTCTCTTCCGTGGCTGCCGTGTGCACGCAGGCGTGCGGGCGGCGTTGTAATGAAGGGGTGCTCTGCGTTCATCGGAGGTGCGCTTCAAACACTGATGACTCGAGTGCTGCGTTGCGAATATGGAGATTTGTCAGGGTTGCAACATGGAAAGCGAATTCCGTAGATGATAATATTGCGTTGCGCCGCAGTGCTCGCATTGTTTGGGGATGTGTTTATCTATGTGGGTGTCTTCTTTTCTAGGTTAAGTAAGTAAAGAGGGTGAGGCTGAGATGTCGACTGAAACTTCGTGTTTGTGCCTTTCTCGGTGGCGATCAGCACTGTTTTGGTAGGCGGCTGCTTGCCGTCGGGGATGTGTTTTTCATGTGGTATCTGACTTTGTCATACTACAACTACTCTCAAGGGCTATCGCGACCTTGACACGAATCAAGTCAGAATATTCTGAAGGTGATTGACGGTACTTCTGTACACGTGCCTCGAGTGAGGCTGTCACAATTATAATATGGAAACATAAATGCGGCAACTGCATTAAAGAGTCTACGGCCGTATTTCATTGCTTCCCGCCATCTCTTCTAATATTTAACACCGACTATATGTGCGCTTATTCATTTAATATTGTGATTGCGCATGTCTTGTTATGGCCGCAATTTATGAACATTGGCTAACTGCACGAGATCACAGTTCGACGTTGTTTAGGCTCTCGACGATTCGACAGTGCGAACTGGTGCCGCATGGAAGGGTCACTGCAAGATATTCGCCGAAAAAAAGGTAGCTATACTTAGCGCAACTGTTCAGGTGATTTCTTTTATCAATGCATAAGGGGAATAATTTGGGAAAGACACATATGCTTGTTTCAACGGTGGTGGCGGCGACTTTCTGCTTCGTCGGCGCGAACCTCTTGATCGGGCGCCAGCGGCGCTAAATTTCTGCTCGGGCAGCTCGTTTAGCAAACGGCAGCGAAACACTTCTATACTGTTTGTTTCGTTTATGGAGGAAAAACATTCCTGCGTGTATGGTGTCTATGTGAGTGTGGTCCTCAGTCCAGAGCTCCACTGGCCTTGCGGTTCGCTGGGCTTGGTCGAGCCAACTGGCTCTCCCGATTTCTGTTAGCAAGCCAGCTCGCCCACTGCCGTCTTTGAGGTGCTGTCCCCAGAACGTGGGGAAATCAATCTCGTGCGGCCGCGATTCGCATTCCCACGTAATGTGGGTGTGAGTTCGCCGTTCACCACACCGTGGACAGGAGGCCAGATGCGTTTATTCAGGAAGAACTGGCAGATACTATTTTGTACTATGATTAAAGGACTGCTGTGAGACCGTTGCCAATTTGTAGCGCAAACTCATTCACTGTACCGCAGCGGCGGACCAGTTCTTAAAGCAAAGGTCACTGTGGTTAACAAAGCAGAGTTTATTTGATACGCTAAGCGGCGGAATGGAAAAGAGGACTAAAAGGTGAGTAATATTAGAGGAAGGATCCACTAAGAGTCACTGACACAATCCGTTCATTTGCAAGAGCTGTAGGGACAGCAGAAAGAACACGCATGGAAGAACTTATGGTCAGGAGGCCCCAGTTCAGTGCATGTGCGGGACTAACTTGGCAAGCGACGACACCCGAACGGTCAGTCAGCGGGGTACCGAAGCCGGAAGGGGGCAACCGTACCGAGCGGCCAACTGAAAGCAAAGTGCATCCCGGAAGCGGACACACTGAGCTCGCTCTGCGGGGGTGGGGCCGAAGGGAGCGCGAAGTGTCAACGCCGACGCTGCTGTCGTCACCGGATGATAGAAGAAAGTGGGAAGGGGGATGCCAAGGCGCTCCTGTGATTAGCGTTAATCCCGCAAGCTAAGCGTTTCTTTGGCAAGGGACGTACACAGCTGCAGCGGGAGGGAGATCCCGATTTCCCGCCCGCCGGGGGTATTAGAGGGAACACAATAACCCCCCTTCCCGCCGTCTCTTAACGCCTGAGCTTCTTGCTCCCGTTTCGCAAGGGGCATAATAAAGAAGTGACAAGGAAAATGCCGAGTAAACCCCGAGAGCACCTGATCTAGCGAAAGGGACAAAGGGGAAAGAGCAAGGACGGCTGTGAGAGCAAGCTTGTCGCACGCCTATGTACTGTTAGTAGTTTTACGGAGTTGTAGCTTTGTTTCGTTGTTTCTTCCGTTTCTTTTTTGCTCTCTGTCAGCCAGAGTGTAGGTCCCGGCGCTTTCACGAAATGGACAAGAAAAGTTGCAGACAAAGCCACTACAGCAACTTGCTTAGGCGGACGGGATATTGCTTGGCCTTTCCCCCTTGGCATCTGCAACGGTGCTATATTTCCAGGCTCTTACGAATGCTTCCATTTAGTTTAGTCCTGTGCTGGAGACTATAAGTGGATTATTTGTTTGTTTTTATGCCTCTTCTTCTGCATGCTTTGCCACTGTTTGAACGTTCTGCTCGGTGTCCTTATAAAGCCCCCGATCTTCCCACGAGCGCTCCTGCACCGCCTCTTTTGCCGGGACCTGAGAAAGTGAGCCCCGCGGTTGATGAGATATGAAATTGCGTCTCGCTGCTTGCGAAACCGTACAGCGCCGGTGTGCCAAGAACGGGACGACGTTCTGCGGAATCTGCGCTTTTCGCCCCCATCTTCTCGAGAATGGTCTGGGACGTATATATAATGGCGTGTTTTTTGTCTCTTCAGAGCGAAGCCCTTGTGCTAACGCTGCGTAACCGCAGGAAGAGGGGGGAAGGGGGCGGAGACCTGTTGACGTTTCAGCATTAGATGAGGTGGTTGACTTTGCACCCGCATAACCAATTGCTCGTTGTCTACGAGACAGCCGTTGCCTGCGTGAAGGGCGTTCAACTTACGGGAAGCCAATCTTTTTTTTTTTTTATTTGTATAGGTTACGTGTTTAAGTTGCAGCGTTACCGATACAGTGCCGACAAGATGTAATATCTCAGTTAAATCTGCATGCTACAAAGAAGGTGGTATAACAGGAAGAAAAAAAAAGCAAGAAAAAGAAAGAACCAGGTCTTTCTTCATGCTATTTTTTTTTTCGTAAGTAGAAAAGAAAACAGAAATAGACACTGACACATTCACAACGTTGCGCAACATTTACTCGCGATATTACGAGTTTTGTCATCTTCAACGATTTTCTCGCCACTTCGATTGGCGTGGCGCATTGAACTCTTATAGCATAAACTGGTTCTTTTCTTCTTCTTCTTCTTCTTCTTCTTCTTCTTCTTCTTCTTCTTCTTCTTCTTCTTCTTCTTCTTCTTCTTCTTATTATTATTATTATTATTATTATTATTATTATTATTATTATTGGTGCAATGCATGGAACTTTTTGCGCCTCGCACAGTTTCGCGTTATGCCTTCGTGAGTGACCCATAGTTAGGTCTCGTTTGTTTGCGTTTTTTCTTGTTTACTGATGACCACATGCACGATACTTCAGTCATATCCAGAGAAACCCAGGTAAACAAGCTAAACAAAGGACGGTGTGTTTCTATACGCAAACCAACCGATCTCCGATCACAGATGCTTCGCATAGACGACTGCCGTGTGCCCGTACACGGAAATACGCCGAGTTCGTTTATGCACCGCGAACAATGGCGCCGGGACCTGTCACTCCGGCGTCACCTCCCGGGTTAAAGGCCGCGCTACAGGACGCGGCGCCATCTGTGCTGTGACACGTGCACCCATTGTGACGTTCCATCCCCGCACGCGTTGACGTAATGCCACCTCTAGCACACAACGTGCTCGTGCCGCACGCCCCATGGCTGCCAGTCAAGTCAGTGGGTTTTGTACGCACTGTACGCTGAGCGACACATAGCGGGCGGGTATATGGAACGTAACCAAACAGATGGGTGGGTGGTTCCCGTCAATGAGCGGCAATTGTGCGGTTCCCATACACGCGGTCAAATATGTGGTTTGCGCGTCGCTCCTCTCCCCTCCCCTAATTCCCGGACCTTGCCTGTACGACCGCCATCGCCTCTTATGCAGCCCGCAACGGCACATCTGCTTCAATGAACGCTCCTTTACGTTTATTTTTTTATTCTATCTGTCACCCATTTTCATTGCTTCCCTGCGTGCGCGTGCTCATCGCTGTTATTTTTCCTCTCTCTATCTTTCTATTTGGAGGCATCGTTTGACTTTGTTACGTTACGTAGACGCTTATAGAAAGCTCTCCTCCGGCTCAATTCTCCCCCTCCCCCTCTCGACCCCTCCCCCCGCTTTTGATTTTCCCCTTGTCGCCATGCAACCAACGAGAAAGCGCCATAAAATTAGGTCTGCTTCACTGTATCTAAAGGCAGCGCTCTCTCAATAGCGGTACCAAGAGCGCCGAACATAAACCCTCTCCAACAGCGCCTATATTTATTGGTGAAGAATGGACGTGGCAGACGCGGCATTCTTTCGAACAATTGCTGCTCTTTGGTACTTCGTGTCCTGCCCTCCGGTTACAGCACGTAGCCACGTAACCCAACCGAGTCTCCTCCCTACAAGCGCCGTCATTGTCTCCACGCTGGCTGGTTTAGTGGTGCCCAGTCTTTACCAATTCAGCCAATGTGCGGGGATCAACGAGTAAACGAAAGCAGGGCAGCTAAACGGCTTCCAGCGCTAGTAAACATGGCCAGGGTAAATTTCAGTACCTGAAAACTCGGTTCGGATGCTTTGAGCCTGTCTGGACGGGCTTATTTTGAAATCCGGAGGTTCCTGCGAGATCTCGGTGCTAGCGTCATATTTCAAGCGGTCAGGTTGTTGAATTTATGGTCGTAAAAGGCGAGTGAACAAAAGCAAACAAACAAGGATAGCAGACTATAGCGGCTAATTCCAAAATACCTGCGTGCCGCAGGGAAAGAAGGCATTGAGTAATGAATATGGATGAGGGCCAACATGGCTATCATAGATCCTATAACAATGCTACGATAGCTTCTGACACTTTTGACACTCAGATTAAAAAAAGAAAACAGCGCCTGGACGATCGGCTTGCCTAGCACTAGACTAATTGCCCAGCAGTATACTAGTTGCCTAGCATACTAATTACTAATTGCCCTACTAATTACTAATTACTAGTATACTAATTGCCTAGCAGTATACTAGCAGTATACTACGGAGGGCAGAATACTAATTTGATACTGCTTACTGTAGGTGGCTTGTCTATCGTATAGTAAGGAATGGGTGTTTTGAACAGAATCGAGAAATGAACAAGGTCAACTGACGAGAAATCGCTGTTCGCGGTGGTAAAAAGCCAAGCCGTATACAGCCGTTGCTCGCAGATGAAAGGCTTCCCAAGTGTATGATGTATCGACTGTGTACGCCATCGAGGATGACGCCAAGGCCACGAACTGACATGGACAAGACAAAACACGAAAGCCGATCCATCTGCGACACGTCTGCCTAAACCTGGGGCACAAAAAAAAAAAAAAAAATGAGAGACGCCGCCTGAGCAGGAATGCTTATATGCAGGACAGAGAGCAAAGATGGCTTTAGCGGCGGGATCTATATAGCCGTCGCCGCCAGTGACATCTGAGACGCAGGGGAAGAGGGCACGCCTAGAGGGTAAGATGAATCGAAGAAGTAAGGTGCCGCTAGCTTGCCTGTCGTTTCGAGAGCATACATAGATGTTGCACTATTGATCTCTCAACAGAGTCGTAATGCGAGACGCACGCGCCGTGGCGCGAGAAGCGCTCCCGAGTAGGATTGATCCGTGCCTGTGGGATGCCGCTTGAGGAGAAGTATAACACAATGGAGACCCGGTGAGCTGTGGGGCCGAGGTATGTGTATTACATATACGCTCCCTTTCTGTGTGCCGACTTGGCGGCATCGTGCGCCATATTTCAGTCTCACCACGGGGAACGCTGCAAATCGATACATTCTAGGCGACATGTGAAAGTTCTACGTGGTTAGGGTTATGTGAATAATAATTTGTGGGGTTTTACGAACCAAAAGAAAAAAGGACGTGATATGATTACGGGAGAAGCTGCAGTGGAGAAAGCCATAGCAACTAGACCACTGTGGCAGGGCTTAGGGCTCATTAAGAAATGTTCATTGTGGGGGGCACATTTAGCGGTCTTGTTGAGAGGGCACACACAATCACCCATGATGTCTCGACCTTGTGCACTACGATATCCACGAGTATAATGGAGCACATTCAATCATGTGTGAGATTATAGCAGGACGAGTTATGATTGAGCACATTAATTTTTAATGATGGATTATGGTAAGGCTTAATGGAAAAATATTCGGTGGGGATAGTAATACTTCGTGGTAGTATCTGCGTTTTGTTCTGAATGCTCTTATGCTATGCTGCATCAGGTATTCATTGGATACTCTATTTTGGCTGTAGGAATACAAAAAAAAAAATCACTCTTATTGAGATAGTTGTCATCCTACATTGTTACCAGCGCGACCACGCCACTGTCAGATCTATTTCGCCCTTCAGACCTCACGCCATAAATTCAACTTGACTTCCTGTTTCTCTGTTCTTGTTTTTTATGTTACATCAGCTTATTATCTTCCCACCAAACCGAAAAGAATTTGTCACGCCCGCTCCTGCATTTATTACGACGAATTCATAACTACATCATCCACGGCAATAAATTCGAGCCGCCACTGAAGAGTCAAAACTGAAAAAAAAAAAAGTTAGAAAAGCGAGAAACGCAGAGGTGGGAAGTTTGATGGGGTTGGGGGTCTCTCCGGCACGGCCACCTTCAGTCCACTGCTGCGCGGTGAGGCGTAAGAGCGAGGTCGGGTGGATCGTCGCGCCAGATTATAAACGCCAACTTCGCGGTCGGCGCCTCCTCTTCGTCTTTCGACTCGCCCATCGAAGCACGACGCATTTCCCTACCAAACCTCTGACAGGCAATCACGATATTGCGGCCGGCCTCTCTTCTATATACGCAGTCTTTCACCCGTCGCGGCGATCAGGTTTTTTGGGGGGCTTAGCTCACAAAGAGAACGCACCTCAGCACGGTGTACTATATACCTCCCGCGGTTTAGACGACGCGGAGCTCGCGGGGTGGTGGGGACCGCTAGGGAAAGGGAGGGATTGAGGGGGGTGGATGAGGGGACGCTGCCAGCACCGACAGTCCAGCGGCTAGCCACCTGGCAAGCGCCCCACGTTGGCACGTGCTTCGGGTATATACGATATAGCGAAGTGTGGGAGTAGGAACCCCGCGCCGAGGTACGACATACACAAATGCGCGCGGACCCAGTGTGTGAGCGACTTACGTTAAAAAAACAAAGAAAAACAAGTAAATAAACCTATAGCGTGTGGCTCTGTTGCTGTTGCGGTACACTGACACCGAGGGAAGCCGGACGCGCAAAAATTCGAGAGAGAGGGAGAAAGACCAAGATGAGGAAGAGGGGTGGCTGTAACGGCCGAAGTTGTGGAGGAAGCAATATAAAAAAATGAAGACAAAAAATGAAAAAAAGAAAAATGTAGGCGACAGGAGCAGAGGGTTGGTGAGAGAAGAGGGCGGAGATGTCGAGCCATCTGCAGCAGCGGCAGCCGTGACACTCGAGAAGACGCCACTCGTTAAAGTCGTTCGAGCGTGGCGCGCTTTCCGGGAGCCAGAGCGTAGCGCGAGCGCGCACACGCTTGTCCCGGACAGTCGATGCAGAACAGATTCGGCGGCGCAGTGAGTGCGCTTTGCTGTTTGCCGTCGGCCGCCGTTGAAGTGCCACAAACTTCAATCAAGAGGCGGTTTCGAGGCGACCGCCTCTGAGATCTATCTCTGCTCCCCATTCACCCTTCCCCCGAGCGTTGTTCTCTCCGCATCCTTTCTTTTCGCCGGAGCCTTCGACGAGTCCTCCCTTCCTACGGGCGCCTGGAGAAGACGAGCGCGGGAGAGGAACCTCCTGAAAAAAAACCTGGCATCTATGGAAGTAGCGCTCTTCTGTGCGTCGGTTCTCGTCTCTCCTTTTTTTCAGCGCGTCGCTGCCTGCGTCTTGATTATTTCTCTCCTGGCCGGAGGTGTTCGGGCGGCAAGTTGAAGGGGTTGCGAAGGGAAAGCCGGGAGCGTGGCTTAGCTGGATTGAACGTAGCCGAGAAAGAAAAAAATAACGGAGACGTGCTTGGCTTCAGTCATGCTTGCGCGAAGCCACAATGCGCTCTGACAGGAGCTGGCGATGTCGGCGTGTGGGGTCCGATAGAAGCCACCGGCGGCTGGGCGGCGGAGGACGACGGCTGGCAGAGGAAGGCAGCCTTTTGAGCGACGGCATCGGGCAGGTGACACCGAGCGCGCGGAGCGGGTCTCGCGCGTCAGTGCGCACGGCTAGCGACACTCGCCTCCGTTCGTCGCGATCTGATATAAACTGAGATGTCCCACTACTACGCGCAAAGGGGGGTGGCGGTTCCACGCTCTACACAACACTCTTCACTACCGCGCCTGCCGTCCCGCTTCCAGTAAAACACCACAACCAACCTCGCTCATCCCCCTTTGGCCATTCATCTCAACAACATTTTAACCCCAAAACGGGTTCGTGCTGGGGCTGGGAAGAAAAGAGGCATCAGGCTAAATTAAGTTAACAAAACACGCAGTTTAATGTACGAACATGACTGAATTTACAATTAACAATTAGTAAACGCGACGATACGACCAAGGCAATCATTAAACATGGCAGTACAATACAGGGAGCAACATGGTAAACAAGCTCATCAATGAACTACCGATGTAACAGTCTACCACAACTAAAGGCGCAATGTCTCAATTTCGCTCGCTGCCGAAACGGAAGGAACGCTTATCTGGGAGGTCTCCATCGGCGCGTAGGTCACGTCGCCGGGCATGTGGACTGGTGCTTGGGCCGGGGGAGGCTCAGATGTCTTCTTCGAAGTCGTCGTAGCTCACGGATCTCCGATCTCCGATCATTGCTGCTCACATCAGGCTCTCGCAACCCCTACATCTCTCCGAGGTTGGGGAGCCGAACGGCGCGGCTCACACGAGGTATCGTAAGCGAGACTCGCACTTCAACATGACGGAAGGTCACCGCATCTCTTCACCGTCTCCTCGCTTCTCTTCCGTTCTCCTTCTCTGTTCTCGTCCGTTCTCCTTCTGCCCTGCACCTTTGTCCCGCGGGTGCTTTTCTTGACCTCGACGCCGCCCCTCCGTGACCGTTAACCAATTGCAATTACTGACGCGGCATATATTCTTGTCGGTCAGTCTGTGACAGCTTCGGCATCCGCCCCCGCATCCAACACCAGTGGTAAAACCCTCTCTCAAGCAAAGTAGAGCAAGTAAAACATACAAGCTACAACTTTGGAGAGGGAAACAGGCGAGCTGTACGATGGCTCATGAATCAGGGGCGACCAAGAATGTCAATGCTCAGACAAAGCGCGTCGCCTCAAGGAAGGGGGGGGGGGACACGCACTAGAGCGCTGTGCTTTTCCGAAAAGCCTCCGGCCGCCCCCTCTCGCCCTGGTTCTCGGAGCTTGGCGTCCAGATGTTCAGGCCGGGCCACAACCTTGCAACTCTACATCCTCTGCTTTCACTGTCAGAAGGCACCGCTTCTTCTCCCTTGAACGCCGCAAGTGGCCATCGACGGAGGGTGCGCTAATGAGTCCGGGGGCTGCCGCGTTTGACGAAATGTCCGTCCTGGCCGGTCGCATGGATGGGACGAACAAAAGGCGTTCTGCCGCGCCCGGGCCATAAAGTGGGGTGCGAACGCTGCCTGGCAGCTGCAGCCCGTAAGCAAGAGACGCCGTCGCCAGATAGTCGGGTGTTTGTGCGGTGGGTCCGTGAGGATTGCCAATAGATTCGCTCCAGGAACCTAGCTCCGAAACGCGCATTCATCACTCTGGCGGTTCTTCGTTTTGCCAAGGAGAGGTTCCAAGAAACGAACGAAAATGTCCCAGTTAACAAGCCCGGGGTCCAGTCGGCGCCAGCGGGGACGTCACAAAACGCTCTCGTTTTACAGTTGCCTGTGCTCCTCCGCCGTCGTGGCTGGGATTCTTGCCACTCTTCTTGGCGGCGACTTCGAAGTACTGCCCGCGTACTTGAAGCAGTCATTCTTTTTTTTTTTTTGTATATTCAAGGATCACATGGATTGAGTTTTGGCACGATCAGTTCTGCCGGAGCGCACATACAAGAGGAGTGGCTTTCAAGGAGGAAATTGTCGTCCGCCCAATTGTAGCGCAAGAGACAAAACTTATGTTTTTCTTTTTCTTCAAGGAATTCAGTATGGCTTTCTAAGATGGTTTCCTGCTACAGCGCCGCGAGCGCAGGGGAGGAAGGGGGGAGGGGGGTAACCCCGCGTTATTTCAGATTTAGCTTTGTACGTTAATACTGAAAACAGAGACGTTCATCCCCCTCCCACCTTCCCTCTTTTTTTTTTTGTCACTTCTAAGGAAAGCATTTGTGAGATTACTGAACTTGCAAGGCACTTAATTGTTGCGCTGTCATTAAATAACTAAACTGCTGAAATCGCAACACATGCGCACAATTTAACGCACGAATAATAGGTACAGTGTACGAAAATTAATGAGGAATAGCTATGGCCTTAGCTCCTTGTGTTTTGAAGCTGTGGTGGACATGCGTAATAAAGAGATGAGGAATTGACAAATTTTCTAGTTTATAAGCGCGGTTGCTGTGAAATTTGTCATTGCATGGTCGTCTTCAATAATATCACGCCCAACATTGGAGTGACTGGAGTTTGTATTTCTCTGGGTCCCAGGGAATTTTCTTTAGGGATTCTGGCCCTGAATTTTAGTTAATGGCACTTGATACAATAGCATGACAGAATGCACGCAGAAATAGGTGCAATTATTCGGCTATTTGCAGTCTACATAAATATAGCAGCGCAAGTTACCCTTTTCCCCGTTTTACTACTTAGTGCCTTCCCGCCAACAACTGGATTAATTCGTGAGTCATCTCGAAATAGGTTTGAAGTAGCGATGAGTGCAAACTATGTTCGGACGCCCTAAAGAAAAGGAAAACAAGGGAATGTTCCATGCAGGGAAGCATAGTTCAAATGAATATCGCGCATGGTCGCACCCGTGATCAACAGAATGTGCCGACGCATAAAATTATTCACAAACTGGCCATGAAAGCATCGTGCGTTCTCTTCCGACGTTCGCTTTCGGATATCCGGTGTTATGGCTCAGTGATTCGCCAGGAAGCTCTTGGTTTCCGCGCTGATCCTGGATGAGAGATTTAGAGTAATGCTTTCTTGCGACAGCGTCATGTAACATGCAAGCTCATGCATACGGTCAATGCTCAGAGTGAATGACCTAAGTTGACACGGAACAGGAGAAAACTATACGGTGAGGAGCCGCCGCTTAATGTCACTGTGTGGTTGCCTCGTGTAAAAGCGCTTCGAATGCCCGAATATCACGGCTCTCGACGCATTGTTTGTTTATGACGTTATTGTGGATGGTTCGTTGGTTTCTATACTCAGTCTGAATCAGTCAGACCGTACTCGTAAGCACTGCAGAATTTTCGATAGTTACAGTATCGACAAGACTCCACGTCATAAATCGCACTAAGGCGGACGCTTCCGATAAAGGATGCTCGAAAGCAGGTATACCTTAGAATAGCGGATTCGGATAAAAAATCTGGAAGAAATAAGGCTTTGATGAATGCTTGTGCAGTTTGCCCGAGGGCAGACCGTGCTATCAAATGGGTGGGATGCAAAATACAGATAGGCCCAACGCACGATATATGCAGAAAAATTTTTAAAGAAACACGGTACATAGTGCTTAACAGTGTAAAGGGACCCTCAGCAGGCCACAATGCAATTTTTGGTCACGCACTGGAAAGTGTCAAACAGGGAACGTTCTACCGCAAGAATTTTTGAATTTGGCCCATTATTGACAGAGATAAAAATTTTTCAAGCGGCGCGAAACTAGGATTTCAGGAGGCGAGATAACTGCAAACTCAAGAACGACGCCCTCGCCACATGCCAGCGCTGCGGGGCGAAGTAAAAAAAAAAAAAGAGAAGAATAACAGAAGGGAAGCCCACTTTTGTGCCCACAGCTTGTCTCATACTGCGAGTCAGCCGCCGCAGCGCCGCCTCCTGATTGGTTCGGGCTGCCGCCGCGGGCTGTCTCGGTGATTGTCACGTGTCGTGGTTTCTAGTGACGAATGGACATTTTGCGGTGACGCAGCGTGTCGTGTGCGGTACGGGGCATCATCCTTTCATCTTGGCGCATGATGCTTGCGATATGAGAGGACACGAAGCACCCAGTTTCAAATTTGAGCGCTTCAGCGGCGATTTGCGACACGGTTCTTTGCAGGCATGGTCGTGAGCGCTCAGTGTACGCAGTGCGATTGTCAGCTCAAAATGACCATACCTGGTGGGAGCCTTGTGGGGGATCTCAGTGAGACCAACGTCTCTAGGGGAGTTTAAGTGTTCCTGTGTGTCACGATATGGAAGCTGTGTTGGTCGTGTCCTAGTTGAAGGAAGGAGAGTACTTGACGTTACCGAAGCAGGAGAGCCAGGCTAATGGCACTTTATGCAAACGTCATTTTGCTACTGAAATGGGAGCTGTCATTCAGGTACAAAAGATTAATCCCGGAAGTGTTAATTAGATATTTTTGTTCATTAACTTTCTGACTATCTCTCGTTACAGCGCTTCCCGTAATACCTCCGCCGGGACAATGTAACATCAGTATGCACATATTCAATCTTTGTTTGTCTCACATTTTAACGTTTCTTCGTTGCTCTGACCTTTCCACGTTTGTCGGCAACATGCTCGTTCATTGTTATGCATGAGGTACGTGACGTGACTAGAATGCTTGGCACTGTCAGGAGATGCTGTTTAAACATGCCCCGGAGCTTATGTCAAAGCCCTCTTGTGTCTGTTCATTCTAGTACCGGGAGACGTGCGAGTTTTGTATTCTTTCTATCTTATTTTTCGCTAACGCCACATCTCTTCATTCACAAGAGCTGCTTTCTCCCTTTTCTTTCTTTCTCTTGGTTGCTATATCCAGAGCCTAATTGCAAGTGAACTGATTGCTTTTCTTATTTGCCTTTGGTAATAATTCGCTGTCTGTTATCGTTTCATTATTGAACTCTGAACGGCATTAATTATAAGAATGCACAAAACTGACTGCTCAGTAAACGAAAGAACGAAAATAACTTTCTTCCGTCCTGCTTCTGTACAGTTCATGTCACTTCGTGTACACGATAAAAGGACAAAGTTATCTACCTTTGAAAGTGCCGACAAAATATCAAGCAACATATTATACCTTTTTTTTTTTTCTCGCGCAGGCTTGCTTATTTAAAATAATGAACTACAGCTCAAGCGAAGGCAATGGTTCTGAAGAAAATAAATTTATTTGCAAGTCAACGCTGTGCTCGTCTTCTTATTCCTCTGTCCCTATCTCCGCTTGCGCTGTAGTTCATCATGCGTCACCGAGTTGCCCAAATTTTCGCCTTGCTTGCTTATATAACTTCTGGTAGCTTGTTTGCCGCACTGAAGACGAGTGTAAGATGTCGGTGGAACAGCAGCAACAAAATAAGCCACATGGTGCGCTGGAGACTGAATGCTTCGAGAACGCTGGAGATTACGATATTATCAATGGGCATAAGTACAATGCTCGACATCTATTATACTAGATGTGTACGTGAAACTTGAGCTGCTGGTGGAACTCTATATTGTAGGACGCACTGGCAGTTTGAGCGAAGGCCGCATTGAGGCCTTGCAACGCCAACGTGAGGTAGCCGTTTCTCGAACATGTTACATGTTTTTCCGCTCCCAGAGACTCGATCACTATATAACACGGAATAGTCACTTTATGGCACGGTAGTAGTCGTGTCTCATGAAATCTGCAAACGTTCTCCTTTTGCTAAGTATAAACTAGAGTCTTGACTATGTATCATATTGTAATTCATTAAGTAATGCGTGAGGGATCTCACTTGCACAAGCTACTGTAACAGTGATGTCGCATATCATGCAGGAGCCACTGATTCTGACAATGCGCTATATGCGCATCCTCTGTCTCTCTCTATTTTCTCTCAACTTTCAATGTCCCCCACCCCCCTTCCCCTTGTGTAGGGTAGCATACCGGTTGTCCTACGCTGGTATGCTACCCCTCTGCTATTTCCTTCCTTCCTAGCGAAATATCTAAAGCGGTTTCGCGAGACAGAAACGTGGAAGTTCGGATAACTGGCTTACGTCCTGGCATTCACGAGACCTCCCTGCCGAGGTCGTCGCCATCCACTCTCACTGACACCTCGACTTGAGAGAAAGTGTAATTTTCAGCTCGGACGAAGAAGAAGGAAGAAAAGGGCGCATTGACGTTTCCGATCTGATAAGTGGGCAGGGCTGAGAGCGGAGACCAAATATAAACGTACAGAGAGAACCCGGAATAAGGCGTCCGTCGACTGTCCATCGCGGCGAGCAAAATTATCCCCGGCGGTTGCGCCCTGTCCAAACAGGAGTCTCGATTCACGCGCTTGATCCGATTGCGAAGGGGGCTGGGGAGGTGGTGCTAAATGCGGCCATTGTGCGGAGGCGTCTTCAGAAGCGCCAGGCTCCTCTTGACACGACGGCGCAGTCAGGAAAAGAAAAGCCAACAGACAAAAAGAAAAAGAAAAAGAGGGTGAGAGAAAGAGGGCAAGAAGAAAGCAGCGCAGGTTATATTTAGCCGACTGGGCAAAGCGTGAGGCGGCAGAGCCGCGGGAGTCGAGACAGCCCAGGGTTTCTAACGTCCGCCGGTCATCTATCCGGGAGCAAACCCGGCCACGTGCCTAAGAGTCCAGCATCGCTCTAGGTTTCTTGCGGGGGGATAGCACGAACGAACGGTCTGAAGCTCCCGACGTGTGAGAGAGGTACGAGAGGATAAATGTGAGAATGACGGGAACGGTCTTCAGAAGCGGGAGTCGGGTCAGAATGCGCCAGAAGAGGTGCATGTGTGATATAGTGGTCGAGATGGAACCGAAGTAAGTACCGATGGCGCTAGAAGCGAGGGAAAGACGATAGAGGGGGAGAAGGAGGAAAGGTGGGACGGTCACGCGGATTGAGAGAAAGGTGTCTATGGCACAGAGCCTGTGCTACCTACCTCACGCCTCCTGCTTTTGTTATATAGCTCTGCGACCGCCGGCATCGTATAGCGCACGCTCTCGCAGGCGCTAATGGTGGGACGCCGCTCAATCGGCAGCAGTTTCGAGCCAAGGGTGCGAGAAATGCCATTATGCCTCGCTAGCTAGGACTGCCGTTGGCTTCGGGAGGGTGGCATTGAGGGAAGTGACGCCCCCCTCCCGCCGGCAACATCATCTGGAAGTCTCTGCCACTGTCACGTATGTAGTGGTTAACGATGGTAGAAAAGTCGCACCTACTCCCCATCTGTCCGCACCTCCGGCGCACTCAGCGCCTTTTGGCAATTGAGAGCGCTCACGTATGTTTGCTTTGTCTAAACTGCCACCCTCTCTGTCTTTCCCATACGCTCACCGTGGCTGCGAGACTTCTCGCCTTATTCTCGGACAGTGGCAGTTCCAGGGAACGCCGCGTTGCGACCTGACGCACGAACTTGAAGTTGGAGGTTTACCTCGAAGAGGGTGACCTCTTTGTTTCGGGCTTTTGTTTTTTTCCTGTCGCGAGCCGCACCTGCCAGAGCCAACGACTCCAATAAAGAAGGCGCTTGGAACGCCCTCGCTAATGGAGCCCCCCTTTCGAGTTGGTCGAAGCTTGACAATCGCTAAATGAGTCAGCCAAATGGACTTGGGAGGCTCGCCTTTTGTTGCTTGCACCTTCTGTCCGCAAACTTTTCTGTCTCTTTTTGTTCGAACTGGAACGAGTTGTGGCGTCCAGAAATACAATAACACATAGCACATTTCGTGAGTCCGTTGCGCGCGTTTGTGTTTGTTTAACGGCATCGTCCTTTTCTCTCTGGAAGCAGTGCCAGGTGCCGACCTAAGCAGCAGGAGAAATATATGGGAAATCGCTGTCGCTCAATTAGTGCTCTCTATCTCTCTCTCTCTCTTCTATTATATCCGTCTTTTCACCCTTTTATACCTTTCACCCAGAGCAAGATAGCAAATCGCATGCACTCGCGTCTGGGTATAAGGTCCTTGCATTTCCTTGCTTCTATTTCACAATGTGACACCAGAGAACATGAAGAGGAGCAAATATATTGTGGGGCGCATATTTTAGAATTACGCTACATGATTAATTTCATGTCAGCCCTACCCATTCTTCCTGTACACTGCAGATCGGGTTGTCTTCTTGTCTGTTCAGGTTTCGCGGTGTGTATATAGGACTATAAAATGATAGCTGCCTGTATGTACAGCCATATTCACGTGCTATTTGTACGGCTCTATTGCAGTTTCATTGATTCGGTTCTTTCTCGCGGGCACGCTGACATACGTAAGCGCGCCCGCACTGCTTGCTTAGGAGGGAGCTGGTGCCGTATCTGCCCCATATATCTCCATTTCACCGAGTTTGGACCAAAATGACCTCGATGAGAGGGGGTCGATCGGGAGGAGGAGGAGGGGGATGCTGCAGTAACCGTTCGCCCTCCTTACGGAGAACACTGCGCACGCCGAGGAGTTGTGGTGCGGGCCCGTGCAAATTAGAAATCGGTGAATGTCCACGCATTAAAGGATCTCTGAAAAATCCCCGTCATAACGAAATGCCTACTGCCAAATGTACAAGAACGCTTCACGGGGATAAATTTCTTCACGGGGATAGATTTCTTCTGCCCCGCCACGGTGGTGTAGTGGATATGGTACTAGGCTGCTGATCCGAGGGTCGCGGGATCGAATCCCGGCTGCGGCGGCTGCATTTCGATGGAGGCGAAATGTTGAGACCCGTGTGCTGTGCGATGTCAGTGCACGTTAAAGAAGCCCAGGTGGTCGAAATTTCCGGAGCCTTCCACTACGGCGTCTCTCATAATCAGAGCTGGTTTTGAGACGCTAAATCCCCACAAAAACAAACGACATATTTCTTCTCTTTTTCATCTTTCTGTTTATCCTTGCTCTCTTCCCGCCTAATCTGTTCTGAAGCGCTACAAAACATCCAGCAATTTTCCATACAGCCTCATCCTCTGGCCACAAACAAGGTTTGGAACCTCACCGCATATATCGCACCACACGCCATCCATTTCTCTCCACGCGAGCACATTGCGAATCCCCGCGCGCTCGGGCCGTTGGCCGGCTGGATTCGCGCCGCATATGTATATGCGCAATGTTACTACGCGCGTATTCCGATACGGCCAAACCACCGGGGAGACACGGAGCCCATTTCGCCGGAGCCGCCGCTATCGGGTCCGAGCATCGCACCGCGGCCGAGGAGTTATTATGCCCCGTCTACTGGGAGGAGGAACTGGTGCTACGCGCAGCATCGGTCCGTGTCTCTCGCGTGCAATTTTCCAAATCGTTCGTCTTGCGAGCCAAAAAGAAGATGCATTCTGAGAGAGAGAGAGCTGCTCGCCGACCGGCCAACGCTGTTATGTCTACATGCGTGTCCACTGGCATGCAGCATGCTCCGTATACGTGACGCACAAGCAACAATGACTCTATCTAAGGAAGGAGGGGAATGCGGCGCTATGGAGATACGCGGTTTGGCTTGGCTTGGCTTGGCGCGTGAACCGAAGAAGAGACAAACAAGTATAGTTGCAGAAGTCTGGGTGAATTGAGTGGGAGGGAAGTATATACAGGTAGGGAGATGGTGCCAGTTAGTCTCTCGGTGCGTGTGAATCGAGGTACAAGCCGCGGACGAAGCCAGTCTGACAGATGAAGGAGAGAGGCGGTGCTGCAAAAGTTTTTTCAGGAGGAGCGGGAAGGAAGGACGGTGGCATCATCATAATCTGCTCGCCGGTACTCGGAGAACACACACACACACACAAAGGAAAGAAAGTAAGAAGACTCATTCTTTGCGAGAATAGGGCCGCTGCCGCCGTTACACTGTCCTGACAGTTTCGGCCTCACTGTTGGTCGGATTGCGTGTGTGTGTATGTAGTTGCGACACGCGAAACTTCTTTGGGAGATTGTCGGACGGAAACGGAGCGTGAAGGGTGGGAGAAAAGCGTGCTTCTGACTTCTCTACTCCGGTACACTATACTGGGCGCGATACTTCCTCGGCGCAGACGTCACTGTCTTCTTTCCCGAGAATGGATTAGGATCTGAGTGAATGCGTCAGACGTGGAGCTGCCGTCTTTTAAAGAGAAGTATAATCTGTTCCCGCCACGCGCGCGAGAGAGAGACGTCTCAGACGCTCGTCTTGCGATGTCTCTGTTTATTTTTGTATTTGTGAGGTTTTTTTACCGAAGCTAAAAATTAGATTCCTTTCTTTTGCGCAACGTTTTTCGGGGTAAAGTCGTGTTGCTTGCTGTTTAATCCCTGACACATCGGAGACGCCGTTTGACTTGCGCCGTTGTCTCGGACGCCGAGAACTACGAAAGCTAATTGCAAAATGCCTAAGCTCGCGCCATGTAGTTACGAACAAAAAATGAAAAAAAAAAAGAAGTAAGCTGGTGGATATGGATGAGATTGCTCGTAATGACAATACTTGAGAGTTCAGTCTGGTCACGCCACTATTGTAGGGCGGAGAGCAAGGTTGAAAAGGGAGCGCGCACTTGCGACACTCGTTTGCAGCGGGAGTTGACATCAAGAACTCTTTTCTTCTTTTTCTTTTTTTATTTCATTTCGCGTGGCTGCTCTCTCGCGTTTCCGATTTCGCAAAATCGAAGCTGTGAAAGTTTGCGGTGGACGGTTCCGAAACGAGTGAATGCCTGTCGAAACCGAACGTATACGCCATGGCGCCGTTTTCCAGGGTTTGTGTGGCAACTATAAGACGATTTCTATGGAAACTGGCGCTTACTGAAAATAATGAGAAGGCCAGTTTTTTTTGTAGCGCGTCGAACAACTGTACACGTGTGCTGTAACAAAAAGAAAGAAAGACGTCACCTGCACTTTACTTCAAATGGTGAGACAAATGACTACCAGGACACGCAGTCATATCTCTTCTCAAGTATTGGGTGCGACAGGAAGTATTTAAACATCAGATAATAAACGCTTTTATTAAAGCTGAATTTCTTTTATAAACTCATTATGCTCTCGGCCTAGTCCACTGCGGTTATTTATGCTGCCAGTATGGGTCGTGATCCACAATTGGAGGATGTGCGAACTGCACTTCATAAAGTATAGCTCCGTAAATAGCTTGCTATCGTGTATATCTTGGAGGAAATAAAAAATTACTTATCAGATAATAACACCGAAGCGCACTCGCATAGTCGAACAAAGGTGACCAGCGATTGAATATAAAAAAAATTATGAATCACAATGCATACAGAGAGAGTCAACTAACCGCTGTTGTGCGTTACGTCGAAGCGAAATTTTGCCTCCGGGAACTTTTCATAGCCGCTTGATCGGCATTTACGCAACGTTGCGTGTGTACTGAAAGGTAACCGGTGGAATAAATACCGATGGATAGGAAACGCAGCCTAGTTAAACGCAAAATTAGATAGAGATGTGAAAGATTCGCATTCAAAAAACGGAATCAGTTCGCGCAGAGCAGCGTGACTTGGACATCAGAAGCAGAGGCTTTGTAAAGTCCTGCAGTGGAGACGGGTTAATCTGTTAACGATAATAACGAGTACATTGATACTGAAATTGATGATGATGACGACGATGATGTTTTTGTATGTCCAACAATGTTACGCATATTGCTTCAATACATGTAATTCATGCGTCGTGTATCGTCGCCTAATGACCGCATTTTAACGTGTACTGTGTCACAGCGCTTCCAAGCACTGTGCAGCAACGTAACACTGGAACACCGCACGCATGAGCACAAGAAATTCGTCTCTTTTTCTGTGCGTACGCACAGACAGGGAGAGGGGGAGGCGAAAGCTGGCTTCTCTGCTGCACAGTCCTGCCTTACATCACGGCCGACCCCGCGAACTACGAGAGGAAATGGCAAGCTCATTTGACGAAAGCAAGAGCGGAGGTTGCGATCCAGCGAAAGCACCGTTGCCGGGACCGCTCACGCTGAAAAATTGCACCGCGACAAAGCCGGTTGAAAACGTCTACAGAAAAGCCTAAAGCGCACACGTATAAAAGACAGCCAGGGTACCGTTGTAAACGAGAAATGCTTTTGCGGTAAATGCGGGTACGTATAGCACTTGTTTATGATGTGACGTGAATTATGAGAGGCATTCCTGTTATCGGGTTAAAGTTCTTGCGGGAGACTGCAGGCAATTTATGGTTCCCTATTTCTTTCCTTTTCGCATCACATTCTTGTTTTTCTTTCTTGTTTTTTTTTTCTGGATCCTGTCTTCCATTTCTCTGCCCGATTCTCCCCTACAAACCTCATCATTTTCTTGCGGTAGACGCCTGTTATTTTTCTTTCTGTTTTTTTTTTCTTTTCTTTTCGAAGTCGTCGTTTGTGTAGCCTCTGCGTAGTCCCGGTAATGATGCCCGCCCACCCTGCCCCTTTCTTTTCCTAGAGCCAGTATCGACTCGATAACGTCACATTTGAGCTGATGTAAGCCGCTGCTACAAATTACTGCTTGGGGCCCGTAGCTGCAGCCTCTTGACAACAACGCCTTCTTAGTGGTGTGTGCGACTTGCGTAAAAAGCCGGAAGCTTCACTGGGAACGCATTCCTTAACGGGAAAAGAAAACGGAGCAAGAGACCTGTACATGCGAAACGTTATGTGGCATTGATTGCGCATGCGCTGGTTATGTCGAGCGGGACGCAAGGAAAGTGGGGCAGAAAGAAGGAAATAAATGCTGAGCTTAAAGGAAATGTTGCTGCACAAAGTTAAGAAATGGGACGCCACCTTCCCCGCAGGAGTGCGCTACCACAAAAACAGACAAGCAAAAAAAAAAAAAATGAAGTCGGGGGAGAAACTGAACCTTTAAACCGGCAATGCAACGCATCACTTCACGTTTTCAGAAAGAAAAGTTGGTTTGGGCTCAGTTGCACCGAGATATAACGCCCGCGCTTCACTGATCCACGAAGGAAGAAAATAAACAAATAAAACAGAAGGCGGTTGCGGAACCTTCAGAATCCTTGCGTCATGATCTCTCCTGATCTTCAGGTTGATGCTTTAAATAGACATCTTGGAAACTCTGAACCGCATCTCCCGATGTTTCAGCCCTTAGCAACCTAAACTCGTACGTATGCCTTTGCGTCAGCATATACGTGACATTCTTGTCCCTGAATATCAAGCGAACCATATCGATTGATCTTTACGTGAACGAAACGGCTAGATCAATGTGCTCGATGGGTGTGCTGGCAAGACGCTGACATTGCGGGAGCTGCATATGCTAGCGTTGCCTGTTGTAGCGTACTCGCAATGATGAAACCCGATGGGTCGGATAAAAAGGACCCACGAAACTTACAGATTGTAGGATGAGAAATGGTGTGTTGAGAGCTGCAGGCCTGTTGATATGTGTAAAGCTGCACTGATATTCAAATACAAGCTGCATGTGCGAGCAAGGCATTGAACACGTCTGCTGCGCCTGATGTATACCGCGATGGCAACTGCGGAGAGCTTACAATATGAAAAATCTTGAGTGAGTCATGACATTATCTGGAGGTTGTTCGGACAATCTCAGAATCGTGACCGAGTGGCCTCTTGGATCTCTCCTCACTCACTCACTCACTCACTCACTCACTCACTCACTCACTCACTCACTCACTCACTCACTCACTCACTCACTCACTCACTCACTCACACACACACACACACACACACACACACACACACACACACACACACACACACACACACACACACACACACACACACACACACACACACACAAAACGTCACAGCAGCAAGATATTTAGCGAAATGCCGATAAAGAGAGGTTATGCATGCATGCAAGATCCATTGCTGCTATGAGTTGCAACTACTTTATTTTTCTTTCACTTCGTCAGGAGAATATAAACGACTTGCTCAAAGCAAGTCGCTTATTCTTTTGTGACAGGGGCACAGTAGCGCTGCGTATCAAATAGGTCTAGACGTCGAAGAAACACCTACAGTATTGCTGGTCATTTTGTTTTACCTGGAAAGGAAGCACGACGGAGTGAGACAGTTATGAGCTGCGGGGCGTCGAGCATGTATACGGAGATAACAACGCTCTCGTGCCATATCTAAAGTGGATTTTCGCTGAGCACGAAGTGATCACCGCAACCTCGGGCAGATAGTAATGGCGGGAGGGGAACCTCAGCTAAACCGATAGAAGAGCGGCAGATGCATGCATCCCCGCCCCCATGGGAAAAGCGCGAGCGACGTCGACACCTTTCCCAAAACTCCTCTCAAAACTTACCGTTTATTTACTTCACTCGGGCAACACGCCGCGCCTGCGCGGCGTGTAGGTGCTGCAGAGAGACAGAAATTGGGTGGTAATCCTCGGCGCACCCACTTCGGCACACGCGAGTATGACGTCGACATCTCGCGAGAAAGCAGGGCTAGAAAAATTGAGTGCGAATAAGTGTCTGGCAAAGGAGGAGGAGGGGGGTGGCGGCTGTGCAGTAGTGCTACGCGAGCGTACGTGGTGTCGATGCATACCGCCGTTTGAGTAGTCGTCGCGTACTGTACGGATCAAACTTTCAAAGGATGGTGGTACTTGCCGAAATATATGAGCGCATCAGCGCTAACAGACAGATAGACATACGTCCCCGAGGTGCGGGACACGTGAGCGTTAAGAGCACTTAACCGCTCGCGCGAAAGTGCTTCGCTTTTTGCTGTCACGCGTACACACAGACACGCACGTACGTAGGCAAAAAGAAAAGAAAAAACGTAACAGAAATACACTGGAATTACGGTTGGATGGAGGCTGCGTTGAGTTCAGGGAAAACGCACAGACTTCCACATCCGCATCCATGATAGGAGCGCTTCGGTTTCTTTTCTTCTTCCAGCTCCTGCGTTTCCCGGGGTTGCCCACGGTAGAAATGCACACCCGGCATTCTATATGGCGAGGCTGGGATAATGCGGCTTGTCTATACCACATGGGGAAAGAAAAGAACAAAGAAAGAAAAAAAAGAGCGAGCGGGATCAACGACGCGCGAACATCACTCAGAGATAATTACTCCGATGCCTGCACATGTAGAGGCACGAGGCGAGCGTACGTATACGAGGGTCGTCCCGTGGCCCCCTGGGTAATTACTGAGCGACCTATCTGGCGCACCGAGAGAGGTCCCACAAGCCGCCACCGCAAGAGATAACTCAGTATTGGCACAAGCGGCGGCCCGTTTTATTCATTTCCCCAAAGAAAGTGGGAAAGATAGGGAATGCAGGGAAAGGGAGAAAGGAGGGGGGTGCTACGCTTAGTTCCTAGCTTGCTTGCTTGCATGCTTGGCTCGGGAGTTTTAACCGGGATTGGAGGAGCTGCTTGCTCCCTCGCTATATAGACAACCTATATACAGTGGTGCCAGGAGACCCCTGCTGCTTTTGAACTGTATTCTGACGCTTATAGATGGGGTTTGTTTTTCTTTTTCTTGCTTTCGGAGAGAAAGCACCAAACTTCGCTGGGCTCCGAGACACGCGTGGCTGCCGGTGATCCCAGATGCTGACGCTGGGGACAGGCTCGGTGCCATGATGTTCTCGATCGCGCGCTCTCTCACCGCACGGAAAGGATAAAAGAATGAGGTTCAGACCCATTTTAATTTCAGAGAAACAAAAGGCCTCTCCGCGCACTTTTTGCCTTCCTTTTGTCCACCGCTATCTAGCAGGGGAAAAAAAAAAGCCGACTATTTTTTGGTCGTAGGAATATGAGAACTATAGGGAAGCGAGGTGAGAAAAGAAGAAAAGAAAGAGAGAAAGAAAAGAAAAGGAGAATGGGGTCATACATCACGACGATCTGAATGGCATTAAGCAAGAATTCCATTCACTACCCCCCCCCCCAGCCTTCTTTTCTTCCTCCTCTGTTCTCTTGTTTTTGCTCTCCAGCGTGAATTGCAGTGGAGAACTGTGAGAGTGTGAGAACAGATAAAAGAATAAAGCGATGCTTTGGCTCCCGCTTCTTCGTTACTGTTGAAAAACGCGCAGCTAGCGTACGATAAGGGACGGAATGAAACAGCGCATGAAACGACGGGAAGAGAGACGAAACATGAGACGTGCGAAACAATGTCGCTGCCCGGTATATACACAGTTCATCGTCGACTGCCGCTGTGGTGGCCGCAGCGCTTCTTTATGAGAGCGAGCAAACTTCTGTCACCGTTGGTTGCGCGTTAAATACTTGTGTGCGCGCAAGCGAAAGAAAAATGAAATTACGGAGGGCGGGATGTGGTGAAAAAGAAAAGATATTTATTTTTTGTAAAAAAAAAATGATGGTGTTGTTTGCTAGGGAGAGCAACGAGGACGAGCGCTTTCGAACAATGCCATTTTAAACAAAGGGAATCAAAGTTTGCGAAACAAAGAAGCAAGAGTCAGTTATTGCGGGAAGGAGGTGCGCTTTTGAACGAGTCCTGCAAACAAGCTTGTTATTCTCGAGCGCGCATGGTAAATAGAGATTACGGCAACGCACTCGCGGTCGATTTTTCTTTTCCTCTATAAAATGTTTCTTTGAGGGAGTAAAGCGTTTGCATACCCACCCTTAGTTCATTATTATTGTTCTTTTTTATTCGACATATGCACTTACGTCTTCCTGAGAACGCGTGAGCGAATGTTTGTGTGTGAGCACGTTCTGCTTCTGTGATCAGCTCTTCCATATTGTAGTTTTTCCCGCAAATGACTCGGCTACGTTGCTATGCGTAGAAGGGAGTGCAACGAAATGACACGAATGGGAGTCATTTGTCACTCCCGGATGTTAAGTCAAAGTCAAAGTCATTTATTATTATTCTATGATACATAATAATGGGAATACAGAAAAATATACAGACGAGGGTCCCATAGTCGATGACTGCAGCGGGACACTCGGTTAATAATAGTTCACAAGAAGTAATAAAAAGGAAGACAGCTAGGCAGGTGAACAGCAACAACAAAAAAAGGAAACGGAAAAAAGACAAAAATATCCAATAGTACATATACTGAATCGCAGTGGCAAAGTACAATAACCAAAAAAATGTAATTATAATACAAATGATCCATTGTGATGATCGAAAAGAAGCATATAAGTAGCGATATGCTGAATTGGGTTAATTTACATTTCCAAGTACAAACGTTTAATGGCATGTTTGAATGAATGAAAAGATGAAGTTTTCACAGACAGGGGTAAATCATTCCACAGTTTTATGGCAGTGAATGCCGAGGTCATTTTGCCATAGTTAGTATGTACAATAGGAAAAAGAAAGTTAGATCCATGTGCAAACCTGGTATTATTTGTGTTAGTAAGATATCTAGAATCAATAAAATCGTATGAGAGCTGATGATTAAGCAGTTTATGAAACATAATAGTGAGATGATACCTGAACAAGCCTCCTATATTTAATATGTTGTGGTCACGAAGTAATGGAGACGCATTTGTGAAGAAGTTGCAAAAAATGTTGCCCATAGAAAAAAGCGTTCAGATTGAGGCGTAATAAAGGATATTGAACCGATCCGAAGGTTGCGGCATCGAATCCCGGCCGCGGCGGCTGCATTTCGCTGGAGGTGAAATGTTGAGGCCCGTGTGTTTTGCGATGACAGTGCACGTTAAAGAGACCCAGGTGGTCGAAATTTCCGGAGCCCTCCACTACGGCGTCATCCATAATCAGAGCTGGTTTTGGGATGTTAAACCCCACAAATAAATCAATCACAAATTAATCAAAGGATATTGAACTGTCGCTTACTGTGCGCAAAGTGCAGTATACCACGCAGTGTTCTTTTTGAAGAACTTGTTGCTGCGCTTTCTCTGGCAATCAGATAAATTTAACTATTCCGTTTTCTGACCTTCTCTAGCCAATGTCAAGCTGAACAACTAGGTTCCAAGAAGTATGGCAGCCGCGAACTGCGAGAAACAGGTCTGTTCTGCTGTATCTCACAGGCGACGAGATCTAATAGTGCGGGAGATCTCCAGTGGCGTCAGTTTCATCACGAAAGGGGGTAAACATATACGGGCTCGGACACGTGTCGCAAGGACGTTCGTTTACCCTCTTTCATGATGGATCTCCATAACTGCTAGCACAACTTTCTCTCGTTCACAGCGCTCGCTCGCTTCCCTCACGCGCACGCACTTCTCTCACGAAGCGTTCAACGAGCACTTTCATATAACTTGGATGTTTCTGCTCTTGCCTGACGATCTCGCCTGTGGCGCTTGCTTATCCACCGCGCTGCGTTATACAGTGCGGCCTTAGCTCCAAGCCACACATCCCATTTTCTTTAGTCTCTGGATTCGGTACGCATAATCTCCGACAGCTCGTCCAAGCTCAACGAAAAGAAGAACCCCGCGCAGCGCACCTACGCGGGCATTGCCGCTGCCAGAACCAGAAGTACCGGAAGAAAGACGACTCACGAGAAGGCGCGCGACGTCTCGCGGTGCGCGAATGCGGAGAGTGCATCAGAAAGAAACAAATAGAAAAAGAAAGGCCGAACAAAGAGAGGTGCCTTACTCCTGTTTAATTTTCGATACCGTTTGTACTGTCGGTTTGTACTACGTGTATATATGCTTCTTTTCAAAGAGCGTTGCCTATGGTCTGTGGAGTGACTAGACGTGGAGTGGCAGCGGAGAGCGCTAATATGCGGTGCGCCGGCTAACCCACGCGCGGAGCGCTGGTCGCATCGAGATTAATGGACTCTTCGGCACTCCCTATAACCCCACCCGCTTCGCTGCGGGTGCGCAGCCAACACGGCTGCTGCTTTATTACACGGTACGTCGTGTAGTTTGTCCGTTCCAGTTTCTTTCACTCGCGCGCCGCTCACTGCGTTGAGCGGCCCTCCCGCCTCCGCTGAGCGGGCCGTTTCTTCAAAGCACCGCCTGCGCGTGACGAACGGGGCCTATCGAGAGAGTGAGTGTACAGTGACTTCGAATCCCAGTGGCAGCTCAAGGTGCGTCCGTATTGCGAAGTCCACACAGCTGGATACCATCGTTCGCAGCGTACGTTGAAGGGGGAGTGGGGTCTGTGAAGCGAAACAGTCGCTGTGCCTACAACGCGAAATAACCGCTATCCCTGTGGGGGCGATGGTCAGCTTCCTTTTTGCAAGCCCACGTCACAGCATGCTCAGCGGTTGAAGCTTGGTTGGTTGCTGCATTTTATATCAGAGAGAGAGAGAGAGCTTTTTAATGAAACAAAAATTTATTTTCCAGCGTTCGTGTGCCTATGCATGGCGTGTGTAAGTACGCAGGAATGGGAATCCTTATGACGGAGAGAGAAACTGAGATAGAGATATAAAGGTGCACATGCTGTTTAAATGCAAAACGAAGTTGTGTACCGCTAACTGAAATTGACAGCAACGCGAAACATAAGTTTCGTTGTTCTAAAGTTCATAAAGAACGTAGGCCCGACAAGCAAAGTTTGCTCGGGTTTTACTTGAGTGCCAAAACCACGATATGAGTATGAGGCACGACAGTTGGGGTGGCCTCCGGCAGTTTAGACCACCTGGTGTTGTTCAACGCGCTGTGCAGGACAGGACGTAGGACCTAATGCGCTGTTGGCATGCTTAAACTACGCTATACTATACTATACTATACTATACTATACTATACTATACTATAGTGGGATGCACAGTTTAATGAAAACTAGCATGTCAGGAAGAAGTTCAGTACGGACTGCATCTACACAGTCATATTTCCTGCATATGGCTTTCACAGGTAAAGGACTTCTATGAAAAATCAGAGCTCCAACCGCGTTGGTCTCCTCTGTTGACCATGTGTATTCGTTGTGTTGACGATGTGTACTGCTTGTCGCGCTCTTGTAGACGCGGCTTCAGCTTTTTAGTTCCGTGTGTACAGTACATTTTGTATGTTTGTAATAAATATAGCACGAGAAAAATACAAAAAAAGAACAAAGAATGTTCTTCTCAGTCGCTAGTGATGCGTGCATAATTTCATTCCGAATCTCTCATCTCTATCGCTTGTATAGTTACAGTCTTTCTCTATCCCAGTTCGTGCGCTCTTTTTTTTTTTTTTTGCCAGCCGTACGTAGTAGGTGCGCGTCGTTCGTTCAGCATATGGGCTCACGTTCGACTAGCCCGAGAGCGGTGTGCTTGCGGCATACACAACGGGTGCGGCCCGCGTCGACGCGCCCCGGCTTCAGATTGGGCGGTGGTGATTGAGCGAGCGCTGCTCCACGTGAAAGGCGGCCCTTTTATCCGTTGCCCAGTTATCTTTCTTTTCTTTTTCCTGTCATTGACGTTTTCTTTGTTTTTTTCCCTTCCTTTACGCATTGCTTGCTTGCGTTTGGTCTGATTGCTTCTGATGAGAGATTACTACGGCGCGGTGGGCACTGGAAGAGCCCACCTGTGTGGTTTTGTTCGCAGGCGTAAAATGCTGTTACGCAACGGCACGTTCTTTGCGGCAGATAGGCGTGGGAGATTATATGCTAATGTATATCTATGCCGAAGCGGTGCACTGTGCCGTACGCCACCCTAGCCGTAGCTCCTGGGACGTGGTGCGTAAAGTTTGTTTGCTTGTCTGGCGTGTTGCGTTGCCGGCGGTGATGGCCAACTGAGAGACTTTCTCTAACCACGTTGTTTACTATATAGACTGGCAGTTAAGATAAAGATCGCGTATGCACTGACAAACAGTAGCAGGGCCAGTTTTTTTATATTGTCGCGAGACGGAAGACGTCTCGGAACAGCAAACGGCTCCTTTACTGCGGCAGCAAAATCTCAAGAACAGACAAACATTTTCCACCTCGTCTTCAATACTCACCCGGTTACTTAAAGACGGGAGCCCACTATGATGACGGCAAGGATGATGATGATCATAGGTGCACATGTGAAGCGTGTGCCAATGTGCACGACGGTGGTAATGTCGCACTTTTTCTGCAGACGCTTCTACTCTCCTTCAGCCGCGAACCACGTGGCAGTATAAATTAACGAAAGAGAAAGAAAGGGCGAGCCAGTAATAACACCCAATTAGTACAGGTATGCCAAAATGGGGAGGATAAGAGGAGATAACGAAAAAGTAGTAAAGAAAAATGAAAAGAAATAACGAATGGCGCACATGGACACGCGACAGCGTCCACGTATCTCACATTAAGAGATGGCCACTGGATCCAGTTGCCCAGTCGCCTGTAAAAAGTGCAGCAGTTCTCTAATGGGTTTGCGTGCGTATATATGACGGTATATTTTATGACCCCCTATATCTCTTGGTTTCATTTGCGAATGCTCTTTTGCATAGTCGCCCTAATTAAAGTGGCACGAATAGGGACGTACCTGTGGTTCTGTCACGATCATAAGAATTGGCACAGTGGACTTGATCATACCGATGCAGCAATAGTGCGCGCTTGTAAAAGCTAAGAGCAGCCACAATCAACACAGTAAAGTTGAGTCGCATCGATGTAGCCAGGTCATAGTTGAAGATGCAAAGGAGGGTGAACATAGTGCAATAACAAAATGGTACACTTGGCTGGACTCCGGTCGGTGTTAATAAAACTAGAATGATTAAAAATATTATTACACAAAACAAATGCAGTAAACAATACAGTAACCGGTAAATGTGTATGTAAGCAATCATAGCGGGCCCCGGGATAACGTAAAATACCAAAAGCCTGCAAGATTACATACAAGAGTGCACCACTGCATCACTAAGCAGAGCTATAGAGTACGCAAGCACGGTATCTGGCAGAAAAACTGTTTGCATAATGTTCAAAATAAAATTAGCCTCTTTGTTCCCTCGAGTTCTGCATAGCGTGTTCTAACTTTACGCGGTTTCCATTCAGGTTCGTATGGCCGCGTGTCATTCAAACGACACATGCAGTGCTCGAGTCCCAGTTTTGCAATCGCCCTTGCGCCGCCAGAACACCACTTACAACACGCAGCCAAAGCCCCGATAACGTTGCTTCACCATGTCGTTACGACAGCGCGCATTCGCCCACACGCGCAAGTTTCAGAAGTTAAACCGAATCGGTCTGTCTCTTCGTCTCTCGAGGCTCGTGTACCACGAGAGAAGCGATCCCCGAAGAGCGCAGAAATCTACATCACTCCGCATATTCGCAACATTATCGTTCACATTCCGTTTTTTTTTCTTCTTTTTTTTTTTCATTCCAGCAGCGAATGTGCTTTTAGTTTCTGTTTAGGTCACGTAATCTCATTTTCCTTTCTTTTTATGACATCAAGCTCGCCTCCGCACCGAGCTCCTCGAAAGAAAGTTACTTTGTTCGCGTTTCAAAACCACTAAGCGCGCCGCACATGTATCTCCGCGAGGGTCACGCACGAACACACTGCCGCTATAGCAACACGCCGCAGAGTCAACAACTTAATGGGTCTCCGCGGAGCTTTTTGCCTACACACCGAACGCACGCACGCCTCGGCGTGCTCTTCTCCGCTTCTTCCATCGGCGTGGACTAATAGAGACGTTCATGAGAGCATCGTGTTACCTCTTATCGCTTCGACGAAGGCTCTAAATAATAAGCATGCGCGCGCAGCACGCGAACACGCAATGACCGGGCCCGAAAGAGAGGCCCTCCGGCAAACGGGAAAGTGGCGAAAGCGAGCTCGGTTGTTGAGAAACAAGCAAGAAACAAACGCGAGAAAAGATAGCGCGTTTTGTTAGCGTATATATATACCCACGGAGGCACGCGGCGGTGGTCGTTGTTCCAGTATACGGGAGGCCGCCGCGTGGCGCCTCGGTTCCGTTGTTAACCCTTGGGGTCACACCGAACGAAGCATGCGCCCGGCCTCTATAGGATGTTACACGCATACGCACAGACGCAACACATGGAAACACCGAACGCGGCGCAGCACGGCGATCGTGTATGCTATCCGGTGCGTGCACCGCCGTGAAGGCCGCAGCCGCGCTGTGGGCAGCCGAAGCACGAAGCGGCGTCCGCGGTCCGGACCATTACTAGTGCCCCGCGGCAAAGGAAGTCATGTTCTGGCCCTTCGTGTAAACATAAATCTCCACGACGTGGGCTGAGCGGCTGATGCATTGTCGGAAGTGAGCTGGAGAGAGAGAGAGATGTGCGTTGGTGAATGAGGAGGGGGGTTGAGGATCGCTGTGTGCGTTGTTGGACAGCGACCCCTTCCCCAACTTCGTGTCCTTGTCTTTTTGTCTCCAGACACAAGAAGCATATATAACACCCTCCTCGACATAAAAGTCGATCGCGTTATAGCGGGACTCAACAAGCTGATGAAGGCACAATGATTTCTAATAGAGTAAGATATCAACCGCATAAAAATAAAGAGCTCCCGAAAGTAACCCGGAAAGGAGTGAGGAAAGAAAAAGAAAGAAAAAAAAAACATTAAACAGAGCAGTTTCATGCGTTCAGAACGAACGGCTCGAGCAACCATACATAGGGCTACCCATGAGAAGTGGCCCGCGTTGGATGTGCTTTGCGTGAGTTGTATAACCAAGTCGTGGTCGATAGATGAGAGGCTAGGGAGAGGAGGGATGGGCGGCTGAGGTGGCAGGAAACGCGGAGAGAAGGGGGCGGATTTCCGAAAGTTGGGAACAACTTTATTTGCCTCCCCCCCCCTTTCCCCACCCCGGCTCGTTATGCATAAATTTTGTTGCTGTTTTCCTTCGCTTCCGCTTTGCTTGTTGCGATGCTATAGCGCTAATTGCCCGGAGGCACGCTCGACGCCACACACCGAAGCCCTCTCTCGTTGCTCGAAGCGAGGACCGTAAAGTGATCAAACACAAGTGCGCCTGTGACTGCGCATTCGCGCCTTGAAATATTGCGATGGGAGAGAACATCACTTTTATTTATTCTTTCCGCGTTCCGGCTTGGAAACGTCTCGTTGCGCGGGTGTGGGTTTTGATACAGTGTATAGCCGTATATACACGATGTTTATGCGGGATGGAGTAGCGCGTTGGTTTACTTATTGTAAGCTCAAGTGACTTCCCACTTTCCAAGCTTTCTTTGGCGTCGCAAAAAAAGGCTATGCAAGCTGTCGGATTGCGGAAAAGCGTTGGCTCTGCTCCAGTGCGCCTTTTCTTCAGCCGAGAAAGGCGATACGGTGAAGAGACAAATGTGTTTCACGTCGCACACGACTTTCGTTTTATCGCAAGGTGTCAACTCCGCGGAGACGTCAGTGCATTAAGGAGAACTGCGGAGCGGCGTCACGCCGTACAGAAAAGGTGCAGTTTGCACCTCTACACAACAGTAACACAGGGGCGCGCTATGCGCGTTTCTGAGTCATGTCCGGCGCATTATCATGCCCATCAGCCTCGTCAAACAGTTATGATCGTGCAATCTAGAACACGATAAGCGAGGCATCCATGCTCCATAACCGCAGACCCCGTTCCCTAAACCATGAAGCCCTGTCGCACGCTAGTATTCAGCCAGATAAGAACGAAGCCCTTGTTGACCGGCCAGCCCTCTGCCGTGAGAATCACACGAAAAGACTGGCACAAGAGAAACGGGGCCACCGTCGCCTCATAGAGATCGCGCCGCACCTCCGTTTGACCTCTCTCCTTGTCCGAGTGGTTCCATTAGGGCCATCGCAATCCCGATCTTGACGCCCCATCCAAACACCACACCCCACGGCAGGGCAGGCATGCGAGCGGGACTGGCAGGCAGGCCATCAACTGCGCCTCGGCTATATCGTGCACACGGCACAGCCGCGCGCTCTCGAACTCGACGCGCATTGCGGCGCACCGCTTGAACTCGTTTGCCGCAGCCGCACAAAAGTGGCGTGTGTAAGCGAGGCGCTAATGGCTTTATGAGCACCATGTCTGCATGCGCCGCAGGCCCAAGCTCCAGCGCGTGTTTTTTTGCGCAGTGTCCGCACGCGTTCTGCTGTGGACGAGAGGAAAAACGCGCGCAGTACCGCTGCGCGAGCGAACGACGTGATTCATGGCTTCGAGTTCTGACGGCGTGAACTTGTACGCACGCCGACGTAAATGGCCGGGTGATTCGCGCGTGTGCCGTTCTGACGAGAAAACGATGCACGACCGGGGAGATTTTGGCAGATATGGATCATGACTGTCAGTTGTATTCGAAAATTGCTAACGCCGCCAAATGGCCCTGGTATATACAAGGCAAGCGATCTGTGCTGGGGGCGTTCTCGCGCATTATACCCGAAACCCATTTCGTATAGTAACTCCATATATAGGAAATAGGCAACCGCAACTATCGCGTTTCTGCGTGTGTTTTTGGCGGGCGTATCACCGAGACTAATGATGCCGCGCGGTGCCTGCGCAGTAGTCACGACTGCGAACGCATTCTGTGCGTTTAATTGCGAACACTCGGACCGATCCTCGTTAGTCGCTGCTTCCATCGGCGTGTTATATATTGACAACGGTTATGCTAAACACAATGCCGAAACTAAACTCACTACCTCGATGAAACCTAGTTTAACGTCATTCGAGAGAGAGAGAGAGAGCAGAGAGAGGCAAGGCAGGGAGGTTAACCAGACGAGCGTCGCATACCCTGCACTGGGATGTCAAAGGAGTGGGGACCAGGAAGACAGAAGGAAAAAGACGGGCACCAGTGCATGCGCACAGGTGCACGGTTGGGCACCAACGCCGCTGTTCCTTTGAGGTCCGCCGCGGTGGTGTATTGTTTATGGTGCTCGGCTGCCACCCAAAAAACGCGGGTTCGATCCCGGAAGCGACGATGTCATTTTCGATGGAGGTGAAAATGCCAGAGGCCCATGTACTATCCGTTGCCAGTGCACGCTAAAAAGAAAAAAAGAAAATCAGGTGGACAAAATTTCCGACACCCTACGGCTTTTCTCTCCTTTCCATCTCTTTCAGTCCGTTTCCCCTACCAGAAATTAGCGTGCTTTCCTTAACGAACCTCAACCATCACCACACACACACACACACACACACACACACACACACACACACACACACACACACACACACACACACACACACACACACACACACACACACACACACACACACACACACACACACACACACACACACACACACACACACACACACACACGCATTTCGGATTGCAGAAACACTTGCACAAAAGTAGGGCTGTGTAAATGCAGCCCTTGGTGTTTGCAAAATGACCCTCTGCGAGTTTTCACCTCGCTCAACAAATTTCGGCGTCTCAAATTATAGGATAACATTAGTTTTGCGCAAATTTGTGGTGCCCTGCATGCCATCACTACGATATGGTGACGAGGAACGCCGCGGCAGAGTATTTTCACCGCCTGTTGTTCTTCAACAAGCGCGTACATGTCTAAGCACCGGGATGTTCTTGCCTGTCACCCCCATCAATATGCGGCCGGTGTAGTAGGGAGTCGAACGTGCGCCCTTGGGGTTGGCGTCGCTACACCTTACCTGCTAAGCTTCCACGGTTAACAACGCAAGTCGACTGTTACATGAATCCTGTGGTTACAGCCAAGAATAGGTGTTTTGATTGCGCATATCAACACGAAGTTTCGGTTTCCTTATGTTGAACAGACAGACAGACAGACAGACAGACAGACAGACAGACAGACAGACAGACAGACAGACAGACAGACAGACAGATAGATAGATAGATAGATAGATAGATAGATAGATAGATAGATAGATAGATAGATAGATAGATAGATAGATAGATAGATAGATAGATAGATAGATAGATAGATAGATAGCAGTAGCTATTGGGAAGTGACAGAACTTGTCAAGGTACAAGTGAAAGCGAGAGTTAAAGTAGGGATTGTGCTCACAGAAAAGAACTAAGTAGCTATAAGGCCTTGTACGGGGCGAGAACAACGGAGCTTTCGCGCGAGCAAGTCGAGGATGGAGAGTTCGCGCGCGCCACGCGCGGGGCATGCATAAGTAAATGGGGCGTGATGAATTTTTCAAGAGGTGTTAGCCAGATCAGGCAGCAATCAGAGAGCGGTCGAAGGCGCGCAACCCAAGGAAGAGGCCACGCGCTCGCGCGCCGTCGGTGGTTCGTAATTAGCGCGAAGAGCTGGCGAATAATGAGCGCCGGCCGCTTAGCGCGTCCCGTATAGAGCGGCCGAACTAACACGCCTGCCTGCAGAGCGTTAGGTCTCCTCTCGCCCTTGGGCTGCGCCGTGCCGCTGCGGCTCGGCAGTAATGCGATCCGCGCTTAATATACAGGGCCAGCAACTGACTCGAGTGCGCTCGCGAGCTGCTCGATTTCCTCCTGCTCGCTCGTTAGGGTATTACTCGTCAAAAGGCGCACGTCAGTGTGCGCTGCGCGCGAGACTGCGGTATAGAAGCTCGTGCGCTCGCGGAGCCTTGGGAGGGGATATGTCGGAGCGAGTTATGAAAGCGCTCTGGAGCTGGGAGTGCAAAGTGCGTAAGCACTTTACAGGCGTAATGAAACGCGACGTGAGACGCGGAGTGCCCTATCGGTTCGGGAACTTTGGGGAAAATCTTCAAGGGCTCCGCGTAAAGAAAAGAGTAGTTGTACGCGTGCGTGATTGACAGTCAGGGAGAACGGGTTGGTGGGTATAGGCGAATCTCAGCACGTATCATGACGCACTTCGTGCGTGGCGGAGACGTGTACTCGTCAAAAAGCAAGTGCGGGGCAGTAGTGACGTGGGGTGACAGTGATGAGGGCGAAAGCGGCGATGAAACTTAGAAGTTGGGAGGAAAAAAAAACAGGTTTATTCCTTGCTAGGTATACTCGTGTTGCTTGATTATTATCGACATTATATTGCGGCTCATCGTGTATTTTCAGAGTGCGTTGAACGTGGTTAGGCTTTGTCAGTTCTGTAGTACTGCCATAAAGGTGACCATCGGATGGGTGTACTGGGATGACTACCGGGGCGTGCGAAATTACGGAGAGGTAAAGGAAGATGAACCAGCTTATCGGCACATGTTAGCTTTTCAGCATTGTCGCATGTGTCTCAATCACAGATGCATTCATTGTATGAAGCTGTCCATGTTTAGCTGGATCAGCATGACATGCAGTAAAGCGTTAACTGCTTCATGCAGTGTCGGTTACAGAAAATGAGCCAGGCCTGCGCGGAACCGCAGGACAGTGGCAGCGTAAGCTGGAGGACCAATGTTCTTAGAGGCCATTTTAAACGCTTGGGGACACTAGAGATGGTAGGTACCCAACCTCCTTGCAGGTATCCGCAGCGCCATAACTCTTATCATTTCGTCAAGTAGGGAAGTACCCACTACGCCATAATTACTGCGGCATTGTAACGTGCAAATGCTCAGAGTTGGTGAGAACCACTGGTTCATGATTAGTGACCCGGCAGAGCACTGCCACCGATAGTCTCCTGTCTCGTGATCACGCTAAACAACAGTTTCAAAAACATGGTCTAAAAGAAGAATGAAATTGCTCAGAGCCAGCTCAAAATAAGCTAACCAGGTCTAAAATAGCCTAAGTAACAGCAAGAACCCATAATTAACCGCAATCAATAACTGAAATTTGCTAAAAGCTATTCTGAAACGTCCCGCCGATACTTGCGACGCGCAATAGAGGGCGTTACCATCTCGCCGAGATCGCGAGTTTTCCTCCCAACGGCGCTCGTACGGCGCAATGTGCACGGGAACCGCATTGCCCGTTGCCCGTGCTACGCATTTTCTCACCGCCGCTACCGTAGGTGAATGAATGCGTGCGCGTCACGTGTTGTTGCACAGATCACCGCGCGTGGTTTCCTCCTACTCGTGTTTGTGTTTTCCTTGAGAAATTCGGATACTGAACTCAACTGAAACGATGGACACTCACATCAAATGTAAGCAACAAAAAATAAGATTACAGCTCAAGTGGCCCATATATACAAACTAGCGAATGTAATATTATGAAAATTCATTTCTGGTGAGGGGGTTGTACACGGGGACAGAGAGAGGATCACAATATAGGTTAGCCCTATAGACAGCCGCTGACATTAACATTTTGTACTCGTCGGCACCGACATATTAATAAATACAGAATAAAAGGAATGGCGAACATTTTACGTAAAGGCGAACTCGTCGACTCCGTCGATTTTGCATCGTCCAGCTCCCGCATCGCTTGCGCGTCGTTTTCCAACGGCATCCCGCGCGCATCTGTGAAGCTCAGCGCGATATGTGGACAGAGGGGGAACGGCAGCCCACCTCGTTAAGCTTGGGCCTCCATGGAAGCAGGCAAACACGCCAGGATTCATTTCTCCTTTTCTCCTCTAGCCCCGCTTGGCTCGTGCAAATAACAGCTGGACTCTGCGTGCCTTCGGCGAGGTTTGCTGGCGGCGGAACGAAAGCTCTGGTCGAAGCTGCGGGGTTCGCTCGGTCGTTCATTTTTGCCGGGACGCGAAGGCGCAGCGAATGTTGTGAGAGGGGACGAAATGGAACGCTAGAATATCTGCAAACAGGCGGCCGACGGGGGTGGGCGCGGAATTCGGTCATCTGTATACATAGGACGCTGCGTCCAGTTGGAGCGCGCTTTCCAATGCATGTTCTCCCGGCCCCTCCGCACCTTGGATCGTGACATTGGAAAGCTCGCTCAGTGAACAATGCGATCCGGTGCGTCAGCTGTCGTCACACGCGAAAGTTATTGGCCCAGCCCGCTGTCACTGAAGAAAGCACTGCAGGTTTAGTTTTAGCAGGCTGCCCAGTGATCGTGGGCAATGTTCGCTTGCGTGCTTCCGCTAAATATATATGCCCAAGGCTTGGAAGAATTCAAACACTCCGCGACTAGTCAAATGCTCACACGTGTTACGCAAAAGGGCGCACTGTCATATTAAAGAAGTTAGTAGTGGTGCCACGGAAAGGCGCTCTTAATGCAAATAAATGAATTGGTGCTACGTTTCCAACGCTTTGGCTCAAATTACTTTACGGAGAGTTGAAAGGTATGTTAGGAAGCCGAGCCTATAGGACTACACCGATTTCCTACTTCGTGAACAATACACAGCTACGAACCCTGATGTTTTCTTCTGCAAATTTGGGAACAATTGATCTAAGGCGGTCCCACGCTGTTCTTATACCAGTAATAAGCAACACCATGGCCAGCTTCAGATGCCGCGGCTTAGATGTTTGATGAAACCGGAACCATGCAGTGATGTTGGAAGAGTGGCTGTACCGTCTTCGTAGCTGGAATCTGTCAGTGCCCCATTTGAGCCTTCGCTACATGTCATCATTTTTGTTCTGTCACTGCAGCTGCTCCATGAATGCTTTCTTTTTATCCAGCAGCCGCGAGTAGACTAATGGACTGCCACTTATAACGAAAAATAAAAAAAATAAAAGAAACTCCTCGTTGCATTTACGAAAAAAAAAAAAAAAACTCGGTTTTGCGAGAAATACTTGAGCCGAGAAAACATAGATACGATCGTGATTTGTACGGTAATTTCTAATTCCCGGAGGCGGTGAAATAACGTGTTATTATTACATTTCAGGATTAGGTAAAGAAAGCAACTGTCACTAACGCCCTGCTCGAGGCTTGGGGAATGGAAGAAACACGGAGAGACGTGGCGATGACGAATTTGGATGGAAATAGAGAACGTGAGCTTCAGGAGTATACGCTGGCCAATACCATTGTGTCTATCGAGACCCAGATATATCGTCTAGTGACAACATCTCATTTGAGCTCTCACGAACAAAGGGTACTGTCATTAGAACGTGAACATAACTTGTCATCTACATAGTGTCACCCCGTACGCATCCCTTCCGTTGCATGCGTGTAAGTACAACAAATAACCGGAAATGATATTCCGCCACGTTAGCATTTGCGCGCCAGTAAGAGAGAAAGGTAACCCAACAGAAGATAGGCAGAGTGGTTACCCTGGTTAACGGTCCGGTTGGCTTGTCATCAATACGGATCGGGGGAAGGGCACAAACGATGAGAACAAGCGAGAGAGGAGAAAGAGAGGAAATCCCCTAAGAGCTCATAAAAGATCAATTAGACTATATTAAGCGAGCGACGGAAATCAATAAGTTCGCGGGCGTGCACGACCGCAGCAAGCACTGGATCGGGTTAATTGGTGGAGTTAGAGCCCCGCAGCCCCGCAGTCGGCGCAGAGAGCATGAGGAGGAGGAGGAGAAGAGAAGAAGAAGAAGAAGAAGAAGAAGAAGAAGAAGAAGAAGAAGAAGAAGAAGAAGAAAGGTTATTGCGTTTCAGAGGTAACTGAAAAGTGAGAATACAGGACGTACATATTCCCTTCTGCGAGCATTGCTAATGCATGCAGCTTAATACGCGCGCAGGTATCGTTCTTTTCTTTTTTTTTTTTTGCGCACTGCCGCAGTTCTCGAAGGTGCGCGGAAATAATGCTGGTTGTAAGCGCGAAAAAAAAAAAAGGGAGGAAGCGGCTGTGGCGTTGGCACGGCCGGCACATCCGGCACAGCACTTTTCGTCGCGCAGTTGGCGAGCACGCTTTTCCCCCGGCCTCCGCTGGTCCGTCGCCGTTGCCGCGACAAATCCCCCATGAATCATTGGTGGGCGAGCTTTTGGCCAGGGATGCAGGCCAAATCCCGGTGCCCTCGCGGAGCGCACGGACTCCGCGAAGCGAACCGAAATAACCGCCGACACAGACGCCAGCCGCCGGCACTGCTGAGAGCGACGCGGTTTTTCTCGAAGCCCCCTCCCACTCCCTGCTCGTCGCTTGGCTCGCGTCGTCTCGTCGGTTCTTGCCGTATTTTATATTTTTTTAAACAGGCCATCGAACACACTAAGAGGACGAGCTAGGAGTCCCGGTTTAGTGAGACGCTTGCTCGCTCCTCGAAACGCTCTGCATTAGTAATCGGGCGGGAATGACCGGCGGCACTTGAACATACACAGAGAGCGCGACGCTCGTAATCTCGCATCGACCGTTCCGGCATTTAACGGAAGTGTGCTCGAGCTAGAGGCCCGCCATCCTCGTGCCCCTGTCTGGCCCACTGCTTAGTATTAGAGAGGGGTTGGGGGCGGGGGGGCGAGCTTTCGCGCGCTCTCCGGATGATGCCGCCGCTCACAAATTGCCGGATATTTGCCTAAGGCTTCGCGTTCATCGAGTGGGATTTTAAAAAAAACGCATCGCGAATAGCGGTGCATTTGAGCGATGCGTGCTTGAGCACTCGGATAACGTGCCCGCGAGTGGTTGTAGAGCATGGAAATTGCAAATTATGAAAATAAACGAACACGCGTGCGACGGAGGCTACAGTTTCCGCATGTGTGTGGATGAATTGTTAGTGTGTGAGACCGGCAGGGTCGCGAGACTTCGCACTTTTGCGCACTTCGGCTACGCCCTATGCTAATTAGGAGCGCATCGTAATCAGTGAAGTGAAACAGAAACGCGTATTAACGTGGGATGTAAGGGCAGCGATAACAAGTAATCCAGTAATGTGATGCAGGTTGTGTTCTGAATTGCTCACGCGACTTGAACAAATGTTCGCGAACATTCGAACGAATAATGAACGAACCCTCGCAAGCTAACTCTTCATTGCTCATGTTGTTGGTGTTTGCTCTTCACTCTTCTCTTCATTGCTGTGTTCTCGTCTTTGTCTGGGTCGTTTTAACAGCGAAGCCGCTTAAGTTTGAGTTAGCCGTGGCAGGCGACCACTCAAAACTCGGGGAAGAGAGTGTGAAACGAGGAGAGGAGGTGCAAGGAGAGAAAGAGAGAGAAAGGCAGAGAAAGAGAAAGAATTAATAAAAAAATTCTTGGCAAGGCTGTATTCGAACCCGGCTCCCACGGTCCGAGGGCGAACGTCATAGCTCATAACCACTTAGGCTATACGCCCGAGCTTGCAGAACATGCATTGATGGGCAACATTTCACGGCGTTGTAAAAATGGTTGTAACGCAACTTGTTATGGGCGAAAGATAAACTGAGAGAAAGATATAGAAAGAAGGAGAGATAGAATTACAGAGAGAGAAAGAGAAATAGGGTGGAGCTAGGACGATATCGTACTACGCGACTTGCTACGGGCGACAGAACGACAAACCGAGCGACAAAAGGACAAAAGATACACGAAGGCACAGAGATATAACACAACTTGCTCTGTGCGACAGAAAAAGAAAAATAAATAAATAAATAAATACTGTACTATACTATACTATACTATACTATACTACACTATACTATACTATACTATACTATACTATACTATACTATACTGTGAAGACCCCCGAGGAAAAAGCCGGTTTAATAAACCCCCACAGCCTTGCTGGTCTTTGCGCTTTTCATCTAGCGGCCGTGGCAATAGCAGAGCCACGCGAATTTTTTTTCCTACATATTCGTTCACATAGTGCGTCATATTAGTGCGATGCTAAAATAATTATTCTTGTGCTTTATTCTCGCCGCACCGCATAGAGGAATGAAGCAGTTGAGGTGCTCCTTACCTCAATCGCTGCACTGAAGCCCTCGAGAAATAGAGCATTACAGTCACGTGTACGAAAGGCAAACGTACGGCATTAGACGCACTGCTCTGACAACAGCAATAAACCAGCTTTCAATAGACGCCCAAAAGCCCTCACTTAGCAAACGCGTCACGAACCGTACGAATAAAAGTACTTATCCCGATTGTGAGGGAATCCGTTTCCGCGTATTTCTGCATACGCCATGCCATCGGAATTGCGACGTGCGGCGCCGTGTAAAGGCGATCATAGCTGAGATCCCACGCTGCGATTCGCGCACCTGAAGAGCGTCTGCCTCCCCTACTCGAGTTTCCCGACGTAAAAGGAAATAAATAACGAAGAAAAAAACGAAAGAAACTCTAAATCGAGTGTCCGAAGAAGGTGCCGCCTCTAAGACAAAGGCACTGACTCGTCTCACACCATGCAGAGGGCAGAGCGGCCATACACACGACGTGAGGCTGTTCTTATAGCGTTATAGGTACTCGGGGAACGACGGCTCGCCGGGCCGTGGTGGGCGTGGAGCGCGCCTATGCCTTCGCCTCTGGTGCGGTCGCTTGGCGTCACTGTTTGCTCTTTTTTTTTTTTTTTTGTCGGGCGCTTCGGTAAACAGAAACGGGCTCAGGGTCGCGCTGGGAGGCGCGGGATGAGCGCAGTGGGGAGGGCAGTGTCCCTCAATCACGGCCGCAAAGGCGAACAGTCGGGGGCCACGCCGTGCTACCGCGTGCGCCGAGGTAACGCCGGTTCCGTGGGAAATGGGAGGACCGGTGGACCAAATCTCATCGCTGCCGTTGTCTACGGTAGCTTCGCTAGCCGGCTGCCGAAATTTAGAAGGAACTGCCCTACAGCGCTCCGGATTCTCAAACAAAGGCTGCCTCTTGCGAACAGTGTGTACAAGCACCCCCCCCCCCCCCCAATAAAAAAAGAAAAAAAAAACAAATATTGGTATATGCACGACGCAGACAGTAGCGGATCGTTGGTTATTTTCATATTTATGACATTCTTGTTTCTCTTAAAGCGAAAAAAAAAAAGAAATAAAATATGACTGGAAACGTAAGGTGGTGGCTTGGAAAGCTCAAGGTCGCGGTATCGATTGCCGGCCACAGCAGCCGCATTTCGATGGGGCGAAATAAAAATTAAAAAAAAACGTCTCCGTGTGCTTAGATTAACGTGCGCAGTAGAGCATGCGGGTCAACATTAATCCAGAATTACCCAAAACGACGAAGCTCACAATCATTGTAGTGGTTTAAGCACGTAACACCCCATTGATAATTGCACCGCTCAGTGGTGCCTGTTAATTAAAGTGTGCTCGTTAGTCTGATTACGTAAGAAAACAATTCGCAGCACGAAAAAAGGAGGACCACAATAGGAACGAGCTCGACAAGACGAGAGCTGCACTTCTAACTGGAAGTGCAGCTCTCGTCCTGTCGTTCTCGTTCGTTTTGTCGTCGCCGTTTTTTCGTGCTGCGAATTTTCTTATGGATCCTCGCCAACTAGCCGAAACATCGGTGCTTGTGCAAAGTCTAATTACGGTGCTGCATTTTAGCAGCATCCCTCGATATTTCGTTTCTCCAACACCAGCAACTTCCAAGTTTACCGTGCTGGTGGAGGTAAGCATTATCCCGTACGACGTATATGAATAAAGGAATAAAGTTCAGGAAAAACTGAGGTGGATTGTATACTTGGGGTGCTGGGCACTTTCACATCTAGGATATATTTGTTCGTCATCAGACTGATCACACGCAAATGAAAGAGCTGTTTCGATGGTAAAAGCCAGTATCGATAGTGACAGCGCACTAACCGGTTGATTCAAGTGTGTTGCTTATTCTGACAATAGACTTTGAACTTTTGCTCTTCACCAATTTCATCTTCTTGTGACACCAATAAGCTGAGTACATTCAAGACTAGTTAATTATGGCACGGGCGCTTGTACTTGAGATACTGGTATGGAAAAGTATAGCAAATTACTTTCTTATGATTTAGTAAAGTGATTGTCTGTACTATTTGGTTGCTCGTACCGATGATAAACAGCGCGAAGAGAAACACGGGACACAGGCAGCACTCCTCTTCTGCCCCCCTTCTCACCACCGTGTTTCTTTTAGGGGTGTTTGTTACGTAATATGATTCCTGAATACCACGTACGTTAGCGCTGATTTGTAAGAAAAAAAAACAACAGAAAAAGCTATTTGTAAAAGGGAAGGCATTTTCGGAGGCACATTTACGTAACAAAATATCTTGCATTCTTTCCCGTACTTCAGGGAAACTGAACACCCCTCAAAGAAAAAGTGACTTTTGAGACGTTACCTTGGCAACACTGAGGTGGCCCATAGAGTGGGAAACTGGCACTCACCTGCAAATACATAAGACAAGGCAAAACAATGAGAAATGCGATTACGTTTAAACACTCTAGCAAGATTGTTTAGAACGACACGAAATCAGAGATAGAGAGAAGGAAAATGCAGTGGGGTTAAGCAGGTCGCAATGTCTGGTCTTCTACCCTGATGTTGGGAAGCAAAGTGGGGAAGATAAAAGATAAGAAATAGTGCGATAGTGCACAAAACAGTTAGCGACTCCAAACACATGCATTGCCACAAGATAACGTGTCGGGATGGCGATGAATTAGGCCAGTTTGTATTGGTTCATTACCGCTGCACTGTGCAAAAAATACCGAATGGTCGCAAAACAGACGTTTCGTGTCGACGAATGGGACGCTCAATCCCTCCATGGTCCCGATGCAGCCGTTTCGCATTGGGACCCCCGCCTGCATCTGTCTTGAACGTATAATAACAAACTGAAAACGCGCTGCGTATCAACATATAGAGGCAATAGTCTAACCACACCTTTACTACTGGAATGCCCTAGCCAAAGTCGCCTCGTTGGTTTACATTTATCAAGACGCAAAAGACCTTCCACAATGTATCCATGAGGGTAGATGTTATCATTCTACGCCGTTTTTTCTGCTTGAAAACGTTCTTTAGACACGTTGGAGATAGACATGACCGTTTGCACACAACGGCGGAAACACCCACCGTTTCAAATAGCCCCGGTGTAGTCAGGAAAAAAAAAATGGGAGTGGGAGGCGAGTGATTGAACCGTTGCGGTTGAAGAAGAACAAGAGTGACAATGCTGTAGCCGTGATGTGCATCTGTTCCAGCTACTATAGAGCAACCTCGCCCCGCGGCAGCAATCTCAGTCTAGCAAAACAAACAATGCTTGAAAAATGTTAGAACAGGGACAAATAGAGGCACGCACGCACAGTATTTTTTTATTATCTTTCGCTTGTTCCCGTGCTTCCAATCGTGTCCTCTTTTCGAGCTCTTCACGTTTCGACGGCGTTTCCTCTGTGGCAGAGGCCCATCATAGAAGGAAAGATCAATGTGGTCGTAAGGTAGTGAAATATATATAAGTAAAAAATGAAATTCCTTCTTCGGGTCGATGCCGACAGTAATCCCTTGGCCGCAAGAACAAAACCCGCACGGCATCTCTCCTTCCCGCCCCTCCATTTTTTCTTCGTCCCTTTGCCCACATCGAAATCCTTGTGCGGCGACGCTGAAACACTGAGCACTCTGCGGGACCATTTTGCCCCGCGCATTGTCCGCCGACAACGTCGTCCCTTTCCCAAACGCTTTCCCTACCCGCACAGTAGCCAAGTCAGCGCAGGCAGAATGAAAAGTACTGACATAAACAAACGCACCTAATGCACCATGGCAAAGTAGCAGCTGTCGACGACCGAGTGCGGATCTTCATTTCGCCGCGGTGTATCAGAGGCTGCGGCTTAGTCGATTTTAGTAGGAAGTTCGATCCCTGACCATAGCGGTTACGATCTATCTATCTATCTATCTATCTATCTATCTATCTATCTATCTATCTATCTATCTATCTATCTATCTATCTATCTATCTATCTATGTATGTATGTATGTATGTATGTATGTATGTATGTATGTATGTATGTATGTATGTATGTATGTATGTATGTATGTATGTATGTATGTATGTATGTATGTATGTATGTATTGGTCATTTTATCTTCCCCAAGAGTCGTAGGCTTGCCATGCTCACATTTAAACAGCCCCTAAACCGCCCCCGTGAGCCTCTCATGGCATTGCCGGCGTTGCAAAAGTTAGCCGTGACGACAACAACGAGATTTTTGGTGACGTCGACAGAGGCAGAGCTCCATTGATTGGTCGGAGGAGAACTGTGACTTCCGGTTATTCTGCTAGCAATTGCACGCACTCCCTGCCTGTCTGTTCTTCCTCGTCGTGTGTGGTTTTGATGGCGTTCTGGTGTGCACGTTTGTGAATTAGTAAGCGCTCCGCTGTGCCAAGTCGCTCGCATTCCAAAACAATCGTACTGTCGTACATAGTGGAGGCGCGTCAACCGAAAGTGGACAGCCTTTTGAACTGCGCGTCACCGACGATGTACGTCATGTGACATTCGGAACAGCACTTGGCGAGGAGGTGACACCACCCGGCGGCCGGAGCGTTGCGCAGGAGAGTCCGCTGCGGTGGTGTAGTGGTTACGGTACTCGGCTGCCACCCTAAAAACGCGGGTTCGATCCCGGCTGCAGCGGTCGCATTTTCGATGGAGGCGAAAATGCCAGAGGCCCGTGTACTGTGCGTTGTCAGTGTACGTTAAAGAACCCCAGGTGGTCTAAATTTCCGGAGCCCTCCACTACGGCCTTTCTCTCCACTTTATCTCTTTCACTCCCTTTTCCCCACCCCCACGGACGCTTAGTCGTGCTCCCTACATGGGCTGCAGAAATTACTGTCCTTTCCTAACCGAACCACACCACACTCTACCGACCACTTTCGCAAGCTCTTACAGTATGATACATATCCTCGTAGGTATTCGGTGTTCATTCGATGAAGGAAGTGACATTTTAATTGCTAGCATTCCTCATGTTTGCCTTCTTATTGAATCGCATTTTCTTGCCTATACATAGACATCGCACCGACGTGCCCGCAAGGAGGATTGTCTGTATTCAGAGTTTTAAGTTTACGTTAAGCCCTAAAAGTCAGAAACCAAAACTAAACCAAGAAGTGCCCGAAGTTGAAGAACGAAGTAGAAATCAAGTAGAGCTCGTGCCTATATTCTATCACGAATCGACGCCGCCCTTTAAGGGATGAGTTACGCGCCGTGCAGAGCAAGAACCGAAAAAAAAAGAAAAAAAAAGGGCAGGCGTATATATTCAATGCAGCACGTGCACACACAAAAGAAAGGTAACTCTTCTCCGCGATCGACACACTAACAAGCACAATTTCCATAACAACTTCCTGTTTACTCTGTAAGAAAGAAAACCGTTGCTTATACGCAGACATACTATGTGGTATTTGCTTTCGAAACGCATGAAAGCACGCAGCGTACTTATAGCGCCGCTAATGCTCTCAGTGGTGCTGCACGGCGAGTGAAAACACAAGCTTGCGGAGACAAAACGAATGAAAAAGAAAGAAAGAACAAAGAACTAAGAGCGCGCTCTTCGCTTTCTTCCTCGCCTTTAATGATCACCGTATACGTTTCCGTTATTCGATGCCGTCTGGAGTGCCCCGTTAACTCGGTAAGAGCGACCCGATATCTCGTGTCTTGTTTTCCCCCCTCGAGGAACCGCGGCGTTATTTTCACATTGATTACAGCTTTGATTCGCTGTGGCAGGAGGAAGCATACATACGGGCACGCTCTAGTAATATGTCTAGGAAGTTCTGATTACACGCTGGTGGGGACGCTGTAAGGAAAAAAAAAAGCGCACCACACGTTGCTGACTCGTTATGAAAATAATAATTTCTAGGGAAAACCTTTAGGGAGGCCCGCAAGAGGCCGAACGTGGCAAGGAGACGCTCGCACAGAAGTCCCACATGATGGTGCTTGTACTTCGGCGCACCTACGCAGGGAGTGTTCTGAGAAAAGTAAGTATACAAGGGGGGAGGGGAGTAAGTACTGTTCGAGGCAGGGAGTAAGAATTCTCCGTGGTTCGAGGTAAGAGCAGGATAGATCAGACGAGTACTGTGAAATGAAACAAAGAGTGCACGGACATAAACAAGATCTAATTTCGGGGAGACCCGGGGCCGGGATTTACCCTGGAGACAGCCTGCTGGGGGAGTTGGGGTAGGATTTAGAGACAGCACCAGGGAAGAGGCGCGCACCGAAAGAGATAAAAAGGTAAGGAACAGCTCTGAGAGGAACGTGTAAGGTGTAACTTGTGTATACGTGTTGTGAAGCCCCCATGGAGGACCGAGCTCTAGCTGCTCCGCAAACTCTGAGAAGAGTTGCAAAGGGCGGCACAGGCTAGACGATGCTTACCCGACTTCTCGACTTCCCTGTGTATCACGTGACTTCTGTGGGTTCGCTATGATCCCGAGTTCCTACAGCGCTGAGAGTCTTATCAAACAGTGGGAAAAGCCGCAGTAACTATACTCCAACTCACTTCCATGTACACTTGGTGTCTTGTGAACGCTTGAGCGCCGTGTCTGAATACAGTGTCTTAGAGACTGGACAGAACAGCTCGGACTTATCATGCCACGGTGGCCTAGCTTGCCCTCATATTTCGTGGCTGCCTTGTAAGGTTTGAAAAAAAAAAATACGCAGAGAGAGTTTTGCAGTCAGAGGCCTTCGATTATTGTTACCTTTTGAACGCGACGGTTTGCAAGCGGTTATCATAAATCTTTTTTCTATGTTTTTTTTTATATTCCTGATTCTTTTAAGACGCGCCTTAGAGGACTAAGCAAGACACTGCTTCTGTGAGGCCCCAGCGTTTCCGAGAATGATGATTTGTGGGGTTTTACGTCCCAAAACCACGAAATGATTATCAGAGAAGCCACACTGGAGTGTTCAGGAAATTTCGACCACCTGGTCTTCTGTATTGTGCACTGACATGGCACAGTACACGGGACTCAGAATTTCGCCTTCATCGAAATGCAGCCCCCACGGCGGGCATTCGATTCCGCGACTTTCGGATCAGCAGCCGAGTGCCATTGCCAGTTGACCACCGCGGGGAGGGGCGGGGGGGGCGGGGGGGCACGTCTCCGAAGAAGAATTAGATAACTGGGTAACGGAGAAATCTTGTATTACTGTTACTGACTGAAATTTTCAGGCCCGTATTTATTTATGATAACACGCACACCAGAATTGCAACATTGTAGCGCGTAACTTAGCTTGTGCAGCGATAGCTTAGTTTCTCGAGGAACGTACTGCATGATGATTGCTATATAGAAATCACCGACCGTTTTCACCATTGCACACTTAGTTCACGGGCGTCATGAAATGTCCAAACAATCACTTCTTTTTATTTTCTCACAGGAAGATACAAGCAAATAATGTTTACTAAACGGAGGTGTCCCGTGGCGCATAGCCGGCATGGGTCACTTAAGAAATAAAGATTTTACAACAATCATCTGTGTTTACAGGGCAATACGATCGACAACTCGAAGCACATGGGCATGACTCTATATCTATGGCAATACGGGAAAAACGTCTGGGACAGGCATTGGTCCTGAGCTCTAACCCCGGACCAGGACTAATTTTTTTGTCAACTAAGAATTTTTCATAGACATTCGTACGGATTTCCTTGAAGCTTTGTGCTACAAACGGGTTGAATTCTTCGTTGAATAGACTACGTGTTATATGCACAATTAGCCTTAGTGAAATGTCACGGGCATCGTTCTGTTATGGCAGGAGCAGGCCCGTAGGCAGGAATTTTTCTCAGGGGAGGCCCACTTGCTGAAACTATTTGGGAAACACATTCTATTTTCATTATATATTTTCGGTAAAAATCGCAGTATATACATTAGGTGACTTTTTAGATGCAACGTTATCAAAAGGCTTACATTTTATGTTATTAGCTCTACACTATGTTATTAACACTACCCCCCAACCAAAATTACGGGAGGGGCTCGGGCTCTTAGGGCGCCCCCCTGGCTACGGGCCTGGTCACGAGCATCGCACATGGTGCTAACCCCCCAATACACATTTAAAAAAGCAAAACAAGAATGTTGTCTTCTCAGTACCAACGAAAGAGCTCGGCATAAATACATAAATAATACATACGTAAAGCTCGGCACCTTGATTCAACGAACTGTCGCTCCTTACCTCCTGCCCTCGAGCATCAGCGAGCACCGCTAGCCCTGGCGAGATTTCGTTTTAGCGCATAGTAAGGGATCACTGCATTCGCTGTAAAGAGTGGCCAGCTTTCTGTGCTTTATGACTGTACTTTATCGCGCGCTCTTTCGCACGAACGGACTTTTCCGATTCCGTCCCTTGGTGCCCAGGAAGATGCGAGTTCTCGTTCTCGATTGGATAACACTATGCGAGGCAACGTACTAAGAAAAGCGCTTATTTGTCGAGATGAACGTTGGGCGAAGGCAGCAGGGTCGACCGAACTGTAGGTGCGTTTTGCGCAAACCTTGGAACCAAATTCGCTCGACCAGCAAGTTTCTTTCTCTCTCTCTCTCTCTCTCTCTCTCTCTCTCCATATATTGGTAGTGGGGCGAAAGCAAATCGCTTGTTTGCAGTATGTAGAATTTCGGTGCCACTGTTTCACCTAAAACTCTTTTTTCCTTTTGCGAACTCGCAGGTACGACTGTGCGCGTGCGTCTCGTCGTTCACCCACCGCCTTCAATGGAACATCCTTAGTGCGTATAACGGCCTTGCGAATTTGAAATGCAAACGAAACGGGCGACAAGTCTAAAATAAACATCGCCGCCGTTCACTCGGGGCACAAAGCATAAAGGTAAAAAAAAAAAAGAAATCTCTTCTTATCTCTCTCTCCCTGTCCTTTTTTCTTCCCTTGCTTTGTGTTCTTTTTTATATATAACCTCAACGTAGAGTCTTCGACGTCCACGCCCGTACGAAGAAGCGAGTTCAGCAAACATCTCAAAAATTAGGTTAGCATATCGTTCTTCTGGTGTGGAAGTTTGAGCTCAGCAGGAATATATGAAGGTGATTCGGAGGACGCCGGCACGGACGGTGCTCTTGACGCGGCGGGTGCGGCGTACTAGATTTTTGCATCGTTTTTCCAACCGGCATCGTTGCACAACGGAAGTTGCCCTGAATTGAGCAAATACAGGAGTGACACATTAGGATTCTGGCGTCATGTCCGCACAACTGAATAAGTAAGAACCGAATCTGGGGGTATCGCTCTTTATGCCCCTTACTTGACGAGGACATTATACTTTCAAAAGTCGCATAAATTTAAATCATAATGCGTTTTCCGAAGGCCTATAGTATGTGGCGCGAGCTTTCTGAGGTGGCTTTACGCAATTTGGGGGAGTGTATACATTGCACATAATGGGTGCTTTTAGGTGACTGCATCTCTACTTTCGCTCGCGCGATTGCATTATAAGAACCGAGAAGTTCTTACGGTGTTTCATCTGTGATATAGGCTTTGCTTCTATAAAGCACGTGCGTTATCGACACCTGAATGCTCGGAGACATCTCGCATTCAAGTTGACAGTAACTGGCGCACAAGCCGTTTTCACTGCGCAATACAACTTCTAAATTTGCAGCACTGGTGGCGAGCATGTAGCATTGATCTGCGGAAAAAAAATAATCTGCCTGTCGCAAAATTGTGTTTCTTTGCACGTAGTCGCGCTAAGTTAAATTAATAATGAGAACGTTGTAGCCGTGACATGCCTCCGTTCCATGGAAGGGGTGCACTCTATAGATTTAGCACTATAAGTTGCTGGTGATGCTCAGTACTGTAATATTACAGTAACCTCATCCTTCAGCGGTAATATCGGCTTAGTGAAGCGAGCAGTCTTTATGAAGAATCTAAGAACAGCGATAACGACACATGCGCAAGCGCAGTGTTCTTTATATATATATATATATATATATATATATATATATATATATATATATATATATATATATATATATATATATATATATATATATATATATATATATATATATATGAAAAGAGATTCACACGATTAACGAAACAATACAGCATTACTAACGTTGCGGCCGGTGGATGACGAAGACCGAAGACGAAGACATCCACCTATCTTACAAACCCAAGATAATACCTGCGTATAACTTCTCGCACATGTGGCGTGTCTTACAACACCGACATCGAAACAAGCGCAGGGCGTGCCCCTTCAATACACAGCACGTGAAATTGTTCAACGTGCCCGTCGTTTCAAGGAGGAAGTAATAACCAGTCTCTTCTTTTCTTTGTGTTAACCGTTGTCGCGAATACTCTCGAACATATGTACCGCACGCTATATGCTATGTATAGATCAGAAACCGTTAACACAATCGCACAAACGGCAAACTGCGTTATGAGGTGCTTAAACCATCCAAACTTTTCGTCGGAAACTGGTGGTTGAGCATGCACCACGCGGTAGAATCTGCCTGGCGGTATTAACGAGCACGTGTTAGTGCTATGATTGCAAAACCGACAAAGGAAAAAAAAAAAATAAAGGAACTCGGAAGTTCTCGGCTAAGGGCACTATAGATTGTGCCGCACGTGTGGTGGCATATGAGTTAGGAAACTCACTTTAAGGAAGGCTTTGGCGCTTCTTTGACGCATTACTCGGGTAAGTTTGTAAAACGTACGCATGAGGTTGGCGCCCTTCCATCTCTTTTATGTACAAACTTGTCGGAACAGTAAACTCTGTTGACGTCGCACACGCTCGCGGCATTGCGCGGCCTGTTGAACAGCGTGTCCGTCGTGGTTGTCCGGAGTATGGTGCTTGACTGCTGACCGAAAGGTCCCGGGTTCGAACCCGCCGTGGCTGTCGCATATTTCGTGCAGGCGAAAATGGTATATATATCCGTGTGCTGTGCGCCTTTATGGCGTTTCAGAACCCCAGGCGGTCAATATTTTCGGAAATCTCGGCTCTGTTCAGCGTACCTCATAATTATATCCTGGTTTTGGACGCATAACTGCTATTATTATTATTATTATTATTATTATTATTATTATTATTATTATTATTATTATTATTATTATTATTATTATTATTAAGCGTACACCGCGATATGTCTATCCCAACTTGACCATGCATCGGCGATATGAAATGGAATCTCTGAATCCAGCAGTAACACCATCGAGCGGGTCCAGAGAAAATTCCTACTAATATACAATTATCCTTTTCCTCTAATGGGCTCTGGATCTTGCACAAACAGTGTTGGCTTATTGCCATTGCCATCTCTTCACTGCCGCCGAAATCACGCTGATCTACTATTTCTTTTTAAATTTTTTCACGGTACTATAAACTGCCCTGAACTGCTCCAGTGCATCAATTTTCTAATTTCGCGCAAGATAACTAGAGAGCAAAGGCCTTTTCATGTACCCGCCTACCTATGCCAACACTCGACCATCCAGAGAATACAGAATCTCTATAATACCTGTTTTGTAAACCTTGATATCTTTCAAGATTCAATACCATTGTTTTCATCAGAGATTTTCGCTGGTATAATATAACATCGCCCTACCCTGCGTGTTTTTTTTTTCTTTTCTTGATGTAAACTTGATGTTCCATGATGCCTCGATGTGAGCTGCTTTTATCATTGTCAATCTCCATTTTTCTTGCTGTAGCTTGTCTTGTCGTGCCGACCTTTCCTTGTTGTTCTCTCGCCTTTATTTCCTTCTATTTTCCCTGTATGTTGTTTGTTCTTAATATGTTTGTTCTCCCTCTATAGGTCTAATATTTTGTTTTGCCCAGTGCGACTGAGCGCAAGCGGCACCGACTGATTTGAGAAAGATTCCAAATGAATACGGGATTATAAATTTTTTTTGTGTGTGTGCCGTTGGTACAGTAGAATCCGAGTAACTGTTATCACAGGGGCTTAGGTGACACCCCTTGCCAGACGGTATTCCCTCGAACCCTGGACCACCTACCCTGCAGAGTATTTAGCATGGAGGAGAGGGGGAAAAACAAAGAAAAATGAAACTAGGAGGCGCCGTCACATGATTCCGCTAGACTCGGCAGGTCAACATCCTCTGACGTCATGTGCGCGGTGCCTCTCGGGTGGGATCAGGCCATGCGTAGTTGCCGGACCGCTCGAGTTTGCTTAGACGCGGTAACATTTAGCGGCACTTCACCGTGCATTATTCTACCGCTTCCCAACCACGTGACAGGGCCTCATCTCCCGTGATTCTCCCTCTCGCCCCCCTTTTAACTTTTTTATGACTACGCTTCAGCATTGTCACGCGACATCCTCTCCTAGTTTGTTAGCTTTTTTTTCCCTCCTTCCATGGTTGTTAGGCTCTTATATACACTGCTAGGTTGCAGTGAGGTCTGGAACCTCCACCAAAATGTTGTTAGGCGGGGCTTTTATGCGGCATAAGCCTGTTAGCTTCTAGTCTGGTTGCGCTGTTTCGAAAGCACGGACTTCAGGCCAATATGTATTGGCAGCCTCGGACCGCTGTACAGCGGTCCGAGGCTGCAGCCCCACATCAACGTCGTTGTCGTCTCCATCGCTCACTGAGAAGCGCAGGTTCCGTACGAGTGGACGGGTGGCGATATTTTCGCCGACTGCATGTGACGCACCACCAGAATGTGGTCAATTCGAATAATCGTAAAAGAAATCAAAAATAAAATAAAAACCTTGAAACGTGTGTGTGTGTGCGGGGGGGGGGGGGGGGAGGGGGGAGACGCCGTATTGATCACACTGCCTTTTTGCAGCGAAATGATGCCGCATGCTCTCACATATACTGCATGTATTTTCCCCGCTGAAGCCACGTACACTCCTGTTCGGCGCTCCGAACTAGCATGTGCGCTCGTAAAAGGTGCGCGCGTGCTGTAAGAGCGTGTCGAGTGAAAGAACAACTCGGTACCGGCGTGCAGTAAATAACAGTAACCCAGCGCTCGTAAGCACGGGCGGTTCCATAGGTACTTTCCCGTCTTCTTTGTATTTGTATGCGTGTGCATTGTTTGTGCGGGGCTTGCTTCGGCTTCAGTATTTCCTACACTACGCTTAGTGCCTTCTTTAGCGGCATCGCTGTATGTTTAGTGTTCAGAGGACACCTTATACATACATGAATGCGGCACGGTGATCTGAGAAAAGAAAAAGAAAATGTTTTTGGAGGGCGACGCAGACAAATGGATTGCGTTTGGGTGGAGAAACAGATGAGGCGAACGAGAGAGCAGCCTAGGAAAACTTCGTCTCCGAACAGATTGCGATAATGGCGTTCTCTTATTGTCGGTGCGTCCAAGGAGAGTTCCTTCGGCGCATCTTAGCGGAGATGCTGCGAGCGGGACCATTGGAATCCGGTCTCGCCGATCTGCAACAGGGCCTTCGTTTTCTGCGTGTTCCGAGGATAAAGGGAGGGAGGAAGGAGGCAGATAACGGCCTCGACTTCCCTCCCTCTCCCCCCTTTTTTTTCTTTTTTTTTTCATTTCATCCTATACTTCTTGTTTCCTCTCTTGTCTCAGTCGTTATCCCCACGCGCGCCTATTCCCGTTGGGAAATAAAGAGTGAAACACTTACGTCCCGAAAGCATACGATCGTGGTCTCTCCACTCTCTCTATCTCTCTTCTAGTCTTCTTCATTTCGTTTTATCTTCTTTCTCCAGGAAAATCCTTCAAGCTCAGGTCCAATTTCCTAGCGCAGGCATCACTCCTTCGTCTCGCCAGCAGAATATAACTTTGGTGTACGTGTGTGAACCAGTGGCGCGCGCGTCTTTCTGTGTGTGTTTGTAGCTGTACGCGGGAAAAGCTGGCGCCGCTTCTGTGCTGCTTTTCAAAGAAGGAGAAGCAGAAGAGTCGAGGAATCAGCCAAAGCTCTTTTTCCAGCGTGGACTTTAACTCGTACCAAAGGAACTCCTTCGTGATCAACGTTACCGCCCACTCTATTTCTTACGCTTTCCTTTGCTTGTTTTCCTTGGCGTTTCCATGAGATTCCGCGTTTTCTTCGCCCCTTTCCACTTCTGCAGGCAGACATTTGCAGTTTCTTGCTTGCAAGCTGAATAATCTTTATTTCCTGTCTTACCCGCTTCTAGTCTCACCGGCTCGGCGCTGCCAACTCAGCTTCGACTTAGCGTCAGAGAGTGCCAGCCTTTGCCGAAGAAGTGGCCGTTCCGACAGGTAAGGAAACATTTTCTTCTTGTCTTTTTTTTTTAAAGAGCGTTTCCTACAATGTCTATGTCTTACCGCGTTACGTTCACTGCTATATGAAGGCCGGATTAGTGCAGTATAAGGGAGGAGAGAAAAAGAGAGAGACAGAAGGGAAAGAAAACTACCGCAAAGCACGTAGATAGAGCTGCTTTTCTTTGAAGTGCGCGGTAGTTCATGCTTCAAACCGGTGCTCATTCTGCTCTGCTCGAAGATGATGGAGAATCACTCGACTTGGCTCAAGCAGGGAAGCCCTTCGGAGCGGATTGGCCGCGAAGGGAAAGTGGCGGCGCAACGGAAAACCGCCCCTTCAAAAGTCAGACGGCGGCCGTATAGCTCTCGCCGGCAACGTCATTTCGTTATACCATCCGATGAAGAAACGACGTCCGTCTATATCGCTCGAAAAAAAAAAAAGAAAGATGGAGACGATAAAGAGATCATTTTGTTATCCCACAAGCTTATATGCCTCGGGATTGCAGGCTCTGTACGTTCATCGACGTAAATATGACGCCACTTCACTCCCTTTTTTTTTCTTTACGCACGCATGACGAAAAAAAAAAAGAATTGCAGATAGGCTTTAACATATATCGGCTTCGGCGGGTACCGCGCACGATGTGTGCCGCTCGTTTCATGAGATGCGAAAAAGTGGCCAATGATTTTGTGAATGATGTGAAGCTTTAAAACCCTTCAAAAGGGTGCTTTGATCTGTTCTCCTTTTTGTTTTCTTATCTCACTCGGGCTTCGTGCGTCTTTCACTATACTACAGCGACTTCCAACGCCTACACACACCAGCACCTTATTCCTGAGAAGTTCCACGAAAGACGAAGGCTTACTTCTAAGCGGGCTTGTACAGGCTCTTTATACCGGAGTCGCCACACCCACCTTTAAACGAAGACGACCCACTGAGTTCACGAAAAGCGTGGGCCGTCGGCAGCTTCGTTAAGTGGGAAGCACAAAAATTCACCAAGCGACAACGCCGGTTCGGATTCGCGTTCCTCATTATGAGCTAGTCATGCGGGCTGGACCGTCTGGCTCGAGCGCTAGCTAACATGGTGTCTGTCGGTGAAGAGGAAGTTAGATAGGAGGGCGAGCAAGCGTGCCATCCCAACTTTGATATGAAGAACACTCCGGAGGAAGAGGGTGAGCCGACTTTACGAAGAACGAGGAGGGGGAGATGACGAAGACGACGACCGAGAACGAGCCGCTGACGGTGTACAAAGGAAAGAACAGAAAGGGACAGCAAACGCCTCACAACCGGATGGCAATTGTCCACGGCCACCGTGGCGTTAAGGGGTGCGAGCGCGCTTGTAAGAAGGCAATACAACTTTTGGTGAGCGAGCTGTTTCGGCCTTCTCGCGCGCCCTTTGTCGCATCGAGGAGCAAATTAATCAGCTCCGAGCGCGGTCTCCTGTTCGCGGCTGGAGAGGACAATAAGAGCAGCGCGAAAAGAAAGCGCGCGTAACACAACCGTTGGTGCGCATGACGATGCCCTATGCGCCGTTCGGATGTTGAGGGCTGCCCCCGCTTGTTGGAGGCTTGACACTGCTTGCTTGGGCACGCCGAGCTGGGGGAATTGGAAGGAGGGTCTGTACAAGGGTGGGCTCCTGGAAGCGTGGCGCGTTAATTTTCTCGACGCCGGCTCGTTTGCATCCAGCGCGGCCTTTCTTTCCGGAGCATGGAGAGGGGCAGCGTCCGATGGCTTTCTCTATTCGTTGCGCTGTTTGTCTATAGCCTTGGCTGTAGCTTATCACCAGGCCCCGCTGCTGGAGGGCGTCGTCGTCGTCTATCTAGAGGCATAGAACAATAAAAGAAAAAAAAAGGAGTCTTCGTTGTATGTTTGGAAACCCCCTCGTTAGCACCCCCTGGATGACGCATATGACGCGAATGTTCAAGCGGAGATGACGCGCCTCGCGAGGCGCGATGCTCCCTATTTTGCCTCCCTTAGTCGACACACACACACACACACACACACACCACACACACACACGCACACACACACACACACACACACACACACACACACACACACATATATATATATATATATATATATATATATATATATATATATATATATATATATATATATATATATATATATATAGGCACAGGAATGAAGATGGTGGAAGTTAATCAAAGTAGGTCGTTAAGTTCAGTCACAGTGCTCTTTGAATAAGCAGTGGCGGACGTGAAATAAAGTTCACATTTTAACAGGATAGAGTGATTGCCGCTGAAAAATAATTGTTGGTGGATCAAGTCATCGTCGCCTCCCTCGCCAAGAGCTGTACGAACGTGAATCGAATACCGCATTCACCGTTTCGTGCGCTGATATCATCTATGATGATAACAAAAAGGAAGAGAAAAAGCAGGAGAACGAAATAAGCAAGAATGCTGGATCCTAAAAGCAAGCGTTTAAAACGCACAGAGACGGTACGCTTGACAAATCTTGTGTGATGTTAAGCTTTGGGCAGAAGTTCCTTTCACCAGCTGTTTGTGCCGCAATTTCGTGCGTGGTACTCTTAACCACTTTAAATTATAATGTGCTAAACACATCTCCACGCGCACTAAATTTCATATACGTCTTTACTGATTGCACTAATGTGAAGGGCATTGCCCTTTAACCTCCTTTTGCTAAAACATGATGGCTGTTTCCTTGCGCGACAGTCAACATTCATTTCAATTTGCTTGTTTGTGTTGCCCATATAGTGTATGGATGTCTTTGCCCCACGTTTATGGTCTAGAAAGCCTATAATCATATGTTAGTATATTTAGAAGGAAAAGCGAAGCATGCGTGGTGTCGCGTTGTAGCAGGCAGGATCAGCCTGACTACCGAGGCTGACCTCGCGTGAGTTGTCCTGGCCAGGCTGTCCGTAACAACACTAGTTCACGCCACGTGTGCCTGATCTAGGCGGCGCCCGTAGCCGTTTCTTCCTATGAAAACACTCTCACAAGGTCACAAAGAACAAAGAAGTCACGGACCTGCCCGAGCACCTACAGTATTTTCGACCTGCCTTCAGCGCGTGGCTCGCTTCCATCCTACGGCTAAGCACGTCTCCACCACCGTAGGCACAGCGCCGCCTAATCCGCACTTTAACGACATTCTACACAGGAATGGAAAAACAGCATCACGGCGTAGTTCGCTCGTACTCGAGGGCTCACCGCCGCGATGTTGCCGCTCGGCACGCTTCGTGGCAGGAACGAACAGAACCGCGATAACCAAGATGAAAGTGTATAGCTGTAGAAGCACAGAGTAAAAGAGGTGATGGCGACGTTACATGAATCCTTTATGACTGAGATGCTCTCGGAGGCCACTTGTGGGATCCCTAAAGGGCTAACCCGTGGCATAGAGAGTATTTTAGCTAGGAGGAGGGACAAACCTAAGGGTCTGGTCCACGCGCTACCGGTCATGTCTCTCTCTGTGACTTCCTACAGTCGCGCTCTGCTTTAATGCTTTCCTCAACACGGCAAGTGCCGTTCACTCGTACTCGCTTGCCGTGACAGTGATGCTGCCATGTTCGAGGCGGCGGTCCTGCGCACACAATGCACCGCGAGACTGCTTCTCCGGAAAGCGTCGACTCGTATAAAAGAGGCTGCTCATCGTCGCATCAGCCGGGCCGGCGAGCCTATCGCGGTAAATATTTTATGACCACGTACATACGTCACGCCTTCGTCTGCACCGACCGTGGGCCGTATACGGGGTCACGCACGACTTGGCCGCTAAATAACCGGCCACTTTTTCTCACCCGCCCTCTCCTCCTCCTCCTTTGTCTACGCGAACGCACACATGTACGCGAAAGAAAAGCCCACATCCGCTGTACGCACACGAGAGGCGGCGTCGGGGCGATATAACGTCGTAAGTGCGGCGCGGCGCGTTGCTTCGAGGAAGCATCCATGTCGCGCGCTGCGCACATTCTGCGGGTTGCATCAACATCACACTATAGGGCCACGTAGGTACGGCGCAGCGACGATACGCGTGCCCTGGCGGTCGGTCTGGCGGGTCGTTCCGACGGCTTTAAACAAACCTCGCGAGCGTGCTTTCAGGCCGGTTTCAAAACCGAGATACGTATCCTTCATACGCACGCGCACAGCCGCCTGTCTCCTGCCGATAGGAATCTCTCACGTTTACTGAGGCGTCAGCCAATGGCAGGGGGTGGTGGTAGAGAGAGTGGTGGTAGGGGGGGGGGGGGGTTGTTGGAGATGGCCCTAGCGGTGCAATCCTATTTCGCCGAGCAATCGCAGCGGATTGCTCGCTTTCTTTTTCCCAAGAGCATTCGCTACTCCTGGCGCGTGTAGGAGTTGGGGATGGGAGGAAACGGAGCTCCAAAACCCGCTCTCCCGAGTCCTTTGGCTGTTGTGCAACGCTGGGAGAGAAGGGGAAGGGTGGGAAGAAAGAAGTGGGGGAGTACAGCTCCGAACTAAAAGAGTGAGTTCAGCGAGTACGCGGGGCGATTATCTCGAAAGCCTGGCGCTGAATAAACAAAGGTTTGTTTTTGCTCGCTCCGCGCACTCTCGTTGTTTCCTAGTGCGAGAGCAAAGAGGACGGGGGCAGTGAAGGAGAGAGAAGGAAAGATTGGAGATTCGTATCGAGAGCTCGGTGCGTGCGAGAGCGCGCGTAACCCGACGAGATGAAAACGAAGCGAGAATTACAAGTTGCGCTGGGACGGTCGCGCAGCCGGCGAAAGACCGCGCATGACAGCAACACGGGGAGGGCGTCTTGTTTTCCAGAAATTGAGGAAATCTGCGCTTTCGCAAGCGACGGCGCGCTCCGGGCTTGTGCCCAGCTTTGTAAAGTGCCGCTAACGTAAGCACACAGAAAAGAAGACGAATAGCGAATGAAATGGGGACGCTAGCATGCTTCTTTCGCAATTGCTTCCCGTTCCAGAAATAAAAAAATAAGAAGTATGGACAGTGTCCTTTACAAGCACAGGCAGAAATAAAGATTAAAGAGGGTGTGATGACGCTTACTAATAAACAAACAACATCCAGGGTCAGAGACGGCGGAGTATTTCGGGAACTCTTGTCTCGAACCAGCTGCTTAAAGAAGGCTGTCTTCGAAAGAACTGAAAGAACCGCTTAGTCCGCTGCACCTTCTGTCGTACATAAGCGACACTTTGCTGATGCGCAATTCCAATTGCTATTTCTGACGATGGTGAAATGTATAAACAGGTATTAATGCTACGTGTACCTTTATAAGCGAGGACGAAAGGAGGGAAGGGATGGAAGAGATGGAGGAGGAGGGGCTCATTTCTTCAATACGAGGTCATTAATACTTAATGGTGACCATTGCGCTCCAGAATCAAGATATGCTTATGAGACACCGTAATGTGAGGCACGGGACAGCCTCGATCGACCAAGTGAAGTTCTTTATCATGCGTGCATTGTGCAGTATAAGGGAGTTTCTGCATATACATTTAGTTTCAGCTCTGTTTTCCAGCGAAAAAACGCCTGAATTTCCTGCAACCTATGAACCTTTCAATTCCTTGAAAGTGGAGTTATATCAAGATTCATTTCGATGTTTCTGCGCAGTAAATGAAAGGAACGCACTGAGTCAGTGAAGGAAGGCAATTCGTTTGCATTGGTGTGACTCAGCCGTTCACTGAATGCGCTTAGTCATGAATTGTAAAGAAAGAAGGACTAGCGATAAGCAAACAAGACATTTCCAAAGACTTCAGATTAATCGTTGAACCATGCGAATCGCCGCCTCTGTAATCTCTTTATTCTTACTTCTTTGAAAGTACATGTAAAAAGAAAAAAAATAGGCCGTTGCGTATTCAGTGACTAGAATATATGTAGTTAGACAAAACATTTATAAATATTAATACAGGACTCTGTAGCTCAAGGAATCGTTAAATGTACATAGGTTCGTAGGACAAAGTGCCAGTGACGAGGTATGTACGTACAAGCGTGCGTGCGTGCGTGCGTGTGTGTGTGTGTGTGTGTGTTTAAAGCTTAATTTCGATACCGTAATTAGCGAAGTGCTTGTCCTTCTGGAGAGGGGGCAACGACTGACGTGATAAAGGGAACAGAAGAAAACTCACTACTGGAGAGTCACTTGCTTGTTCCAAAGAGACAAGGTACGCAAATAGGTAAATAAATGCAATGGGACGATGGAGCGGGAGTATCAAAGAACAATGGGTGATCCGGCAGTAAGAATGACTCGTTATCAACTACAAAGACAAGGGAAACACCGGATAGCCTGTGAGGCATCACAATCAGCAGCGCACATCGGTGTCATTTCAGTGTAATTAGAAGCCGAAGAGAACGCTCGTGCTAACGAGGTGGCTGACGACAAAGGAAGTTCGAATGAGTGCCCCCTGTTCACCCTCGCACCCCACCCCCTCTTAACGTAATAAAGAACTTATAGCGTCTTGTGCCCCAATGACTCCACGCTGCTCCCATAGCATGCGCAGCTACTTATGTATGCTTCGAACTCCGGTTAATAATGCACACGTCTGGACACAGGGAAAGCACATACGAGCCGTCCAAAGTTAAAGTTACGAGCATATGCGATAGACGTCGCGTGAACTCCCATTTCACCCAAGACGCGACCTTAACGTGGCCGCAAGATGGAAGGAAAAAAATAAAAGAAAAATTTGAGGTACAGGGGAAAAAAGAGAGAAAAGTCATAGTTTGCGTGAACCCGGAGAAATGCAAGTGTATAGAACGCGGAGTATGCTGCTTCATGTTTTACCCTTAATGAACTGTAATGAGCCGATGCAGTCATTAGAGGGGTTGGAGGGGGGTCGTTGTCTGTTCCCATAACAGCAGAGGTGGTCGGGTCGGCGCTAGCGACGCAGTGCGGCCCGCAATTTGAACCACCGACTGAAGGACGCAAGTTGTTTCGCCTTTTGACCATTTATTCGTGCATCCGTGCATATTTGTCCAGGGTCATTTTGTCCTTTCCTCAAGACCCCCAGAAATGTGCGGAGTTCTTTATCACGCATCGGATGACCTTTTACTCTTGTTATTTTTTTTACGGCGCCTACCATTATATTCTGGCTGATAAAAAAGTATGATAACTGCAGCGCTTTGCTAACGTGCGTGTCTCATCTTGTTTGGCTCCTCATTTGTCGTGCTTTACCTAACGACCTCACGACACGATGGCGCTGCGTTAAAAGGAAAGGACAGGAAACAAAATACCGTAATGGTTGGGCGTGGATTAACGCCAGGGCAGCAATTTAGAAATCAAATGGCTCCCCGCTTTATCATTGTTATCGGCAAATTACTCTCGATGTACCCGGCCCCGACCGTCTAAACAGAGAAGCGAACGAGGCAATGTGAAAATGGGTGCAGTATACGTCTGTGTTGGTATTTAATGGCAGCTGTCTTATTTACTTTTCTTGCATCGCTGTTGAGACAAGGCGCACCTACCACTAACTTTAGCAGGCGACTCCACCGTTATTTACAAAAGTGCACCCACCACTACTTCTCTGTATAATGAAAAAGTTTACTTCGTTTATTTTTTAATGAACAAAGCAGTTTTCTTTAGTTCTTGCTTTCATTTGTTAATGGGCTTCCGAAAGCCGCTCTTGCCTTTCAGTGGCCGCCTGCTGATATTTCTAACTCTGATACGTGAGTTTGAAATTTAAAATCTCTTTCGTCACTAAAGAAAGAAATCAGCCAAGGAGCATCCTCTGAAGTATAAATGCAGCCTAGCAGAACTCAGTGTAGCTTCGAAATGGCATATACGCCACTACTGCTTTTGTTGTGGTAGATACGAGGAGGCTTGCTAAAGCTCGTTAAAGTCGCATTCATAACGAAACAGGAAGGTATTGATTACTTCCACTACTTTTAATGAAGAGTTAAACTCGCTTTCATTTGTTAAAAGCATTACAAGGAGGTACACTCCGAACGCTTGACAAATGTCGGGGTCAACGAACGAACTCTGCACACGAGCTATGAGAAACGCGCTGGTGCAGGCGCTCCGCTTTAAGTTCGAGCACCCTTGGCACATAAAACTGGCGCCAAATTTAAAACACATGCTGCTTTTAGCCTTCCGCCCCGATGTGACGTGGAATCGAACCCGGGACATTGAGATGAGCTGCAGAACACTACTTGAAGCTGAGTCACTAAGACGGTAGAATGTTTGTCACTATTTAGTAGTTTCGAGTGACTGTCTTTCAGCGCTGTGTTGATGAACGGAAGTATAGCGTTCACATATAAGCGAAATGCTAATATATGAACATAGTGTTCACATATGAGCTTATGTGTGACCACAGTGTTTATATATAAGCGAAATGAGCATGTTCCACTCGAAGCCTATAGCTCTGCTGGTGTTACGAAGCTTTGATTGAAACTAGCTTACACTCCATTCAGCTTAGTAAACGATGAAAGCACCGGCAATGCGTGATAAATTGGCAACTGGTACCTTGTTACGTACTGCTAGTTTTGTTACATATGGATTGATCACATATCTGACATTAAATCGGGAAAGAAATTACTCAGAACAATTTCCCGCGTTCCACAGTTTCATTGTGGTTGAATTTCGGGGCAAACTGCGTCACCGAATTTATGCCTTCATTCAGCAAGACTTTCGTGATGCAGGGTCGTGTTATTGTTGAGCGTACTTCTTTTTCAGAGATAACTCCTGCTGTTGCAGGTAACCAGCACCCATTATGATGGGGTTCTATATTTATACAATCCGCTTTAGAAATGGTCGTGCCTAGAATATTATAGTCGATTATGTTTCAGTGATCTTGCCTTGCTAAAAACTCGTCCATTCGACAGACGAACTTGTTCGGGCTTGCAGAGTTCAGAAAGTTGCATTCGCGTTACATTGTTCCAATGCGTGTTTCTGTAATCCTTCATTTTCCTCGACATTCAATAGCGCCGAATTGCAACAAAGTTTCGTGGGTCAATCCTGCGCAACGTTAAACCACGGGCGGCTGTCAAATCCAGAGTTCTTCGGAAGGCTGCCCATTTTCTTTTGTCTCCTCGCTGGCCAAGAGAATGAAGGTTTTGTTGAAATAAGCATTTGCGGTGAACCAGTAGACGCGACGTTAGCTTTCCCATGGTTGCGCAGCTTTCATGCTCGCCCAGACATCAGCCATTTCCCTTCGTTTCTGACATTGCATGGTCGTGCGACTGACGTGACATTTAACTGTACCCTGATGCGTTTATAACTTGTCGCTAAGTTCTTTTCTTTTTCTAAACAAAACGTACTGGTATCCCTTTTCATCTCACTAAAATGACGTCTGTCGCCGAACAGCGTGTTGAAACACCGTGACATGAAATTTTACGAACGCACATTCACTCATCATCAATGGTAGCTCAGTGACCTCGAATTCTTACTATCCGCCGCACTCTTATAGTTGTGGTGCTTGGTTGTTGACCCCGAAGGCTGCGGGTCAGATTTTCGAAGGAGAAAAAAATGCTAAAATCCCGTTCGCTGTGCCTTATCTGTGCACGTTATAGAACCTGATCAACATTTCTGGAGCTCACCACTATACGGCGTGCCTCATAGTCACGTCCCGGTTTTGACACGTAATCTCTTAACAATTATCAATTTGTACCGATAGGCGCATTGTCACTGGTCGGAATTTCTCTCGTGCCATCTGTATTTCGTCCAAGTCCTGAATTTCTAAGCGTACGTCGAAGACTTCGAGATTATATTTAAGGAAATCACAAATAATCGTAATAAGTTCGTTCTCCTTCGCTGCGCGGCCTTTCTAGTGAATAAAGTCAGAGTCGCATTGAAACATGAATTATCTCAGAAACAAATCGCTCTGCAATGCAATATTCAAACCACTTTCCCGGTGCAACTACCGCCTGCATATTGCAGGACAGTCGGCGCCAGCGCTTGTAGGAGAGGCAGCACGCCAGGCCAACTCCTCCTGTTGGAGACACCTGGACCAAGCGACTATCGTTATAGCTTTTCGCAGTACCCTCACGCGCGTAAACATATTCCATTGCGCTTCGTGGCCGTTGTTGTTGTTGTTGCAGTTCCCTGAAGTAACGCACGAATCAATCGTGAAAGGGGTCCCAGCAACCAACTATGAGTCGATAGCGTGGACGGCTGAATCGTTGCGTGTTCGCGCGATATAAGAATAATATATTCGAGAATGGAGGTGAAACTCCTGCTGCGTTTCTAAAGCAGCGGACGCGCGTGCACTCTCCCGGTATACGTTTTCGCGTCGTGTGTTTGAATGTAAAGAACAAAGAAGAGATCCGCCGCTTTCTTTTTCTTTCTTACTTACGTGTGGGAGACGGGAACGCTTTTGCCTGGACTGTCATCACGCCACAAGTAGCGTGCGCGCGCCTTGCGGGCATTCAACCTCGGAGCGCGCGCCTTAAAGCCTGCCTGTACGCGGGAAGAGCCGCACTCGTGGAACGTTCTGCCGGGAAACCCGGCTCAGGCTTTTTATTTATGCGTGTTTCATGTATATTGGAATGTAGCATGCAGTTTAGCTTGCATGTGCGTTAGCTTTATGCTTTTCTCCCTCTTCGACGAAAAACCAGATATATCAAAATAAGAGAATTTGCAAGAGATAACACAAAAGGAGCGAGAAGTCAAACGACATCAAATCGAGAAATACTGAACAAAGAAAAAAAATGAATAAAGGCAAAACGATGGAAGCGAACCACCGCGGAAGGCGCGAGCTGTACGGCACGCAGGAAGAAACAATTGCAAAAACGTGACGACGTGGGGCCGAAAATTAGACTTGCAAATAGCCGCACCGCTGCCGCCGAGCGGTTTTTGAAGCCCCCTCTCTCTTTGCTTATAGGTAAAGGCAACGGCACAGCGGCAAGCAACAGCCAATCACGCAACGCGCGCACTACCGCTGACGACGATGACGAGCCCCCCCCCCCCCCCCCCCGCCCTCTCTTTTTCTCTGCACACACACAGCAGCGCATATATGCAGAGCTCTGCGACCGGTCATCCGTCAGTGTGGCAGTCGACAAGTTCCGTGCGAGGAACGAGAGACACCGCTCCAGCGCACGCGACGACTGCGACGCGCACGACGCGAAAGAAGAAGCATCGACGTGGAAGGGTGTGCTCACGTCCTACGCTTGTGTGCCTCAACGTCCGAGCGATGACCCCCCCCCTCCTCCCGTCCACTCCGCGCGCACTTCTCAGCTCTCACCCACCCCTGTACAGGCCACGAAGTTACGTCGTCGCTGCGTCCACCTCGCCAGTGGACGGCGTGCCACGCCATGCCCTGACAGATGCGGGCAGCGGTGACCCTCCGGCCGCGGTGGAGTGCGCAGTGTCGACGATTCCGCCCCCAAATGAAGAAAGGGCGACATAAATCATCCCTCGGTCGGGTGGCGCAAACGGTTTCGCCACCAGGATTGAAGCCGGAGGGCGCGCGGAGGCAAACAATGAAAATAACGAGTCCCTCGGCGTGAGTTAGCGAGTGAGGTAAATGAACAAACCAACGTGAGGCCGTGTAGTATTGGGAAAGAGCGCTCCTATACGGACAGATGCGAGATTTCGCAAAAACGGCAGCAGTGTTGTATAGAAGAGCTCACGAAGCGAATGCGAACGAACTGGCTTTGAAATCGAAAACTTGGTTTTCCCCGAGAAACTGCGTTTTTTTTTTCTTCTTTACCGTGCGTCGACTGACTGTGCGGACGTATGCAAAGAAAGTGTGGTTAGGAAACGAGAGCGGATATGGTAGAGTCGTTTTGCATATATCCTTTATACCATGCGTAAAGCGTGAACCCTCCGTTTGGGATTCCGCTAAAGAGACGCGAAGGACGCATCTTGAACAGCAGTAAAATTCTTCGTGTTTCATCCGGGATCAACATGCTACGTGATGCCAAGCCGGTGCTCCTGTCTCCTATGTATAACCGCGCCTGCGACGGAAATGAATAAAAGAACAGAGGAAAGACGACGTTGCGTTTTAGTCGCATCAAATGGTCCAGTTGCAACATTTCGTATACATTATTGTTAGCGGAATTGCCCATGAAATCAGGAGGTTAGGAAATGGGCAGATGTTCTTTTATCTATACTGTACTGCAAACGAACGAACAGTGGGAGTTTGGCTGGTTTTCCAAGATTGCTTTACGGCGCGGCTTCAATTGACGCAGTCATCTTGGAGGTATGCTTCGCCACACAGTACTGTTCGGAGCGGTGAAGCGACTCTGCCAAAAGCGGTTTCGAGGAAAGTACTTGCATTTATATTAAATGCGCTTAGAAGATATTACTAAAGCGATGCGACAATAGGCGACTGAATATGTGAAAACATTTCTTTTTCGTAAGTGGAGGGGGGGGGGACTTGATTTGTGTAATCATTTGGACATTGAACTGTGAGACAAGCGAGCCAACAGAGAGACCGCAGGCAGAAAGATATAGAGCGATCGCCCGTGATATCGTAATTTAGAACAAAAAGAAAAGTAAAACACACCCCAGAGACCAGTCATCGCAAAAAGAAAAGTTATGTAGGGGCTTCTGATGACACACAAGGGAGCAAACTCCATAGCCTACTCACGTGCCGGTGAAAAACTTTTTTCCGCTGACCAAAACGTGACGCCGATACCACCACCTTTAGCGTGTATAGGACGAACAACGTGTGTTGCATTTACAAGTTAGCTTTTTTCTAATTGTTTAACCGGAAAAAAATAACAAAAGAAAATCACAGACTTCAGTTAATTTGTCGACTCCGAACCGCAAACAGTATCCTCGTGGGATTGGCCAACCATTGGCGTATACTGCAGCAAACGTGCTCGACAGCTCTGCGGGAACATTTCGGGCGCCGTGTACCGGCCGCGAACGCCCAACTATACAGCAGTTAAAGCAAGCTGCAAGCAAGCCTGAGTGTACCGGCTGCTTTACGAAAAAAAAAAAAGAAAAGTACATGTCCGAGAGAAGCGAGCAAGCGTGTAGCATTCCGCTGCCTGCATGATTCGCGATTATGCGTATGAAACATTCCTGTATCGCCCTTCCTATATCCTTTACCTCCTCCTCGCCGTGTGGCGAGCTTCGCATTCACGCACCTCCGCGCAGGAAGCCTTCGCTTACACAGCATCATGGTCCGCGCGTTGGTGGTGTATACCGTGCGCACGAGAAGCACGGACCAACGAGCGAACGTAGAAAACACGGAAGAATGCGCAAAAAAAGAAGTAGACACCCAGAGAAACAAAGACAGGCATCACCTCCTTTCTTGTTTCTCTCTCTTCCCAACTTCTTTGAAGTCGTAAATCATCCAGGTGCTGCCAGAGACACGCGTTTGCGGAATTACATCTATCCATGGCTTGTTTCGCGACTTCTCTCGACATTACTGCGTTCTTATATTTGTTGTGTGCCTTCTTTTTTTTTTTTTTCGTCTTATTTCGACGCTCGTCTAAACGATCCCCGTAGGAGAGACGGCGCGTGCGGAATATATTCGGTGAAGCGCAAAGCCGCAGAGGTACACCGCAGCACAGATTAGGTAGACGTTAAACGGAGCGAGACGTGGCGAATGCGCGGGCCCGTTGGCGCCGCGCGTAGCTCTCGTCGACGTAGTCATGTTCGTGCTGCGTGAATCGTTTTTGTCTTTTCTTTTTTAGTTAAGTTTGTATTACGGAGTGTGGTAGCGTGCGACAGACACGAGGCCATCCAGCGGTTCTTCGCTTCTCGCGTTCTTCGCCGTGCACGTGCACCCGGTGCTTGCGCGCGAGTCTGGTGCGGACAGCCGATCAAAAGTCCACCCCCTTGCTGGGACCCCCCTTGAGAGAAAAGACGGAGTACCGCTGCCTTTCTTTGCGGGCACCCGAGTTCTAAGCTCCACCCCTTCTGGAATCTTCTTTGATGTTGCTGCTGTTGTGCAAAAATAATAATAATAATAATAAAACGAAGATGCGGGAACAGAAATTGTTATTGCTGATGTTGCAAAAACAAACAAACAAACAAGCAAACAGAAAGGAAGATGCGGAAGCAGAAACAAGGGAAGGAGAAAAATGGAGTTCTCGACATTTCTGTGTCGTCGGCTATGCTGCACTTGTGACACTCGGCGGCTTTGACTTCACTACGTGACAGAGCAAGGGAAAAGCTAGACTAAAGCAAATTACTTTAGGTCAGAGTACGTACACTACAAAAACGAAGTTTTCCTTACAATTTGCGAGAGAGAGAGACGGTGCATGGGCAAGTTGTCATTTACGGTAACAAGACGTATCCAAGTTCTTGGAGATTAGATAGATAGATAGATAGATAGATAGATAGATAGATAGATAGATAGATAGATAGATAGATAGATAGATAGATAGATAGATAGATAGATAGATAGATAGATAGATAGATAGATAGAAGTCCTAAGGAAAGGGCAGGTAGACTAACAAGACTGGTCGACTACCTTGTCCTCGGAATAGACAAAAGGAAAACGAAACTGAAACGAGGAGGAACGAACAGACTGCGCTTAGCGCAGACACGTATTCACCACGGCACTCCTCTCCATTCTACTCTTTCGTTCCCTTCCCCTACCGGGCTGCCATGGATGCCACAAGTGCGATAAGGGTGACAGAAAATAGCGCCCTTTGCTTAACCAAACAACAGTTACCGTACAGTTCGTCACGAGCGATCCTGATATAGGCCGTTTTTAATTTCAAGAAGCGCAGCAACGCTATCGTACAGTCGCACATTGGATACGCACGAGGCTGTGGTCGCCGATTTGTCCCCTCTTCTTAGGCCAGGGTTCTCGAGCACGCGGCCCGCCTTCCGCAAGGGGCCCGGCCCTCACATGACTGTTCGTGTATAGTCCCGTCAGACCTATCGTCTAGATTAATTCATTAGGTGAAGTCTTGGTGGAGTCACGGGTGAAGGGTATTAGGTGAAGTCCTGGCCTGCCCCTCTATTTTTTTTTTCTGTCACTCTACTGGTTGCGGGTCCCTAGATGTTTTTTTCCGTTTTTAAGTAGCGACAACTACCTCCTCTCCCGGCACCCTCTCGCTCAAAGCCCACGTCGGCAGCCACGTTCTTCCTAAACACGTGGAGCGGAGCACGCGCGCGCAGATAGCGTCCGGCCGTTAACATACACATTCCTATCAAATATGATAGTGGACGTTCCATGTGTAAGGAAAAGCCTACTGAAACGCACAACTTTCTTTGACGTTCTCTCGCTGCAGCATTAAAGTAAAAGCTTTAGGAAGAACATGGCTGCCAAAAGCAACGCAGATGCGCCAGCGGCACATCAAAGCTTTTCGCCACTTAAAAAACGGAAAAAGATATCTAGGGACTTTAGTTGCAAGTTGAAACATTGGCAGTGAAACCGAACTTGCTTGCATGTGGTTTTCTCAAAGGATTCGGTAATCCAGTGAAGGTCATCAAGATGACCATGGGCCTGCGGCACTTGTTGGTGCGACATTTACACTAAAATTTTTAGCGAATAGTAGACAAGCACAGACCTTAACTGGTTCTGCGTGGTTTCAGTCGTAATGGACCAGTACACACTTGTTGCTTCAGTGTTCGTATACGGCTGACTGTTGTATTTTGTACCCATAGGCGGAGAAGACTACGCGTTCTTCACTTTTTCTGAAATATAAGGTAGCGGGATCGGAATGCATGCATTGAGATATCAGTGTCGCGTTTCCATCGGCACTTCTTCGCTGCGTGTGACAGCCGTGCTTGCTGTACGACTCAGTTTACCCCGCTACCCATTTTGGCTGCTCTCAGCCGCGCGAGCTACAGAAAACGCACGTCGCCGAAGGCGGTATGGGCTTGCGAGAAATACTAATACAGCTTTTCAAAGCGCTGGATGTGAGATATGTTTATCGTAACTTGATTTTGTGTCGCCATTCCATCCTTCGTGTTACCTTTTAGACACTTATTTTGGCAGCTGTTCTTATTGACGAGCTCGGGTCAACGGACGTGTTCTCTTTTCTTTTTTCTTGTTGTTTCTCAGGCTGTCTTTTGTTGACTTCTCCATTTGTTTGTTTGCTTTTTCATTGCCTCTAGTCTGCCGGCACCGGATGGGAGGAGGAGGGCATCGCTCTCTCTCTTTTTTTTTTATCACACACAGACGAGGCTATTTCTGTATAGCCCACGGTAAAGGGCTTTACGCCTTAGTTTCATGTCGGCCAACGCTGCTAAATTTACAGCGACGCGCCACATCGCTTTGCAGGAGGGAGCGCAGTGTTCGTTTTGTCGTCCCTCGGAGCTATTTGCTGTGCAACGTCCCACGCCAACTGGGACTGTTGCCGTTCGAGCTGTTACCAGTCGCAGACGAGGGTATGAATCCTAGCGAAACGCGCTTTATTTCCTTCGTGGGACATGGCTATCTGGGAGCCCGGAGTGGCCGGTCAGGTTACTTGTGTTCAGACAGCACTGCTTTTATAGAAGTGACGCTGAGGTGCTGGATGTATGCGATTCAATATATGCTCCATACTGAAATTTTTCTTCTGCATCGAACACCGTTATTCGGGTGTGGGCTGATGCATTTCAGCTGTTCAGAGGCGTATCGGGTTCAGGTTACACGCATGCTGTCAATTCAGATGCAGTCAGGTTTAAGTTACGCGCGTGTATAGGTGGAGCTTGGATGCGATGCTTGTGATAGCTAGGCTTAGTCTAGCTAAAACTGCAGTCGCTACGCAGGTGTCATGTCGAGCGCTTTATAACGGTTTTTCCATAAGAGGAAAACCATTTCTTCCCGTATAATTTGCACGCGCAGCTATCTGGAATGAAATTTACCCCGAATATCTTCAGAAGAAATTCACAAAAGGCTACTTAGTTATGAACCATGCGACTGCCCGCAGAGCCTTAGAAGTGCACTAAGGCATTGACCCTCTGTTATTTGCAAACACAGGTATCTGTTTACGACAGCTGTTTACAGTGGCATGCTCGCGTTATGGACGGTTTTGGTTCCAGCTTATTACTCGTTCAAAATAGAGAGGTTCATTGTCAGCAATATGCAGGCGTGCAAAATGAATGGGGATTGCATCGCGACTTTTTGATGTGCCTAGGACAATAATTCTCATTCTGTCCGTGTTGGATAACAGGAGTGTGTGTACCATAGTATGAGTTAACTTCGTTGAGCACCGCTTCGGTCTATTTGAGTTATATCTTGCATACCTATAGTACCGTCATGCAGAATACTTGACCGGGGTAGACAACACAACCTGTACTTGCTTGAGTGGACATATGGAACATTCAACAGAGCCCGTGTAATAATAAAAAAAAAGTTGTTGCCATGAATTATTGAAAGAAAGAACTTCAAAAAATATTGATGCAGGGCATATCATTAGAAAAGGTGTCTAGTCAACGGCGAAGCGAAGTAAAGAATAAATATATTTGTGAATTATGAGAGAGATAAGTGCTGCGTGCACCTTGCGATGAATGACGTTCAGTCCGTGATTCCGATTGTCACCGAAATCGCATTTCATGATGCTGTGTCCTTCGATTCGCCTCATCTAGCCTGCGCTTTATTGAACACCGTTCTCGAACACCTTTCAATGTGCCTGCGTAAATGACAGGCCAAGCACCGTATCAGCCATTTTCAGATGCAAGAAGCGTGGTGTGTCGCGTCAACTGCGAAATATTAATGCACATATTGATTTGTAACTCGCCGGAGCATACACCTACGTCGTCGCTTGCGGGTAGTTTGTTTGTGGCTTATAGGGAAGTGTTCTATGTGAGAATATGAAACTTCAGGCATTAATGGCTGTCCATTTTATACACGAAGACAAAAATGCGGCGCCTTTGAGCGAGCTTTGCTCGGTTTAGCAGTTATTCGCTTTTTATTAGCCAAGCTTCCTGTTCCTTTTGTGCGTTGACACGAAAGGAACCAGACTGTCCGCTCTTTGCGACCAGTGTATGTGTACCAGTTATAATTCACGGTGGCAATACGACGCATGAATGAAAGGATGTCCTTCCTTTGTTTTCATAGTACGGTGCCCGTTTGTGACAATTGCTGACCCCATTCTGGATCGTAAAGCCGCCTTTCACGTGCCGCTGCCTCCTCCTCGTTTGTTCCATTCAAACTTTAGTTGACGAGTTGAGATACTTCCGTACCGAGTGGCTCTTTGAAACGTCATCGCAGTGCGGCGTGCGCAGGAGATGGTGTACACAGCTAATAACAGTGCTCTGCATGCTACCTGTGTCTGCGGATTCTTGTGCGAGACTTAGCACATACGCTTAATTGCTCGAAGGGCTGTTTGGAGGTTAAAACGCGCGTCGTAATACAGCGTGGTCGCTGTTTCATAAACAAACGCTGTATGCACCAGTGTAGGAGAGTACGTGCATTTATATTTTTTTATTATGACATGCATACGAAACTGCATAATCGCCTGGATCTCAGGCGCGGACATTAGTACATAATTATGCTTATTATTAGTTATAATACTCGTCACCCTCGCCCAATGTTGCGCGCGCACGCGCGCACGGACGCACCAATGAAATGAAACTTGCAGCGATAAACTCGTCAACGTAATGAATGGCCCGCTCTACTTCTGACTACCTTCTTTGGCTTATATAAAAAAAAAAGCAGTATGTCAACAAAGGTTTACATTCCTGTGCATGCGAAGGTCACCCGTTGATCACGCCTCAGTATGGCGGATGAGTTAGCAAATGACCATACACAGCTTCACTACGTCGTGCAATTGTATACGTTTTTATTAAAGCAGCCTAGTTATGAGGGACAAAGGCTGTGGTCGCTCGTACACATTCGAGGAATAGTCCCACTTTCTGTGCACTCTTCATTTTCAGTGTGGGCATCGTCACAAATCAGGAAAAAAAAACATTTATAAGAAAAAAGTTAAAGGAGCTGTCGCGAGGGCCAACGAGAAACTTCGGCCCACGGAGAAGTCTTCATTGCCCGCCCATAAGAAAAGGGGGCCATAAGGACAGCCGCAGTGAGACTATGCTTGCATCCGCAGCTGGAACGGGACGGGCCGGAATGAGATGTAGAGATGCGTGGTAAAAAAAAAAAAATGAAGAAAACACATAAACTGCAGGCTGTTTCAGTGACGAGCCGAAATGAACAGGCAGAGCAACACGCACTTATCACCCAACTGCCGCGGTGGCCCGACACGCTTGACAAGCTTATTAAAAGACGGCGCTCTCCGCGCTCATCCCAGTCAGCCCAGTTTAACGCGTGCAAAATGGCGTCCACACCGGTTACACCATCGCGGCCCATCCCACGGACACTCGGGCTCTCTGTCTTCCCCGCTGTCGGCTCCTCGGAGCACTCCCATATGCAGACCCGCACTTTCTCATTTTTCCAGTGCTACCTCTGCATCACGCCCGCTCCTTTAATACTTTCTTCGTCCCTTGATCTCACGAACGGGCAAGGCCTCTCCGGCGGGACCGAACAGCGCGAAGCGATCCTCCACGCGCGGCGATCTGGGTGGCACGAGGCCACCATTCCGTCGACTTTTCAAACACGCCGCTCCCTCGAAGAGAAGCTTCGGGGGCCCCGTGGCTGTATCCTCCCAGCATGCCCCTCGGCCTTTCTTTTTTTTCCTTCATCACGGCGATTTCATCTTCTATGCCTCTACTTGTCCCGCGCGTGCAATTTATCCTGTCTTTTTTTTTCTTTTTGTCTTTTCCCAATTCTCTGCAGTCGCGCACGTAGTCGAGATAGCTTTGTTTCGTGTACAAAAAGAAAAGAAAAAAAAACGCTAGAGCTTCTTAAGCACTGCGTCGACTCGTGGCCGGTAGACGCCCTGGACGCCACGAAGTTCTTGTTTTACTTCGCCGCGTCTCTATCTGTGCGCGCGCATCTGCGGAACACGCGTGCGCGCTCCTATGGAGAAAGAGCTATGGCCACGCCGTGCTCCTGGAAGCTGACCTTCCGGTCGGGTCGGTCGACCGGCCAGCCCGCAACAGAAATCGTGGCTTCGTGCTTTTTCGGCCACCCCATCGGTCTTGTACGTGCTGCTAATGCGTCTTCCTTCGTGTCTTCTTCTTTTTTTTTTTTTTTTCATCTGTGTTTTACTTTGTCCCGTGTATTTGTGTACGCCAGAGTTCGTTTGTATAAAGTGGCCACCTGTGCGATACTGACCTCCCAGCGAGGATTGCCCGAATGGCGCCGAAAACCAGGTCGCTGGAGTCTAATAGGAAAAATAAAACAGTGTGAAAAAGCCGGTGATGGAGAAGCCGACACTGTAGGTAAGTCGTGAGGTGCGGCTCTCTAATGATATCTATATTTGTGTGCGATATTATCTTAGTAAAAAAACAATAAAACCGAGGCTTTCTTTCTCTTTTTTTTCTCTCTCTCTCTTTCTTTTTGACGGTAGGGAAGCGGCACGCTGGAACTATAGGGTTCCCAAAGAGTATGCAAAGCGTATAGTGTCGACTGGGCTGGTATATCTATATATAGCCCGAATACGTGACCCATAAATGCACTTTGAAGTTATGTATACGGCAATGTCCTCGTAAAGCTGCAAAGAGCATTTTGGTGCTTCAGCACGTTTCTTTTTGCTACAGTTTTGTCTGACCGGCAGGAAATTTAGACATTTCCAGCTTCCATTATTACTTTTCAACGCCCATGCTTTTATTAACCGCCTGTCTATCACTGGTACGGCTTCGCACGTTCTCAAGAGGAATAAATACGAGCGTTATACAGTAAATATTACAGGCGCACTGACGTTATTTTTGTATGTCAGGATGTCAGCGTAACGGTACGTCAGAGAAACTTTTGTCTCAGTCAGCTATACGAGAAACGAGGATAGTAATGTGTCTTGTATAAGGAAGCTTGTCCTGAAAACTGAATCCACAAGGATATATATAAGAGCCGAAGCCCTGTACCTCGAGCGCAAATGGCGGTAAGCGTCAACACTTGTACGCGGCAACGGTGTTTTCTAGCCGCCGAAACCCTTGGTTCGCGCCCTACAATAGCACGGCTTCCTGTACAGCACTCTTATGGTTTCTTTCCGGGTTAAATAAAACTCCCGCTTTTCTTTTTCTTTTTTTTTTTCTTCCTTCACCACCTGCTCGATTGCTGGACTCGCAACCGTGGAAAGCGCTCGCTCTCTCGTTGCTTGGCTCGGAGTGACTAAAACACGATAAACAACTGGCATGTTAAGTGTATTGCCCTGTGTGTTGGTGAAAGACCTGCCTCTCTCGTTTTAGCATATCCCGTCAAGCCTCAACAAGGTAAAGAAAAAAGCCTAGCGAGAACAAGGTAATCTTGTAAACACGCGGAAGCCTCGTAAGCAACGCGCAGGAACACCAATAAAGCTCGCATCCTTGCACGAGGAGGAAACGTCGGAACAATTGAAAACAATGCTCGGCTCGAACGCGTTCTAAACTGTTTGAGGTTTGGGCGGAAGGAGACAACGAGAATGAGAGAAACGACAGCGCGAAAGAGAGAAAGAGAGAGAGAGATCAGTGCGAAAGCGAGGGTCTTTGCAGAGAGCAAAAAGATACAGAAGCAGGATGTACAAACAACAAACACAGAGGCGCTAGCGAGGAACCGTTGCCAAAACTTGCATGCCACGTAAGATGTGGCTCGCTCCCCCAGTGCGAGCGTTGCCCAACCTTCGTGCCAGACTGGGTCTTCTCGGTGGTCCCGCCGCCACGTCGTTTTATGTTTGTTGCCAAAGTAGTGTGCATCATGAAGTAGATTTCGAGTTGGCCAGACAGAATGCGAGGTTGCTTTCGCCCCTGAAGGGCGACTGCGGCTGAGTTTGCATAACGCTTTTTGCTGATACCGAGTCAAAACACTGACTCACAGAATTATTCAGTCTTGTTTTATTGCCATTAGAATGACTTGGCCAGTGTCAAAGGCGATTGAAAGAGTCTCGTCATGATTAGATTGGCGCCGGTGACAATGCTTGTGTTTGTCGAATGGCAGTGCTCGGAGCCTTTGGCTTAAGGTAAATGAAAGATAGAGTGGCGCAATATTTGTGCATCTCACCTATGAACAATTAGAGGCATCAAACAGTTACTTTATTTCATTTTCTTTTCACCAAACACGTATCAACGTACTGTCGTGCGTCTGGGCTATCGTGCAAATACATATAAAACATACTAAAACAATCAGATAATGTCATCATAGTTTACATATAACTCGCGGTTATCTTGCCCAGGGGAGTGATATGTGCGCATTTAGTAAGATGATATGGCATAGTGGTTTTGCTCAATACGTCCCACACCCAGAAAAGTCTCAAATTTCTCGCCGCTCAAAGAACGCCCCTTTGGCAAGTTCCCCTGCTCGTGCGAACAGCAACCACCACGGTATATACTCATTCAGCTAGCTCCTGAAGCCCGTGACGAGCTAGGGCAGGCATTCTTTAAGAGTTACACGTCCGAGGTTATTATTATGCACAAGACGAGCAGTCGCCTTAAAAACGGCGGTGCAGTGCACGGCTCTCAGTTCATACAGGCTTCCAGGACGCAGTTAGCTTCCAGCAGTGCTGCACGGTACTGCATCGACCACGAAACGCACGGCGCCGTCAGACGGATGAGGAAGAGGGGACGCGGCGGATGCAGCAGGCAGTCTGCCAACCAGCCAGCGCAAGCGGGTTGAGAGTCGGCCGCTGCCCAAAGACAATAATGAAAGAACGAAAACGGTTCAGATAATGGCAAACAAGAGCTAGAAGGTGGGCTACAGGCGTCTCGCCTGCGCAGCGGAAGTATCCGAGAGCGCAGTGTCTGGAGGCGGCTTTGTTGTACCACCACCGAGGGGCATTCTTCTGTGGTCGTTCAAAAGGGATCGAATGACACCAGCGAGCTCGTTCGGTCGCTCGCTCCGTCATCCTACCGCGCTCACGAAGTTCGGACGTGCGCTGTCTTGCTGCCGCCCGACGCGCTGACCATCGAGGCACGTGACCGGAAGGAAGGGGCTGGCTAGTTTTGTCGTACATAATGTGTGGAATCTTGGCTGAATTCGGCAGGTAACGTCAATGTGAGCCGAGTTGGTCGTTACGTTCCCGTAGCCGAAAAACCTGAGAGTTGTGAAAGAGAGTGCGTGTAACATGACGAAATAGCTTAGCGAGACTCGTTGCTGGGCTAGTTGGCATGCTGTAAATAAACTAGACGCCATACCATACCAGAATAGCGATGAGGCAGAAGAACGGAGGCCCTTTATACTCTCTGATGTGGTTAGCGTTTAGTTTACTCGCAGTCAAGGGAGCACTTACTCACCGTGCTGACACTTAAACATGCGGTCTCGTTGAGCCTTATCACGCGTACACCTGTTTGTTTGATGGTGGTAGTTTTACAACAGTCTATAGCTTACATTGATTTGTCTCTCCGCGCAACGTTTGCTCGCACAGCTTTCCGGGTTTCTAAGTGCCCTAAGGTGATGGCGCGCCATGATGAGGCCAATGTAAACTATTTCACTGAATTTCGCAACGCTTCCTGTTTCAAGGAAGCTGCGTATTCTGCAACCACAACATAACTCGCGACGACGATAAAAATAAGCTCATATAGATCACCTTCACTGTTTACTTACCGCAGCTGTCTTTTCTTTTTGACCGATGAGAAGACTCATGGCTATCCGCCCCAAGCTTACTCCCCAAACGGTTTGCTCTCCAAACGGACTAATAACAGTGGCCAAGCTAGGAACGAGGAACTCGAGATTCGATCCTTATATTCGACAAATGTTATTGAAATATGGCCCCAATGTTCCCGCAGAGTCAACTCTTAATTTGTACAGGAGGGCTCTATAGCGCGACGAGGCAAGTCACGACCGCGGACACAGTGATGCAACAAACGAATCATTTCGCCAACTTTTATACCTTTGCTGTTAAAATGGTAAGCGAATTGTTTGCATACTTTAGCGTTTTGTAGAGTTGCTGACAAAGAATATGCGCGTTCGGGCCCGCCTGAACACACGGATGTTTGATTTTCCGGGCATTCATGCACGTCAAGAACGTCAGTCACGCATCAAAGATTCAAATCGCGTTGTCTAATCAACTGTACAGCATTAATATCTAGACATTTCCATGACGTGCTTTCCTGTTCTACTGTATGTGCGTTTACTGTTGCGTTAAATAAACGCGAGGCAGTAGCGCACACAGGATCTCTGCCAGGGGGGGGTTCAATTTTTCACAAAGGGCCGGGCTTGCGATTACACCGTTGTTGCGTGTGTAAAAAAAAAAGTAAATAAAATGCCAAATAATAGTAACATCAATGATGATGATTATTTTTATTATTTTTTTCGGTAATAACGGGCGCAGCCTCTTACGACTGTGTTTGTACCATGCAGGGCGTCCCATGATTGGTAGTACATTTATTTTTACTTGTGTAGCGCAGCCAGACAAAGTATGAACGAAAACACTTGCTCCAAAGAGAGCGGGTTAATATGCGAGGGCACCGATGCTCAATGCAGCGAAACACAGAGACAGAAAACTTTAACCACTCATGAACACTTCCACTGTTACAACAGAATTAGGCAATGAAGCAATGCAGGATCTGTTATAGCTGAACTAAGCAAAGAAGGCATGTAGGAGCTCGCTGATGCTTCCTGTCTTTGTTTTTGCCCATTATTTACTCTGATCACTTTACTTGCTCTTCAAAATAATCATTGGAATGCACTGTACAACGTTCCGTTGGCTTATCGATATACTTTCACGCACGTCACTGGCGTTAGAAAGAAATAAACAAACCCTATCATTCACAGGTATTAGCTGCTCGGGCGCAGATAATGAATCAAAAGAGAGCGTCGCTTAATCCTCACAGAGCGAGCAAAAGCGCTTATTCCTCACTTCACAGATAGCTAGGAGAGGCAAAGAGGGAATACGGGGCATTATACGTCCGCTACAGTTTCATAGCCTCATGCTCGTCGCAGCCATGTCTCTGGGACAGTGTTTCGGGCTGTTCCTGCGTATATATATCTTCCCCGGACGGATGGACGGACGCGCGAAAACGAAGCCACGGGCTATCATTAACGAGCCGGAAGGGGTTATGGCTAAAGGGAGGGAGGCGGTGGACAAACGGAGTGCACGCGCCGCGAGGCTCGTGTTTGTGTTGGCCGAGCGTGCCACGTGGCTGTCGTGACAGGCGGGGCAGCCGGGACCGCAAGAAAGCTGCCGAGGGCGAGAAGCCCGAGGAAGGGCTCATCTATCATCGGCGCGGACACGTAGTGTACGTACCGAGTGCGGCGCGCCGGGCCGTGTGCCCAGTATCGCGGCCGGCCGGCGCGGTCATCCGAACTGCGACGACGAGACGAAAAGGGCTAAAGGGTGCAAGCAAGAAGAAGTAGGACGAGGGCCGGACCTGTACGCAGCCGTCATCGATCCCGCCGAGACCTGAGGACCACCGCGCGTTCGGTTTACTTCGAGCTCGCGACGAACGCGCGCCCGAACACACACATGCACGCACGCACGCACGCACGCACGCGCTGGAAACCTATTTCCGGTCCGACTTAACACCGAACCAGGAGGGGGGCTGCCCTCTTCTTGAGGAGCCCTCACTGAGCCAGCACCGGCTCTCGGAAGGGACCTCCAGAGGTGAAGGTCCAGCGAACGCAATCCGCAAATAAAGAATAGAGTTGTTACGGCAGGAGCACCAGTCGCCCTTCCAACCACACACCACGACCTCGACTTCCTTGGTTGTCCGTTTGTATCTTTTCTTTTTACTCCTCTTTTACGTATGTGCCGCTTGCTTCCCTCTTTCCTGCTCAGGTACTCCCTCTTACCTCTCCCATCTGCTCCTCGTGCTTCTGAGCGTAGGGTCGCGGGGTCAATTGTAATGTTAAAGAAAGGCCATCGTGCGTGAGCGAGCGAGTTCTCGGCGGTCCGGACAGGTATGTATACACGGGTGCTGCAGTCAGTCGTGTAGTAGCATTAAGGGGAGAGAGATGGCGAGGATATGAGGAGAAAGCGGTTGGGAATTGAGCCGTCGTTAGCGGAGTACGCCGATCCATCACTGCGAACGCGGTCGCTGCGCTTGTTGTTCCGGTTGCGAAGGTGAAAAGAAAGAATATTGCCTTACTTGGTAACCACTATACTACTGCGCGAGGTGGTGTTCTTTTGCCGACTGTGGAGGGCACGGGGGAGAAAATGACACGACGGGATAAATCGTGCCGCGGTGCTTGCGGTGTCCCGGTGACCTGCGGCCGGCCCCTGATGGATTAGATGTGGCGGACTTGTACAACAGAACGGGCGGGATTCTCCTTTCGTTTTCTTTTGTTCGCTTATTGGAAACTATGTGTATGTTCTACAGTGGCATATTTCGGTGTAGCTGCCGTGTTAAAAGTAAGCAATGTTTCTGAAATACGAAGTGGTGCATCTGTTTGTGTCACGGCCGCCTAAATAGACTTAGGCTAGTTTCTCAACAAAAGAAACTTTCCCAGAATCGCCTAATTAGGAACGACACAAAGAGACGAAGAGAATTTAGAAAGAAAAGTGAAGGTTAGCGCAGATACAAAAAATGAGCTAGTATATCTTGTGGTGCGCTCAATCAATCTGGAACGAAGAAGCTGAAAGAAGCAGTGCTTCTATCATCTTCGAAAATGCGTGCCTTTTCGGCATTTCCTGAAAGCAGTTCCTAGAGTACAAGACATACACGAGAGCTCTATTTTTCGTTTGCCGCTTCGGACGGGTTACTAGGAAGTTTGCTACAAGAGTTTCTCAGAAATTGTGGCGATGAATATTTCGTCAGAAGATAGCCGGTGATTTCCTGGTAGCCATCTTTTGCATTTGTGTTTTTGTTATCGCCTGTCTGCAGCGTTATTATGCCCACCTCCCGACGAACGTAGCGAGTAATCCGACGCCTCTTCCCAGTTCGGTCTCATACCTGCAAGTCACTACAGCGACGCGCTTTCAATCTTCGTGCTCATCGAAAAGCACTGACCAAAGCTAAAGGTTTCACATGCCCTTGCCTCTTGCCTGTGGTAGTGTCGCCCAACGACCCAGGAGGCCTGGAAGTTCCTGAATTCCTTTGCAGTAAGCTTTTTTTTTTTTTCTTTTCAGGTTGACTCGATTCGGTCTCTCGCATCTCCTACGACGGAGCTACATGTGCAAACATCTACGATGAATTCTCGTTGATATGATCCCGTTAAAAAACTTTTTTTTTTTCGGATATGTGTATCTTTTGTACAAGCAATTGTTCGCTCAGTATTTTCATAATAATAAAATAATTGGTGGAGATTTACCCGCCAGAACATCAATATGATCATGAGGTATGCCGTAGTGGAAGGCACAGGAAATCTTGATTATGTGGGGGTCTCTCATGCGCACTGAAAACCGGCACTACACGAGCCTCTAGCGTTTTGGCCTCCATCGAAAAGTGCGCGGCCGGTATTATCCTTGAAGATTATGTATATATATGACGATATTACACTGTAGATGTTGCGGAGAATGGCCGAACATGTTGCTTTATGCGCATAAACCTCTGCTGATGAATCATTGGCGGTCAACGTCCATGCATTACACACTTACCTAATGCATTCATTTTGCATATCTATATAAATACAAGTACGGCTGGGTGTCACCGTTCACCACGTCCACGTGGCACGGTCAAGGAGAGGAGCTCTTGCGTAACTTTTTGACCTCTGTGAGACGCTACCGTGACCGTCAATAATGAGAGCGTGGAGTACGAGGTTCAGTGCGTTACGTAACACTACGTCACGTAGCACGGGTCGCCGGACACCACAGCCTCGCCCGATCTTGACCCGTATTTATCTGGTTGGCCTGCGGCGCAGTGAGCCATGACCATCTGGCATGCGACCTCTTCGTAGACGGTAATTTGGTATTGCGCCATGGACCGGCCTTCACGGTCGTTATATCGTGTCATACCTGCGCGTGTGATTGCCACTTGCTGAAATACAGCCTTTCTGGCGGCCAGCGCAGACCATTCGGAGAAGCTGTGGCAGCAGATAAATCGTACAGATCAAGTTTCAGGTAAAAATACTTTAAAGGAGGGATCCAGACTAGAAGAAAAACTCAGGGGGACATCGAGGCTTGAATCGATGAACAGATCGCTAAAAGCGGTTGAGAACAGAGAATGTCGCAGGAGCCAACGTTTCGACAAGTGGACAGCGTCAGGACAGCGAAGGCGGGATTACTTTTAATGCATTCTTTGTTATACACGCTCGAATAAAGTAGGGACACCACGTTTCGCCCAATTTCACAGCGGACGAGAGAGCAGCGCTAGATCGCGCGCATGAAGACCTACCACGGTGGTCTAGTGGCTAAGGTACTCTGCTGCTGATCCGGTGGTCACGAAATCGTATCCCGGCTGCGGCGGCTGCATGTCGGTGGAGGCGAAATGTCGAGGCCCGTGTACTGTGCGATGTAAGTGCACGTTAAAGAGAACCCCAGGCGGTCGAAATTTCCGGAGCACTCCACTACGGCGTCTCTCATAATCAGAGCTGGTTTTGGGACGTAAAAACCCAGAAATGAATTATTTAAGGTAACACGTGAAGCGGCACGATAAGCATGGGTCTTATATTTGAAGCATGAGGCAGAAAGACGTGACAAGGACGAAAGAGCTAGGCGGCCTGTGGGAATGGTGAGGCTTGCCTGAAACAGAAAGAGCTCGCTTACGTTAAAAGATTATGTGAAACGTATGGAACTTAAAACGTATTATTAGTGTAATATATATATCTCGATTAGAAACAAATGCAAGAGAGCTCCTCTCTTAAAAACGCTTCTCTTTATCTGTTTTGATTTATGTACAGTAAGAATGCAAGACGGTATGTATGTATGTATGTATGTATGTATGTATGTATGTATGTATGTATGTATGTATGTATGTATGTATGTATGTATGTATGTATGTATGTATTTGATAGATAGATAGATAGATAGATAGATAGATAGATAGATAGATAGATAGATAGATAGATAGATAGATAGATAGATAGATAGATAGATAGATAGATAGATAGATAGATAGATAGATACGGCGATTCCGTCACTGCAATTGTGCCTGAAGTGTCCATGTTGCTAATATTGCAACAACTAGAATACAAGGCAAGGACCCGCACTGAAACTTATAACAAGTTACTTAACAGACAGACGACAAGCTGTGTGCATTGGTTCCTCGCTTTCTAACTTCAGAATAACCAACAAGGGGGTTCCGCAGGGATCGATACTCGGCCCGCTTCTATTTTTGCTTTATATAAATGATTTGCCTAACTGTCTATCACAAACTGAAGCTTTCCTTTACGCGGTCGACACCACATTGCTTGCTAGCGATCGATCATTATCTCTTCTTACAGCGAAATTAAACACTGATATGCACAATATTTTAGCATGGTGCCACCTTAATTCGCTTAAAATAAACCCCACCAAGACTTCGTTTATGCTTTTTCATTCCAGTCATAAAACACCAGAATTCTTTCGCACTGTCATCCTTGACTCTCACGTCATTAGTGCAGTAGATGAATGCTCATTTCTTGGTGTTACTTTAGACCCTCACTTAAAATTTACGAAGCATATCTCCCATCTGAAGCGCCAACTTGCTCCTGGTATTAGAATTTTAATTAAAGCTAGGTACTATTTCAGCAAACCTACACTAATAACCCTGTATTATTCCTTCATTCACAGCCACCTGAATTACTGCATCACGTCATGGGGTACCACTTATCCAACACATATAGCACCGCTACAACATTTACAAAATCAGGCCATCCGTATACTAACGTTCAGCTCATTCAGCTGCTGTGTTTCTGACATCCTTCATAATCACAGAATCCTTTCACTGCATAGCCTTGTTAAATACAATTTATGTATAGTGTTATTTAAACTGATGAACAACCCTCCTCCAGTGAACATATTTCCCGAAGCTATTCTCATTAACACCAATCGAACAAGGTTCGCAGCAAACAATAATTTATTATTGCCACTAGTCCATACTAATTATGGAAAACACTCTGGTTATTTCGCGTCATTATCGACTTGGAACAGCCTTCCTCCTAACATTAAGCAGTCTTCATCGTTAGCTCTTTTTAAAAAAACATTACTCACATTTCTTCTTATAGATTAGAATTCGGAAATGTATATTACATCCTCTTCTCATTCGTGTACTTTTCGCACTGCCACAGATTTTAATTTTTATTTTTTTTTATCATTCCCTTATTCATTTGGTTAATGTATTTTAGAGCTTCTTTATTTTGCAAAATGTTCTAAGCAGTGTTTCTCTTGTCCTTATAATTGCTTAATTTTGAATACCTGTAGTTTGTATTACATTTTCTTCTATAACCTTTTTCCACGTTGTTGACATGGTTGCATTTTACTTGTTCATATCTCACACATTTTTCTGTCAGGAGGTCCCCCTTCAGCCAAGTGCTCTGGGACCTCCTTCTGTATACTTATCTAAACATGTATGTTTTTTATGAAAGTAAATAAACTGAAACTGAAACTGAAACTGAAGAATACAAGGCAAGGCACCGTCGCTTTCCCTTGAAGTGCCTGATTGGTTTGAAGAACAGAATGGTTTTCACGCAGTTAGAACCGACGGTAGTACAACGCTATCTCACTGTTTGACGCTTCTCGTCTGAGTATGGCTGATAAAAATATACTTGCGCGTGTTGACACTGGTTCCAAGGTGAGCAGAACGGAAGCGTCAGAAACGAAGAAAAAAAAAAAGAACATGAACTCCGTTTCCTAGGTCACGGAAAGGAGATATCTTTAGAACCGCACTTTCGTAATTACGAGATAGCATTCAACGGTCGAGGCCAGAGCGACGCAATTCCCCCCTCTGGATGCAGATTCTTAGAATGCTTGGGCCAGCTTTTGCCTCGGGGTCGACCCATGTTGACCCGGTCACACTGCTCAAATGCGTGGCAGATGCGGCGCATGAAATTTATGGCAGCGCGACGGCGGTGCACGTGTGCGTCCGGTTTCCCTGCTTGGTCGCCGTGTGCGTTATAACAATATTCACCGTGGGCGCCTTCAGGAAGCGTGTAGAGGTCGAGCCGCGCGCGTTATTTTTGACTCTACAGCGTGGGCGAAGCGTGAATAAACCATGGAAACGCGGTGAGCCTCTCGGCCTGTGCGCGTAGCACGGCAGCGGGAGCTGTCGTGTGCATCATCGAGCGCTGCCGAAAAGTACAGTTACAGCTGCTAGAAGCTATGATTATTGAATTAGTCAGCTGTGGTTGTTTACGTTAATGATGTATCACGTTTGGTCTGCCAAGGTGAAGTTTACGGAAGCTGCATGTATCAGCGTTGGAAGCAGAACAAATCCGCGCACATTATTTCAACGACAGGAAAAAGTAAAAAAAGGAATGCTTTCCAGAATCGTAATGTCAACGACATGGACGTGTCATAGCGGCGGGAGCAAGAGCGCGTGGAAGAGAGATGGAAAGAAAGGTTAAACAAATGAAGGAAAAAAAGAAACGCGAGCCATTTTGCTCTTGCACACGTTTTGCTCCTTGTGTGAAGGTAGGTTATGAAGCAACTTTTGCTTGGCAAGTGAGCGGTCAGTTTTCAGTAGCTGTAAGCTGCCTCTATACGAGAACGCACTGGAATACACAGGGGGCTTAGACAAAGGCATATGTATAGAGAGAGAAATGTCACTGTACAAGCTTATATGTTTATAGGCATAGCTATATACGGCACATGCTTAGGTCGTTATATTGCGGGTCAGTTGTCAATGTTGAGTATTACAGGTAAAGTCAACGCGTTGACTCAGCCATTTAATGCATAACCCGGCCATGGTGGCAGCATTTCGAAGGAGTGGAAATGCAAAAAAATTCCAGATGTACTCAGGACTATCGGCGCAGGTTAAAGAACCACAGCTGGCGAGTGAGAGAATCAAACTTTATTTGGTCCGCAACAGACGCGAGACGTCACTATAGACATCGCTCGGATGGGGCCCACTCGTAGACTGATCAAACCTGACGATCCTTCCGCGGTCCCTTTGGGTGGCTGAGAGGTTTGATCCTGCAGCTTAGTTAGCTTCGTCATGTATACTTGGGTGAGAGGGTCTCCGGCAAGTGGTCAAAGCTACTACGGAGCCCTCCACTACGTGGTATGCCTCATAATCACAGCGTTGTGTTGGCTCGTAAAACTCCATTAATTATTACTCTTGCCACCTTCAGGCAAGTGGTGGCAGAAGAATAACAAAAATTATTGGATTTTATGACGCTAATAATAATAATAATAATAATAATAATAATAATAATAATAATAATAATAATAATAATAATAATAATAATTGCCGGGCTTTGACTTGCCAAAACCAGCTATGATTATGAGGCTACTTGTGTTCCGTAGTAGCGCAAGCTGAACTGACACGGACAGCAGAAAGATACACCTGACACACCACAGCGCCGTAGTTGAGGGCAGTGGGGTAATTTTGACCACCTGGAGTTCATTGAAGTTCACCTAAACCCAATTATACGGGTCTATTTACATGTGGTCCCATTGAAACATGACCGCTAAAGCCGAGGTTCGAGATTGCGTCCTCGAACCGCCAAGTTAGGACTGCGGGTGCAGGACAGCAACACAAACACGCAAGCGCAAACGTGATGGCGCTCTGGAAAGGAGTTTCATTGCCGTATAGTGGAAGCCGTATCTACCTCGTGTCGCACAACACATGCCTCAAGCCTCTAATTAATTTCTCAATTAACTTCCCTGGTTTACCACGTTAACTAACCTTCTTAAGGCGGTTACATAATGGACAATGGACGATAAGTGCTCGAGCATACTAGATTGCCCATGAGGACAACGTCGGAGATTGTTAAATTAAGTGGCCTCTTCAAGAGACGTAATTGCTCTTTTCTCTTTTTTTTCTAATTATCCTAACGGACAGAGAACCGGAGTGGCATTTGCATGCGAGTTTTTCTTAATTTTTTTTCTCTCTAGCTTGCGCACGTCAGAAGTAAGCTCTGACCATGGATGACAGTGTATATACTAAGCTGAAGAAACTTTGACGACCCTCACTACAGTTGTAATACGTCGGTGTTCGGGCTTCACTGCAGCTCTTAGACGAATCTCGTACAGGAGTCAGCAAGAAGTCCTGACATTACTTATCCAGCGAGACGCAGGCCTCAATGGCACTCCGCAAATAAATCTTACGTCATTGTAGCGCACGTGACAGTAATGCATGTGCAGTTCGGTCTTCCTTTTGTCTAAATTAATCTTTTTTTTTTCATTCACCCCTCTTTGATCTGGAGTTGCATGTCGCGCCTGTCACTGGGCTAATCTCTCCAGACGTAATCTAACTGTATCGGTTCCTTTATCATGCGTACATAGGAGAGCTATTTTAGGAGGTGGCCCTTATGAGCCCCTGTGTTGACATATTTGTTTCAATTCCCGGTTTGGCAGTATCAGGCGATGACCCATTCCAAGTTACTTCCTTTACCTAAACTACTTTCATTATTTTCTAAAGAAAGGATTGAGAAATGGCGAGCACGCGCGCTTTTCTTTTGTCGTCATGGCTGCTAACTCAGTTTGAAAGCATGAAATGAAAAAAAAAAAAAACCTGTAGAAGATTCACGTAGATCGTATTGGCAACAAGCGAGCAGCATGTTCCGTGTATGTATAATATACGTAAGAAAATAAGCCGAGATCAATAAGTCTTCCGAGGCCTTGCTCGCTAATCTCGGACTCCGCGCGTTTTGTCGTTCCAGCAGCGCTCCAAGCTTTCTGGTGAACTACTCTAATGGACCGTGGGTTCGGCCGATGGCTATCTGTACTTTTTGTTGCGAGAGAATCGACAGACGTCGTTGGGCTAGGCTTCCTCGTCGTGTTCCACAATTTGCCGCTGGGCCTCGTCTCATTGTTTTCCGAGCGGCACCAGTGCGCTCTTCTTGACAATCGATTCGTCGTCGAATCGAGATTTTTGCTTTTTCAGTTTTCATTGCCCCCCCCCCCCCCCTCCCCTTACCCACTGAAATTCTTTAGAAAGCTATACGCTGACTGGAGGTCCGAATCAGAACAGTCCGCTTCCTTCAAACATAGTGCGTCGCCTTCGACGGTTGCCATAGACGTTGCGTGGAGACGTCGCTTAATAATGAAACATGCACTCTGCAACCCCTTGGAGACGGGTACGGTACACATTTGCGACCTGTGCGGCGCAAATTGTTTATTGATTTTCCTGAAAGAAATGTGCAAATAAATGCAGCCCCTTGCTCCGATAACCCGTCTGCGAGGAGCGAAATGGCAAAGGGTTTCGTGTTCTGGGTCGCGACGAGTTTCCCTATAGCCGGTGTCTTTGTTTGTAGCGAGGTTTGTAAAGGAACGATGTTTGGCTGTGCATTTAGAGAAGACTGCATACGCATTTGTGTAACATAGTCTTCCTCTTGTATATTTGAATTCTTGGCAAGTTATAGTTGTAGTCGGTATCGCATCTCTGTTAAATTAGTTGCAGTCTGACCTCTACTAAGTTCAATTCCACTCATTGACTCTTCATATAAAGAGTCACTGAGTGGCACTGCAGCAAGGACAACGTTATATTCCACTGCTGTGTTATGACCGCAAATGCACGGTGAAAGATGACATGAGCACCAACCATGATTATTTCAAGAGAACACGTCCTCGTGGTTCTCCTGTGCTCGAGAAGAAAGTTTGCGGATATTTCAGCGTTTACCGGTGTCTTTCAGATCATATGATACAAGGTTCGCTTGCTACGTGGGTCTTAACTGACCTAGTTACTTTCATGCCTCCCTGTCTGCTTGGCAATCTCGTTTTTGTGAATGACGGTGGTGCGCGATCAACATGAATCATCACGAAGCACTGCAGCGAAACCGTTTGCCTCGGAGTAAGCTGGCGTCTCTCAGCGCGACTGAGTTTCCAAGTTCCGACTAGTCGTCAAATCCGCCGTCCACCGAAATGGCTGCCACTGCCACCTCGTCCAACAAAATGACCGCACATTCGCTTCCAGCGAGTTACGAAAGTCTGTGAAACAGTTCGGCACCACTTGACGGCCGCGTCTACGTATACGAACCGATGGCCGAGCTTGCTTCAAGGTTCATTTCACTCCGGCTCAATCGAAACAATGCTGGCGGTTGTTTTAAACAGCCATGAAACCTCGCACAAACGGGACCTTTTGGGAAGGACAAAAGCGGTCTGTCATGGTCCCCAGGACGCCGTAATCGAGAAACAATAAACACGCAGCACTCGCAGACATACGTCAAAGGGGGGAGGGATGGGGCATCTAGGCACCAGGAAGCCAGAGTAAAGAAGAGAGGAGACAAGGTAATGCGGGAGGAGGAGGAAGGAGCAGGGGCGTATCCGTGATCGAGAAGCCATCTGGTCCACAGTCCACTGGTTCGAGAGAGAGAGAGAGTAAAGAGAGAGAGAGAGACAGTGCACACCGAGTGTTCTGCACAACACGCGTCAGTGAATGCGTTCGCAGCGGGCGGCCCAGCTCTCTCTGGGCTACAGCGCAATGTGGCGGAGGCGACCAGCAGTAGACGCCACGAAACTCGACTCCACTCCGGAAGGAAGTCCCACATCCTGTTTCCGGCTGTCCAGCGAGCGAATGCCGCCGACACCCGTTGTTGGTGCACTGCGCGCGCCGTTCGCGACCGCTTTGTGTGACAGGGACGACGAGTCCGTCCAGCACCACTACGCGGTAGCGCGTTTCTTTTATCATTTTTCATCTAACAAGCGCCAGCGCGACGTCTCTCTTTGGGCCAGCTCGCCTTGTTTCCAGCAAATGGACGGGCCCTCAGTTGTGCGTAGCGCAGAAGCTCTTCAAAAGAGGAAGTCCCTCCCAAACACTCCGTGGCGCGGCAGCCCTTCACGCGCTGCGGAGGAATGAGGCTGTTATGGCGCGACTGTCGCGCTCCGAGTAGCCCGTGTAATTGGCTCGGAGGAAGTGCCGTTGACTATACGGCGCATGTATAGCGACTCTCGCGAGCGCTGTTCTGATTAGAGGTGTCATCGCTCTTTCTGTCATCCTTCTCTGTCTTTAGTTTTGTTTCTCCGTGCAAAGGTAGGAATTAACCAGAGTCCCTAAAAATAAAATAAAAGGAAATACGCGCCAGTTCGCAATTTTTGCGGAAAACTGCACGCTTGCAGCACCCCTACATGCTGCGCGATGTAGTAGAGCTCGTTATAAAGCTATTTCGGAAACTACGCTGCCACTGTATGTGCGGTGTTAATAAGCTACAACGCACAGGACTAACAGCTTGATTTGGGAGAGTTGGTTCGTGCTGTATATAGGGTGGCAACAGAGCTACAACGTAGCCTCTTTCTGGTAACACCCCTTCTTCATTTCATTGTGGCGTTGCTACCACAGTGTTTTCATGATGAGTTTCGTTGATGTAGAAAAGCCGCGGTGCACAACGTAATTGATCATGTGCACTCGGCAGTCGGTATACTTATAACACGGCGTTTGCGTAGACCTTACAGTATTCATTAATGACGAGCGTTCGAGTTTCTTGCGTAAATTTAACCAGATTATAGTCTCTAACTTGATTTTGCATGTGAATGCTAGTCGAACATGAAATGTCCTTTTAGCTGAACCTAAATTCGTGAATATTTTTCTGTTCTTCCGCACCACATTCGCCGACTAGAGAACAGATTTTTCCATTAAAATGGCCAAGCATTTGTGTTCTTTTTTTAATTTCAGTTGTAAGAACACATGCGTGTTTTCATTTCAATCAAAAAGGCTGCAAATGTGCCAGTAAGCCTTAGTGTCTTTATTTGATAAAGTGCCCTTTCTGGTAGGGAAATTATCCACGCTATAGATGTACAATATATGTATCTAACAGATACAAATATTGTACATCTATAGCGTGGATATACCTATCTAACGGGTGACGATGCGCATGTCTGCGCACTTGCCAGTTTTGCTGATGGCGTCAGTATGTACATGTCTTGCGGTACGCGGGATCATGTTCCTCGGGAAACAAATTAAATGTCATTTTGTATACATTCTAGAGCCAACCTTCCCGCACTACGGTTTTTCCTTGTTTCTTTGTTTCCCACCTCATAACAATAATTGATGGGTTCTTACGGACCCGAGGCCGTTTTCAGCAGCCAAGGTTCTTGGGCCCTGGCCATATGCTTCGATGGCTCAGAAGGCGACGAAGGCGTTGCTGACGTACCTCGAGTGGACAGGTCTCTGCGACCGCCTCTAGAGACTGTACTTGTGCAAGTGTGCGCGTGATTGGACTCTTCTCTCTCTCTTCCTCTATTTCTCATTCTATTTACCCCTTTTATCCCTTTCCCCATCGCAGGGTAGCAAACAGGAAGCGCGTTTGGTTAACCTCCCTGCCTTTCCTTACGTCTCTCTTTCTCTCTCTTACGTGTCGAAATCGTGATATGACTATGTAGAACGCCTTATAGTGAAGAGGACCGGAGTATATTTTTGACCACAACCTAAATCTAAGATCCCGCGCGCGCGCGCGCGCGCGCGCGCGCGTGTGTGTGTGTGTGTGTGTGTGTGTGTGTGTGTGTGTGTTAAATTTGTCCCCCTGCGATCGAAAACAAATTAAAATAATGTGGGGGTAGCCCGCACCACCCGAAGTTATATCGGGCTTACAGCCAATTGTAAAATAAAAAAAGAAGGGAAATATGCAATCTAATGCAATCTAATGCTTCTGTGTTACTCCACTCCTTCAATATCTTGCCTGTCATTCGTTTGTTCCAGTACAACATAGTCGTCTTATTTCACGAAATGCTTCATAATAACCTCATGCATCCACTCGTGTCACGTGATTTACTGCAGAATAAAAACCTGACGAGATTTGCAGCTAATAAGAATTTTTTGTTACCAACAGTTCACACTAATTACGGCAAAAAAACATCTACATTCACTGCTATTTCACTCTGGAATGATTTACCTACATCTATCAAATCTTGTGTTTCCCTTCCAGTCTTTAAAAATGACCTTAGACATCACTATCTGTACTAAGTGTACCCACGTCATGGCTGTTGTCTAAATGACTTTTTTTTTTGCTTGTACTTTGAACTTCTTTTGTTGTGCTTTTTTCATGTTTAACTGATCTGTATTGAAATGTTTTATTGAAATGTTTTGATTTTTTTCTAATAATTTTGTTCATTTGCTGCTGTTAGTTGTTACCTACAATGCTTGTATAATGAACCGAGGGTCCCACTACAGTTCTTTTACTTTGGGACCCTCGCCTGTATATTCGCTAATCTTGTATTACCTTTTGAAATCAATAAACTGAAACTGAAACTGATTCCCGAAAGGTGAATTTCGAGGTGTGTGTGTGTGTGTGTGTGTGTGTGTGTGTGTGTGTGTGTGTGTGTGTGTGTGTGTGTGTGTGTGTGTGTGTGTGTGTGTGTGTGTGTGGGGAAGGGATTTCGCGTCCATCAAAATGTGGCCGCCAAGGCCGGAATTCGATACTGTGACCTCAAGTCGCTTTTTTTTTTTCTCACGTCAGTAACCATGACAATTCTGATCAACTAGCCCTATGAAAGCTTTACGCGTGGATTTGCAGCTACTTACTGCTGTATGCGTTGTACGTGTCACATATGCGTATAGCAGCCACCAGAGTGAGTAAAGCTGGCGTTGTTTGCCATTGAAATTCCGCCGAGTTTCTCGAAGCTTGAAAGTTGAAACAACTTTAGGGGACGTGGCTTGGTTCGTACTCAAATTATGCGAACAAACGTTAAAGCTCGACGCGCACATTCCTTCCAACGGCGAACGTGATGGTCTGGAATTCGAAAACGACGAGTCTACTCGCATCGGCGGTCAACAGTGAAGCGCTATTCGCACCTCACTAACCTCGCATGTAGAGCGGATTGTGTTTAATAGAGTGCACTGTTCCGCTGGAATACACAGCGAAGAGCATGCCGTGCGGGTCGGTTTAATGCCGGAATGTACATGCAGGAATACGAGTGTCCTACAACGTAAAGAAAAATAAATAACAGCCTACAGCGAATGTCTCCTATATTTGGGATGGCTGCTTGACGAAGAGAACAGAACGTAAGGTGTCCCCGCCACGGTGGTCTAGTGGTTATGGCACTCGGCTCCTGCTCCGAAGGTCGCGGGATCGAATGCCGGCCGCGGCGGCTGCATTTCGATAGAGGCGATATGTTGAGGCCCGTGTGCTGTGCGATGTTAGTGCACGTTAAAGAACCCCAGGTGGTCGAAATTTACGGAGACCTCCACTACGGCGTCTCTCATAATCAGAGCTGGTTTTGGGACGTTAAACCTCACAAATCAATCAAATCAATCAGGCGGTAAGGTGAAGGAGGAAACAACGCATGCACGGAGTAGGGACACCGCCGACGAATTTCGGGTTGTGTCGAAAATCCACGAGAACCAAATTGCCGTTGACCTAACCATAGAAGGACTTATTTTAGAAGATGCAGGTATAGGGCATCAGCGAACGAAGCTTCAACAAAGTGCGATATAAGTGGAAGGTCCGCTTATTTTGTGAAAGCGATATTGCGTGCAGTCCACAATAACAAGATAACATGCATGAGGAGTGATGTTTGTATTTACTTAATAATATTGGGACTTACATTTGCATGCAGCGAACGTTTACTGCGCTACTCAGTGCGGTGTCTGTAGAGCGGTGGACATACCGGTGTAAGTGAAACAGAAACAAACCCGTGTATAAGGAAGGTGTGACATAATGGCATGAAGTTGCTTTGGTTTAGGGACTTAGCAGCAGAAGTTTACTCCGCTACGTGCTAATCCCTTGGAGCGTCAGGGGTACGAAGATATGCCTCTGTGATAAGAATGCTGACGAAAGTACGAATAGTTATGTGTCATAGGGACATGCACATACATATTAAGATCAGCGCTAATCTTGTGTGTTGCCCCTTTCTTTAATCCTCGTTTTTCAATCCCCACTGTTTCTTAACAGCACATACGCCACATACTCACGTGTGAGGGCGTTATGCGTTCTATGTCGTACACTGGAACACTCACGTACTGAGGGTCTGGTGCAAAGTTGGAACATATCCACGGGCACATAACGGGCGCTGAAGTTGCGTGTTCCAGCAGATGCTCTGTGACACCTGTTGCCTACACACGCTAAGGTATGTGGACATACACCGAGGTAATGTGTCTACATACATCGAGGAAACGGCGGTTAGTCCCGAATTACGGGGAAGATGCAAAAGCAGCAAGCATTGATTCAGGAAAATCACTAGCACGTTTTCGTATCTTCAATATTCTTTAACACGCCACCGTCTCCTAGTAGGAACGATGTAGTCACAGAATTAACTATAAAAAACGGCGGTGGGGTGCGTCGGGAAACAGAGAAACGTACCTTTCATTAGTGTTTGGTAGGAGAGCTCATTCATTAAGACCAAACTTCAGCTAGTTGTCCCCGTGACAAAGAACAAAAAGGGCATCGCATCTCTGAGCTAGGCTACATACGCCGCGTACGTACAAACCGCTAACGGTGAATTCTACACTTCTCGCAGACGGTTTGCCCAACTTGCAGATATGCCGGCATTCAGGTAAAGGGCACGGCAGTGATTAATCGAAACATATTGTATTGGCGGAGCAACAAAGAGAAGGCGTTACAATATAAACTGCAGCTGACAGCAGTACTTCGAACATGAACGTTCCTCGGAAAATTGTGTGGGGAAGCTATAATAAGCTTAGGTGTTACGTGAGAAATATACCGAGAAAGAGGATGAGGTTGACGGAAGTGTTTGGAAAAAGTGCCCAGTGGTAGCGAGGGCTGCACTGTGGAAAGAGGGGTGGTCTTGGTATGTAGCCACACAGTATATTTCTTACACAGCGTGGAAACAATGGCTTAAGGTAGCGCAGTCCGCTGGCATGACGCAACTAAGCCGGCAACGTTCCTCAAGAAGAAAGTAGAGCTCGACCGTTGCTTAATGCGACGAGGGCAATTAAGTGTAATTTCGTTTACGTCTGCGGGCGCTTCGAAAAGCCTTCCACTGTCTTTCTTTTTCCCACGGAGGGAGGAGGGGGGAGGGGGAGGTGTATAATACTATTTCTGACAGTCTTATGCCGCCCAGGAAAAATATATACACAGGGGGAAACGTTTGCGGGAAACTGTAGTCTTCCCGGGATGATTCCCACGCGAAATAAGGCCTCTTCGAAACTATGTTTACTCTCTGGCGAAACGGTCGAGGCGGCGCACGTTTTCCGAGTATTGAAGTTTCCTCATATAGAAACTGGAGTTGCGTGTATGTTTTGGTATGTACATACACTGACAAAAAAATATGATAACCATAGCTAACAAGCAATGTAATATAGCAGCACAAATTTCACAATGCCGGCGATGAGCACATGTTTTGGTGTTTACTGCTTTTATGTTCTTCAGAATAGCATAGGGTTGTTCGCTTTCGAATTATATATATATATATATATATATATATATATATATATATATATATATATATATATATATATATATATATTTTATAAATTTGGGGCGTATAAATCGGGTGAACGACTGAAACAACTTTATTTTGTCCACAACAGACACGAGTGAACTCAACGCGACCCTGCTAGGTTCACTTGGGGATCATTAGGTCAAACCCGACGGCCCTGTCCCGGACCATTTGGACGGCCAGGATTTGAGAGGTCCGGCCTTGAGCCTTAATGAGCTTCGTCATGTCGACTTGAGCGAAAGAGTAAAATCGGGTGATATTTTTTTAAAGGTGATATTCGAGGAGAAATCTGGTTCTTTGGTGAACCATTCCGAAATTCAGGTTCTTTATATGATTTAATTAGATGAGGCCAAGGTACTGAGCCTGACGTTGTTGTCGTATCGCAGTAAATGTCACCGTAATCACGCTTGTGATTTACAAATGGCTGTGGTGGCCTTAAACGAGAAAGCATCGAAGTGCGACTGAAAATGCATATAGGTAAAAAAAAAAAAAAAGCTACAGCATGCTCAGCAGCTTCGCTTAAGAGCAGGAGTTTAAAATGGTGAGCGATGCTTTAATGTGTGTTCTAGAATACGTATATCTAGTACAATTGCTAATAGGGGACCCACACATGAAAAGGAAATTCTTCGAAGAATAAGATCAGGCTTGAGCGCCTACTAAAACAATCCCAAATCACGACTGGAAACAGACCGCTGTTCTTAAAACCACGTCAAGAGAAAGCAAGGGGAATGGATCGGGGAACCAGCAGGAGTAACTGATATCCTTACGTCAATTAAGAGGAAAATAGTGGACCTGGGTATGACAGGCAACCCGGTGAAAAGACGACCGATGGACAGTGAGAAGAACAGAATGGATACCGAGAGAGGGAAATCGTGCATCAAGGAATGGGGCGATGAAATTAAGAGATTTGCAGGCATAAAATGCCTGCGAACCTCTTAATTGGAATTGGAAATCACTGGGAGAGGCCTTGGTCCTGCAGTGGACCTAAGATAGCAGCCCGGTGATGGCGGCGATATTCTCGTTGATGATGAGCATGCTTTCAGAAGAGACATATGTAATGACTAGAGCGGGAGCGTACACCTAGTATACTGGGGTTACTGGGTGCCAATGTTCTTTTATCAGAATTCAGTGATCTTTCCGATGGCCTAAAAGCATCCCGCAGCCTCCCTCTGAGCTCCACGTAGGTACTCTCCGTGCCGAGAGGAGGAACTCGTCTTATTCACAGCGGCATTGAGATGGAACACCTGTTGAATTGCTGACAAGGTTCGCGAGTCGCCTAACAAGCGGCAAACAACGCAAGTTCTGCCAGGCACGAACGGGCATTCTTGCACTAAGATGTGTTTTGCGCATCAAAAAAATGTGCACTAAGTAAGTTCACACGTACGCAGCGGTAACGACTTCAGGTAAATAATTACAAAATGACACAAGCCGTTATTCCTTTTCGTCGCTTCGCCGAAGGAGCTTTGAATTATTGCTAGTTATTTAAGAAATGCTACTTAGAATGCTCAACAAAGTTTATCTTACAGTCGCTACGTTTTCTTTTACTGCCTACAAAAAACATTAAGTGACTTGACCGAAGGGTCGCAACTATAAAACTTCAACTAAGAGGAGAAACCAAGAAACCGATGGAGAAGCGACTTGTTTCAGTTGTTGGGTGGAGTAATACTCTAAAGGGAAATGACAGTCGGCAAATCAATACGCCACAGATGGGAACCGAGTCCACAGCCACATGAACTCACGTTTCTTGCTCTGATGATATGGTTACGATGACTGTTCCACGTTTATGTCCTCAAAGATTTAGACTGTATGTAACGCATTCAAACTCTTTCGTAACAAAGAATTTTCTGAGAGAAACTAAGAAAATCTCTTCCGCTGTAAACTCTGAGCTGCGACGCATGTCGAAAGATGCAAACATCTGGCAAATTTCTGCTTAGTTAACAAAGATTCACTCAATAACCTCAAATTAAATAATTTATAGTTCCTGCTTTAATTTACAAATTTTAGTCGTGAGCGTGCAAGAGGACGCACGTTTAGAATTAAATCGAAGCGTGGCGCCGATTCCATGACATTTGTCCTCAAAACTAGCAGTAAAAAATTAAATAAAATGAAAAAGCGTTCTTGTTCCGATTAATTTGGTCACAAAACAACATATTGCGGACTGAAGAACTATAAAGTAACAGGGACGCCCATGTAGTTGTCCAAGAGCTTTTGGAAAGAATATACTGAAACATATTTAACCCTGAAAACTTGTTCACAAGTTTACGAGCTCGCCGCTATCACAATTTCTACATGCACGAGAAGCTAAACAGAAACTTAATAAAACATTCATAGTTAATTAAGTACTCATAAGTGGGATTTTATTATTTATGGGTGTCCGCCGTACCGAACAGTTTACGTTCAATGATTGTTTTTTCTCCGAATCTGTCTCAAGAATTTTTTAAAGCATTACCCGAGTCACGCGGTAAGAGCAACTAAGCTACCAGGTATGCAGTTTCAGTGCCAGTGTGGTTCCTCGGTTTCATGCTTGGACTCTGTGCTAAAGGGTGACAGTTGTATAGAAATTAATAGCTAATAACCTATGCTATGACCTTCCGTGACGCCGCTGTCTGTCAAGAGTTTAACTTTCGGGTGCCATAACGGACAAAGCTTCATATAAGACGATGCCTCCCAGCAGAGAAAACCACATCCTATAGTGGAACTATCTGCCCGTGTAGTACGTTCATTCATCAGTTCCGCTATGACAATAAGAGATGTTCTCCCAGAATCGCCAATCCAAAATTCATAATCAAATCATCAAATAACGTCGCAACTCGATCCTTGCAGTTAAGAGCCCTTGTTTCCTCGCAGCGGTAAAGTTAGTCTCATATACATTGCTGCATGGCAAGACTTCGAAATGCTTGTTGCTATCCTTATAGCTGAATTTTAATTTGGGGAGGACGGTTAATATCAGAAAATAAAACACTGCCACAAACTTGTTGTTTGTGCACGAGGGTAATACATGAAATTCAGTTGATTTGGACTTGTCCTTTAAATAGGTTTGGGGGCCGTGTTCTGTAGCCAGGGCAAAGATGCCGTATTTTTTACGTGCACCAGAGAACCTGTAAGGCTATCGCATCGTTTCACAATGGGGTAGAGTAATGAACAAGAACATGCTACATTAAAGGGTTTGAGTTCAGTCTCTACCAAAAGTGGACACCCTATGAGCACCTGTTGCTAGAGTTAAGCAAATTCATAGTGCGTGTCATATCTTTCGCACAATATTTATCATGAGAGAGGCCAGCAGCGCAGTCAACATTCATACATTTGCGCTTGCGCGGAATCGGCAACGAAACTGATGTGTGTCAGGAAAGCAGGAACCTCAAGTTATGAAATGTAGCCGTAGGGTTCTGCTAATCCTACCTAATTCCAGCTTCGTTTGACATGTCGACCGCCACTCAAACTAAGTATCGTAAAGCAGGAGCGCAGATTTTTCACTTTGCCTACACCAATACGGGCACATTTTCATCCATACATCAAAGTACACGCAAACAAGCACGTTCACGCGCAGACATTGCAGGTCTTCGGCTGTTGAAGCGAGCTCTGTTCTGGATCTTGGCTTCTAGGAAAGCAGCCGATCAATAGACGGTACTGTACTAATAAGCAAATGGACTCATCCACGTCAGAGCGGTGTATTGCCCAATGCAGCCGTTACGTTTCACGTTCCTGGAGCGTATAGAGGTATTATAACCCCAGAAAACCAAGGCACGCTGAAAAGGCCCGAACTTCACCGATCCGAAACTCAGGGCCGGTAGAATCGCGCGCACGCGCGCATCCGACCAGGCTCCCATCGATAGGTTCGCTCCACGTGCTCCGCGCGCACTCGCGCGTGGGGTGGCGCTGACGCCGTCAAAAAGCCGCGCTCCGCGTGGCGCGCCGTTTGTCCGAGCGTCGTCAGCTCGTGCGCGCGCGATCGACAGAAAAAAACGCGCACGGAGGCAAGGCAGAAAAGCGCGAGCCACGTCAATACGCGGTTCGGGCCGTCTCACCGTGGCTGACGCTGAAGGCGAGCAGTAGGAGCAGCACGCGGTCTCCGGCGGGCAAACCCATGGCGCGGTAGCGGCTGTGCATCCCAACGCGCGCTGCCGGGCGCTTCTCCTCCACCTGTGAAACAGAAACAGCGCCCCGCCGGCGTCCCGGGTGCGGGGCCGACCGGCATGCATCGTCGCTCCCTCGCCCAGCGACCTCCTCGCCCGCCGCTCACTTTGTCCCCAGCATCCGCCCCCCCCTGAAAAAGTTGAGCCTCCGCCGCCGCTCGGCGGCTGCAGCGCTCGCTCGGACGCGCCAGCTGGACCGCACAAGAGTCGGTTAGCCTTCGCCAGAACAATGGTCCTTCGGAAGACTCGTTATTAGCTCGCGGCGTCCACCGCAGTAAACCAAAAGCCATGCACGGTCGTCGGCTCGGAACGGAGAGGGGGAGGTAGGGGATAGTTTGCTCGTGCCCGCTGTGTCTGCGGAGTTGCGGAGGAGGGAGCCGCGGTGCGGCAGTCCGAGGGGGTGAGCCAGTTGAAGGAAGCCAAGCGAAACCGAATCTGCCGCCACGGCAGGCAGCGCCATCTCGGGGAAGCGTGGTTAACTGACGACCCGCGTTCTCATTGGTCGGTTCCGTGCTTTCGGGCGGTGCTGGCGCCCTTTAGCGGACACGTGGTGCGCTGCTTTGGCACCGCGATCTGCGAGCGAGAGCCCCTTCCGAGCAGCCTTCCCCTCATTGATCCCGGCGCGGCGGTCGGTCGGCTGGCGAGTGCGCGGCACGTTGCTGCTCCGGAGTGAGTGCGCCGTCGACGTTGCTTGGCCCCCGACTGTGTTGTTGCTCGTCCCCGGACAGCACGCCGTGCGGAGGAGACAGGCATGCGGCGCGTCCCTCGGAAAGCCCTGGCGCGTGCCCGGATGAGACGTTGGTGGATCCGGAAGTAGTGGCCTCTCGAGCTGCACTGCTAGTGTTTCTTCTTTCGTGAGGTGCGCGGCCTGTCAATGACGGTGCCCCGTTGTCGGCCCCGAGACGAAAGAACCCACGTTCCGGGCCGTCGTGCGAAAAAACATCGGTCCGGAGTGATGGTGTTCGTTCCCGCGTCACCGCTGCTGCTTCTCCTCTCGGCGATCATCGGGATAGGTCCCGGATTCAGTTCAGGTGAGTCTTCTCTTTCGTGGCACCTGGCGGTTTGTACCTGCCGCAGCGTTGGACGCCGGAAGGAACCGTTATCGCGGACCGTGCATGGTCGCGAAAATTTCTCTAGTAGAGGGGGAGTCTGTCGTAGAGTATTAACGCACTAACAACGCAAAAGGTAACATTCAAACACCACTATAGTAAGCGACGTGTCTGGCCGTTCCGCCTGACACGCTGATATGGCCGGCGAAATTATCTGCGGTGCCCTGCTGGAAAGACGCACTTCGCAAATAACAGCAACGGTTCACATTTGCGGCTTCGAGAACAGTTGGTATCACAATTTTTCATTTTATAAAATCTCTCTTTTTTTTTACGCACCCACTAGATCTTCTCCAACGCATGATCTATTTCGTTCCTGTGATGTCGCCGCCTGCCTTGTTCGTATTTGTTATTCAGTTTGGAACCGGCCGATGGATCACACACCACTTTTGCGACGTCTGTCCCCATGGCGCGACAAGGAAACGACTTGACATTTCACTGTAGCATTCGTTTGATGGAAGTATTGAAGTCCTCCCTCACCGACGGAGACACAAACGCATTAGCGCATTCACTCTACACGGGAGGCGTTCGCGTTTTCGCTCTATAGTAAACGTGGTCGGCTATCTTGGAACTACTACTAGGTTGCACGACTATAGCATCTGCTCTAGCCCATGACTCAAGTGTTTACCGTGCAGTCACAATAACGTATTTGTCTTTTTCTTCCCTTTAATTATACGGGCAACTTTATTCGGGCTCGGTACATCCACGCGGCACAGTATTTCGAAAGCGCTTCAGCACCCGCTCCCGCGCTCTACAGGAGAGCACCCGACGACTTTTCACCGTTTGCGATACAGGCGTCGCCCGTTAGCTTTCCTATTGCACTCCATGAATCTCCGTACTAGGAAGGGAGCAAACAACACGACGACTGCGATCTCAGCGGGACGCCGGGCCTTTTTCGGGAGAAGACGCGCTCGTCCTGCACGCGTGACTGCGTAACAGACTGTCGGCGCAGCTTTTAGGAACCCCTCTCCGCCGGCAGCCGACATCGGGCCTCGCGAACGAAGCGATCGTCAGCTTGGGAATTGCTCATGTTTTCTCGCACCGTCTCGCCGTTTCCCGTGTACAAGACCGGCTGGCGGGCTTCGGGATGGGGAGGGGGTGGGCGCGAAGACAAATGTTGTCGAAGGTGAGGCAATCGAGGCTGGTTCGGCGGCTCGCGGGAAATAAGGCGGGGCGGCGAAGTTTTTAACTACGGGCAAAAAGAAATAAGAGAGCCGTGTCACACTGTAGATGTAACTCGGCTATGGGAATCCCTTTTTCTCGGCGGTTGTTTCTTCGTCAACCTGGTGAGAGAAGAAGCTCGATGAATTGGCCGCCCGGAAAAAAAGGAGATTGCGAGAGTCGACGGGGCTAAAGGCTGCGCTAAAGGCGCGCTCCGCTTCGGGCTGATGTAGAAACGATGCGATCGTGGAAAGGAGTTCGTTTCTTTGTTTTCGTTCGCTCGGGGCGAGCTTAACTTTGTTCTCCACGCTTTTCTTGGAATGACAAGAGGGAATAAAGTAAATGGCTCAACTGGGGTTAAATCTCGGAGGAGTATGTGTGTACATAGTTTCGACACTCGGCGCGCTGTGGCGAAGCGAATGAAACGAATGTAAATAAATGAAGGAGTGAAAGAAAAAAAGTGCACACAATCTGCGTTCAAAACCCTGATGAAGGCATTGCGTCACTTTGCTTGCACGTATGGGAATAAGTGTCGCCCCGGAGTGGAATTTTCACCCGACAACAGCCACAGAGCGTAGCGCGCTTGCACGGATAAATGCTGGGACAGAGAGAAGAAAGGCTTTGAATCTACTTCGCCGCGTCTCGTCTCGCGAGCTCTCTAGGCGCTCGGGTTCTCTCTTGCGCATGCAGCGTTTGTTATCGCAAACTTTGTAATCAATAACTCGTTTTCAGGGCGCCTTGTTGCGAGTAAGATGCTACAGCTAACGCACGCGACGAATGCATTGTGTGCAGTCATAGCTGAAGCGCGCGCCCTAGCATTTAATATTTTTCCCCCTCGCCAGACAGTCGGCACATGTATATAATCCGCCGCATAGCTGCGTAAGCCCGAGAAAGAATTGCGGAGTTGTGAAAACTCCTTTTCTTTCTTTTTAGGGACAAAAGAGAACTTCTCAATTATACAGCCGAAAGTATACGAGCACTAGAATGCGCAATGCGATAGCGTTTTAAGCTGTCTGCAGTTAACTAGTTGCAAAAAGATTATTCATCTTGCCCGAGGGAGAAGGCAGGAGCGTAATCTAGGTCGATTGTTATTTAGCGTTGAGAGAATATTACGGCCTTCGTGTGGAGAGAATAATTAATTGAGCTTGAAACTCGTTTCTCTTTTTATCCTCCTTGCGCTATTTCGTTCGGGTGCATTATTAAAGCAGTTGTGATTTATCTCTAGTCATGCTGTATGCTTAGTTTGTATAGCAATCTCGTTCCGTAACGCACCACGTATCTGCCATTCTTTCTGTACGAAGAACGGTGCGAAAACATGTGGATTTGTATTTTGAGTGAGGCGGCTCCTTTCAAGCGCAACACCGCACTCTGTGCCAGAGAGGGAGATCAGGCGCTACCTATCATGACAGAAATTTGTCTGTCTAATGAAGAAACGAAATCACCCCGGGAGTTTCTATCACGAATTCTCACTGCGGGCGCTAACACCAACTTCCTACGCGGTCGTCGAAACAATCGCGTCCTGCTTATCCGGCTCGCCTGCGAAGTTGTCGAGAGCAACGTGGTGCACCAGCTGTCGACCATTCCACGCACGTTCCGTAAAGCTTTTGTTAGTATGGGCGCTCTCTGCGCTTCCTGAAAAAACCCCTTTTCAAGCTCTACTCCACCCGCTGTTATTAAAACTCGAACGCTCGCCTCGATGCCTCTTCGTTTGTTCTGGAAACCAGCACAATTCACTCTTCCGTTCCCATATATACCGGCTTCCGATGTTTGCAGATACCGAGCTCTGCGCGCTTCGCGCACAACAGAACCCTTTTCATTGAAACCCCCCGAAACTTGCATCACGACGTCAAATAAATGGCGAAACGGAGCTGCGTATCGACGGGCATGACGCCGGCCCCGCATTTTACGTACGCGTCCTCGATTTTTGGGGCCGAGTTGAGGAAAACAATCGCGGCTTCGCAAAACCGCAAGGTGGCTTCGCCGCAGCGCCCCCGCGACGAAGGTGGGGCGATTTGCGGAGAGCGTGTGCCCGCGGCGCGCGCGCAATTTCGCGTCTCGCCGGTCGGTGCCACCGCATGGGAAATGTCTGTGCGTGCGGCAGCGCTCCCCCCCATCTCGGTCATTTTGCGTCGAGAAGATGGCCTATTGTTTCATTCCGAGCGCACTGAAACCGTGGTTGAAGAACAACGCCGAACACAATGCCCCTTCGCCCTCTCCCTTTCGCTTCACCTCTCTCCACGTCTCGTCTGGCTGTGCGGTCGAGCCCCGTCCCGCGAAAGTTCATATGGAGGTTTCGGCGTGTATGTGTACACCACGAATTCATGCCAGAAAGTGTGTTCACTCACGTACGCTGGTACGCTCGTTTGTGGACATGTGCACACGCTTACTATTGCTAGCGATGTGTGTGCGCACCTACGCACCAACGTACGCAACCCCTGCATGTTCAGTGAGCGCGAGCGTAAGCCGAAGATGACGGGCGTTCTATCCACGTTTGCGAGTGTGAGTGCGTGTGTCTGTTTGTGCGCGTATTGCACGCCTGTGTAGCTGTGTGTGTGTGTGTGTGTGTGTGTGTGTGTGCGTGTGTGTGTGTGTGTGTGTGTGCGTGCGTGCGTGCGTGCTCGTGTGCGGGCTGGCTCGCGTGACAAGTCGCCACACCTGATTTTGGAGTTGCGAGACCGCGACGAGATGGGTTCCGCGGCACTTCGCCGGCGCCGCAGACGCCGTGCTGTCGCCCGTTGTTCTCGCGAGTCGCACGGCGCGCACTGACCGGGGCTAATTGCTGGCGCGTATTGAGTCCGCGAAGAAGAAGACGTAACAGCGTATGCTCGCCTCCTCCTCGTCTTCTTCTTTTTCAGGTCCTTGACGGCCTGGTTTCCACCATTTTTATCCACATCTTACCCTCCTGGTTTCTTCCTTTCTTTTTTTACTTCTTTGCTTTCTTGTGGCGCGTAAGCTTGCCGCGCCGTATTATTCATCCGGACGTAGCGGCGAGGAAACATGAATTGCCTCGTTACGCCTTGTGATACGCTCGCAAATGCGGGTTTCGTTGTGACAGTGTGAGCAACGTGACAATCGTCCTGGCCGAGAAACGAGAAAAGAAAATGCAGTTCCGGATGCTATATGAATCTGGGCCGCATTCGTAACCTTTCCTGCCGCATGCCGTCACCAGTGAGTGACGTAAGCAAGCTAGCGGCACCGAAGGGAACGATGGCATATCAAGGAGCAAAGAATAACCAGGAGAGCGCCTAGTTAGTTACCCTATAAGCTGGGAGAATGGAAAATGGGGTAACAAGATGAGGGAGAGAATGTGTATGGGAAGGGGCGGGGTATCCATGCGGGACTGCACTATGCAATTATTCAGAGGGGTTAGCACACGCCATTCGCCCTCAAAAAGCACAAACGGGCCTCTTCTTCTATAGCTGTTGCGTCTTTGCGCTTACTGGCACTTGCGCTTGTATTCTTAATGCGGCGCAAATTAGGGAACGAGTCTCCACTTGCCTTGTTACATTGGCTGCCCGGGACGTGTTCCCGATACTGACTGTAGTTCTAACGTATCGACGAATTAACGGCTCCATGAGAAATGCCATCGTAAGAAAGCTTTCGCCACACGTATAGTGTTCTTTAGTGTGCCTAAACGCGACTGCACCGAGCCCACTCCTGTGGAGATGTTTCCGCCCTGCAGGGACAGCAACCAGAGGCTTCGTAGTTTGTGGCTGAATGGCGCTTTCTCTTGGCCATTCCGGGCAGCTGGCCCTAATTGAGCAGTGAATAATTTGAACGGCTGGCGATAAATATTGCTCCGGTTTGACCAGTTATCCAGAGCGGAGTCCATGGGGCTTATTCTTGCTTGTTGTTTGTGGTTCTCGTCATATGGACCCTGGGCACGAATGAGCAGCCTCCTCTTTAAGTTTACATTGCCATTGGACGAGCGCGTGCTATAATAGAAATGTCCAGCGATATATGTATACTTGCGTATCAATATTTTCTTACGAGCGATTATGCTAAGATTTTTTTTTTTAACGAGTGTGATGCCCCCTAGCAAGAACCACGGAAATCTCTTACACTATTAGAATTTTGAAATGTTATCTCATCACGAACACCTTTACGAGTAGTGAGAGGAATTGCATCGAAATATTAATAAACAAAACGAAGATTCTGGGAATTTTATCTCTGCTATCTCGGTTGGCTAAACAATCCTGAGCTGCCCCGTCAGAGAGGCCAGTGAAAGTGCCGCCCGCTAGCAATTCCAGAGAACGAGATTGTGTGACAGGAGTCGGATGTCTATTGTAAGCGTAAAGCATGGTGTATACGGCTCCATTCCATAGATATAAGGCGCTAGGTAGGTACGAAGGAAGAACCTGCGATTGCGATTGCCGCTTCACTAACCAGACGTCAAAATAGCATACACTTGGCGACGGCACCTCAAACGAACGGGGTAATGGTTCCCGGAAAACTATACCCGACGTCTCTTGCTGCTCGAGTGTCCCTTTAATATTTAGGCCAAACAATGGCGTGCTGTTGGCGCGACGAGCGCGAACTGTTTCTAGGAATCGTCGTGAACGCTGTATTAACAAAAGACGACGGAGCAAAAGTTACACTTGCGTAAATGTTGCATGGACGACGCAGCACCGGTATTAACCAGTTTCTTCCTGCTTTTTCCCTTGTTAAAATATTTTATTCTTTCGACGTTGGTATTAAAAATGGCGCGGTAAGGCAGGCTGTGTCACCACTTAAAGAATACAAAGGTCAAAAGATGTAAAGGGTGCATCTACCTAGTGCTTTTTTGCATCATCGCTATAAATGCATTTATGTTCCGTCATCACTGGGCTCATTTGAAATAAAAGAGCTGTGGATGCATGGGTAGAGAACATGCATGCAAAATATTGCCTCAAGCATTGCATGAACTCTCTAGCTTTTCGTACGAGTACGCATAGTCTTGGGCGCCTGTATGAACCATGCATTAGCTAAAATTGCAGCTGTTGTATGAATTAATCTTACGTATATATATATATATATATATATATATATATATATATATATATATATATATATATATATATATATATATATATATATAATATAATATAACGAAAGGGAAGGGGATCAAGTCAAGGGCTCGATTTTTATGTTGTTAGATTAACTTGTTTCTACCATATATATATATATATATATATATATATATATATATATATATATATATATATATATATATACACTTGGCGACACACACACACACACACACACACACACACACACACACGCACGCAATTAGATCTACGACGAGAAAAAACAAACTCCTCTTTTATTTTCACTGCACTCTGTGCTAATGTTAACTGATAACTTTCTTGGAGCTTAGCTTTTTCTTATTTTTTTATGTGCATGCGATGGGCAACATATGTCTCTTCAAGAAACCCACGTCTTGGCGGCTGGTGTTACATTCACTCAGCGTGTTTAATACAAGTTGGCAGCAACGCACGCGCGCTCTCCTTCGGAGATTTTCTACAGAGCCGGCTTAGGTGCTTTCAACATTGTTCGTGCCCTTGAATTCAAAACTCACGTTTCTAAACCGCAATAAAGAGGCAAGAAAAATTTTAAATAAGACAGATGTTCGCTTGCAACCGTACCCACGGTTTCAGTCCGTGCTCAATACAGTTGCTATGAGTGAACAGTGCTACGCGCGTACCGGGAGAAATGTGAAGAACGAGCAACGTTAAAATTCAATTAGCGCTTTATGCGTAAACGAAAGTGACTTTAATGAGGCTACGTTCAAATCTGCATACACCGGAGCCGCGCAACGCTATCTCTCGATCCGTCCGCATTTAAATTTTCTTAATAATTTACCCCGAGAAGAACTCGCTCGCGCTGAATTATTAAAGAAAAGCCCCGAGTTATGCCGGTGCTGAGTCAAACGAAAAACGTGTTGTACGAACAGAACCTCCCCATACAGGCTGGAGGTGCCCCACAAATCCCTTCATCTCGTCTGCCACACTTTTTCGGACATCTTCCTTTCTTTTTTCTCTCTCACATTCAGAATTAATTAAAGCCAGCACGGAGTAGCGTTTTCCTTTTTGTTTGCAATCGACCACGTCTGCTTTACTTCACATTAAGCAACATTCGAGACAAAGGAGCTTGATACGGAAAGGGAGGGAGAGGGGGGGGGGGCATGAAAACATCACACTGCAGAACACCGTCGTCGTTTTCTATTTTTCTTTCTCCTTTATCGTATAATTCTTTGTATCTGTGTCACGAAGGTTGGATGTTTGTAAAAGTACAGCCTTAAAGCTCGATTCATGGGGACACTGCTCTGAAAAGGCGGAAATAGGAGCAGCTAGCTCCCTTATCTCTGGTGTACGGTGCATCGGCGAGCACATTCTGTTTCAATTCGAGGGCGAGAGAAAGAAAGGAGAATATGTAGCCGTTTCACGAAAAGCAGCGACATAACAAGCCGCTCTTGCTGTCTTGCCGTAGCACGCCTACACTGTTACCGTTTCACCTGCCGGCAGCTATAGTAAGTCTATGCCTCACTACAGTGAAAAGCGTGCAGCGGTGTTCAATGCTATGAAACTGGCGTCATATATGAATAAATGGCCTCGGCGATAGATTGGTGCGAGCGTATTCTATAACTGCGGGATCCATATTTGTAAATATTGTTTTAGTATCGCACTATTCAGGAGCTCGAATTTGAACCAGTTCTTATCACTCTGGTGTATGATTTGCCGCGAAGAGTGTCGGCCGAGGGAAAAATGCTGTTAAGAACTACTCCTCGTAGTTCAAACGTTTTACTTTTGGTTCGTTCAAAAGGGAGAGTCTGATTTAAGAGTTTTAAAAGGCGCATGACAGCGTTATATACCCTGGATGCTCACTGCCAACATAGAGTTGTCGAGAAGCCTTCCCGGCCACGCACGAAATCCTGGACTCGCTATAAAGGACCAAGACTTTTACCATCTTGGCGGCCAAATTCGGAAACCTTCTTCTCTTTTTGCCTTTGATTAGCAGACTACCAGCGATGCGATGGCCGCAAATTGTAGGCATGAGCATTTGCGAACTAACATTCCACCATATTACTTTTATAGTCAAAGCAGGCCTTGAAAGTTTGCTTTGCAGTGGCTCAGTCCTTGTACCAATCAGGTGCACGTGACTTCCATTCCATTCTGCACCATAATTGATCCGATTTGTGGGGTTTCACATTCCAAAACCACGATATTATTACGAGAGATGCCGTAGTGGAGGGCTCCAGAAATTTCGACCACCTTGGGTTCTTTAACGTGCACTGACATCGCACAGCACACGGGCCTCAACATTTCGCCTCCATTGAAATGGCGCGGCCTCGGCCAGGATTCGATCCCGCGACCCTCCGGAGCGTTCCGCATGCGCAACCGACTTCACACTTTTTGAGAAAGGTGTTTACGGTACCCACGTAGATCTCCGCAGTAAATGTATATAAAAACACTGTCATTAAGCCGTCAATGGCTCTATACCTTTGCAATTGAAGTTTTTCATTTACAAAGTGCTACTTTGGATCATGTAGAGGGTGAAAGAAGAGGTATATGGTAATGCAAGTTGTAGAGTGTTATTAGGTAGCTTTCAAGATCCCTAAATTTGTCTTCACAACAGCTGACGCACGTGCTACTTCTTTTCCTATATTCGCGGTATGTGTGCTGTTATAGACGACTGCAGAGGTCTAACCAACCGCGACCAACGAGTTAAAGCTTGTTGCTGGGGCCAAGGCGGTGACCATGCAGTTCCCGTCCACATACCGACCTCAAGTGGCGCATGTGCGTGAATGTAACCGCGAGCCGCGAACTGTGATTGGTCGAGGCTACCCTCGGCTACAGGGGCGCTGCACCGTATTCGAGTGAGATAGAGCGCAGCAGGCGTGGTCGCTTTATTGATATCCGATAATGGCGCAGCCCTTCTTTCGCCCCCACTAAACACGCCAACAGTGCACGCATACATGGAAAAAACATTTCCCATCGACATACTTTTGCTCGCCCCCAACCGTTATTTTCGTGCATTTTTGGCCCTATTTTTATCGGGCCTGACAGGCACTCAAAGCTTCGACTGGCCGCGGCCTGCTCGTGTGCGTCCGTTGGCGTTGTCGCAGTTTCGTGGAAAGAGGAGTCCCCCTTGACAGCAGCCTCCACGCCGACAAGAGTCACGCAAGACCCTCGCCAATACTGTGTCCGCAAAGGCCGGGCCGCACACATCGCGCTTTTTGTTTTGTTCCTTCGCTTCTCTCTTCCCTTTATACGCTATGCGTATGCGTGCTTCAGCATGGCTTGAGGCGAAACGTGGTTACGCGCACGGGCGTACGTTCTGTACGCTCGAGAGCCGGGCTGAAACACATATACACGACATCGCACCAGGCACACGACATCGAGCAGGTGCAGCTGCGACTGTGTTTGCTCACGTGACGCAACTCGCATCCATAAGTGTTCGGTCGTGCGTCGACGGGGCTCTTTGCCGTGACAAATGCGCATCGAAGAACAAGTTCGAACCGCCGAATTTCGAAACAAAACAAAAGGACTCGTCGCGTGCATTAGGAACTCGACGCTGTAATGCACGTTGCCGGGGATTTTTAGCATCGAAAGCGATTACGAAACTAAGGCGACACCTTCCAGTCAATAAGCGAATAAATAAATGATGCGGGCGTTCCCTGCTGTCTCCATGCGGAGCGTTTCGCTTTTTAGAATTTTTTTTTTGCTTTCGTCTTTAGCTTGCCTCGGGAACTTTTGCATCCCTTTAAAAAGCTTCTTGCACAATGTATCACAGTCGCCGTGGTTATGAAAAGTGCCTCAGAGCATATCACGGATGAACGCGCTCTGCAGCCGTCGACGGCACTTTGAGAAGTCGCGAAAATGTTGTCGGCTAAAAGCTCACACGTGGGGAGGCGCCGTTCCAAAGAAAGAGCAAAAGAAAGGTATTTCACCTTGGAGACAGAACACGCAGGAGTCGAACTCACAAAACGTCTTTCGTAATTGTTGTTCGTATTGTTTGCGAGTGATGTTTGCCAGGGGCCGGGCATAACGCCCGACAATAATATTCGCTATACACTGTTCGATTCACTGGCAACTTTTCCTTTCTTTTTTCTTTTTTCTTTTCTTTCTCTCTCTCTCTCTCTCTCTCTCTTTTTTTTTTTTTTTGAGGATACTGGTGCAACAACGTTTTCACAGGTACGACTTAGGGCTTATATCCGAGAAAAAAAAAAGGAAAAGCTCTTGCCACAAAATTGTTCGCAAGACCGAACTCCAGCCACTTCTGATTCTGGGCGTGTTGACGCGGTAGCTTTATGAGCTCGCGTCTCATAGAATCTGTTAACGGCGGCTTTGATCCTGAGCGCACAGTCCCAATTGACGCAAAGAGCAAAAATGGGCCAGAAAGCGCTCGGATCGAGGCTAACTTTTCATTGGGCAGTTCATTCAAAGAAGAAATTACCGAGCTTAATAGAAAGTTGGGTCGAGATGGGATACGAACCCACGCCTTCTGAGTGCGAGGCAAGCGCGCTGCGAAAACCTCATAACGGCTTGGTATTTAGGCTGAACAAACGGGCACATCCTGTTAGACATTTTCAACTCTACCGGCTGCCTCCCTTGATTTGAGATTCGAACGTAGTACGGTAACGCTTTTGCATTCCATTCATACATGCAATGCTTAAGTGTCTTTCACTTGTTAGAGAAGGCAACCAGACATCGTCAAGCAGCGTTTATGAATGAAGCACTTTCTGAGTTCCGCCCTGGAGAGTCCGTATTCTAAACGGGCTTTTAAGCTAGAACTATTCGTGACAACTTAGTCCTGCCTGATCGAATTGCAGGATGCATTATATTTCAGAGCGACATTCAAATGACAAAATATTCTGTGAACTGTCCCAAATGCGTAAGTTTTTGGGTAATGAATTACAGCGCATACACATTGGCTGGTAAGGCTTCTTACATATATTCCCCCTTCCCCGCTCTTCCCCCTCTCCTTCTTCAACGCTGCTCTCATTATATTTTATTTGCTAATGCTAAATTTGTTTGAATTTGCACAGCTATGTATATACGCCAAAAGGTGTCTCTTCTGCTGTCCTGACTCAGAGAGAGATTACTGTTACGAACAACTTATTTTAGTGCATGCATCTCATAGAAATGAACAGGAAAGGGCGTGGACAGGCCATGTATTCAGAAGGCAAGATAACCGTTGGTAATTGAGGGTAACAACGGTGGATTTCTTGAGAAGGCAAGTGCAGCAAAGGACGGCAGAAAGTTAGGTGGATAGATGAGATCAAGAACTTCGCGGGGGTTACGTCTACGCAGTTGGCGCAAGATCGGTATGAGACCTATGGAAGAAGCCTTTGTCTTGCTGTGGGCGTGGAAATATTTCAAGGCGAGGAAATATTTGCCCAATGGGTCGTAACACGCTTGTTATGCATCAATTTCTTCACACACGTGGTCTCGGATAGCTTGTTTGGCGGACTAGTCATTTTTGAGGCGCTGTTCTCTTCTGGGCTCTCAGTACTTCGCGCTCCGCCACATTCGTCATTACCAAGTTTTCTTTTGTGGTTCACCAACTTGGCTCGTATTTAATGCCTGTGGAAATCAGAGCTTACACCACGAGACACGAAGAGCGCCCAGCCGGGGCGAATCCTTCCGTTGTGACCGGACAGCGCACACACGCTTCACGCTCGCATGCACCGCGCGTGTTGTAAAGGGCAGTTACAAAACGAGATTCAGCGGCCTCTCTTGCGGTCTCTCAACTCCGCGCCGACCTCGGCCGACGGCGCAAACAGAGTCGGCGAAACGCGTTGTTTCCGAGCTATTCACAGCGGCGCCCGCTTTGTTGATTCCTCTCGCCCACATAATCCTCTCGAGATCCGTCGCGGTGCCAAGTGCGCGCTTCCAAGGTGACGGACTCGAGCTGGGCACCACCCGGGAAAAAAAGGAAAGCTTTTTTGGCAACTTAATTAAAAGTTGCCGAGCACGCACTCTCTGGCTGGCCCGGCGCGCGGTGCTTACACCTCCCTTCCACCAAACCTACACACACGAGCTGTTGTGTGTTTGCGCGGTGGTAGGCTGCGCGCCCCCCATTGATGGCGATCCCGGTGTAAGTCCCTTAGCAGAAGTAACGGCATTAGCGTGATGGGCCCCCCACCCTTTTCCCATCCTCGCGACAAGCGCCTGATAAAGCGTGACGTGCTGGAGTAGCACGCGCCTGACCGACCGAGCGTGCCGATCGGCAGACACGTGGTAATTAATTTAGCGGCTGCTCTCCACCGGCGCAGGGTATAGAAAAGCGCGAGGGCGCGCCACCGTCCTAGACGTTCGTTGGGCTCCGGTGTAGGCCCTCGCGCGAACATGTCACAGCTGAGCTGAGCCGCAGGGAGCTCTTGCGTTCGAGAAAGGAAGCCGCCCCCTGGCGTATATATGCCAACCCGGACCCTTCTTCGGCGCTGAGCCGGCCCCGCAGGCGCTCCTTCGCTCACTGATTATCGCGTTGCCAAAGACGCCAACGGCCGTCGCCGGTGCAGTTGTTGCCCGCGCGTGGCCTTCCGCTGTCTTTGTTTGCCGTCATCCTTGTCCGTATAGGAAGAACAGGTGAGGCAGCCACGTTCTAACCTCCGCAGTCCCGGTGGCCCTCTTCCTCTCTTGTGCGCGCTGTCCTCGGGGGGGTCCTGCCAATTAACGGGAGGCGCTCAGCGAGGCCTATCGCGTCGCGTCCCCTTCCCACGAAAACGTCGGTGCCGTCCTGCCGCGTCCAGAGAAGTCGTGGATGAGTAGCGACCGATGTCGACCCCGCGCCGCGTCCTCTCCCACATCCTCGCCTCGCTTATGTCCGTGACAAAGAAGAAGCCGTTGCGAGGAAAACTTGGTCCTTGACGAGATAAGTCCGAGCAGGGGCGCGCGTCTTATTAGATTGGCCGGAGGAAGGAACGTGAAAGAAGAGAGATACTTGCGGGCTCGGTAGCGATCGTAGTGCTCGGGACGTGTCGGATATGTGGAAGGATGACATTGCAGGTTCGAGCATATACGTTGGCTGGTGTGAGATGTCCGAACGAGAGAAACAGGAGCTGGCAAGTTTTGAGAACGAGAGCCGGTGCTTAGTGAGAGCAGTGACGAAAATACTTGCTTATATTCGTTATTTATTTTGTTGCTGCGGATGAATGTCAAAGGCTGTGAACCGTAGAAAGAATTCCCGGTTCGCTATAGAGCACTTTTAATAAGTTTACTATATTTGCTATAAAGGAGGGTCCGCGGGTTCACAAGGTTCTGGGCCCGTATTCACAAAAGCAACTTACGACAAAAATGCTCGTAAGAGAAAATTTCAGCCAGTCCCGATGCTGGACATATCATTACAGAAGCCGACTGACCAATGGCAAAACGCACTTACGAAAGAGAAGTTTTGTGAATTCGGCCCACTTTTTTTTTTTTTTGGGGGGGGGGGGGGGGGGGGGCGCTTCCTGAGAGCGGTGTCCGAGCTTAGCTGGGTTATTAAGATGTTTGCTATCGACAATGTTTTAATGTTAATGTGGGCAGGCTACACCATATGTGCGTCTCACTCAGTGCTCAGAATTGCGCTTCACTTTATCGACTGGGCCGCTTTCGTAATGTGCAGAAAGGCTAACATTTGCCCTCGCGGACAATTTGAGCGCGAATACTCGGTCCCAGTTTTAGTTTCGTGCGGTGCTCACGAAGCGGGTGCTTCATATACTGATTCATGCAAGATGTCACAATACATCGATTCAGCTTACACACGCAAGTGCCACGGGAACAGTTGCATGCAGCAGTCACGTTTATTCCTGTACGAGCAATACCATGTCACGTAACTGTCATATGACTTAATCGAATATTGATATATACAATGAGCTCACAATGACAGTGACGCCTGGCCTGACACTCTTGTTATAAAGTGAAATGTCCTATGCTGTTCGCTTAGTGCAATTATTTTACTGTTCATCTCTCTGAACCTCTACGATAGGTGCCGTCGGTCCTTTAGAGAAAGTGCTTTTTCCCAGCGGTGGTAAAACAGCATCAGAAATCCGTGTTTTTAATGTAGCTAATATATAGCAATTATCAGATTGTTATGGCAAGCTCCACGGCGATACGTTGGGAATCCGCTCTCCCTCCCCCCAAAAGAAAAAATAAAGAGTGACGTCATCTGTGCAAGCACATTTCGTTTCGTGGAATGCCACAAAGCGTTTTTCGAATGTGTACAGCGTCAGACAACGACCGCATCAAATGGCAAACATGCATCGACTCGCGGTTTCGTTTGTTCGTCGCTATATATAATACGCATTTTATTATGATTGGGCTTGTCATCAAGTTCAACCACCTACTCAAAACGTGATAAATTCACCTCTTCCCTTGTATGACATCTCTTCAACGGTGGATAATTTGGATTGGACAGTGGAATGGAACTACATTCGGTCACGTCAAGTAAAGCTCCTCAGCCAAGGAAATTGTAACATAATGACAAGTCGTTACTTAGGCTCCTCTTTAACCAACGTAACATGTGTTCGGCCTGAATGAAAATACGCATGCTCAACTTGGGACCCACATCAATGCAGCTTTTCCAAAGCGCTTGAAGCATTGCAAAATCGCGCAGCTTGCTACACCTATTACGGTTACTACTACACTGGCGTAATTATGCTTAAATCAGAAGTATGTCTTGATAACTTAGATATAAGATACATTAGAATTAGTTTATGCCCTTTTTGACAAGTTTTGTCATTCCTCTTTTAGCATCCCATTAATTTTGCAAGCTAACCATGCATGCGAACTCGGTCTATCCGCCTCCGGCGCAGACTAAAGCGCATATACGCCCCTTTCTTGTGAAGACCGCACAAGACTGGAATAGCCTTCCTGAAGGGCCTGTACTGCGATTTAATACAAGTGAATTCAAGTCGGCCACCCAATAATTATCATCACATAACAGCCAGTCCCACACGTAAATTCCACCGCATACGGTATTTGAGGTATTAATAAACAATAATTAAGCCTCATCTTGATTTCACGGTCATTCACTCGTCGCCGCATGCAGAAGTCACTCTCCCATTCCATTAAACAAGGGCCCACCCGTAAGCGATTATTCACCGAAGGAACGCAAGCGATTCATCAGCCCATCCCAGACCGCAGACCGCGCATTTTGACCAATTGTTTTAGGGTACACAGTCCGAGTTCACACAGACGCAGGCACGCAACGACGGCCCGGACCCGCCAGTAAGGCGCCTCATGCGCGCTCCAGAATTCCCATAATCCCAGCCTCTCGTGTGGCCCTCGAAAGTTGTTTCCCACCGCAGCCGAATTCGAGCGCGTTTTCTGATGCGCATGTCCGAGTGAAGGGCGTCGCCTGGGGAGGAGAGAGTGAAGTGAGAGAGTTGCTGTCGCGCACCCAGGCCGAAAGCGGCACGAAAAAGTCATTTCGAAAGAGTTACGGCCTGCTGGAAGGAAGTAGCCGACCGCTAGATGGCAAACAGAGGCATGCATCGTTCGAGATCCTAGACGAAAACAGCACAACGTCAGTTCTACTGGTTCGGCCACGGTGGTCTAGTGGCTATGGTTCTCAGCTGCTGATCCGAAGGTCGCGGGGTCGAATCCCTGGCGCGGCGGCTGCATTTCGATGGAGGCGAAATGTTGAGGCCCGTGTACTGTGCGATGTCAAAGAACCCCAGATGATCGAAATTTCCAAAGCCCTCCACTACGGCGTCTCTCATAGTCATATCGTGGTTTTGGGACGTAAAGCCGCAGAAATCAATCAATCGATTTGCTGTACTGCTGAGAGAGAGAAGACTGAGGTTTTTCTTATATATATTTGTCATAAGCCATGCAAGCTTAATTCGGGCAACGGTGGTCAGATGGTTATGGCGTTTGACTACGGGCCCTAAAGGGACTCGAGCATGGCCGGGGCGGTCGCATTTTCGATGGAGGCGAAAATACTACAGGCCCGTGTACTGTGCAATGTCAGTGCACGTTAAGGAACCTCAGGTGGTTAATATTTACGGAGTCCTCCACTAACTATAACTATACTGCGCCCTTCTCATTTGCACTCTTTCATTCCTGTGCCTTCACGCTCACGGACGCTGAGACGTGCTCCCTAGACAAGGACCGCACAAAATAGCGTCCTTTCTTTGATATGATCACGGATATTATTGTTGTTATCAATGAGATTCACTGGTTATTTTTGTTTTTTATTCCCAGCTGTGTCACCTTGGAAGAAGCTGCTGCCACTCAAAAAGAGCCATTAACGATATAACGTCTTCCAAGATATTCTCGAACTTCGAATCACAAACTGCTTCAATGTAGAAAACATGGGCTATGCGCAACTCTCCAACATATTAATTTCATACAGAGATAAGGAATGTGCTTTAACCAAACAAATGACTCCTGTGCAGTGCATTAACAGATACAAACATGGAGGTACGTGTGAAGTGCTCCAGACATAGATGAACGAAAAACTCAGCTAATTGTTAGTACGAAAGGCGGGCGGACGCAGGTAGAAGAGTATAGAATAATATAGAGGGCGTTCGTGCCATCCGTTTGTCTTCTGTTGTGCCCCCGTCTGCACACGTTACCTTCTTTCATGTGCGTAAGGCAGTTGTATGTTCATGTGCTTAAGGTTCTATGTTAAAGTGAAACACGTTTATTTGATTCGCGAGTGTAGTGAACCGATATTTGTAAGCGAGGAGCAAGCAAGTGATGTGAAAAATTTCACACGTCTCGAAAGAAAATCATCTGGAAAGCTTGTTTTCTTTAGAAGCACAATAATGTAGGCCAACGACCTTTACGTTCGATGAGGCGACGGCATTGCGAACGAGTCCCCGCAGCGCACAGGGAATGAACAAGGTTTGCATTGTGGCACTGGAAGAAGCAAAAGCAGTCGCCACTTGGCAGGTGCTGAAGAAGCCGTCGCCCCCTTTGTGTGTGTGTGTGTGTGTGTGTGTGTGTGGCGAGGGGGGACGTTCACCACTGTCCCAGTGCACCAGAGAGCACGTAATCCGCAGTGGCGCACCACAGCGTCGTGTTTACACGGACGGCCTATTTGACTTCCCTCTTAGAGCCCCCGTACTCGCCTCTTCACGGACCCCTCAAAGAAACGCGCCCCGCAAGCTGCGGCCGGCGCTGCTCTTCCAGCCGACGTTGCCGATGCGCGCTGGCGAGCCAGGAAAACGCGGCCAAGGGCCTTTTTCTCTTTCGGCGCGCCAAACTCGGCGATCGATGATTTGCCGGCAGCACCACCTCCTCGCTACGTACCACCACCAACCCACTCTAGTCCGACACGTACGGCACCGTACGCACTAAAGATAAACTGGGCCCCATCTGAGCCCATGCTGGGCGCGCTCTTTCTATTCTCCGAGAACCACGCGTGCGTCCGGCAGCAGAAGCGTCGTCTTCATCCTCTTGGTCCCGAGAACGTACTCGCGTCCCAAAGCGTCGCGCGGCGGACAAAAATGCACTCCCGACGAGGGGTGCTGCTGCTACAAATCGTCCTTTGATGTCCGGCGCCGGAAGAAGCGTGAGAGGGGAACGGCAGCCGGGGACCGGAGAACGACCGGCAACGGCGGAAAAGGGGACCACGGAGAATCGCCAGAAGCGAACGTCTTCTACACATCCTCCCTGCCGCCCACCTCCCAAAGCACTGTCCCCTCCCCCCCTCTCTTCCACTCTCGCTTCGCTTCACCCTCTCCGAGCTGTTCTCGAGCGCAGCGTTGCCACGCTTCACGAGAAGGAGATTTCGCAACCTTCTCACTTTCTGGTTTGGGGTAATCAAGCCGCGGTTATTAGGTGGGCTGCCTGGCCTCCTTGGCGCCGCTGACGCTGTCCTTACGGCGCTACAGCGTCCCTCTTTCTTACTTCGGCACCCGCTGGGTTCTCGCGCGCCCTGTCCCGTGTGTCTTCGCGAGGACCGACCGTCTCGCCGGCTTCCGTCGTCAAGAGCCACTCGAGGGCCTCGCCACGCGCCGACACCGGGGGTGCGCCCGACGCTTGCTCGTGCGGTAGCGACACAGAATTGAAACATTTTCTATCGAGGCTGTCTGTTATGCGTCTGTGCACTTGTATGACAATGCTTGATTGTCGTGGCACTGGGGTAAAAAAATAAAAAATAAAAAAAAGAGCGACGTAGGCCGTCCAGAGGGCCCAAGAACTGGCGGAGCGTCACCACGTTCCCGTCCCGACTTGGGCGTCGCCTACGGTTTCGGCCGTAGGAGCTCCCCGCGTGGGATCTCCAACGGCTTAAAACTCCTCAGGACCTCAATAAAGTTCTTGACTGACTAGAGTAACACGTCTGCAATGCAATTAGCTAGCACGTGCAGTAGTTTTATGTAAATTGGACACAACAATGTTTTTGTACGGACGCTTGTGTAATATGGCACGGAAAAACGAAACAATCTTAGAGTACAGAACATGCACTAACGACATACCGTATAGGGCAGATACAAATGACTGCAAGCGATGAGTGACCAGCAGCTAGTATTAACATATAGCTGTGGTTTGTGGCTCCGACGGCTTCTTCAGGCCCACACGATTTACAGTCGTGTAGAGTTTGTTGAATATTGTAAAAATAGCACAGCCTACCGTTCCTTACAGAAATTCCTTATATGACCATATCGAGAATTAGCCATATCGGGCAATATATGGCACGTGTTTGCGAATGGCCCTATTTCACCAATTCGTCATAGACCTTTATATGGACTCTTGTATAGGTTCTGTACTGCCATATCACGAATTGGGAAAATATGACCATATAAGGGCACTTGTCTTATATATCCCGATATGCCTAAATACTGCTGTGACCATACATGTAGATCAGGCTAAATATGGCACATGTTCATACATGAAACTAAGAGAGAAGCTCAGGGGCGGATGGAGGCTTGAATCGATGAACAGATTGCTAAAAACCACAGAGAACAGGGAATGTAGCTGGAGCCAACGTTTCGGCAAGTGGACTTGTCAAAGTGCACTTGTCACTCCAGCGACATTCCCCGTTCTCCATCGTTTTGAGCGATCTGTTCATCGTGTTCATATATGCCCAAATAGTGAGCCATACTGTTGAATTCTTGCATAGGTCTAGTATTGCCGTATATGCCTCTACCACAAATGGGGCAACTAAGGCCATATATATATATATATATATATATATATATATATATATATATATATATATATCCCGACATGCCCTGCACGTGATGTGGCCATATATGTCATTTTGTACGGGATACACAGACAATTGAAATAGCAATAAATAGTGCCACTGCTGCGGCACTGTGTTTGCTTGGCATGGGTAAGAGCAAAAAATCGCGCATCGCTAAATCGATTCCCTTGATTAGAGTTCACCTGGCGTAATGAAATTCTCGAAGTTGGGCCGTCGATCCCAAGTTTCCTAACGCTCGAGCCCAGCCTTTCCTTCTTTTGTTTTTGCTCGAATCGTTCGCGTAGAAAAATGTGTGTCTAATTCGCCGTCTGTTCTCGACAGTTAAGCAATTGGAAGCCGCCAAGACGGCTAATTCTCTTTGTGTTTTTAGCGCTGTTATTCGTTTAAAAAAGGAAACACCCTCCCTGGCGGGAGAAGAGGAACATGGCTCCGGTCATTAGCCGCGTTGAAGTGCAGAGTTCCAAGCGACAGTGTTGCAATCACGTTTAATCACCGCACACTCGGGTAACGCGTTTCGCGTTTTTTCCTTATCGATGCCTACACTTTTACGAAGGAAAGACTAAAGGAAAAAAAAAATAGAAAGAGAATAACTTGGTCAAGTGGCACCGTGATGTCGAAATTAAAAGAGAGCTATTTGCCCATAGACCAAACGCGGTGTCATCCGCTCGCCTTTCGAGGAGAAGCACTTCAAATTTGTTGTTTCTTCGCAGTGGGATGGCGGAGCCAACGAGCGCCGTGTACTTTAATCGACAAGGTCGCGCCGTGTGCACTCATTAAGGTTGCTCGCGTGATCGCCTTCACCAAGTGGCTTTTTGCGTACTTGTTCTTGAGCTCTCTCTCTCTCTCTATCTATTTTTTTTTTCTAAGTGACTGCACCGGATAGCGAGAACAATATTCCGCTAATGCTTCCATCTCAGCTGTTTCCAAGAAATGGGTTTTTTCCGCATTGCGAAAGAAGACGAGAAGATACATCATTGTTCGCACGCCAGATAGGGATAGACAAGCAACGCACAAAAGTGTCCCGCCAAAGGTCAAAAGACGCAGTGACATTTGCGATGTCGCAGTCCGGCGCCGACAGCACGTACAGGCATATACTGAAACTCTAACCGAGTGTCTCGTTAACTTTGTATACACCGAAAATGGCACGGCAGGGTACGAATTTACGATTCACATTATTGACACGTCATGACGTGAGTAACTTGACATGCCTGTCATAAACATCACGGTTAACGAGGATGAAATCACTCGAGGGAAACAGCCGAAGTCCTCAGCTAAGTTACACTTACATAATATCAAATTTACATATGAAATGTTGGAACCCGCGTCAGAAGATGTTTGTGGTAGTGCGGAATGGCTTTTGCTGTCATGACGTCTTAGCATGCCATGAGAGACCAGTGAACTTTGGTGAACGTCATATGAATGGAAACATCAGAGCAGTGGGAAGGCACCCTTCGCGACGGCGCCCCCGAGGTCTGCCGGGCGCTCGTCCGCCGTGCCCGGGCTATCGCAGAGGTTGTCATAGGAGTCCCGGAATAGAGACCCTCTCCATTTTTATTTTTTTCTTCAATTAGAAATGTTTTCATCGTCATCTGTATGCCGAAGTTAAAAGAGTATACCTCTGAATTGCGTAGTGACCTCGGCGCGCGCGCGTATACAACTGATCACGCACGTGAAGCAGTGATGGTTGACGCGTTGCTTGCGTCCGGAGTCCGTGGTTATATAGCGTTTGCAGGAATCGCCGTACTGGCATTTCTGCAGCTGTAGACAGTAAGAAAGTTTTCCAACATGGCGTACTGTCCTACCGTCGTACTAGCTCACTTCGGCACCTCCCCCTGATATGCGCGCGTCTGTACCGGTTTCTTTTTTTCTTTTTTCTTGACCGAACGGAATCCAGAACATTGACGCCTGTAGTTGGAACGAGCCTTTCTTCCCGAGCCTGCTAAATTGGCATTTACTTCTTATTACAGGCAAAATCTCACGCATTAGGTCTTAAGGATTCCCTGCGGACAGGCAAGTCGAAAGGTGCCATGCACACAGGCGATTCGTAGAAGGCAAATCAGTCGGGCTTGACCAGGTCCTAAATTTGAGAGATATGCGAACTCTATATTGGAGGTATATCGACCATGTTTTCGGCATGCTTGGTCGCACTGTGTTGGCTAGCACATTTCAAGCCGCATAACAGCATATCTCATGCCCTAAAAAACGAGTAATGTCTTTTTTAATTTCGCATTGAGAGTCGCTAAATAAATGACCCTTGCCGTCATCCTCGGCGATGCATGTCAAACTCCAAGTGTAAACTCGAAGTGTAAACGAAAAGCTAATACCCGCGCAGGTCGAGTTAGTTTGCTTAAAGGCAACGAAATATTACACATGTGGTAGCGTCTTCGCGGCGGAGATAAATTTTTATTTTTAAAATTGATATCGCAAAAATGTCACAGCATATCCACGGAGTGAATGATGATGAGTGGGCGAAGCTCCGGAGTTCATCGGTAAAACCGTGAATCTTCCGTGAATCTTGCCCAGTACATCATGAAAGACGTGACGAACACGGTGTGTATATATATACAAGAAAATTTTTATTTTATTCGTAAATGGTAGCTAGACGTGGCTTCCGTTCCCCCTACATTATGACAGCTTTATGATCGGTGAAGTGGAGGGATAATGGTTCTTGGATGGGTCATAATTGGAAGTTTGCAAAGGTTAGATCGATGCAGGTTCCTCGGATGGTTGTGGGTTGCATGTGGTCGAACGATATGCACCTGAGACCATATCGCGATGCCATGTGTTTTATGAGCCAACTGTTTCTGTGGTGTAAACGTTAAAGTCACCCACCAGCACAAACGGTTCGTTCTTGTACTTGGTTGCATAGTCTCGTAAGGCGGTGTCGATGTACTTTTCAACGTTTCCTCGAGTCAGGTTGGGTGCGAGGTACATGGGCTTGAAGAACGGCTTCCAGAAGGAATCTGAAGCATCAGGCAGGGTTGCTTTACCCAGCCCCTCCATCAGTGTCGCGGTACAACGCGAACAGAATAAAACACGACCTTTGACAGCACAGCACAAGAGCTTGTTGGACAAACCCAAGAATAATGGACGTCGTCGTCTTCTAATTCTTCTAGCAGTCCCACTACATGGAGTCTCGCAGTGTTCTTTATCGTCATCGTCTTCTATTTCACAGCACATGCGCCATCTAGTGAACACTTCGCGTTCTAGGGGTGGCTTCGACAGACAACTACGGCAGACAAGTCTACGCCTTAAGGAGCTTCGTCCCTAAAACGCACCAACCAGCGTTGCCTGTCGAAACTATGTTCTATGAACTTCTGCTGAACTTCCGGTGAGACCACTGCAGGATTGTGCACTTGAAACGTTGCGCTTTCTATTCCGATAAAAAACGGGAACTTGATGAAGCACGGTAGACAGCCCCTCGCATCGTTCTTGCATCACGAGTAAAAGCGTGAACGCCGCGTTGCGTGTATTGGACGGTACAAACAACGCCTATATAAACAAAGGGCAACGCCCCCGCGAAAGATGTAGCCGGAATACGGTCTAGTCATGCCTTAATGCCAGATTTACGTGATACCGGCGCACGAGCTGTTTCGCCAACTTGTACGCCGGGACGTGAACAAACGAAGTGGCGTAGAGCGAACGCGCTTCCCGCTTTTCTCCGCGGGCCGCCATTGTGTCCGTGCAAGTGCTACGCAGCGTCTACCGCGGAGTCATGCATGAAGCGAGAGAAAGTGGGGAAGAAAAAAAAAAAAGAGAAACAATGTGCAAGACGAAGCCAGGACATCCCGTGCCTCCAGGGGTCGTTTAACTTTCTTCCGTGCCTGGCGTTTTTACGCGCCGACGCCATAATTGCGCCACGAACACTTTGCTCCTGCGTACACGCTCACTCGTTAGGTGAGCCCCTCCGTGTGTTGGGTGCGCATGATGCGTTTGTTCGGTGTGTGTATGAATGGAGATGGCGCGGCTTCTACAGTAAGCGCGACTCTTGGAAGAGAAGGGACGAAGGAAAACATAGAAAGAAACTGAAATAATGAGGCGGCAAGATGGCGCAGCGTGTTGGACGCTCGGAGCCCTGAGACGTGCAGTTTTCAACGGCTTTCCCAGCTTCGAATGCAGGAAGTCGGATCAAGGGCATATCAACGTTAATGGAAGAGCAAGTTTTTTTTTTAATGTTTGATTTACTGAAACCATGAAGGGCATGAGAAAAAGGAAGATCTGTTATATCGTAACGCAATTATGGCGTGGCTAGCAAGTGAACCAGCTGGTTGTAGACAAGCACGCAAGGTCACATGACCAGGAGCTGAGGCGCCGAGGCGAATTTCCACGCTTTCCACTTCGTGCGAAGTGTATCGAGTGGTTTGCGTAGACTACATTACGGATGTGTTTAAATTTTACAGCGATAGACTACAAACGCTACCGTTTGGTACCCCAGTATAAACCAAATTAACGGCGCCATATTTAGTGGACTCAAGCGCTTGAAGACGGCTGTGAGAATGGACTAGGCGTATCATGAGTGTCAATTGTCCCGATGCGTACATAGGGGAGAAATAATTTGTGTAAAAGCACAATGACGGCGGCGCCCGTGAACAAAAAGATAAAACACATAAACACATCTGTGAGTAAATGACGGTTTCTGTTAGCAGCTGACCGATGAAACTATGTGAAATGCGAAGATAACATTCTCAACTAACCTCTTCTTTTGTTTACCTTTATTGAAACAGAAAACTGTGAAGTTATGAGTTTGTGCGGAGGCGGTGCATTAGAGTGCACCAACCATCCGAGTGAGCGCCATTGAATGCTACCGGAACTGGCTTGGCAATACATACTGCTAAATAATGCGGGCAGTGATGCGACATTTCAAGTGGGATTCCGAGTGCAGAAACAACCCTAAGATCGATAGAAGCAGAGCGAAAGATTTGAAGTTAAAAAAAAATAATAACGATATGCGCAACACAACTATGCCAAGGAACGCCGAGTAACGACTGCAAAAGAGGAAACTCGAGAGCGACCGACTATCGCATTATGGGACCATTACTGCAGTACGCCCACGACTGTGTAATCCTAGCCGGACGGCTGTGCACGTGGGGACGCAAGTATCACGAAAAAGACGGAGGACAAGGAGAGGGCAAGCCTTCGTTGGGTGTGGGCATATACACAACGCCTAGAGGCACCGAGAGGAAAGAGACATCTTGGAGCGTCCAACGCGCGCACTGCTGCGTTATAGTAATAGCAGCAGCAGTAGAAGCAGCAGCGCTAGGAAGCGGAGGCACCAAAAGCTAGCAAGCAGTACATCAAGCGGAAGGAGTACGAAAGAAACAACAGCCTTAAAGGAAGCAGCTTAAGGCGGGAGCAACAAGAGAAGGCAGGCAGCGCAAACATTTTGCGCCTTTCCCCGAAGCAGACTCCCGCGGCGTGGCACTTGTGCTAGTCAGATTAAACGGCAGACTCTGCTTTGGCGCTTCTTCCGACCGCCGGTGCTTACAGAAAAAGGAGACAGGGAGAAAAAAGAGCGACAGGAAGAGGAGAGACATAAGGAAACGGAACAAAGCCAACGGAGACGAACGTAACAACAAGGATGTCGGGAGCGAGACTCGGACGAATAAGAAAAAAAAAAAGGAAAGAGGCATATTCAAGAAAAGAGAAAGATTGAGCGAGAGAGACACTGTGGTTTGCAGCCGCCCACCTTTCCATCCGTTGGGCGCACCGTTGATTTGTCCCAGCCATGGGCGGGCTTTAGTCGCGGCTTCATTTAAGGCAAGTGCCGAGGCAAACGAGCGCCTCATCACGCGCCTTGCTCGCAACTAAATGGGCCGTGTGCGGCGGCGAAGCACGACTTCGGTGACGCGTATTGCGCGCTCCGCGTCTGTGCGTGCGTGTGGACGTTGCGATCAAACGCGCGAAGCGCGGAGAGGGATGCGGCGCGCAACGACGTTCTTCGCGCTCTTGATTCTCGACCTAGGAGCACCCCGCGTCGCGGTCGGTAGGCCTCATGGCCTATTCTGCTGCGTCGAGTCGCTCACGCACCGGCGCGTCCGGTACCATGTGCGAGCGTTGTAGCTCGCCCTCCGTGCTCGCAAGGCTGTACTTGCGCCTTGCTCTGATGGCTTCGTATACCGTGGCCCAGCTGCGTATTTACATCGGCGCCGTTTCGGCTCGAATATGGTGGCCTTGTACAGGGCGGATGTGTTCCGGTAGTCTCGAGTCCCCTCTCCCGCCTTCTGTATTACTGCCCTCTATACACACCACGTCGCTATCATTGTCTGCTTTAGGTGAAAGTAAAGTAAACGGCTCATAAAAGGGAGCTGAGTACAGAATTCTAAACATTTTGTTTACGCTACGCTGCGGATTACTCCTTCTATAGGGCTAAGGAAAGGACCACACGCAGCTTAGTTTTCACTTTCTTTCTTTCTTTCTTTCTTTCTTTCTTTCGTTCTTTCTTTCTTTCTTTCTTTCTTTCCTTCTTTCTTTCTTTCTTTCTTTCTTTCTTTCTTTCTTTCTTTTTCAACGTAATTTGGTTCGAATAGAATTAGGTGCATACGAGTCGCTGCTTGCGTGTTATCCGCTCGATATATAAGGACATTTTGATTACTTGGACACAGCTTAACCAACAGACAAAATAAAAAAAAGAAAGTACAAAAGAAATCTTCAAAGGGGTGCGACAGCCAATTTCATAAGCCCCCTCGAGTCCGAAAGAACACACGCACACACGTCTCAAGGCTCTCCACAGCGCTACGTCCTCTTGCATTATACATTGAAGACACGGTCAACGTACGCTTTAGGCGGTACAGAAGGTCCTATAGGCCTGCCAGCGCGAAATCTTCGGGGCATGTCAGTGAGTGTCCAAAAGGCTACTCATCAACGACCGCCTTGCTCTCTGCAGATTGCACTATAGGCTCGTTGCGCAAGTGTCTTCTCTATGGTTGCGAAAACTGACTGAAGACGACACGGTGACGAATATCCAGTGCTCGTGCGGCCATTTATTCTGTCTTTCATTTCTGACCATGCTCTTTTTCGTTCCTGCTCAGTTTCTGTCACTCGCCCTGCATCTAGAACACAGGGGAATACATCGGGCAATGTCAGCGTGGTCCGCTGTTACTTAATCTGCACATGTAATCGTATTTAGAGTGTCATATACGTCAGTTAAGAAGCATTAAGTTATATTGACGTGCTCCGTAACTCCATATAAATGTTATAATGGAATTTCTGAAGTCTTCTTCGAGTTTATTAAGGAAAAGGAAGTTATCAACTAGCCACTGTCCTAATCAGTAGCCGAAGCTCTTATAATGAGTCGGTTAATAAAAAAAATGAACACCAACGGTTAGCATTATAAGGAAGTGAAGAAAAACCTCCCTTATACTTTATTTTTCATTATTATTATTTTGCAAGAGTCACGACGCTAACAGATTGGTGCAACGTTGTGAGCTTGGTCGCATATTTACTTGTCCATTTAGGTTGTCCTTGGGCAGGCAAAAGCGCCACAAGACTATATTCATCGCCACAATTTGTTTCTCCTTACGAACCCTTGATAAAACATTTGAGTTTTTCCCGTTTTCACCGCTTTCATTCATTACTGGGGCAATTTCAACAGCTCTACAGCAGAAAACTGGAATTGCCCTAAATCTTTCACGCTTGTTCTGAACACACAACATACGGAAGGGGAAAGGAAGGGGTTGTATAGTATTTAAATGAAATATACTGGAACTAATGGTTATATAACAAAGAATGGAGCTTTATGAGCACAAAGCATATGCCAGAGAAAAGAAGGTTTCAGCTGCTGTGCTCGCCGCTGATAAAGTATCGTAACAACGGGAAGGAGCACATAATTAGGAAAACGTATCCATTCATGTTTTTATACACTGAGTGAGAATAAGGTGACTGTATTGTTACGCATACATGCTCTTGGTAGATGATGGTCTATTTCGTTTTCTTTATGTCAAGTTGTAATGTTGCTCGCTCTACTGCCACTGTGATGTCGATGTAGGTCGCTGGTTACATATTAACAATAGTTTAGCCGTGAAAAATTGTCATCTTGGCTTGCATTTCTATGAGATCAATTTAAAGGAGGGAGTTTCTTTTTTTTTACTGTACAGTATATAGAAACGACTAACACATCACCGGCTAAGCACTGTGTGAGATGCTAAGAAGTTTCTCTCCCACGGCAACACATATGAATGAAAACGTGACTACCGACAGCTTGAGCCAAGGTTGCTGGCGCTTTATACTATGCCGACCGCATCCGAGCTCCATTGTGACGTTCACAACAAGCACGTCCCCACATACATAATGTATCACAGGCAGCAACAGCCGTCGGGTTTTGTGTGTCTTGCCGGCGAAATACGTCACCGATGATAGCTCTGTTGAACGGGAAGAAACAAACTGAAAGTCAGGAGTGGAAGAAGAAAAGAACGCAGAAAAAATGGCAGAGTGAATCGGAAATGCGACGGGAAGAACAGAGCCATGCGTTGTCACCCGCACGTCGCTCCTTACCCAATTTCCTCCCACGCATCCTTCAATTCACGTGGTCGTCCTTGTCACTCCCGAATGTGGACCGATCGCACGTGCCCGAGAGGCAGTTAATAATTTACGCACCCGCGGGCTGGGATTTGCTCGCTTTATTATTCATGCTACGGCGCGCGGAAGATGCGACCAAGTGCCGGGAAAGGGGACGCATCGCTCCTCTAACACCGGTAGGAAGGCACGCCTCTGCGAGAGCAACAAATCAAGATTTGTATGACTTGGGGAATATAAACAAAGCGCTAATAAACAAAGAAAATCGGAGTGTGTAGGAAGTGACGTTGCCGTACAAGAGATGAGGGCATAAAAAAAGGGGGGGCGCTCTGGAGGCATTATGGAACGGGACGCGCAACAAACGTAAAATTCATGTCTGCCATAACAATTTGGCTGTGTCCGTGACCTTATGCGAGTTTCAGAGATACACGGATCGCGTAGAGGGCAGCCCTATCAACGCACATTTCTTCCCGACGATAGAATGTGCGCGGAATTGAAATAATTGGTCCGTACATTTGTAACGACATGCACGTTGACGAACGTTTCTCGTTGAACGTCGATTTCGATGCATAAGTTGGTGAGCGTATGTATGAAAACGCGTTTGTACATATTAGTAGTCTATATTAACAGCGGAGGCGGAGCGGAAGTGCAGAGGAGACTGACGGATGCTTTTTAATACAATTCACGTGATCTAAGTTAATTATCAATGTGCGTCTAATCCGTAAACAGACCCCCCCCCCCCCCCCCCCCCCATACACATACACAACTAAATATCGCTTAGCCTGGGATCGTGTATCCTCGAATCAAAAGTTTCAGTGGGTAGGGGCTTTTGCGATGTTCCAGGCTAGAACGTTTAACTCGAGGCTATTTTCCGAGACTAAGCTCTATAATGTACATCTTTTAAGAGTATGGCGTCCGGTAAATTTTTGCCGTTCACTGTACGTCTCCAAGAAATGTCCACTCATTTCGTCGGCGTCATTTGGTTCGGCGTTTCGACTATGTGCCCTTTGTAAAATACTTGTTTCATTACTTATTTCATGGGGATGACTAATTTGACCACTGTTCATTACCTAACGTCTGCGTATTAGCCTGACATAGTTCGAACAACTAAGCTTACGGGTCTCTTTTGAGTCGATATAGTTTTACTTCTGAGGACTGAAGCCATAGCTTACTAAGCCACATTGAGATCGAACAAGTGCGACTGCTGAGCCGTCGTTTGAGCACAATGAAAGCTCTTCAAACCGAATGTCTGTCGATTCACGGCAAGGATTTTCCTGTGACACGAACAGCCTGAGTGAGTTTCAAATTGTTTCCTGTTGAGCTGGAGGACCTGTTCACCGGCAGCCCGACGGAACATGTGGGCACTTATATACAACATATCTGCGTGTTTTCAGGCGTCTTTGCTGCAATAACTAATACGCTGAATACTGCCGGTGTTATCTGTACGTAAAGGGGCAACATCTATGGCATTTATCGCTCTTCATTCTGACCCAAATATAAATTTTCAGGCGGCGCTTACCAGTTACACGTAGTTCGCTGCATCCCCTAAATACGAGCTTTGTGCGAACGCTCTTAGCTAATGAATTTTCTCCAATAAACTTCTCGCTTCTTTCTGCATTTAGATCTCTTTTGAAGCGTATTTTGTCACAGTGCCTCTACACGTCATGGTCGAAATTCTTTTCTTTTTTCGACACGCGTATTCCGACAAGTGCGCGTGCATCAGTTACGTTATATAGTTATTATCATAAAGTTACTACACTAACTGTGCATTTCCAAAAACGTCGTCATTATTCTTCCAACATAATCCGCAGCTTGTCCTTGCCCACTACTCCCCGCCCACCCACAGTCATTACAAAGGATGTTGTACCTCACCGTTCCTAGCATCTATTTCAACGCGTGCTCGGGCTGCGGAGAAACTCGTTTCCTCCTGTCGCTGTGTAGCCTGTTCACCAACCGTGAAATTCTGCCTCCGTTTTCTTTCATTATCATTTTATTTTTTTTTTTTTGGCGACTCTCCGTGCTGCCGCTCGCCAAAGCGCTGCGATAGTTCTTTCGCCTTCATACTCATCGCTCAAGGCCGTAATAACTTCGCGTAAGCTTTCGCTCTTTATAGGAGCTTCACACACAAGCAAGGGTGGCGTTAGGGGAAGCGCTTCAGGCGTTGTTTATGCTCATCCAAGCCCAAGGTTTTCAACGATTTCCTTCATAAAGCTATCCTCTCGCGGAGGTGCAAACAGGAAGCGCTTACGCGCTCGTCTTGTGCTTTTATTTCGCGAGCAGAGAGCAAAAACTACGAGAGAAACGTAAAGAAACGCCTCATGCTAGTGACCGTATACGAGACGGTCAACGCATTTCACGAGCCTAGTTTTCAGTCATCTATTGCGACGGTGAAAGTCAAGGGCTGAAGCAGCGCGCCCTCGCAAGCGCTGCCGCGCGCTGCCCTTCTTTTGAACAACCGCACAGTTTGCATGCCTAGCAAACGCTGCCGCTTCTTCAAGTCTCGTGCGCTTCTCCTACAAGCGCAGCTACCATGTACTTTCTATGTCATCACTGTTTTTGTTGCTGATCCAACAAAACGTAGCCGGCAACGAACAGCGCCCGTCGCGGGCGCCAATAGGGCTGCTTTATACGTTTCGTCCACAAGCATCCTGGAAACGTGCGAAAAAGAATAAATGACAGCGAAAAGAAAGGGAGGGGAAAAAAAAAAAAAAACAGAGCTACGGTTTCTGTACACTGGCGTGTGTGTACACACTGCGCCCCGCGGGTACAGCCAAGAGAGAAAGCCAAACAAGCTGGCTGCCTCTGTTGTGACGATGCGGGCGCGAGAGAATGTGGAGCAAAAAAAAGGAGGAGGCACGGCGGCAACAACCAAACAGAAACTTGCCGGCGTTGCGAGCCGCTGGGAAAACATTCGTTAGCCATATTCTCTGGCAAGCCGTATAAAGGAAGGGGGGGGGGGGGGAGCAGTCAGGAAAGCAGCGACTCGAGCCAACACCTTCCCCGCCCACCCACACAACCGCGGCCTGCGAGGGCTCCTTCACTGCACAGCACGCGGAAAAAGCTTGCGGGATCCTCTTGCCGCCCTTCAGCGTCGACGTTGAAGTTGGCGTCGCCGGTGGCGGCGGCGTATGCGGCGTGGTCCACGCGCAATACTCTGCAACCGCCGCCCGGGGACGGCACGACGACTCCAAGGAAAAACTGGGTCTCTTCTATTTTGGCGTCGCCTAGTCACGGCAGCTTGACACTTTCTTCTTTCACCTCTCTCGATTTATTCTCGAGAACTCTTTCACGCTTCGCCTTCTTCTCTCTCTCTCTCTCTCTCTTTGTGAAGGCGCGTCTCCGGTGAGCGGATGTTTGCTTTTTAACTCTTTTTTTCTTTGTCTCTTGGCACAGGCCTGTCTGGCCCTCCCCCGAATTTCAGCGCTGCACCCGTCTGCGCTATTCCTGCTCATGCTTTCTCTCTCTCTCTCCACTCCTTGTCTCCTGGGGGCGCAGCCGTTTCGTTTCCCGCTCGCTTTCCCACTTTCTGCACTTCCGTCTCGTCCATGTGTCGCCTCAGGCACGGGCCGCAGGACCTGTGTTTGGAGCACTAGGCCTCCTTAAAGCACTCTTCTAGCCTGTTTTTTTAAAATATTTTTTGTTCGTTCGTATTCATTTTACACGTCTCTTTGACGCGTTCTCGCAGGAAACCTCAAGGTTGGGCGAGCTGGCGATTATTTCGTGTTTAAACTGCACCGACAGAAATGCACGACGGGACGCAGGCGATTTAACGCACAAGTAGTGCTAACCGGCAACTTAACTTTATTGTTAGAGAAAGAATTTCACGATAACCACCGGGGCTTAACGTGCTAAAACCAGGATGTGAGTGGCGCCTTCGGGAAGGGCTCCGGAAATTTCGACCACGCGGGGGTTCGTTGAAGTGCACCGAAAACACACAGTGTGCGCGTATCTCTCAGCGTTTTCGCCTAATCAAAAATGTCCGTGTATCCTCCTGTATCCATAGCGACGGGACAAATGAGCGCACACTTACGAACTGTGAACAACGTGCCGGGTTAACGCTGAGTGATAGACGCAATTCTCTACGCTCATATTTTTACGCAAATTGTTGAAAACGAAAGGTTTCAACATACTGCAGACGCCGAGTTCAGGTACAGTGGGAACAGGAGAAATGCAGTTTACGGTTCCCTACTTGGTAAACTTAATTAATTAGCAGCGAACTTCCTCGTGCAGAAAAAAAGGAGCAGTGTCTGCATCAGCCACAAGTGCCTTTTCTTTGTTAATCATGTTGGGTTGTCCACACAAGGCCTAATTGCATCAAAGTATTTTAGCACACTATATGCGAGTGTTAACTACCGCACCCAACGTATGAATGCGAGGGGGAACAAGCTCCTTTCAACCGTTATTGTACAAGGCGATATCATACATCAACATATATTTAAACGCGGTAGAACTGTGACCACTCTTGATTGAGGATTTGTGGACGGTGTCTAGCTTAGACCAACAGGCGCGCAGATGGTTGATCCCCAAACCATCAGCTTGCTCCGTAGCGGGAAACTTCGAAAGGAACTAGAATTAAAGCCATTACTTATGCAAACGCTGTAACGCGTACGCTTGCGGCGATAGGGGGCATGTTAAGTGAACCCCGAGTTGCGCGCCGAGCCAGGGCTTAACGCTGCAGTAATTCATGACCATACTGCTTACCGCAAATATAATGCGCTCTCTCTAGCACGCCGCCCGCGGCATACTGCGGAGCGTCGTCTCATATTTCACGAGGGTGCTCGTTGAAAGCGAGGGAGAGTGCGAGAGAGTGGAAAGATAGTCGCGCACTAATATGAACTCGAGGTCTCATTACAATGCATACGCAGTGTTTACCCCTTTCCATGTGACTCAAAAAAAAAAAAAAAGGAGGACCTGCACACAGTTAAAGTGGGCTTCAGCTCTGTGTTTCTTCCCCCTGTAGTCAACAAGAACTTCGCCACATTTATTAGCTAGAGGCGCTGGTTTTCGCAAAAAGCGAGGTATGGAATCCCAAGGCGTTTCGTAGAAAGATAAAGTTAAAGAAACACACAACAAAGAAAGAACGAAAGGCAAGTGATAAACGCTCGTTCGAGCTCCGGGCGCGGTGTTTCCCCAACTTACCGGAGCTCCAGGCCGCACCGCGCGCGAACCATTACTTTATCCTCGACCCGGCGTTAAAGCTCGGCGTAGGTCCTTGCGTGGCATCGCGTTCCGTGCGCGCGGCTTTGGGGGCGTAAAGCGAGGCGAGCAGTTAGAAGCAACGTGCGGTGGGTTTCCAGCATTGCAGGAATCGCGCAGAAAGCGCAGCGCATGAGGCACACGCGAGTACGCGTATTGCAAGACATATATATCCGCAAAGCAGGGGGCGTGTTGAAAGAGTCGCGGGTGCGGCAACAGCCAAGCACCGATGCGATGCGGAGGCAACAGCGGTGCCGCTACACCTAGTGCACGTGGGTCAAAGCTCTTGCGAAAAGATGCCTCGACGGGTGAAAATGGCTTAGGGCTTTTGGGCAACTGGAAGTACGAATTTGTGTGCACTCATTTCCTATAGCTCGAGTACGGGAAAGCACGCGCAGAAAACACACCCATTCCTCTCTTTGCGAAGCGTTGACTAAAAAAAGGAAAGAGAGAGAGAGGGGTGGGGGGGGGGGAAACATGTTTGAGAACGATTTCGGAGTCGGCGCGGGTCGCGCCAATTTAGGGCCATTAGGCGACAGGAGGCCCATAGAGTTCAATTTCTTTTTCAAACGACCCTTTGCTGCGCATGCAACCTCTTATACCACCGTGCTTCTCTCCTTAATGCGCTATGTTGAGCAGGCTGCCCTCACCGCGCGCATCGCGCACGAGTGAGAAGAGAGGCTTCGCTGCATGCACTAGCGTTAGAAAACTGCGATAAAGAAGCTTTGGAAAGGAATCCGACGAAGATCTCTTTCTGAGAACGAAACCAACGCTGAGAACCGTAGTAAGCGATTGATATGAAATGCAGCACCGCGTCTTTCTGATAGTCGTTATGAGGCTCAGTTTGTTAATTTATACTTCGATCAACATTTTCTCGTTAGAACAAAGAAACTATAAACAAAGTCTCTCGTTTCCGCGTGTCATATAAAAAACAAAGCCATCTCGTCTATCGATTTCACTTCTTGGCCGATCCGTTTAATTTTCTGCCCCACACCTTTTCCCCTCTGCCTTATCACCGTTGGACCTGTACTCCTCTGGGTCGTATCTTCTACTTGCTTCTTTTTCTCTTTCTTTCTTTCATTGACGGAGGATATCTGGAAGGAGGCGGACATGCCGCTACATATATAGCTGCGGGTGTCAGGGGCTTCGCGGCAGCGCTATCTTGCCGTGCGGCGGTTCCTTTTAATAGGTTCGCCTCTTTCCTGGGGCGTTATACAGATTATCGCTCCCGATATTTCCCCCGCCGCCAAGTCCTTGGGGTTTCGCGATCTCATCCCGCGGCATTCGCCTTAACCAAGTTCGAAGCCCTGTTGCCGCACGCATACTTACTTCCTTTCTGCTTTCGTCAAATTTGTCTCGGGCGATTTCTGCCTTTTTTCTTTCTCCTTCTCCCTATTTTCTTTGACGTTGTTCATTGTCTTGGTGCTCACGTTAGCGTAAAGACGTTACGGTCATAAGAATGTTCTCGCACTGGCCACAACCAGTTCGATAAGTGGGCCACCGTGGATACTAACAGCAGCAACTGGTACCTTATCTTGCAGAATACGTGTATTACGCATGAGAGAAGACACCTGCAGAGGGCGAGATATAATTTTATTATTGTAAGCTCAAACGATGGTTTCAGGCAGCTACGCGATCGTCATTCAGCTTATCTAACACGACGTTTCCTTGAATCGTTTGCGTTTTGGCTATATAAAGAATATACAGAACTTTTTAGGGGCGAAGCTCCTTAAGGTTTGGGTATGTCCGTCCGTTGTAGTACCGCGTTACCTACTAGGAACGCGCCACCAGCTCGCAAAGAAGGAGAACGCGCCCTCACCCGCGAGAGACAAGCTTGACGCAGGCAGCGTCTTCTAGCGAGTTTCTTGATTGAAAAATACCGACTGCTCGCGCTGGAGAACCGTTCACCGGCCACCCATATAACAGAATTGACGATGCGCCTCTTAGAGAACGACGGTTTATTACATCAACGTTTCGGTCGGAGCCCGACCTTTTTCAAGACATGTTAACCACATGCCAGTATGGCCTTATATACAGACTTTGCAGAGGGCGAGATATAAGGCCATACTGGCCTGTGGTTAACATGTCTTGAAAAAGGTCCGGCTCCGACCGAAACGTTGATGTAATAAACCGTCGTTCTCTAAGAGGCGCATCGTCAATTCTGTTATAAACTAGCGGCAACCCAAGCTATTTTTGCATATGTAGTCTATATATATATATATATATATATATATATATATATATATATATATATGCACTGGATCTTGACTTGCAATGAAGTGCCGGTGGGAGATTTCACTTGTGCGTAGTGTGGTACTAAATTAATCTGGAACTCGACACGATCTACGATGAACCTCCGGAGCTTCGCCCACTCATCATCATTCACTCCGTGGATATGCCGCGAAATTTTTTTTTCGGTAAAAGGCGGGTTCTTCCTCGGCCTGGTTACCTTTGCATATTTGGGAGTGCAATCTTGCGCAAGATTTACTTATGCTGTATCAGTAAGCGGACGAACACATCTTTTTCTCTAGGCATTTCGCAGGAAGAGTATCATAGGGGACAACTTTTAAATTCATTTAAATTACTAAATTAAGGTTTAGTTGCCTGTGAATTGTCTCAGGTTGCTCTCAAACACCATTACAATACCCCAGAAGAGCGCTGAAACTAACGGACTGTGCATGGTCGTTTCCGAAGCTTCTACCCTTGTGTCCGTGGTTTTCTTCGTCATAAAACGTGCACGTATCTCATTATGTTATATTAGCTTGGGTGTTCCGTATAACAGAAAATGCAATACACAACACTGATGACGCACTACTTCGGCCGTTGCCATGGTTGGGTTGTCATGCTGCATTACTCTTGCTATCGTTTTTCTCGCATACGATAAGCATATACTGGTTACACAGTGCTATGCAGTGAAAATTATATTTTTACAATGTAACGCCGACGTTCTCGCGCTATGAAAACGACGGATGACAGAAATAAAAACTTCTGATATAATATATGTATATGATAGGTTCCATACTCCACTTTTTATGTCACCACAAACACACAAAAATATAAAGAACAATGCGCTCTCGAGAATACAGAGAAACTGCTAACTTGCAAATTTAAGAACGCGACACTTTGCGTATGTCAAAGGCAGTAATTTGTTTTCTTCGTGAAGTCGTACCTTTTGCTTCAATCATCTCTTCATTTTTACCTCATGCACTGAAATAACGTTACGTAAAACGAGCACATTCACACGCTGCCGATGCGTTTCGCCACCAACCTCTCGTAACTATCTGAACACTATCAGTAAATCTACTCATCACTGAATGAAAGTATTATACTACTTTCTTTCATTCAAACACTACAGCAAGATTCGTTAATCTTTCTGTTAAACCTAAACATTAGCTCAAGGAAATGACACAGAGGAAATATTAAGTGGCACGCAATTAAAGAGAGGAGACACTGCAGGAACTGCGGGAAGGCATCGCTTCTTCGAGCAGTGAGAAATCGAGCGGATTTACTGGTGGTTTCACCCGCGGTAGAAAAATGTAGCGACCCCTAAAAAGAGAGCGGGGAATGGGGAAGGGGGCGACCCATCAAAAACTGAAAAGCCTGTAAGAAAGACCACGAGAAGGACGCTTCTAATTCGATAAATGATGGCGCCGCCTCGGCAACGTTCTGCCTATATATAAGCCTCGCGTACAGTGTTCGCATACGCTTGGCGGCAGGACTAGCAAAGAATTCCTCACATTAATAAGAGCAAACGCACTCGGGGCGTTTCCCTTTCTAAAAGGTGCTAAAGAAGCTTTCCCACACTGAGCTTTCAGTTCAGTGTGCTCACGTGTGACAGATACGTAGGTATTAGACCCGAGAGCACCTAACCGTATATATATATCTACAAACGACATTCATGAGCAGTACGATTGCAGAGGGAACGGTGCTTTGTGGCAGCGGTCTAGAAAGGAGGTGAACTGACGTTCGCAGCAGTCGCGTTGACGTTTCTGCGGGGTGTGGCTCGCTTAGCACGTAGTCGTATATATAGTCTTTTTCGAAGCGAACGGAGAATGGCGCCCAAGGAAATGGCGGCGGCCGCACATAATTATCGTGAATCGCAGCCCCCGGGGGAGGTGCTTAATAACTTGGCGGTGACAAGTCGCTGTAGTCCGCAAGAAAAAAAAAGAAAGAAAACCCCCTCTTTTCCGCATTTATTATTTTCATTTGAGGGGCGCGTACAAAATTATGGGAAACGTGCATAGGGATTGAACGTCTGTGCGATCGGTGTTTGTACGGGAGGCCGCTTGGCAGAATAAAGAAGTGCGTCGGAAAATTTCTTCAAGAAGCGGAGAAATCGATATAATTAATTCTCCCTTCCGACGGCTCTCATCTTCTCCCGCCCCCGTCGACAACCTGACTTCGCCTTTCCAACCTCATTCTCCCTTAAGGTGTGCGCTAATGTAGCAGCACTCTTTCGTAGTTTCACTTTGTTACACGAATGGAGGGTTTAAAGTGAGGCGCGTCAGAGTCGTTTCGGTTGAAGCAGTATTACGAAGTAACTGCGTGTAATCTCGTCAGCGATCTCACTTCGTGTCCTCTTATCGCACTGCTGACCTTTGATGTAAGAACTGGTAACAGGCATTCAAACCGTATTTAACTGTGACCGCTAAAGCAAAAGTAAACGAAGACTCTGCTCGTAAACTTGCTTCGTCCAATGTGAATCGGCGTTGGTCCTCTTAGCGCGTTAGTTTCAGAATGGGCGTGAATGGAGGCGTTGAAAATCCGCGGGTTCCAGGTAACTGCGCCATTTCGCTAGTATTGTCACGTGTTGCTTTTGGAGAGACAAATGAAAATACACTAATGGTTAATTGGCCCTTTTCTTTACTAAAGGAGTGCTAATATATCATACATATCCTGCACGGTTCTTAATTTGAACAACTGCGTCCAATATTATAACGTTTTAATTTTTCTTTGATCTTTTCGGCAGTTTATGACACCCATCGCTCAGGTCGACTGCCACTGTGCTGCGTAATAAACATAATGCCGCTAGGTGCCAACGCCATAGACGTACAAAGAAACATGCGCTGTTATTTGAGCGCTAACACTATGTGTACGACATCAAAGCTATCATCTTTGTCCCCATAATCAAGGACCGCACTGTGCTCGGCCAAAATTTAGCTGTAGACGTCGTGGTGGCTGACGCCCCTGGCAATTGTTGACATCTGTAAGTAGAATATATATACGGCGCGATCACGCTGTTTTTCGTTTAAACGTGGAGCACTGTGTCTAAGCTCTCCTGCCCCTTCCCCCCATTCCCTTGCACAGTAATCGTGGTCTTTACGTAGTCATAAATATTTCTGGGGTAATTTGAAGTAATCTTGAGACGAACGTTTTTGAAGACGAATGATGTCAGAGCGCTTTTGTGCGGGAACACATCAAGTAAAAATTGTTGGTCACTCCTGCTATGTATAAATCGTTGCCCCCACCACAATGGTCACTATGGCGCTCGGTTGCTGATCCGAAGGTTGCCCGTGTACTGCCCGTGTACTGTACTGATCGCTGCCCGTGTACTGTACGATGTCAGCGCACGTTAAAGGTCCCTAGGAGTTCGAAATTTCCCAGGCCCTCCACTACGGCACCTCTCATCATCATATCGTAGTTTTGGGACCAAAAACCCAGGAAAGTATCTAATTATATTTGTAGAAAGCGGTCATAACGCGAAAATTAAGCGTCTTTTCATTAAAATAAAGCTTTATTGCATGTATATACCGGACTACATGAAGTAATATGGAAACGGCACAATTTATTTATTTATTTATTTATTTATTTATTTATTTATTTATTTATTTATACGCCCTACATAAACAAGCTTCTTACTCGCGAGGCCAAAGACAGAGTTACTTCTTTTCTCTAAGAAAGTTATCGAGTCTTAGATAAAAGGCGCATGCGTGTGACAAAAAGCTCCTGAAATAGCTCGTCTGAAGTAAACTTGGACAATGATTACACAAAAATCATTAACGAAATCAACGAATGTGTCTACCGCATTTCTGAAGGGTCTGTAGATCAATATTTGGAAGGGGGGGGGGGGGTGCTTATGAAAGTGAAGCAATCTAGTTTCACTCCTGTGTTGGTTTACTAGCTCTATATATAGTAATGTGCGCAGCACTGTACATCCTTCACTATTTCTTCTAAACACTCGAAATGCTATGGCGAAAGGAGCCATTGGGGCATTGATAGGGACAGCTTTACGGAGCTCTTCCATAGTAGAGTACGCTGTATTCTCAATTGTTTACCACTTGTTCTAAACGCACAAACTGCCCGCAGAGTGCGCTGGCTCAGGCGTTCCGAAAATTAGCATAATCTTCACCAGAGCTGCCACGGCTGAAATTTTGAGCGCGCTGTCTTGTAAAATTCGAGTCCACTCGGATTTTGTAAGACAATGTGCAGTTTTGGTAAGGCACAACATGACTGCATGACGAACATAAATGACACGCCATATTACAAAAATCATGACATCCATGTCATGAGCGGCATGATTTACGTGCCACAGTCTTGGTGCTCTTGCGGCCGTTTCGTTAACTTGATACATACCAAAATTGGTATAGCGAGAGAACAATGTATGACGACCATGGCTGACACGTTCTGAACATGAAAATCGTGACATGCATGCCACGCGTTTTGTTAATGGAATGTATACCAAAATTGCTATGGCACAACGCGACTGCATGACGAAGGTAAATGACAGGTCATAACACTAGAATCATGATATGCGTGTCGTAAATGGCATGGTTTACATGCCACAGTCTTGTTGCTCTTGCGGCGGTTTTTTTAACTTCATATGTACCAAAATCGGTATAGCGAGACAACAATGCAGATCCATTTTACGTTCCTTATGCGTGTTTTGCATTTCCTTGATTCCCACTGCACGTCGGACCTGCCTTTTTTTTCTGTTTTTTAAAATATAATTTGTTTTCGCTTGAGTGACATGATGTTCTAGCGTATCATGTTTTTGTTATATAGCCGCTTTATTGCCTAAGGAGTGGACCGCATCTCCTGGTACATTGAGCCTAGCGTTTGTATAATTTATACCAAAGCAAGTTACAATCTTGCAGTGCATTGATGTGTAAGTAGTGCCCGTAACGGTTTTGTGTGTCATTTGAATGGAATGAAGGATGAAGAATTATGCTCCTATACAAACGACATTTTTGTGACAGAAATGGCGCTGGTTAATGTGTGGTGGATCACGGCATAAAACTGTTAAAACGTTGAAGGAAGTAAACCGCACTTCGCCAATCATGTAAGTGGGAGGAAAGTGGTTTCACAAGGTATCTGCAATCTATTTAGAGTAGCAGACTGCAAGCATTGAAGGTTTCACACTGCCCGCGAATGCACCGAGTATCTTCTCAACTTCGCTTCTGCTTGTGCAATGTGCCGATTTCTATACGGTCTTAATGTTGCTCATTAATAATTACGCTTTTTAAGTGCATAATTAATAAAGAATCATCTCTTAACCACTCCTGAATGTTCCCCTGTAGCAAAGTCAGGTTTTAACTGTCCTAACGCTGGAGTTTTCTTGGAACGGTGCAATTCGCACACCGTACCAGATCTGTCGCTTTCGTGCATCGGACGGTCCTCAGACAGCTGTACCGGTGACACACTCCTCCCATGCGTCTGCCTCCCGTCTGCCTTGACTCGTGTGGGCGGAGGAAGCACGCGCGCCGCCGCAGCTCCTAGAATAGCTCACCGTGTCTCGTTCGTCACCCTCTAAAAACGACAAAGAAAGCGGGAAAAGTAAAAGTCTCTGCGAGGAAAGAATAGACTAAGGCAAAGTAGAGCGCGTTTTCTTCTCTGCAGACGCACTTCACCCGAGACCACAGCCGTTCGGTATCGTTTCCTCGGCAAAAGGTGTACGCGCTTAGATCGGCGAGGCGCCTATACAAACGAGTGTGGACCATTAAAGAGTTCCACAAACAGATCCGAGAGAGAATGACTCTCGTCGCAGCGTCGCAGCGGCTTTTCTGCCTTGTGGGGACGGGACACAACAACGACCCGTAAATAGCGACGTTCGCAGCAATCTAACCCCCACCTCTCGATCACTCCTTCCAAGGACCCTCCAAAGAACAACTCGCAACTACGGACCAACATTGCGCCACGTGGACACTCCACCACAGCGCTCCACCTCCACGCGTCTAACGTAGCGGTTTCTATATTCCGCTTTCGCGAATCCTTACCTTGTCTCTCGTTCCCCTATCTTCTGTCTGCACATTACTTTTTTGTTGTCTGGGCTGTGTGTCTAGCTTTACTTTCACGCGAGCCCAACTCTTCGCGGTGGACGGGTCAAGCTCCCACAGAGACGAGCGGCTGGGACCGCCCGGGCTCTAATGACCTTCGCAACGTGGCTTGAAACAAAAGCGTGGAGAGGACATCGCCTGCGAGCAAAAATAGAGGACGATAAAGGAGCTCACAGCAGCGCCAGCAGAAGGAACAGCAGCAGCAGCGGCGGCGGGCCGGCGGCGGCTGCGTCGATGCGGTGAGACGCTGGAGCGAAATGTTCGCTCACAAGTGCAGAAGGAAACAAAAAAGAAAAGATGAAGTAACGAAATGGCTCAATGTGCAGAAGAAAGCTGCAGAGGGTTGTAGAGAGAAAGATTGGAACCAAGTTCCAGCACGGCCGCCGCAAGGAACAAGGCTGTTGAAGCACGAATCACGAGGCCCAATTACGGAAGACTCTCCCCCGCTCTTAGCCTGCGCTTTCTGCTCTACATCGAGACTTCTCCTCTGTTCTGTTTTCTTGCCACTAAATTGCCTTGCCTCGCCTCTTTATTTCCACAGTTCCCTCATTCTCCCAGTTGCGATTCGATTGGATTGGCAACGCGCCCTACGGTGGCGTCTTCTTTCTTTCCTACCACTACCTTACCCCGCCCTTTTTCTGCGGTGGCTTCTTCGGGGTTTTACAGACGGGGAGCTGATAACGAAAAAGAAAGGTAAAAGCTGCAGAAATGGTGCTTGAAAGCTTTCGCACCTTCGGCCGCGCTCGGATAAAATGCTCTGCATTGGCAGAGTCGAGCTCGAGCTTTCAACACATGGTGTTTACACAAAGGAGTCACTCGCAACGTGTTCGCCGAGATCTTTCCCCCAGGTGTGGCGTCGAGCCTTGCCATTTTAGGTATTGCGAATGCTTAAGGATCCCACTTTTATATGCACGATGTGCAGCTATGTGTGAAGGTTTTAACTTCGAGCATTGCAGCTTGCTTCATTATCGCGCCTTGCCTAAGGAAGGAAATAGCAGAGAGGGAAAGGCAGAAAGATCAACCAGTGTAGGCCAACCGGTATACCATCCTACACAATGGGAAAGGGGCTGGGGAGGTTGTGAGCTAGAGAGCTAAGTTCGACAGAAAAGAGGAAAGAGAGAGAAAGGGGGCACATAGCGCTGTCTCACAGTCAGTCGCTCTTTTATGGTATGCAAAAACACTGTGACAGCCGCCTGTGCATGTCTGCTGTTTTCAAGAGCTCCAGCTGCCATTATCTGTGTGGGGAACATTCCAGTATGGCACCGAAGCAGACGCGCCAGTAATTGTTTCTGAACATTATATGCGTGTTGTAGCGCCCCATCCCTCGCTACGACGGGTATCACGAAGACCGTTGCGGGCCATTCTTATTCGAAACGAATAAGACTTCGTCAAAGCCAGTCCTAGCAACAAGCGATAAAGCATTGGTGGCCTCTCCTCAGCGGCGTTCAGTTGGCGTTCACAAATGCAGGAAAGAGGAGAGGTAGTGTTGCGATTTGTCCGATTGGTTTGGCTTCATGGAGTACTCCATAACGAGAGCGTAATCTGCTGCGCAAAAACTCGAAGTTTACTAACAGAGTCGGACCTTGAAAGTGGTACGGTCTCTGCTGTTGTGCCTTCACGAGTGCTGACTGAGCGGCATCGTCAGCTCCTTCGTTTCCTTGGCTCCCCGTTTCCGTGACTTCGCCGCCACTCAAGCTTACCTACATAACCACTACCTACCTAAGGGACTGTTTTAGACAAGCAGAATTCGGGCAATGTGTCTATTAAGATTTATGGTCTCCAACGTCGTGATCCCTCACCTCTGAACCTGCATATGGCACCTCTGTGATGCAAACTAGGCGCAGGGGCCCCAGGAAAAAGTAAGGGTGTCCTGTTAAGCTGCGACGATTTGGAACGCTACGGTATCTAACATAATTAAGTGATCGCGATTAGGATTAAACAAGGTTCTCTTGTTGAACAGATTTGGTTTGTTGTATTGTAGTGCTGAAGGCGCTTTCATTAAGGCCAGGCAATATGCTGTAATTGTTTTCGCCTAATTTACATCGCAAGGTAATTAGTTGAGCGTGCATGCCCTCGTGTACCAGCTGGAACACGACAGGACGAGAGGAGGCACCTTACACTCGCACCAGCAGGCTCGGCATAGTGGTAGCTCAGTCATCTTTGAAGCTAGTTTTTTTTTTTATAACGCTGGAAGAATACACGACCCACTCAAGAGAGAGAGCGAGAGAGATAGAAAAAAGCTTAGACTTTAAAGCAACCCGTAAATGGTCTTTGTTAAACGCTTTGTTCTCGTCGCAACCCGTATTTCGCATTAATTTTCGTCCTTTTCGCTAGCAGGAGAAAGGGGCAGGGGAGGGGGTCTTTTTGAGGAACTGTGTAGCGGAACCACCATAAATCTTTCAACCCGCCGCCCAGACGGCTTTTAACGGCATTTCAAAACCGGCGCCCACGTAGTCCTTTCTTTCTTTTTTCGCACGTTTCTTTTCATTTTGCTCAGGCAGACCGTGTCAGTAGCGCCGACGAGATGACAAGAACAACAAGGGGATTACCTAATTGCTCAGCCATCATTTGTCACCACGTGCCGGCACGCTTATACACGTGGCTCGGCGGCCAGCACAAAAGGAACACGAGCCCGACAAGCACCGGATCCCGAGCGACGTCAGAGAGCAGGGGCCCTCAATACACAAGCAGCAGTTGCAGTATAGCACCCAAGACAGGCTTTGGCGGGCGCCGAAATAAGGTCCAGCTATATTGTCTCGGTGGCACCACCGCCGACTACAACCAGTCGCAGTAAATTCGCCGCCGCTTGTCCCGAAGACGGCGAGATTAAATCGTAAAGCCGGGTCTAGCAAGGGCCACGCGCTGGCTGGCCGTCGGCCACTGCGCTGGCGGTTCATTCTTTGGGGAGCTTTGTCGTCCCGCAGCGTTGCGCCTATAGGATACGCTGACAGAAAGGCGCCGGCTTGTAGTACCTTTCGCGCTCACGCACGTACATACATACATACATACACGCACGTTCGTTCGCGAAGCGAATACAGGCTCCCCCCCCCCCCCCCCCCCCTCACGCCTACCCCGAGAATGTCCTGCACGGAATCGCGGGCAGCTTCGTCCTCTTCTCCCTATTCTGTATACTCCGTTACACAACCGAGGCACGTGTGGTGACAGCGCGCGTTTAACGTGCGTGCGCTTATATTTTTCTTTCAAAAAGTTCGAGGCCTTATATGTGTGTAACTACACAGGAATCGCCGCCTGAGGGCTGTTCAAACGCCTATACTGCATGGTTACACGTACACGAATCTCTCCCTCTCCTTGTTCTCCGTTCTTTGTTTACCCTCTCCTAACCTTCTTTAACGCCTGATTAATAGGCACGTCCGAACGTTGATTAATTGAATAGAAATTTCGCGCCGCGGTGGACGCGTGTCGTGGAGCGGGCCAAGATTAATCGCGGCGACGCGGCGGCTACGCCTCCTCCCACCGCCGAGATATTGAATAAACGCGTGTTTCGAGCGCCTGGCCAGCGAAGGGTGCTGCTGGTGCGGTACTCTCTTTGTACTCGTCGAGTGGCCACCGAACGAAGAAAGGGGGTGGCGTGCTATGCTGGCGCGCGGGTCTTTCGTTAACTCGAAGAAGGGGGGGCTGCGCCGCGGCGTCCCGGGTTTGAACAGAGGGTTCTCGGAAAAGACCACCTGCTACACACCCTTTTTGGCCTGGCGGCATCCCTTTCGCGCTGCTCGCTCGTCGTTGCGTTGCCGCGGCGCTAACGTTGGCGCTCGGCCCTGGTGCGGCTGGACTCGGGGCGGAAGAGGCGCGGCGAGCGCCAGCTGAACATTACGGGATGCGTGCGCTGGGACTTTTCTTGTTTTGCACGCCCGCTGCTTGATCATCGCGCCACCGTAGCCTCTTTTCTGCTTCCTTCTCTTACGGTTTGTATATTTTTCTTGGACGGCGTCACAGAGGCGTGGTGCGTAGGAAACAACAAAAAATGCGGTAGGCAAAACCATTGCAGGAGTACGTCCTTGTACGCATATGAGTGCGACAGGCGGCTGTACATTTGAAACGGCAGTCGATTTGTTCATTGGAATTCTTTAGAGGTGTTGAAATAACTGTGTCCGGTATTATTGTCCATGAATGTATTCAGGTTCCATTTTTGCGACAATGGTGACGGCTTCCTATTAACATGTTTTGTGCTGAGGGGCGTACGGGGGGGGGAGGCGCTTTGGTGTAAGAACACCAGCTGCAAATCTTCCCCCTTAATTTGAGTCTTTCTCTTGTTTGTGCTATCTACGTAGGCCATTCATATACTAAAATGTGAAAACGAAAACAAGAGTGTGCACATAGTTCTGTTTTCTGAATGCAGTTGCCACTGTAAACAAATCTATTAAAAAATAGCTCATATGGTTAGGGCACAGGCTCTCTACCTATATTTTTCCCGATGGCCTACAACATCGCCTAAACATAATTTTATGGCTACGCCGCTGTCTGTTGTCTTTGCGAACGAGAAGTTCAGCTATCTGGACACGATAAATTGGGAGCAGCGAGGCCCACGCCAGCGACGTAAACCGTGAGTTTCATATAACGAAATGTATTTGCGAAGTTTTTTATAAGCCCCACGATGAAGTCATACTGCTAGTTTAAAAAAAAATCCCATTCTATTTAGCGTTATCTCTTGCGCAAGACTGAGTGTAACGCACATGGAATACGTAACTCTTGTCGGCGGGTACCACGTTATCAATGCAAAACTGCGTCGCGCAATCCTTACCCGACCTTGCGAGACATTGACGTATCTAGCACATATTGCCGTGGGCACATGGCGTACTCCTGAAGCGATCAATTTTAGAGCGCCTGGTGGGCTTTAAAATAGCGCGAATCGAAAAAGAGGTTGCTCAGAACGGGCAGGAAAAAGTGATTTTCAGCAGTCATTTATGTGTAATCTTGCCATCGCTTAGGTTGGTTGATTGTTACTGTGCACTAGAGTGATTGTTAAGTAAACGGGTCTGTGTTGTTCTACAGCTAACTATACGTTTTAGCACTAAGCCGGTATTTTAAAATTCAAAGGAATATTTGGACTGGGATCGGACTAATGATCGTCACGCGTTCGAAGGCCGTACGTTCTAACCGCTTTGCTGTACAGGCCAACAGACTCGTTTCAGATAATACTTGTCCTTCGCTCACGGACGTCATTATATTTCTGTATGTCTGTCCTCTTATACCCTTTACCGCAACATGCTGCCACGCGCCGCATCGAATAGTAGTCGTAAAGTCAGAGCGTGGGAGGCTGGAGCTGCGACACTTATGCCTACATTCCCAGCAATGCTCTACTTCTACGCTGTTATTAAATGCGAAGCATTTTTGCGAAGCTTAAGTCACTTTTAATCTATCTATCTATCTATCTATCTATCTATCTATCTATCTATCTATCTATCTATCTATCTATCTATCTATCTATCTATCTATCTATCTATCTATCTATCTATCTATCTATCTATCTATCTATCTATCTATCTATCTATCTATCTATCTATCTATCTATCTATGTCTTGTTCTCCTGGTCGCCGCCTTCACCTGGTATACGCAATATTTGGGAGATGGGTTCTAAAGGTACGACTACCATGAATGACTGATCTTTACAGCAGTAACATCACTCGTCATGTACGTCACGATTGGCGGTACCGCAATAACGCGTAGTTTTCTGCACCTCTGCGCTGCCACCATGATAGGCCGACAGCAGTGTTTTAAGAGCTCCGTCCGCTTGTCCTCGCTTGGTATTGAAAGGTAGACATAACAAGTACACAGACACGCTTGCAGTTTACCAAGCAGAAGGGGGTATCGAACACATCCTCGAAGTGCCAAGCAAACACGCTACCACTAGGCTACGGCGGCACCTCATGCATGGTGATAGAGTAAATAAACCTACCGCACCTGCAGTTGTAATTACGGGACTTGTGTAACGTGAATTGCGCTTCTGATGTGTGGTAAGCGCTATCATAACAATACATATGTTCTCATACCATTCGGTATGCTTTTGTGCAACTGTGCTCGATCCCGTAAGAGCACTTAAACGAACGACGCTTATGATAGCACATCAACGCACCGTGTAGTTACTTTTTCATCGGCAAAATAGACAGACGCCTGTGCTTTTGACTGACGTGAGCGCCAACTTTACGTCGTGCCATGAGCTACAATTCAGTCACCATGGTGCTGTCGACGTTCTTGCTTAGCCCACGTTAAGCATACTCATGAGTGGGTACTCATGCGCTTTGTACAAAGACATTGATCCTACTCGTCACCCTTGGCACAACACCAAACATTCTGTCATAGGCGATTTCCACGCTGACTGCTTCGCACGACACCGACTTCCTGCAATGCGTGGGATCTGCAGGCCTTTTTTCGGTTTAATTGCAGTTTATTTTCCAATTGTTGGTTGCCGTTAATTGTTTTCCCAAAGCATGTAGCGAATAGGTTTCTACCATAAGGCTTTCGCAAGGGTTTTCATTAGGCAGGGCGAAGCATCACCGCAGACGAGTAGCAAAGGTTTTGCTATGGCCACCTCCAAAGCGGCCTGTGCATCTCGCCGTTCCATTATGAACCTTTCCGTTTTTACGAAATTGCGAGTAACATAATACATTATTATTATTATTATTATTATTATTATTATTATTATTATTATTATTATTATTATTATTATTATTATTATTATTGCGTGGCATGATTCGCACACATGCATACAAGGAAATGAAATGGGGCGGGAGCAGGTTCACAACTGCAGCCGAGAGAGTCACAAAGCCTGCTTATTTTTTCATTAGGAGAAGAAAAATAGAGGAATTCAAGCAAGAAGAAATAAAGTGAAAATAAATGGGAAGTAAATAAATAAATGAGAGTGCAAAGAACGTGCGTGATAGGAATACGATGGGCTGCCTAGGAATGATAGGCCTAGTCAGTTCTCTGCAAGAAAGATATAGAACAACTCACTAGAAGAAAGAAAGAAGGAAATAAATAAATAAATAAATAAATAAATAAATAAAGAAGGAAGAAAGAAAGAATGAAAGAAAGAGAGAAAGGCTAAAGAGTCTCCCTATGAGACACAAGCGAAGCACTTCATTGCAAGTCATTATTTCTTTATTTTTTATTTTTGAGATGCGATACATTTTGTTAATGTCTGTGATTAAATTCGGCTACCTAGCACTCTAACATCGCCATGATGTATCTCCCTTAAAAATTAACGTTGAAATTGGGCCAGCTTTTGTAAACGTAGCGGAAAACTCCCATCAGCCTCTTGAAAGATAAACGAAACCTTCGCATGGAAGACGGCAAACATTAGAACGTTGAGTTAGCAAGCAGCCATCGCGCTAAGTTGTAATGACGATGAACATTTCCAATCATTGTACATTTATTTTTACATGTTGCAGCCTAATGGATTTTTCGCGTACTCCTAACTGAATTGCTGCTGCAGGTGTGTAATGTAAGTGGAGATAGGCTTGAGAAAGTCTTTCTTTTTTTTCAGCGTTGTAACAATTCATGTGCATAGAATACGTCTAATGCATGTTTGAAGCATCATGAATCAGTATTCGGTTTCTCATTAATATTTTTATTTGTGCGTGCGTGTGTATATCATGCAGGATCTGCAGCATCAAATATATCGGTTTTAGGCATGGTCCTGCGAAGAGTGCTGAAATTTCGCTTAAAATTTAAAAGCTTCCTCGTAAATGTTGTGCTTTTTTTTTTCTAACGTTTGTTTTTTTGCTGGAGCCAGAAAGTTTTGAGCACGTGTTTGTAAAGCCTTTTATATTTCGTAAAAGGTTTCCGTTGCTAATGGAGCGAGGTGAATGCCGTGACCTGAGCGCTACGTTTTTCTGACGTCCCTAAGCTGCCAGTTTTTCTTTTTACTTTTCTTAATATTTAATGACCTCGCACAGAAACGAGCTCTCAGAAGTGTGGAAAACTTAACCTCATTTTGCAATTTATAGAAAAGAGCTCTTGTTGGTAATGTTAGTTCGGTGTATAGCGAGGCGCATGAATACTGCATTCACATATGTAAATTGACGAATGCGAACTGCGTTGCCCGCTAAAGAATATTTTTGTGTATTTTTCCCCAACCACTGGCGCATGGGCCTTTTTTCTGTATGTATGTATGTATGTATGTATGTATGTATGTATGCATGCATGTATGCATGTATGTATGTATGTATGTATGTATGTATGTATGTATGTATGTATGTATGTATGTATGTATGTATGTATGTATGTATGTATGTATGTATGTATGTATGTATGTATGTATGTATGTATGTACTTGTGCATGAGTTTGATCACGCTTAACGGCGGCCTATTTTGGTGGGACTGAACGGAAAAATAACTGCGCCCTTTAAGAACTTCGGGCAACCAAAACTAAGCGGTGGTCCCCCTGGATAGAGCACCCTGTATTGGTGTTTTTAGTTATGGCACGAACAACGCTATAATTTATCTTTTATTGCCTTTACATCGGCATGCGTGAATGGAAACGCACACATGTTCGCACAAGAGATTGCATTTATACTAACTGGGAAGGACGCAGATAGTGACTACTGACGAAAAACGGGTTAAGTTTAATGCTGGTAAGTTTAAACGGCAAAGTTTAATGACAAAATTCGTCCGCGAACTGAGAAAGGCCGCTTTACACTACCGAACCCAGAGCTGGCATAAAGCACATGCCGCTTAGGTAATGCAATTATTCGCAGGCAAGCAAACGTGCTTACAGATGATTGTTTGAGCTGTGATGTTTTACGTCCCAAAACCAGCTCTGATTATGAGAGGCGCCGTAGTGGGGGTCTCCGGAAATTTCGACCACTTGGGGGTTCTTTAACTTGCACTGACATCGCACAGCACACGGGTACTCAACATTTCGTCTCCATCGAAATGCAGTCACCGCGGCCGGGATTCGATCCCACGACCATCGGATCAGCAGCCGAGTGCCACAGCCGCTAGACCACCGTGGTGGGGCGTTCTCACATATGCGAACTCATAAACATGCGTCAATGCACCAGCGAATATATTTTAAAAGCGTATGACGTGTTTTTTTGACAATTCTTAGAAGAGCGAAGAAGTAGAATGAGGTCACCATTTTTACCGCAAGAGAATTACGTGAAACTGAACGAATTATCGGCTTGCCACCGATAAGTTCGTGTAGATTACTCACAAATGCCGGCGATATTGTATGTATACGTGAATGGTTCGACTGGCCTAATGCTCCAACGTACGAGCTATATACACTGCCGCTTCAAGCTGTTCGTTCTTTGTAAAGTGCCTGCATCCTTTTGTACGCGTCACCCGCTAATTGGCAGACGCCGGCCGGACAGTCAACGAATGCCGCAGAGTTTTATTGAGTAAAAAGCCCGCACCAAAGATGCGTGCTATCACAATGCGGGAGGGGGGGGGGGGGGGGGTCGCCTTGAAACGTTCATCATGCCTACGGGTTTTGTTGCTCGAAAAAGTTCAGCGGGAGCCTTTTCTCCCTGCAACTGTACGTCAGCCCTCAAAGCATTTGTCGGAACCGGGCGAGATGCGGTTTAAATTAAAGCCACTCGGCAACGCGCGTCCAATTTATGCGGGCGCGGTTTGTAGCCCCCCCCTCCCCGTTTCTTGTACAGCCAGCCGCCTCACCAGCCCTGGTATATATGAGGTATCTCGCTCGAAGACCATAACCTCGTTATTCGAGGACGCGTATCCTGATGGCACCCAACTGCCAAGCGTCAAAGCCTCTATGTCGGTACATACGGCGAATGCACTGCGTGTGGGGTCCTATACTCCGTTAAACTTATTAATACTGCCGCGATGAATAATACAGCCGCTGTCACCCTCTTCTGCTGTTCTTATGCGTTCCTTTATAACCGCACTTGGCGCCTGGGTGAAGCACAATAGAAATTGCAAAGCTACCCGGTCACGCTCATTACGTATGCTAAGGCTGCTTTACGATTCAAACACATCCATTTTCATGCGGTCGTCCTGAAGCGGCGTACGCGCATATGTGGACCAGTTCTGCTCTGCCGCGAAGGTTGCTTGTGTCAAATGTGAACGCGCTTGTGCGCCAATATTTCAAATGCATTCAAAGCGCGGTACACACGCAACATGGAAGAAATTGAGGCGCAGTACAGGTATAGTGCATGCAAAACACCCACTAAGTGTTGCAGCTTGCAGTTTGCCTCTCAGTATGTGTAAGAAAATCTTGAATACTGCTGATTCGGCTGCATGAAGGCCGTGTTCAGTTGTCAGGGCATGACTGTTACGCTTCGCGTGACAGCCACGCCATTGTGCGGAAAAGCGGAGTTTTTTCCTACGCACGCTGTCGAGGAGATCACGGGCGGCATTCCGCAACGTTCAATAGACAGTATATCACTCCACTCTAAAGAATACTGAAAGTACAAAGACAGTACACCCTCATGATTGCACGTTGAATATATGAATCGGAAGGTTGTATGTCGTAACAATGTAGCCACCCTGCGGTGAAAACGACGCTTTCTACCAAGTCGATCTTAGATGGCAGGCAGTCAACTGAAACGAAACGAACGCCTCTCATGGCGACGTGGAGATTCGTTTCCAGCGGCCGCTTTACAGCAGTAAAGGGGTCTCCTCGAGATCTCGAAAATCTTCTTGCCCCGGGTGTCACCCTTGAAAGCTTTGGTGCGCTTCGTTTAGGGCATTACACTTATATATAGGATGCCCGTGCCCCCGATGATTCCACGTGCGCGGCGCGGGGGACTTGGCTGCGTCGGCTGGGCAGAGCGTCGCCTCGCCGTTCCTGTTCTGCTCGCGATGCTGGCACCAGCGACGGACCCTTCCTCTCCCTAATTGAGCCCATGGGAACCGGGACACGACTGGGAGGAAAGGGGAGTGAAGGACGACAGCGTCGGCCCTGCGCGGATCATCAATTCACGTGGCCGGGAAAAGAGGGAGACGGAGGAGTTTCGGCCTCGTCTGCCGCTTGTGCGGAGCGGCTGATAGCCTTTCCCCCTCCCTTCCACCCATTCTTTCCGGAGAAGTGGCAGGCGCTGTGTGCGCCAGCATGAATATGCTTCGGCCGCGGTCCCCGCCCGACCGTTTCCAGGGGCGCTGCGCGTCTTCGAGCTATACGACGACCTCAGCTGCTCTCTTCTCTTCTTGTCCTCCTCTCCGAGCTCCGGTCAGAATCTCGTGCCCGCTTTAAGCTCCCGTCCCGCGGGATGCCGCGAGTGCTGCGAGCCCGAAAATTTGCCCTCCTCAGCGGAGGGACCTGGCAGCCTCGGCTCCGCCCCTGACGTGCTGTGTCATTGCTCCGTACGAGCTGTGGTGTGGGGTTTAACACACGGAATCTGTTTACTTTGGGCGAGAGATCTATAAGAAGACGCAGTTGTTTTTAAACAAAATGGGGAAAAAAATGTTGATTTGATTGATTTCCAGGCTTTTACGTCCGAAAACCACAATAGATTATTAGAGACTGCCGTAGTGAATGGCTGCACAAATTTGGACCGCCTGGGGTGCTGCACTGAAAAACGATATGTCAGAGTCAGTAATGAGATAGCTTTGTTAAGCATGTGATTTGTAAGACTTCCCTCTTTGTATTACAGATGTTTAACAGGATGCGTATTTTTGTGTTTACCATTCTCTTGGTATTCATTTTTGCTTTGCTGCTTTGTTGCCGCATGTCAAGCTGTTTCAGTACAGCTTTGTTTGCCGGTCCCAACCACTTGCTGTAGAACTGTGTGTGGTAAATGAACTCAACTAAACATGGACTCTCTTCCATTGAGCCGCTAAAGGCTTTTACAGAACACCGTCTGGCCAGATAAAAATGTCCTTGTATATTTATTTTGATATTTTACTTGATTATTTTTGCTATTCTGTGCCGATAGGCGTGCTAGTTAATTCGGTGTCGAAGATTGCTGGTAAGCTGTGTCAATATTTAGCAATACCTATTCGCTATGCCTTTTTTCAATAATTGATGTGGTTTTACGTGCCAAAGCTAGCTCTGCTTATGAGACACACACCGTATAGTGGAGGGCTTTAGAGCAGTTTTGACCACCTTGGGATCCTTAACGTACATACACCTGAATTTCAGCACACGGACCTGAGAGGTCACCAGCCTTGATATAGTAAACTACGTTATGATCAACGGAGCATATGTACGAGATGTGAGCTTTGCTCCATTTTGTCTCTTAACACGTGCGTTCTATAGCTTCTACAAGGCACCCGGGTGATGTGCATATTCAATAACTTCGCATAACACGTGACTGTGACATTTAACGTCACCGGCAAGCTGCTTCGTGAGGCAACATATGTGCTTATATTTGGCACATTTGGAAATTAAAACGTTACGTACATGCATATTCTAATGATTACTATGCATTTGTTTAGGAATAGCGCGAAACACGGGAAGAACAGCGGTTCATATGGGCCGTGTCCATTATTGACTGTGTTTTATTTCTTTTTTGATATTACGTCATGAAAACACCGATCGGAATAGTTTAAGCTCTTCAAGATGATCTTTGATCAAGAGCGAGAGACCAGATCATTACAATAATCACATTGCGGGTTTTCGCGTAGACGAAAATCACGACATAGTTTTGACGCACGTGGTGCAGTGGGGCGGTTCCCTAAACTGCGTTTCCCTGAACTGCACCTAAATATCCAAACACACGTGTCCGTACATTTCAGCCGATGTAAGTGTGGCCACTGTCTCTCGGAATCGAAACCGAGTCCTTGAGCTTAGAGGCGCAAAACATCTGTTGCTAAGCTACCAACCTCTGGCAATCTAATCGGCAATAGAGAACGTGGCACGAAAATGGAACCATCACAGCTCCGGCAAAATTTTGGCACGTTTCCGGCCTAGGCTCAAGTTTTTGCTTGATAATATGTAGCCATCCTTCACTGGCGATATTTACCATTATGTTTTTCTGATCGCGTCATCTCCTGCGATATTGAACTGTAAAGTAGCTTTACAGGGCACTCCAATGGTATTAACAAGCACACTGACGAGTGTAAACGTCCTCGTATAGGGCCTTACACGCATTTAATGCTACAGCAAACGTTGTATAGTTTGTTTTGTACCGGAAGAACCTGACAGGTGTATTGACGTACAAGAGCACCTGCGGCCTTCTATTTCGACGTCTTTATTTGAACATCTCGGGAGCTCGTTCAAAGCCATTGGAAGGGAAATTGCTTCCGTGTTTTCGCTGAGAGCGCGAGTGTGTCTACGCATATGTTCACTTCCGCTTTGAAATTGCATTTCGCGATCGCGTCATATATCTTGTACGCTACGGCATTGAAGTGTTGAGCCCTACAGCATTCAGTCAAACACGGGACAGCGAAGAAATATTTGTAGAGCTGTAAGGTTATTGGCGGTATACATGATAGATCCGTTTCCAGAAACTGAATCGTATGAGAAAAAAAAAAGAAAGAAAAGGATTGCCGAGCTGCATAGTGGAAGATCTTGACAAACGGCGTTCACGTGGTTAGGGCTGTCAAGGAATGCGTTTTCTTGCTGCAGTGTGCTCTTCAGCGCGTGTCTGTTTTTTAATATGGAGATAACCATGAACAGCGGTAAAGCTTGCTGCATTAAAGTTTCACATCTGCTCGTGTGTGACAGCCAGCAATACGAAGAATGTAGAAGGGTATAAGCATTTGTGCTGGCTGGTTCATAACTACGAGGTGACGAAACAGGAAGAGCACTAGACACGGGCGCTGACTGACAGCGCGCTCGTCTGTGGCCTTCCTTCGTCCTGTTGTTCGGCGCTGTCTTGTATTCTCGCGATCACGAAGAATGGTAGTTGAACGACGCGTTTCTTTGACGTTGTACGCAACAGATGGAGAGCCGTGTACAACAGCACGCTTACTAACACCTACATAAGAGGCGTAGGGGGTGAGCAAGAGGTGAAACGGTTTTATCGCGAGGCAATTTCAATAGCTATATTGGCCATTCAAACGCAGCTGCTGTAGTAACATTTTTGGTACAGAGCAACGGGTTTGCAACGTCGATTAGAACACGAATGTGGTTATGGTGCGCGGAAAGTGTTTTTTTTTTCTTTTTCTTTTTCACAACAGTCGCTAAGAGACATTACGAGGCGCAAGTCGCGTGATAATCCCCGCCGCTTCTTTTTCGCACCTAGCCCATTTTCGAGTTGCGCGCGGTAGATTAATTGAGCGTAAGCGGGGAACGCATTTTCATTCCCTCCGGGCGATATATTAACGCGTCGTGATGAGTCATCACCAGGCGTCGTTCATTTATTGGAAAGAGAAGCAATACGAACAGAGAGAGGACGTACTGCGCGTGTGGGGTTAGGAATATTGCCTGCGCTATTAGGACAGGGAGTTATGGGGTGAAGGAAAGAAGGTGGGCTGCAGAGTGATGATGAAAAAGCAGCGGGAAATGCCTGTCCTCTTTGACGCTCGAAACACGTGAAAGCATTGGAGGGTGTTATTATGCGCACGCCGCACGCCCGTGCGTCGAGCGTGGATTCCATCACCAATTTCTGCATTAGGTAGGCCTGGATGAAACCGTGGCGAGATGGAAAAAAGAAATAAAACAAGTATGTGCCGTTAAAGATGCTTATCAGTCGTATAACGCTTACTGAAATCGAGGGCCGACCAGATAAGCAGGTGCCTCCGTTCTTATTTAGTGGGTGGTCGAGCCTGGTCGTGCACAGATAGTGATGGGGCGCGAGTTCCGTGGAGGCAGAAAAAAAAAAAAAAAGCAAACATGCGAGTGCTGTGCACGATATATGATTAAAGGTTTAATAATGTAACAGGTGCATGGTAAACAGAAGGAAGCTCGATAGGTACGCACTGTATGAGGACTTCCTGTGCATTACGAATATGATAGTTTACAAAGCAACGTGACTGAAACAGCGCGGTAAAACTGTAACATAAAAACGTGTAAAAGTAAGAAAGGCATAAGTAACTAAATATTTAGAGCAATGTTCTTATATTCAGCGGTGAGAAGATATATCAAGGATAGGAGAAAAAAAATATCACGTATGAATGAAAGAAAGGGAAATAATTGACTAGCATGAGCGTAAAAGCACGTGCAGACCAAGAATGACATGAAAAATGAATGGAATTAGAGAGGCTTATGGGCGGCCCGCTTCACAAATGGGACATACTGTAACAAAGCAAAGGAGACGGGGAGACGAAAGGATAGGCAGAATGGAGGGAGGGTAACCACGAAGGCGTCTGGAGCGCTATCCCGCGCTAGAGGGAAGAGCCAAGAGTGATAAGAGGATGAGGGAGAGGAAGGAGACGCGGCGGGTTTGCGCAAGCGCACGTGGCAACAAGGACTCCCATGAAAGTGGTGGCGCTGTTGCGAAGCGTAACAATAGCTCACTGGCAACATTGTGATTATCAGTGCAACTAAACGAGAAATAATGTTGTTCGCAGCGCGAGCTGAGACTCCTATAAAATTGCTATTGCGTATAACAACCATTCCGCAGCTCCTTTGGATATATGTGTACGCTATACCTTACTGTTTCATCGCGTGCCACACTAATAATTCATGCACGCGAAGGAAATGCCACGCAGGTTCACGTAATGCACATTCGGAAAGAGATGAGAAAGGTTAAACGCAAAATAAAAGAAAAATAACGCAACATGGACACATTCGAGCAAACGCTCTTCTTTTTGAGAAAGCCGCGCACTAACGGGGCGGCCGAATTGCATTGCGAAACGGCGAAACGCGACTGGAGGGTCCGAGGTTTACCGCGATTTGCCTTTATTTTTCTTTTCTTTCTTTTTCATGCCTCCTTTCTTCTTTTTTGAGGCCCTTGTAACTTTTTACAGCCTTCTCTTACTGCCATGGTCGCACGGATGCAATCTAATATCTCTTCCGCGCCGAGATAGGTTTCGTTCTCTTTTTACTTCATTTCGCTTAAGCCTCTCTCGGTTGGCAGAAAACACGCTGCGTTATAAAATATGCGCGACACTCGCGGCCACCGCGGGTCCCGGTGTCAAGCGGGGCGCCTCGCGCGAGGTCGTCTACACCGCACGCCACGCGAAGAGGAGAGGTGCAGCCAGATACCCACCCCCGCGTGGTTTACGAGCCCAGTACTGTGCAGTACAGCCGACAGGAGAGCGTGCTCTTTGTTGCGTTCGCTACGGCACCAACACGGAACGAAGATACCGTTCCTGTCGCCTCCATGTGTGGCGCAGCTGGCTGCAAGATCGCCGGTTCGATTCCCGGCATTCTGACAAACGCGAAGTGCGTGTGTATGCTTTGATTAAGGTGCATGGCAACGCAGCGAGAGTGGTTAAAATGAACCATGACGTCTATCTCTGCCTCGACGTTGTCGTCGTCTTCATCATCATCATGGTCATCGTCATTTTAAGTTATGTCCGCTGCTGGACGAAGGCACGGAGGAAAAAAAGCTTTGAAAGGTCTTGAGGGAGGATCTGGAAGCCTAGTAAAAGAAAAAAATAATGTACGGGGAGAATAATGCGAAATCGGCTTTGATCGCCTGATAGGCAAACGGTAGGTTGCTCTAAGGTCCAGCGCCATTTTAAAGGTCACCGCCTATCAATCGACGACCAGATAAGCAACCATGTGGGCCTAATCCTACCCGAGATGCACCGCGCACAAGGCGTTAGAGGAGGTCGGCTTGCTGAGGCTAGCACAATCACGTAACAGCACCTCCTAAATAATAATAATAATAATAATAATAATAATAATTCATGGACGAACGCATCCCATGATCTTCATTCTATTTTGGCCTGCGCAGTTCAACCTTTTCTTTTGTGCCGACTACAATATCGTGTACATCTCTATGTTCTTCGGTCCATTCTGCTGTCTTGTTACCTCTTAATCTTACACATCTCAGTTATTTATTTTTTCGTGAGAACTGAGGAGGCAAACAGTGTTAAGAAATTGGCACACACTCTGCCACAGAGGGTTACACGAGAAGGGAAAGTATGGCGTAAAGCTCCTAATTAACGTGTAATTCGACAGCTTTAATGAAAGGGCGGTTTGTGTCGTGATGAAACTAAACATGAGGCCCAGTGTTGGTTCTATCTGGCCTTAACAGTCCGTGAATAAACATAAGAAGTTCCACAGTGGGTGACGTTGTTACTCGACGTTTCCATTGTGGTTGTCCAGCTAGATTTCGGTACCTAGTCGCAAGTCCCAACAAGCCAACAGACTGCTTAAGTCGGTTGCAAACAAATGGCTGCAGCGAATAATCATGTAAGAAAAAGGCGTGCACAAACACGAACACAAAAGGAGTGTCCACTCCTCCTGTGTCCGTGTTTTGCACGGCTTTTCCTTAGATAGTGAATCCTTACCAACTCGCTCAGCTTTCTGTCCTTTTAAACAACAGAGAAATAAATAGAGAAATACATGGGTGTTGTTCAAGACATTTCGCGATGACTACACTAACTTAGCTTGATCATAACCCCCCCCCCCCCCCCCCGTTCCCACAGTGTAGCAAAATGAAGAGAAAAAAAGCAAAAAAGGAAAAAAAAACGGGGGTTGTGAACGGCTCAAAGATCTCTTGTGTTGCAGTTAGAATCTTTTCATTTTCTTTGGTTTACCCAATGAAATGTTTTCTCACTTAGTAGGTTGTTAGCAGCATAAAAACCAAAAGCTATGAATCAACCCCAAACTAGTGCATGTTAGGCATAGTGAATGAGCACGCGAACGATAAAGTTCAGCGCGTTTAAGTTCTCAACTTCAGCCGTACTGCACCTAACTCCGCCTGCTTTCTCCGCACTCGACGAGCAGCGGCTGAAGGGAGGCGCAAGTGGGTTCTGATGCGACTCCACGAGCTCAGCGCGAGTCCTCGCAGCGGTCGCCGGCGCCGCAAGTGAGGACAGCCTCACCCCCCCACCTCCTCTTTTGTCATAAAACGCGGCTTTCTCAGCTTCAGCAGGGGACCCAGGCTCCCCGCTGAAAAGGGAGCCGCGACGATGAAAATCAAGTGTGCGGCCGCGCTCAAGAAAGGACGGTGGAAGGAGGAGGGATGAATGAAGGAGTTGGATCATTGAGAAATTGCTGCCACTTCTTTCTTATTTTACAGCTTCTTAAAGGAACTCTCCTCTCGTTTTCTTCCTGTTCTTTTATTCCCTTCACTTTTCCTTTCGGTTCGTTCAACCACTCTCGATATGTGTTTTCTTTTCTTGCCTTTCATGTTCTCTTTTTTTATTTATTTTTAGTGCCCTCCACAACGTTGTTCTGAAGCGCTTTCATTTTTAAATTTTTTTTTTCATTCGCTCGCCGGAGTGCATCCGCCGGCCCTGTCTTCCCGTTGTTCCATTGTTCGGTGGCCCTCCTCTGTAGGCTAAAATTAGAAACTACCATCCGCCCCATCTACTTCCTCAGAATCCGCCTCCACAAGAGGTGCTACCGAGGGCACAGAGCGATGATGAAGAAGCGACGGCGAGACGACGTGAAGTGGCGCTTGTCTTCCCGCTTGTCGCCGTGGTTTGCTTCCGCATTTACGGAGGCCTCATTGACAACAAACCACGGTGTTCAAGTCATCGCAAACGTCATCCGAAAATTTCGCTTCTAGAGGCCACGATGCATGAAGATTGATCTCGAATTGATGGTCTCTGGATCCCCTGTCCTTCCCCCGCCCGTGCTAGATTTCTTCGGCGATTATGGCTCGGCGCGTTCTCGGGACAAAGCCTTGCGCGTTGGCCAAATCATTACCCTTGACCACAAATAAAGAAGCTGAAGCAGGCGCAGAGGTTATGTAGCGTTCGATTTTAATAGGTGCCATGAAATTGTAAGATATCCCAACTGAAACGTTCCATATGGTCGTTCCAATAATTCCGTATGTTTCCGTAAAGCTCATATGGAAAGATATGAAATATATACGGCAAATATACGGAAAATTGATGGACTTGGTATGGAAAATATGGAATTTCTGGAATACAGAACGAGACGTTTTCAGTAGGGATGTAACGATTAAAGGACGTTTCAGTAAGTGACAACAATTCCAGGAAAACGAATGGGCTTGAAGAACTCGGCACAGATCCCGCACCGCCAACCTGTCTTGCCGAGCTTGCCGCTATACGTGACGGACTGGCCACGATGCCTCCGTACCTTAATGCAGCTAACTATTCTCGGCTCGTCCTTCGCACTGACTCCACGCAAGCTGTTCACGATATACCTAGAGTATATGTCGGTCTACAATACTCTCCGACAGCATTCACCGCCTGGCCGCCCCTACAGACGTCCAGATATGCGTTCAGTGGGTGCCTCGAGCGGCATTGCCAGACCTTGTCAAAGCCGATGTGGCCCTCAACCCGCCCGCGAGTTGTACCACAACGCCTTCCGCATTTTTCTGAATATACCGAGGGACAGCTGCTCTGGTAAAAAGAAAACCTCCGGCGTACCACACTAGCCCTCGTACCACAGTATGAGTCAAACACCTATGGTGGCATTACCCCGCCGAGAGGAGATTACGTTAAGGAGGATTCGAGATGAAGCTGCCCTCACCCGGTCCGTGGCCACTCTCTGGCCGCAACAGTACCGCAGTCCTTACGGTGCGCATTGCCCATTTTGTGATGCCGCAATCCGCGATGTCACAGGGCGGCATTCGCAGTGGATTTACGAAGGCGAACGCCTAAGCTGTCTTAGCCACCTCCATGCAACAGGCCTCAGGCTTGGCCGACCATTCGACTTAGATCGCTGGATCCATGGACCGTTCCATCGTTCGCTCCTGGATTTCATTTGTTTGTTTTTGATGCCAACCCATTGTGCCTAAGGGGGCAAGCTTTCGAAAAAAAAAAACAAAAACAAAGATGACTCAGCGCTAAAGTGGGCGTTTGAGGAGACTTTAAAGGAAGCTTTGCGTGATTGACTCAAACGAATTTTTTTGTAGACGTACGGTGTGTTGTTTACTCACTCTTCTTTGCCTGCGAGAACCGCAAAATTTACGCCGAAATTCACAAGCATGAAAAACAAGGGACTAGTGCAGCTGTCTCACGTGCATAAAGTACACAGCGAATTTGGAAATGTACACAGAACTTCATGGCTAGGCCTTCTCAATGAAGGACATGAAGCAGCAGAAAAATCTAGCGCCGTACTATCAGCGTTAGTTGTTTTGTCTTCTGCTCGATTTATGGACAGACGTCGTTGATCTGATGTACCTTACATCATTTGACGCTGAAATACTTTTGATGAATTGGAGTTACTTTTTCTTTTGAGGAATTAGAGTTACTAGTTGCGCGTTTCTAAAGACCAGCACATGATTTTTCTCGTTGTGAACTATGGCAGGGCTGCTAGAAATTTAACCATTGAGCTTTGCGGAAATCAGCATACTATAATAGCTGCTTAGAAATCACATATTCTTTGCCGAATGTAACACAACTGCATCATACAAAGTGGCGATGATGCTTCGTGACTCAGTTAGTGCAAAGCCGCAGTTTCTAACGCACTTGTCCCGTGGTCTGGGTGCCCAACAGAGAACCCCAGGCAATGTTGTGACCACTCAGCAGCTGTCTAGAATTGTAGGGAAAGAAGACACATTTATCGGGTAGTTCCATTAGTGAGATAGAAGCACCGCACTGACTTTCAGCGACGGCACGGTTCGTGAAACTTAGCCTTAACTTTTTTTTCTTTTCACCTGTATACTTTTCCGAAGTTGCTCACCGCATGGCGTCGTCGTAAAACTGCGGAACCGTAACGCGGTCACGCTTACGAGTTTCAACGCCGCTGCAAGTCGTGTATCGACTCTCGCTTCGATTTTCCGCAAGGTCTCGCTTTAATGCACGATCTAAAATTCCCACGCCCAGTAGTCTCTCTTGTGTCCTTGAGCCGCATTTAAATCATGAACGTTCTTGTAATATATATTTAACTCCGTTATGACGCGAGCGAGGAAACGTACTCGCCACTACGAAGTCTCGACGTCTCGAAACTGGGGCAGAGAAGAGCAGTTTGTTAAAGTTGAAACCGAAGCTAACGTAATCGAAACCGAAGGAAAAAGAAAACAGAAAGGTCAGGCGTCACCCACATGCTGCCTGTCATGTAAGCACGACGCGTGTTACAACCTTTAAAATCAACGCAGAACAAAACAATCAATCAAACAAACAAAAGAAAAGTCAAGGGCTAGCGGTGAGGTTTATCAGGACAACGAAAGTGTCACCGGCTTGCAGCCCCGTTCACTCAGTCTTGACACGCGATCGCAGAGTGGGTCGTGCGAGTTTTTCACCAATAAGGCACGTGCCTGTTGGCAAACTGAAGAGAACAGGAAAGAAGCAAAAAGGGAGAAAACAACGTGCACGCATCCTCGCTCGCGAAGTGTGCTTTTCGGGCAAGAACGCTCCCGAGGCGGCGAGCGCACCGCATATGCAAACCATTTCTCAGTGCCGAGAGGCAGGTCTTGACGTCTCTCTCACGTTATCCGAACGCTTGCTTGAAAGACGACTTCATCCCTCTCGCTTTCCCTCCTTTTCCTGTTTCTCTCCCCTCCCCCCCTTTTTTTTCTTTTTTTTCCACCTTTCTTGCATTTGGAAACGCCGCAATATAACAGCGACGGAAAAGAGAACGACCCTCGAGTTTTGTTTCTCGTTTCCTGTTTGTGTATTTTCTTCTCTTTGTATTCAGAGAAGGCTGTGCACGAGGCCGTCTGATTTCTCTGCGTCGCGAAAGCACTGGCAGAGTCGCGGCACTAGTAGCAGCGGCAGCGGCAGGCGAGCCGTCATCAATCCCAGAATGTCACGCATTTTGCTTTACTCGCTGCCGTTTTAGCTGACTTATACGGTAGTGGGCCCCGTAGCTTTCGTTTTTTCGCTCGCCTCTTCGGCTCGCGACTTTCTTCCGCGTATTCTTCCTCGTTTCATTCCCCAACGGCAGTCCAGACTGAGAAGAGCTGGCGGAGAACATAAATCCTGGAATTCGCTTCCAAGCGACCATTCCTTTTCCAAACGTTAACCCTTTCGTCCTACCCCCTTGCCGTGCGCCTGCAGCATCCACGCGTTGCAGCCTCATCCTCCTCGTCTCGTTTTAAGTTCGTCTCGCATTGCATCCCCCTCGCCTTCTTGCCCCGCCCTATTTTTCTTTTATTTCGTTTTAACGCTCGCGGGATTGGCGGCGTTTCTTGCTGAATCGCCGTCGAAACTGCACCAAAGCGTTGGCTGCTCAATAAATGCGCCGGAAAAAGCAAAAAAATGGAAAGGAAGCTGTGGCACTGCAATCGGACGGTTCATGCACGAAACCTGCGCCCCCCCTCCCCCTTCCCCCGTTCCCCCGTCCCCCACAATCACACGCAAGGAAGTGTAGTCCCGCGTCCTCATTTCATTTCTTTTTTCAATTTTACGTAAAATGTCTACTTTCGGAATAATTCTCTTTCGCCTCAACTTTTCTTCTTGCCTTTTCCTTTTCGCATGTGTTTTTTTTTCTCTCAACCCGCACGGTCTCCTTCTCACGTATCCCCTTTTTTGCTGAGCTCATCCTCTTCACATCGTCTTTATTTTCTTCTTCTCTTGTTTATTATTATTATTATTTGCTCGTGTTGCTGGGTCTTCCGGGGAGCGGTCGGACTCGATCGCTAAGGGGTACGTCCATTCCTAGGTCCACAAACATATCTTTTTTTTTTTTTGTAGGTATAACACCGAAAAGGAAAGGAACCAAAGGGGTGGTTCACCTCCCTTCGGGGTGCCGTCACCGTGAATGGCAAAGGCGAACGAAGAAGGGCCGGCACGAGGCGAGCGGGTCGCGAAATAGATTGGTCACAAAATGGCGGATGGAGGCCTCGGACTAGCGGGGCATTTATCTCTGGCGGAAGAGCGATATGATGGATTGGCCCGGGACCGGACGACGGGCCGCGCGCGCGCCTTCGCATCGGGATCACGCGCTCGCGCCTCCGGGGCCGGGATCGCTCACCCCGACTCGGAATCGTCCAAGCAGCAGAAAACGGGTGAACCGAATGCGCGAAGATGAAGAAGGCGGCAGAGTGAAGCGAAATGGTGGACGCTGACGCAGATGGGAACGCTGCACAGAGGAGAGAAACACGCAAGGAGAACGTGCGGGAGGGGGATGGATGTCCCACAAAGATTGGTGGAGGTGCTTGGTAGACTAAGTACCTGTGAATCGGGGGATAAAAAAAGAAGAGAAATAAAGAGTGAGAGAGAGAAAGCACAGGGAAGAAATGCATCTGAGGCGATGATAGGAAAAAAGACAGCGTGAGATGGTGCTGAAAGAGCAGAGGGAGTCGGAAGAGTGAGGTGAGGGCAAGGCGAGGCTTAGCAGATATGTGTGTTGGAGGCTACGCTCAGGGCAGAAAAATATAGTAAAAGGAAGAAAGGCGAGAACGGTACGGCCGATGATGAAGATGATGGGTAAGGTGATAGGGATTGGAGGGTCGCAGCGAAAGTTTGATACGCCCTGGATTTGGAATAACTCGAAACGCACGCTGCGAATTGTTTCTTTCATGGTTATGTTTCTTTTTAAAACGGCACTACGCATGGCACATGTGGTTTTATAGCTACTCTGGAGGATATGGTGTAGGAATGTCGAAGACATTAAAGGTCAACTTTGGGCTGCCCATCGGACCGAGGAAGCCTCCAGGAAGAGCCCCTGGCCGTCACCTAAGCACTACCCTTTGCGCATCCCACAAACTCGCAGGACCTTTTAATAGTGTTCGTTGACTGATTGAGTACTGGGTGCCTCTCGCGAGATGTTTTGATACCCTGTCGAGTTAACGCATTGTTCCTTTTTTTTATTTTTGCTTCCCTGTAGGTCGCCGAAACCTTGTGTGCCAACCTATAATGTTTATTCATTGGTACTAATTTTAGGGCATGTGGGCAGCCGGCATATATGAATTGCCATTTTAACGACTTAAGAAAGAGATGTGTTTACGCAAACGAGCCCTCTCAATAGCTAATATTTTTGTCAACAGTATTCCGGGTATTTTATTTGACATTTACACTGTAACGGTACTCTGCTTGTCTTTGTATAACCCCATGAACATGTTGATTGATATTATTTATATAATGTGCTGGTGTCGTTCCTCGCAACAATAAGAACATAGCAAGGCTTGTTCACTTTGTTAATTTATGTTCGTTTGCGAATGACGACGCCTCCTCCTTTGAGCTACAAGGAGTAACGCGTCTGTCCCAACGTTGTACCGTTAAGTAGTACAAGAAAAACTTGTGTTACCCAAATTTCGCCGGAGGACATCCATCACGTCTTTAAGGCCAAAATACGAGAACAGTGCCTCTCCTATACACAGGAGCGACGCACGCATCCCGAGTCATAGTAGCGTCACCTACTTGTCGCGTATCGCGTGGGCGCCATGCGAAGAACGCCCTTCGCGTGTTCACCTGTTCGCGTGAAAACGAACAAAAATTGGAAAAAAATTGCTGATTTGATGTTTCTTTTTTCTTTTATTCGCAGGTAAGCACACCAGAAGCGGTCGTTCGTGACTAGATGCGCCGCACGGTGCTGCGGGTTGCGGTGCGTCGTGTTCTCTATGCACGGGAATTCCAGGTGCGGCCGCAAGCGTGCTTTCCCATTCTCTCCGGAACTACACGGTGACCCTGCATTTCCTTGGCCCTTACCCGGTTGTATACCGCGCAGATTGTGCGGTTTCCGCCATATTGCTCCGCGCAAACAACGCGAGTTGTGATGAGACAGAAAGGGGGTCGCAGAACGAGCCATCGGCGCGCGGATTGAGATACGCAAGAGTTCAAGCTCTAGCAATGTATGTGTGTTTTTTTTATAATTTCACGGCTGGCCTTGCCGCCTGGCACTTTGCCAAGCCAACAACGCTGTGCTTGTTTTGATCCGTGCACGAGTACAGATTGTTTGATTACGACACCCCGTTCCGAAACCTCTGCTAGCACTTCTATATGCACAGCCGAGTGCGGCTGTACAACTAACCTCTCTACAACGAACTCACCTCTATAGCGAAGAATTCTTGACGTTCCGACTGTACAGGGAACTTGATGGTGCACGACGAGGTTACTCGTCGAGGTAACGTGGTAATGGTAACGAGGTGACTTTTACATGACGAAGCACTTTGAAGACCTTGAGCACATTGTTAGAAAGAAAGAGTTCATCTTTATCCTGACAGAGATGCAACATTTTGCGTCGCTTTCAATCATCCTTCAGTTACCTTCTTTTAATTACCTTGGAAAGTCGCACTTTCAAGGTACCATTTTGGAATTTCATATCGAACACTGTAATTACGAATTTAATCACTGTGTACAAAAGCGTTGTATGATGATCGATATAGCTTGAATTTTTCGGAAGGTCTTACATGCCACGGTACCACACTGAGCAGTTACGGTTTATGCCGTCTTTTTCGAGTTTTCTTGCCGTATACTCTCGTTCGGGCATGCTGGAGGTGGCTATCTGAACTTCGTCCTTTGTTTGCCCGGTAGAAAAACTGCACTCCCAGTGCGTTTAGGAAGAAACAGAAGTAAATACAAGAAAGTAATCAGACACAAATGCTGGCAAATAAGTGACATACACCACTTGCTGACTGTTCGATTTATTCACTCGTACTAGACATTTATTTACCGCATCTGTAGTACGTTCTTTAACGAGAGAGAATGTAACTTGGCTCTGACATTTTCATTTCTACATATGAAAAAATAAGTACAGAGCGAGACAGACAGAAGTTAGATATCCTAACGTTCTAGGAATTTCTCCTAGTTGAAGCACATATATAAAATTTCCTCCCTACTAATCAATTTATATTTTGTATGCATCGGTCTGGGGCAGATATTTCATAGAGGTGAAAAAGAAAATAGAGAGAAAGAGAGAGAGAGGATCGAACTCTACCAAGAAATTTTGTGACCCTACGTGTTATAGAGTCTCTTGCCACGGTTAAATCAGTAAAGCACTGTTAAAGGAAAAAAAAAAGACTATCTAGATGAGAGGGAACCACCCTTAGGCTACTTCAGTACTGTCACTTGTACTTTTTATGCTTCGATTTAACTACAACAGCGAACTTGACGTTCACGACGATGCTGCAGTGTTAGAAACCTGCAGCCTTCGTGAAAACGTAAACTGAGACACGGTTGTTCTTTTCTTAATTTTTCTTCAAAAGAACGCTCTAAATCAACGCGAACATCTTTTGTGACTCTCGCGTGATCACTATGAGGGCATCGTGGATTCTGGGGGAATATAGTTTTACATTTCGCGCTAGGTTTCGCTAAATGAATTCAATAAAACCGGTTTCGTCGAGAATGCAATGAAGAGCAAGCGTATGTAGCACGACAACGCTGGGTGATGCGCTCACCGCGCTCGCGCCACCCAATGCTTTTGTAAATTAGGCCATATTGCTTCGGTTTAGGAAACACTGTACATGGGAAGAAAAATTTCTTGTAGAACGTGGCTTGTTCGAGCAATAAGCCTCAATTCAATCTGGTTAAGTGTTCTTGAGTGCAAGCATAGAACAGATAAACCTTCTTCCCATCCGTTTTTTATCTCCCACTCTATCTGCTTGCGACCTGGCATTCTTCAGTTGGAGCTGGTTGTCTCTTCTATCACTAGACGAGTCAGACCAGGGCAACATACATGAGCAACTCTAACGTCACGCACAGTGCATTTGTCTCTTATTTTTCGATATTCTTTTTCACCGCTTCGATATTTTACCCATTCTTTCCATTTTCTTTGCCTCGATGTAAGAGTTATGCATATGGGTGTCCCTGCTGTTGCAAGAATATATACAGCCACAGTGAATTGGCACAGACTCCAAAAAGACAAAGCGAAATCGGACGTGGGTATACATGCTTCGTCTTTTGTCTGCTTCCGCCTTTGGGCGTTCGCCAGCAAACTGTAGCTTTAACATCATCCCCCACCCCCCTACCCCCCTTTTCTTTCCCTGCCTTCTTTTCTCTCTCTCTCTCTCTCTTTTATTTTACCGCTTTGTACCACTTTTGCTACAAGTGTATGAGAAACAAGAAGGCTTTACGCGATTCAGGCACGCCCTCAACTCAACTTTGGTAAGCGTATAACCTAATTTCCGGAGCCCCAGCTCCCGCAATCCCCTTGGCTTCTTTATCTAACTTCTTGCTTTCCCTCATGTCATTCGCTCGTTTCGGTGTGTTTCTGCTTTTGCCTGCGTGCGTACACTGTTCGTATACCAGCCTACGTCCTTATGCTATTCACTCTTATAGTTCCAGCTTTGTTGCGATCGCCTTTCCAGATCTGGTCGCTGCTTTCGATGAAGGGTAGTTACTTTTGTTTCCAGTTGCTGATGGCAGAGCTATAGTTCTCTTCAATAAACGTTCGTCTCGGGCACAAAGGATTCGCAACTTTCACTTATAAAAGTGGTGGCTGTCTTTTATCTACCACTTACTTCCCTTACTCTGTCTGCGCACGTGGCAATCTGCGGAGCCGTAATAACAGGGCTTGCGCTAACTCTTGCGAGCTTTGTTGCCATGGCGCCGTTTTGTTTTACTTTTGGTGCAGGATCTTTCTTTGAGAACGCAAGATCGGAATAGCGGCAATAAAAAGTGAGGTCGTTATTTCTGACCCACACTCATGGGAGCAAGCACGAAAACGAGCTCCTGCATATAGGAACTGTTATTCCTTTATTCACTTCGCGGTTGCGTCTAAGAGGAAAACGAATGTGAGGAGTTGCTACACTGCTGGACGGCCCTGGCTACATTTGACGTTGAACTGCTTACTTGTGCAGACGAAAATTGAAAGCGAGAGACCACGCTGCAACGCACACATGGCATATGCATATTGTTTTGCACGTTCTATAGTGACGCAACAGAGCAATGACTGTAAGGCTCCTGTGCTGTGAGTTCGAACGTCTTCAACTTTTGTTTTTTCATCTGGCTGCTTTATTTAGAATACAATAGGCCAAACGAAAGGTACCACTGATGCAGCTTCATCGAAAGAAGAAAAGAAAAGAAATGATATACCGCCGTTACCGGATCAATGTTTGTGTGCAAATGCGTCTATTTGAAATTGATATACCGAAAAGCAAGTTTTGCTCTGTTGGCCATTTGAATGTTTCACCTGGCATAAAATGAAACCGTCTGAGGTACACGGGCAGCAACCCCCACCCCATTCCCTTTGTAGATAATATCGATAAAACTGGGGATATTGTTGGCGTTTCTGCATTCGAAGAGAGAATTCATCCTCATTTAGTTTTGATTACCACATAGGTGGGCCGTAAGCCCATCATTCTCATGCAACGTTGTCATCTTTGTGTTTCGAAATCTTACTCTCAGACCCGACCACAATACTTACGACAATGACTTAGCTTTGCGTTGTTGTTGTTTTTTTTTCTTTACTGCATACTTAAGCGTCATTAATCAACTCGCCGAAAAGCGTAGAACCTCTTTAATCGTGAATATTTCAGGAACAGAAAGAACGCTCTGTCATTACTCTCAATTTCAGTGACGTGTACTTCCCTTCGTTAACAACCACGGTATCGTTCATCGATTAGCAAACGCGATCGCGGGTCGATTATTAAGGCGAGCCTCTCTCCCCCGTCCTCCCCCACCTTCCCCTCCATTTTATCTTTCCCTAGCAAATTGCCCCCTCTCTCGACGCGCAATTTTTCTTCATGAATTCGTAACGCGTCGCGTGTTCATTTACCTAGAAAACTACCATGATTACCGCGCATCACTTGCGCAAGCTTTCGACCCCACTGTTTAACTATTGAAACGAAGAGTCATTGTCCGCATCTGCACCCTCCCCTCTTGCACCCCCCCCCCCCCTTGCACACACACAGACACACACCTTTGTAACCCGTTGTCGTGCGCCCCGTCCTCGAACAAATTAAAGAAGCACGGGATGAAAAGTTATTGGGCGATCGGAAGGCTGATCCTTGCTCATATGCGACAGCGCGTTTCGAAACTCTCGAACAAAACAAATAACGAAGACGAAAAAGATAAAGTCACTGACGCGACGTTGCGTCGTATTTCGGGAACCAAGCTATTGTAATTTTCCGCCATCAAGCGATCCGTCGTCGTCTCCCCGACCTTCGACTCGTCGCTGCGCGCCGATGCGCGGGGTAAATTATACGGGGCTTTCTTTCGATCGAAGCAATGGCGCTGCGGCGACGGTCGGTGTATCGAGGGACTTCGGCCGCATATAACAAAGCGTCGTTCGCCGTGTGTACCGAAGGCGTGGAGGGTATAAGGGAGCCTCGGCCGGGGAAGTGACGACTCATTGTTCCGAAAAGGCTCGCTCCCCTCGCCGTTATGGACGCGCGGTCTGTTCCCTCGGACCGCCGTAATTACTGCAACAATTAGGGCAGCACTTTCGCAAAGCCGTGGGCGCGATGCGGCGCGCGAGGCGTATTATTGCGCGTGCACGACGTTCTTGAAAAGTGTCGTGCCCAAAATAAAGTTGCAGATGAAGGCTGGCATTGTGGCGAATGCCGCCCCGAACATAAACGAGAACAACAACAACAACAAAGAGAAAAAAACAGGCTGGTTAGCCAGGGGTGTGTTCAGGACACAAAAAGTTTGTAACTCGCTCACGGTGAGCCATTTTTTTTTAAGGTCACAGACAAGCTAAGCGTGGCATTATCGCGTGTTAACTTTTGTAAACGCTTGCGGAAGAGAATGTATGTGTAGAAAATGGGTTAGATGAGCTTATATCTTATGTTTGCGCAAGAAAGTAACCTGAATGACGACAAACGCAATGAAGCTGGCTTGAACAGATGGATCACTTCTTCGATCATGTTACCTTGCTTTGCTGCTTTTCCCAAACGTTCCCTTACACTATACAGCGCAAGAAGGGGAAACTTGATCCATCATCTAGGCAGTTTGAATGCGGTGGTGCCGTTAAATAAAACAATCTTCAAACAACTCATTTCCATAGAGCAATACGTTCGTCGCACAGGAAATTTCGTACTGCAAATACCGTCACGGCAGTTTGAGTGACTGAGTGCACGTTAGAGTTTATTTTTTTTTTTTTTTTTTGCAGAAAGAGCGAGCTTACCGCTAACCCTGAGGGAGATGAGGGCTCAGTTTGATGCTATGACGTCTAAAATAGCGACGTCTATTTGCCCGGGCACGAACTGTGCATGAAAGTTGCTCAGTAATAAATTGTTTTCAGCAGTCGTAGAATAACGCGAAAGGCTTGCTTGACTGTGTATCTTTAGCTGGGTGTAAGACTTGAGAGCTTTATTTCTCACTCTCTTTAAGACATAATCAGCGTTTCCGGTGTCACCGTCTAAGGTGCGTATGCATAAGTAAGCGGGTAGGAGGAAACGAGTGTCTTAATTATAATGACCTTGCAAATTTAACCTTTCGTTGAATAGCTTAGTAAGCTGATTTCTCCGTCTTAATTGAGCCAAATATATTCATTCGTGTCGTGTTTAGTACACTGGAACACCTACAGGAGGAGAGGTTCGGGTTTAGCGCTGTGTAGGCACTTCTGAAACGCAGCGAAGGCGTATGCTTACATTACAGATGAATGGCTTCAGCGTCTATCTGCGGAAGAGCAAGGAGGTGAGGCGTGAAATCAGCGCGGGAGTGAGAATATCTTAGCTCTCGGAATCAGAATCGGCTCGCTTAGACGACGGCGACCCCGTGCGCACCGTATTGACACAGCGAGAGAATTGTTCGGGGACCATCCTCGCCGAGTGCGAAACCGGGCACGCCCGTGAGGCCGTTCCCGACACTTAAGTCCGCGGGCAAACATGTTTGCAGGAGCAACCCTCTTCAAACGCGAGGGGAGGTAGCCCCGCTGCCCCAGTATCCGCCAGGCTTCAAAAGGAGCGCCAGACTTCGCACCGTTCCTCGGCCGGACATGTCGGCGCACCCCTTGCTTGCACACCTGAACTTTGCAATTCAAGCGGCAGTGCGCGGGTTGACCGTCGACCCGTTGGGAGAGCCCGGCGTTTCCTGGAATTCGGCTCCGGTGTTGGTCGGATTCGGCTCATCAAGTCTTCGAGCGAATTCTCGCCGGCACTTGTGCATATTGGGAAGATTAATTTGCATAGCGAGGGAAAGCTCGCACGAGGTTCCGAAGCGTATGCGGTGTAGAACGCACGACATTTGGCGCGCTTAAAATCTTAGATGGAGTCCCACGTTTGTCTAGTCGAGGGCTTGTTGATTCTAAGAGGACTTATGCATCACTTGTTAAGAGAGAGAGAGAGGGGGGGAAAGGCGGGCGCTGCAGAAACGAACACCCAGCATAAAAACACAGTGAGTCATCCTTTTAAAGATACACTTTCTTTATTTGTAAGCCAGAAAGCGTTGCTCACTGCACTCGGATTGGAATCACGTCCACACGACTTTTTCAAATAAATACTTTCGACGCCAATTATACCTCTGTTCGCTGCGCTACCATTAAAGGAACACTAAAGGAAGAAGTGAAGTGCTTTAGAATACTCTACTTTTAGGGAACGCGATTTTTGTTAATTTTGCCATTTTATCTTCAATGTTGAAAAAATACTAATAGCCTTTCACTGCCGTGTCTCTTTAGTTAAATGTCCTAGCTGAAGCACGTTCGCATAGCTACTGGAAGGTGACGTAACAGTGCTCGTTGACAAGAGAGCACCGTTGATATGAGAACGCTATAGACGACTTCTCGGCATCAATGATTAAATCCCGACAAGTAACAATAATGACAGCGAAGGGCAGTTTTCTCAGGATGGCCGCACGGTCTGCCCGAGGTGTACCTACCTGGCATAGATTGCGCAGAACTTTATTGAGAACCTGCAGATGGGCGGCCTGGCTAAGTCCACCCGCGGGGTGCTTGCGGTACGGCTTGCCCTTTTCACTGTTTCCCAGATCTGCTGGATGACCTGAAGTTGGTCCTGTAATTCTGAGTTAGCCAGAGCGTTGCACCGTCGCTCCTTGAGGAGGCCCGGCCTTTATCCACCTGCTTAATTTCATTATTACGAAAATGCACACTTGCATTATTATAGTAACTGCACTTCGCGCTACGAAGTCTTTCACTACATCTCGCTTCAAACGTGCGAAAAGAAAAAAAAAGACAAAGACACGTGAGTTATAGTATTTCATCATGGGCAGTGTGTATATCAGTGTGGTTTCCTATGTTACACCCGATGCAAGATATTAGTGATGAAGCATTGTAATATCGTTAAGCGCTTGCTCCAAACGTGGTATATATAGTTGTTTACTGGTAATAATAGGGAGAAAATACGTACTAAGGAAAAATTAATTTCAAATCATAGAGAAAGGAAATTTATGACGACATGGGCACCTCGTAAGGAAGAAGCTACTCGCATCGTTCAATATTGCTAAGCGAAGTAGAACGCTATTAAAATTCAATAGAGATGACTTTAGAGCCTGCGAGGTAAGGAGAACGATTGCTGTCTTCGGCAGGCGCACGTACAATTATAGTAAGAGTGTACACATATATCGTTATATGGAAATACAAATAGACTGCACGATCATCATCTCATTACTCAGTGGATTAAATGTTCCCGTGGAAATCGTGGCGCGTGTCACAACTGCGGGCCATGAGTGTAAGTTCAAGGCCAACAGTTGCCAGTTCAGTTTTTACCAATGCCGTTTGCAGCGGCCAGATGGCGTAGGAATGGCACATTTTTTTCTTTCTTTTTTGTTTTTAGCTTGTCAGCAGCGGGTCTTGACCCAGCGCGCCGTCAGCACATCGCAAAGTAAGACATGTCGAGAACTCCTACTCCCCTTTTCGTGACGCCAACCACGCGCACGTACTTCGCTCCCGATATAGTATATCGGATTACGCCTCAGAGCGCGGACTCCCGGCAGCACCTACTTTGCCCGCCACCTCTAATCCTTTTTCATGCCGCACAAGGCTCTTCCTTTAGCCAATTTTTCAGTTTCGTTTCTTTGTACAGTGCCGCACTTGTCATTCTTGCAGCGTTGTATTTTTTTTTTTTTTTGCATGCGCGCTTGCCACAACGAAAGTATATCCTATAGTGTGCGCGCTGTATGATGCCAGTACATATACTTGCTTGACCATTTGATCCTCCTGTCTTGAAAGCACTTTACACAGCGTAGGCTGGTTTTGCTATTTCTTCGCTTACGTCTGCCTTACGCACCCCTACTTTGACGCCGGCAGGTGGTTTATTGGTAGATTGTGCGTTTATCTTCGCACTAGAATCAATCAGCTAGCTGTCATCTTTTGTCGGTTCTTTATACCCGCCTCGACCGGTCAGCTCTTTCAACCGGCCGTCAGAGTAATCATAGTGCAATCTTGTTTGAGGAAATCCCGGTGGGCTTTTGTTTAGGGCTTCAGCTTGGACATTCCCGCTATACTGTAATGATAAGGACACAAGATGCGCGTTTTGTTCTGTTTTGCAATGTCATCTCCGAGGCAGAGAACATGCGTCCCGCAGAGACGACAAGTGAGTTTAGCTGACACCTGACACCCGTAGCGGGAGTTCGAAGTATCGGGGATAGCAAAAGCCTCTGTCTAGCAGCAAAAAAGCTGTCGGACTGCTCGTATAGATAAAGCTGTACGAAAAGTCGCTGTTTCAGTGTACCGGCTATACAATGACGCAAGCGGCATCACAACGCCCCGAAAAAGCAAACACTCGCCTCTTTCATGCATGAAGGTCTTGGCAGAGCTTCTTCTATCGGCGACAGAAAAGAGGACAAATTTTGCATGGGCGTTACATGATATCCAGTTTTTAAAGGATAGCTCAAGATGTGCGAGGGTTGCTTGCATGTTTTCTTGTCGTTCACCATCTCATAGTATATCCGTGGAACTCAATCCCAGGAACACATTGTTTTCGTAGTGCTGTCTAAAGAAACCAGTTTGTACGAACGACATAGTTAAATAGCGGTTGAGCGCGTGACGACAAAGTATTCTATATAAAGAGGAACATACGTATATATTCAGCAAATTGAACTTTTTGTAAGCTATTCTGCTATGCAGATGTTTGGGAAATCTCAGTGGCTTGTTTGTATTCTATTTGAAAAACATCAGACACTTAGCGGAAATGAAGGGAAGGACCTGCTGTACAGGAAACATCTTATTTTTCAGGAACGTGGAGACACCCTAGGTGAAATCATTCTTCAGTGCTAATTTGTGGGTGTTCGCAGTTAAAAGTAACGGCATTGGGCACGCCATTTAAACAAGAGCAATGCCTTTGCTATATATATATTGTAAAACCTTACGCGTGCAAAGATACACGCGCGCGAGAGCACGCACGTCGAAAAAGACGTTACGAGAGACAGCGGGACACCGCGTCAGATGTATACAAAGTCAACTGCTGAATCGATAAAAGGGGCACCTGATATCCACATCTTTTTCGCGCTTGCTCTTTTTAACGACTGCCGCTGCCACCCTCCCCTCTTTTCTTTTTCTTTCTTTTTTTTCTATAGGCGTCCATTTGGGCGCAGCTTCTCTTTCCAGCCAGCCGAGCAGCGTGGCTGTTATCCAAACGCAGCGTCGTAAAACGGAACGATGCCATTGAAAGAGAACCAAACATAGAGAGGGCGAAGCTGCGGCAAGCGAATAAAGGAAAGGAGAGCCGAATAAAGAGACAACACGGAACAAAATGAAAGAAGACACGCGCGAACGGAAGACGCCGGCTAGAAACCCTTAGCCAACGCGCGGTGCTCGATGAAAATACGCCCGTCGGAGTAAACGCGACTGGTTCGAATATATTGCTGGCTCGCCACCTGCTGTGTGTATCTGCTGCAGACCGCGTGCGCGCATTGCTTCGACGTGCCGAAAAGCCGAGGGGAGAGGGTGAGAAATAAAAGGAAAGAAAATGAGAAAGATGTAGGAGGCCTGTCGGCATTGCCAGCGCTAGGAAGAGAGAGAGAGAGGGGGACGTGCAACAACCCGAGGCATGGCCGTCCTCGCAGCCACACTTATAGGTCCTTTCTCTTCCCGTACATCGGCTTCACCCCCATCGGCACGCTCTCTTTCCCTCCGACGCTCATCGCAGCAGTCGGCAGGAATACGAATATTATGCAGCTGGCTCCCGCGCTCGCGGCAGTAAGCAAGAGACAAGGGGTACAGAAGAAACAAAGATTAGAAGAAAAGGAGACAAAATGAATTTTGCGGGCAATTCGCTTTGTTCTTTATTGCTTCTTTTTTTTTTTTTTTTCTACGCAGCTGTTCCGTGGTGGGGGGGAGCGTCTTACGGCAGCACGCGCTTAAAAATCGCGACGGCGCCGCGCACTCTCGGCCCAGGAAGGCGCACACGCAGGCGGGCAACACACGCGCGGAGGCGTAAATACCCACGCACGACAAACGGGGTGATAACGCCGAGAGGCGTTATATGGTACGCGCTTTCGGGGACGCATACACACAGAAGCATTTGGGGAATACGTACGCCCGCCTTCCAAGGAAAAAAAAAAAAAACATCGAAATGAACGAAGAGGGAGGAAGGATAGAAGAGAACGTATGCAGCAAAATCGAGCTCGTATATGGCCGAGTGGAGTGGGACAGGCGGATGCTTTATGCGGACTATTTGAACAGAATTGCGGGAGCAGATGATTTAGAGTGGACGCCCGGTATAGCGTTGCTTATTCCGACTCTGGGCGTGCCTGGACTGAACGAGCCACGGGGAAAAAACAAAGAAAAAGAAAATGAGGAAGGGAAAGAAATAAAATGCAGAGCGGGAGGTCCTGCTCGGATAAACGAGCCAACAAAACAAGCAGTGGAATAAGAAAACGGGCTCCTGCTTCATGCGCGGGGAAATGACCACGAGAAGGAGCCACTGGGCGGAGGGAGCAAACGAGCTGAGAGTGCGCGAAAGCAGAGGTATCGAAGAGGGAGGATGGAGAGCGGGGAGAGGAAAGGGCAAAAGAAGGAAGCGGGCGAAGCGCATCTCATTCAGGGCCTTTGCTTTGGGCGCGAGCCGCACTCGGGAGGACTAGCTGGATCCGAATGGAGGAGCAGCATCCTTGGGTGGTGGTTCCGCTTTCAATTGGCACACTCTCGGGCACCGCAACTCTTTCGCTCCCGTCTCCTTCTCACCTTCCCCTAGCTCTCTTCGTGTTGCCGGCCACGGGCATCTTGGGGTATTAGCCCCCAGGGTGCAGGGAAGAAAAAGAAAGCGAAAAAGAAAGGGCGAGCTTCCGTGTATAGTAGCTTGCACAGCTGCGGGAGAATCAGCGCCCACTGGGCAACAGAGAAAACGCAAGAAAGGAATGAACTAAAGAAAGTAAGAAGAGCGACTGCAACGGGATGAGTTAACAAGTAAATGGAACGTGTCTTCTTGTTTGTTTGTTTGTTTGTTTGTTGGTTTGTGTGTGTGTGTTTGCGTTTCAGCCTTGGTTCAGCCGTCCCGCGCCTTGCGAAAGGTACGAGTGATGCTGGATCGGTGTAATGGTTTCAAAGCGGGCGATGCTTGGAGAGAGAGAGAGAGAGAAAGAAAGGTAGGCGAGTCAAGTAAGGCAACATTGACGAAGTTTCTTAACCGAGGGTTTGCTGACTGTCTCGACATACTAGTAAGAAATAAGTAGCGAGGAGATTGCACCTTCGAGAACCAATATTTTCAATCGATATCTTTCCATGCTAGTGTTTGCCCAAAATTTTGAAATGAGAGTCGCTGAGGAGATTTCCAAACAGAGTTATGTTTTGCGCAGGGGAGCATGAGAAAGATCATACGGGTGCGTACACACAACTTCCTTTCTTTTCCATCTCTCTTGAGGAAGCCACGTGACAAAACCTTGCGCTACGACAACATCCGGTTCTTAAGGTGGGGCTTCGGCTTATGTTAAGTGGGACGCCAGTACTGGGTCCTTAAGGCGTATACAGACAATATTTTCTTCTCGCGCTTATCGTACATACATACATACATACATACATACATACATACATACATACATACATACATACATACATACATACATACATACATACATACATACATACATACATACATACATACATACATACATACATACATACATACATACATACATACATACATACATGTGAAACTGAGGGCCATCCATATCCCCGGGCGCCTGCGTAGGAGAAGGGGCACAATATAAGTTACTGACCGACTGCCAAGAGATAGAAGGTGCCGTGTAGAAATCGATGGTGGGTCGGGTGATTGACGGCAGCGGAAAATATTATTGACCCGTACCTCCGCCAAAACTGTCACAGCTAAAAAACTACATTTACGAGGTGTGTTTACAAAGATACTGAAACGGCAATGGGACTGTTGCGAGGCCAATCGAGGCTGTTCTCCTTCTTCTCCGCCGCCGACATCTCCGGCTTACTTCAGCGTAACAATATCTCCAAGAGTGTGATGCAGCCCACTGAGAGAAGACGAATGCAAATGGTGATTTCCCGTGTGGAACGCGCATGCTTATCTGAGTGCAATATTACAAGTATGAAATCGAGGGCGCCTCAGTATTCAAGACACATTAATCGGCGATGCATGAAGAGCTATTGTCTTCCGTTAAACACAGCACCGTGCGAGCGCGTCCATCCGGGGCCAATTCCAGACCTTGTCTTCCTTGTTTCCGCACAAGCTGTTTCGAACAACACAGCAAACGACTGCTTAGAAAAACAGATTCGCGTCAAACAGAACAGCTGATTCAAACAGAGCGATAGAAACGCGCTCGAAAAAAAAAAGAGTGCTAGACCAATACATATATAAAAAGGAGGAGTCAACGGTGGCGTCGGGAAAGACGACGGGACCAGGGGAAGCCAGTCAACAAACAGGGAAGACGGAACCGCAAGGCAAGACGCGGGAACAAAAAAGAAAGTGGCAACGACCTCAAGCAGGCGCGCACACAAACAACACGCCACCTTCCTTCCGCGAGGCCAGCTTAGGCGGTGGCTGCGGTGGAGGCAGGGCGCGCCGATGCTGAATTCGCACTAAAACATTTTGCTTGCGAACGTAAGAATTCCCCATTCGGCTTGCGCGCCAACCGTTACTTTTTCCCCATTGGGACATGCGGGGTTTCTATTATGTATATGATCACGAGATCGCCCCTGCAGACTTTTTTTTTTTTTTTTTCCCTCTTGCTTAGGGCTTTCGCCTCGGTAGTGAAAGCCTCTCTGCCTAGTTTTACTGTTCCATTCCTCTGGCTGTGCTGAAGCTGGGGATCGCGTATTGCGTCTTTGGCGCCTCGGGCGGGGGCCTTTCTAGCGGGCCATTGATACCGGCGCGGGGGGGAGGGGGGAGGGGGGTGGCCGAAAACACGCAAGCCCCGCGCGCTTTGGCTGTTGTTGGGAGGGAGGCTGGGGAGGCCAAGGAAGGAAGGAAAGCAGCGAAGGGGGATGAAGGCGCTGAGGTGCAAGCCGCTGGTGCCAAACGCAGGTCACTGAGCTCTTCTGGATCCTTTCTTCTTTTTCTTTTGTCTCCGTGCGTGCGTGTGTATTTCCTGCGCATTCGACATCAGACGGCAGTGAGACGAGATTGCTTCGAAAGGCATTGACACCTTGCGCTTTCGTCGTAATACTCGCGTTTTGTTTTGTTTTCTCCTTCTTTTTTTTTCCCTTTACGATTCATGACGTTCTCACCGGGCTTCAGCTTTGATGCTAAACGAGCCTGACACATATCAGCAATGCCTGTCGCCGGAAAACACAGAGACCTCATGCGCTTTTGGCTTAAAGAGGAATATAGCAAATATTTGCAAGTAGGCATACGTCCACGAGTCGGTCGCGGTGAAGTATATGTCACAGAAGGTGCCGAGACAAAAGAAAAAAAAAATAGCACGCGAACGTACGGAAACGTCGTTCTCACGAACACTCGGATAAGGAAAGGTTTCTTGCAATGCAGAGTCAGTGAATCTACGTATGAGTACATTCTTTTTTCTGTTTTATTGTATAATGCCAGAAAAGCAAGGCGACTTGTGCGGTGCCCTGTTCTTGACAACACTGACATGTTCTTTTATATTGATGACACTACCTGACACACCATTCACATACGCTTTTATGGTGAGTGGCCCGTGCCAGGAGTTGTGTGACGCAGAAAAAGGGAATAGGAAGAGACGCTGAAGATACCTTTCGCTAAATTTGAAGAAACCCAGAATTCGCGACGGATGTTTCCTCGCGACCTCGGCGAGGGGCCCTCATATCAAAGAGGCAAGCCTATCAGAGAAACGGCGTAAGAAAGGCGAGTATTTCGCGCCTGTAAAAAAATGAGCACACGGGTGGGTTATGCCAGGCGCGCCCTGCCCTTCGAAAGCGTGACACAAAGTGCGACGAAGTAGGCCCCACGTCCCTTCGTATTGTTATAAAACTCAAGGCGTGGCTATTTGTGAATTGCAATCGCACTGATATAGACGAATTTTAGTAGCGACTAAACGGCGCATTACATGCGCACATGAACACCTTCTCCTTCGTCGTCTTTGTTACGGCGATAGGTCTCCTTTTAGAACTCGCCGAATTGACGCAATAGTGGACGTGCTGTTTCGGCGCAGCTGCTCATGTTTATTATAGGTAAGGAGGTAACATTTGGTCAGTGTTATTTATTTATTTATTTAGTGCACCCTCCTGGCCCTAGGGCATTGCAAAGATGATGCCATGCTTGTGGTGACGCGAAGTGAAGATCAAGGAAAGGGCACCAAATGAGAAACAAGGAACCGACTGAGCAACGGACATCTCGATTCCGACTGTCATAGAGGCGGTACTGGTCGTATTGCAAGGCAAGCAGCCCGTAACATGTACGCGTGCGTGACAATTGGGGAACGCGTAAATTGTGTGCATGTACTGCTTTAACGGTGACCGAGTGTAAAATGCCGAGCGCTCACATCTGTCTACGAGGCGAGATGCCTTATCTCTACGTCACACTAAGCGGTATTAGGCGTATTCTTAATACGGATTTACCGCCCTCAAGTGCTCGTACACACACTCCGACACAGCTTGCGCTGTGCGCCGGCATCACTAACGCCCCATAGGATCGGGTATGTGGGCCGGAAGTGATGGGTACTCACAGATTCGCTGCACCGGAAGGAATCTGAGCCTTACGTAAGATCGAGCGGGAAGTGGACTGTATCGTTCAGGTACGCTTCACCGAGTTTCACAGGGTACTTGGCTTAATTAATCTCCAGCACACGTCTCGCGGACCTCCTATACGGGGTCCATAGCAGGTGTGTACGCGACATTGGTGCCTGGAGAGAGGCAAATACAAAGAGCTCTTCTCTTTTATGTCGGCCTTTTACCGCTTCTCTTTTCCCCACTTTCTTTGCTCTTTCAATCAGCTGTTTGTCGATCAAAAACCAATTAGCCAGCGTCGTCGTAAGCGCGCGTACGGCGCTGTGTGCTTGTCTCCAAAGAGGAGGAAAGGAAAAAAAATATCTGCCAGGCTTGCCTAGCATCATGATCTAAACAAAACGGATTAACGTGAAGAAAAATACAGAAATCAAATGCATGGCGTCAGTATTCTAAATAAGAAGCAACAAAAGGGAAAGGGCGTCTTTTGTTCCTACCCTTGCTTTCGAGCAGCTTCTGGCGCCCTTTTGTCTAATAAGGCTTCGAGCTCTCCCGGGAATGCGGCGTAGAAGGCTTCCTCTTTACCTCGCTTCTGTTTTTGTTTGTTCCGCCTTCTCTTCCTGTTAGCAAACCTCGTCGCTTCATTTTATTTTTCTTTCGTTCCCGCGCTGTCGTTCTCCGGAGCATCGCGCACTTAGTCCAAAATCACGTACCTCCGCCACCACCACCACAACGAGACTGACGCTTTTAAGGAAAAAGCACGAGCCTAATTCGGTTGTCTTGGGGGGAGCGCGCTCGTTCGCGTATTTGTGCGCGGGCTCGGAACGGTGCTATTTGGCCCGCACGGTAAGCAAACGCCGGGGCAACTACTCAGAGAAGAATGAGATAAAAGAAGTATAGAAAAGGGGCGGACCTCCGCCAAAACATCGAATGCGGGGTTTCGCTTAGGTGAGCTCATCTAAGACGACGCGTTGTCGAAAGAGCCGCCTCTTGTTTGCCTAGCGTCGTCTTATCCGTTTACGGCAGGAGAGACGGGTGGTTGACGTTGCTGGCTATAGGGGAGGTTTGTTTTTGGCAGCCAGGCATAAGAGAGCGTTGATGTCATCTTGCGACGCTACTTCCGGATGAGAGAAAAACACAGCCAGAGAGAGAGAGAGAGAGAGAGAGAGAGATAAACGGGAAGAACAACGGCCGCTGTCGTCACTGGTTAACGTCAGAAGTTAGTCCTGAGCCATAGCCCTGAGAGACATAGGATGCAGCATACCTTGCGCTTCACCGACAGTGCAGAAACCAAGAAGTGACAGCACAACATGCAAACTATCATGAAAATTGTGCGAAATATGTGTTTTAATATTCTTGGCGCAACTAGGAACTGTAAAGCAATACGTCAATTTGATATGTTTAACGAAGGCTTAGAGTGTTAGAAAGAAAATTTAACTATAAAAGGAAGCATGCTGTCATACTGCATGGAGATTCCGTGGCTCGTTTATTGCCATATCTCTAGTGTGTTATACTCTGGTTATATTAAAACTCGGACCCCCCCTCCCCCTAGTCTTCCTGCCATTCCCGCGACGAACGTTTGGCATGTTTTATGTCACAGAGACAAACAAGACCTTTTAGAAATATCGGTGCGTCGGAGACGAAAGGTACACGACGATGCTAACGCGAAAAAAGTTTATGGTGCGAGAGAAATCGAGGAATATGCGATACGGTGTCTGCGTAATATGAAACGGTCGAAGGACCTAACAGGCAACGACAGCATGCGGAAAAAAGTGGGCCAAGCCCATGTACACAGAGCGAACGCGAACGCAATAGTCAGCGAAGGGGAAGGAAAGCCTCAGAGATTCCTGGGCGTTCTTCCGGGGGAAGCTCATATAGGGCCGCCATTACGGGTGCATGCCTCATAACTGCGGCGATCACAGTGGGCTTGACATTTCGCAATAAAATTTCCCTCCCCGCAAACGGTATGAGCGTTCGGGCTCGCGCGCGCGTTCTTTTGTGCTTTAGTGCCAACGTCCACCCCTTTGCTCTCCGTTCAAATGTCTAAAGAACGCGAACCGCGAGCTGCAGCCTCTGGGCAGACGGCGTGCGTCCGCGCGCTCGGGCGTGTGGGGCTGTTCCAGCAGGGCCGAGCCGGCGGCCTGCGGCCTGCTTTCTTGCAAGCGCATGTCACCGAGCCCTGGCGGACTTAGATAACCGACAGCACAAATTCAAAGCGAGAATCGAAATAGAAGACCAGGAAAGCACGAAGAACACCGCCTCGTGAACAGAGAAGGCTCATCGAAAGGAAAAAAAAAAGTGCCTAATAAAAACGGGACTTTCCGCGGACGATGAAATGCGTATGGAACCCCTTTTCAAAGGGTTCTTTTGTCTGGCGGCCATCTTTTATTTTTACCCGCTTTTGCGCGCGCTTGTACATACCGAGGTCCCTCTATAGGGGCCTCGTGGAGAGATGTTATTGAATTTCTTGTTCTTAATTCGCTTCGACGCTCCGTGGCCCTGTATACGAACGGTTGAAGAATTTATTCATGCCTTCCTCACATCCCCCTTTATTCCTCTCCCTGGAAAGAAAACGGCGCTCTATTGAGGTTTTGTTGAACACCGATCCACGCGTTCGAAGCCGGGCGCATGTTGCAAGACCTGAATCGCTTGCACACGTGAAACTACACCGTCTGGCCGAGGCATTGCGCACACGCTCGTCGTTTCGTGCCGACCAAAATGAGACGTCGTCTTCGTTATTCGGCCGTTTGGACTTATTGCTTTGTGGCACCATTACTCGGCGCAGATTGCACTGACCGAATGTATACACGTGTGTGGGATCTTGAACCTACAGCGCTTGGAGTTCACTGAGTGCCACTATTGCGAAAAGCGCGCTGTTTGCACTGCCCCTTTTAAGCAGCGGGACCCACATCCCGGATTTCAACGAGCGATCTCGAGATTTCAATTTCGAAACAATCGGTGTTGCATGAGGGTCCACCACGAGGTAGACCTCCTGAACGTTGCTGCAAACTCAATGTCGCAGTCGTTGTGAAATGAAACCCTCTTGTCGATGGCAACGGCTGGAAAGAACGAGTCTGATTAATTTGCTTTGTTTTTTCATAATTTCTTTAAAAAAGGCGTCTCGGATTTCGGAATATACGTTTTCAAGAATGGGACAGTAAAAGTCGTCCCTAGAGTACGCGTTCATTTTCGTGAGCGCAGGCTAATTTGAAGCACTTGCAATTTAAAATCGGTCTCGTTACAATGTCATCACACGAACGGTTAAGGGGTATTCACGACATGATAATACGGCGGTGTTGTTGTGTGTGTGTGCATTGTGCCCAGACCAATTTCGTCAGTCGGGCGAAAGTACCGTATAGTAAGCGTCTCATTGAGAGGAATCTAATAACTTGGGACAATGCACTGCGAGAAACAGAACTCGTCTGGCCAGAGGCGCTAGTTAAAGGAGTGTACAGGAGGAGCGTGGAGCACCTTCCAGCCACAATATTAGTTTCGATAATTAGTGGCCGCACTTATTGTAGACTTGTATACACTCGACAGAAACGGTTTACGTAATTGAACTTCGGTTTTTTTGTTAGAAAGAGCGAGTTGTTTTATGTGCATCGTTCCCACTTTAAATCCGGCAATCACACAAGCCAGCAGTAATGACGAAATCGAAGTTTCGAGACCGTGGAAGGTATAATTGCTAGCGACAGATCGAGTAAGGTCCACGCGCAAGCACACCGCCTAGGAGTTTTATGCATACGGTGTCCGCGACCAATGGCACTCAAGGTCCGAGACGCCTCTGCTGCCGAAGAAGCGTGCGCATACATCCTCGAGCGAAGCCGGCGGACATGGCGACGCAACGGTTGCACGTTGCCACGAGCGCTCCGCGTGTCCAGGAATTCCAAGGCCGTCGTCCTCTTCAGGACAAAAGCTCGGACACGGCTGACCGGGCACACCTGCGTCCCCTCGCGGAGGCCGCCGGCGGGGCATCGGATGCATAGCTCACGGCGACGCTTCATTATCCGCGGGGATTTGGCGACCGCGCGCGTGCCCCCGCCTGGATAGAAAAGGCCCGTGGACGCTCGTGTGAATGCAAATGGCTTTCGCAAAACGACGACCCAGGAGACGCGCTTCCCGTATACGGCGCCAAGATTTGAAGGAGCACCACTGAAGCTGCGCGCATACCACACATGCAATTTTAATGGTCATCTGGAACAAAGCATGGCGCGTGCTTTGTAAGTCAGCATATAGCAATGCAAAACGTTCTTTTAACCTCCTTTATCTTGCGTGGTAAGATCCACGTAGCTCTGAGAAATGAGTAGGGAGTTTTAGCAGTATCGGCTTGCCGTACGGTACGGCACATAGCAAACTTAGCTCGTGGGAACTTTACCAGCAAGTTTTATCATCTAATAACGTTTCCGTGCTCACCGAGCAACTAGTGCAGCTCTTTCCGACTAATATAGTCGCGCGCCGACCGTGGCGGTACGGTATTACCGTCACTACCGTACGGTAAGCCGGCGCTGCTAAAACTCCCTAGTGTTTTCGGAAAGGATCCGCTACAACGTTGCATTTGGTTGCGGCGTTCGGCTAGTGACCCGAAAGACGCGGTTTCGATCCCATGGTCCCGGGGGGCGCACTTCGATGGTGGCGAAGTGGTACGCGCCCGTCTACTGAGCGTTAACGGTGGACGTGTTAAAACTCCAGGTGGCTTAAATTTCCCGAGCTTTCCACTACGGCGGGCCTCATAATCACGTCGTGGTTTTTGCACGTCAAACACCCAGCGTGTAAATGCCGGTTTTCAGAAAACGAAAGCCATAAGATGCCTCAAAATTCGTTGTGGTGTTGGCGCGAATCCTGGACGTCGCAAAAGCCACGCTGCATTTGCGCGAAGAAATGCGAACATCTATAAATCGTAAAGAGGAATACCTTTCTAGAAGCATTTAAGTGGTTACTTCGCATATCCTCTATCTCTTCTTTCTCGGGTCGTTTAGCGGTCAGTCGTACTTAGAGTGTGGAGCTGCGCTTTAAACGTATATCCTGTGTACTTTAGCCAAAGTAATGTTGCACCCGAGAGCACCCAGGTGTGAAACAGGGGGAAGTTCCGACTAAGAAAGAAAGATGGCGTTGCGAGTTTTTCTCGCGCCGTTTGTAAGCTCGAATGACAAGCTACGGAGGCAGATATACAGCCCAGGATTGATGTATTCGGGCTAAGGAGCAGTGTTCATTGGAGTCTCCACTAAAAAGCTTCGTTGCTTCGAAAGACGACGACGACTTACGTACCAGGAAAATTCACAAAACAAAGCAAAAATAATTATCGAGCAATACTGTTATTCGTACTATAGCTTGCGAATATATAAAAGGTAAAAAAGAAAAAAGAAAGCATGTGAACTTTACATGAGAGGAAATTGAATAACGCAAGTGAATCCTGTCGAACGTTTTGTGTTTTAACGAACTGTGAACTAAAGGGGCCCAAACTAATCTTTGTTTTCCAAGATACACACATACAGGCTGTGCCGAGTAGTAAAAAATAAAGGCACATGATCACGCGCTTCCCAGATAACAGCCCTAATGAATACCATTACGAATAGAGTTTGCATATTTCAATATTGTTTCAGCACGTTCTCTAAATTGTAAACATCTCTCATAATTTCCGCAAGACCGGTGGCACCGAAAACACATGGGATTATCAGACCACGCAAGAAAGGTTGCACTAGGGGCAATCCGAAGTAAATACAGCTGACCCTAAGCACGAGATACATTAAAGCAACGAAGCCTTTGATGATCGCTACCCGTCGCACCCGTGTAACCACCACCGTCAACACCATTTCATCTTCCCACTCGGCACGCTCCAAAAGCGTCGCAAAATTGCGCCTCATACAAAAAAAAAAAAAAAAAAAATAGCGTAGCAGCGCGGGTGAAAGCATATATATAATTTCGAAACTCTATGGGTGAAAGTAGCCTTGTGCACGACAATCTGATGACGTCCGGCTATTTGATGCGCAAAAAAAAAAAAAAAGTACGTGAGACAGGTATCGTGGACAGTTTCCAAGTTATAAGTCTCCGATGGCGGCGCTGAAGTTGCTTGCACCATGCATGACGGCGAGGCTTAGGGCGCCGTGGTTCCGCAGCCGCCTTAAAGTACTATCATTACATTGAAGCTGTCGCCGCCGTAGTCTGCGTTTGTTCCCTCTTTGTGCTAGTGTTTATGGTAGCTTTATTATTATTTTTTTTGTTGTGCCACACATAACTTGCAAAGAATGATGTGTGTTATCTTCCGAATACGGCGTGGGGTTCATTCCTTTCACCTGGCCCCGGAAAATGCATTGTTGTTGCCGGCTTCGTTCCGGTTGGTATATCGTCATCGGGGTAGACCGTATACGAAGGAACCGTGTAGACTATACGATAATATGGGTACAGTGAAAATTTTTCGGCGATCTACTTCGGCTTGCTCTCCTGGCCTTTGTAGAAGCCTACCAGGAAGTGAGAAAGCGAAATTGTGTGTTTGTGTAGGAGACGTATACCTTTATGGTATTGTTGACATTACCGCCTTTTTCTTTCCTTAATTCTTTCTATAACTACACGTAATGCGTAATTCACGTATTGCACAGTCGGTGGCGAGCTGAGAAAAATATTAAGAATCAAACGTGAGCGGCCTTAAGTATTTTTACGCAGACTTTGACGATAAAGTGTTTGTTATGGTTAGTGGGCATGGCTAGCTCGGCAGCGCATTCGCAGCTATCATCGGACATGGAAGGAGGCAACAAAATATCGATAAGCAAACAATAAAGGCTGAAAGAATTGTAAAATTTTAATGCGTCATTAGCGCGGTCGTAATTTGCGATAATGGCAACGGAAGTATGTTGCGCACATTTTTGCATATAGCCAGCGAAAGTACTAATGTTAATCTACAAGTGTTCTCGGGCGGAAATCGCAATCTCCCGACTAAGCATACCCTATGCGGGGCACGATATATACATTTTGACCGCCAGCGATCTCTTAACGTGCGTCCAAATGCCACGCGAGCATCGTGGCGTCCTGCACCCTATCTAAACGCCACTGTAACCGGCATCGAACCGACGACCTTAGCTGCTCTACAAAACAGCCACGAAGTTGCACACCACGACGGCTTCTCTCAAGTATGTAACCCGTACCGGTTTTTTTTTCTTCACGAAGGCAACTCGTACCCCGCTCCAGATGAGGACGGATTGTTCTAGGAAGACGTGCGTCCCTTCGTGAAATAAAGTTTCGCAGTGGCCACCCTATTTCCATGTAATCTAAACTTCTAGGCCGCCTGTCTCGGAATGATCCTAATTCCTCGAAGTACATATTTTTTTCAGACTTCTTTACTTCTTCAACCGACTTCCCGCCGACGTAATTCGGCCTGTTAAATGCCTCTCGCCGGCTCGCTCGCTCTGCGGAGCAGCGAGGTGTGCACGCGGCGAGAGCGCAGATCGCGTAACCCGCAACCGACGACGCCGAGTTTGTTTTTGTTTTTTTTTTTTTGCGAGTGAGGCCGTCGACCAACCGACTTCTTCTCGCTGGCCGGGAGGGTAATTAGTTTTTCACCGGTTTCCGGCGTACGCCTCAGCGCGCACGGCCGCCCGGCGCGCCTGCAGGCGCCTTCGGTTCTCTGCGCGTACCGCCACCGGCTGTCCGCCGCTACCGCCGCCGAGCTTGGCTGAGTCGCCCCCCCCAGTCGACGCTGCTCACGTGACCCCGCGATCTCGGGCGTTCGCCGCCTCTCGAGGCAGTGGGGGAGGCTAGGTGCTGCGCTTGGTGGTCAGCGCGGCATCGGTGAGAACACTGACGTCACCTGCTGGCGTGAAACTGTGCCCGGACTGGCCAACCCTTCTTCAAGCAGTCGTTTAGGCAGGTGTTAAGACGCCGACGAAAAACCCGACAGACACGGCAGTATGTGCAAGCAAACATGCAAGAAAGGGGTGTAATAATAATAATAATAATAATAATAATAATAATAATAATAATAATAATAATAATAATAATAATAATAATAATAAACTGCGTTGGGATCGCAAGGCATGCTGCAGCGAACACAGAAATGCGAAATTGCTGGAATTTTCCAATACAAGTCTCTTTTTATTTTCGCCGCCATTACGATTTCTTTTTCTCGGGGTTAAACTTTTCGCCATAGGCGTTTAATATAGTTTAGTAACGCTTCTAACAATCTGCTTCCTAGGCTTGAATCTTTCAATCCTTGGAGGCATATATGTCGACAGGTGTCGACAGGTTTGACTTACAGGGTCGAAACAATTAAATGCCTTCGTGAACGCCGGAGTGCTTCGGCATGCTGGAGTTGGAAGAAAGAGTTGCATTTTGCAAGGCGGAAGAATTTGGGCGACGAGATCTAAAAGAAAAAAAGAGAGAGAATGATTAGAAGCGAGGAATAAAAGAAAGACGAATAAGGCATACCATGCATAAATTGCAAACGACAAGCACTATTTACCGCCTCATAAAAGGGGGCCATGGTAAGGCAAAATATTTTTCCTGAGCCTACAGCGGAAAAGATAGTCCATGCGAACTTCCATACAGATTTTGTATGGATTTCTCCGCGAGCGAGCCTTGCATTATAAATATCTGGAACTGGGACACGCTTTTCTTGAAGTGTAAATCTCTCTTTCTGAGAAACCTTTCGTTGCAAGATTATTATTATCATTGTTACTATTAAAATGTTTCGTTTCTAGAGACAGATTATCCTATCGTACCGGAGTGCAGCGAGGTGTCAGGTGGTCTAGGCAGCCTTCCTGAAGCTACGAACGTGTTTATTTCTTCTCTCAAAAGTCCTCCGAAATGAAACACCGAAATGAAGTTCAGCCCGGGACCCTCCTGCAAGGTGCAAATTCAATGCAGAGACCATGACTGACATTCAAAAATACGACGCAGGTACCAACTCCTGCAGCATGATGCTCCCTTCGGTTTCAGTGCACCAGGTAGCGTAAGCAGACATTCCAGCTCTGTCTCTTCCGTACCACTCGTGTACGCTGCGATCGTATGAACTGACGTAGTTGATAACAATTTTTGGGCGTCCCAAAATCATCATGTGATTAGAGACGCCATAGTAGAGAGCTCCGGAGATTTCGACCACATTAGGTTCTTTAACGTGCACTGACACCGCACAGAACACGAACCTCTGGCATTTCGCTTCCATCGGAATGTGGTCGCCGCGGCCAGGATTCGATGCCGCGACCTTCGGGTAAATGCAATGACGCGGCATATGCTTCTACCATGACCGAAGATGGACTACTTAGCGCAAACACAAGCAAAAGCTGCACGTGGCAGTGTGGCCACTCGTGCTGCTATGGTGACGCGCGTTAGACAAGTTTTGTTTCCCTGCAGCTTTTGTCAACCTCCTTGCATCATCGCGTAACAAAGCAAAGCACCCGTACCTTCAGTTTTCCTGAGACGCACGCATTCAACCTAAGCGTGTAAACTGAAGACTGCTATAGATGGTAACTTGTTAGCCCGGTGTGCACACGCTCTACATTCAGCTTTGAGCCGATGCCCTGGAACTAACGTTCACGGAAGGGAACGTCGAGGCCTCACAGGCCACCATGACTTCGCTTTGTGGACTGGATACAACTACATAGCCCTCTTTCTCTCTTTAAATAGATCAATCCAATGAAGCGGTCAATATTGACCTTTTGATGTGTACCATATCCAGGTCAGTCATTGTTTACGTTTTGCCTCACTTCTAATACTCACGTATCCACCAGAATCTTGTTTTTGTATCTTTCTCGTAAACCGAATTGCATTTATGCGGCGAACTTATGACACTGCGCTGGCTGTGTCCTCAACATTGACGGCTTTGTTTATGTATCGTAAGCACTCCGCAAAGCTAATGATTCAGCAAAAAAAAAAGAAAGAACAAGAAAGAAATGGGGGCCCGTTGTGTTATACTGTAACGAGCTCCTCGCGGAGCTTATCGCAAGAAAAAGAAACCAAAAACACGAATATATGCGCGGGTCCGCTGCTGTGGGAGAGGAAGAATCGAGGACGGCCTCATTTCATGCAGGGAGCCTCGGGAGCGTGATCCATACATGGCGCGCTTATATGGTCCCGCGAACAGCGGCCAATAACTAACCACCTCGTATCGGGGAAAAAGAGGAGGAACGGAAAAGCCGAAAGCTCAGCTTGCACCCGCCGTCCGAAAGATCGACCGTTTTCATTGATTATTTCGATTAACGGCCCGCATACACTCGGTCCCTTCCTTTTATGGGAGTCTTCCATACCTACACACGGGTGCAGAGCTGGCCAGGCTCTTGCATCGTGGCTCATTCCTTTGTTCTCTCTCGGCTGACCAGCTTTAAGCCATTTGTATAATATGTCGATACCTGCACTTTCTCTGTGTCTTTCTTCTTTCTACCCGCCCCTATTCCCTTATTTTAGATATCGGAATAGCCTGCCGAGAAATGTTTTGTGGGGGAAGTATATATATATATATATATATATATATATTGGCTGCTGTTTTTATTATGATCGTTATATTCAGCTCCTTTGCACATATGTGTTCATCACTGTCGGATTGGTGCAGGGGCACACGAATACACAAGACTACCTTTTGTTTTCTGTTTTATGCTTTCTTGATTCGAGGACGTAGGTTCTATGTTCGCTTGAATATCACCGTGTGGGAGCAACGGGTCTACACAACACAAGAAAAGGGAAGGGGAAAAAGGGCAGATTGAATGGGAAAGTTGCGAAACAAAAGGAGGGAAATGATGACATCTGCTTGCTGGGCCACGAGCAGAGACTGAAATAGGAGGCGGTAGCGGGGTAACGTGTACTTTCTTATGTAGCGTACTTCCACTGTCTCTGACTAGTATGCCACCCGTCACATCTTGAATCTGTGGTTTTATGATGCTGGAATTCGGCAACCGGGCTTTCCCGTTTCGAAACTCCAAGTATAAATGACAGCTGCTTGGCTGTGACGTAAGGAGGAGATGAAAAGGAAAGCGGCTTCTCAAGGTTGTGCGCCAGCCACTCGGACTCTATGTCGTTGACAAGAAGGAATACCAGTGGAACCTAAGAAATTTTATATAGTTATGCAAGTGGAGGTGGCATAGATTAGAAATAAGTAATTGACCAAATGACTGATTGATCTTTTGATTGATTCATAAAGTGAGTGAGTGAGGTTAGCGTCAAGAAAGAACGCGTAAAGTGTGGAGCTCAGAAGAGTAGTATGCTTCAAATAATCTTGAACCATCTCGGTTTCTTTTTTTCTATGTGAACTGAAGTGACGCAACATTCCCAAAAGACGAAGGTGTAATAGCGATCAAATGAAAAAAAATCACTTTTTAAAAATATTCAAGCTATTAAACTCGGGTTTTACTTATCCTAGAGCAAAGCCCATTTCAAGAATATATTCTTTTGTTTGGGTTTCTTGATAGACAAACTAGGTTAATAATAATTTGCCAGTGCAATCGCTCTATCGATGATAAGCCGTTCAACACAAGTGACGAAGCGCTACCAAATAATCAATGGCGACCGCACCTCAGGCAAACTGTGTTCGGTGGTATGCAGCATACTTTGCGGTATTTTAAACGTTTATGCGCACTGTTCCATGCAAGGGCTTATTAAACGACGTGTTCACAGGCCATGACACTTTAATTACATTCGTTGCAATCAATAACAAGTGACCTTTCGCGCCGAGTAACTAAGCTTTCACTTAAAAGACTGCTGGCCTTTTAAGTGTGCGCACATCGCAGGAACGCCTTTTATGCTCTCTATTCTTTCAATGAGCTATCAAGAGCACACGTTTATGGAATGGTACGCTGGTGCCAAGTTGCTGCCTCAGTACATAATTTTCCGTTGATGCTCCCCGCAACAAAAGTGTTCTTTGTGTGTATCCACTATACGCGCATCCAGGTGCAACTTAATCTCAGTATAAAAGTACTAGCCCCTGGAACTATTGATTACATTGCACACTAGCGTGACCCGTTTTGCGCCGACGTTGTTCTCGCACTGAACGATAGGGCTTAATATAAGTGTATCAAGTTGCCTATGTATTTACCCTTAGCTCTCATATCGACACAACAGCTTTTTCTAAAGCATAGTTGCGAGATGCCTAAGTGGGCTTATGTGTAGTTCGAACACGGAGTTGCAGTTTGATGCCACTCTGAAATAGGCGAGTGGCGTCGAGGAAAAACACAATAAAATTACTGATAAACACAATAGAGTGTTAAGAATAATTGCAACGAAAGGTCTTGCTTGCCCATCGCCAACTACAAAAACGGGACTCCGCAATACAGGAACCCGTTTATCGATCAATATGCGGTGTTGTTCTTTAATAAATAGAAATGTGCCCCTGTATTGCAAGGCAGCGAATGTCCCATTTAATAGAAGGGCGTCATCTGCGTGGAGAATTCATTGCTGTTTTGAAGACCTGGAACGATCGGCGAGCTTGCGTTACAGCAAAGTTTTGTTGAAATGCACACGCGCATTCTGCAACGGGCCGAATACGGCGGTAGAAATGAGCCCAGTTTAAGTGAGAAGCCACATAATCTTCTACGCGTTCACCAGCACATAATATACGACTAGCAAGAGCGCTAACACACATGGCCAGTGCCGTTCATACTGCATCGTAGCATTTCCGCTGGCTAGCTCGCAGCATGTCACATAAACATGGCCAGATCGAAGTACTCCTCAGCCAAAGATATCATTCGATGCAGCACATCGCTTAGCAGGGAGTTCGACAGCAGCTATTAAGGTAAATACGGGAAAATTGTCGGAAGATCGATTTCCACTGCACAATAGCAGAAAACGATAGTCATCTGACTGTAATGATAATTAACGGATCGTTACACCGCATGGTGACACACAAGGTTCAAAGGAGTGCCGTCACTAAAAAGCTTCGTAGTACTTTTAAACTAAAGGGGTTCATTAAATTGCGCGGATAAACCAAAACGAGCAGGCGTCCCTGCTTTCCGCACGCGCACTCACACAGTCACGATTGCGAAGGAACCTACCTCAGTCTCCTGATGGATCAGAAACCGTAGCCATTCAACAGCACTCCCCCCTTTTCCCCTGTTCCCTGTTAGGTTAAAGGGAGACTCTAGGGATTCTCATTAAAGTCATGCTTATGAATAGGCGCCAGTCATTTCTTTAGTACGCCTTTGATTTGAAAGGATCCTGAGGCCGAGTCGTCGCATTCTCGTTGTCCTTTAACTTGACGCGAATGAACGGTGACGCAATAATAATAAAAAAAGTATTCCCCTAGGATCGAGAATGCCTGCCCTGTGCAACCAACTTGCGAATCCAGCACCCATTCAACTTCGTCGTTACTTCCTCTTCGCTTCTTTCTTTCTCTCCTGAAACAAAAGTAGGCCGACCCGCTCCGCTCGCTCACAAAGCCCCGTCTCGCCGCCGTCTTCGCTGGCTGCGAAACGACGGTATATACAGTGGGCGGAAAGTCGGGCATTAGGGAAGACGCGCGCCTCTCTTCGGTGGCGCGCGCTCCGGGGCAAAAAGGAGCTTCCTCAGGGGCGCAGCCGTAATTCGCTCAAACGATGAGAAACTTAGATCTAATTTCGAGCCCGCACACACGCTCTTTCGGCGCGTATAGTTGACGTGCAAACTCCCCACTCCGTCCCTTCCTTATACCATCGTCCTTTCTGCGGCCTTCTATCCTTTTTTCGAGGATCTCCTTTCCCCCCGTTCCCTACAGCATCGACTCGTTTCTCCCGCTTCTCACAGAATCCCGAAGAGCATTCAGTCTCTCTCTCTTCCTTCCTTCGACAGAAATAAAGGCGCGGGTGAATCGGCCGTGGCGCGGGCATGAGACTGTAGCCTATTACTGTTATACGGATATCTATCTATCTATCCATTTTCTTGGGCATCTCATCGAGCCGCGATTGTCGAGGATGCGAGGAATCCTCTTTGAGCGTCAAACGAGCGCTATACGACGCTAAGCGAGGCTAGAGGAGATAAAATGAAGCGCGAGCGATTTCTATCATTTCGAAGCGGAGAGAGAGTCAGTTGGAATCGGCGGCCCGTTGCTCGGCGTCATTTCATTTCGTTGATCTCGCCAGCGTAATCGTAGTGCGAGCTATTACGGTTGATATAAAAGAGGAGAGGAATGTATATAGACCGGGCTGCTATGGCCAGCAGCGCTGATGCGTCTACGCAAATGCACGTTGGGACGAGAGATGTGCGTATAATATAATGTGGTATGTTATGCTGTACTGTATAATTTCTGGGGTTTTGGCACGGGCCGACATCAATGGATATTGAATTCCTGGTGTACCTTTAATGTTTTCTGAAGTCGAATTATATATATATATATATATATATATATATATATATATATATATATATATATATATATATATATATCGTCAGTAAGCACTCGAACCGATGCCCTCGAGTAAATCAGTCCTGCTGAGCTGTGCTAGGGCGGGTTATGTTATGTTATGCCTGAACTCAGAAAAGTGTAATAGCACATTGGGTGCCAGCTTTACGACGCAGCGTTACGTATATCGTATAGGTCGATACCGTATAACATGTCGTCTAATCTAGTAAAGCCTAGTGTTAAGCAAATCGCTTTCTAATGGAGTGAATATGCAACCTGTACATGCACTTAGCGACAGCGCTTATATTTACTGCCCCGGAAATTTACCTCATATTTTGCGATTGCTTACAGTGGTGTTTGCTCTTCCTGAATAGCTCTCTCAAATAAGACCTTGTCGGTTTGTTTTCGGTTAAACATATTACCCGCCACGGTGGTCTAGTGGTTATGGCACTCGGCTGCTGATCCGAAGGTCGCGGGATCGAATCCCGGCCGCGGCGGCTGCATTTCGATGAAGGCGAAATGTTGAGGCCCGCGCACTGTGCGATGTCAGTGCACGTTAAAGAACCCCAGGTGGTCTAAATTTCCGGTGCCCTCCATTACGGCGTCTGTCATAATCAGAGCTGGTTTTGGGATGTTAAACCCCACAAATCAATCAAAGATACAGCAGGCATGGCAGCGGAAGTTGCGCAAGAACTTTGGATATCAATATGGGCAAAGAAAATAAAAGTAGCGGCAGCCACATGTAATGTGGTTGCTATGTCACATCAATAGTCTCTTAGAGCACGTCGACAGTAAACCACAACATTAACCCTTTCTGCTAATTCGTCCACTTACCATCACGCTTGCTGCATCCGAGCCGCTTGTGCGGACGACTGAAACGCGTTCTTGACAATTGAAAAGTGAGTCTGATAGTAATAGAGCGCTTGGAATAGACTGCGTTCACGACAAGAAAAGCAGACGATAGATATGGAGGAGAAAGACAGTGCGTAAAGAGAAAGGTGCTACATGCCTTTCACTGAAAATTAGGGTTCGTATGCTATTACATTTTTACGTAGTCGTGAACGTGCAGAGCACAGCAGTCAAACCAGCAACGACTACACTCTTTGCTGGATGAAGATTTGTCCCACTATAAAAACGCTTACACTTCACATATAGCACCTAATGGAATATCTTTAATCAAAAAACAAATGCAAAGTAGTGCTTGGCTTGCATGATTTGACCTTTATACTTACTCACTATACTCACCTTACTCACCATACTCACAATACTCACATTGACCTTTATACTTACTCACCATACTCACAGAAGGATCCAAAATACTCGGGAAATTTATGATTCCGGCGCGTCTCGCGTCTAACACATGTAAGAACGGAAATCTGGGCGAGTTGGTGATAATTCATGTTGACCAGCTTACAGCGCAAACGGGGACGAAGACGAAGGAAAGACAAGGTGACAACACGAGCGCTCGTGTTGTCACCTTGTCTTTCCTTCGTCTTCGTCCCCGTTTGCGCTGTAAGCTGGTTAACACATGTAATACTGTTAGATCATGAAACCCGGCGCAGTGCATTAGCAGGAAACCAAGCACGTGCATCAATATCAATATTGAAAGGAGGGGAAGAAGGACAGCGATGGAGGGTGAGGAGCTGAATTTTTCGTTTTTCGCAGGAGCACAAAGTGACAATTATAGAAAACAAAAAGAATTTACGGGAAAGTAATCGACATGCTTAGACGAAGTTTCTGTCCAACTTGCCACAAGTTATTTTTCCATATTTCAGTTAAATGTATCAGTTAACTCTACCTGCGTAATTTCTTTCTCTCTTAATTGCTTGCCACTTCGTATGATTGGGCCTACTGGAGGCGATAATAGCTGAACAGGGAAGTAGCGAAGAACCAAGCCACCTGACATTTTCTCTCATCCCGTGGTCACTTCCGGCCACCTGATTATCCATACTCTGTTCGCGCTTCGTCGGCTGTTTCCGGCACACCCCTGGCAAATGTCCGCTATAAGTCTCGCTGCGAGTGTCCGCAAGAACACGCGACGGCGTACCCTTTACTGTTGCGCCAGATACGCGCGCTCCGTCAAATACGTCGTTTAACGCCCCGGGGTGCCTTGTTGCGCCCGCGGGCGTTGCGACATTAACGTCACGTTAAGGGAAAACTAATAGAAAAAAAAGAATGACTAAGAAAGAGCAGGGCAGAGAGAGAGAGAACCGTCCACGACAAAAGTGTCCACGCGGGCGCGTGCGGACAGCGCTCCGCGAACGTTAGCGAAGGCAAAGAAGTGTACGCTCTGCCCATAAATCACGGCGGCGTGCGAAGCCCCGAGGATGGCTCGCTGATAAAATGCAGCGACGCGGGGACCATCGTCGCCTCGACAGAGCGGTCCGCGCTCGCCGCATCACACGTCTACGAGTCGCTGCCGGCGAACCGGGCTGCGAAGGCCGGGGCCGCGAATAGCCCGAGGTCAGCGCTTCGTGCCCGGCAGTGGAAAACGGGCTGCGGCGCTCCATCCGATGCGCCTCCCTCCCCGGCGTATGATCGCCCCCCAGGACTCCCTTTTCCGCATCTACCCTACGACCCCCTTCCCTCTCCCTACTGCCTCCCACTACCATCATATACACCCCGCAGTGCTAGACGTCATCCGGTCGGTGGGTACTGCCTCGACTAAAAGATGCTCTAAAGAGGGACGACGCATCGTAAATTTCATTTTCACGCTGTGTTTTTTTTATTGCCGCTACCTACGGCACCACGGCAGGTTGTGGCAAAGAAAAAAAAAAAGGAAAGAAGAAAACGGTGCTCTGGTAACACCATCACCTAAGCTGCCGGACAAGGCGAGAAGGGTTCCTGCATCCAAAGGAAGTAGGGAGGATGCGAAGGAAGGGTAGTGGGAAAGGAGGAAGGAGGGTAGGACAAGGGCAAGGGGGCGACCAGAGCAAAATCCCGTCGTCAGCGTTGCTTCGAAGCAAAAACGCGTCCTTCGTGAGCATAAATATACCGCGTATGTAAAACAACAAACAAGAAAAGAAAAAGAAGGAAAGGAGGCGAAGGTGCTGGAGACGCCTACGTAAAGCGCGTCCCCTCGGGGCGCCTGAAATTGAAAATCCATACGAGTTCCCCCGATAAGTAAATAGATGTTGCCGCGTCCGGCGAGCGCTGGGTGCAAAATGGTGGTGGAGGAGGGTTGGCACGATGGAGAGAGTGGTTGGGCGGCGGTGAACGCTGCAGAATGCGCGAAATAAAAAAAAAGATAAAGAAAAATGAGAAGAGGATGAGGAAGATGACAAGTTCAACCGACGGGCGTGCTCGTCCTGGCAAGGTTGCGACGGTTCGCACGTTGTGAGAGAAGGTTTTTCAGTTGCGGGTTCGCGCGCGCGTGTGTGCGAGGGAGAAAAGAAGATACCGGTTAGCTGTGTAAACATATCACTTTATTCCGTGGCGACGGTGCCAGTTCAAGTTTGTCTTCACCCCGCGAGTTGCGCAAACAGGAACGCAATCGTGTTCAACCGCGCGACCCCGCGCTTTCGAATGCGGCGAAACAGCAGAAAGAAGTAGAACACCGCGCGCCTCCCTTTGCGCTGCCGGGGCACGTGCGGCAAACATAATGCGCTTGCGTTTGTGTACGCCGCTCGGCGTGTTTGTCCCATCGTGGTTGTTTGTTGTTTGCCTACAATTCGCGCGCGTCGATACAGTTTTCTTCGAAGGGAAATACCTCGAAACATGACCACCCTGTGGACGTCGACGATGCTGGCACGGTGCGCAGCGTACGGAGATCGTTTAATGCATGCCGATGCAGCCAGCGCATAGCTGCGCACGGAATGCTGCAAGCGCAAACAAAACGGGCCAGGCTGAACTCTCAAAGACAAACGGTGCCGTAGCGTCCCTTTTGTTGAATGAAGCAATTCGCTGGAACGTGTCGGGACGGGAACGTGAAGGGGGGGACACATTCTTTTCAGACATGTCGGTGCGCTCTCTGCAGTCATAGGAGCTGCACAGAGAGAAAAAAGCTAAGTACAGAAACGAGCTTGAGAGAGCAACATTAATAAATAGAAAAAAAAAAAAGAGAACATTAGCTATAGGTGCAGTGCTTGCCTTTTGTACGGTACGTACATCGGACAGGAACAGCCCCGGCAGACACTCCCTTATGCGCACGACGAACAAAGGCGAGAATAACTCGAGGACAAGTAAAAAAAAAAGTGAGTTGTTTCTGTTGATGCCGCGTCACGCTGCTGAGCGCGCTTGCTTGGCGAACATGCAAAGTGCTGCTGCTGCTGCCGCGGGCGCACGGCCCGAAGCAATGCGGGCACAAGCGACATCAAAAGACTGCCGTTTTTCCCAGCAATTTCTGAATCTAATTTGTGAGACAAAGGAAACCTCTCGCCCCCCTCTCTCTCTCTCTCTCTCTCTCTCTCTCTCTCTCTGTCCCGCTTGCTCGCTCTGTGAATCCTGCGCCCCTGTCGCATGCTTATGCGCTTATGCCAGATACTCTTTTTTAGAAACACGTCCGCCACCATGGTGCGCTGGAAAAACGCCGCCGTTCTCTTTCGCACGTCCTATACACACCGTGGCCGTCGGAGTGTATAAAGGCCGCTCGTGTGATGCGCGACACAATCGGCGGGCGATGAACTTCGAGGATCGCGGAAATAGTTTCTTGTTGTTATGTCCCAGAATGAAGTTAGAACACTCCATTGTATGGAGGAGACAAAATAACGAAATTCTACAGCCTGACACAGTGAATACGTGGTACATTTTCGGCTACAGCTACGTCACCTCCGGTTGCTTGACTGCAACGAGAGGCAAGGCTCGTCAAACGCGAAAGCGAGCAGGGAGGGTGAAACAAGCATTATCTGGAGTCAGCCTATACTTAGGGAAGCGGAACGCGGATGTACTACAGGGAACCGAAAGGTCTCTGCACATAGTCCTTATAATGTCTCGGTGGTATTTCTCTTGCCTACTTTTTGCCTTCGATAAACGTTTTATTTGCATGTACTTGAGTGCAGAGCGCATAACTTTTTCAATTGGAACCTTTACACCCACGTGCATAGGTTGCTCCGTAGCATCAACATTTAAAGATGCTTATCGGCTTTCAAGGCAACATGGTGGCGCAGGTGAGTGGAGGTCAGAAGAAGGGCAGCGGGTTGGGAAACGGAGGGAACTGGAACGTGGCTGATTTGAGCGGAAGAGGTGAGGAAATGCGAGAGGGGATTTTAGAGCACAGTGCGAACTCGCTTGAACGGGAGCTAGCTGTAAACATCGATGTGGCAACGCGCGCATCGGGCCGTGAAGACTCGAAAGCCTCTTGGAGAGACGCGTAGATAATCCACGCTTTGCTGAAGCCTAGGCTTCACCGTGTAATTGTTACCACTGCCCATAAAAGGTATCGCAACTCGTTGCGCGAATATTTGTGCTTCCGACGTTGTACCGTTTCACAAGCTATGCGTCGGGTTTGTAAAGAAAAAAAAAGCAACAAAACAGAGCGATATGCAAAAATGAAACCGACATACGGGCATTGCTGAAGTTCTTGCTGAGCGCAGAGAGGCAAAATACAAAAAAAAATGAAAACAAATGAAAACGGCTGACTGCGTGGCCGCTTACTAATTTGATTCATAACGAGATCGTAGTTCCACCGCCCCACGTACGTTCTTAATATTATGTTTCGCAAAAGTTGAGTAAACAACGGTTGAACATTGTGACGCAACAGGCGAGTTTCAAACACGGCTCGGGCTCGGTAATTGTTGTTTCTGTACTACGGTCTCACTGGAACAGACATCAGAGAGTTCTTTCATCACTTTTTTTACAACAGGCAGTGAAATGCGATCTCTGAGAAGCCATTGCATGTTGCCTGAAACGTAGCGCGCTACAGAAATCGAAGCCACCGAGACGGCTGGCAAAGGTTATACTTTCGGTGACGCCGTAGACGATAGCATTAGCAAGCTTTAGGATGTCTAGTGGGCTTGGATGTTTGAGTCAGTTATGCGATGTGGGGAAGGGGAGGACGCAGGAAGGGGTGCAAAGGAGTAATAGTTATGGCGCTAAAACAACGGGACACAGAAAAGACGAAACACACACTGGCGCCATAACCTTACTTCAAGCAATGAACCAACTAGCTCAACAACATATCCTTTTGAACTGCAAAGGAGGGCACTCGTAAATGGTGCTCACTAAGCATTAGTTAAATGAAAATGAGCTACATTGAATGTTGTAACCATCGCGCTCAAGGCCGCCACGTCACTGTTGCTTTTCAGCAGGTGACAATCAGCGTGTCGTAGTTCCATGGCGGCGTACATCAAATACAGCAGAACTATCGCGACATCGATAACAGTATTAATAATACTTTCTGGCGTTTTACGTCTAAAACATACGATGTGATTATGAGATACGCTGTAGCGGAGGGGTGTGGAAGTTCTGACCAGATGGGGTTATTTAACGCGCATCGACATCACACACACTGCCGGTGCCTTTGGCATTTCGCCTTCATGAAATTGCGGCCGTGGTGGCAGGGATGATCATAATTTCAGATTTAGTGGTATGACGAGAATATTCGATCACTACGGATATTAGCGGTAGTTCGTTGTCGTATGCATTCGTCACGCAGCGTTTTTCGCACATTCAACATTCGGCATAGAACAAGTTCCCGGAACAAAAAAGCACGTGGATGTGAAAGCTGTAGTATAGTTGAAAAACGCAAGTGAAAACATATAAGAAAAAACAAAACGAGCTGAAAACGTTTTGGCAGACAAAAAAGAGAGGAAAATTGACGTCAGGGCACGGAAGCAGAAGTGCAGCGTGAGGAGAAAAAAGAGTAAGAACTATACCGAGAGAGCAAAAAAAAAAAAAAAAAGGAAGAAAATAAAAACGGAAATTGAAACAAGAAACAGGACAACGCCGGCTTGGGGTCCAAGCTCGGCACTCTCCGTTCGCTTGGCCTTTCACTGATGGCCTCTGTTACAAGCCATTAGCTCCGGGCTCGAATCCGCGCACACGCGGACGGCCGCGTGAAGCAACCCATGGGGTCAAGAGCGCGGTGGCGTTCGCTTCCAGTCGGCCGAACAAAGCAAGCGCCATAGGATCAGGTGTTTCCCTGCGATGCTCTCTGGTCCAAGCACTAACGCGTCGCGCCGCCGACGTCGAACCAAGGCGCCCACTGCTGCCCATTGGGCCGGCAGCGGCGCCTGATTACTGTTCCGGTCAGCGAGCGGATATTGTTCGCGTTGGGCGACAGGCGCCGAGTCCGGGCTCGCTTGTCTCCGCTGATCCACTGCCGCGGAGACAAAGAACGGCGACAGTTTGCTCGCCAGAGAGAGAGAGGACTGCGATTGTGTCCGGTCACAGTCTCTCGGTAAAGAAACACTTCTACGGTATTGGGCGGCCGGCCGTGCTTATGTGGTTAGTGGGTGGAGAGCGTAGTTATAGTGTGTTTAGGAAAGTCGTGTTTTCTTGAAAATGGGGACCCCTGACACCAGAGCGTTTGCTGCGCTCTTTATAACACTCACTACCACGACATTTAATGACCCAAGTGGGCATTGGGCATTTGTGAGGGACTATAGCACATACGAGTCCATGGCCGTGTTCACGTCCTGCGAACTGTCGAAAGTGAGCTTGAGATATGGGATCTCGCTTGCGCGTCTCGCTCTGAAGCAAGTAGCTATCACAATATCGATAACATGCTGCTATGCGAATCTTCTTTATTTATCTCCAAAATATTCTATTAAATGTTGGTGTATCACGCTGGTCGATAAGGTGAGTGTCCTGTTTTACAGAAGGAAGGAATTATTCTTAATTAAGATGATAACGGTAACATCAGCTTGACTGCGTAAGAGGCACATAGAATTCTGCCGTGTGCGACAAATTTGACAGACATGAAGTGATGACTCGGTAGTTTTTGATGAATAAATGACGCAGTGTCAATGAGAAGCTTTTGTAATGAGCAATGACTATCTGAATAGCGTGCACAATTTAGAAGACATGTATTGAATACAAACTAAAAGTACAACACCCAAGTATAGATAGAAAAAAAAATGCGGGTAGGTTATCAAAATATCGGCGTGCTCTTACAACACTACGCAAGAGAACGGGAAATAAGATGGAAGGCGAGAAGGACAAAAAGTGACCAGCATTAACAGCAGCATTCTCCGGGCGCTAAGATGCGGTGGGAGCTTCCTATCTTTTTAAAATAAAACACTGTTCTACGCTTCGACGCAATAATCCACTCGCCAGCGATTGCTGCTTGACTTCTAAGAAGATCGTCGTCGTTCAAATTACAGTTATTGCGCATTAATTCTAGCATACCTTGAAGCTATCTTGACGACGCTTACTCGTTACGCTGTAATGCTTTAGCCGCCTGACTCTACAGCTGCAGGGAAGTTTGCGTTAGTACATGACAAAAATTATGAAGGGTTATGAGTCCGAAAATTCGGAAGATTGAAAAACAAAGCGATCTCTGCCTTTGAGGAAAAAATGAGGGGAAAATATGCATATATGGGTGATGGTTATGTTTTCTCAAATTGACGTGCCTGCCTTCATACGTGGATGCAAAATGTTGAGTTTTGTATACCATGGGACAGCTGTGCACGTAAAAAAACCCCAGGTGGTCAAAATTTCCGGAGCCCTCCACTACGGCGTCTCTCATAATCACGTCGGCCTCGGCTTGCTCACAAACTTTTTATATTCAGGTTTTGCAAATGAATGTGCACTACGAGCAGAGAGAAAGAGAGTGCGAGAGACTGGGACAAATGAGAAACACAGGGAACTTAACCGGAAGATAAAGACACAGTTTGCTACTTCGAGCATGAAAAAAAGACTATCAGAGACAGGAAGTTAGAACAAGAAAGCGGGTTCGGAAACGTAGCTTACACATGAAGATTACATGACAATGTGGTATATCGCACCGCTATTTAAGGCTTTCCTTATGGTGAGGACGCTATAGGAATACCTTCCCTCTGCGGCATTGACGAATGCTTTGCTTCATCCTGTACCACCTGTTCAAAGGAAATTTCATTTCGATGCGTCTAATTTAACATCAACGAACCGAGTTTTGCGCACTGAAAACTTTCAGGGCGCAACGGTTGGCGCCCTCGTAAAACTTCACCAGCAAGTCGCATTTCGATGTGAGACACGAGGGAAAAACGCCACCTCGGTTTTTAAGCCCGTCGAAAACTACATCTAAGGCAGCACCACAGAGGGTAAGAAAAGGTACTGAGATATAAAAATGATTATATACATCTTTCATGGTCTCTTTTCGTTGTTTATCAAAAACTATGGACAAACGCACTATAAGCACGTCTGGAGTAAGGCCGCTCCTGTTACCTCTTTCATTTCTCCACTTCCTCCTTTCACCCACCGGGCTCCACTCCTCCTTTACCTCAAGCTTTTACCTCACGATCCTCGCCGAATCCTCCCAACCACTACGCGGAATCGATTGCGGGCAAGAATTCTTCTTCGACTTTTCCAGATTCCTGGATTTTCGAACTGGAGCGCCGAGTTCGTCTCCGTTCGTCATTTACTTTTTTTCCCTCGCCACCGCGTTCGACTTCGTTGCCCTAATTCTCTTCCTATTTATTTTTTGCCTCGGTTCTTTTGTATATAGAGCGCTGCTGGAAACGATGAGCTCGTATAGCGCCAACCTCCCGCGGGCTGGTGCCTGCTCCTCTGTTGCGCCGGGATTTCTGTCTCTCCCGGAAACGTTAGGCGAACGTCCCATGAGTGGTGGCCCGCTTCCCGACGCTGTACTTATCTTTGCCAATGCCGAGTACATTTTCTTCGAAAAAAGGTGGCAGTCGGCTCGTGTATAAAGTTCCAACCAGCCACGGGGAAATTGTGTTATCTCGCGGTTTTTTTTTCGCGTTGGTGTTCTTTGTATAACGTGTGGCCGACTGCGACGGACGACAATGTAAGAAAATGATTATTAACGCTAAGGATCATTAGTTATCTTTCTTTTTTGTCGAGTGGCTTTTTAGGATGTTAATTTCTCTTTCACAGGGCATACTATATCCCAGCTCTTTCGGTCGGCACTGTTGAAAACAGTCGAAAGTCTAAAGGAACGTTGCCGTTCCTGGTTATATATATATATATATATATATATATATATATATATATATAATGGTGTCAGAAGTTATAGGATGTCCCACACTTCACAAGGCGCGTAATGTGCTGTACCAAGAATGAATGTATATATATATATATATATATATATATATATATATATATATAGAAAATCATTATAAGAAAACAGCCGTTGTGATATAGTTCAAAAAGGAAAAGGAAGTCGAATCCTTTGAACGTTATCTGCTGCAATATCTTGCGGACACAGGGCCTGTACTCTAACCGCGAATCGAAACTTTCGAACTATCGAGTGCACTTATGCAAAGACGGTAGCAGTTAGCATTAATATGGAAACATCGTGCGTTGGCCAGAGGGGCGCAGATAAGGAATGAAAACGAGAGCACTATCGCGAAAGCTCTTTCTAAATTTGAAACAATCGCTGCCGGCTCGACTGCTGTAGTTCATATGACTCCCCCCCCACCTTTTTTTTGCAACTTATTGTACTGCGGTTGGGGAAACATGCTCATTGTATGCCCTGGGGCCGCACTTCTTAATTCTTATTTCGCTCTGGTTGTATTATCGTGTTATGTCTTCTGTCGAACCGTGAACCTCATCGATCTCATCGATATTGGGATCGCTGCCTCGTCGCACGAAATCACGAAGAAGGACAATAGCGCACAAGAAACGCTATAGAGTTCGACCATTTCGTGAAAGAACGAAGAACACATCATGCACAAGCCGTTTCGTATGCACTCTGCGGTCGCGCTCGCATTTTGCCGATATAGTATGTTCCATATCTGTACCGGTCGCCAGCTGTTATCTACGAATGCATTTGACGGAGCTAAGGCAATTATCTAATAACAAATCGAATCGTAAGTCGTAGAGGATATCCATGTACACCCAGCAGTAGACTGACTTAGGAACGTGCGCTGACGATAATCTAGCATAAAAATGTTAACAACGAAAAAGAAAAGGGAAGCAGAGAGCAAGTGGACAGGCGCATCTAGTAAAATGACAATGGAATGCATATCACCACCAGTTAGGAGTGAGTCATAGAAAACAAAGTACTTGTGCTAATGCAGCTTACCACGACCCTACCGCCTTCGTTCATTTCAGTGTAATGCAGCATGGATGTTTCTCTTTCTATGCGACGAACGAACGTAAAAATACCACTGTATAGCTGGCTTTTTTGCGATATAAGACTCTCTGAGGAGAAGCTTGCTTTGCTCATCTGTCTTGTTTCGCGAGTTGCAGAATGTGAGCTTTATACGAGATCTGCATTTCCACATGAAAAAAAGCTTATGCTTCAATGTTCTACAGATTTGTTCCCGACATTTCCTTCAAGTCGCGTCACGCGGTGCTGATGGTTTTCAAACAGCCTAGCAGCGGAGTGGGACCTCGAAGCATTAGCTTGTTCCTGAGGATTTTCGCTTTGCACCTGTGTATTGGACAGAGCACCTGATCCTACATGCCTTGCTTACTGCAGAACCATAGTGATTTGAAGCAGCGGATGCGTTTTTGAATTACCCGTAATACTCACTAGCCCTGTAATGAGTCCCAGCTTCTTTAAACTTTCTTTTTTCATGACTACAAAGCAGCAGCCTCTGGCGAGAGCGCGACAGTGTCCTATTGAAAATTGCCATGACAACTTACCTGTGGCGACTACTAAACGTTAGAGCGCAGCGTCAGACGCAGCTTAACGTTTGAACCCAGTATCGATTGTTGTAATTTTCTTTTTCTGAATATCTCGCAAACGATCAATAATACGACATGTGCAAGTCGTCACGCCAATGGTCTATCAAGTGTCTAGCTCATTTCCCGGAGTTTGTCATTGTCTGTTGCTAACTTTTCTTTGTCGGGTAATGTACAATCAACTCAAGCGTACACGGCATCGTCCACTCCTCCCCACTTTCCTAAAAAATTAAAAAAAGGGAAAATTGCACTTCGTTGACGGGACAAACGATATGCACTCGCTGTACGCGTTGGCGTTCGGTGCACGTGGGGAGCTGAGTCTCGCTAGTTTGCGCTAATGTGGACAGTCGCGCGCGAGCACGGGCAAATTGCCCGCTCGTTACGGACGGAAGAGGTTTCCCTCGCTGTCACTGCAAAGAGAGCGTGTCCCTCGCGCCGTGCGCGAGAACCGAGAGACCGGAGATTATAAGCAGCGAGCCACACTCCTCTGTTTTCTCTTTTTTTTTTCCAAAGCAGCCTTGCACCGCTTCCTTCCGAGCGCGCGGCAAGCACCGTGCATAAACGAGGTGGTTCGAGAAAGAAAAGAGGGCCACATCGGCGTGGAGGGGGTTGGACAGGAGGTTTCAAGACGACAACCTCCTCAGCGACGGCCCGCTCTCGTCGTCTTGTACGAGGGCGCCGCTCGGTCGCCCTCGGCTTACTCGACCCGGGGTGCATTTTCTTCGTTTGTATTTTTGGGTGCGCTGTCACGGCAGACGCGCAGACAGCGCGGAGCACATTTTGCTGTCCGGACTACGCGGCCCTGTCCAAGCGCTGCTCCCCTCGCGTTCTGCTGGGGTCACGTTTTCGGCCGCCGCGACAAGAGGACGAGGAAGACGACGACGACAGAGTGGTTTTCCGAAGCGAAGCCTTTCGTTCCCCCGAATCTTCCGTGGGCCGGAGAAAAAACGAGCGAAAAACAAAAACAAAACAAACAAACTCGAGAGAACTGTTATACGGAGCTCGAAAACGAGAAAGAGTAGTAACGAAACGTCCTCTATTATCTACGCTTTTGTTTACTTTTGCAATGCGTTTTTGCTTTGTAGGCCTTGGAGTGAAGGGGCCCGCAAAAAAGTCCCTTGAGAAGACTACATGACTAGCTATGACTGAGTGCCGCTATCTCTAGCAATGGCCGGAGAAAGCGACCGCAGTACATAATTCAGCGGGGCATTTCGCTGAGCAGCCGGCATCGACGTTTTGTTCTCGGTCATGTACCTTGAGCGGGCCCGTTAAGAGAACATCACTCGTAAGGGAACGAATTGGCCGGCGGTAACCCGCTAACCTAACCTGAGATGTGTGATCCCTCTGCCTACGGTGTTGCGGGAGTTTCACTTAAGCTCGCGGGGAGGGTATATCTTTCGCGGCCCAGGAGTGTACGTGATACGGTGTTGTGCTGTTTCGTCGAAGGAAGCCATTGCCACCTGCAGCGGTAATGGGTGGAAGGAACAAGGACCGACTCAAGTCGCTGCTTCAGGCGACATGGCGATGTCGCTTGTTTCGGCTGCGGGCCACGTCTGGCGCTAATGTTTAACTGCCAGATGTCCCTCGCCTTTGGGAACATGAGATTGCGTTGACTACAACGCCATTAATCTGGTATAGCGATAGAACGAAGCACGAGGTTATACGTGCAACATAAAAAAAAAGGGGGTTCAGTTAGTATCCGGCTTTGTAACAAGAAAACGAGGAACCGCCCTTGCGCCTGTATTTCATCTAGCAGAGTCACCATTGTCACTGTAATTGCAACGATAGGACCTTTGGTTCTCATGAAATGTTTCTAGTCTGAGTGACACTGTCCATTGGCAGATGGAAGTTGCATCAATATTCAACAGAGGGCATCACCAGAAGGTTAAAAGAAAAACTTGGCAAGTTGACGCGGTACACGCGTGAGTTTGCCAAGTTTCAATTCAATTCAATTCAATTCTTTATTCATCATTAGTACAGAAGGAGGTCCCGGAGTTACAAAACTGTCAGGGGGACCTCCTATTAGTCATTTGTCAATATCAATAAATTTCATAAGATGGCAGAAAGCAGTTAATGAGTAGAAGAAAAAAAGAAAACAAAAATAATAAAGCAGGGCATATAGGAAAAAAGAACAATAATGGAAAGAACCAACAAAAGGTAAGTGTTTACAAGAAACGTAAATACGAACAGACAGTACAAAACTCATGAGCGATAAAAATTGCAATCAACGTAACTTATATAAACATGAGGGTTTATCAAAGAACACGGTGTACAATTGATATATAAATAAATGAAACATGCTTGCAACTGATTTTAACGACATGAAATCTTAAGTTTCGGTGTAATGTTAATGGACAAGACGGGAGCGCAGTGGGTCAGGGAACAAAAGCATGTTACTGATATATTGGCAGAAATTAAGAAGAAATGGGCGTGGGCAGGGCATGCAATGCGAAGATAAGATAACCGTTGGTCATTTAGCGTAAGAGAGTGGATCCCTAGAGAATGCAAGCGTGGCAGGGGGCGGCAGAAGGTTAGGTGGGCAGATGAGATCAAGAAGTTTGCGGAGACGAATTGGCTACAGTTGACACGGACCGGGAAATATTGGAGGTCTTTGGGAGAGGCCTTTGCCCTGCAGTGTGCGTGGACAGGCTGAAAATAAGGAAGTTCAAGCGTGCGCTGCATTAAGTCGGAGCAAAAATACCGATACCACGAACGTGCTATCCATCGCCGTTCTTTTAGGAGTACTTTCAGTGAAAAAACAGCAGACGAGTACTTAGATACATCAAATATAGCCACAGTCACTCTGTACCTCCGCACAATGTAGTCGTCTGGGCGGCCGCTGCGATGTCGCACACTTTTTGACCAAGGCACTCATCCATGTCATGGCCAGGATACCTACGAAACTCTGCCCCATCCCCCATGTGCAAATTAGGTGAATATATCAGCCATCTCGAGGGCGTGAGCTAGTGATTAATCATCTTTGAAAGCTGTACTTACTCACTTTATCACGCATCGGAAGCGTTGACAAGCGGTAAATTGCGCAAAGTAGGCGGCATAGTGAGCGACGACTGAAAGGCCTTTCTGAAGCTGGTTTAAGAAGCACGCTTCAATGAACGCTGGAGTAGTAGCGAGATGTCGCGGCCAGTTTCTCCCGAAGTTAGGAAACTCGACCGCAGAAACGTGCCTCTGGGCACGTCACTAATGTATTTTGTTCGTCAGCTATAGTATCGTTTTAGTTCAGTTCAAGAAGCAAGCTTTCGGGGTGACGAAATCTCTTTTTTGGTCGCTTGGAGCGGCGCAAGAGTACTTACGAAAGCAGCCACTGCCCTCGCTTATTACGCAAGCGCAGGAAGTATCGAGATGCTTTAGGCATAACAGCAAATAATGGCGATGAAATCAAATCTTTACAAATTTTGCAACCGCGTCCCATGCAGTTTCTTACATTGAAAAAAAAAAATACCGTAAGGGTACCGTCTTACATCTTCAAATGATATTCGTGGGGGCATAAGCACTCAGCCTTTATATTTTCGTTCCACTCTAATTGTGTAGAGATATTCGACTTATCTTCCACGCTGCCCTCCCTTGAGCACAATCTAGGAACGTAATGACTGCGCAAAGTGTGGATAAAAAGACGTCACCGCGCAGCACCAGGTATTCACTAGGTCCTTTATATGAACCGTTGCTAGATGGCTAGGTCACGGCGCTTTCCAATGCTGATAGCGTGCAATAAAAAAAAAAAAATGAGAAAGAGTGCCTTCTCTTTATTGGCGAGTTTACCGCCAGCTTTAAAAAATATGTGGGCGGCTTGCACTAGAGGTGCAACGCTAGACTAAGGACGGAGCTTGTGGTCGACCTACCTTCTTCCAGCTTCTACAAGCTCAGCTAAGTCACGCGATTTGTCACGAGACTAGCGGTTACATGATTTTGGCGCGAGGACGTCACGCGCCTTTCTGTTACGTGGTTTCTTGCGGGAACATTTCACGCCACTAGCTGTGACATCATGTTACGTTATTTGGGTTAAGAGTCTTGATTAAAGTTGGCTTGTGGGCAATGTCCGGTTTGTGACGTCATCCTCCTCTTTTCTTTTCTCATTTTCACGTCATTCCTCCTCGCCTCCCTTTCCCACTCCCTGCTATACTTAGTGTACATGTTCATGCTGTGATTTACCCTCTCCACTCCTCCTATTCCTACTTCCCTTTCCCTCTTCCTTGCTATACCCTGCCAATCAATTATGGTGCGCGACCATCGCCTACATTTTCTCGGCTCATCACTGCAACTGCCGATTCTGTCGGGCCTTTCACGACTGGAACAAACAGCGTTGTGTCGTTGGCTACTGGACGTCGCATTCATCGGTTCGTATTCTCTCAAACTTTAAATGGCCGGAAGCTCCGAGTGCAGCGATTGCGCTGTGGAGGAGACTATAGAGCACCTCTTGTGCCACTTTTGAATAAGAGAGAATGCAACTCCATGCAGCACTACAAAAGATGAACAGCAGTGTTTTCACCGCTGCTAAGATCTTAGGTCCATGGCGGTGTGCATCTCGGCTACGCCAAGCAACGAAAGCTTTGCTGCACTTTCTGAACGCTGCTGGGCTAGCAGTGCAGGCTAGCCTGCCGGGCTTAGCACAGGTTAACCTCCTTTTTACCTTCTTGGATTAGACCCGAATGCCGGCTTCAAGAGCCCCGCTCTTAAGAGTATGAAGTCCGAGTGATTAGGCATAAGTGGAACACGCGTGTGAGATTGATCGCGGTGTTGCGGCTAAAGGAAAGGCTATAGGTAAAGCGAACATTACCACTGAGTTTTACCTGTTAGCGCAATCGAAGTAGTGGAAAACAACATAAGTTGCGTCAGGCGTACAAATTATCCTGATTACGTTTGTTGCTCATAAGCAGAATTCCTTCGATCTTTTCGTACCGTCTGTTGAGCTGCCATGCCACTTGAATAGCTGCCATGCCATTTTAAAACAGGTTACGTCGTTTCAACCTTTATGTCTCGACAGGCTGCCCTTTAAGGCTTCTTCAGAGTTCCTTCTTTCTTTCCTTTCCTTTCATTTCTTTCTTTCTTGCTTTCTTTAGAAGAAGGAGAAGAAGCGTAGGTGGTAGATCGGTGATTGATTGCTCATTATCAAGCATGGTTGCCCATGTGTAGCAAAAAAAAAAAAAATGTTGACGTGCGCTTCCATTAAGGCCACGCGTACACAAGCACTTAATGACTTCTTCCCGCTTGAGTAGGCGTCCAATTCAATAAGTATTTCTGAAGTAAGTGCTTTCTTCTTTTTTGCCGTTGACCAGCCGGTTTTGTCAGCTAGTTGCCCATCTTGGAGATGGCAAAAGTGCTACCTCGCTAGCAGTTTTATCTTAAGTGGCAGTTACGATTTCTGGATTTGAAGCACTGACGGTGTCAAAGGCAGCCTCAAGATGATGCGTAATCATGAGCGTAGTTCTTCCAATTTCACACACCTGCGTTAATGCCTCACAAAGATTTGCATTTGTCCTTCATTCAACTTTTTCTAGCTTTTTACATCACTCCCTGGTATGGTAACAAGCTCCTAGACCTCAGCGTTCCTCTTTGTCCATGAACTTGCACACTTTATTGAAACGTTCTGTAAAGCTGACATCACTTTTTGATGAACTTCTATAATAAGTTTTCCACCGTTGTTTACAACCTTTGAGCAAACGGGCACACGTTAGCATCGTTCACTGTTGTATATCGTAGGCAGTCGTCCGCTGTAATTGGAATATATACAGCTAGCAACGCAGGTGTTGCATATAAGCTCTGAACAGTGAATAAAGCTAAAGTTGGTGTATTAAACCGAGAACGGCGGCACACTGAAAATAATAATAATAAAGCAGTGAAAAAAAAGCAGCAAGCAAACATGGTTTGGGAAACGTGGTTGAATCTCAACAAAAGATTGCTCATTTCACGACGAACACAAGTAGCACAACTACTTACTGAAAAGTCAAATTCTCTCTCGCGAGCATCCCATCTGAACCGTGAAAACAGAACACGCTACCTCCAGCTCGCTAGGGAGACTCAATAAAACAAGACCAAAGCACCGGTAACGTTCTGGAAGATCGAAATTGCGTCAGGTAATTTGCAGAGGCTAGCGCGTAACTCCGTACCTCGCTGGCACGGGAAACGTTTGCGGAAGCTGAGAAACGGAGATTTAATTTTACGTACCATTACTGGACAGCTTGCTAACCAAGGTGGATTGTATATTATATTTTGTACTTCCCTCCGCAATAAGAGCTCGCTTTTTGTTAACAAAGTTCGTTTTGGCTTGCGTACTGCCATTGACGCTCCTGTAGCTTTCCTGCTTTCCAACCTTTCACACAAAGCCACGCTCGCAGTTCTTTTGAAAGAAGTGCCTGCGGGCTCCCTGGGTTACGTCGTTTGAAACTTTGTCCTCGACAGGCTGCCCTTTTTGAAGGCTTCTCCAAAAAGAAGCCTTCGAGAACAAAGTTTAAAGGAGTACTGACACGATTTTGCGGCGGCGCAAAATATACATTTTTCGTTTCCTAGCCATGTATTGTTAACGCCCTCCGCACACGGAAGCCAGGAAACACGTACAAAATATTTTAATTTGGTTTTAAAGTTTTCGTCGCCCAGCACAGCAAGCCAGCCCCATTGCAATCGACACTACGATGACGTAAGAACACGGCCTCTTAAAAATCGCCGAAATCGCTGTCAGAGTCACTGGACGACCGTGAAATTGCCGTTGTTTGCGTGCCTCGGGTCTAATTGACCAAAGACGACAGAGTTGCAGCGACGCTATGAAGAATTTCTGTCCCTACGTGACTCAGACGTCGTCCGACTATGTTGATACGTCACTAGGAAACCGCCCCCTCGAAATCGAAACCGAAAGTCAGCTTTTAAGGGAGCCGTATTAAAAATATATTCATTGCGTTGCGGGGCACCATGACACTGTTTTTGGGGTTCTCCACGCCAGTGCTTTCATTTACAGCAACAATACGAGGATGTCAGAAATTCGTGTCAGTACTCCTTTAAAGCGTCTACACACTTGAGTGAAGTAAAGTTTTATAAGGTAAAGCAGGCTTAATGTCAGGGGAAAAGGGCGTGGAGAGGCGGCCGTCGTCTGTGCCATGGTCAGCGATACACGTAGGCAATACACTTCACCCATACATACATACATACATACATACATACATACATACATACATACATACATACATACATACATACATACATACATACATACATACATACATACATACATACATACATACATACGCACACACAATGTGAGCTTCTGAAGCCAAGGGAAACTTTAAGATGCAACGTAAGGCGAAGTGTGGTAGCCGCACGACGCGTTGGCTCGTATCTTGCTATAGAAACAAATGCTGTTATACACTGTTGTCGAGGTTCTTGGTACTTATAATGTTCTTTAAGAAATGTTTGCGTGAATTCTTCAACGATAACGAGCTTCGACGAAGGCGTTATGTTAAACTCTTCAGTTCAGCGAAGATCTTGTTGTTTAAAAGCAGTTCGGGGCTGCATCTAGTGCTTTTCTTGAACGGGCGAGTGCTTTCAGCGATGTAACTGGATTTGCCTTGCACTGCTCTGGTAATACGACTTCCTGTTATTATACGTCACAGATTAGGAGCGCGGAATTCGATGTATAAAGTTGAAATACATCCAGCAGCACGTCCTGCCGCTCTATCTTGAGGAGTGTTTTACATAGATAATGTATGCGGCGCTTGAATACCGAGGCATGCTAAGCGGCGTTTCACGATATGCTAAACACTTTCGAGCATAGCTTGCTTAGCTTTTTCTGTTAGGCTCAACGTCAAGTAAAGCAAGACAACGAAACTCGTCGAATCAAGCGCAAGAAGAGTTTACTTTTGCTGCTGTGTTTTTATTCTTTCTTTCTTTGCATTTGTCGCTTTTCGTGTTTTTATTTTATCCTTTATATTGTGAGGGAATTTCGCAGAACGCTGGCGACAGCAGATGGAGCATGTTGAGACGACAAACAAACCGAGGACAAAAGATTAAATTTTCCTCTTTTTATTTTAAAGCGAGAACTTGAACAAAATACGCGATATGCAGATTGCCACATATCTCGCTCTGTTCTTTTACACAACCGCACTGTCGCTTTGATGAATGATTAAAAAAAATGTCGTAGGCTTGCTGTGGTTATCAAATAAAGGGCAACGTAAAATTTGATAGTGGGGCTGCTTTTCGAAGAAGATGAATAGGGTGTTGCACAACGTATTTCGAAATGAAATTCAAGTAATATAGGGGTCACCCTGAGCAGGGGGGCTGATACGTCGTTTTCCGTCATGAAGATAGAAGCTTCATGTTTTCCGTCTTCATACCTTTCGCAATATGTCTCCGGTTATGAGAATGTCAAGTGAAACGTGACATTTTGTGAAATAAGCGTACTAGAATGGAAGACAGGGTAACAATGTGGTTAAAATATTTGAGTGATACAACATTTCTCAAAATTTGCGAGATTCCAAACTTTAGGAATATGACATTTGGTATTATAACCACAAATAGACTAGGCTAAACAATCGGGATAACACATATTACATTGTTTTTTTTTCTCGCGCATTTTCTATTTTAGCAAGAAAGAAGCAGTACGCAAACGTAATTATCAGTTAAATAGGATAACGGTTATCGGTGCTGATAATAACATGGGCACACTAAGCCATGACCGTAGTGACCGCATAGTTTTTTTTTTTCTATCGGAACCTAGAAGAAATAAACAGGGCTTGCCGGAATAAAATTAACTTTGCCGTTCAGCACTGGATGTCGCCAAACGAAAAAAGGAAAATACTATCAGCACGTGTTTGGCGACGCAGAAAATGCTCGTAACGAACTCCTTCCTGCCGCACAACTAGCATGAACGTGTCATACCGGCTCACTCGCTTCCTCACTGACTATAACGAAGCACAACCTAACGCGATCATTCCATTACCCCGCGAAGACAATGCAACGACTCGCATCGATCTCCGCGAAAGTGGTTTAAGTGCCACTCATCCGAAGAGCGACGTGTCACGAACACGCTTCGAGGCGAGGACGCATGCGAATGACACAAAAGAAAAAAAGAAAGAAGTCATGAAGGCGGGCGAAGTGACATTAAGAGACAGTGTTGAAATGAAAACACCAAGTTAACGGTAACAGATCGGGTGGAGGGGGAGGGGGGGCGGGGGCAGGGGAAGATATCTCGAGAGGTTTCACCATACTAGCTTTCCCCGAAAGGCGACGAGGTTGTGGTAGCGGAGGAGGAGGCGGAGAAGTGACTGAAAAGAAATAAACGATCTCCTGATTAATGGTTTTTCCTAACAAACTGGCTTCCCAGGAACAAGCAGACGAAGGACGTCGTCAGCCCCTTTCACTCACCCTTATTTCCTCCCTATGTTCCGAAGGCGTAAGGAAGGGGTGCTACCGAACAAGGGTTGAAAAGGGGGAGATCGAAAAAAAGGAAGAACTAAAAGAAGGGGAACACAGGGAGAAAGGCTGGAGACGAGTGTTCCCAGAAGTATTGCTGACAGGAAAACAAACGCGCCCGCGAGCATTCTTCGCACGTCGACTCAATGTGGGTCATGAGAGTTGCACACGAGGGGGCCCCGACCGGCCCTTAACACAAGAAAAAAAAAAAGTGCCCGGCAAGGCAGGCAGCTGACTCGTGTATACGCCAGGGCCTTACTGTCCTGGCCTGACTGCGTGGCCCTGTCTGGGAGTCACGTCGGGGCGGCCACCGTGGCCTGAACACCGGTGTGCAGCAACCGACGGCGGGTCGCCTGTGCGCACCTTGGGAATGACAAAGGCGCTGCGCCTCGTTGGTAAGTGGTTCCATCCTGCTTCTCGGTGAGGCCTACTGGTGCCGTATATATACCTTGTTGGCCCCTTTGGCCCAGTCACGGTCGACCACTAGTCGCATACAAAAAATTAAAAAGAAGCATGGGAAACCGTTGCGGGGGAAGGAAGGTATAACGTGCTGCGAGGGAGAAGTGAAGGTCAGAACGAGCAAAAACAAGAAGAAGGACAACGGAAAAAGAACATCGAACGGCCGAAATGGAGTAACCTTAACGCATCAGTGGATCCCGGGTACGTCACGCTGGTCCGGCGTCCCATTAAGTCGACTCTCGCGGGTGTAATCTGCAGCGCGGAACATTCTTTCTCGCCGCGGCAGTGGGCCTAGCTCTACGGGAAAAGGAAGTAGAAAGAAAACAGTGAGCCAGAAGAAGCCTTTTCTTTGTCGTTGCGCTTTTTTTTTTTTCTTCTTTTTATCTTTTGTCGCAGCCCATTCGGCTGTGCACGTGACGGGCAAACTGTTTTCTTCGCACCGCTAGCTTTCGTGTGTTGGTGCTGCGGCAATACTTTAGTGCCGCCATCGTCGGAGCTGCGACAGCAACCAGCGACGGGCGGTTCTAATAGATTGAAGGCGATCAGGCACGGATGCCTGATTCCATTATCACGAGCCCGATGTTAAACGAGTGGATATACGGGATTGAATGAAAGGCCTATTCACGATGATATACTTTCAATCTTCTATAAAGCGAGCATTTTGGACAGCTTATCTGCCTTTAGAAACAATATCCGAGTGCCAGTAAATGCGTTTCAATTTGCTAATTAGGTATCGACAGCAAGGCGTTATGGGTCATAATTAGCAGAGACATGCTATGTTTGTGATGTCTCGCGCATCTCGGGGTTTCACCTGATGATTGAGGGTAAGTCAGGTTCGCCGTATTTCACTATAGCATTGTCACGTACCATGATATAGCGCGTAAGCGCCAGCGTAATTTTCTATTCAGCTTGTGCACGAAGAGGGAGAGACTCGAAAGCCAGCGTTGAGTGCATTAAACTTCCCGTACAAAAGTTATGTGCGATTGACTGACTAAAGGCCCAACCACAGGCACGCGTCGCTACGCGTACGCAATCGCCTACGCGTCAGGCGCGTCGCCTCGCGTCGGTGGAGGGGAAGGGCGCGCAACCACAGAGCAAACGCGGCGACGCGTCAGCGCGGCGGCGCTAGCTCCTGAGTCTTGCTTGAGGCGCACTGATGCTTGAACTTCATTCCGTGCTGTCCGCATGCTTTCCTAGACATATAGAATACGTTTAGGTACAAAATGTGCACCTCGCACAATTGTTTTGACTGTTAAAATAATAATTGCAATCGCAATACCTACAGCAACAACGTATACACAAGTCATTTATATCAGCGCTCGCTCCTTTTGCTGTCAACGCCTTCGCTCTGTGTCAGCGAAATGATCGACCCCTCGAAGGTTGCGGCTTCGATTTCCATGAGCGCCAGGACCGTATGTTACAAGCAGCACTCTCCTAGATCGTTGTGAAGCGGAGCTACATTATTAATTTGTCACTGACTCAAAGGTACACCCCCTCCCCCTTTCCCCACGAACCAGCACGCACACCACTGTATTTTAGTAAGGTCACGTGTGAGCGTCTCACCATTAATGAGATTGAATGCCTAAATCCAAGATTCACTTAAATCCCAAACGGCATCTTTCTACCTTTATTTACAGCGGATCTACGGCCACTCAGCCCCCCTTCCCCCGCCCCCTCTCCATTCGGAAATGTCGCGGGTTCCAGTCCAGCCGATTATCAAATTAATCATTTAAACGTTAAATACAATTCAATCTGAAAACATATTTGTCTCCATATTTACAGTGGAGCAATGACCAGACTTCCCAATATCTGGGAAAGGTCGTGGGTTCGATTCCGACCACTCATGAAGTTATACATAGGAAATACTTGAACCCGAAATGGCATCTTTCTAGCACCATTCACAGTGGGGATACGATTAGTTTTATGGCCCAGAGTACAACGAGCATTTTAATTAATTAGTCATCATTACTGATGTAACTGAACATTTTTAATGTCAACTTGATACCCTCAATCATAGACAACCGTCAAGTACAATTTCCACACTTTTCGCTCCTTTATAAGGGTATTATATTCTTCGCCCACCTCTTGTCCCCGGCCAAGGAGTGCAAGGTAAACGCTACACATCTTAAGACTTCCGGGCAGTTGGCGCAAATCACACATGACCACAGGGCACTGAAGCACAGATGTAAGGGAGAAATGCGCAGACACACAGTGTCCCAGTGTGTTTCTATGCATTTGTCCCTTGCGTCTGTTGCTTCAGTGCCCTCTAATCGTGTACCACCACACAATTTCATTATCATTAATCCTGAATTAATCCATGTCATGTTATTGATGTCATGTCCTATCAGTCACGTTATTCACACATTCATAATGTTCAACGCAAATTTTTGTATGTACTGGTCAAATGTGCGAGACCAGTACACTGACTTATGGCTACTGACAGAAAAATATTTTTTTTAAAGTTAGACGTTTGCTGTAAGTAGTAAAAATTAAGGTTCCCTACATATTAGGCATAGTACCTAATGGATTTCACATAGGCGAAGAGGTGGCATTTCTGTATATTACGGTCATCAACATAATATTCATGCCTCAAAATATGCGTAACAGGTTCTTATATGTGCTACCTTTGAGAAGCTCCAGTCATCAACCAAGCACATTATTTTGCTCCTTCCTCACCTTACTTTGAATGAATGTGGTCAACTATTTTCATTGTTTATTTATAGGATCCTGCCTTGACCTTTCAGACAACAGTAGATTTTCACCTGCTAATGAGATAAGCAGCACCAATACAGATTGCTGATAATGACCTGTTGCGGTCAGCTTCAAGATGACCATGTCCTGCCAAGGTGAATAGTGCACTCATGCAGAGACAGTTAAGCTGAAAAAGGAAGTGCACACCTTGATTCAAACAAGTTTGCACAGTATCTCTGTCATTATCATGAAAAAAAGCTTTAATGTCAACACGGGTCCTACCACAACAGCAATGAAAGATGGCAAGCACAACGTACATTGTGTGCTTGCATAGCAAATAGACATTATAGAAGCCTTAGTATTCAATTTTATTACAGTACAATATTGGGGATAATGTAAGCATGGCCGAAATAACTGGACTGTGATGACCCGCCACTATTTGAGGGCCAAACCTAGTTAAGGCGCAAGAGGGTGCGGTTCCTACACAATTTTAAATAGTATCAAAGCATGTCACTTCCAAATATCTCTTGCTATATTCTGTCCACTGAAGTCCTATGTAAACTACAGCCTCGTTTATATATATATTAAATATCCATTAGGCATATGCCAACATCTTTAGGTTTTGCTGAGGCTGTTACCAACTATACACATACTGTGGGTCACTGCCTATCCACACAGTATAGGTAGAAAATCATGGGCAGCCCTCATTTGTAAAGTCCTGTCTGGTAGTTTATTTGTGGTCAGTGTCCTCTAACAACATAAAACAAGCCTATCATTGCCTGACATGATAATTATCATTCCGGTCATTCCTAAAATTCTAACCAAGCACTGTTTTAAATGCTTCAAGAGAAATTCATGGTTAAGGGGTCATTTATAAACAAAGGCATGCTTACAATCGTGTGATGCAACTACCATCACTCACAAAATTCTAACCAAATGCAAGTTAGAATGCTTTGGACGGCTAACTTGTGATTCACTAATTGTTTATTAACACAAGGCATGTTTGTAATTTATTGTGACTACTGTCCACTCTTAAAATTCTACGTAAACACTCCATTAGCATGCTTTTGGGGGCTATGTGTGGATGAGGGGTCTTTCATTTACATAAAATGTGCTCATAATTGTATGATGCGAGTACTGTTGCTCCTAAAGTGCTAACAAAGCACTGTTCTGTAGTGCTGTAAGAGAAATTCATGAATGAGAAGTCGTTTATTGCCAAAAGGTGTGCACGATGACTACTATTACTTGCAAATACTAACAAAGCACTCTTTTAGGACATTTGACAGCAATTCAAAGAGAGATTAGTGATTACAAAAAGGTGTGCTTGTAACATTGCGATGTGGCTTCTATTACAAGCAAAATCCTAAGACAGTACTGTTCTGTCATACTTTTGAGCATTATTTGTGGCCAGAGGTCTTTTGTAAACACAAGACGCGCTTAATTGTGTGATGTGAGTGCTATCGCCTCTATAATTCTGACCAAGCACAGCTGTAGGACGCCTTTATGAGCAATTTTTGGTTGAGAGGCCATTATTGACACAACATGTGTTCATAACCATATGATGCGACTTACGTCACTTGAAAACATGCAATACAGTACCTGTCCAGACTGGTTTGCAAGTTGTTAACATTGAGAAGCTGAAATTCTTGGCATTTCGGCCACCTTAAAAGTGCATGAGTACTAGCATATGTGGGAAAACGCACAAACTTTTAAAATTGAATAATCCTTGCCATGTTATTCCTTATATATTGTTACCATCTGATCTTGTTATTTGAAATTGTCAAAAAATAATTCTGTTTCAAATCACGGTGCTGAGAAAAAAAAAGAAACAATGAATGGGCAGATAGGTGTTGATGGTTATAGATATGGCACTTCATGATAGGAATCACGGGATGGATCTGTGCAATAATGTAAGGTCATTCGGGCAAACCAGCTGTCATTTACATAGCCCTTATCAGAATTTTGTTCCTAATTTACACAGACCAATATTTATATCAGCTACCATTGCTGCCCACTGCCCTATGTGTCTCTTCAATGATGCCCTGTACTCTAATATTGCACACTGCTTATTCAGCGAATAATGCGAGTACATTTGGGGCCATGCTATCCTCACATTTTTAAATTGTCATGCATTTGATATTTAAAAAGGCACATCTCATTCACAAGCTCTGATGAGACGGCAAGTGCTAAAAAACACGCTATGTAAACAACCCTCAAAAAGCAATCTTCTTTAGATCCTCGTTACTTGATGAATGATACTTGCTCTTGCATTACACCTCTGTCAGTGTGTTTGTCAGAGCAGACAGCGTACAAAGCAAGGTATTGCACATACCTTGCTTTGTACTACGCATGTGCCAATGTGCAGTGCACTGTAGGAAAGCAGAACAAGAGCAAAAGCAGCATTTCTTCGTGCATGCAATTTTCTTTTTCAAACACCACTTTCGTGTACGTTCGAGCTTGAATTCTAAACACAGCAACGACACCGGTAACAGCTGATCGAAGCCGTAAGCGATGGCCCGTTGTTGCTGGCTTGACACTACACCTAAACAATTTGTCTCGAATCAAGAAATGTTTGAGTGTCGTAGAGTGCGCAATACACTCATGTTCGTGGCAAGATATCACCGGAAAGTGCTGGCGAGGGCGCGGTCCACCTTTGGCAGCGATGGTGGTAGGTGCCGATGTAGAAAACAAACATGCAGCGGTTCAACATTCTTGCGTAAGCACCACACACGGTCACGATCAGGGGCGTTGTTATAACGTTTACGTTGCGACGTAAACAAAGAAACATCAACATCCGTCACCCGAGTTTCTCAACTGTGCCCCTTCGGGCGAAGTCGACGGGCCGCGCCAGAGGCCTTCGCTAGTTACTGACATCGCTCACAATTGAATTAGCAACAGGTGACGGTCCAGCCTTCGAAATTCGAAAGCATGTCTCCACTCGTTTCAAGCACAAGTAAACACAGACACAAGCACAGGCGCAGCAGCAGTCTCCAGTACGATGTCGACGATGTTTTGACTCGGCAGCGATCGCACTCACGCCGGTGGAAGGTCAGCTGGAACTGTTGGCAAAATCACGGTGGGCACGATATCATATCACCCTGCGACAATCGCGGTCCTTGATCGTATCGCTGTGGGCTACGGTTGACGACGCGTTAATTCCGAAACGCTTCCGCGCTTCCCCAGAACCAGAACTCCGCCGTGTCTTCGCGGCTGCACTGCGGCGGCCGCCATGCTAGGCCTAGCCGTCGGTGGTTCCGCGGCCTCTGATTGGTTGGCGCGTGGCAGGCGCGTAGACGCGAGCCGTGCGCGAGGCGAAAATATCTGACACTGCTAGATACCCTCGCGTCGACGCGTCTCGGTCCTTCAGCCCCCTCCGAGGGTGACGCGCGGCGACGCTTTTGACGCTTTTGACGCGTAGGCGCGTGCTGACGCGTGCCTGTGTTTGGGCCTTAAGGTTTGTTTCTATGCCGTGATTAGACGAGGCGCCGAGAAATTGGAAACAGTTACGCCTTGGTTACTGCTACGGGGATGGGATATCATGTCGGCTTCGTAACGCTGCATATCTTGGAGACTGTTTCATGCACTATTTCTTTATACGTAACGTAATAATTAAATGTTGAAGGTGTTTTACGTTCCAAAACCCCGATATAATTTATGAGGCAGGCCCCGTAGTGTATGTAAGGCTTCGGTGTAGTTTCGACCACCTAGGGCTCTCTGAAGTGCACCTAAGTCCCGCCACAGTAGTCTAGTGGCTATGGTACTCGGCTGCTTATACTAGGGTCGCGGTATCGAATGCTGCATTTCGATGGCGGCGAAATGTTCAGGTCCGTTGGTACTGTGCTATGTCAGTGCGTGTAGAGAACCTCATGAGGTCGAAAATTCCGGAGCACTCATAGTCATATCGTGCTTTTGGGACGTAAAACCCCAGAAATCAATCAAAGCGACCTAACTTTAAGTACGCGCGTGTGCTTTCTCATTCTTTTTATTTTTTTTTTCATTTTGCCCCCATCGAAGTGCTACCGCCTTCGTCGGGATTTGATCCCGCGACACTTCGACCTTCGCAAGCCAACGCCTAGTTGCTAGGCCACGACGAACAAGAACGCTGGTGCGCGGTTTCTAGAAATGGTGCTGCTTCTTCGCAGCAACTGCCGCAGCACGATAGCAATTTGCCGAGGAACGACGAAGAATCTTGCATGAATCCACACTAGCTCCAGATGTCTAGACATAGGTTACGTATGACCATACTCGATCAAATAAAAGTTCAAAGTTCAGAATTCACTTACTAGGTTGAGAATGATTCTGGGCTTCTCCATACCCCCCCCCCCCTTCCGCCTTTCTTCCCCCTTGACAATACATAAAAAGTTACCTGCTATAGTTCTTTTTTTTTTTCGAGAGACTGCCGAGCGAGTCTGATAAGTTCTGTACTTATTAGAATTTTATTGTCTAGCTCGCCAGAGAGCATTGTACGTGCACCGTTTTAACAGCTGTCCCGGAGTACAGCTCATTGAACGTGTAATAGATTGCCTCCCACGTATTTAACTTTGGTGGGCACTGCACTACAATGCAAGAAGAGGAATATTGTCGTAAGTGTTTCGATTTGAATGATAGTATAGCACAGCGGCACTAAACAGCAAGTTCACGGGAAGAGCTGGAAGCATAATTCCATGCTGATTTGAAATTCTATCCGCACTTCCATGTACCCGTGCGTTCGCGGCCTTGTCAGCTTGCACTCGTCATTCTCTGAGACCACATGGACATCCACTGATAAGGGAGGACTGAACGAGTTTTAATAACTCCTCCAGCACGAGAGCCCCTGAGGCGTGCCCGTAATAATTACATGATGTCGTCAAAGCGGGCGAACTCGAAGCCACTAGTGCTTACGGTATTCTTTATACGAAGAAATAAGCAAACTGAGCCCTCATTTAGAAAGCACTCATACGCTAGATAAGAGATCGTATATGAGTAAGAAAACCTGAACAGGGACAGAGAACATGTCAGTGTCATTAACGGAGGTACGCCACGAGCACGAAAAAGCTTTCATCATCAAAAGACTTGGGAAATTCGGGGCTCTAGTGCAACTTGTATCACGAATGACAGTGGTTTTTGCATGCAAGGCTTGACTAGGAGTACTCAGACACGGTAAAAGGAAGCTCCATGTGCTCATCCATCAAGGCGATTCGAGTGGTTTTTTTCAAGAGATACCCCAGGGTAAAGGGATCGTAGGAGATAAGGGAAAAAAATGCATGCACCTCAGTGCACTTACTTGCATTTAATGCGAAAATATGGCTGGTCTTGAGGTGGCGACTGTTTGGCAGTCCACGTTCTTTCTACTTCCTTATCGTGTTACACTGCGACATGACGTTTGACATGACGTCATCAATTCGCCACGTGAGTCGTTTGCCATCTTTAGGCAACTCCACACGCTGGACTAGATCTTTCGCTTCATGCGACATGCAGCACCTCGCGCAAATGGCAGTACTTAATGAAAGATGGAGATTTTTTTTCATAGTCTTACCTATGTGTTTATGTGCCCTAGGGGCCCAATTGCGCATCGGGGGAGGGCCCCAATAAAAACATAAAAAAGTGACTAAAGTACATTGTGATTATGAGTGCAACACATCATCATAAAAATTGGATTACCTGAAACATCAACTGAACGAGAGATTTAGAGGAATGGCAACGTGATATCATTCTGTGAAAGAAGGCATTAAATATCGAAGAAATGTTGAGTAATGAGTTTGTTCGTTGTGCTGAACAAAATATCCAGCTAAACTAAAACTTTCGAAGAAAAACAGGGCAGCACTGCACTTTAACGTACAGTGAGAAAAGGCTGTCTTATTAGCGAGGAATATTGAAAAAATAAATCGTATCCACCTCATCAATCTGATTGAGAAATCAGAAGAGTATAACGGGCCTCTCGCTACCGTCGTTATAAATTACGAAAATGTGTTCGATTCGGTGGAAATTGCGGCACCCACGGAGGAATTGCGTACTCAAGAAGGACAGACAGCGTACGCGAATATCTTGGAAAATATCCTCGACGAATGTATCGCTGTCGCCATTGTTCCAGAAAAGAGCGCCATAGTATCGAGCGACTCTATGGTCAGGCAAGGAGGCACCGTCTCCTCAGCTCTATTCGGTGCATGCATGAAATAAGCGTTACGCCATTGCACTGAGAGAGATAAGAATAGGATAATAGACGGCGAATATATCGCAAGCGCGCTCTGTGCGCATGACATCGACTGTGGTTTCAGTTTGCGACAAATGATGGAAGACATAAGCGGACTAATGGTACGAGTAAGGTAGAATATTAATACGTAGGGAATAAACGCAACGTTCGATTACCTGGCTAGACAGCGAGGATGCATGAGTAGCAACGACGGCGCTTTTGATGTCGTTTTGGGAGTTCGCTATGATATTAACGACGATAATGATTAACTAGGAGACTAATGTGTAGATGAATAGAGATACAGAGTTACGCAGAACGTATTCTCTGTGCCTTATCACTTGCGATATGTTCCCCCATCTAACCGTGGATCAATTCACCCAAAATGGAAATCCCGCTTGTTGATAGTGACGCTCATCAGGAGATCAAGTGCCTCCCCCCCCCCTTCCCCCCCCCCTCTTCTTTAGTTTAATCGAAAGCATGTTGCTTTCACTAAGCGTGTGCTGCTGACGTGCTACTGCTAAGCAGGTGCTACTGCGCTGTGCGGACGACTGTTAAAATTTTGCATCTATTAAATGTTTATTTAGCGTGTGTAATCCAGCATAAGTGGTTTCCAACATTTACTGTCATTGCGCTTCATATCGTCAGGTTAATATACCTCTCCCAACGCTTTTCTAAGCTTCTCATTATAGCTCATGTGGCGAAAAAAAGAAAAAGCTGTTTTTATTACAGTCCGTGGTCCGATTGCTAGGCCAGTGTGGTTACATCTTTTGCAACGAAATCCAAAGTTTCTCGTGGGTCAACTTGGCCAAAAAAAAAAAGAAAAGCAACACTAGAGTCTAATGTGTTTTTCATATATGTGCCATTGTACATTTCAGCGAAATCTCTTGCACTCGCGTTAGTTGTAGCACGCACACGTCTGCGCATGTCGCGCGTGCGATTTCACGAGAAATTTTGACAACATCCCACGATCTTCGCATACAAGAAGGTGATCATTTCGCCGGGATACAGGTTTGTAATACAGCTGGTGAAAGATGGCCCATGAGAGAAATAAAAACGTTAGAATATAGTAGTAGGGTAGCCAACCGGACGCCCTTCTGGTTAACCTCCCTGCCTTTCTGTTTTCCCCTTCCTCCTCCTTAGAATATAGTACATTTTTCTCAGCCGTGGCAGTTTCTTCTAAAAAGAAAAGTCGTACAAAATGTATATTTTTCTAAGATTGTGTTACTGGTTTAGCGCATGGCAGTATGCTTTCCCAGAATTTCTGCAGTGGTAGCATCAATTGCTCTCCCAGCGCCGCAGTCCGGTTACTTCGAATTCCTAGTTTTTTTTGTTTTCTTGAGCGCACATGCTTCAAAAGAAATTTGGTAACGAAAGGTACCCCCGTTTCTCGTACAGCTCAGGAGTCTAAGGACCTTGTGACAAATATGGCAGTCGTGCTATCTTGACCGTGCTCGCATGCAGGCTTCCTGCTTTCGTTGACTCTTAGCGGTCTCTGTATGCGTGATCCATAAATCACGTGCCTTTACTAATGGACACGTGTAGCACTGTACCATTAAGCGCCCTCTTAACGACACCGTTGTGATTAATTGTTCGTCGCTCGTGAAACGTAAGGAAGGGCGTACAACTCTGTCGGTATCGACGCCCCCTGTTTCTGCACCGAGTATCTCCGAGTCCGCAATTCACTGAAATAATAAAATAGGATATTGGACACGAATTTATTTTACTGATGAAATTGTATAATATTGGGAGGGGGGGGGGGGTGCACTAAAAGCTGTACAATAGCCATCGATTACTTTCGAGCCTTAGCGATGGACTTTTATGTACAGACACTGCCCGCATAAGTAATGCAGATCGATGAAATACCTGGAGTAGCACGCCAGGCCTCGAACCAGGCTAACATCAGCGGAAGCATCAATAATGATTTCTCTCTCTCTCTCTCGCTAAAATGTGTAGTCAACATGCGCAGTAAAAGCCATGATTATTACAGTTAATATTTCAGAACACTGCGGAAAATTTTTCTGCGGAAAAGTATTTGTTTGCGTAATATTAGCGTGATGAGCAATTCATTTAGGCACCTTTCCAGTATATGTATTTGTTGAAACTTTGCTCCACTGAAAAAATTTCTTGCAAATGAAAATTATTCGTAATACCGAGCGAGTTTAATTATACGAATCCGTGCTTTCGTAGCAGATAATTAAAATTTACATATTCCAGTTGTAGTAAATTTTAAGTTGTATCGGCAGTTATTGCACAAACTTCGAAGCGTGCCGCTGGTGCGAAGCAAGTTTCACCGCGAAGCGCAGCTTCGTCTGAAGTTTTCTTACTGAAGCTATTAGAACACTTGTGAGGAATTCAAAGAAAAAAAAATGACTGTATTCGGTAACATCAGCTTCTGCACGCTCGACAAATGCGGACTCAGACGAGAAATTCATTAAAGATCGGAAGCAATGAAGTGTAATTCAAACACGGAGATTTCAGCGCCGCTCATATAGGAAACGCACGGCTCCAACAGCACAACGTCACAAATACTCTCTGCGACGCGTACATGTAATTCCAGTGCACAAGCCTAACATTCAGAAGATCCAAGGGGCGGAAATGAAGATGCAGAGACGGATATAGCGAGATCAGAGAAAAAAAAATAAAAGATGGGATTCTGTACGCCTGCATCGAAGAAACTTTCAAGGTCGCTGACGCTGCATAAACGAAAACAACGTCAATGCGGTTCTACTAGGTAATGAGGAATGATGAGCACTAGGACGGCAAGTAAGAAGTGAAGGTGGTGAAACTCAGATGGAACAGGGAAAGGAAACGTAGTCGGCCTGGATTAAGCAGGCAAGGAAATGCTGGACCGATGTTAGATTGTAGTATATGGGAAGGATTCGTTAAATGAGCAATCTAGGCGGTAGAAGTAAGGTATTACTGGCGAAAGAAAAAAAGAAAGAAGGAGAATATAACGAGCGGAAAAATAGGGTGGACGAATCTAGTGAGCGTGAGCTATTGGGAAGTTGAATTTGAAATTTGTTTTGTGCAGTTGTAGAAATGAGTGAATCGCTTGCGTACATACAAATAATTCTGTCAGTGTCCGGACAAGAGAAAGCGTCGTACAGGCAGAATACGTCGGGTTTAGCGAGACATTTGAATGTTTTGCATGCAATGTGGGGGAAAGGAATGCGAATATCAACAAACTTAGGCGCAAACGCTTAAAGAAAAATATGATAAGGAAAGATATACTATCGTAACAGAGGTTTCCGCTTATGCTAAGTGCTTTGCGACCGCGACATATAATATTTCTCGTTTACTTTGTGATCGTTAGTGTCGATGGCGCAGTTAACATAGCTAAATTATTGCTAAGGACGAGCACGAGAAATGTCCATTTGTACTTATATACAACGTAGGTCTATTAAAAGCGATATACGCTGTGTAGAATTGATTTGTTCGCTGTCAAGAGTTATAAAACATTGAAACATAAGATGTCTATAAAGCACGAAATCATACAGGTGCTCATATTGCACATGGATTTCTGGAGTGTTGTGCAACATATGTTTATTCTGCAGGTAGTTGCGATGATGACATGCTGTCCTGGAGATCACGATGCAAGTCCATTACATGGTACCACTCGCGATACAGCTCATAGTAGAAGTACAAGCCGAAAATAATGTAGAGAGAGAAACTTGAAATGAAACTTCATTGAAAATCAAATGGAGAAAGGTTTAACACGGAAGTGAGACTTTCACGAGAAACAAGAGAGTGTAGCCTGGAGGGTACAAAGCTAGAATATATTGGCGCAACCTTATGCCCGAAGTGTCGTTGCGCTCATTCGTTCCTATTTGCACGTAGTTCCTATTTGCACTTATCAGACCCAGAGAATAACGGGGCACTAGAAAAAAAGAAAAAGGAATGGCAGATGCCCGGGGCTTTGTCATTTTCGATTTAACAACCTCGATTGAACTATACCTACACAACAGCTGCCTGTTGGGTAGACCAAGTGACCAACTTTCCTATAAACCCGTAGACACGGTCGCCGAGCGCAACCCTGGTTCAACACGCGCGCACAGAACAAACGTTCATTCGGGAAGCCGAGGGGCGCTTGGGGGGCTGACAGCCAAGCGAACATGGGCCATCAAGCGGTGAAGGGACGCGACATCTGGGAGGCTGTTCCTCTGCATAGACGGTGCGCTAGGGCGAAGTACGGCAAGCGCGTGATAATTACCGGTATAGGGACGGGAGATGGGAAAGGGGGGGGGGGGGAGGATCCAGATCGGCTATTTGTTTCAATCAGCGTGCCGAGAGGGTGGGCTTCGTTCCGCTTGGCTCGCGTGTCCTTCTTTCTGCGAGAGCCAGGCATAGATACTAAGCCGGTGAGCTGGTGAGCGCTGCGGGACGGCGCATTCCCTTCCCTCGAGGGATGAAATGGGCTCCGAACAGGTGCGTAAGAACTGTTGTAGGGACGGGGAGGCGCCTTCTAAGGAACCATTGCTGGGCGTTTCATTAGCACCTGCGGCTCTGTATACTGCAGAGCTTTCTTCTCTCACGAAAAGGAGGTACGCTGGACGTAAATCTCTCGAAACTGAATAGCTTCGTTGACCACTCGGAATGAGCTTTTGGCGCGGTTTGCGTTGCCGGCAGGAACGCTAAAAAAAAAAATACATATGGGGAAATTAACGGGTGCAACACTAAGCGAAGGTCAGTGCATTATTCGAATCAGGCAAGCGCGAAATGCTGCGTTAATAATAATGGGAGAGTTTATGGTCGCGAGACTTGTCTATTGTAGGAGCACTTGCACTCTCTGCTTGCTTGCACATTTACATAAGCTTGTGCGTTGGCCTCTCGCAACAGACAAATTCGTAACAGCTAGACGTTGGAATTGTAAATGCATCTTCGCGCTGGGCTGTAAACAAAATTTATTGATCTGGGGCCCACGTGCAGTAGAGTGCGAAGTTCAGTGCGGCGCAGGGCAAAATGCACGAAAACTACCCGAGCATGTAAGTTTCGGAGACACTGAATAGTAGAAATTTGTTGTAGTTATGTAGTCACGGAACTCCTATTTTCCAGAACTCCCAGCTATTTTATCATGTTATTAACAATCGTCGATTGATAAAAATTGATTCAGTGCTTGCAAGCCTGCTTAGCTAGCTGGTTTCGAAGCATTGCGAATAGGTTAACAAAATAGCGATGCATTTCGGACATCGAGCCTAACATCTCTACCTCAGAAGGGAAGAGCAATTGCCCGCTGGAACTGACTATTAAGCGCGTAATTGTGTCGGTTACAATTCGTGCTTTAGGACTGAAAAAAAAAAGAAATTTAGAAAAATAACGGCGAAAACATTTCTATTCCATGTACGCGAATGACGTTATCGTGCTTTTTTATTTTCTTGTTGAGGTTTCTGTCTCCATAATGACCTGTGTGAGCAAAGCTATGTTGTAGAAGGTTCAGTGCTGGTGCTGAATGCAGGCATCAATCTTACCAGAAACCTTTCACATATCAGAAATACCTCAGAATATCGCAATGATCCTCTTCACCTGTCTTGGTTCTATCGCACTATTCCTGCGTTCCTAACTTAGGTACCTGAATTACGCTGTATAGTTTGACAATCTACTCCTGGTCATAGCCCCGCCACGGTGGTCTAGTGGCTATGGTACTCGGCTGCTGATCCGAGGGTCGCGGGATCGAATCCCGGCTGCGGCGGCTGCATTTCGATGGAGGCGAACTGTTGAGGCCCGTGTGCTGTGCGATGTCAGTGCACGTTGAAGAACCCCAGGTGGTCGAAATTTCCGGAGCCCTCCACTACGGCGTCTCTCATAATCAGAGCTGGTTTTAGGACGTTAAACCCCACCTCACAACAACAATGCTGGTCAAACAATTACGAGTAAAGTTTCAGAATGGACCTTGTAAAGTATTGTTTTTCTTCATTTCTAGGTGTACGCATGGGAACTATCTTACGTTTATCGACTCACAGTTTGCAATACGCGTCGTTATCGCTATTCGTTAACATTTTTATCTTCGTTTTAAGCGCCTTCGGATATGTTTTCGCAATCTGTCACAGATAATGAGCGGCAGAGGTAACTTCTTTCACGTGTCGTTAAATCAGTTCTGCGCAGTAATGGGCGCCCCTTGCTTCGTTTCGTTTCGGCATAAGATGCAGTACTTCCTGATTAAAGCGAAAGCGCATTTTTAAAGCACGTGCGATCGAAAATATCCAAGCTCACAAAGAAGAACGCGCTGTCTTTTTCTCGTGATGTGTACGGCAGAGCTTCTTACCGTCGCCTGGGAGCACGAACAAAAAAAAAAAAAAGCGGCAGTGCGAATTCGAGTCAAAACACACGTGATGATTGTACCTTGTCTGATTGCTTTCTTACTTTTGCGTCGCGACGTATCGACCCCAAAAACTGAGCCGGGAAAGAACTTCATTTTTCTTTGTTTGATTCGTGTAAATTTTGTTGCTTGAAAACGGCGTAATGGAGGGTACGTGCTATCATCGCCATAAGCACGAATGGTTTTTGGGAGATACAAATCGATCGGACTGAATTTTTTAAGGCGGGCTCGCAAAGGTGGCGGCCGTCGCAGGTAGCAAATCTTCCATCGCAATGAGCTCGCAAGGAGAGTTCTGGTGAAGATAATTCCAGAACATTTTTCTTCTCTTTTCGGCGCCGATAATTTCAAGCGAGTGCGCAGTTATTGCAAAAGGTGCAAAACACACACACACACACACACACACACACACACACACACACACACACACACACACACACACACACACACACACACACACACACACACACACACACACACGTTAACTCGTGTTGCTTTCGATATTACACTTTCATAACTGTGGTCCGTGTTCACAGAAACACTTAATGTGGAGTTGTTCGTGAGAAATAAAATATTCGCCAATTCTGATGCTGGACATACCATTACTGAACTCGAAAGCCAGCCGTAACTTGCACTCACGGAAGTGTAGTCTCGTCAATGCGGCCCTATGTTTTTTGGCAAGCGCGATGGGATGGTGCCATAAATATTTCACTTTACTTCATGCCAAGTGTTGTAGGTACACGAAAGTTACTTCGCGATTTGATTCGCTAGCAAATCACATGTATTCCGAAATCATTCGACGGTCAGCCGTCTATTGCACACTCGAATGCAAGGTTTGTTGCGTTTCGAAAGCTGGCACCTGTCTTATCATACGCTGGTGAGACATGATTTTGTCGCATTTGCTACCGGATAAACTCTCGACGCTCCGGTTCATTGAAGTCTAGGGTTTGAGGAAATTGAGTTCGTTCGATGAAAAATACCGCGCATTTGTTCTATACCTTGCACACCATCGCGAGTGAGCTGCACAATGAATTGTGAAGACGGAAACGTGTTTTGCTGTAAATTAAAGTCCTGTTTCCGTGCACATATTTCTTTTCAATTAAACATGCAATTTTTATTCGCGTCTTGCTCTTACGCAGTGTATGACAGAACCACCTCGAAGCACCACGACCTCAACTGCACAAGATAGAATGCAAAGTCAGGCGAAGTTCATGTGCGTGTACACAAACAGGCACCTGTTACCGCAGTCGCATTCGGACCACTATCATTCTCTTGCACAGACGTGTAGTGTTGAAGTTAGTGGGCACTCCGAACAACTTCAAATAAATAAATAAATAAATAAATAAATAAATAAATAAATAAATAAATAAATAAATAAATAAATAAATAAATAAATAAATAAATAGAAACACTTAGAAGCGTTTGAGGCGTGAGGGTTGACTAATGAACCCTGCATGGCCCAGAAGTTCGCGCACATGACCTCCACGAAGAGGACGAAAAGCATGTAGCTATAGCGTTCTCGCGCATGCGCCTTGCGACCAACAGCTAACGACCGATAGTGACAGGAACAGGAAGACGCTTCTCGTCTATTTTCTTTCGCGAGAAAGAGAAAAACAAGAACGATAAGAACATCGGGAGAGGAAGGCGCTGGCGGGAGGCTAGTCTAGACGGCTCGAGGAAAGGAATAATTAGGTTAGAACCCGAGGTGCAGAGGAAGCCCGGGTGGAGACGTGGCGCCGTGCCAAAGGTGGGAGGAAGGAGCAGCAGCGACTTCTCGGGGCTTCTTCTCCCTCCACCGCCTCTCTTTGCCACGCCGTCGCACTTTGCTCGCCATGCCGTCAGCGCTGGCTTCGGAACACCACTCGCGCGGTGCCCGAAGCCACCGCGGACCCGGGCATAGAGCCGTCCGAGGGTGGTGCGCTCGCAAGATGTCACCCGCCACCGCAGCAGAGTCCGGAGAGACCGACCCGGAAAAGAAGCAGCGCCGAGAGTGAAGATTGAGTGAAGGGAAAGGGTGCGGGCGAACGGACCACGTTGGTGGGAGGACGGCGGCTGCTGGGCTCCTTGATATACGACGCCTCCGCGGCTGCGGCGCGTTGACGTCGACGACGTCTTTTGCAGCGCGCGCGCAAGGCTTTATGCCTTGCCTTATCCTCTCTAAAACACCTCGTTGCCCCACTGCACGCTGGCGAGTGCGTCTTTGCGTTCTTGTTTCATTTCTTTGTTATTTTTTTTCTCGCTTGTTCCGACAGGCGACTGTTGAAATATACACTTTGTAGCAGGCCTTCGAATCGACGGAGCTCCTTGCTTCTATTTTTTTTTCGCCCCGTTTTCTTTGCTCGCGCAGCAAGGGGTTATGCGAGAGAAAAGAAACGTGAGGGGCTTGTATTCATAAAATATTCCGGCTCGCGCGCCGCATTTTGAAGATGAGAGAGGCAACGTCTCCGAGACGTCGTCTTGAATGCGGCGGTCATAACGTGCCAGTCCTTCGAGGTCGCGGTCAGAAGTCGTATATATGCACATCGGTCTCTGTCCCCCCGAAAGGCGGGGAAACGGAATGGATGCGAGCGGCGCGGAATTCGCGACGGGACTTCTTTTCATTCGCGATTTTTTTTTTTTTTTGCAATGTAACGATATATTGCGTTTGCGTGCCGACTGACTGTCTTGGTTTACGAGCCAATCTAACAAAAATTGAAATTCAAGGTCTTACGAGACCTTGAACGCTTCGTGTTCTCTGTAGTAAAATGAGAGATGAACGTTATGTTTGGTGACCCCCCTGTTTTTGTGACTGGCAGTCGAGCGAAGCCAAGGAAAACGAGCCGTCGCTCGCGTATTTTCTCATGCATTACCAAGTACCACTTCCCTTGCGAGAAACATGAAGTTGACATATTGCGACATAATGACGCGTTTCTCAAAAACCATTAAGAGCGTATCTCTTGTTCAGTGTTCTAGAAGCAAAATAAGTACTTGCGTCAGTGGCAGAGATATGCTGGAAAGCTTTGTTTGCTGTTATTTTTTTGAGGCTGATTCCCAACTGTCACAGTTACTTAAGAAATGCTGTTTTTATGAACCATGATTTACCTCTTCATTTTCCGTGCAACAAGTTTCAAGAAACGTTCGTTCAGTCCCGTGCGCTCAAAGCAAACGCTGAAAGAAAAGTATGCTAAATTCGTGACCTTGGTTCGACAAGGCCATAACACCCTTCCTCCGTGCCACTGAAACTCGCACACAGCACGCTGATCGCGCAGCGAAGCCATTAACCGTTTGGATATTGCTTCATCGGTTCTGCCCAGAAAGCTTTTCCGCCCTTAAAGATAACCCTTCTCTATCCCGTCGAATTTCGTATGTTCCTGTTTTCCCCCCGTTATGTTACGGTACGACTGCGGCTTAATGAAACACGGGGACGGCGCGTAACATGAGCGATACAGCGCACTGCATCAACTATGGGGAAAGTGGCGCGGGGTTTTGGGCGCTACGGAAAAAGTGGTGCGCCGGCCCCGGAGGTAGAGAAGCACGGCCGTTCGGACTCAGCTAGCGGCCTCCTGATTGCGTGTGCTCGGGCGCGCGACGCGTGCGAGCTCTCGGTCGAATTCCGCCGAGTCCGCAGCAGTCATCAAGCGGCCAGCCGAGAGCGCCAGTGAAGCGGAGGATGCGAAAGGAACGCGAGGGAAGGGAGGCTGTCGCCGTCGTCTTCGTCGTGTACGCTTCTGAGAGAGTTGCGTTTCAGCATTTCGCGGCAGCGTTTGGCCGCGGCCCGTGGCTGAAGGCCCTTGGGCGCTAATGGACGCGATTCCTGGTGTGAGAGAAGGGAGAAAGGCAAAGGGCAGCGTTAGGGGCTGAAGGGGGGGTGGGGGTGGTAGAACGTCCGCCACGTTGGATTTTTTCCGCGAACTGATCGATGCTGGCGCCGCGCGATGGCGCTATCCGAGGAAGCGGTGGCGATAAACACCGCGAATTACAGAAGCGCTTTAATGGAACGTTAATCTGTTTTAAATGAGAGCGTCGAGGAAAAAAAAAAGTGACGCCCGCACTAGCCGGAAGTCGAAAACACGAACTGGCGACTAATCGTCGCATCGGTACGGCAAAGCTTCGTTGTTGTTTCGTGAATAATTCTCGACGTTATTTGTATTCTTTCGAAAGCAGACGTGGCGTAGGTGCTGCGATGGTATTGAGGATGAGACAAGCGGCTCTTAGCATTATTGGCAGGACGCAGCCAGAATAACATTTGGTCAAGTATTGAGGTACACGCGTGCCACAGTTATCTCGCGGAAACTCGCCATGAATTCTCCTGGTTTATGGCGTGTGCTGGTAGAGAATCAGATGGAGCTTCCTGCACGTGTATTCAACTTTGCAGCCATTCTTCAGAAGGCTTAAGCAAGGAATATTTTAGTGACATATTCACATGTTCAGCACGAATGACATTTAAAGAACTATTTCCTCCGTTCCTTCCTTGCATCAAAGTCGTATAGCAAACTTTTGTGAGTTTGGTACAGCCGAAGATAAATGAAACTATATTTGTTGTAAGGACGCTTTGAAGTAAAAATGAGCCCCTTACGATGGCCAAGTATCTAAGACTGCTCGTTATTGTATAAAAAATATTGACGTGGTTTACGTATAAGGAAATAATTGAACGAAACGAGCGCAACGCAGCATTTACGGTGCTACAAAAGAAACGGGTTAAATGCTTAGCTAATGGGAGAGGCAGAATATTTATTGTGTTCGCACCGAAAAAAGAGTCAAGCCGAAGCCACTCGATTAAAGTGCATTCGATTTGCGTAATACCTTCCAAGCGGGCGACCTTCGCGGAAAAAAAAAAAAGTGACACGAGGAGAAAGACCGCATCCGAGAAAGCGCCTCATCCCAAAGCGAGGATATTTATGCGGCGGCATCTTGGCAGGTAGAAACGTTCCTTCTAAATTACCAACACCGCCCGCCGGTTCCGCGCACTGGCCTTTGCGGGGAGAAGCAATCTACTTGAAAGCTCACTTCCAGCCGCGACATTCCTTGGCATGCGATGCAAGCGGCGGGCTTTCCCTTATGTGAACCCAGCTTGCGGCAAAGTAGCATTCTCAGGCGGCCTCTTGCGCTTGTTTCGGTGGTTGCGTCGGCGTTTTTTACTCGAGATGTTTTCCTTACTAGGCTGATTTCTTTTTTCTCCGGACGTCTCTCCAGGCCTGATCCACATCAATTCTTTGACCTAACCTATATGTGCACGCAACCGCAAGAGAGAGAGAGTGTGTGTGTGCGTGTGTCGGGAACTTAGTTTTCTTTTGCCTCCCACACTCATAACATTTTTCTTTTTCTTCATATGTCTGTTGGTCGTTCGCCCTTTATCGCGCCGATGCTGCCACGACGGCTCTTCACAAAGATTAATGCGCCGCCCGGAAGTGCGATGGAATTCGGCTTCCATTAAGACGCCGGCAGCAGCGCGATACGCCTCTGTGATGGCGGCACTGCTTTCGACTGCTGATGTGTCTCAGTGCAAACGGGTCGCAATCTATTATTCCTTTATCACGATATAAACACAACAACTTGCTTAAACCTAGCTGCGTACTAATACTTGCGAAGCGAAAAATCCCTTTGGGCACGTGGAATAACGTCAGATACAGAAAATGAAATTCTTACGATTTAAAACGACGCTTCTTAGATATGCCGGCGACATCAACCAAGGGCGCTTCGTTGAGTTCCTCGGCACAAGATGTACAGTGCTCAACGAATGAAACGTGGTACTCCAGGTGCACGGCTGCGGGTTTCATTGCTTTGCAAGGTGAATGCCGAGTAGATTCGTGGTGGTACTCAATGAAAGCAAGATACTTTTTCAAGCATTGTGATTGATTTTGGCCCCTCTCTAATCACAGCCCGCTCCAGTGGCACAAAATGTGGAGGCTTCCACGCGGTGCGAGTATCGCCTTTCAATCGCTGAGCGCTGTGCAGATAGCTGTAGTGCAGCTATCTGTGCGGTGCAGTGTGCAGTTGTGTCCATGTGCCATTTATATGAGTAGCAGTTCAGTATCGCCGCATGCAAATCTAGTTATAAGAAACTATGTGTGGCGTAACTTATCATGTGACAAATTGATGTACTACCAACATATTTTCAGACCCTGAAGATGGAAGAAATTATTTATTCCCCATGACATTTTACTTGTTAACTTGGGTGTCTCAGTCTATACGCAAACACTTTTTTTTTCTAAAGAACAATACATAAAAAAGCACCGTTATTTAGGACATAGGGCTTATCTAAAAGGATGAATTGTTTTTGAATGGACTTGTCTTAAATAAAGTCAAAAGGTGAAAAGATAGATTGAAATTACAATGTTGAACAAATAAAGCAAATTGTCATTTTGATCCGGAATAAAGTTACATCACTCACTCACTCTTTTGAGCATGCGCGGCGCGAGTAATATTCAAATCAAGTCGCTGCATTAAAATTTATCTAATCCACAGCGGTTGCGCTATTGTACCTTTAATCCCTGAACAGGATGATTACACGTGCTACTTACGTTGTGCAATGCCACATACAGGTTTTAACTGTACTCTTTTACATCACAAAAGAAGCAAGAAAGACATGGGATAGGTGGAGGGTTGACTCTTTTTATATTGCACCTGATAACTTAGAATTTTCGGCATCCGATGTCTAATTAAGGTGTTCTTTTCTTTTGCAGGTAAGCCAACAAAGTTGCTCCACTGTCGAATTTCAGCGGACCGCAGACGACAGAGCAGCGAAAAGTAAGGTGCTGTCTGAACAGCAACACACAATTACTTGTTAGTCCTTTCAAGAGACATCGCCTCTCGTTTAATCCTATCAAAAATGAAAACTTGGAGGTTGGCGTCTTCCGCTACTGAGCTAAGGCCGCATTATGGGACGCGCCACAGTAGAGGACAACGTAAAAATTTTGATTGCTTCAGTGTTGTGCGTATATACGTAAGACTAGGCACGTATGTGGTTTCTTTTATTCGTTTTGCCCAGCTAAATGTAATAATTATTACTTTCTGGTCACTTTTGCTCCGCAACACAACTAACATTTTTCGGATAAATCCATTTTTTTGTTTATAGCGTTGCAGGCGGACAATGGCGTGCCATTTTGGCGAGATATTATTTGATAATATTTGCGGAATACGAACGCTTCTCAGCATTTTGCCAGCGTACTTACGAGGCCCAGCAATACTTGGCGCATGACGTAGATATTTCTTGTATTAATTGAAGCACTGCGCCGCTCGCATTTCAAAATACGTTGCAGCGTTGTGCACTTGGCGGAAGTATTATTTTTCATCAGGCACGCTCGGAGCTGTCTTACTTTTCTGCTCAATCTCAATCGCTCCCTTGCTTTCAACTTTCGCTTCTTGAATCGTGCGCCGCTGAATTCTCTAAATGCCCGTTCCGTGTGCACGGGTGAAGGCGCGCCGAGCATTCACTCGCAATATCTGCCGCGTTCGATATTGCTTCATGAGCAAAAGACAAATAAAGCAACCCGAATACGAGAAGGAATCGACAACGGCGGCAACGCTCCCAATCTGTTTACTTACAGGCTGAGCGGATCAACTTCCGTATGGCTTCTCCCGGAAGTCGGCTTCCGGGCTCCGATGTACGTTTCGAATCGCAATCCTTTGACTTATATGACGAGGGTTGATTCCCATAATCCGGCACACTTAATTTCCCGCGTGTTAAGCACAACACGGTCGGACGTTTCGCGATACCCGGAAGAGCGAACGCATAGAAGGCCAGCGTAGCATTGCTGATTTTTTTTTTATTAAGTACAACGACACGCACGTACATGCTTCTTCGTTCTTCGGCATTGCGCTGGTTCTGCCATATATATATATATATATATATATATATATATATATATATATATCTATATATATATATATATATATATATATATATATATATATATATATATATATATATATATATATATATAATGTGTGTGTATCCCGAAGAATAAGCTGAGTGCATAGAAGCGGTATTACTTTCAATCATGCTCACTCCTCCGTGAGCTGTATTTCCGTTCGAAATCGTTTAGGTCTTTCTATTCCTTTCTACTTTATATTTCCGTGCTTTTTTTTTTTTTGCTTAGGAATATTTTCACTTTTTGGGTATAAAGTTAAGTACCCTTATCTTGGCTTGGTGTTTTTCTTTTCAGACGGGCACAGCGATCGTCCGTCCTACGTATGTTTGCGCGAAAATGTAGAAGTTAAATTCTCTCTCTCTCTCGCCTTTTTTTTCTTGCGCAAAACTATTTAGATCTGCGGTTCTCATCTGCGCCGCCGAGCATGCCTGTTTATTATTTATTTTTTCTTACATTTCTTCCATTTCGGTAGTGTGCTGGTCTTGCGAATTTATTAGAAACTGAATTGAAGACTTAACGTCCGCAGTCAGACGTCCCGGGAAAGAGAGCAAGTCACGCCGAAAATCGAAAAACTTTGAGGGCGATAGCCTCACATACGTAATGAAAGTGCCTGCTGAGCAAGTATCTCATCTCACCTAAAAAGAGAAGTTCTTACGCCAGAGCTCAAGTTGAAGAGGCGATTTAATGCTCGGACTTGGAGTAAATCCTGGCAAGAAGCGGCGAGAAGGGGGCGATGCCTGGAAGTGAATCCAATTTGAGTTAACGTTTACTGGTCGCTACCAGAACTCGATGCCTTTTTTTTTCTTTTGTTGCCTATTTAGGCAGAAAGTGGTGAGGTGGAATGCATTATGAATCGCGGGTTCCTTAAACTGCACTGACATCGCACAGTACACGGGCCTCAACATTTTGCCTCCGTGGAAATGGAGCCGCCGCGGCCGGGATTCGATCCCACGATATTGGGATCGTGGTGTATCTTAAATCATCACCTTTTTCCTCTTATATACGAACAGAACGACTGCTCTACAAAGATTTACTGTTTGTGTCTCCCCCTGTGTGCTTGATTCAGAAAAGCACCGCAAACCACAATCACCCGAACGAGTGAATATGCACGGCGCTTATCGTGGGTCTTGTGGCCGGGATTGAAACCGAGGCTTTCTGGTCACTAATCAAGCACCATAACCACTAGACCACCGCGGCACTCAATATAACTTGATGTCTCCAATGCGACAAACTGCATTCGATTGCTGTCACAAACTGCTACCAATTTGTGGAACGGTTTCACGAATGGATGAACTACTCCCGGTTTTATTCACGAACACTATATGCTACAAATTGGGGGACAAGTACGCTTAAACGAATTCTAAACAATCCCACAAATTCTAGAATAACTGACACGAGCAAACAAAGGGGGGAAAGGAAAGAAGGAAAGTGTGCGGGCAGCAAACAAGGCGCGTCACGGAGAGAATAGACGTCACGAGACACCTTGACGCACTGGCACAATGTCGAAGTAAGAATCTCTGCAGAGTTCGGCATCGCTGGAAACAAGAGAAAACAACATTAACAGCAACGCCGCAACCCCGCGAGACAGGGAGAGAAATCCGTCCCCGAGTTAACTTCCTTTTCTGTCTCCTTCGCCACCTGCGCTGCGCTGAGAGGAAGCAGCGTCGTCGCGCGATGTGCAGGGAAGCAGCACGATAGGTTGGGTGTGAGACACACACACATATATACATGTACCGAAAGCCATAGTTGGGAAAAAGGGAGCCGAACGAAGCTAGGAGGGGGAGACCTCCGCACTTCCGCCCTGGTTTTCTTTTGTTCCCGAACGCTTACTTGCGTGGGCATGCGGGTCTCCCCAAAACACCGGCATCGCGCCAGCGATGCCCGGAAAAAATCGAATTAGGCCCGTTCTGCATCGCTGACATTCTCTATCACCTGGTCCGCCCCCTCTCGAGTCCACCGTATTCCTTTCTCTGTCTTCCACCAGGCACCCTCTGCTGGTCTCTCGTCTCTCCCCCTTTCTCACTTGCCGTATTCTTTCTGTTTGTTCTTACGTAGGGTAGCAAACCAAATGCGTGTCTGACTAGCGTCCTCGCGCATTACTCCACCTCTTACCGCCTACTCACGTCCGTAAGCCCTGAAGCTTTTATTTTGTTCTTTTTTGAACCTGCGCTGTCATTCTCTCCACTTCTCGGGTGTCCTGTACCTCTAGCGTGTCCTGCCAGGTTCAGGCGTATTCGGGGCTCTTTGCTTCGCCGTTGCCGTTGCGTGATCAGCTGCTCGTTGGAGCAGACATCCGCGGCCAAGGCGCGTTCGCGCGACTGAAGCCGCAGTGGTGGTGTAGTGGCCAAGCGCGTCTCCATTACTCAGTGCCGCCCCGGGACGAAGACGCATGGTTTGAGTCGGGTCTCTTTCACCTAATGCATCCTTACGAGATTACCGACACTCGTACTCGCGGGAGCGCGTTTCCGGTTGGCCGGACGGCGCACCCGCACGGAAAGCCGTCGAATCGTGACCCCCTGGAATCTCTAACTAACCGGATTTTGCTAGTTTTCTTTTGGCTTGTTTCGTGCAGGCGCGGTTTTAGGCCAAGTAATCAGTGAATAAAAAAATAATGAGGAAAATGAAAGACAGGGTCTGTAAGCTACGGACAAGCGGAGAGAACCATAGATATTACGTGGCAAAATTAACGTAAAGTTATATATTAAAACCGAGTGTGAGAAATAGCACTGCGGTCGGTTAGCATTCGCTCGTGTGTGCAAGGTTTTAGCGTGCTCTCATGCACAGGGCGACACTTCTGACGGGCGTGTTGTTCTTCCTGAATGAGAGAGGCCGCCAGCATTACTTCTAAAAACTAAACAGAAGTGAGCGCGTGGCGAGAACTGTATTTTATAAGTGAGGAAACAGCTTTCCCTGGGAGTCCTTTGTGAGGCATCGGAAGGAAACAAACTCGACTGATGCACCTTCTTGGGCATGTCGCACTGCTTTAAATACAATCGGTGAAAAAGCATTGATTGCTTCATGCTTGAACGTTTTGCGAGTACTTGCGTGGTTGAGGCTTTAGAAACAAGGCAACCCTTTCTTCAGTTCTTTTCAGAAACGTTGAGAAACTTTGTTTACGGGATATTATAGGCAGCTTTCTTGCAAACATATGAGCGTCTGTTATAAGCCCTCAAACAACAACAACAACAACAACAACAACAACAACAACAACAACAACAACAACAACAACAACAACAACAATAATAATAATAATAATAATAATAATAATAATAATAATAATAATAATAATAACAACCTTCACTCTAGACTCATAGATCAAGGATATAGAAAATATGTGTATACATGCGATCTCTTATGATATAGTCGCGCATGATAACGATTACGGCTTACGCCGACACTGCAACAGCGAGTCGCAACAACAAGGAAGGTGACTTAGCAAATGCTATGCCTTCGTGTCATTGACGCTGTCACGAGCAGTAACCATAACTCTCATTACCTCGCGATGTTTCCAAAATACGGCCGGTGTTACGGCTCACTATCCACAACCAAACGTTCACAATTAGAAACGTGAGTGACAACAAGGAAGCACGCCGCATTGACTTGTCATTAAACGCGCGCATGAATCCAGACGCGAAATTTCGCTCTCACATATGGCCCCGGCGTTATTTCCGCCGAAGCGCGCCATGCTCGTGGCGTTGCGCCTTCTGTCATTGAGCGGCGACTCGTTCGACCAAACAGTTGTACTGCGATCGGTCCTAATGGCCTCGGCGGCGAACGTAGACCGATCGAACGCGCAATTTTCACGGAAACGCACGCGAAAGCGCTATTGTCCATATTTGTTTCAGATGTGTGCATAAATTATGTGGCAACGCACTGTCGTGCCGAATACGCACAGTTACCCAGTCTTTGTAAAAAGGGCACGCTACTGTGGTTAAGCGGACATGGAACTCGGCAAATGAACTCGAGTTTGCGCAGCTGATAGGTCTAAGTGTTCAGTTTGAGCCTTGCTGCTAGGAGAACGCTTCGAGTGCTTAGCTCAGAAACTTTGATCCGAATGAAGAAAACTACAGGCACAAACAAAGGCTTGCGCATGTCTATACATGTGTTTCTGTTGTCTCAAATTTCTGCTCTGAGCACTGAAATTGTCATCGAGGAGCAACTAAGAAAAGCTACCATGGATGGTAGCTTGTGTTCTATGGTCGCACTGATCTGTCCTAGAGGCGTTTATTAATGCGTATCTCTGATTCCCCAAGAATTAATTAATTAATAATTAATTTATTAATTAATTAATTAATTACTTATCTATCTATTTATCTATCTATCTAACTAACTAACTAACAAGGTTCGTGGTTTACCTGATGGACTAATTTTACTCCGGGGGATTTCTTCACTCAGACGTATATTGATATATTGGATGTCGGCTATTAAGGTCGCACGGTTCCTTGAACGCAAGAATAGTTCTAGATTGACCAATTCTTCTCATTCTGGCGTAAGAGGCTTGCATAACAGGCTGAACATCGCTGGAGACAGTCCGTGGTCCTTTGTTCGAGCATACTCTAATGACTGCGAACGCGATCCCATTTGTTGTGAAACTGTGCTACGCGGCAAGCAGAAAATGGAATGCACAGACATGAGCTACATTCTCCTGCCCTATTTTTCTCTGCCCGCATTGCGTCACGGTGCCCAAGGATAACTCTAGCTTCTCGCAAACTCACCTCTCTGTCATTACGCATTTAAGCTCGTCGGTGTTGGATCAATTTGGCAAACGCTGCGCTTAACTTTGCCGGGTTGTCATTTTCTCTTCTCCTCCACCACATTTGTGAGGACATCACCTTACAGCACTAGCACGCCGCATAGGGACTTCTTAGGCCTATGTATCCATGCTTTCCTGCTTTCATCACCGTGCTACACGGCCGCTGTCCTTGCTGCGTTTATATCACACCGTTACGCAACTGCGGCTCTCCCGTCCGTGGCGCAACTCTCCAATTAAATTGAAAGAAGACAGCGGTGAACTACGTGCGCAAACAAGCAGACGTTGGCTGAACCAGCTGGAGCTGACAACTTGTTCAGTTGTGCTCAGCTCATTCGATTCACTCGCAATCACCGCCGGTTTATTTCCAAACTAGTAATGCGCGTCAGCAAGCCCGTTACTCTGCATTGTTGCAGCGTTCAAAGATTAGAGCCCCTTAGTGGAGCGTTCGTAACGCTGCACGCTTTTTTTTTTTTCGAGAGAGAGCATGAGTGTTTGAGTGAACACTGCCACGTGACTTTCCATTGTAGGCTCAGTCTTGTATTACACGACTTTGCAAGGCAGGTACACGTTTTAGATGAAGGGCATTGTTTGCAGTGCACAAGGAGTCGATATAGGCGACAGCTAGCAAAATGTAGGCCGCGCAGGAGAGCCCTCAGCGGGTTCGTGTTGCGAAACAGTGGCGCACGCGTCGCACGAGTATTGAACACTGTGCGCGGGATCTCCTGTGAGCACTGCAGCTATGGTTTTCTTTATGCTGCGACAGGATTTTGTAAGTAGTCGTCATCGATCACGCTGATCGATGGCGCGCCGCAGTAGCGTTGTTTTACGCCCCGTGCTAGTCCTTAATTAAAGAAAATTTTTAAAAAAGAGATAGTTCGGTGTTTCGCGCAGGCCTTCAACTTTCTAATACGCCACGACTATAGCGGTGCGTGGTGGGAAGCCATTGACAGGTCACTGAGAAGACATGATGTATGCTTCGTCGTGTATGGAAAGGAATAGAAATGCGTTAATTAATGTAAATTCCTTTCTTTTTGAAGAGGAACGTGAATATGAAAACGGCTGGTACAGTCGCTCGTATCAATTTTAGCTAGGAATTAAGAAATCTAAGTTTCTTGTACGCGTTTTCTCAAGCTGTTCTGCCATTCGTGTGGTAGGAGGTTGAACGATACGTGGTAGGATATTGAAGATATAGTTCGTACGCTGTCACATAGAGTCTCACAGAGAGCGGTAAAACCTATACACTTTGTTCTTTATGCTCATCTATATGTATTACCGGTTTACGGTGTATATTCATTAGAGTAGAAACGCCGAGACATGTGAGGTATCGGCTTTAATGCCATTGTTATATTGGGAGGACATGATTCGCCGCAAACATATTGGAGACAACAACAACAACAACAAAAGATGTAAGAGAAAAATAATGACCATTTGTGACTCTGGGTCGTGCGGAAACTGCCGCAGTGTATCTGCTATCTGGACCTTGGTGCTTTTCAGGCAGTGTAGTTTCCAGGTACACCTAGTGTTAGTTCTGCCAGTTCTTTGTAGAGTTATCATAGGCGCGTTCGCATGAGAAAGCAGCCATCGCGATCACATGAGTTATATTCTAAATGAGTGCCAGACAATACGGAGACAATAGGAATGGTTGTCATTATGTAAGACGCTTACCTTCCTCGACCCCTGCCCCCTCAACAGAAAAATGTAAAGAAGGAAAGAAATTCCAAGTTAGCGCAAGAAATTACCGTTTGAGTGCGTGCTTGCAGATACATTAGGGCTAATAAGTAAAGATGAAGACTCGAATAACCTAGATCAAGTTGAAGGTGTGTAATAAATCGCCTTTCATCATCCTCATAGTGTGTATGTTGCATCTACCGCGCGCTTAATTTAGTCTCGCCTGGCAGGTAATGTTGGCAGAAGCTGCAGCCAAGACAGCTTCCACGTTGTGTCTATAGCTAAACCAGGAGGATGTCTTTATTAGATATGTTTAGATGAACGATTGGCCAAATTCCACGCATGAGCTAACGCTTAAGCTTCCGCCCTTGAGTACCGGCATACAGCCCGCCATTGACAACCACTGAGGAAGGAAAGGAAGTGCTGATCGCCACACGAAAGCTCGAGGGGGCAGCTTCCGGTTTGCCCAGTTCCGGCCAGGCTCTCTTGATCGCATCCGGTTCAAGTCGGCCGTTCCGTAACTGTCTAGCAACGACCCGGACTCCGTGCGGGGCAGTCCTAGCTCCAGTGAACGCGACTTTGACGGAAGTCGCGCTGAGCACAGCGGGCGGCAGGCAGGATATTTCGATTCCGGGGCGCGTTTACGACGGGAACCCCCGGTGAACGGATTCAGGCTGTTCACGAACGAAAGAGCCACTGTTTTATGTCCGCAGTGACTGACGTAGCCGCATTTTGTGTGTGTGTGTGTGTGTGTGTGTGTGTGTGTGTGTGTGTGTGTGTGTGTGTGTGTGTGTGTGTGTGTGTGTGTGTGTGTGTGTGTTTACCAGGATAAAATATTCCATTTCACGACTGCATGCTCCCGTCAAGTTGCGAGGTATACTGACATTTAGGTTTTGATGGACGCCCGGGGCGGCGGCAGCGAGGATTTGATGTTTCTTTCATGGAAGTAGAACATATTGCTTTACAAGAGTAAACACTTTCGCCTTCCGAGGTATAGCTTATCCAAGCAGCCTACACCATCACTGCCTGTTTAGCCTGCACCACAGCAACACGGACATATGACAGCTTTAATGAAGTCGTTCTCAATGAAAGATAGGTTAAAGTTCAATAATAATAATAATAATAATAATAATAATAATAATAATAATAATAATACAATGGCCTCAACCGGGGAACTCCAATTTATTCTGTGATGTGCGAGTCGGTACCAGGTATATTCAACTTGGAATTGCGACGAGCAAGATATGAACGACTGAAAGTTTAGCTTGGTATACGCCGCCGAGCAGATATCAGCGAGCAAGTTATAACTTAATGTAGCGAAGAAAGAAATAACATGCGGCAAGCAACTTATCATAGCGCATATCTGGATTTCCTTTTCTGCTTGGTTCGACAGTGCGCAATGCACGCTAATGATAGTGCACAGAGCTCGTGACGCTAGTTGTAAGAAGCCTTGCGATCAATCTGTTGGTCCAACAGATATCGACCATCACTCTCCACTCCGTAGGAATATTTGACAAAAACGGATACAGACGTTCGCCTCCTTTTGCGAAACACTCTACACTATGTGTTTCATCTATGGAGAAATTCAGTTGAAGCGTGATTGGCTTGCACATTTAAAAAAAAGATTAACATCTTCGAAGCACGCATTTTATTTAGCGTTATTACATAACCATGGCAATGCTTTTAGTGAGTTCAAGCGCAATGACTACTTGCGAAATACGCTTTTGTGTAACAGCAATCTCGCTGTCTCTACGTTGCGAAGTCTCAGCCCTGTAATTGCGATACGATATACGTGTTCGTTTTCGGAATATCTGGAATGTAACAAAATATGCATGTTCGCTTACTAGCGCTGATATTTCTGTCAGAGTGAAGAAAAAAAAATGCCTAGTAGAAGGAGACACGTAATCATGCATTGAGATGAAATCAGATTTCTTTTGGGCATTTCTCTGTAAGTTGACTAAGAAAGGTTAATGGGTTCAACAATATTGCCAAAATCATGTCGTCGCTGGCCTCTTATGTCTGCACGTGTAGGTGGAATGAATACACAGAACTGCTGTGTGTATGGCACTGTTACTGAGATTTCGCCAACATCATTTGCATCTGGAAATGACATTTCGGTGTAAAATATTACTACTAGATTGCTTGAATGCATCGACACGTGCATTCTGTTTCATTCTTGTTTACTGACATTAAAGGGTTAATATCTTACTTTTGCAGTGTCCATATCTGCTTGTTGCTCGTTTCTTTCTTGCCAAACACCTCACTGCGTTCAATGTAGGGTGGTATAGCGCGTGATATCGGGTATTATACGTAGTATGCAAAAGTACTATATATAATCTAACGAAGAAGAAGGGCTTGCAGAAAGAGCGTAAATCGGTTAGCATCCGTTGGCGTGTTATTGGTTTGCGAAGTAAATCATGAGGTATCGTTGAATAGACAGCGTCGCTGCAGCCAAGGTTTCGACAAGCGCACTTGTCTTCTTCAAGCCTGTAACCTTTTCTTGAACCTCTGCACTTAGTCAGGAGAAGGCACGAAGTACGCTGTCTGCGTGTCTGGTGAAAGCCCACGTTAAAAGCAAACAACTGCTCAATTTGCACAAGGACTCTGGTACCACTCGCAACTGTTGACTCTAATGTCAAAAAATTAGACAGGCGATTTCCTCGTTGACTGATTCGCATGACATTGATTTCCACGAATGTGTGAGGTCTTGGGCGCACATGTTTGGCGCCATAAAGTTCATGCACGGTAAAGGCCCTCCCGAACGAGACTGCCGCTGTAGTCATACCTCCCTCGTGGAACCTTCTTTGTTATTAAGTTTAAGGAATCGTTCCCAAATGTATTGCACAAAATTGGGACAGTTGCTAGATCAACACATTCACTAAACATAGCACTGCTGGTTACGCGGCCCAAATTTCTCGCCTACACGTAGCAGCAGCGCCGCGTGCAGCGACAAAAGAGATTGGTCAAAACTCGTCGCCGCACCGTGACCCAGGTGCCTTGATTTAACGACCGCAGCCAGCGTCGCTACGACCGGTAGCGTTCCAAACTTATCTTTCAAAAGCGTCGGCCGCTACCGTTGTCCCGTCATGAAAGACAGGCCCTGCGCAGATCTCACGGCCCATACGCCGCCGCTCTGACGTCGCCATTCAAACGGTATCCGACGGGGAGCACAAAGAGAACTAAGACAGATCAAAGAAAGAAAGAGAGAAAGAATCGCGAGCCGCCAAGCCTCGGTAAGTGGCAGCCAGCCGAGCAAGAAAAAGCGGTACATCGACGGCACGCGCATTGTTATATATACATAGACATATATACGCACGCACGCACACAGCATGCTCCGAGACAGACGGCGGATGGCCATCGGAGGTGGGCCACAAGTCGTCGTCTTGCTGGGAACGTTGCGGCCGTTGCGGGGGTGAGAGACGGCAGGCTGTACTTCCGCGACCGGCGAGAGGGACGGTGACATCGGAGAAGCGTCAAGTGGCCTCGACTCAAGGGGGCGTGTCCACGCTGGCCATTGTTTTCCCTCCCGGCGCGGAGAGAGCGGCGTCTTCCGCCCTCACAGGATCGCAAACAATCCGGGCATATCCAACCTCGCCGGGAAACAATGGCGCTCGTAATGGGTGACAGCGCGTCGCAGCCGCAGGGTTAGCGGCCTTTGACCGCAGGCGGAATCTTGGCCGGACAGGTGCCGTTTCTGTGCGCGCAGAGAGGTGGGGATCAGCGGTGAGGGAGAGAGCCGGGTGTGCGCTTTATATACCTTCCCCTTCACTCGAAGACACCCTGCTTCATTTGAAAAGAAAGCCCTGCTGCTACTCACTGTCATGTAGTCTTCCCTCCCCCTTTCCAGCAACCCCGCTCCTCCCCTCTTCGTGCTTAGAGCTAACCATCTTCTTCCTCAGGGCTGCGAGGAGGGAGTGCCCTTTATTTTTCTCTCTGAAGAAACCAGCAAAGGCACCCCTTCGGTCGCTTGCAGCCGCGCACTCGAGACATTGATTCGAATCGCCGGGACGAACGGGGCAGCTCTGGTTTTGTTTTTAGTTCCTTCGGTCTAGTTCAGCTCGAGTGCTGTTTCTTATTTTGCTCGTCCCTTTTTAAAGCGGCCGTCCGCCCTTTTTCCGTCCATTACTGTCTTATACAGACGACGGCTTATGTCTTACTGCCTCAATAGTGAAGAAGAAAGAGGAGAAGAAGGAAAACGAAACGAAACAACAAAACGTGAACGCGGTACAGAAAACGCGACCCATTGTTGGCTCGTCAAGACGAATCTCGGTTAAACCGCGGGCTAATTATAGCGCTCAAAAGGAAATAAAAGAAAAGCTTCGAGTCGGCAGTCGCTAATCAACTTGCGCGAAGGGGAGTACACGAACTCGGACAAGAACTGCTGAAATGAATTAAATATGTACACGAAATTTGTATCTGAAGTTACTATAAGCTGCACTAATTAGCGCCCAATCTAAGCAACTCATTTGGGCCAGTCGTTAAGCCAAACAAAAATAAGACGTTTATAGCTTATTGTATTCCTATGAAGCAGCAATGTTTATTATCGCTTTCCACAAACAAAGCTGCGTTTACAAACTAGGTTAGAATGACATTGGGAAGTTAGCGTTTGAAAAGTACCGCGCGCTTTTCCAGTATTTTCTTTATACAGGCTCGCACGCGGTCCTGCTTACTCCTGGTTGTACTCATGACATTGTCTGTTGAACTGCGATTGAATGTCAGGCATATTCTTTTCAAGGAAAGAGCGGTCGAGCCGAGAGATTATTGAATCGTTTGTAACGGCACATAAATTCCGTTGCGTTTTCACTTTGTCCATTCATAAGCATTAAACACTTTAAGCGGCTCGGAGTGGAGCACTAGGCATCTCCCTTTTTTTTTTTTTATTGCCGGCCATAAAGTTGCCGCCGCCGACCGAGCCGCCTTTGGGACTTAAGCCCTGTTACGATCACGATGTGGCGGGGGCCGAGAAAGTGCGACGAGGAACGAAAAAAAAGGCGTAAATAAAAATAAGAGATGTTTACGAAAAAAAAAGGAGGGGGGGGGGGGGGGAGAAAAAGAAATGAAATAAGAAAGAACCTGTATGAAATGCACTGTCCAGCCTGTGGCGTAGAGCAAGAAGAAGAGGAAGGAAGGAGGACATATTCTCGGGAAGCTTCTGTAAACGGCGGAACAAATCCTTTCCTTCCGAGTAGGAAGAACACAAACGTGATCTGAAGCAAGAAACGCACAGTCTTTGCGCTGTGGCGCGCCGGTTCCCCAAGCTCCGCGTGCTGTGACGGCCGTCTGCGCGCAGCGACAATAGAACAAAGCAGTAGCCGCCGCCATAACAGACGATGGCTGGCTTTTGGTAACGCACCGCCCGCGTGCGTGCGTCTGCTTGGTTGGAGGCCAGGAATAGAGACAGCGGGAGGGAAAGGGTGGGGAGGGGCATGGGCGATACGTGCGCTGGCGTAACCCAATTAGCCGGGTCAGAAGTCCAGGCGGCGGCCATACTGGGAGCACCAGAGAAGCTCGGTACGAAATTAATAACCCCAGATTACGCACAAGTGGAAGGGGAAAGCGAGGCGCCGAGCTACAGCAAAAAAAAAAAAAAAGAGAGAGAGAGAGAGAGAGAGAGAGAGAGGGAGGGAGGGAGGGAGGGAGGAGGGAGGGAGGAGGGAGGGAGGGAGAGAAGCCGCGCTATAGATGTGATTGCGTTATCTCGCCGTGGATATGATTGTGGGTGCCGGTAACCTGCGCATGTTGAACGGCCGAAAACTCGGCCAAACCGGAGCGCTATCTGGGCGGTCGTTTGTCTCTGTTTATATAGTCGTATCTCAGGGGTTCGAAGTGTAAATATCCAGCACCTAAACCGACCGAGGCTGCCCTTCTCCGCACCAGACCACCCCCTTTCTAGCCCCAGTCTACACCCTTTCCTATCCTTTTTCCTATCTGGCTAATTGCGCAGGAGCCGGTGGTCGCTCTTGCGTTTTTATGGGCGGGCTGCTGGAGAGCGGCCGTTACGATTCGGTTCCTTTTTATCTCTCTCTCTCTCTCACACTTCTGCCTACGTAGGCGGCTTTCGGTATAATGCATGCCCACTGGGGAACGGGCTCCCGTCAAGCGGTGCTGTGTTCGCGCTTCCGTGCCCAACTGTGGCGACGAGTACAGAGAGAACGGCTTTGGTTTGTATAGTCCAGCGAATGATTTTGTAAGTGCCGTATCTCTTTTTTTGCTTGCTGTGTTTCTCTCATTCGTTGAGTCGCCGTGTTTAGATAGCTGCGCAACACAGACGCTGAATTGTTAGAAGGCGGGATACGTTAAGTGGTTCGTGTAGCAAGAACATCGTTTTCCCGCGTCTTGATTCCGTCGATGAATGAGGTTGCTCAAACCACGTCACTTTTTATGTTAGTTTAGTTCAGGGGAGCTGCTGCCGTTGCAAAAAGAAAAAAGAAAGGCTTTGCTTGTTCGGAAAGAATGAACCACTAGTAACTACTCATCGGCTTGCGCAATTGCATGCGTGCTTACGTTCCGGTTCCGTTATAACCTACGTCTGCTGACGTTGTTGTGGTGTAAGACCGTCATTCAGAATCGTGATGAAGAATAAAAGAGTGAACTACTGTAGTGGTAATTGCCTCGGACATTAAAGGATGCCCACGAAATCACGTGCTTGCTCGGCACCATTTTTCACGAAGAGCTCCCGAAAACGTTTACCTGGCATTCATTGATGTTTTATCGGTCTCGTTGCAAACCAGCCAAATTCGAAAGAAAAGGATTGATCGATTGATGTCTGGGGTTTTACTTCCCAAAACCATGATATTATTATGAGAGACGCCGTAGTGGAGGGATCTGGAAATTTTAACCACCTGGGGTTCTTTAACGTGCGCTGACACTGCACAACACACGGGCCTCAACATTTCGCCTCCATCGAAATGCAGCCGCTGCGGCCGGGATTCGATCTCGTGACTTCCGGATCAGCAGCCGAGTACTATGGTCACTAGACTACCGTGGCGGGGCCGGGGAAAAAAAGGAAAGAAGAAAAGAGCTATTTGGATTTCACACTTCGTTCTGTTTTCGTCTAGGCGCGCACTGCTAAGTTAAAACTAATAACTTGAGTTGACTAGCCCGCGGACACACATGTTAGGAAATCTTTTAATGTTGCAGGAATATTCAAACCGAGTCCTCTTAGGGTCCATAAAATTGCAATAACGTAGATTCTGCGAGTGCGCCTTCGCGCTTTACTTTTATCGCGTGATCATTTCTTAAGAAGTTGTCCTTGCTATATGAGAGACCGTGGCGATCCTTACTTGACTGCGCCCCTGCGGTGTTTGAAAATTTCGCGACTTCCGAAAACGAAGCAAGAAGCTAGCGCTCTCAAACGGGAGCGCAGGAAATGCATAACGAAAAAGTGTGTCGCCCCCTCTGTCTTTCCTTTACGTTCGTGGCTCACTACGAACAAGTCGAAGTACGAAACAATACAAGACAAGCCTGAAATTCCGTCGTGTTTCAGTCCTCCATCTTCACTTTATACTTTCGTCGTACAAGAACTGTCTCGCAGGGCGAGGTGCGCCTATATATATGAAAAAAAAAATAAATAAATAAGAGGAGAGTGGAAATGACGGCGTGCTCAATCATTTTTTCGGACGCCTATTATTTCGGGGCGTGGATACAGCTTTGGCAGCAGACGGCCATCAATGCAATATGCGGACTCGACGAAAATTGACGTTGAAGCCTTTTATTTTTCTTCCATTTCCTTACGGTCTCTCGTTTTCTTTTTCTTGCTTCTTCGTTCCCATTTGGGTACCACTGCAGCTCGTTGACACTGTTCAGTAGCGCGGGAAATAAAAAAAAAATGAGGAAAGAAGAAAAGCGGGTCTCGGCACCTCCGCTGCGCGTTGAGGGCGCGGTTTCGCGCACGGCGAGAGCGATGGCGAGGAGAGAGAATTTAATTTCCTCTGACATTTTTGAAGCGCGCGTCAAGTCCTTCACATTAATGCGCTCGTTTCCGAGAGCAGAGCCGTTGAACTGATTAAGAGAGCGGGTGGCGGAATACAAATGAAGTCATTTTAAGGAGACCGACCGCTCGTGAGAGAGAGAGAGAGGAAGCAGGCAAGGTTTTGCAGCGAATTCGGAATGATGGTACAGAAAGAAGGAGTAAAATAATGTGCACGCTCAAGCGCCGAGCCTCGTCTATTTCCGAGTACAGCGTCCAGAGTGTGTCCTGAAAACGCAATAACAATTTTGCCGCCGGAAGGAAAAAAAAAGTGTGACAGTTGTACTCGCGCTGTCTCGGTGATGGAGGTGTGTGGGGGAGGGTTATTATGGCCGCGGGAAATATCGTTTGTTTCTGCCGTACCAAACGAGGGGCCACAGAATAAACTTATTTCCCTTTGCGGCCGTCATCGTGTTTCTGTGTCGTGGCTCGACAGGAGCGCATGTCACCTGCTCGAAAAAGTTGGCGGCGACAGTTCCGTCACCGCTGGCGAGTCAAAAGTGAACCAATCAGCGGGTGTCCCCGTTGGTTGTACGTTCAACGTAGGTGAACGTAAGCGAAAAGAAAAACATGAGTGCATAGAACGTAGAAGATGCCACATTAGCCTGGATGACCGGCATAGGAAGAACTCAAAAAGAAAAAAGAAAGGGGGGGTGTCGACATGAGTATGTCTTAAAGGTAACCTGAGGATAGGAGTGCACGACTAAGAAATTGTTGATATTAGTCTCTCAGCGCTCACTTTCAGCGTTAAATGGAAGCGCTTCCTTGCGAAAACAAACATAATGGCGGGCCGAATGAAAAGTAAAGGCTAAGTGTCGTGATGATCAATAGATATTAGTGGCTAGTAAACATTGTCAGATTGACTAAATATCAATTTGTGCTATAGTTGCAATCTTTTCGACTGCACAAGCTTCGCAATAGGGCACACTGGTCGTAAAAGATTTGCTTCGTTTAAACGTAACTGAAATCATACACAGCTGACATATTTCGACTTGTTGTTATGGAAATCAAGTGCAATAAGGTGAGGTAATGAAAGAGCGCAGCATTTTCCTGGAAAATCTGCCTGTGAAGCAGATTGAACATTCACTGGCGGCGGCTTTATTTTCTCCTCAGGAATGGCAATAATAGGACACACACACACACACACACACACACACACACACACACACACACACATATGCTCAAACCACGTCACTTATATATATAAACCACGTCAATTTATATATATATATATATATATATATATATATATATATATATATAAATTCGGGGGAGAATTTCTGTGGGTCCTGGTCAAATGTAGATCAGAAACGAACTGCGCACTTGCGAAAATCACACGTTTATTATTGTTCAGCGTTTCGGCCGTGCTCATTATGACGAAGGTCGTGCCACCGGCCGAGGCGTTGAACAATAATAAACGTGCGATTTTCGCAAGTATATATATATATATATATATATATATATATATATATATATATATATATATATATATATATATATATATATATATATAATATGGGCAGTTTAGGTCTATTAGTTTCTTGTTTTTGGGTGCATATACGTTTCCAAAAGCACGGACGTTGTGTTGTCTATTGTCTAATGATTAATCTGTTATTTCGCCTTTGCCAAGCACTGCATATGCATAATGGTCTCTACATTCAACACACGCGTAACAAATGTACGGCACGTTTTGAACTCCGCTGTTTGCTAAATGGTACCCACCTGACAGTACTGCCAGTCAGGGAAACCTTATACACGATAAATATATGACGCCGCTCTTTATGCGGCGATGATATCAAAGTCATTCCCCTCTATTGCGCGCTGGGGGATATTTTCGGTCGACACGTAGGCAGGAGAGGATGCCAAGCGTAGCGCCTACGACCGTACGTCACAGAAAGACTAAACTTGAAAAGAAAAAAGATAGAAAAGGAAGAAAAAAGAAAGCAGTGTCCAAACTTTTGATCTCAGAGATGAGGGGGACCGGGCGTCCACTGAACAAAAAAGCAGTGGTCCGCTACCCAATCGAAATGTCGACCCGTGCGGGTTCCGGTAAAAAGAGGAAAGAAGAATAACTACCAAAACGGAGGTCAATGCTCTTGTATCGAGAGTGTTTGGGAAACAAACAGGCCAATACGTGACCAGCTTTTCACCCGTCAACCTGAACTCCCGCTGCCCTCTTCCAGGCTTCCCTTCACCTCAACTCGCTTCTCCTTAATTTCTCTCCTTCCGTTCTCCGGGTTCTGGGAAGCGTCCGCGGCGCCCGTATCCATCTTGGTTTCGCTCTGACGAATTCTTCGGGCGTGCTTCTTCACTCACCGCTGTTCTGTGTCTGGTCAAATACCTTGGTTCGTTTTCTTTCTTTTCGTGTTCTTGCAAATGCGTGATCTGAAGTGATATTCCTTCTCCACCCCTCCCCCCCTCTTCTCCACCAAACCTGGCGCGCTTCACGCGTAGTACATGCACTAACAAACACATTCCTCCCCTCTCCCTCCACAAGCAAACGCAAAAAAAAAAAACTGTATACAGTGCCGTGGTTGTCGGCGACCCTCCCCGCTCCGTACGCAATGTTTGCGCCGAATCCATCCCAGGCGAATTCGTCTTACTTTCTCAATCTCGTGCTGCTTTCTTCTTTCTTCTCGTGCTTGCCAGTCTGCTTCGGCCACGGCGTCCTCCAGTTGCCTGCCGTCTTTGTTTGCCTTTGTTTTTGTTTACGAGAGAGACATGGCTTACATCCAATCAGGCGCGCCGAAGAAATCTTCCCCGGCTGTTGACACTTACCCGGATCTTGTAATTTTTTCTTGCGCTATTTTCCTTTTTCCGCTTATTCTTTTCTTCGCCTCCCAACTGGCCTAGGAAGCGTTCCAGGGAAAACGGGAGGAACGGGCCCGGAAGAAAGCGCTTAATCGGACCGGAGAAGATTCAGAATCAGCAGTGGCCCTCACTAGTACACGCCGGCGAGTGTACGTATAAGGGGAACGCAAGAGGACGAAGCAAGCATACACGGGGAAAGCATGAGGTTCTAATTAGGAGGAAACGGACGCAGCCACCCGGGCTCCCTCGCTGAGAAGTGCGGAGAACGTGTTGTTGGCCTGATTGAACCGAGGGAAGGCGACGGACGAAGACGTACGAGATCTGGTTTGGGATCCGGCATCGTAATAACGTTCCTCACGTCCTGGCTTCAGCATGTGGGTCGCCGAGGGCGGCTTGGACACGTGTTGGGATCATGAGACTCATATAAGCTCGCTCGAAGACTCGCGTAAACATGGCCGTCGCTATGCGCTGTCTTACACATGTATAGTGATGTACAAATGATTCAAGGGAAAGCGTCCAGAGCCTTGGGCGTGTTGGTTTGACGGACTGAAGCAGTCGAGGGCAGGGCATGATTGTCTTTATTATGTTTTTTTTTTCGTGTTCCTTGACAGCTATGGTTCCGGTAAGTAGGGTTTACGTTGAAGTGGTTGTGCAGCGACCGGGGAAGTGCCCAACGGGAAAACCATTAAAAAAACAAAAGAACTTGTTATATTGTGGACGAAGCTAGCACATTTCGCTTTATCGGGGCGCCGACGCGACAGCCTTCGAGCACTTCTGTGCATAAAATCTAGCTTGCTTCAGTGCTCGAGGGCTAATTACATTTTACACCAACACAGGACACAGAATATGCAAGAAATATAAGTAATTAGAACCGGACAGGAAGACGAGGGGAAAAGGAGGAAGAATCCGTGCTTTTCTCTTGCTTCAAGAGCGGAAATTTCGAACACATTTGTGAACTTGTTTAATTAAAAAAAAAGGAACTGGAATGAGGTGAACGAATTTAGCTTCCATCTATTTCCATGTATGCCTAAAAAAAACAATCAACGTATAGTTCCCATTTCGGTATTCTAACCGTCGTAGGCAGTGGATTGGCTGACAAGATGTTGCGCTGGTCAGATAGGGGACGTAAACTTGACTACTGGCCGCGGCGGCCGCATTTGGACATGGACGAAGTGCAAAACAGCCTCGCAACATAGATGTAAGTGGGCGTTAAAAATTCCATGTGGTCCGAGTTAACCTTATGCCTCATTATCACAACATGACGTTTTCACGTAAAAATACCAGAATCCATTCATTCATTATTAGAGAGGCCGATCAGTCATCGGCGAAAAACACGATAACCAAAAGCTTTCTGGATTTTGCCACACTTGTGACCGTGCAGATGCGAAAAAAGTCTGGCGTTAGTGTCCAGCTACGTCGTTCCCTGTGTAGGATAAGTGCGACAATACACGATAACGCCTGCATAACGCAAGTTACCTCAAAACGCATCTATTTCGCCTCACGATAACGTCCAGCCGCGCCTGCGTGTGCTGTTGGACAACGTACAGGCTCGTCGGTTGCGTTAAGTTTTTCTTACCACCTGTATTTGCGCTAGTCGCAGGGGTTCTTTTTTTTTTAGGAGGCTACAAACAATAAACAGAAAGACTCCTCCCTGCATGCCAACGTCGTATACCACTTTTTTTTTTTTATGTGCAACAAGACATGAAGCAAACGGCAGGGAACGTGGAAGCAGCCAGATGTCCCTACGAGCAAAGTCAGCGATATCCGGCGTACCATAACGGAGCGATAAGGGAAACCCCGCGAGTGTGCTGGACCGCGGTTTCTGGGTAAAGCTTATCTGTATACGAAAAACTTGCTGTTCGCCGTCATAACATTGTTGCCAAATCCCTGGGTCATTCTGTAAAGCGGTACTTCTACAGAGTACATGTACTATAGTACAGTGAAATGTTTTTGCGACAATAAACATTGCTTTAACCTGACTATACGGGACGTTAGTGGTTGCATTTTTTTTAAAAGCCACTTCGAATGAGCTTTCGGAAAAGTGAACATGCAGTTCTGAGCTTGTAGATAACCGTATTGACAGGTCTTGTTCACTCGATGGTGGGGCGTTTGTTCTCAGCGGTACATTATTTTCGGTAAGCCAAGAATAACTCATTATTGCTAGATTCTTTTAAGGAATAATATTAGCGTGAGTGTTCTTTTTGTAGCAAAACTATCCTAACCAGAGACTGACATTGTAACTTAGCTAACATTAGCGGAAATCCATAATAATGACAGTGTTCCGTGGAAAATGTTCAAATGTTTCTGAAAAAAAAAGTGACGCTAAAGCGGAGTGACGCGCCTATTAGAATTTGTCTTAGTTCTCTTCATTTGCAAGCGCATAATTTATTTCGCGCACTCGATCGCCAGTGCGCTGCTATTATTCTTTATATTGTTAGTAATATAACTGCAGCGCAAGAATAAGATGCAACAAGATTCTCTGAATTTTCTTATGCAAAGGAGCATGAAAAAGGGGGAAGGACTTCTTCATTGATTGAAAACCGCTCATCCAGTGCGCTTGTGAAAAAAAAAAGTGAATCAAACAGGGACCGGTGGCGGAGCATTAAAAGAACCGCGGGCATGTTATTCAGCGAAATTGGTTCGAGAAGAAAGAGGGCACCGGTATCGCCCTCCTGAGAGGAAGTGCCTTTAGAAATCGATGGTCATATTTTATTCATACTAATCATGCCCATCAATTGGATTACGCACTTAAGAGCAGCCCCACCACTGGCGTCGAGAGAAAGCGAAGTGAAGAGGGAAAAAAAAAGAATGAAAATGGAGAGCATGGAGGCGACGCGCTGCTTGCATGAAAGGTGGTAGTGGAGCGGGGGTCAAAAGCCAGGGTCAAAGAGGCAGTGCCTAGAAAAAAAAATGATAAAGACGCCCGATTCAGCTTTCTTTCTTGAAGGAATAATAAAAAGAAGAAGCAAATGAAGTGGTGATGTGTGGAGATAAGCTAATATGACAGCAGCTCAAGGAACTCTCCAGAGGCCGTTGAAAATCTGGCTTGGTTTGTTACGTACTTTCGTATCCTGGTTTCCTCCCTAATGTAAGCGTACTTGTGCTCATTTGCAAAACAAAACAGGCAAGAAAAGATGAGAAAGATTGAGGTGTGTACGTGTGTGGTGTGTGTCTGTGTGTTTAGGGGAGAGGGTGGTTAAAGGCTAGCTCAGCTCAAGATGACCGCGGTAGAAGTACTCGCTGCATTACGCAATGTGTTCCGTGCGAATTGGCGCATACTGTACGTGTGGCGGCACATGGAAACCCTCCGCCTGGGAAATGGAGCGAAACCGCATGCTCAAGTGGCACTTGATCTAAATATAAAAGACTCACGCTAAGCTGTTGGGAAAATTCGCAGTAACCCAGCGACTACTCACTAATATGCTAGAGTGTTCACGCGGCACAAGCATCCACCGACTACGCTTATTTGTGCACGAATGTATTTTCCTTGTATACATATAATGATGATATTTTGACAGTTCCTGTAATCCTCAGACGTAGACAAAAACAATTTAATTGATTGATTGATTGATTGATTGATTGATTGCTTTGCATACGCAGTAACCGCCGCGACAGCTTGACAGGCGTTGGCCTGTGGAATTCGAGGTCCCGAGACAGACTTCCAGTCACGGTGGCCTCCTTTCTATGCGGCTAGATGCAAAAAAAGAAAAGAAAACTGAAGGAAAGCATTTTCATAGTTAGATTTCGGTGCCCGTTAAAAAAACACCAAAAAAGAAACCCCGGGTGGTCAAAATTACTCTACAGTCCTCCACTATGCATGGGGCATGCCTCGCAATAATACTGGTTTGAGCACGTAAACTCTCACCAATTATTATTGTTGTCGTAGCCTATGCAGTACAAGCGTGAATATTCCTTATTTCCGTTCCTGCCCCGGCATGGTGGTCTAGTGGTCATGGCACTCGGCTGCTGATCTGGAAGTCGCGGAATCGAAACCCGGTCGTGGCGGCTGCCTTTCGATGGGGAAGAAATGTTGAGGCCCATGTAGAGTGCGATGTCAGTGCATGTTAAAGAACCCCAGGGGGTCGAAATTTCCGTAGTTCTCCACTACGGTGTCTCTTATAATCATATCATGGTCTTGGGTCGTAAAACCCCAGGAATCAGTCAATGGTTACATTCCTTCATCCATACCCAGGGCTCAACCACGATAAATCAGACGCGATATTCGTGAAACTTTCTTATAGCTGCTTCTGACGCAAAGCCTATCAGCCTGCTGGACGCTGCAGAAATTGGTAAATATCCCCGGCGCAAGCTTCTACAATAAAGTTTGTCTTTTCCCTTATCGGTACTTTTGGATGTTGCACAAGCGAGTTTTTATAGCGGCAGGAATTATTCCTCCTCAATGTTTCCCTGCCTGTTAGGAAACACGGGACAGCCAGTGATAAACGACGCGTTTATCGCTGGATCGTGTCGCGTTTCGAGACGCATTTTCTGAAGTGCATCCTCCACAGTCATGTGCAATGATTCCTCAACGTTACGCTAACAAGTTCAGCGACACAGGATTATCATATGACAGATGAAAACAACCAGGTGTTACTGAACTTTCGTGCGCAGGAGCTACAACCTGAAGGCTGTAGCCGTAGTAGTGTACGCAAAAAATTTTCCTTGACTCAAATCATTGTCGGCATCGTCGTCTTTACGGTCGTTGATGGCTTGTTGCTAGTCTGCGTGTGGCCAAAGCCCGCTTATAGTCGGTGTACTTTGACCCTTTGCCTCTTTTTATTAGCAAATCTTGTATTTTAACAGGGTAGCTGTTTAAGCTTGTCTTTGTCCGTGCGTCAGCGTGTGTATGTCACGGAAAGCGGGTATGTGGCAAGAAGCGCCTAACATAACATAGCCATGCATAGTACAGCAAAAGAAGGGGATGGGAAGTGGAAGTGTGGGTGAGGAGGAAGGAAGGATAAAGGGTAGAGGATAAGGCACGTCATAGCCTTGTATAGTTTAGTTTTTTCACCAAGGAATAACTTGAGTTATTATGTCCGTGCATCCTTCTGGTAACGTGTAAATACTGGACGCTTCTAGGCTCATTTACTGTCTCTGAATATCTGAATATAGACAAAGACGCTGTCCCTGTCCTGCGGTTGTCTTCGAAGACATGTCTTCGCCTTTAGAGGAACGTGATACTGTGGCTTGCAGTTTGGAGAGGGATAACGGGTGTCTGTTAACAATAGGTAGAGGAATTGACGGTATTGGAAGTCGAATGCCCGGCCACAACCCACAGATGGAGTATAAGACGAACAATAAAAAATGATCTTATTTTTCGCGGAGTTCATATTTTAGCGTCAGGAAAAAGAAGAGAGGTCGACACTACCAGGCGCGCTTTTTTCAGCTATCTTGAACTCTTCGAAAGTGAAGGGACAGCAAACGCGGAAGTTGTGGTACAAAGAAAACCTAACTGAGGAGATGCGCTTAACTTCCACGCGAACTAACAACGACTGTCGATTTAGACAATGGATCTCTAGTAAGGAAGCAGTTCGGCACGTAAAAGCACACGGGAAGAAAGAAGAAGCGCACACACAAAGTTCCGTACGTTAGTGCTGAGTGTTAAAAATGCCCCGCCTTTCTAGTTCTCTTCTTTACCGCCATCATTACGTCGTATTGTTCGTGTCTTTCTTTCGTAGCCCCCCTCTAGCCTAACAGTGGCGTTCGAAAGCACCTATCTTGTGCTATTAGTTATTTCTCCTACCACCCCCTCCCTCTGCCTGGCACCCTTCGTCTTTTTCTCTTTCTCTGTCTTTTTTTGTTTTTCATCTTCGCAACGAGGCCGTTAGCGAACAAGCGCTGCACACGGGTAGAGGGACCGAAATCCAGATACAGGGTGAATTATCTGCCCAGTTTTCGCGCCCGATTTCCCCGCGCTCAGGCCGTCCGGAATGATGCCCCTCCTTTCCACCTCCCCGCCGCTGCGCCGCTTCCAGCAGTGGTCGGACTGTTTCGCACAGTGCCCGTGCGTCGGACCACCCAACGCCGTTTCTCTCGTCTCGGCCAAGCAGCAATCCCGAACCCGGGATCCTCTCCCCCCTTTCTCTCTCTCTCTCTCCCTACGTTTCTTCCAGCTTGGTTCTTTCTTGCCTCTGATAGTCCATTACCAGAAAATAAGGGCCGGCGAAGAAAATTATTGTCAGTTTTCACCTCTTATCTTTCCGAGGCGAAGGAGAAAATAGGGGCACCCGGGTGCCGAGAATCACGACCGAGTTGTGTTCCTGGCGCGGCCGAGATGATGACGCTTCCTCGCAGTCCGGCGAACGAAGCGGGGTGTTCACTGCAGGACCGATAGCTATGGTGCTGTGCCGATGCTGCTGTTGCTACTTCTGCCGCTGCGAGCAAGAACTTCTCGCCCTGTGTCTCGGGTTGGGGGGCGTGGACATCGCGCTTAGTGCACGGGCCGCTTGTCAGCGACGAAGAAAGCAGCCCCGCGGTTTGCTGCGGAGCCCCGCGTCGGTCCAGCAACCGCTGCGGCCAGCCACGGAGAAAAAGCATTATTCAATCTCGCTAACGGTGTTGCACTTCGCCGAGCAATTGCGCGCCATGCGGGCTGACGCTGCCGCGAACAAGCAGCGCCAATATTTCACACCGGATGGTCGCGACCTCGGCGATTGTGCAGTCGTAAGCGTTAAAGTTCTTCTTTGGCTTCGGTGTTTAGGAAGCTTTAGCTGTGTCCCGGCAGGAGGGTTTAGAGAGTGTCGAGAGGGGTGAGTTCTAAATTTGTTTTCGAGCGCTTTGCTCGTTGAGGCGAAAGCGCTGCGTTTGCTTCGGAGCAGTATTCGAACGGCTGTCCTGGTCATTGCGTTGAAGTGCAAAATTGGCTAGTTCGAGTGATCTGCGAGGGTATTAAAAATCCGCGTTTGTGATATTTATGTTTCGTACATGTCTGCAAACGCTTACTCCCAATTACGTTCCTTGATTTGGCAAGTAGCTATATATCAAATAAATTAAAGTACTATAGCGGTAACTTTCTTGTATCATACGGATCTTTTCTTCCTCAGCTAGGAGCGCAATGTGTAGAAGCTTACTGCACCCCCTTTCATTTGTTATATTGAAAAAAATGCTGTGTTAGCGAACATAAATTGTGTGAACTTGCAACACCCTAGTCGCCTTTTCTGCTAGGATCAGTGCTAAGACGTGCGAAGTTGTATAACTTGGCTATGCATGTGAATTTAGCTTGTAAAGTCTAATTTGAGACAGCGACAGCGCGAGATAGTCGTGCATGGTTTGTTTTCTTCATGGAGCAAAACATTCGATGCAGGGAGTTACAAAGTGTTATGCGGATAGGAACAGTGAGTCTATCAAGCAATTACTGTTAGTCAATAGTACAAGTAAAACGCCATCCAGTGATGCCGATCCTCATTATCTTTCTTTCTTTCTTTCTTTCTTTCTTTCTTTCTTTCTTTCTTTCTTTCTTTCTTTCTTTCTTTCTTTCTTTCTTTCTTTCTTTCTTTCTTTCTTTCTTTCTTTCTTTCTTTCTTTCTTAAGACGCCATGAAAGTATGTAAAAAGTGCTTCACCCTACTTTAACTCGCTATGCAGCAGAGCACGCTTTACAGGCAAAAAGAAAAAGCATTTTGTAATATTGGAGCGGTCGGGGTTGGTGTAATGGATCCGATTTCTTCACTTCGACTACGGGCCTTCCTTATCACGCACCAACTATACCAATTTATAACGCAAGAAGATTGGCACTGTGGCCATGGACGAAGTGCGAAGAAGAATGGTATTCGTGTCTCCGCTGCCGGTGAAACACTCTTCCTCTTTTATTCATGGTAGAAGAAGGTAAAATTTTTGCGACATCAACTGCTCCACAAGGACTCGCTCTACTCATGCGTATTCTTTATTTTCACCGGTGCTATACTTATGTGTCCACAGAACTTATATGCTCAGTGTGCGGAATCCACTCGCGAACTCTGCGCCACCGAAATGAAGGTTTAGGAAATGTTGAACCAGGACAACTTTCGCTAAACCTGCCTCTCATACTTAACAAAACCTATGTTTGTAATGTAAATATTTTGATCTTTGTATAAGGAAAGCGAAGGCTGTTGTGAAATGAAATATTCGGGCAGTTTTATTCGCGTGAAACTGCTGGACGAAGTAACTATGGTATTCATTTTGCTGGTTGCGTGCCACCGTCTCTGGGGGCGTGCTCACCGTTAAGGGCTGTCGAGGCGATTAACGGCGAAAGTTACGGTTACTGCGGAAAAAGCGGGATCATTATGGCAAACACAGCTTGCACGAAAACGCTCCATCAGGCGTCGCGTGGCGAGACGTGATGGATCTCTGCGTGTGCACGTCAGGCACTAATTTCATACCGTCCAGGAAAGAAGTACACATAAATGCGGCAGGGTGCAGTAAAACACGCAAGCCTGCGTAATATTGATTACCGTGGACAGGAAGGCTTTGCTTAAATGCGTCGTTTCGGAGCTTGGGACGCCGCTTTCAGACAAGTTGCCAGCCCACCGTTAAGTTTACTACTGGAGACATGGTCACGCAAGAATTCACTCTAGGTACTTCCAGAAACTGTCTTCCTGTGTTTGCAGTTTTAGGAGCGGCTAAATAAAGAAAATAAGGCAGAAAACGGAGAACGGAGGTAATTTATAATGGCAAGTGCGCGAGCATAAAAACCTTAGGAAGAAGGGGAAAAGTTTCGCTCTTAGAGTTGCTCTTGAACTATTCGGATGGTGTGCATACGGTCTGAAACCCTAAGCTATCCCTAAACGAGAAAGTTGGAAGCTTGTCACAGTCTACCTCCCACTATTCGCGCGGACTTCGTCCTAGCCCATGCAGTTGTCGTGCACTTGTGATGCTCTTGAGTGCGTCCAGTGAATGACAAAAAAAGAACGATTACGCGCGACGCTTTAATTGTGCGGAACTTTCATTGAAGCTGTGGCGTTAAACAAGGATACAAGGAAGAGAAGGAGACACAAGTGAAAGCCAGGGACTTCAACCAGGTCTAGTCTGGTTACATGACTTGTACTGAGAAAAAGAAACTGCGAATGATGGTAGATAGTCAGGAGGAAAAAAATGTGGTTGATTCCTCTGTCATAGGAATCGGTATAACACGAAAGTGAAACTTGTCGTCGCGAAGTTGTGGTATGCATAAGCGGCAATGTGTCGAATCGAGGGGCGGAAGATGGGTTGGGTACTGTGGACATGTGAACACGTCACGTGTAGACATCAGAGACACCTCGACACGGCACTGGGGTCCCCGACAGTTGTACAAAAGGGAAAGTTCTCTAACGACTCACATTGCTCCGTAGACAGTGAACTGCACGCGCCAGAGCCCTGAGCAAACCTCCCATAAACAAGGGGAGTCCACAAACGGTGAGGTCTTGAAAGCTAAACCGAACGGGTTGTGAGTGGATCGTTTTGTGAACACACAGCCCATTGCAGCGAAAGGCGTATCATTTGCTTGTCGAAGGCCGCCTTTGCGCTCCTGGAACAGTGTGCGTCGCAACTCAACACGCCTGGCCACGCCAGACACATTTTGTAGAGGCCGCGTTCGTACTTTGCCCCAGGAACCCTCTCTCACCGTGGTGTCAGGCCCCTAGCTCTCGCGGCGATTGAGGCGCGAAGAAAACCGAAGCGTTGACGGCCAGCGCGCACCAGAACGACAATCTGCGTCGCTCTATTATTCCTGGATGCCGGTACCACCGCAGTGAACTCAAGCGAACCAAGAGGGCAGTGGGAGGGAGACGATGTTAATTTATGAGTAATTCTGCTTCTTAAACACTTTTATTATCTTGTTAAACACCTTTATTTAAACCGGAAGACAGTTAGATGCAACTTCTAAACCACTGTAGTGAAGATATCAGGGCCGTCTATTACGTGCATGAGCAATGTTGCGGTGGTGTATCGGTAGAGCTTCCAGCTATTTTCCCTCGGTTCCCTGGTGAATGTGGATTCGAGTCCGAGCGGGTGAAACTTTTTCGTTGTAAGTGTATGTTCATTTTTTCAGACATCCACTTTCGTTACGGAAGTGCATCACAGATTAGAGAAGTACGTGCGCTCAAAGAGGCATTCAGCAGCCACCAAGTGACAAAAGGTTGTGTAGTTGGTCACACCTGAATGAGAGCTACAACGCTTTGAAAGTTTTTCCAAGGGCACAGGCAACTTGTATTCACGCTTGCCGGCAAACTGCACCAAAAATGGCGCATTGTACGACCAACATTTTCTCCTGACGGTGAAAGGAGACTTACAGAGTGATCATTGCCAACGGGATTCTGCAATGACAGGTCGTGAGAAGGTGTAAATTATTTCCATCTTGAAACACATCAGTGTCGGCACTCAGTAGAATTTCTGACCAGAAAAACCGTGGCAAGTCGTGTTAAACTGCCTGGAGGAACAAAAGCACTATCATCAAAGAGTAAATCTTGCATTAGGACGCGTAAGGGGACTCACCATATGTTCCCGAATTTGTGGTCGTAAGCTTTTTATCCGCCTTTTTTTTTTCCTACTCGGAGAGTAAAAGTTGAGAGGAACACCATAAAATTGAGGCTGTGAGAGTGGGGATAGCGCAAGTTGAACGATGAGGGAAGAGAGAGGATGCACGAGGAATTGCACGCGGGATCGACGAAAAGGCAATAGACGTATGGAGAGGTAGAAGGAGGACGAGAGGAAGGGGAAGAGGGATCGAGTTTCTAGCGGCACGCGCTTCCACAAGCACGTAAAAGCGCAATTTCCGTGTGAGCTCATTTCAGCGCTTGTTTTTATTTTTTCAAGCGCTGCCTGTGTACGCGCGTGCTTTGCGCCCTGTACGGGGAAGCCGTTCGATTTGCAACTGCCATCCACTACGGTTACAGCTGCCCGTGCTTCGTAAAAGAGGCACCACCTTAAGACGAATGTAGACGGCGTAGGCTAGGCGAACCAGCTTGAAGCTCGAGACAGCTAGTGTTCTCTCTCTCTCTCTCTTTGGTTTTTTTGTTATTCGTGGAGGTTTGCGGTATGGCGCAATAGAAAAACCTGTAATAAGAATGTATGGGATCCATCGTAATGCAGGGAGTAGAGTAATATCCTGTAATAACGCTAATCTTGATTTCGGCTGCTAAAGTCGCAAGTAAACTTGAGAAGGAATCATAGTAGCAAGAAAAGGGGAAATCAGCGCAATCTTTTCTACAGAACACTACGGCGTTTGCAACGGAGAGCTAATTAGCTCAATCCACAATCCAAAGTACCCGCGGTAGTAGCTTGGCGACCAGAATGTTGGACTGCTAAGCTTGACGACTCGATTTCAGCACAGATGGTGGCGGTAGCATTTGGATGGAGGGAAATGCAGAAAATAGTGCTAGTATCCATATTATTCGGAAGTCCTCCGGCCGACCGACCGACATACATACATACTATACATACATACATACATACATACATACATACATACATACATACATACATACATACATACATACATACATACATACATACATACATACATACATACATACATCCACTATGGCATACCTCGTGATCAGACTGTGGTTTTTGAACGAGTGAAACCTAAAAATTGAATTTTAATTTATACTTGTACAGCTTGGTGTACCATCATAGCTGATCAGAACAGTACCAACAAATTTTTAATGACTATCACAATGCAGCGATGAAAATGAGAAACGCATGCTTTTTCACACCGCAAATTAAAAAAAAAGATGAAATTTTTCATATTCGTCTTCTAAGTGCTAAAGTCAGCAGGTTACTGCGGAGTCTAGACTGCTTGAGTTTTCAGGTGCTTCGTGTGCCTGGGGAAGTCCCATAGAGATGGTGTATATTGGTGTGGAGTCGTACAGTTACGCGGCGTCATCGTCTTTCATTAAGCTTCACTGCTACCACGTTTAATGGGAGACGTGAAACTGATACGACCATGCTGCATGGTCTTCCGCTCATCGACGTAACATAATCTTTGTCTACACAAGCTGACGGGTTGCTCCTGTATGCTGTCTTCTGCGTTTTTACTACGGTCTGGTCAATGAAAAATTTACGTGGCTCCATATCGGCGTGCGTGAAAGCGGGCTGCATCTGGCACCTAGGATATTGTTCTCACCACTTTTTTTGTTTTGTCTTCAGTATGCCAGTTACACGATCCCTTCTATTTCATCCAAGGTTTGGTATATCTAGGATATGGCAGGATATGGTAGGCGATGGAAGGGTGAAGTGTATTTCAGAGCTCGCCGTGGTGCAAGCAAAGGGGTGTGATGTAGAAGGGATGGGTAGGGCTATTGCAGGGCTATTTTCGTGCCCGGAATCGCTGGCAGTTTTAAAAACGACTCGGTTCTCCGCTTGCCAAGCGGAAGTCCTCCAGGCCATTTCTCGGCACTCGCGGCATCGAACGGATTTTTAGTCTGCTGCGCCTGCGCAGTAAGTGCGGCAAGAAATATTGCTCTGGCTGCTCGGTGATGTCGCTTTATTTATGTATGCCCGTTTTGTTGGTTTTGCCAGAGCAATTTGAAGTTCTGTTTGATGGACAATTTGACTGCAAGTCCTCCGATTTATTGCCGAATCTGCACAGGGCAATATGACGATGGTCCACAGTGGTAGATACCGGGAAACCCGTCCGCTTGATGTGCTTTTGACCAACGAGGTCTGCTAATGAAATTGATGCGTTTCCCAGCAGAAGTACGTAGAGTTTAGAAGGCGATCGCACCCATTGTGCGTCGCAACTGCATTCCGCGTTGTAAGACCGCGGTATGTCTTTTTGCGGCTAATGGAATGCCAGACGCTTACATTGCCGCGAGTTAACTGCCTCGCTTTGTATCAATAACACATAAAATGTTCTTTTCAATCGTGACAGCTATTTTTATGGCGGGCTCCCTATCCGCAATAAACTGTGTTTTATAAAGGCCAGGCAGTGCCTGTTCTTAGACAATGTACAAATGGGAACCCCGGCTTGCTATCATGGCTTCATATGAGATATTCTGGAGAAAATATTCATATACACTTAGGTTCTGGAGACCAATTTGCGCTAATGGTTAATGGAATGCAGCACTGGAGTAGACTTTTCTAACGCGATGACGATGCGGTTGCCACGGGCGAACACAATACGGCAGGACGGACATTTTGGAATGTTGGTTACAGCTGAAGCCAGAAAATGGCATTAAATTCTCCGCACTGTGGGAATCGATGTTGTGCGAAGCGTTCATCGAACAGCTCCACATGCTGCATATTCTGCCTTTGAGCAAAGCGTTGCCAGCAGGATCGGCGCACATGCGTATACATAGAGCAGCTGCGTGCATAACATGGGCCAACCAGGCACGCCATGTGTGCTTCACCGTTGCTTTGGCACATTTTGACTGCGGATATGAATGTAACTGTTCCCAAATGACAATAAGAAGTAGTGTCATATGGCCATAGTCTCGCGGGCTTCCACAACTAGGTGGTCTGCTCGTTCGCCGCCTTCCGTTCCGCCGCTGAGCTTTTGCTTTTGTGAAGACTTTTTTTTTTGTGAAGCACGTTAAATATTAAGCTTATCATTGTTGACAATACCGCACACAATCGGAGACACAAACGCGCGTTCATTGTGAGGCGTACTGTTGTGGTATGCGCACAAATGTTTAGAGTGCGTAAAGCATGTTGGGTATGAGAAAATAACGGAAATGGAGACTGACAGCCACATCTATACTCTCCGTGGTAGATTGGCGGACAAGGTGCCGAGCTGCCATGCTCGAAGACGCGGGTTCGATTCCCTGCCATGGCGATTGCATTCACGCGGGTTGAATTGCAAGAAGACTAGTGTATTTATATTTAGGAGCACATTGAGAACGAGAACGAAAGTAATGCGTAAATGGAAGCCAGTTTTGTTTAACATGAGAGGCATGGATGTTGTTGTGTTATATTATTTTTAACATTTCGTTTACCTCATCGTTCGTGTAGGACGTTTTCTTATTTTAATGCTTATTTCGACGTGGAATCGCATATCAGCAACAGTCATCATCACACTGCGTTACAGGATGACGGTGTAGTCAATCTTGGAATAAATTATCTGACAAAAAAAAAAAACTGTGACGCCGCATATACCTCTCCGGCAGTTGATTGCCGCTCAAACGCGACGTTCGACTCCGCAACTAAAAACAAAAAGAAAGAAAAGAAAGACAAAAGCCGGCATTGTCTGTGTCCCCGTAATCGACGCGTTTTGTACAGCGAGCTTCGTGGACGAGTCGTTGTCGCAGCGAGCTGGACCGATAACGGCGAATGACGAGGACGGTATTGAACGGGTGCCGACTGCCAGAGGTCGTGCACAAGCACAGGTGAGGCGCGTTCGGTGCACATAAAAGAGGGAGGGGGTAGGGGACAGGAAATGGAACAGGAGCGCCTGTCACGCTTTGCCGATGGTTCGAGAACTTGCGACTGAGTAAAATAATGACCCGTTTTTCCCATCGATTTTGCCCGTCGCCATTCTTCGGCCCAATGCGGCAGCTGAAGACTATTTCGCGTGAGGTGTACCTGTATGACAAAAAAAAAAAAAGGAACTGTCGCAAAATAAGACTTCGAGTTAGGAGTTTATGAGAGCGCGACGTAAGTACAAAAAGATTGACAGTGCCCCCCGTCTCGTTGTTTCTCTCGTGTTTCCTTCTGAACAATGAGTAAGCGTTGCTGGACGTACATACAGCAATCGAAAATTGCTGGCGTTATATGCGATGACTGCTTTGATGTTCGTTCATATGGGTAAGTAAGTGAACTGCTAATTCGAAGTAGTAACCCACACACAGGCAAGCGACGTGCCCAAATTAGTATGCAGATTGGAAGCATGGATTTATCTTTTTTTATGGAGAGTTCGCGAGCGCTAAAGATTCATACTTTAGGCCGGGAGTGTAATATTGCCTTTCATAACATAAGGGTGGCTTTGCGCAACGAAGAAGGAAGCGGAAACGACGGCTTCTTATGGTTATTCTGGCTGTGTCGCCATCGCTATGTTTAAGCTAGGAAATTATGTGCAACAGCTTTCCTAGTTTATTGTTGCTCTGTGTTTCTCCTTGTTCAGTGGGCTCGCTCTGGAAGAAACATTTCAGGGTTCATTCCATTTAGTCAAAGTGTGGAGAAGAATGGAGATGTGTTTTCGAGAACAAGAATTAGCTCGAAGTAGACTTCTTTGCTTCTGTTCACTTTCTCTGGAGCAGTTGTCTCAGCGGCAAACCAATCCGCAAACTCTGTTTCAATGCTCATCGCGGAAGAGCGCGTATACCAAACAAAAAGATGCGCCCTTCATTACCAAGATAACTTCTCGCAAAAAAAAAAAAGAAAATAAAGAAACAGGCCGGCTGAGCTTCGTCATTTATCATCTTTCTAATTCGACAGGAAGGTAAGGAAAAGCCGTGTCGCGGGAAAAGCGTGGAAGTGACTCTCTTTTCGAAAGCAATTAGCTTTTTTGCTCGTCGTGAAAGACGCGCTCTACGGTGGTAGCGCTCCCAGAAAAAAAAAAAAATTGTAGACGGCGGCTGCCGATGCCGTAATGGCAGCGCCCGTAAAACGACTCGCCAGCACGGAGGTCTCGAAGAGAGCTAGCTTTGGCTGCGCGGCTTGAGGCTCTCGGGTGCTTTTGCGGGTGCACTCAGGGCTATTAATCTTCGTCTTCGTTTATACCTGGCCACTTCGCGTGATTAATCTATCGCCCGAGAGCCGGGCCTCGGCCCCGCCATCTCCGATCCGGGTGCTCCAACAAAGCCTAGAGAGGAAGCCCTCCTGCCAGGCAGGCCGCAGCAGCCGAGAGCAATGATGATCGATCTCGGAACGAAAACGGCGCGACGCGCGATGCATTTCGTCGTACCTGTGGAAGCAGCAACGACTCTGTTTACTGGCACGTAGTTACTCGAACTTTGTGATAACAGATAATAATAATTTCTGGCGTTTCACGCGTCCGGTGTGCGATCTCGTTACGAAGCACGCTGTTGTGGGTGGCTCTCAAAATTTCGGTTACCTTGTGTTCTTTAACGTCCACTGACATCGCACAGTGCAGGGGCCCCTAGCATTTTCGTCTCCATCTAGTATGCGACTGCGGTGGCTGACATCGAACCCGCAACCTTCGGGTAACCGGTCAAGCAGCATAACCACTGAACCACCGTTACGGACGATAACGCTCAATAAACGTTGAATTTACGGTGCTGCCCGCAGCGTGCGACTGAGCTTAACAGCGACTTAGTATTATGTTAATAGACTGCAAATGAATTAAAGCATAGGAAGTTAATTGTGTCGCCAGGACGACACGTCCTCGTTCGTTATGCTCAATGGAGCAAGCAATTAACGTTCCGCGTGAGAACGTTGCCAACAGAAAAGTCTGAAGGGCGCTATGGTTACGCGGCATTGACTCCATTGTCACTCTTAGATGCCAGAAGACCAGTTTACAGTAATACACCTCAATATTTGACCGGGATGCGTGATTACTTACGGGAACATTACTCGAGAACGGCGTTACTTTCTCGCGAGTGGCGTACTATGGTGCCCTATAAGCTGCAGTGAACGACTATCCTTACTCAACAGTAGCGTTAACACGCTCGGCATAGCATAGAACGGGTGCGAGGTTTCCTATTTATCCACTTGATATACCCAAGTCCATTGGATACAGGTGCAGTGAGCGTCCAAAATACTCTCGCATTATAGGTAGCAGACTTGGGTCAAGAAATCACTATCTCAGTCCATTTAGTGGCAAAAGTGAGGGGCGCGCCACTCCCTCCTTCCTTTCGTCGACAGTGCGAATGGAGGTGGAACCGTAAGTCCGCTTCAGTACAAACAGAAAGCGCGAAATGTTCTAATAATGTGCAAAGAAGTGCTGCTTTCATGTCCATACGCAAGTGTCAACATGAGCGAGACTCATCAATGGTAGCAGTCGCCATAAGGAGGCGTACAGAAAAAAAAGAAAGAATGGAAAGACGTCGCGGCCGGTGAACCGTGCATCTTTTCGTATGGGAATTCCGAGCGAATGTATTTACCTCTACGAAAGGCCGTAAGGCGAAGACGGTCCCGGGTTCTGCAAATGTGAGCAGAATATCCTTTGGTAGCCGTGGCTTCTGGAAAAAGATAAAAGTACGTGAAGAGACGACGTGGTTATATCGCTACGCAATTTGCATTTGCTGATGTTGCGCTTTCTTGTACCCGTGCTGTAGTAGCGTACCGCTAAATGCGTCGGAACGCTTCGAGTAGGAAATAGGAGGAAGGTAAATAGGTGTCCGTTCCAGAACATTGGGGACTGGGAACGGTGTTCACTCGCGAAGTCATCTTGAGGCGTACATTTCGGGGCGTCCCTGGAGTCTTCGCGTCAGCGAACGATATTCCGAGCCACGCTCAGGAATCTCGCTTCGCTGTCATTTCTGTGGAGGCTATCTTTGTCTTTTGAATCTCATTTCTGTTCGTGGCGTAACGGTTCTGCGAGGAGGCAGGTGAAAATGTTCCCAGCCATTACTATATCCCTGCTGGGGAACGGTCTCAGCGAGGCCGAACGTGCATTCAATTTCAACGCATGGTCTGACGTTCTTACGATTTCTAGTTTTTCTTTTTTTTATGGATTGCAAGTGTACCGAAACACGAGGAAAGAGGAGCGAAAAGAAATAAGACTGAGCAAGAGGCGTATTCACCAGCCACATTATCTTCCATGGTTTTAGTTATTCGCGAGTATTGTGGTGATTAGGATGTGTTATGCTATGCGTTCAAATTATAGCGCAGTGTTCATGTCCACCTATATTGCTGGCGGCCGTGACAGAACACTCCAAATGCTGTCTGATGCAAATGGCTACGACCGATGGTCTGCCAACCAGCAACAGAATTAGTTGCTGTGTTAACTGGTTTGCAGTTGTCGGCTTGTCCTGCGTCCCATGTGTTTTTTTTTTACTGTCTCCTCTCCTGTTTGCGCTAACCAGTTTCTCCAGTAGCTTTAAATTCCAGTAAACGCAAGATATTTTACTGCAGCGTTGCCGAAGGTATTACCCTATATAAATTTCATATTTTTCTGAGTTCAAAGTGCAAGTAGGTTACTAGTGCTTCTGTGATATTATTAATAAACACAGGAAAAAATTCAGAAGCAATATTTCCCTAACTGGCTTGGCCAGTAGATAGCTTATGTAATGCGGTCCCGTACAAAGGGCTTCGCGATGACGTGCCATATGCCTCTAACCGGTTGCCTAGGCGTTCCCGTATAGATGGATGCCCGGATGATGTCTTTTGAATGCCAGATTGTTCTCGTTTTGGTGCACAAATGATCTTGTGTGCGCCCCCGGGATGTAGTCGCTTGGGTGCCCGGATGATTTCGTTTGAGTACATGGATAATGGCTCTGGCTTTCGGCTCAAGGTCACTTGAAGATCGTCGACAACGGGAGCTAACAAAATTTGAGGCTTAATACACTGCCTAAGAGAGTGAATGAATAATCTTTATTTCGGGTAACGTGTTCGGGCGTCGGTGAGCAGCCGTCGGCTTGTGCCGATAGCCTATACACTGCTCACCGGCTGTATCTGGTTTTCGGGACTTCAGGAAAACGCATTAAGAAAGAGTAGATGGAGTGTTGGCCCGAATTACTATGTCGTAGCCTGCTAATCAGGCGCAGCTAGAGTGGTGAGGAAGAACAAAAGGAGGGGAAAGAACTGAACAAGAAAGCGGCGAAGTTAGGCTTAAGTGTAAAAGTGATGCTTCGGCATAACACAGCGGTAATCACCTCTCCATGTGTGCTTTTTCGTCGACTGCATTAAATCGTGGAGTACGGCGTACAAGTTCGCATGCATGATCACTAAGAAAGACAGCACCGTGGCTCTTCCATTTCAGCATTTTCAACGAAACATCAAGAAAATATACAAACGTAATAATTACAATAATGTGTGTCATTTTTTCTTATGCATTTTTTGTTTCTCATCGAGCTATCAGTCTCTTTGGGTCTTGGCGTCAGCTGTCGACATGCGAGCCGTTTCGCCAATATAGCGCATCCATGTATCACTGCGTCTCTCGAAACATCACATAATTAAATATGTACTGGAACGCGACAGACATGTTTTTTTATGTTCTAAAATGTATACTAAGCGAGTATAGCTATGAGGAAAAAGAACAACAAATAAATGTTCTTCGATCCTGCAATATTAAGATGCCTCTGCGTATTGCCTGGCATGGCGCAGAAAAAAAGGAAGAGCCCGCAATCACGAATATTACAAAGCAAGGCGTTACAGAAGCACAGCAGACTGTTGCGAAATGCGCGAGATCAAGAGCATCTTGCCGGTCAGCGTAGCGAAAAAAGGGTAGCTGCTCTTCAGAGCGTCCCGGAATTCCTCGGAGGCAAGACATGTTTGGATTATGCTCAGTCGTCTTGGCCCTTTTAAATCTAATTTGCCTCGTGTGGTTCAATGATCCTTTTGTGTTCTTCGTCCCGGAAAGGACACAAAGAGAAAAAATGTATGGATGACCAGAAAAAAGCAACAAAGAAAAAGAAGAAACACAGAAGGAACATGTCTCAGAGCAGCCGGCCTAGGACCGAACGAGGAAGTAATGTGTTCGGCCCCTCGCACAGACGGAAAAATTCCTCGAAGATGCGCAACGGAAGCAGAAAAGCGCGACGATTAATTCGGACGAGTGAAGGCGAACGCGCGAGAGAGGAGACCAAGAAACGAAGAGGCGGCAACGCGTAATGCGGCCGGCAAGAAAACAAAAGACGGGGAGCGCACACAACGAAAGGAAGACGAATGGAAGCTCGGAGAGAGATTAATTTTGTTCTCGCGGCAAAAGCGAGCGCGCTTCGAGCTAAAGTCGGTCGTCCCGGTCTCGGATAAAACTGCGGCCGGCCGCACTGCGCGAGACGAACCTTCAGAAAGAGAGAGAGAGAGAGAGATGCACCAGAACGAGTTGTCATAACAGAAAATAAGCAAACGGGGCAAAAACGAAGAAAGCTAAGTTGATTTTTCATTGCGATTTTTTTTTTTTTGTCGTAAGAAGTGGTGGTGATTATGTAAAGTATTATTTGATCGTTTCGGGCTTGTTGAGACAATGGCGATAAGAGGTGGAAAGAAAAAAAAGTGAAAGAAGAACAGGGTGCTTGGTTGTCCCATATGGGTGCCGCAGCGATTAGTTACGATTTATAGCGCAGTGAAAAAGAAAAGAACAGGAAAAGAACCTAAACTGCGTTCTGTGTCAGCGATTTCTTCTTTCGCTCAATTTATTTTTTTTTATTCCGCTTGAAGAAGGTAGAGAAATTTTGTGATCTACAACGGAATGCTGACGAAACAAGGCGCCTTGTGTGAAATTAGATTTATGAGACCAGAAATAGGCCACTGAAGAATAGAAGCAGTAATGCACTCTGAAGCGACATCACGCGGACGTGTGCCGCGCTTGCACTACAAAGTCGTTAAGTTGGAGCTTCATTTTTATTATGTTGAAATACCTTCTGCTATTCCTCAAAGCAGGCTAACGAACAGTATCGTTCTCTTTTTTTAAAGTCGTCCTGCCGCATATACAATAACACGTCGTTAGTCATACCTTTGTTGTTCATTAAAGCTACCAAACGTTAACAAAAGTCCTTTTGTCTGTGGAATTCTCCTCCTCGCCGTGAGCATTTCTTATGCTGAGAGAGCTCGAATGAAAAAAGTTGCGGTAAAATGTGATTTGTGTGTTTACATAATCTAGGTTTTTGTGTTTTACTAGCATCGGTCCACCTCCTCGTCCTCCTACCAGTATCAAAGGCCCTCGTCCACAGACTCAAGCAGAATAAAATTACTACACTATACATCCGGGCTCTACTATGGAGTATAGGAGCATGGAAATCCTCCCGTTTATTACAGAAAAGGAATTTATGGTCGCTCGATGGGTGGAGGCGTATGCACTTGGCGGCCGAAATTAGCTGTTCAACAACGAGGCTGCGCGACTGTAGGGGCGTGTGAAGGTCGGTTGTATATGCAAAATGATTTCGTCTGAATCTAAGTTTGATTTCCTTAATAATTTTGGGATACAAATTCATAACAAAGGTCACACGCAGTGCGTTGAATAAACTCACTGCTGTAACCTAAGTCCATATTGAGTATGCGAATATATTGACTTTATTTATTAGTTCCTATGCACTGGAATTCAGTTTATGAAGTTGGGTAACAAGATATCCGCAAGAAATTTTTATACGATTCCCAAACGCCTGTGTTGACCCAAATCGCAGTGTGCGCACCGTATCATATAAGAGAACAACAACAACAACAACAACAACAACAACAACAACAACAACAACAACAACAACAACAACAACGACGACGACGACGACGACGACGACGACGACGACGACGACGACGACGACGACAACAACGACAACAACAAACGACGAACCTTCAGTCAGCTGCCAAAATGTCACACTTAGCCTACCCAGCCTCCATGCATATGTTAATCGCAATGAGCTGTTCTTTCTCGCTACCCATTTCACTTTGCCAGTCAGCACTGCTCGAACAAAACAAAGAGATCGCCAGCAAGGAAAGAGCTGCAGGCGAGTCAAATGGAATGGAAAGTGCCCTGGCAACTGCGGGGAGAGGCTGTTGCCTAAAACCACAAAACTTTTTCTCGCTCCCCATTTCCTTGTTTACACCTTTTCGACTTTTTTTCTGGCCACGCGAAAGCATCACACATAAACACAATCTGCGGTGTGTGGCCCATTCGCCGGCCTTTTATGGTCTCATTTTTCGTAGTAGCGCGTCGCGCCTGAGTTGCACTTTTTTTTTTTTCGTTGATACTTTGGAGGCACGCCAAATGTCCCCGCGCCTGCTGTAGTTGATGCGATGTCTTAGATCCGCAAGGCGCTTTGGCAGGCCATTGTTTCTTGCGTGCTGCGGCCTGACTTCATTTTTTTTCCCTGGCAAGTCGATTTCATTAAACCAGCGGAATAGCACGAAATAACGTCAAGCGGGAGAAGGGGTTTGGCGGCACTTTTGTTGAATTGGCGGCTAGCGCTTTCGTTCTGTATTAGACGAAGGCGAGACATAGAGAGAGGCATTTAGAAAGGCATTATTTCACAATAGCGTAGAAATAGCCAGAAACAGAATATAAGGGGGCAGATAGGCAACCACAATATAAATTATTGTTCACTAACCTGCAGAAACCTTGAGATAAGGGATAAAAATGGTAAGTAGAGAGAAAGGGACGAAACAAAGACAGCGACCCAGGAACACCTCTCGAGAAAGAACTTTCAGCTAAGGCTGGCGACTTTGCTTATTGCTACAAAAGTTATCATTGTAGACTTCTTAGTGAAAGTCTCCCTCTGTCTCTCGATATATATTCGTGGTAACTACTTACCTGAGCTCGCATCAAATAATAGAGCGCTATTAAATAGCGGACTGTCGTTCATGATGTTAGCATTGAAGCTAGCAACGTTAAGAACGTAAACTAATGAACCATCTGCTACACCGTGCATTGGACAGACTGTGAAAGAATAATTAGCTGTCGCAACATTAGTCGTCAGTTGCCGGCATGTTCTCGGTAAGCGGGTTATATCTAGGGAAGAGAGCTTATGGATTAAGGTCAAAGTAGGATTAAAGCAAAAGTAGCTTATTGAGGGCGGGCGACTTTACGGTCATAGCATGATATAGCAGCTCAGTGGCCAAAACTGAGAGAGAACGAGAGCCATGACTCGTAATTAGCGTTTCAAATAGCTGCCTTCATTAACTCGATGACCACTGTGTACCTTCCAGGAGCTCCAATACACTTGTGTAATGATCATTTCTGCGGGTCCTATGCAATCAGGGATATGTTCAGGGAAGTGGTGACACGGCCGGTGTACCGAGAAACCCAGGCTATTACGAGTAGCAGTGCCACGTTATGCGTGTGGTTAGACGCCGTATGGCAGCAACAGCGCATTGTCCAACTTATAGAAACAGTGGTTAGGCTAACGGTCAAAAGTAGTTATGGAAAATGTGCACTGTACCACTGCACTTTGTTGTGCAAGTTAGACGGTGAATCTTTTACTCTTCACCGTCTTTTTAACCTTGAAGAGGTTATGAAAACGGTGATGTGGTATTTTGTCCAGTACAGTCAATAACAAAAGTTTGCAGCATGCGACACCTTCAAAAAAAACCTATTTTACCGCTTAACTTCGCCACATAACCTCAAATTGAACGTTTGAATGTGTAGAGGTTTTTGCGATGTACAGGCTGTAACATTTAATTCGAGGTTATGTTCACAGGGTAAGCGGTGTAATATAGATTTTCCCACAGTTTCGCGTCCGGTAAGCTTTTGCTATTGACTGTACATTTAAAGAATACAGCTGTTGTGTTCATTAGACTAGACAGTGGAAAAAGCTAGTCGAAGAACTGAAACATTATGTTGTCGAAGTTTTAAGAGATTTAGTGCGAACGCGTTAATTCTTACTAGATGTGGGTTGGTGTTTCCTTGCAAACTCTTCAGGCTTTCCGAAAATAGACGTCAAACGTTGTTATTTGGCTTAAGAACCGTTACCTCTTCAGCAAACTGAAGCGCTAGAGAATCATGTAGATGCTGATACGCACAATTTCTTTGATACCTCGGCGACATTTTCTAACATATGTGCTGAAACGCTCCGTTTCACGCGCACTTAGTGCCAAAGAACGCCTTCGTAGTACTCAATGCTTTCCTTGACACTTTCTATGACAAGGCTGCCTCGCGTCCACTGTTATTTCAGTTTGAAAGAGCGAGCAAATATTGGCCTCATACTGACACCGGATTAGACGTGAGCTTGAAGCATTGATCGTCCACAAGGTGTTGAAAGGGAGCAATAAACTGGGAGAGAAAACTGATGTCGTGGCTTTATTTCCCAGCTCACGTGGCGTCTTCTGAGAGAATTGCTTCACTTTCCTTTCCCAGTCAGACACCAAAAAAGCCTAAAAAAAAGAAAAAGAGAGGAAGAGAGAGAGAGAGAATAAGAGATGAAAGTACTAAAACTGAAAAAGAAAAGAAAATGTGGTGCAAAATACACAAACAAGAAACAAGAAGAAATCGAGAACGAATCGGCACAGTTCGAGAATCTAGCGCAGGACGACGACAAGCATCGAAGGGGCGTGAGTTTAAGACGTTAATCTTCTGCGTCGCTAGTTGCGAGAGCGAGTCGCACCCGGCGGTTCGAAGGTTGTGATCAGGCACCGGACACGGCCATTCATCATCCAAAGACAAATTCGCGGCCCCAAGAAACGACTTTTCGCAGTTACGGGGGCGAGCAATAAGACACGCGGCGGCAACAGCACACCGTGGCAAAGTGGGAAAGATGGAAGAGCACAGCACAACTGTAGAACAAACGTGAAAGAACACAAAAAGAAGAAGAAAAAAAGAAAGCAACGCAGTTAAGACAAGAGGGAAGACAGTGTATCGAGCGGCTGCCGGTGGAACCTCTCTCTTATTCTTCTGTCGGGCCACGTTTCAACTCCCCAATTGAAAAGCTAGTAGAAAAAAAAAAGCGAAGAAAACACGCACGCCAATTGCAGCGCTTTCTTTTCGGACCCTTCTTCTATCTTGCTTCGCTTACTCGTTCTCCTCACGACTCCCTTCTCTTTTCTCTTCAGGGTACTTGCTTTGTCAGACGCTCTTCGACAGCTGTCTTGGGAATCGTTGAACACTCGTTCGTGAGATCAATCATAGGTGTCTCTTCCTTATTTGTTGCGAGACACAGTAAAATAAAAAGGAAGAGGAGAAAGAGAGCAAGGAGGAAACGATACTCACTGCTTTCATATTGTTTTCAGCGCCATGACTATTTGATTGGAGTCCTTCCAGTGACCTCGTTCTTCCGAACTCATTTTAAAGTAATCTATTGCCTTTTGCTGTTCTTGTTTCCCTCGGAGAATGCTTTTGAGGAGGCTTCTGTACTTCTACGTTCGCAATTTATTCCGCGTGTTTCTTGCGCGGTGTGCTTTGATAGCCTCATAACGTGTAAACAATGCTGTTGGTGTTTTCGGGATACGCAGAAAACGCAGAAATATTTTCACAGCCACAACAGCAGGACATCTGTTTCTTCAGAAGCATTGCTTTTGTTTCTTTCTCAGCCGATACTACACTGAACGTAAAATCCGCTGCTGTGGACAGGGGAAAAGCTTTCGCATAATGTTTAGGTTTTGAAGGTGTCGCTCCCTGTTGAAGTGGAAGCAACGTTTCTTTGCCCGCACGACGAATCTTTCAAATTCTGTCACTCACATATTCGAGAATCAAAACCCATGACATAGGCGTACACAAGCCAAGCTTTTCATTTCATCAAGTGTGTTTTTAGTGGTTGGTCATGCCTAAGAAATACAAACATAAGCGGAGACTGGAAAATATGAATAAATGGATACAATTACGCGAGAAGAGCAATTGAGGCAATGGCGCAAAGAAGTAAAAAAAAATCCCTTGAGTGTCATGAGCACGCTATGTGCCTCCTAGTCACACCTTAAGTTCTGTAGCAATGCTTTCTGTCTCCCCTTACCCCGTCCCCAGTGCAGGGTAGCAAAGTGGATATTTTTCCTTCCGGTAAACCTCCCTGCCTTCCGCCCATCATCTCTCTAGATATAAGAGGAAGAAGTGGGAACTCGAATTACGTGCTAATATATTAGAAGCTTAAGTTGGGCTATCTTTTGTGTGCAATGCACAGATGACTTCAGTCTTGTTGATGCTTAAGGCACGTTGCAGTAAACATAGCCAAATGTTACGGGGAGCAGAGGACACAAGCGCTGATATCTAACAAGCGGTTGTTCGGCGTATCCAACAGCTGTACAAGACCGTTTTGATTGATTTTCGGGATTTTGCGACTATACAGAAGACGACGCGGGAGAACAAAGGAAGGACTTACAAAGAGAAAACCAAATCACCTGAATTGTGATGAACGCAAAACCGTGGAACAATTCATCTTGCAGATATGAGACCTCCAAGTCTTTCACTTCTCAATGCCTGCCCATAAAAATTTACTGGACGCCAGGGCTCGTCGCTTTAGTTGCCTTAATATTTGTCCCGTTTTAACCTTCCTTACACTAGTGCATGTTGCTTGCAGCGTGGCGTGGAAAGGAACAAGGACGATGAAGACCCTACACAAGGTCTTATCATCCTTGTTTGTTACCGTGCTGCGCTACATGTCAGCTTACTATATACCAAAGAGGACAAATAGATACTGTTGTGTATCTTGCGCCAGCAAGCCTAATTAGCCATAATTTCAAAATAGTACAATCTTTCTCTTGGTTACGGGCACCACAAGAATGCAATCGTCCTAACAGTGTTGGTGTACCGTATCTTCGCAGGCCAAGAGACGACCGTGACAGGCCTGGTGGGCGAGTCGGTGCGGCTGCCCTGTGACGTGGACGTGAAGCGCTGCGGAAACGTCTACTTCATTACGTGGACCAAGAACGTCTCGGACGTGTGGAAGCGCATCTACCTGTACAGCAATGACGTGGAGAAGCCGCTCCAGGAGCTGGCCAACCCGGACCGGGCCGATTTCTTCCTGCGCAACTCGACCGCGCAGCTCGAGATCTTCCCGCTGCGATTGGCCGACGAGGGCCAGTACAAATGCGACGTCACCTACGTCAGGGGAAAGTGCCCCTCCCTCTCCTACGCCAACCTTATCACCTTGGGTGAGTGCGTTAAACCGAGTATTAACAGCACGCCATCGTGCTTACCATAGTGTCTTCTTCATTTAGCGCTGGTTAACCGAAATGAGATACGCAGGCTCCGTGGGTTCAAGGAACGTTATGCGCTGTAACTTCGGCGCGCCTGAAACTTGTTATACAGTTTGCACACTTATTTTTTGTGGTATTGAGTAAATTATGTCTACTTTATCCTTCACGCAGTTCGCCAATATTGTTGTCACGAATAGCCTATTTAGCTTCCAGAGACAACGCGTTTTTCTGCTGATAAGGTAAAGCTAGGAAATGTTATTTTCCGAAGGTAACTTTGGCTCAGCACCATCCTGCAAGCTACACTGAGCGGAAAAAACTTTTTTCACGTTTTCTTTGCTTTCAACGGACTCCTGCGGCTAATGCTATGGGCCTGTTGTAGACGCAGAAATCGAGTCTAACTTCGGAAGATGGTGAAGACGAAATCATGTCGCAAATGAAGAAGTTCCGACGTAAAAACTAGGCACGGAGAACTAAAAGACAGGGTAAGAAAAAAAAAGGAAGGCTCTTGTTTCTTCATTAGTGCTCCAGTAATACGCGAGGCGGAAAGACAATTCCGGCTATTCGGCGCTACCGGTCAGGAAGGGGGGCCTCAATCAGATTGTTCCTGGAGGCAATGGTGGGAGGGCGTGTTCTATACGTGCATTGTTCATTCCGATAACCGGTCAGAAAGATTTCGGCCGGATCACTTCCCCCATCCTCCCTCCCCCTCCTTCTTCCTCGTTGCTCGTTCTTATTTCACCTTATTTCTTTTATCGGAAAGAACACAACGGGTAGCTGGAATACTAAACGAAGACCGATATCATTCTCCGGGTCCATTCTAGGGACACACTCAGCGCCAATCGACTGCCTCGCATTCTACGATTGTTCTCGTGAACGGGGCCCGGGAAAAGATGGGGAAAGGGGAGGCGGCGCTCGTTTTATCTTCATATCCCGATTTCCACTCAGATTCGGCGCTCATTTGTGGCCTTCTCACAGCTCATTAAGGCCAAGGGAAAGCAGGACCGCAGATAATGTAAAAGCAGGCACTCGCGAATTCTCTGACCCGGCTGCCCGAGCGACACAGCGCGCGTGCATATACTGCCGACAGCGAGAGAGCCTAAAGACCGAGAAAGTAACACCGGCGAAAGAAAAAAGACTTGTACGAGGCTAATTGATCCTGCCTATCGTTAAGTTTCTTATCGTGTTTTTGGACGTCCTTTTTTCTTCCTTTCGTTTTGTTCTTTCTGTCAGAATTAGAGTCGGCACCTTTTCTTTTTTTTGCGCATGTAGAGGTCCTACTGTATTCTACTTCCTTGTCATCTAGCGACGAATTGATCTTCGGGGAAAATAAAAGTTGAAGTTCTTCGAAGTTTCCCCGCAAGTGGGTTCGTTTCTATTGTGCCATTAGCTTCATGTCCAATAAACTTGGTTCCTTCTCCATAGCAATGTAAAGAAAAAGGAAAAAGACCGCTATTACAATTGACCGTTTCGTGCAGGTGGGCTCTAGTTATTCATCTTCGCTAACGTTGTTATATTCATTGTTGCTGTCAAATAAATTTCATATTTATGTATTTCATGTCGTATTAGCGGTTAATATAATTGTTGCCCGTCGATGGATGTTGGGTGTGGGTAAATTCACGGAAGAAGGGAAGTCGCGTCAGTTACGAACCCCCTGGCGTTCCGCTTCGTCCTGTTGGCTAATGTGACATCATATCACATGATATTCGAGCACCTGTTTACAGGTGTGAAAAGCGGAAGCCCAGTCGACCACGCGATTACAGAAGAGGGAATGGCAGAAGATAGCTGAATGCCAGGGAACTTAACAAAAACAAAAGAAATCTGGCTTTTTAACATTCACTGGGGGAGAGAAGAGGAGGAGGTTGGCGGCTAGCGTAGCAAAGAGAGAAAAAGAGAAAGGATGGACCGCAAGCGCATCGTAACACTTTATAGAAATGGTCCAATCTTAATCTGGACGCCGAGACGACAGTGAACAAAAATTTTGCCGTCGCGAATCGGCGGGGTGTCCGAAAAACAATGCACTAATGCGGGACACAAAAGGGAAACATTAGGATGAATCCTTGTGCTGGCATCTTTCCCTTCCCTCCCGTTCCACTCACAGGCGAAGTTTATAAATTTTGCGTCGCCAAGGCGCATTCTGTTTGAGCCGTCTCCGCGAAAGCATTGGCGTTAAAGCCTCCCATGCGGCTCAGCCTCGACGCACCAGTGCCCCCAATAAACCGCCGTCCCGAAGACAAATGGACTGCATCCAGAGCTGGCATCCCATTTTATGGATGTGTTCTGCGGTCTGCTGTCCCCCGCTTCACTTCATGTTGCTCTTGAAAAGGACGCTGGGTTTGGCGCGCATTTTCGGCCCGCTTCTCGCGAGTGGTCGTATATCAGAGGGAATAACGAAAAGAATGCGGCGCTGGTTGGCGGCCATTAGGCTTATAGTGCGCAAAACGCGGAAAGGTGGGTTGCACGTGTGTTTTTGGTGGCGAGCGAGGCGGGAATGCGGCCAGAAATCAAGCGGGTACGACGCTTTCGCGTGGTTGAGTGTGTGTGCTGTTAACGTCACCCGTAAAGTGCCTCTGGAAAGGAAATACCGCTGATGGTTCCGCGTTTCAAATGCCACTTTATAGTTCTATGAAGGCCTGTTGCACGATATATGCTACTTTGTAAGATATGCATATATCCGACACTAGGGAGGCCTGCACGTTTTTGACATTGTTGGAGGACGAAAATGCGACGCAGTGCGCAAGCCTTTACTAAAACTGGGAGGTAGGGTAGTCAAGAGGTAGGTAGAAATAACATGACATTCAACGTAATTCCAGGGCCCCTTAGATATCAGTGTGCTAAAAGGAACGCAGGGCAAGTTTTCTTTATAGGTTACCATGTTCTCAATAATCGATATGAAACCGTTCCTTTATGTAGTGTATGGGCTTCTTCACATTTTATAGTGAAGCATTAGTTCGCACGTTTACCCTTACCGTCTTCTTGGAGCACCGCTACGAACGAGGAGATGGGCGCGGGACTTGCTTCTGATGCGCCACTGTCGAGACAAATGGCAACGTTGTGTTGAACATCATTGCGAAACTTGTACGCAGGAAGAAAGAAGAAACATCTTGTGTCTAAGCCCCTCTTGTTCAGAATGGCTTCTTGGCGAAAATTGTACAGCAGAAAATTTTCTGCTGTTCCTTTGTCATTCCGTTTCTAAACCCTTTACAGATCCCGCTGCCTTATACGCGCGAATAAAAAGAAGATTTTCATTAAAGATGGCAAGTAACGCGTCGATTCTGTTGCAGTTAGATTTACCGTCACATCAATGAAACAATTTGACGACGCATGACGATGGTTTGATGGTAATGCGGGCCAGATGATCAATCAATTTTCCTGCTTCCTGAATTGAGGGAAGCCGTATGTACGATCGTGAGCAATATAATATTCAGCACTGAAGCTACCGTAGGGATTTTATAGCGGCGATATGCAACTGCCAAGCACAAAAATGCTCAGAACACTAAGTGTGCAAGCGGAACGGCGTCATCTGCAATATAATACGCCAAATCCGCATGCGCGAATCAGCAGCGGTCATTCGTTAAACACGTACTCAGTGTCATTTTTCGCATCACTCACGATTGTGCATGCTTTGTACATTGGTCCAGATGGCAAACTCGCAGTTTGGAGAACTGGTGAGGTCGCATGCATGTAACCACTGCAAGTGCTTACCTACAGCTTGTTTATGTATCTGTGAGTAGCGAATGGTTACATACGATTATCAACTGGACCAGCAAAGTATCATACAAGATACTTTGCTGGGCCACTTGGTTCATAGTCTTAAAGGAATTTTTGAGCGCAAAAAACGCGACACAAAGGAAGACAGGACGGCAGGACGAGCGCTAAGATAGGATAAAGATAGGATAAAGGATATGGAAGATCATTCAGTCATTCTGTCCACAATAACTCGTGTTTGTTCTGCCCGAGAGATTGAAGAGATATGATGGTATGATCTGCGGTTTGGCCTGAGCAATGACAGAGGCGTTTGAGGATAACATACTGTAGCATTGCCATAAAATATTTGGCCCCATTGGCACTGCGACACCATTCTGTCTGAATCCTTCGTGTTCCCCCATATATTGTAAGATTCATGTTTACACCATGACCCGCGGCGCGCAGGACATTCGCCTCTGAGTGAGAGTTGTGCTAGCATGTAAATACTACGCAAATTGAGAAGTAACTGGCTCTCATTCCTGACGTAAACATTAAAGTTCGGCTGAGCAGCGATGCCAGAATTTGCGACAAAATTTGCGCCATCGTCCAAGACTGCCACGTAAAACCAACGATACGAATGTATACCTATTCAATTGCATTGTGCGCACGTAAGTGCTTGGCGTCACAGACATGAACAAGTGCAGTGGAACAGAAGGTACAGGAAGAAACTGAAATTTTCATAATTGTGTCAAGCTTCCATGCTTGCGGATGCCTACAGGAGGAGCTGTGAAGTCAGCGCTAACCTAAAATGCGCCGAAGCGTGTGCTCGCTGCTCCTACTCTTGTGGTGCAGTCCGTACAGTGTTCTGGTGCCGTGCGCACTGCAGAGCCTTCCTCATCGGCGAGTACTGATGAAGAATAGAAAGCTGGGCTAGTTGGAAAGTATGCATGATTGACGTAGCGCTAAAGACGAAGACTCTGTGTTTTCTTACGTCTTCGTCTTTAGCGCTACGTCAATCATGAGTACTGATGAGACATCTGCGTCAGCTTGCACGCGGCCCCTAGGGATGCCACGTAAGACGGAGGCAGGGTGCGACCTAATGAAGGACTGTTGCGCCATGACACCTACGCAGTTATGTGACTCAAGAGCGCGGTAAGCGAATGAGAAGGCGATATGAACGGGGCACGATTTAAAGCCGAAGCTTCAGCGTCCCAAATTTTTTTTATAGACTCTGCTAAACCCTACATTATTATCTGTATGTTAGGATGATGCCAGTTTCAAAGAAAGCCAGACACTTAACCGGACGCGTTTTAGAATTTATTAGCCTAGTGTGGCCACCATGCGAAGAACACGAGCAGGGTTCATGACGTCACGTGCTCTAAGTGTTGGCGCTGAATTCAAAAATGAAACTTTAAGCTAATTTGCTCTTGTAACGTGGAACACAATATGGCAAAATTGAGGACAATACAGTTTGCGGAGAACAATTTGTCAGACTGAATCACCTTAAGTGCTTCATTTGAGTGTCCCTTCAAGGGAGTGCTGACACTACCTTAGGGTGCCGCAGCAGGGATATTGTTCAGTTCCCCGCCCTGCAGTGTAAACTCTCTCCATGCACTGGAGCCAGGAAGCTTGCATAAATTTTGTCGCCCAGTGTCTGAGAGCCATTCCCACTGCAATGGACAATATCATGACACGCGAACAAAGTCCTGAAATCGCTGTCGGAGCCGCAGGGCGACAAGTCAAACTTGCTTGCAGTGCACCACGTGCAAATGAGAGCACCCGACAGGGCTGCTGCTAGTACATAGCGAGTTGCTGCCTCCATGCGACTCAGACGTACGTCAGATTGTGCTCGCGCGTCAACATAAAACCACCCCTCGATATCAAAACCGACAGAGGGTTTTTAAGGTAGGGTCTTGTTCTGTTTGTTCTGCTTTGCTGTAACTTGATCGCCGTGGAGAGGTTACAGCCCACGCATGTGATCTGGTACACCACTTTTCTGTATTGAGCATAGAAAAAAAAAAAGGTATTGGTTGCACAGAAAGAATTAAACAAGTAAGTAAATCAAATAGCAAACTGAAACAACTGAAAAAAAGAATAACAGAACAAGACCTTGATCAGTTAGCTGGCGAGAGTTCACTTTATTCTAAAACGTTTACAGTGAATCATTTTTGTCCGTGCTAGACTGAACATCACGCGATTCGTTCATAAACATCACTGCCCATAACTGCCCGTCACAAACACTTATCTTGTTCTACGTCAGCTGAGAAATATTTAGGATGTAGTGGTAGAATACATATCATACGCGTACCAACGCACTACGGCACTCTTATTAGGGTTCTGTAGCATACCGGCTGTCCTGAAGGGGTTAACACTTCCAGCACTCCAAGCCTCTTATTTCCTTGACTGACACTAGTGATACTGTTTTAGATCAAGGTCGCAAAAATTTCCAAAGCTCGTGTTAATGAGATTCATTGCAAGCGTATGCCAACGTGCGCGCACCATTTCACTTCACAGCGAAACCCAGCGTGCCGGTGATCGAGATGCAAGGGCAGACGCTCGAGAGTGGTGCCACGGTGGGACCGCTTCAGGAGGGCGACGTGCTCAGCCTGACATGCAAGACGTTCGGCGGCAAGCCCATCCCCAAGGTGGCGTGGTACAAGGGCGACCTTCAGCTGTCCGCCACATTGGACGAGAGCCGCGGTGAGCGAGGCGCGGGAGACGTGGCGGCCACGTTCGCTACGCCCCTCAGCCGCCAGGACCTCGGCTCACGCTTCGAGTGCACCGCCACCAACGAGGCCCTCGAGCAGCCCATCCGCAGCTGGGTAGAACTCGATCTGCACGGTAAGCGTTTAGCTTCCGAATATCTATCTATCTATCTATCTATCTATCTATCTATCTATCTATCTATCTATCTATCTATCTATCTATCTATCTATCTATCTATCTATCTATCTATCTATCTATCTATCTATCTATCTATCTATCTATTGAAAATGTCGGAATAAACAAGGTATTGTGCTTTCATTACCTTACAAAATTTTATGGCACACTTTACATATCATGCAACTATAAAAAAAGGAAAAAAAGGAGAAGAGTACGCCGAACGTTGATTCTGCACCGTATCCTTCGTCACGTTTCGGCTGGCCTTCGTAAATGTAACAATATTAATTTGTTGTGCTTTGCGTCCCAAAACCAAGATATAATTATAAGATACGCCGTAGTGGACGGCTGCGGCAATTTCGACCACTTAAGGTTCTTTAGCGCGCACTCACATAGCACAGTTCACGGGCCATAGCGCTTCGCCTCGGTCGAAATGCAGCCGCCGCGGCCGGGATTCGATCCCGCGACATTCCGGGGAGCGGCCAAGTGCCATGGCCACTTGACCACTTTGACAACGCATTTTTCAAAGTCAAAGAGTGTACTGCTTGCTGCTCAATCTGATGATATTACGAAAAAAAGGTGTACCCATTTCGGATTTAGTTAGTCACCACGCCTCTACTATTTTGCATGCGGTTACCGAGAGAGTGTTCTCAACATCGTCACGAAATGGTATCTTGATGCGAAATGGCCTATCTTCAGTGATGCAGTATCATCGTCGGCATGACATTATTCGCAGAACCTATGGCAGTGACAAATGACGTTGTACCACATTTGGGAACAAAGCGCTTTTTCCCCCTCTTAGTTTTCCCTCGTCAGCTTCGTATACTTAAACGTCTAAAATCTTTAATATCTTTTTGCATAGCGAAAAGAGAATAATGCGATTATACGAACATTCTACGCGATAGTGTGATCGCGTTTAGGTGAACGAAAGAGACAGCTGAAGGATTTTGATGGCTTTTTGAACAAGCTCGGCCTGACGCGGGTGAACCGCTTACTTGCTCTAGCTCTGGGCGCTTTGGCGTCTTGCACGTCCTATTTTCGTATTCCGTCTTGTATAATATGATATGCGGCTGCATTTAGCAGCGGAGAGATAACGCCTGATGCCGTAACATAATTTAATATGAATGATGGAGGCCTTAGAAGGGAAGCCCTTTTTATGAGGAAGGTCAGGTGTGTAATCCTTATTTTCTTTTTCGTTTTCCTTTTTACTTCGTAAGAGACGATATGCTATGAACCTATCACGTCGGAGTAACGTTTAATCGCTCAAACACATTGCACTAAAATTAGCCGTTGATAACGTCAGTGTTCATCCACAATTTTCGTCTTCGCGTCGTTCCATATTTTTGAAAACAACGCAGCTTGTAGTCCAGTTTATCGTCATAGCCCAGACAGATCGAGCCTGCGCAGTGAGCCCGGTGATAAGAGACTCCTTTTCTTTGTAGACAACAGAAATGTTGTTTTATTTTGAACAAACAAGATCTATTCTAAAATTGTATCCTTAATTATAGTTGAGGTTTTATATATAAAAACCACAATTTGGTTATGAGGCCTGCCTCGTAGTGGAGGGCTCCGGAGTAATTTTGACATTGACAGCGCCCTAAACCTACAAACACGTGCGATTTTCTTTTTGCATTTCTCCATCTAAATGCGTAAAGTTGTATTCTTAGCATTTGGAGAGTGTTAGCGAGAATGGCTGTTGCGTGCACAGGCGAAGAAATAACGAATATTTCTCCATTGCGCAGTCAAAAGTTGTTAGCGCGCGATTACCTGTTACAGGGGAGAAAATTGTACGCAGCTCCCGCTAAGCCGCGCTAGGCCAGATCACAGCGAAGCTGGCTGATCATCGACATCATTATCATCTGCACCTGCATCGTCTTCATCATCATTATCATCATCTCCATCTTCTTCCGCTCACGTGTCGTCGTGACGTCGTACTATGTGATATAGCATGATGTCGAGTTATGCTGGTAGATGTTGCGTCGCCTGGTTGCCGGGCAAGGTCATTTCAAGGTCATATTTCGCGATGGGACAAACTTCGGCTAGCTTAAACAGCTTCACTGCTAAAAACGCAGCGCACAAAATATGAGTTGTTCGGTACAAGCGGAGAAAGAAAATACCTTTTACAGAGGTAGCTTTGTACACGCATCCTAGTATCAGAAATTTACGAGAATTTAATCAGAAAAGATCGACCACATTTGAGCGCAAATTTAGTACCATACAATGGCCGTCTCCTCCCGTCACGTGCAGTGAAGCCCCTCGAGATCGACATGGAGAGCCCGAGCATGCCGGCCAAGGCCGGCACCGCCCTGCAGGTCCGTTGCGTCATATCCGGGGCGCGGCCAGTGGCAGAGGCTGTGTGGTACAACCGGACGACGCGCATGTCTCATCAGCCGCAGCCCGCTGTCGAGCCTCTGGGCGACGGCACCTTCCGCACCGTGAGCGTGCTCGAAGTGGTGCTGACGCGCCACGACCACGAGGGCAGCTTCACCTGCAAGGGCAGCAACCCCGTGATGGACGCCTCTGGGGAGCCGCCTCTCGAGAGGACAGTCGATCTGCTTGTTCTCTGTGAGTGGCACCCTTGCTGTCAGAATAAATACTAAATAATATTTTATATATTTCATGGTAACTTTCTGTATATATATATATATATATATATATATATATATATATATATATATATATATATATATATATATATATATATATATATATATAACAGAATTGACGATGCGCCTCTTAGAGAACGACGGTTTATTAAGTCAACGTTTCGGTCGGAGCCCGACCTTTTTCAAGACGGCTCCGACCGAAACGTTGACTTAATAGACCGTCGTTCTCTAAGAGGCGCATCGTCAATTCTGTTATAAACTAGCGGCAACCCAAGCTATTTTTGCATATATATATATATATATATATATATATATATATATATATATATATATATATATATATATATATATATAATGTGTGCGTGTGTGTTTGCATGTGCGTGCGCGTGTGTTTTGCAGTGTTTTGCAGGCATGCTACATCGCTGTGCATTGACACGGCTGTAAATAGAACGTAATTTGAACTCAGACGGTAGCAGCACTTGCATGAAGAAAAACAGCTTGATGAAGGAAAAGCTCTTTAAGTACATAAGAGAACAAAAAAAAAATGAAGCACGTACGGGATAGCTGCAAACGTTGTGTCCTGAGGCAATCTGAACGGATATAACTCGAAAAGAAAAACACCCAAAAAGTACAAAAAAAAAAAAACCATAAGCGAACGTGCTCGTAATTCAGCCGCAATTCTTCGTGCCGTTACGTGTGCCCCTCCGAGTGGCCATCGTAACTCAATAAGGTCGAAGGGGCTGTAGCTTCCGTACGTTTCAAGGGCAAATAATAAAAAAAAAAAGAAAAGAAAGGAACGCCGATGTGCTAGGCCCCTTCTCACGTACAATGTCGGTGCTCTTATCGAGTTTATCGCTCGGGCATTTATTTTATTCTCGCATCATTCCCGTACGCGCCCGTGCAGTCGAATCACTCGAACGGACACGTACAAAAACTAAGCAAAACAAACTATGTAGTAGCAAAGGCTTCTTTCGATAAAAGCAAAAACAACCAGCACACTGCGAGTCATCGAAGTATCTTGGAAGAAAAGGCAGAGTAAAGGGAACGTGGCCTAAGGAAAAACGAGGTAAGGGAGCAACATCCCTCTTTTTTTGCCTCTCCTTTTCTCACGAGGTACTTTCTGACTCCTTGCTTTACCGAGATCTGCGCCTCCATCAGCGCGATTAAAGCCTCGGGCCGTACCACAGACCGTTAATGATTAATAATGCCTGCGCCGTTTATGCTCCAAAGGTGTGCACCTCTAAATGATTCAGTCGCGTGAGGAAGCTCCACTGCTCTCGCACGGCACCCCGCTACACGCAGGGTCGGTGAAGTTAGGGCCGAAAAAAAAATAGGAAGGAACAAGCGTGTGGCTACAGAGCCAAAGAAAACGTGGATAGCAAAAAAAAAAAAATGAAATAAAGGGGGAAATGGGACAAGGACGCAACGGGAACTCGAGAATTATTTAAAACGATTCCACGGAGTACTCCCCCTTGTGCACCGCTAAGTGAACTCGCGGTGCCAAGGTGTCCGCTGGATGACGAAATGCTTGCGCAATAGGGACCCATAGGGACGCTATAGATGCCTTGGGGAAAAATTTTCCCTTCTTCCGAACAAGTGAACGGCCACTTCAATACTCCTACGAAGCCTTTTACTTATTCTTCGTCCTTCTTTTATTTCCCCCAGCTCTTTTCTTTTTCTGATCTTCACGCTTAGCGAACCTGTTTGGGACGTGATACCCACTTGGAACACAGATCTCGATAACTTACCGTCTCCAACTTTCCTTCTTTTAGTACATGATCTACGAGGAAGTTAGCGACCCAAACTTTCTTCCAGGAAGCAGGGCAACTCGCAAGAAAACAACTCCTACTGCCGTGCTTGCGTGCTATCAATATGGTCTGTCGTAGAGGTAGATCGAAGGGAAGAAACGCCTCTTAATTCAGTTTGCTTCGCGTGTTGGCTTAACTGACACTTGGTGTAGTAAAGAGCACGTCGAGTATTATTGAAGCACTGTCGCGGAGCAAGGGAGACTATATACGAGCACACTGTCCAAGGGTCGAAGTTAAAGCGACCAAGTTTGACTGACACGTTATTGATAGGGACGCGTAAGAGGCGTCTTGGAACGTCACAAGTACGAAGAAAAACAGCTTGAGAAGAAGTGTTTGATCAGACGTGAAAAAACAAACAAACAAAGAAACCATAAACGAAGTAGCATAAACAAACCGTCTGGGCACAGGAGGCCATTAGGAGGCCCGGTTTGACTTTTTCCTTAGGTTCTTCTGATATCTGTTATTACCGAAGAGACGGAGACTGTTTACCGCTGTCAGTAAATTACCAATCTTTACTGCATAATAAATGGAGAAATAACTGATTCTTCACTCCGCATTTCATTAAGCTGGCACTTCCATGTGTCATATTTTTAGCTGAAAAGGTGCATTTTGTCGAGCTACGCAAATAGCTGATGCGTTATTCTACAACAGCTGTCTGGCTTGAAAGATTATTGTTTGAAGCTTAGAATTAACGTATCTGAATATAAGGTGACCAATATACTCGTGATGAGTCCCATCAAGTAATGGTTAATTTAAGCGCCGTATCACTTTCAAACAAGTTAGATTATCCTGTACTTAATGTATTTATACAGACCGTTCATATTTCACAACGTCAAATTCACTGTAATAAGGATGAAGAATTTCATTATACCTAAACGCACTTGGTATTAGACGGGGAAGCCAGAGCATAGCCAGCTAGAAACAATATATCCAAGCTGCTGTTGCAGGTCTCGTGAAGTACCCTCAGTATTAAAGCTATCTTATTACTAGCCTGAAGATTCCAGCAGGTAAAGACACGGCGACTAGAACAGGTGAGCGCACAGGTCAAAGCCTTATTACTCAACTTCCTTTCATTATTAGGACAAGTGATCATTAGCGATCACTGTGTGCGGAGGAGGCCAAAAACAGGAAAAAAAAGCGCATAAAACGCAAGGGAGTGACAGGATGCGGGGGAGGCTGGTTGTCCCGTTTCATAATGATCTTCCTCCTTCGGAGCCTTTGAACACTGGTTGTTAAGCAGTGCGCGCACACTCGCGACAACAAAAGTACGGACCACAGTCACCGCCCTTCAGTTCGCGCTGCCGGCGTTTAATTTACGAGCCCCGTCCTTAGACCCCAACCTGCCATTTCCCCTTTCTTTTTTTCTATTTTTTTCCCCGCACTCCATGCCAGTTTTCCTTCTTTTCTGAACGGATCTCTCCGCAGAGGACACGGCGCAAAATAAGCCAAGCTCCGTCGCTGCCGAGGCTTCGAGAGTGTCCTGGGATGAGTAGACCGCGCTAATGTCGGCCCTATTTCCGGCCAAAGCGGGTGCCAGAAGAGCGAAGCAATACCGGCCGGCTTCCGCTGAGGAAATTGCTCGGCGATACGAGAGCTCTTCGGGCAGGCGCGCACAAGAGCCGCTTGCGGGAAGTGAAAGGAAGTGGGGGCGGTGGTACCTCAGAGAGGTAGAGACGAGAGCGGCCGCCGGCTCTTCAAGGTGTATGCCAGGCCCGTCGGGCTAGGCCTTGTCGGAAGGCATGGGGCAGCTGCTGCATGCGTCCTGGCTGGCATGCCCGAGTCCCTGGTTTCCGAATCCCGAAGCGCTGACGCCATTAAGGTGCCCCTACCACGTCGCCTACGCGGGCCTGACTTAGCGCGGGCGCAGAGTGGGCGGCGCTGACATATGACCGTGTCTACCCGAGTCATCGCTGGGCCATATTTGAGGCTGCAGAGGGTCAGAGAAAACTGAATTACAGGCTCTGCCTTTCTGGACCCGACGCTTTTACCGGATGCAAAGTTGACGCCTCCGTTAGTCTGTCCTTGTGGAAACGTCTCAGCTCGCCGCCAACTACTGCAGCTGAGCGCAGTTTGCGAAGAGAGAAATTGGCGCAGAGTCGCACTTGGCGTTGTTCGAGCAAACATGCACGCCAGAAGGGTGGTAGAAGGATAGAAAAACTTGCCCTTTAGCAGCCCGGTGCTTTTGAGACGGTTAAGCATCAGTTGCTGAAGATAAAGTGTTCGGTATTTCTGTGGGCCGTGAACTTAAGGAGCTAACACTTACAGAGCATTGAATAGAACCGAAACATTGAACGCCACCACTGCAGAGGAGGAGGAGGAGGAGGAGGAGGAGGAAAGGAGGAAAGACAGGGAGGTTAGCCAGTGCTGAGACCGGCTGGCTACCCTGTGCAGGGGAAGAGGGGTGAAGGGAATGAAAGATAACAGAAAGGAGACACGACAGAGAATCCAAATGGGGCATTTGTGGTTCGCAGTACCCCCTACTCTTACCAGCCCCGTCCCACCGGGGCCGTTTCCGTCAAAGCGCTGTGCATTGTAAAGGTGTGGGGCAGATTTGGCGCCTCCCTCAGGTGGTAAGAGGGGGCAGTGACGAGCCTTCCCTGTTAACGATTCTCCCATCGCTGTACGCACTCTCGAAACTTGTATCGCGACGGCGGTGGAGAGGATTAAACATCATTTCCTTATGTAAATAAGGTGTCGCTTGCCATATCGTCATAAGAGCGTACATGACACGCCATCTCCTTTGCATATATTTATCTTATTCAGGGACGCGTTGTCACTTTCTCGGTCGGTCCTCCATGCAGAAGCGACCGTGTTATCTCAATCGGTAAACATTTCGAAAGATTGGTCCCGTCCCGGATTTCGCAAGCTCATCCTTTTCGCGCAGAAGCGTTTAGCATTTTGCATCATCCCGCAAACTTCGGCCTTCGACACAAAAAGCCCCTCCCCTCACACCTCGCCCCCCTTCCTTCTTTACCCCCCCCTGCCCCACTCCGGAGGTTTCACGCTTCAGTTCGCCGATTTGAAGTCGCGAGAAAAAAAAAAGAGAAAGGGCAATCATTTCCTCATTTCCCATTTCGCTCACATGCCCTGTGGTTTCGGCGATAGATGCGCAGTGTCAAGTGTTATAAAAGTGAGCCCTCTTTTTCGGGGGAAAACAGCCGGGCCAGCCTTTTAAAAAAGAGAGCCGTCCCTTGTGTGTGTGTGTGGCAGCCGGATTTTTCGGCGGCGCACTACTTCTAATTTCATTGTGCGGCACGTGTGAGGCTGCGCGTCCGCGTGTGATGCTTAGATGGAGGCTGACGGGGAGGATATTTGCAATGATGGATGCGACAGAAAGCGTTTCGTATCACGCTTGCTTTGGCGCTCGAACAAGGAAGAACCTTATGCCGGCGTGGGAGCAGCCATTTGCAGGCAGGACACGTTTTCCGTCCGCCATTACTCAAAGCGAGTGTTCGGCGCAAAGCCCGTCGGCAAGTCTGTGCGTCCCTTTTTCCCTTTTTCATTCTCCCATATTTTTTTATTTCTATGTAAACCTTGATTTTGTTGCGCGCGCGAAATGCGTTAGTCGCCGTGTTTTTATTTTTTTTTCCCGCTAGCCTTTCTCAGTTTAGCTTTCCATATTCTAAGGCTCGCCCTGTTCCCCGTAGAAGTGAGGTTAATGAACGAGAAGAAGATGTTGAGCAATGAAAAAGTGGTTTAATTTTTTTTTTCTCATTGTGAAATTCACTGTAAGTAACCTTCTTTTCCTATGGCTAGCTGAGCGTTACTACGTTAAGAAGAACGAGGCCTGTGGCGCAAGGTCTATGCTCGAATAATGCTATGTGAATCAATAGGATCTTCAGGAAAGGATTTCTGTTATTATTTACCGTATGAAGGCAACCAACTATGCGTGATGCGAAAATGCCAGAGGCCCGTGTACTGTGCGTTGTCAGTGCACGTTAAAGAACCCCAGGTGGTCTAAATTTCCGGAGCCCTCCACCACGGCCTCTCTCTCTCTCTCTCTCTCTCTTCCACTCCCTTTCCCCCACCCCCACAAACGCTTAGCCGTGCTCCCTACGTGGGTTGCAGAAATTAGCGTCATTTCCTAACCGAACCACAATCATCAGGAAATGTATTTAATAAAGCGTTAAGTTTCTGTAGGGCAATGCATGACCAAACAGTTGGCCAAAATGAGTCTCGTAGTTAAAGTCAGTTGGATGGCATAATTGCTCTCTCAACAAAGTTAAGATTAAAGAATTGTAGAAAAATGAAAGAAAGTGAGCGCTTTGAAGAAAATTTAGGTAGCAGTAGCACGTAAGAGGGGGATAGAAAGTAAATAAGAAAACAATAAGCTGAGACATCACAGTGTCTCAAGCATCATGAGTTCAACAGTTCAACGTACAACTAGTTGGTCGAGGTTGCTTTTTAGTGCTCGATTTAATTGCCTCGGGATTCCGTGATTAAGTATGAGACGACTAAGTATAAATCTGCTTAGGCTAGTGTTTCCTTTTTTTTTTTCTTGGCTGTCAGACGCAACTACGTGGCATACAACGCTGTGAATTGTATTTAACACCTATAGACAAACGCGTTCTCGTTCACACGAGTTGAAAGGCCGCTTCCGGTATTTACTGCGTCTTCGAAACCCTGCATACATTAGTGAACAGGAAGATAATGTATTCACTCAGGGCAGTGGTGCCTGGGTTCTTAACAAGGAATTTCTCTTCTCGTGTGTGTGCAGATCCACCAGAGGTCAAGATCGAGCAGAGCCGCGTGGGCGTGGTGAAGGAGGGCGGTCACGTGGTGCTGCACTGCTCGTACACGGCAAATCCGCGTATGATCCTCGACATGCGCTGGTTCAAGGACGATGCGCCCCTGCGGTTCGACCAGGACGATCGGCTAGAACCCAGCAATCCGGGGCTACCCACGCTCACCATACGGCAACTGACGAGGAGGGACCGCGGACGCTACAGCTGCGGCCTTCGTAACGACATCGGATGGGGCAACTCTTCGAACTTTGCCCATTTGGACATCCTATGTGAGTACGCTACCGTGTTTTTTCCTCAGAGAAAGAGACCACCTTTAGCACAAGGGAAGGAAGTTAGCTAGACCTGGTCCAGTTTGCTACCCTACACAGCGGAGGGGGGTTGATAAGGTAGTGTTAGAGAACGTGGATAATTCGCAAGCATGGTGCGGGCTAGCTATAGTGGAGGTCGCCATTTGTAGGAGAAAAAGTAATGTGTTTCATAACTTCTACCATTTAACAAAAATAGCCTACAACTGACGTGAAATACTTATCATGACAGGCTTTGGGCATACTTGAAGGGATGATGATTTGTTGTGGGTTTATTCCAATCTAGTAGACTGCTTAGCTCCGCGCAAGACAGAGGACAAAGGACAGAGGATAACAGCCCATCATAAACAATGTCGCTTTTGCGCCGTAAAACGTAACATAACTAGTAGATGGAAGAGGGTGGAACTAGCCTACCTGTCTAAAGGAGAAATTGTGCCATGTTAGTTAGCGATCATGACGAAAACATGTAAACTCTAACGGGGATCATGAAACAAGCAAAAGAAACTTTAACGACGCTCGCTTGCTATGTGTATTGACACGCGGTTACACTGTTGCTTGTCGAATCAGGCATCATGTGCATTGTATTGTCCTACTTATGGGTGTATCTTGTGCTTTATGCGCCGAATAGTGCGTCACACACCATACCATGTAGAGGTCAGTCTTACTATATTACAGTGCAGTGCCTCTCCGACATAGCTTTTTCTCAACAGCGAACCCGCTGTAAACGGTGGTCACTATAACAAGTGTTCTGCAACCACCAAAATTCTGATTGTCTGTGGCATAATCCTGCCTGCCTGCCGAGAGTGTTGCAGGGAATGTGTTCAGTGTCTCCTGTAGGTGAGGAAGAAGTGTCGGTTGTGCGATTTCCATCGGCTTAAATATTTTGACAATATTCTACACGGCAATTCGACTTGAGGTATAAATCAAACTGACATATTTACAAATTATACTGTGTACTTTTCTAGCAAAAGAAAAGAAGCTATGTTACTAATTTCAATTGATTATCCTAAGCGCTGGTAATATAGGCTGACGAGCTTATAAGCATTTCTTGATACGCAAAAAGTTGAAGAGGACGGTTCTTACGGCTGGTCATTTTCAAACAGAAAAGCGAAACTAAGGTTTCCAAGACTAGAACTTTCATGCCCTAACGAGTCATTTATTTGTCACGCGACTGCTCATGTTTCCCCCTTGGATAAAAATGAAGTAAGCAGGGTCGCGCCTTACCAACAAGGCTCACTTTATGCTTGCTTACATAGTCACTTCGTTCATTGGCGTGCACCACAACGCGAAACTTGTGTTCGAATATTTTCTATTGTGTTGGTTTGGAAAATACGCTTTAAATTGGAATGCTAGGAAAAATAGCCGTCTCAAAGCTCATCATGTCTATAGAAACACTTTTTTCCCGGCATGGACGACATTATACAAGTCTTTTATTCGGAGGTCAATTGTGGGCATTTTTGAATGAAAGTTATTTGTTTTATAAGAGCAAATACGTCTTTGTCGGTTAACTCTAGACATTTTAAAACGCGTGTGAGGATAACAGTATCGTGCGTATGGCAGATTGCCTAATTATCGCTTCTGCATATTTTTCGAGGAAGTGCGAGCGTGCTTGGATGAGTGTCCTGTATGCTGCTCTACGGCATGACGTAGCGGAGTTGCCCCCAGTTAGCTCACACTCCAAAGTTAGTAAAAATGCTTGTTACATACCCCAGGTACCACCAGTATACATTCTTTAACTTCAACTGTAGTTGCACCCGGCCGATGTTATGTAGACAAAGTCATCGAAACTGCTGCGGCTTTCATAACTCTGTATAATTTTGGCGGTATATAACTTTCTTAAAGCATGTGTAGAGTTAGCGCGCCGTTCTGTCGGGTGATGAGAATAAATGTTTAGTATTTCAGAGTAAAATATAATGTTATGAAGCCATGGATCTCTCTCCAGCTTCTCCCCGTCGCTCTGGTATTCGTTCTACCTTAGCCACTAATTGCGGTTTCGCTCAACCTCCAGCTCTTGTTTCGTTAGCGGCTGGTTTTAATATTACTGTACGACACAAACCTATAATAATGCCTAAATACATAAGAAGACAGTGAAAGGCAGTGAAGAAAGGCAGTGAAACTAGGTCACCTTAATTAACTTTTTTTTTTCTTTTTTTACCAAGATCTCGCGTTTCCTGGGTAAGTTACGGTTTCACGGTCTTGCTTTTCCTGGAAATTAGGCCACCTTGATGGTGCGTTCCACTCAAATTAAGCAAAACGCTAAAAGTGGTATTGAAGTTCTCTTAACGTGGCTTACATCTATTCTCGCTGTGCAACGTTCTCGATTTATTAAAATAAATGTGAAAACATTTTAGGCGACCTTAATGTTCCCTTCGAATGTCTTGAGTGGCGCTAGCCCTTCGCGTTTCGCGGGCTTTAGGTCCCCTCCCTGACGTAGACTTCTGGTTGACTGCCATGGACTGTAGGTAACTTTAGGTAGACGGGCTCATGCGCGCATATACAATATGGGCACAAGCCATGCGTGATTTCTTTCTTTCTTTCTTTCTTTCTTTCTTTCTTTCTTTCTTTCTTTCTTTCTTTCTTTCTTTCTTTCTTTCTTTTTCGTGTGGCTTATAGCCGCATATTAATTGCGGTGCGCATTTACCTTGATTCCGTTATATTCATTATTTACTCTGAGATGAATTCACTAATGTAAACTTATGTTCTGAGATCACACCTACCTCGTACAAATATAAACTTGATGTTTATGTACAAGTTTTGTTTTTCACATTACTTTTATTAACTACCCCTGCGCTGAGGAGACTCAGAGGTGTTGAGCACGAAATGTAATGACGCTAGGGACTAGTGTCGTGAGAAAAAAAATTACGGCGCCGCCTTTTCGATTTGTTACATACACAAAGATGTCGGAGACCCATGAAGCAATAATTAAACGAGCATCTGAATTAAGAAAGGAGCGAGCCGAAGTGACTGAACGAAGATATATCTCCGAAATATGAAGCGCTGAGCAAGTCACACCATGCATATACGCCGTCAGACCCCTCTTTACCTTCGAAAATATCAATCGTGTGCCGTCCGTATTGTCGTCTCTCGGAACACAGGCGTCTCGTTGACAGGAAACAAACATATGGCAATAAATTCAAAACAAGTATCGTAAGCACCAACGCATACATTGCTTTTCTCGTATAAACCGGAGGGTATTCTCGTCACTGCATGCCAAATGTCTGCTACTAAGAAAGCATATCTATGGAAGCGTGCATCACGCGTTCACTTCAAAGCCTAAAAGGGAAATCCATCATCTCTCAAAGCCTCGAGGGGGCGTAAAGTTTAATGTAGTGAAACGGCAAACAGCGGAGTTCACATCTTGAAAGCTATCAAGGGGTCCCACGCCATGATTCACTTTTCAGAAGGAAGGCCCTCTCCTGCCGAACCTAAACGACAAACAGTGTAAAAAAAATGTACGTACAAAAATGCCTACGTAGAAACAGGGCTATCTTTCAGGGTGACTCGGCTTCTCTGCTTAACGTAACACGGCACCGTAGACAAAATACAACAAAAGCAGGACGTAAAATTGAAGAAGCTAATATATAACGCAGTCGTGTTTTTTTTTTCCTTTTATAGAGAAATAAAACTGACGGAATAACACGGTAAGCTAGCAGGCAGCGAAGGAAAGGGAATGAACTGAAGCGCATTAAAGTCCGTTGAGTTACAAAAAAAAAAAAAAAGAGAAACAAAATATCTAAAAATTACAGATACAAAAAAGTAGCATCGAAGCAGACCCAAACGTATCTTTCCTCCCCATGGGAGCACGCACAATACGTGCATATATTCGGATCACTACCGGCAGCTTATTCAGCACGCTTCACGCTTCGCTGTGCAGCGCGCATACGCGCCGTTCCATTACCCGCCACGCAGTCATTCACACGAGCGGCGCGAAGTGCGACCCTGCCGCGATACTTCCGAGTACCGGATTGATTCCTCCCAGAAGGCATCTTTTTTTCCCCTTCTCTCTTTTATTATTCATTACACGTCTCGAAGTGCTCTTCAGGAGGGTGTCTTGGTGTCCTTAGTCGGGCTGTCTCCATAAAGGAAACATCGACAAGGTATTGTTGATATTTCACCTGCTTAGAGGATAAACGTATAACCTGAAGGTTATACGTTTATAAACTTATAATTTTATAACCTTATATAATTATAACCTTATAATTTTAGAGAATGTTGGTTTGCTAGTAGACTTCTCTACGTTTACTGATAGCGGTTTACTGGAAAAGTGTACGTGATCGGCAACGCTGGTTGCGACATCTGCAGAGCCTTGCCAGAGTCACACAAAGCTAATGTTACTGTGACTTTCATGTTTCGCTTGACTGCCAGTGTAAAGCATTGGCTGTGAGATAACTAAACGACAGCACTGTAATTAATTTTCTTTTGGCAAGACTTCTTACACGTCTAAAAATCAAATCTAATGCATTGTAGTTACGCAAACTGCCCGTAGTTGTCTCTACCAGCTCTACTTCTGCCCTAAACTCCTCGTGATAACCGGTATACGTAAACGTAAAGAGGTCTGCGGACAAACTACAGTCCTCTGTTGTCTGAATTTGTGTTTAAATGGGAACTCCGGCGTTTTTTTTTTTTTTTACTATACTCCGATACGGCTGTTTTCCAATGGTACTAATAGTTCTTTAGCAGCCAGGGTGCTCTCGTGTACTCATAAACTGACCAAGAAGTTTAAATAACCAAATGAGCGATGTGTTCAAACCGAAACCGAAATGTTTAGATGCTTCGTGCAGCGTTTGCGATGACGTCAGAACCTTCCTGCCGCCAGAAATATGCAGCTGGTGTCAGGAATGTGGCAGTGGCGAAATCATCCGACAATGCATTCAGTTATGCCAGATTTTCTGAAGTTGACAGCGACGATTTGAGCGCTGAAGTAATGACGGCCAGCTTGCTCGGTTAGGCAGCGCTGTAGGTAATGACATTGAAAACACAGGGCGCCCGCATGGCAACCCGCTAAAATTTAAAGTAAACAAATATTTGCTTTCAAGAAAACTAAATGACTTGAAACCACCTGGCTCCGCATGCATTATTAAATCACCGAGCAGAGCATACATTGAAAATTTCATTGAGATTTGTGGACAACGAACATTCACAGGACTCGCCCTTTAACAGTGTAAGTGAAGAAAATTGCGTGATTATCTGAGGGTAAAAGCGCGCAGTCGGGAAACTAGCTGTTCGACGTCCCCTCTTCCACTCGAGCTTCTCGCGCAATCAAGCCCTTTTTAAGTTTACCACGAGGTTCGTTGTGTTTGTGCATGTTATATACGATGGTATAGTACTGGTGACCTTTTCAGTCGCGTCTATCCTGGTCGTCGCAAACATTGCGAAAAGATATGCTTATTAAGGGAACAGTGGCTGATGTTAACGAGAATTGACTTCTATTGCTCGCCCTCAAGAATGTGATGTCGGCTGACCCCAATTAATTTGTGTCCAGCGAGCTTAGCTCCATTGACGCGAATGACCGTCTCTACCGGTCTTATCGGCTTCCTCTTGGATGGATTAAAGATACGAAGAGCGTGTTCCGCTTATCCGCTTTTACTACTTCGGTGGTTGCAAAACCTTCGTAGAAGCTGCGGTGACGAATGCTCCGCTCCGCTCCGCTAATTTATCAACCAGAGCACACTGAACGTTCTTTAGTCGTAATTATAATCTTTATGCCGACGTCACAGCGTTGAAAGCAGCCTATGATCATTCGCAACGAGCTTTTTTCGAACGCTTCAATCCTGAACGACCCAATTAGGCACGAGACCTGCAAAGCCTGTCAATGAGCCCTGCCTCACCGCCTAGAACTCTCCTTGTATCTCGTGTACATCCCCGCTGTGACAGGGAGGCGAGGAATTGCTAATTGCACGCACGCAGCCAATTTCGCAATGACAGAACAGGCTGATTGCAGTACAGCTTTCATTGCTGGCGGCTTGGAAAGTCGTATCGTCCAGTCCCGCCGGTACGAGGTACCACTTCGTCCTGCGATGTGATACTGCAGCCGGAGCCGGATTTGGAGACTGTTATTACAAACTGATGCTAATTGGGTTGGAATAAAAACTGGAGCAAAAGCTGCTCGTTCCGCCTGTCTTTAGTTTATTTTTATTGTAGTACAAAAAAAAAATCAAGCACTGAAGCAACGTAGCTTTTATGTAGGTTTTGTTCGCATCTTTTCAGTGCACATATTAAAACGATCAGCGCCGTTTCTTTTTTCTAACAGTGAGGTGCAAGCATACTTTGCATACACTAGCTGTATTACGTGTTGGATTGTGTGTGTGTGCGTGCTGGATTGTGTGTGTGTGTGTGTCTTTTTTTTTTCAATGGTAATTCTGCGGCCCCGTTGTTGACAGTATTATTGTGCAACGTGCCTGGCTCAGCGCATCCTAAATTAAAGAAAAGGTTGCAGAATGCAGCATGAAAGTTCACCGACGTGGTATTGCGCGGTAACTGTTGTGGAATTGCACATTATAAAAACGAGCACTCGACTTGTTTTCTGTTTGCACAAGTGGCAAGCAATGAAGAGCGTGGCGTTATCATCGTAACGTCCATGATCTGTGCATTGTTATCAGTTAAACAGCTGGATCATTTAAATAAAATAGCAAACACCAACCAAGATTCAAGCCGGGATGATCCGACGCTTCGGAGCCAGTCCTGCTCGTTACGTTCAACTCGTTCATGTTTGTAGCTACCTCCTCCTCTTCTTCCTCATCACTTTTCTTTGTCTTTTGGAGCTATTTTTTTTCCTCTCTTCAAGTGAATGGTCTTTGTCGCTCTAAAAGGATAATTTCTTGCTATTTCTTTCTGTCACGTGCTGTTCACATATTTCCATCTTTTGTTTTCACACCTTTCTCTTTCTTTTTGTATGTCGTGTACGCTACTTGTGGATATATAACCGTAAGAGCACCTAACCTTTATTGTTTTTATCTAGGACTAATAAAATTCACGACAAGATTAACCTGAATCGATTGCGTCTGTGTGGAAAGTGAAAAAAAAGAAAGAAAAATAATGGAGATCTTTCATTTCAACCGAGGACTGGCACCAATGCGCGTTTTATAGCTCGCGTACACGAAAGACGGTTTACCCTGCGAAAAAATATTACAGCATATCCACGGAGTGAATGATCACGAGTGGGCGAAGCTCGGGAGGTTCATCGCAGATCGTGCCGAGTTCCGGATTAATTGAGTTAACGCGCACGCTACGAATCCTCATGGTTCAACTATACGCACAAGTGAAATCTCCCACCGGCACTTCGTTGCAAGTCAAGACCAGTGCCCAAATATATATATATATATATATATGGGTGGCCGGTCAACGGTTCTTCAACGCGAGCATTCGGTATTTCTCAATCAAGAAACTGGCTAGGAGACGCTACCTGCGCCAACGTTGCCTCTCGCGGGTGAGGGCGCGTTCTACTTCTTTGCGAGCTGGTAGAGCGTTCATCTAAGAAAGAGCGTTTCCATAGTCAACGCGCCCCTTTCGCTCTCTTTCTCTCTCTCTCTATCACAAGACAGCACGCGCCGAGGGCAGGAGGCATGCGCTGAGGGCGAGCGGGTGCCTGGCGTCTTTCGTTGGTTTATTTCATCAATCAACGGCGTTTTGAACAAAATTTTTATTGTCTAATCACGCACAGGAGAAATCTCACCAGGCACTACCTTGGAGGTAAACAATGGCTGCTAATGGGAATGAGAGACAGAAGAAGTCGGCTTTTAACTAACACTTACACTTCTACTTCTACTAACGTTTCCTACTGGAACATGCCAATGGCTGCTAATGGGGAATGAGAGACAGAAGAATTCCGCTTTTAGTTAACGCGCACGCTGCGAATTTTTTATTGTTCAACAACGCACAGGAGAAATCTCTCACCGGCACCACCTTGGAGGTCAAGATGTGGTACTAGCGTTAAGACTGGTTACACACTACTACGACGAGGGACGAACGGGTGCCGCTATAAGGAGCTTCGCCCCTAAAAAGAGCGTGGCATTTCTTCATGTTTTGCCCCGCAGACGTGCCGACTGTGGCGGCCGTGGTGTCCCCGCCGTTCCTGGAGGAAGGTCCCGGCACTCGGGTGACGCTGTCGTGCAACGTGCTCGAGGGCAACCCGGGACAACTGCGGCGCGTCCGGTGGCACCGCGACGGCGAGCTCCTCAACGAGAGCACCGAGCGCGTGGTCGTGTGGGCCGACGTGATGCGCAATGCCACGGGAAACTACTCCTGCCAGGGCGAGAATGACGCTGGATGGGGGCCCGTGTCCGATACCCAGGAGCTGGCCGTCTATTGTGAGTACACGGTTGCAAGTTTGCTATAGCAGCGTAGCAGCAGCGGTGGCTTTCGCTGCAAGGAGCGGACGACAAGTACTCGTAGCTTCAACGTAAAGGAAAGAAATTACCTTTATTAACGATGATACGGAGACCGTCTCACACTCTGTCCGTTATCAACAGAGGTCTCTGCTGACGGCAGCTTGCCTGCTTGGTTAAGGCTGAAGCGAAGTAGCATGCGCATTTATTGGGGCGCCCTTTTTCCCTTTCGCCTCAGTACAAAGAAAATGTGGAATTCGCAGACTTGCCGTGTCTTCGGCTTCTCGCGTACTGTACCTTCTTGCACTGTCACGCCAACCGGACTGGAAAAAAAAAAGAAAAGAAGAACTTACTGTATTTTTCATTCATGGACGTTTCTTTTTTTCATGCGGCTATGAGTAGACTTTAATGATGGCGTTAATTGGGGAAATTTGTTACGTAATGTTGAATATTAACAATTTAGCGACCGCGCAATGACGCAGTAGGTAAATTTCCATGTTTCCATTTTTAACTTATTCGTGTAGCTGTAATCACAGTAAGATGAGGAGTTGAAAAGCAATGTCGCTGCCACGTCTTACACTATTACGTCGCAGAAAGAAACTCGTGCCGCGTCGAAGTTTTTCCAGGAGTTGACGCCTGAGTGAATGAAAGTCCCACAGTCGTCAACTGCCCTTTTGTGCGGTTCTTGTAAGCGTAACTCTACTTCGTGTTTTATGCACGCTTACCCTAACTTCTGCCCTCTTTTGTGCGCGTGGTTAAAAATTATCCGTGTTTTTGCATCACCATCTCCTCTTTGTTGCTGTGCAGAGATATATGATGTTTTACAGGTGACCAAACCTTGCGTATACAGCTAGTCCTAGTTCGGTTGCACGAGCGACCAGATTTAATAGCTTGCCTTCCCGCATAATGTGACTAACAAACCGAGCTTAGTATAAAGCTCCACTCTGGAAATCCTTCTACCATATGCTGTCTATCTTCTCGCCTAAATGTTATCGCAAGCAGTATCTCGTCACCGTTTTCATTATTTAGCGCGACGTTTTCTCCTGCGTTGAGATAAAAACCTGCTTGCACGTGTCACCGTGGCTATACGAAGTGGAGTGCCATATAATTGAAGTGTACGCATAGTTGAGTCCCAGTGAAATCGGAGTAGATATAATAACTTGGATAGCGCAATACTGGATCAACTGTTGGAGGGCGCTTAAGCTTCATCTTTAAAAGAGCTACAGCTATGTAGCTTCACCGGGTCCCATTGGTATCTCCTCCTCGTAACATAATTATATTTTCTTGTACATTCAAATTACAGTTCGAGCTATCATGTGTGTAGTTGTAAGATAAGTCGTAGTTTACGATCTTCTCTGACCGAATTTACTTCGAGAAATTGGATTTCGTTCGCTAACGCACCTGCGCCACAGAAGAGGGCTTGCGTGATCGGGTGCTTCGAGAAACACGGCGGTAGATCGAGGCGATTACTTCCGCCGCGAATGCCAACGCCGTATGTTCAGCGACGCGAGCTGCGTAAAGCTATCGCGCTAAAATAGACCGATAGCTGCAGGAAATTGCAGAAACGTAGACCTAGCGACGTTGCTCCCCCAGATCCTCCCGGTCCCGCGAGCGTAGTGCACGCCAGCGAGTACGCCGTGAAGGGCAAGACGACGACTCTGACCTGCGTGGTGGAGGACCCGGGCCTCCCGCCGGCCACGCACTACCGCTGGGAGTTTGAGGGCGAGCTCATCGCCACGGCCACCGAGTCCGAACTGGTGACACCGCCCGGAAGCCTGACGTCACGCGGCCGATACTCCTGCGCGGCCGTCAACGACGTCGGAGCTGGACCGAGCGGCGACTACGAACTTCCCGTGCTGGGTACGAAGCATAAAAGCTCTTTATTTGTGCGGCGCGTTTGTGTCGCTTGCGTGCGAGAACGTAGGATGCCGATTAGGCGTTTACAACGGCTTCGATTAGCACGTCGCTTGAAGAGATATCACACGCACTGGCGGGAAGACAAGGACACGTATTGCCAAGGCAGTTTTCTTCGGCCGGATAACTTTTCCGTCATCGTGATAACATTTCGATACCGGAGATGGCTCATTGGCGCGAAAAAGGTTTATTCAAACATAAAGATTCCGAACCACTGGTTACTTTTAGCGCGATGCACGTGGTTTAGGGGATGCGCAGATTGTGAGACGGAAAGGGACAAGATGACGCGCAAACCGCGAAACTAGTATCGCCTAGATCGACTGTACGAATTTCGTTGGGACGGTCGTAAATAACGTCGTTTGACCGTAAGCCTTCAACAATAACGACACGAAAGCGTTTCTGGATATAAATTTTTAGTTTTGCGTATAAGCAAGAACGTATCTTTTGTCTCGCCTTGTTCGATAAAGGGAACGCTACTCATTTATACGCAGTTATCGTACAGCTCGTTATATACGCACAGATGCGCAGTTCAAGGCACCCACGCTACAGTCTCACTAACGGCCGACCTTGCTTTTTGTGACACGAGAAGTTGCCTCATATGCGACATTAAAAGCAACAAAAGCGAACGTCCTTGAGACGAACCACTGAAAGGAATCCTAGACATTGCCGTTATGGCATATATCGATCTTTACTTCTTCTCCAGACGCGACAATAGCCCGAAAAAAGGAGCCGCTCTTCCTTGAGCCCATTTCCGTCTCGGCGGAGTCTGCGTACGTCCGGAAAAGCACCTTCCGCTTATCGAGCAGCGAGCGATAAATAAAAGCAGGGCCATATAATAGCATTGAGCGTGTACAGAGAGCATTCGCCTTTGTGCCTTTTAAGTCGATAATGTGCATTGCGGTGTGTGTGTACTGGACGCGGTGTTCGTTCCCTGGGCTCGCAGCTCCTCCGTCGTTCATCGACCAGCTGCCCAGCGTGCATGGTGCGCTGCAGAACTCGACGGACGTGAGCCTGTCGTGCCGCGTCGAGTGCGAGCCGGCCTGCGTGATCGAGTGGCTGCGTGCTGGCGAGAGCATCGACTACAGCCCGCAGTTCAGCATCCAGAGCACGCCACACCCGGAGGAGCCGGCCGACAACCGCTTCGCCTCGGTGGTGAGCACGCTCAAGTTCGACATGACGCAGTGGCCCGGCGGCGTCCTCGACCGGTACTTGGACAACACCACGTTTACGTGCCGCTCGAGCGGCAACCTGGTCGGCCGGGCGGTCTCCTCCACGACGCACTTCGAAGTCGAGTGTGAGTTGAGCAACCCGTTACCACAATGGCGGGACCGCAATGACTTATATCCTTCTCGTTCTTCTTTTCGCTGCCAGTCTCTCTCCCTGCTGCCGTTACGTCATATCGATGTCGATGTCACTCCGGGTGTGTCAGTAGTGACGAAAGAGAGGAAGTGCACAAGCATTATCGCAGTTCTTGAGTTCTGCTGAAAGTTAGTAGTATGCGTGCATTGGAACATCCTTTCGTGCAGTGTCTTTTGTTGGGCGTAAAAATTGACAGCACCCTTGGTTAATGCATGGGAAGGCCAGGCGGAAGCCTATTTTTTGTTAAAACACTCATTAGGTTGCTTTAACGTTCATTTGCGCTCTCTCTTCATGTTAAGGTCATCTTTAGTTTTGCCGAACTCCCCCGTTTTCTTTTTGAGATTAGGTAGTTACCTCTCTTTTAGTTACCTATATTTCCTAGTTGATTCGCATCTCTCTGGTTTAAGTTAATTCCATTTAACTCACCCTTGTCGTGCAGTGTACATAAGATTGGATGATGATGATGAGGATGATGATGATGATCCCTTAATTCACTTTAATGCAGTAGCATCTGATGCCGGTCTTGTCGATACATAGGTGAAGTTGAGTTGACTGGCGCAAATACTAAGACAAGGACAAAGCATACAAGACAATTGAACGCTAGATGCTTGTCCGCGTCTTGTGTTCCTCGTCGTTGTCTCAGTATTTGAACCAATCAATCGAAATTGACTTCAGATAAATTGTACAATTGGCAATGGGGGCGCAACTCTAGACGCCAGACATCAAATTTTAATCCTAGAAAGATCGATTGTTGGTTTTGATTCTTCGTATGTTACTGAATGAACAGCCTCGCCAGGTTGGTCTACTGGCTATGGAACCGGGATGCTGATCCGAAGGTAGCGGCGGCTGCGTTTCGATGGAAATGAAATGTTGAAGCTCGTGCACATTGCGATGTCAGTGCACGTTACAGAACCCCAGGTTGTCGAACTTTCCGGAGCCTTCCACTACGACGCATCTCATAACAGTTTGGTGGCTTTGGAATGTAAAACCACAGAAACTAACTTATTGAATGAACGTGTGGACGAGGCGTCCACAAACCCTCAGTTACCTTGCTGAAGGACGGATCCCGCATGTTGTATGGACTGTCTTAGTCTTATACCTTTATAAGTCCAGCCACGGTGGTCTAGTGGCTATGGTACTCGGCTGCTGATCCGAAGGTCGCGGGATCGAATCCCGGCCGCAGCGGCAGCATTTCGATGGAGGCGAAATGTTGAGGCCCGTGTGCTGTGCAATGTCAGTGCACGTTAAAGAACCCCAGGTGGTCGGAATTTCCGGAGACCTCCACTGAAGCGTCTTTCATAATCAGAGCTGGTTTTGGGACGTTAAACCCCACAAATGAAATCAAATACCTTTGTAACGCATTATGTGGCCTCACGCAAGTTTTCGTTAGCAATGCGATAACGGATGCGCGGTGCCTGTTTATTGTCTTAGATCCCCCGGAAGACATCGACGTGTCAGAAAGACACCTCCTTGTCTACGAGGGCAACGTGGCCGAGGAGATTACGTGCAGCGCCAACTCGAAGCCGCCGAGCGAGTACATGTGGATGTACAACGACCAGGTCATCTCTGACAGCCCACTGTTGTTCATGAACTACAGCCTCGTTCGTGAACGCAGCGGAAACTACACCTGCGTTGCTAGCAACCGTCACGGATCGGCGTCTGTGAACACCTACATTGACGTCATCTGTGAGTATACGCACGTTTCAACCACCCTACTCACCCATCCGCCTTTCATATCGCACAAATAAATGAAAGTAGGGTATCTTCACTAGAAAGAGGAAGTGAACTGCTTTATTAATGCGCTACACCACTGTCTGAATAAAACGAGTGATCTTGTGCACCGGGACGGCATACTGGCCCTAAGATTAACATTTCATATTAAAAAAGAATTGCCCAGCTTCGCACTAGTGGCGCCAAGTCCGAGGAAGGAGCGCAGCTGCGCGGACAGCTTTAGTGATAGTTTTATCTAGGTTTACTCTGTTTGTCTACGTATAACTTAACTCTCATGGCGTATCTTTTATTTTGTATGCCTGACTCTCGTGGCTTCTCGAGGCTTAACTCGATTCTTGATATATATCTTGCGGTCTATGCCTAAAGCGACTTTTTAGGCACATCTTTGAGGCCGCTGCCGTGCGTAGATCGTCGTACGTTCATGAGGGGACAATTAACCGTTATTCTATGTCATTCAACTTTGATAATGCTGTGATTTTGGCGGAGGAACGTATCCATTCTTCGCTCTGAACTGTGTAATCTTTACATTGGTTAATTCTCTACACGTCTTGAATATCTTCAGCTGCGTCGGAATACAGAGCCACATGTGTATATAGATTTCGATGCACGTTATAGAACTCCAGTTGGTCGAAATGAAGAGAGATTAGATTTGGGGACTTGGACGTGTTGGTTGATCATCGTTAAGCAGCAATGGATACCACGCAATACGAACGCAGGCACTTAGCCGGAGTTATTCACCAGCGGCACTACTAGAACCAGTCGTAACTGCACAGACACAATGTGGTTCTGTCAAACCCAAAAGCAGACAATTGTCAATCTGACACCGCTCGCGGTCCTCAGTGTCACGATGGTGGAAATGAAAGTCTTTTGTTGAAGCCAGTGCTCCATCATTTTGCAGACCCGCCCTCGTGCGTGCTGTACACGAGCAAGAATTCGGAGGGCCAGGTGACGCTCATCTGCGAAGTGGACGCCAACCCACCCCAGGTCAACATCAGCTGGATGCTGGGCAACGAAACGATCGAGCGGAACGTGTACTCTGAGGGACTACGCAGCATATACACCGTGCCCGACTCGACGGCGGCCGAGTACTACGGACTCTACCTCTGCCAACCCAACAACAGTCTGGGAGCCGCAGAGTGCGAGTACCGCGTGAACGGTCCCGGTGGTAAGCTGTAGCGTTTAACTTATCCTTGCTCTATGGAAAAAAAAAGCAAAAATAACAAAAATAAAACGAATGGCGCGCGCGCGAGTGTGTGTGTGTGGAGGGGGATGTATTTGCTCATTTTCTTCTTTTCTGAGTTCGTCTTGCGCTCACGCGATTGGCCAAGACTCACTTCGACAGCAACAACTTGCTTCAGGCATGCTCGATGTTCGGAAACAGACAGATGGACTGTGCATGTAAAAAGACCCCCTTCCTTCATAGTGGTCATACTTAAGAATTGCGTTTGCAGAGCACGCTGGCATCACACAGCAGTTCCCTGCCACTCCCCAGTCTCTCTTCGTATGGTCTATGCTTAACAACCTCATTCGAAAATCATGCGGGTCTATTATAGAAGTCCTTATGTCCCCCCATATGAGACAGGTAAAATGTAATTATGTGAACGTATGGGTCCGCATATGCTGATACGGGATTGTTCAGTGAGGGGGTTAGTGGAGTTAATTTGTATGCGTGAGCGACCAAAGTATGTATCATAACGGTTACTGATTTCGAGCTACTTGAAACATTTGAATGCTACAGCCGGTGTAATATATATTGAAGAATAACGGAAAGGGAGGCAAATGAGACAGAAATAAATAGCACAGACCCACAGTTACAGACCAACAGACATGAAATGTGCTAGCACCCGGGGAAGCGACAATTTATAGTGTGGTAGGCTATAGGTTCAGTGCCTGTAGGCGCAGTTAGAGCGGTCAAAGGGTTGGTGAGTACAATAAATCGGAGACAAGTACCACACAACTGAATTTTCAAATTATCTGTTCATAGTTTGAAGCTCAGCACGAATGAAAACCGAGACGAAGTCATAACTCTTTGTGGAAAGTAAAAAGAATGATGGCTGCTTGATCCACGTGACTGGTAAGTAATACGAACTTTCCTGTCTCTTTCAGATGCCTACAACCATGTATACCTGGACGATGAACAAGTTATGATGATTACGGGCATCGCGGGGCTCATCGTTTTGATATTCATTATTATCATCGTTATCCTTGTCCTTATAATGAAGAGAAAGCGGAGGAGAGGTAAGCACTCTGCTCTGCATGGATTTTGTATCTTTCCCGCTAAGCAAAGCTATTTGGGCTAGATCCTCTACATGCACGCGCTATAATTCAAGTTGGTCAGGAAAGAATGTATGGCCCACAGACACGGTCGCAAGAGGAGAGAACCAGACGACGTAAACGGTTCTGTGTTGTGTCGTTTTCTTTTCTTGTGTCTTTGTCTGCAAGCATTACCTTCTCTAATTATAAGCCCCTACACCGACAAGTTCGATGTTCTGTCACCCTAACATTAAAATAGAATGAGGTTTTCTCATCTGCAATCGAAGAAGTACAGGAACGCTTACCGGAGCTTAGCGTGAACAATTCCTGGTGTTTGATGATAATGCATGGAGTTAGCGCAAGGGCCAGTAAGCACCACCCATGGTGCTTGTGCCAACGCAGTCCCTGCTTCTGTAATTTGCACGATCCTTTACCTACGCCATCTTCTTTTTTCCCTTGTGCTCAAGCTACTCCGATGCATTTAAGGAGGTGGTTGAGTTTATACACAGTGTTACGAAGTGACGGCCTCTGTTCACCGGCAAGTAACATTGTTGTTCGAGGTTTGAATGGCGCGACCAAAGCTGCTCTGCGTGAAATCGCCATTTTTTTCTAATTCAGTAACAAGACAACCCGTTGGTTGGCTCACGGTAAGTCGGATCTTAGAGTCAGATGTCGTGTGTGCTTGTTACAGCTGGACCAAAAGAAACGATGGAAGATCGAGAAACGTAAGTACATCGAATCAATGTACTTTAAATAACGTGTATCACATAGTAAAAAAAAAAAAGTAACTGCCGCTATTTCCCCGATGTTGCTCACCAGTAATCCCAAGCTTTATTGCATTGTTGCATGGCTTGCACGAACAAATTCCTTTCGTGGCGTTGGTAATCCTGCCTCACATGTCATAACTGCAGTGAAACAGGTTCATGCTGGGTCATAGAAGGTTGCTAATGGGAATGAAAACGCATCTAATGAATTCGTTGGAACAACAGAACAATGTATAAAGAGACGTAGGATGCATTGATGTTACAAAAGTATCAAAAAGTTTATATTCATTGCGTGTCATCATAAACCTCAGTGCATACAGTCATCGATCATAAAAATTTTAATCTGATCGTCTTGATTACAAATTCTGAAAATTTCGTTGAAACAGGCGCGCGACCACACCTGAGGCAACGGTGCAGGCTAGCGCTAGGAATTTGTTGCACCAGTGACTATACGTTGCAGTTGATCGCAGTTGTAGTTCTAAAGTCAACGTTGCATAAAACACTTAATTAGAATTGTTAGGTGTCATATTATGATGCATGACTCATCAACTGAAAGTAGGAGGTCGTAACATAATGAAGATTACTCTGCAAAATTCTTGCAACTCTGCAAATGCCTACTTTACAGCAATGATTGGCATATATATGCTAATTATTGATTTTTCCGTACACTTTCATTGGCCGCCATACTTTCTGGCGAGCAGCCGCAACTTAGTTTAATTGGGTAGCCAGCCGGGCTTGCAGTACTCTTGCAGTTTGTTTGCGCTATGTTCTGTTGTTTTAACAAGGTCCACATAAGCCAACCTGCAACAATTAACCCATTGACCTCTAATGAAACTTCAACGTTTCTATATTACGAATTAATTTGCATATTTTAGGACTATACGTAATACATATCCTAAAAAAAGACAAAGTATATATCGTGACAGTAGAAATCACAGTAAATTTTTGTCATTCACTAGCAAGACGCAAATTATATTCACCAAGACAAATATGCGCAGTTTGTATTACTTATCATTCACTCGAACCTTATCATTCATATGACATAAAAGCAGATTTAAGACTAAGTCTAAGGCACTTGTTTTTGCTGACACTAATTTCTACCTTAGACCGGAAGGACGCCTAAGCCTGAGCGAAGATTTGAGCATCCACAAGGCTGACTTCCATCCACCTTATCTGCAAAACGGTAGCAGCAGTGATATCGCAGGAAACTCAGGTAGATGTCCTTAACATTATTCATTGTTCACATTACTGTGTTTCATGACACCTTATCCTTGTGATAAGCTTGTACATTCCTGAACAATTACAATGTCTCGCGCACGGCTATACTGAGCTGCATCTGCTATGCATGATAAGAGCGTTTTCCTCTAACAACCGTAAGCAGCATACTTAGAAAGCGGGCAGTTGACAGTCTGTGTGGTCTTTGGTATGAGGCTTACCATTTGCGCACTACTCAATGGACTTATGCTCCTACTATCATAAGCAATGAACAGATCTCTAAAAACGATGTAGGACAGGGAATGTCGCAGAAGCCAACGTTTCGACAAGTGGACTTGTCTTTGTCAGGACTTGTATCCGTCCTGACGAAGACAAGTGTTCTTGTAGAAACGTTGTCTCCTGCGTCATTCCCCGTTCTACATCGCTTTTAGCGATCTGTTCATCGATTCAAGCCTCCATCTTCCCCTGAGCTTCTCTTCTAGTTTTGACCATCATAAGCAGGAGGTTCGCCGGTAAACACCTTTATTGCGAGGTATGCATCTGAAAGAAAGGTTGTAAGCAGTATGGAGTCAAGGTAATTGGTGGTGAAAGTTAGCGGCCGCAGGAATTTACTCAATCAGTCTGTGTGCGCCAAATGGTTCGCTCATACCAACGGCATTAACTCTGCATGATTTGCTTCATTGCCTTTCCAATCATCTGCATGAAACCCGCCTGTGCGTAATGGCTTTTCTGCAGCTTCAGATACATTTGAAAGTGTGTTATGTCGGAGAATACGTTTACGAAATCAAACTCGCTGGGTGGTACCATACTCATCGACGAAAACGCGTTAATTTACAGCTAACTTTATCCGCGTACTTTCGTTTCCATAGTTTAGAGCTGGTGTGACATTACGCTAACTTTTGCATATGGAGTTGGATTTCTTTCCTCGTCACATTTAGTGACACAATAAAAACTGCCGTAAGGACACATATGAGACAACAGCGATGTTATGCATACCGTCAACAAAGGCGGCTATGCAATAGCAATGCAGAGTCAAGAGTTCGACGAAAATTCGTCTGGTCAGGCATTGGATGAGATGAATTACGGTCACTGACCAAGTCGGATGAGCTGATCAGCTCATCCGACTTGGTCAGTGACCGTAATTCATCTAATAGCAATGCAGATGACCGAGCGGGAAGCTTTGTGAATTTTAACTCAGGGACAGGATGCATTTTTTTTCTTTCGTAAGTGATCTTTCCTCTCGGTCAGCCGATTTCACTACGAATGAGGCTAACGTCATCTTACGATCGATTCTGGCATAAATGGTTGGAAGTACGACAGAGGCTTAAGAATCGCTCTTCGCAAATGGCCGACTGCCTAACGATGTGTCCATCGTCAGCACTGCTTACAATTTGATTTTGCAAAGTCTGGTGTCGAAGAAAACATTAGACGACGCTGATAAGCCGAGCATGTTATTTCTGAAAACTGCTGACCTATGGCAGTGAATAGATGGAGCAGTAGGCTTCGGAAATCAGGTCCCAAATACATAGCAGTAAAACGTGAGAGTAAAGTAACTGCAGGTACGGGTTGTTCTAGTCAAACTTTAGCCTGTCGCGTTTTATCCGTTGAGTATAGTACGCAATCCCAGCTAGGCCTGTGAAGGCACTTGCAAGGGTCATTGCTTCTGTCGATAGGGACAACTTTCACTGCACCGTTTCCCACTCACAACCCATGCCTTGGGAGCTGAGCTTGAGTCCTGTGTTAAATGTTTCCTCTTCCTTTCCATTCCCGGTATCTCGTAATCCTTTCCTTCTCACTTCGCACCCTGCCCTGTAACACGCACGCCCGGCATGCCGTCTCACCATGGCACCACCACCACCACTCCCTCTGCACACAGTGATTGCATTCAAGCGAGTTGACGAGGCCAGAAGGAAAAGAAGAATCGTCTCAGGTGAGACACCTAGCAACTGTGCGGACACGCTGATTTAATTCGGTCATTCCTCACGCAGAGCAGCTTGGTTGCGCCTAGTTAAAATTTGCAGATACAATATGCAGTTCTCTTAATACGATACACTACGCCTGGCTCGTCCATTTGAAAGTCCCCCTTTCTTCCTTTTTTTGGTCACTCTTCTTGCATTATTAATAGAAACGACCTCGTTTTGTTGGTAGAGGTGCGTGAGGTGACTGCATAAGCTGGTGCTTATGTACCGCACGCTGGTTCTGAGCCCACACAGACGGCAGGAAGCGCGAACCATAAATATACATAAATCCGTAGGTGTTCCCAATGTTCCCTTACGTAATGTTTAGGTGCTCATGTGCGCGGCTTCAGGCAAGCTTTAGCACGGGATGTTTTTGTTTTTGTTTCTTTTTTTTTTGACAAGAACGAAAGTTGGTAGCATTGAACGCGATAGTTGTCGTCGTGGTTTAAAAAAAAGAACGCATCCATGTGTTTGCAGCTCTGTTACATTTGCTGATGGATTACTCCGAAATGCCGTCTTAAGCACGTCGAAAGATAAGCCGCTGGATGTACCGTGTTTCGCTTATTTGATAAGGACATTCCTGTTGAACAAGAAAGTTCCCTGGCTGAATTTAGATGACTTAGAAGTAAATGACTCCAGCTAGTCTATTTCCCGATTTAATGATCGCTGGTATCAGAGATGGAATGCTCCAGTTAGTTGACGGACGTCAAAGTGGGGTTCTGATAACAGTATCGCATGAAATTCCTGCAGTAAGATGACGTTCCCCTCGTACCTCTTTGCTTTCGTAGATCTGAACAGCCCGGTGAAGGCGAAGTCAAAGGCCGGAGGCGAGCCAGTGTACCAGAACGTCGAAGGCAAGACGGAAAACGGGCCCCCGCCGATTGCGAACAACGAGCCTGAGAACAGGGCCACGTACGAGAACATGCCTTTCCATCCCCAGAGGAATTCCAAGGGGGTAAGGCAGCCGCGCACCGAATCTGACCTTGCAGTACTCGTACCGTGCTAGAGCCACATTGTAGGGAATTTTACTTTGTCCGTAGGCCTCCGTGTGCTTGCGGATACCGTTTTACAGGAGCCGTTTGCGGCAGTTGCAGGACTGGCAGCGACACCTTGCGGTGGCTTGCTGAACTGCAACGCGTGTGAAGTCTGATTTAGTAGCGTCAGTGTTCGCGTTGAAAGAAAGTAATGAAACTTGAAAGTACTCTGAGCGAATGAAGAATCAGAATCAGAAATGATTTTATTTAGTCGTCAAATTAATTACAAAATATGTGTATACAGAAGGAGGTCCCATAGTCAGAGACTGAATCAGGACCTCCTACAGTAGCGAACATCGAAAAAAATTAATTCGTGCAGTAAACAATGGTGCATAATACAAGCAATAAAATACATCGCAGGCAAAAAAAGCAGGCATCGGCAGCAATCTCGCTGCGGATGCCTGCCTAGCATTTATGTAAAACTTGTAAAGCACTTTCATGATAACTCTGCGTGTCCTTGATTTGGCTCCGTATCATCAGGTGTCGCTGCTAGCGCTACCGATCACGTATACTTCTCCTTTCACCCGGCATCCGTAAAAGCAAAGCAAACTAGGGCCCAAACTAAAATTCCCTCATTTTCTTCCACCTTGACCACGTGCAGGGAGAAAAAGCAATAGGTCGCGCTCTTCGAGGGCAATCGACGTTGACCGGGCGCTAGCACTAATGAGCTTTGCCTACCCGCCAGCGAACCCGATGGTGACGAGCTAGAGTAAACGGAGCGTGCTGGGTTTGTACTTCTTTCTAGCTCACAGCTGGGTAACGAAGGGTAAACCCACTTCTCCCTGCTTCTCAGTACCCGGCCCTGGCTCACAACGGTTCTCGCTAATTGTGTTTTCCCAGTGTTATCATTACTCTGCTCGTTGTTTCCGCAATGGCTTGACAGTAACCATGACTGTTTGTGACCGCCTAACCAGCCAAGTGGCGTGGCTGTTCGTGTGTTGACAGTGACTAATGTTGTCGAGTGGCCGGAAATAACACAAGCTTGCCAGTATGCTCGGAAAGTTGGAAGTCGTTTGGTTATGTTTTCCCTGGCTTTTGAGTCACGAGACAGCTCGATGAAAGAAAACACCGTGTTAAGTTCGCACGCAATGATCACTGGATGTGTTTGAATAATTAGTTGCGGACAAATTGACAACGGTTATCATTCGTAAACAGTGCCTGCAATTGGCAGGTCACATATTAGGAGTTATATATTACACTACATTGGTATTGGTTGGCAACGGCTCGTACCAAAAATTCTAGTGCGTACCAAAAATTCTAGTGCCAACCTGCAGGTATGAATGCACATATTAAATCTCTGGCTAAAGTTTCGATCACTGGGCCGGCTGGCGAACAAACATGGCTCTAGCGCGCGAAAAGCGGTGTTTTCTTTCGTGGTGCTTACGCATGCGTTTTTTCGCTAATATCCATATAACGCGTGCATCTACAACGACGTCATTTTTCTAGTGCCCTAGAGCGCCTCCGGAAGCCAAGGAACCATTCGATTTCCTTCTCCATAACCGCGCCGTCTCAAAGTGTGACGCGCTTCTACTGTGACTAGCATGTTTGCGTACATATTGTGTGTCCAGCCGTGCGTTTCTTCCATTAACCCACCCACTGCGGTGCATGTACCTCCCGCAACCAAAACAGTGTCCCTCAACGGCGTCGACAGTCACGTCCGAGTCGACCGTAACCACTTCGGCCTCGGAAGCGCCGTCGCTAGGCAGCTGCAAGGGCCTCAAACCGTCGTCCTCTACGGCGACGCCTCCACCCTGCCAGAGGGACGAGCGGAGACCGCCGGCGCACTACGTGAACGTGATGGCGCCGGCGCGAGCATTCCCAGACCCCGTGCACGCGAGCATCAACGGCGTCGGTCTGCCGCCGCCGCGGCCCAAGAGCACCAAGCCGGGCAGTCACGTCTCGACGCCCGTTGGATCACTGGGCCGCCGCTCGGCGACTCCCATGAGAACGGAATCGCGCAACGGTTATCGCAACGGCGCCGATGGCGTCCCAGCGCACGGTGGTGGTGCTGGATATGGGCTGCCGTCGAGCAGAGCGCACTCGCCCATGATGATGCAGCAGCAGTACCACCACTACCCGAGAGCGGCCCTCCGCGACGAGGACACGAGCGGCGGTGGAGACTTGCCACTCTCTTCGACGCCGAAGGTCAGTCGCCGCGCATCACGCACTCACACGGCACCGATCTCTCTCTATCTCTCTCTGTCTCCCTCTCTCTGCTCTCTTCCGATTTCCGCTGCCGTGTTCATCAACGTGATGACGCACTTTTTGACACTTCACTGAACTGTGGACTGCACTGATCTCGTTAACCTCTTCTTTTCTTTTATCTCCTGGACATTCTCCGTCGGTCTTCGACGCTGTGACTTTTCACTGCTGTCCTGCGAGTGTTATCTTTTATTGCAGCCTACGTGCAATCTCTATGGAGTGTGTTGTTGCATGGTTTTGCTATTATCTCTGTCCTTTTTATCTGTCTGAAATTTTATGAGGAACCTACATGACCTCTAAATCATCTGACATTATAGCCCCATTTAGGGTACACCAAGAAAGTTTACTTCATGAAACGAGCATTTCAATACGCGTGCTGTCCTACACGTCCTCTAAAACACCTGACATCATAGCCCTGTTTAGAGCACACCAACAAAGTTTACTTCGTCAAGCGAGTGTTTTACTACGCTTGCAGTGGGAACTGCGGCCAGACGAAATGTCAGTATTTACGGCAAAGAGAAAAAGTTGATCTCTTCGAAGGAAAGAGCACAAAGCTGGCGTCTAGCGCGCGCGCGCACACACACACACACACACACACACACACACACACACACACACACACACACACACGGAAAGTTATATGATTAAACTGTGCACAAGGCGACCATATTCATCCCCGTGCTTAGCAGGAGTTTTAATAGAATCACTGTGTTGTCACAGGTATCCTGCGTGTCATCTCCAGCAGGCCATACTGGAATGGCAGCCAGACACATTTTTTTTCAGCTCCTTTCCACCGATGACGCCGACTCACTGCGAAGACGTCTGGAAGCCAGGATTTATGCCTACTGACGAAACTCATTCTCACTTATATGTGTGGCATGCATAGAGTTACTGTTCCTACATATTTGTGTAGCGAGTGCAGATTGTGTGAAAAAAAAAACGCAAAAACAGGCATGTAACACTTTAAGTGTCTCTCGTTGCGTTGCACTTGTGCTAGCATGTGAACACTCGCTAACTGCATGCGTTTGCTGCTGTATTTTTTCTTCCTCCCCTTCCTTCCTGCCCCACGCATAACTGTCCCGCTGCCCACTGCTACCTGTGTTTCCGGCACGACACCGGCCACAGGTGCATCTCCTGCGCACTAACCACCGTGAGGGGGTCGTGTACGCAGACCTCGCGTTGCTCAACAACACGCACAAAGCTGCTGTCCTGACCTCCAGAAGGGAGGGGGGTCCCACGGAGTACGCCACGCTCAAGTTCCACCAAACGCTAGACAATGCAGCGGCCGGTGAGTGCTTTGCGTTTGGCGATTGCTCCACTGGCGCTGGTACTGCGAGCGTAGCTTAGAATGAAGAGCGCTACGGCAATGATGGAAAAATATGCACCGTGCTATGGTTCACTAATGAAGGAAATGACAGCTCTCCTATTTCGGGACAGCTTTAAAGAACTGTTTCGTTAGTTCGCATCTACGCTGTATGTTACCGTAATAACGTGTAATAATGTATCGTCAAGCGAGCACTACAATTCGGCTAACGCGCTGATTACTGCTGAAAAGCCGTCCGCTTGTTACACGAGTTGTAGGTTTGAAAGCAAAGTGGGCGAGAGCAAAGATGAGGGCCACTTTTTACAGTCACTGCTCTTTCGAGCCGCGATAGTTTGGTAAAGCACCAAAAATTTGTACAACTTGAAATTAATACTCCCTAAGTGTAAATGACTTAAACAGGTGTGTTTCAGCATCCGTTGAAGTGCAGAGACGTAGCACAGTATTCAGCACCACTAGAGCCACTTAAATTTGTAAATCACGTAGAATACGCGCACACGATTTAACTGACTGTATTAGTAATGTGTAAGTCACATCTAATTCACCAAACCATGTGTATGGTATACCGATAAAACAGAGGCGGGAGGATGGCTGTGGTACATATATGCACTATTGAGCAGGTATATTCAAGAATTAAGTTTTTTTTTTTGTACACTTTTGATGCCTGTCCGGGATGCCTAAAGGCAAGCTTTCGAGGAAAAAAAAGTGTAATTGAAACTAGTTTAAAGGGATACTAAATAGAAACAATGAATCAGTTTAGGTCGATAGATTATCATTTGATAACTCTATAGCCGTTGATTTTGCCAGCATAGGTCCAGTATTAAGAAGGAAAGCGAAGGTCATCTTTCTTGAATTTCGCGCCCGAACCTAGGAAACCATACGTAAGCGTGACGTCAGGGTTTTAAGAGTATTTCCTTCGTTTTTGGCCACTTTCGCTCAATGTATTTGATGAAGTTGGCTATACGTTGAGGCTCCGGCCACCGTACAACAGAACCTGATTCAGATTTAGCGGAAAACGATCTCGTCCACCAGATGAGGCGCAATTGAAATCTATGACGTCAGAGCGAGTTGGTGCGGGAACGTGAAGGCGGCGTCGCTACCTGTATTTTCGTGCATTTTCTCGCTAACTAAACATTCTCTCCTATAAAAAATGGCGCTGTAGGTATTCTGAAAGGGTCATTTAACAGTACGCGAAAAAATCTTTCTGCTGTTTAGTGTCCCTTGAAACTGTGAACGCAGTTCAGCCTACAGCTTAGGCTGCTTAAAAAAGCTCACACCTTTTTTTCTGCTTTGTGTTCTTTCCTCCTCGCCTGTGCAGCCTTACAGGCCCGATATCAATGACGAACTCCTGTACGCTGACATGTACGAGGACGTGAAAGCTGGCCGGGTGCCAGACCCTCGCCTGGTCAAGCCCCCACTGCCCCCCAAGGGAGGCGCCGGCCCTCCGCCGCCGCAGCCCCAGTTGCCGCCCAAGGCCCGGAAGAAAGCTGGCCGCAGCGGCGCAAAGTCAGGCGACTGAGCAGCTGTTGCTACCAGCACCAACCGCCGTGCCGCCGAGAAGCAAGGGCAGCCTGATGCCGCTGGTCGCAAGAGCTCTCCAATCTCCGCCGCCGCGAGGCCGAGAGTGTCGAGCCAGACAAGCCTCAGAATATCGCGCTGGTTCTTTGAAGGAGCCTCAACTACGTGCCGCAAGGCAGTTATAACGAAAGAAGGGAATGGGCCAAGGGCTCGTTTGTTTGTTATACAAAAGTATTACTTTATCTGATTTACCAGGATGAGGGCGTCTCCACAGTGACGTCGCGGTGACATTGTACCGAGACTGAAATCAAGGGAAACAAAGAAATCCAAGTTCAATCAAACGTCAATAGCTGAGATTTCGGACGTTCAGATCTTGATCCTGTTTCTTCGCCCAGAACACATTCAAAATTTTCTGTGCTTGTTTCCTTTACTACGTTTCTTTATACCATCGCCTGAACTGCTTGATTCGGCGTATTTCCTAACCAAAACATCCGAATTACACTATTGGGGCCCTCCAAGGCCAAACCAAACCATCGACATCGTTCCAGTGGTTCGAGGTGTCGAAAGCGATCCTCCAGCGCTTGCCGCCTTAGCCGAACGGCCAACAAGCGATATTCTGCGCCTGTCTGTGCCGTTCGCCCGAGGGCGAGGCAGTCTCGGCCTCGGTCTGCCGTCGGGCGGTCTTCGCGACTCCAAACACGTCCGGCCATCGCTTGGACGGACAGACAGCACCTCCGGCGCGTGCTTGCGAGAGCTCAACAGGCGGTGCTCATCGAGTAGATCGCCATCTGCTGCTGGCAGGAAGCTAAAGAGGCGCATGCTTTCTTACCTCGGTGGGCCGACGCCTGGCGGCGGTGATATCTTCGGTCGGCGCGGCAGCTTGCCGGCGGCGGCGCCCTATTGATGAGTCATAGCTGGCGCGCGAAGCGTCGTGTAAATATTCTGTCTTCGTTTCGCCCGTCATCTCTGAGCTTGTTTTTCCTTCTTTTTTTTTTTGTTTTCTTTGCGCCTTCGAGTGGGTCGATGTGATGCTCCGCGCGGCGAGCGCCGACTGTGGCGCGTGAGCGCTTGGCTGCCGGCTTTGGTGCACTTTGACAAAGCAACAAGGTATGTTCGTGAAATCTGTACGAAAGATCGCGCGAGGTATGGAAGCCTAAGTTGTGAGGTTCTTGATAACCTTATTTATTTTAGCTTTAGAAGACTAAAAGAAAAAAGCAGGAGCACTAAGCAAAGCCTCTCGTGAACATTGACGAAAAGAGATAACAGGAATGAGATAAGAAGGAGAAGCCGGCTGCGCGTGCACACCAGCGTATTGTTACATGTTGTAACGGAAAAAGCGAGAGAGTTGATAAGATTGCGTACTAATTTTCCAAACATCCTTCCCGACGTACTTCTGCACCCCTGATCACTGCATGTAACACCTGACGACACCACGTGAACAGCAACGCGTGATACTTACAGGTACAGCATTGACATGTTTAGACATCATGCTGCATAAGCACGGTACTGAGCACTTTCGCGTGTCTGACAAATGAAATGCGGTGCGCTTATAACCGATATCGAGCCTAAGCGCTTGTTAAGTAGCAGCCAGTATCATGTTCATACTAAGTGAGCTCCAAAATATACCTTAGCTTGCCTGTTGGCCCGGACAGAGATTGCTTGCCAGGTCGCTGCACTAGCAACGCGATTACCGGGCCAGCGATCCACTTTCGCAAGTGTCTCGCGCAGGCTTACGGTGGCGGCGTCTGCGCAAGCTCCGATCCGCTCCGGCGTTCTTAACTAATCTAGACACCCCAGCCCCTGCACGGGACAGCGGTAGCCGAGAGACTCGCGTAGCGTGACTGCGCATCTCACCTTCTCTCTTCTCCGTCCTTCCCTCCACTCGCCAAACTCTCCCGGGGTTTTTCGAATTCTAAATTACGAAACGCCGTGCTGGGCAAATTGGCTGGCTCCGGCGGTAATTCCCACGGCAGGGCCTTGCCACTCGATTATCCCTTCCTTCGCGCTCTCACCCGCAAACACTAACGCCGTGGCAGTGCATACAACTTGCCTTCTTTCCCTCACAGCTCCCTGGCTTTTCGCCCATCACATTCAGCTCCCTCCCATCCGACGCATCCCGGTCCAGAAAGCTCGCGTCAGCGTCTGTTCACCGTTTACTCAGCGCACGAAGAGACCCCCGCTTCGCCCTCGCCTTCTTGTGCAGCTAGAAGGAGCGCGTGTCCCAAATTACGCTCGCGGGTAAGGAAGTACAGGGAAAGTTGTTATAGAAAACAGAAATAAAGACACGAACGGGCGAAAATGCGAGGGAGACACCACGACAGGAGCGTGCCGCGTTAAAGTGCCCACCGCCAGCCGACGCTCCCCACACACGACGGTCGCAGCGGAGTATTCCATCAGACCACGTCGTGATCTACTCTGCGCTACGCGTGGCTTGTGCGTCTCGCTTCTCGTGATTCCGGCGCAGGGCTGTTCTGTGATCACCACGTGCTCTGTTCCTCTCTCCTTTTTTTTTTTTTTTGCTTCGTCGTCAGTTTGCCGGTTGTGTTGGCCATGCCGATCCCACCATCGACGCTCCAGCTTCATCGCACCCGGATTATGTGACGCGCACAGCGCCGATGGAAGACCAACGGTAGCCCCGACTCCGACGAACAGCTTCACCCACCTCCGGCTTCACACGCCCGTCCTGACTCCTCCCGTTTACAGACACACGCACACCACAACGTTGTCTCGGCCAGTGATACGTCGTATTCTTCGTGGGGACAAAGAGAGAGACTCACTAGTGTGTGTTGCACGTACGTACTCTGAACGCACAGGCAACAGATGTTACACATCGGCATTAACGAAAACCGCAAGCGTACTTCGCTGTCATGCAGTAATGCGTGACGAAGAAGCCGACAAATTTCACCGCGAGGCAGCGGTTCGACGAGCTGCAGTGCGGAGCAGGGGAACTCGTGTGGTGGCGGATTAAAACACGTGGCTCGACAAAGAAAAAAAAAAAGGAAGAAGAAAACGCAGAATCGACACAAAAAGGACTCTAAGAGGGGGACTTGTAATAATACTTTGTGAAACGTGTGATCATCAGTGTGTTTTTTTCCCCCTCGTGCAGCTGTGCGCGTTTTTCCCGGTTTCCAGGACTCTATCAGTGTTCTTTTCTTGGCTGTGAATTTAGTATCGAGTGTGTGCGTACCGCAGACTGTAGCGCTGTGCTTGAGCATCTGTGTTCAGAGCTTATTGTTTCTTTTCCATTCTCTTTGTTTTCTTTTCTTCTTTTCGCTGTTTCGTACTATAACGCTGTATTTCTTTTCACGCACTTGCTTTTCTTCTAGCGATCCATCAGTTTTGTGTGTCTTCGATAAAGCGCACGCTTTCTACGGAGCTCTATAGCATAGCACGTGCAATTGCTGCTCAATTTGAATTTGACGTGATGATCGACATGAGACGTTGAACATGGCAAGGAGCTAACAAAAGGTTTCAGCGAGCTCTGATTTTGAATCTGTTAACGAATGAACGGTACTTTCGAAGAACGACAGAAATTGGCACTCTGGTTGCCGAGAAGAAATACAAATTGAATGTTGAGAGTACCACTCCACGTTAGCATCACGTGCTAATGCAAGTACCTTACGTTTTGTCGTATCATCCCCGGATGCTTTGGTTATTTTCACGCATATTGCGTGGATATAGCTTTCTTTCCCCCTTGGATGTGCGTTATCCAATGGACAGACAGAGACATGATTGCCAATGTTGTTGTTGTGAGAGTTACTATTCACCGAGTGTTCACAGACAGGGACTTGTGACGTTGTTTTATTCGCTTGCTTGCGATCCACGTTGCTCGCTGGCGCCATGGGTACGTGCAGTCTTTTAAAAACACAGTGGGCAGCGAAATACTTGCTGCTCCTAGTTTGTGCTTTGCCTGACCTCGCTGTGTGCGTGCGTGAGTGTGTGTGTGTGTGTGTGTGCGTTGTCGGAGGCCTTGTCTCGAGTCTGCCTGAATCATTTGTTCCTTTGTACGACGAAATGACAGTGCCGGCTGTTCAGGCCCATTCGAGAAGCGTTCTCTCTCTCTCTCTCTCTTTTTTTGTACAGTAGACATGATGGCTGTTACACCAAAGAATATGTAATTCTACGCCCTAGATATTTATTTGTTGTATGCTTTTTGTGTACAAAGATGGAGCATTATATCTGTTTATAAGATGGTTAGAAATATGTTGCGCGGCGGGCCTCGTTTTTTGTTTTACGTTTTATGGTTTACAGCGGATGTTTGGCTTAGTGCGACTATTGAGTTTATTCTGTGTTCCTCTTTATTTTTTTCGTGATATGGTATTTGCTAAGACGGTTGCATACTTTCGCGCAATAACTGCTTTGCTTATGGCGATCTAAGCGCATCATGACCATTACCGTGTTCCGGTTTACGTGAATACATTCGAAGTGTAATTAAACTCGGCTCGCTACCACCAAATGATAAGGGTCAGAAAGCTTAAATATCTCATAAGCTGCGGGCGACAAAGCAAGCAATGGCGTGGTGAACGCAACGGCTCGGTAGGGCCGTTTCACGGGGGCGGCGCTTATCTGGAACTTGTCGCGATCGACATCTGGCTTGAACCAAGGGCAGGAGCTAATGCGTACAACCAGTGCTTACGCTAACGCAGAGCATCACCGAGAAGCATCCGTACTCACTGTTTAAAGCAAAAGCATCGGAGCCCTAACGACGCTTTGTTTCACAACCGCCTGACAATGCAACTTGAGCGCGAATACGTGCGACAGGACGGTTTAAGAGACTACACAAACCTGATGATATTTGCCGCCGGCATGTCTTGTTTATTTCGACGCCCTGTTTCGTTTAAATTTGATACCATCAGATGAGGCGCGTATTTAGTTTTATTACGCTATGCTGAGAGGCATATTACGTCAGAGGTTATGAGGGATTGGCGCGAATAATGTGGGTCGGTTGCGATTCTGTGCCGAGTCCCAGGAGCGCTTTTATAGCCATGAACACTGACGTTGGCGCGATGTCCTCAGGGCAGCGTTTTCGCTACATTTGTCTGCGCCAGGTTTGCCAGGCCCTTTGCTCTGATTGCATTCAATTGACACTGCCGGGAAAAACAAAAACAAAAGGAAGATGACTTTTTTCTGGTGTTTCTCTTAAGGATTGTAAGAACATTGCTCCTGACTTTGAGGCACGCAATGTGACGCCCTTGCGCCCGTTGGGCAATTATTACGCCAAGTCAAAAACTAGTCAGATGCGCTAGTTTCATATCGTGTTCTCGGTTGCGCGTGCTTTTTGTACTCTCTTCGAACGCTATTTTTCTTGTGTAGCGGCCGTGTTCCCGACGCATTTATTTATTTTGGCAGTGTACCATCCGCAAAATGAAGAGTTTTGAGTTTGGGCGTGACCTACCGTTATCCTTTTATTTTGTCACGAATTCCCTAAAAAAATGGAAGGCAGCGAGAAAGGTAGAAGAAATCTCTGGGTGCCTCACTGTAAATTAATCGTAATATTTTCTATCGATTTCCTATGTACAATGAACACCGAATAAAGTACGATGATAGTTAATAAAATGAGTGAAATGCACCAAATGTTGTGATATATGACTCACTTATTTACTTGATGTCATGTTTGCCTTTTTTCTTCAATATCCCGTGCTGGAAGTACGTGGGATTACTTTGAAATTCTGGCTCATATTATGTTTTTATAGCCACAGCTGGTTGCGCTCAACAGCGTGTCTGTGCGAAATGCTTAAGGAAGAGAAAAACTCGGTGCTCATAACGATAATCTGAAAGGTAAGTTCGTCGTAGGAGAACCTGTATATAAGTAATGTTATGGTGATTGCCAGAGAGAATTCGGGCAACAACTCCAAAGGGAGGCGAAAATGACTAAGCAACGCGTCCTCGAGGAAAAAGACTATGCTTTAACTGTGTTTAATGACGAATTATGTTCATTGGCTGAACTGCAGCTACTGTTTCTTGCTAATGATCGCGTGGTTGTCTCCTTTGATTAGCTGTATCGTTTTAAGTGTTTTGAGGTATTTATTTCTAATAACTGCTCACTGCACCGCCATGTAAAAGGGAGTCGATACCTTTGTAGAGCGGTCGGTGCGGTTTCTAGTTCCGTCCCCTCCTTTTTGACAAAGGAAAATAAATGTGAATCAATGAATCAAGGAATGAATATTGGGAAGTTAATAGCAGGTGCACGGTTATTGCGACGTGTCTCTCCTGCTGCCGCTATTCATAAGTTTAAGTTATATGTTAACTTCCGCACATATTTTCCCCATAATTTAACTCGAGATGATGGGCTATACTAACATTAGGCTGAGATTTCATTCCTGACACTGTAGCGGTGCTACGTTCCAAACCGAACTCTTCTAGCTTGTTTTACACCAAAGCTACACGAGTCTAACAAATATGAGGACACCACAACATCCGCAATTATCAGTAACAATGTAAGATTACATGACTGAGCCGACTAAGTCAAACTGCCCTTTTCGGCAATAGGTGCAATAAGCCTTGCCCTGTAAGGTTTTTTTTTTTTTTTAATTTCAGAGGCGATAGAAGCCTCCATAAATCCGATGCTGTGGCTCGTGTGTGCTGTGGCCCACGTAATTTTCAGTAACCTCGTCCAGTGGCGCACCGACGGGGGGTGTTTCGGGTGTTGTAACCCCCCCCCCCCCCCCCTGAGGCCGACCTAATCCCATCCCACTGCGTAACTGCTCCTATGTCCTAGAAGAATGTGGCGCTAATGTCTCTGCAAAATGCCCAAAAAATAATAAAAATAATCACCATTGATGTTACTATTATTTGGCATTTTATTTACTTCTTTTTTACAAACGCAACAACTGTGTAATGGCATGCCCGGCCCTTCGTGAAAAATTGAACCACCCCCTGGTAGAGATCCTGGGTGCGCTACTGGTAGGGCATTCCTCTACTTATTGCGCGCCTTCCTGAATAAAAATACGGTCTCTCAAAATCTTGCCCAAAATGCCAAAAAAGGTAAGACTATAGTATTCGGTTTTTGTGAAATTTTGACTCGTTCAGAAGTCGCTCTAAATACGTTTGGCCGCATCATTGAGCATTCCTCTACTTATTGCGCGCCTTCCTGAATAAAAATACGGTCTCTCAAAATTTGCCCAAAATGCCAAAAAAGGTAAGACTATAGTCTTGGGTTTTTTGTGAAATTTTGACTTCGATTCAGAAGTGCCTCTAAAGACGTTTTCCCGCATACACGTAGAGCATTCCTCTACTTTGCGCGCCTTCCTGAAGAAAAATAGCGGCCTCTCAAAATCTGGCCCCCAAATGCCAAAAAAGGTAAGACGTATAGTATTGTGTTTTTTGTGAAATTTATGACGCGATCAGAGTCGCACAAAATGCGGTTTACCGCATCGTAGAGCATACATCTACTTATTGCGCGCCTTCCTGAAGAAAAATACCAGTCTCCTCACATTTTCGCCCAAAATGCCAAAAAGGTAAGAGTATAGAAAACCATTATATGGGTTTTTTTGCTGAAATTTTGACCGATCCGAAGTGGCTCACAAAATGCGGTTTCCCGCATCAGCTAGAGCATTCCTCTACTTTATGGCGCCTTCCTGAGATAAAATGACGGGGTTCGGGTCCAAATTTGTGGCCCCAATATGCCGAAAAAGGTAAGAGCTATAGTCCTTGTGTTTTTTTGTGAAATATGACTCGATCAGAAGTCGC